>JACSVZ010000004.1:47828717-49146289 GCA_014706295.1 Lycocorax pyrrhopterus obiensis
AACAGAATCCTTGGTCCCAGCCAGGGGGCAGATAATTGCCAGCTAAAACTCTTTGAGAGCAAAGAGCAGGGCCCAACGCTGCAGGCAATGCTTCCTTGCTCTCTGTGTATTGCTCACTATGTGCCATCTCAACTCGCTGTGACAAGTCAGACTTTGTTGTGAAATGTGCCCTTCATACTTCCTTGTACAAAATTACCAGGCTTGAAATCTTCTTCCAGCTGCTCAAAGGCACACTGGTTTCCCTCCTCACGTGTCCCAGGCGGCGTTTGGCTGGCCTCTCACTCCCATTGTGTGGGTTATTGTGGGAGTTTCCTGCCCTACTTCTCTTGAGGAGGCTGTTTAAAGGCAGCATGAATAATTTGCCTTTGACTAAATCAGGCCTCAAACAAGTGAAAACAGGGCCATACACATTCACTGATTCTTTTCGATTCCTGCAAGAACAGGGTATAAAAAAAAATGTATCTTAAGTGCAAACATCTCAAGTACAAAAGCTCTTACTTCTTTTTTTCCAATATTCTTTTCCATTTTTAAACTATGCAAAAGGAAGAATTTATTCTCTTAGCAATTAAGTGCAGCCTTTAGCTACCTCAGTTTGGGGGATTTGTTTGTATTTTGCTTCGTTCTTCTCAGTTTCTGCCCTCTCTCTGCCTCACATCCTCTTTCAGACCGGCACTCCTCTTTCTTGCAGATGAGCTTACAAATACCTGCCAGAATTAATTTGGGCATCTGAGAAGTTGCCAGAATCTAAGCTGATAGAATTTAAGCCCTCCCTTCCATGACCTGGAGGGATGATTTAATAACCTCCTGCATTCAAATCTTGACCTGCAGTTTGGATGCTGCAGAGAAAGAAGACTAGGGAATCAAGTGTTAAAAACTACAGGCAAAGGCCAGTAGATTATCGTACCAAAGGGGGCAGAATTGAGGCTTGTACGAACCTTTCCGCAGCTTTCACTAAAAACCATTGTGGAAGATGAGAACGCGAAATGTAGGCCTTCTCCCAGCCTCAGGTTGATACAGACTTGAGTTTATACCATGGGACACTGAATGGCTGTACTATGGCACATTCATTGCAAAAAATTCTTAAAAGCAGATTCAGTCAGTCGTCTCTCCTTCAGTGACAACAGATATAATGCAGAGAGCAGCCACCTGTGCTGTGGCCTCCCTGCTTGCCCGCTAACAACCTCGGAGAAAGCCACAATGCCTGAGGAGCCTACGGCTCCAGCTGTGACATTCCCAACAAGCCATCAGAGATCTGGCCAAACTCAAACAAATGAATGTAACGTGTGAGTGGCTTGGTACATCCTGCGCATGCAGAGGGTGACAGACATTCGCCCTCAGCAGCAGCTGAAGTAGGGAGTTGAGGATGCAGCTGCCAGAGCACAGCAGCTCCCCCACGCCAGGGGAATGCAAAGCCCTTGAGCAATGCTGCCCTGTGTCACCTGCACACCACACATGCCTGCTTTTCTCCTTCTGCCTGACACATATGTTTCTGGCCAGTTCCCTGCTCTGGCAGAGTCTTGGATTTAGGTCTTGAGTATCACAGGGTCAAGAATGTTTAAACTGTATGGAGCCACAGCCTGAGGAGTACAGCAAGGATGAATTGTGGCACTTGATATGAAGTGTGACCATTTACTGGTCAGGAGTGCATTTGAGTGGTACAGTTCAAGAAAGTGCAGGTAATTTACACAGGAGGTGACAATTCATAAAGCCCACTACCACACAAAGTTGGTGGGAATGACTGAAACATCAGATACAGGACACAACTGTTACCTCGTGCATTGTTTTCATCCTTTCTTTCTCTAGCAACTGTAAAGAAAAAAATTAGTATATAGGAATGTCTGTACCTCATCCTATCTGTATGCAGTGCTCTTGGGTCTCTCACCCACTTCCTTTTCTTTCCCGGCAGTTCTCAGATACAGCACATCTGAAACTCAGCCCAAAGGCTGATGGAGCAAACAGTGACAGCATCCAAAGAGGGAAAACACACAACTTCCTTTCTGCAACATCCCCCCAGTTCTTCTAAAAACAGGATGAGAGTCAGGATGCAGAAGCCTGAGTTCAGGGGACTGGGTTTAACCTGGATTTCCTGGCAAATATGCAGAGCTCATCAGTCTGTCATGTAGACTTGAATGCTCAAAAATGGGAACAGGCTAAAAGTTGGATTACATTGTTTAAATACTCTGTTTACAATTATGAGAAAACCCTGCTCAGTCCCCTACCCGAGTAAACATCCTTGGGGTGTTGCCATCACTTCGAAATAATAGGAATTGTATATACAATACATCCCAGATGAACATGGTATGGGGTCAGAGAAGTAACAGTAAATGCTAAAGAACACATTTACTGCGTATTTTCTACACTGATGATTCTTCTAACAAAAGCAGAAGCCAATGTGTTTGGATAGATGCACCTGTGGTCCTGGGGAGATTTTTGTTTAAAATGAATAATATCACTGTTAGAGATGCTGTTGCCACTTTACTGAAGGCACACTGAGAAACAGCAAAGTTACACTAGCATCACAACTGTCAGCAAGACTGCAGTTTAAAAGATGAAAATCTTGGAAAGGGCAGAGGGAAGTGAAAATTATTATTCACAGAAGAAAGCTACAAATACCTCATTCCATGCTCTGCATTAGTTGCTGAATATGATGTGACTTAAAAACCTGGTGAACTGTTTCAGTTTCTAGAAGGAACTCCAGTAAGGCCAAAAAACCAGAGCAATTGTGAAGCAAAGCTTGAATAAACATGACTTTGTTTTCTGTTGTTTATGGATAACTTCTCAGGCCACATCAGTACCCTTGCTGTTATTCACATAATCTCACAGGCTTTCGCCTCTGAGTGAAGATTTTTCTTTCGTTGTCAGAACCAATCAAACAAAAGGCATATTTGGTAGGGCACGTATAATGCATAGAGCAGGTTCACACATAGCTTCATCTAATTTTTTTGTAGCTTCATCTAATTAAGAGGAACAGTGTTGTCAGCAACAGAGGAAGGTAGTATTGCCCCAAATGCCTTCTGGGGGACAGTGACTCACAGTGACAAACAATTCTGCCTCCAGGCTCATTTAATCCCTTTTGCCTGCCTACAGGCCCTACTGCTGCTCATCGGTGGTAGAGCACATCACTCACTAGACAGATACTTGTTGAGCAACTTGCCGGACTGAGGGCACTAATTCTGCACTGACTTTAGACCAGACTGGGCAGCAGGGTTAGTAAGACTCAAGGCAAGACTGAACATAGGCTGCTTGTCCACACAAACAGGATTTTTTCCTACCACAGACCACCAAGGTTAATCTGTTTTCAGTGTGGTGTACAGTGGAGCCTGTTGGGCTCTCTCTTCCAGCTGAGCAGCACAGAAAAGGAAAACCAAACCAGGTTAAAGCAAACATTGCTTTTCCCAGGTTCCCTCAAAGCTTCTTTCTGTCCAGAATGTCTCAACTCTGGCAAATTAAACAACCATCCAGATGTGTTATTTTAAAACTTAAGACTTTGGTAGCGTTCAGCAGTAGGGTGTGCAGGCAGCACTGCTGGGTGAGGGAGCTACTCAGAGTGACCACATTCCAGGCAGACACTTGTTCTCTCCTCCTTATTTCAATACAGATTTTTCCTTGGGGCTGCCTTTATTTTCTAAAGCAGCTTGCTCAGAACACAGGACCAGAAACAACTCATTTCATCCGAGGAAAACATTTGGATTTTCAATATGTAGAATTATAACTATTCTTGGATAAGCTTTTACTTGTGGAAGAGTACTCACAAAAACACATTTTCCAGCTCCTGAAAGTCTGTATGTCTAGTTTTGAACAAATCTTTCCTTTTGTCCCCCAAATCTCTTTGTGAATATCAGAAACCAATGAACATCTGCATCAAGTTTCATATTTGGCAAACTGGTCTTCTCACAACAAAAGAAGTTTTGTAGAAGGTTTACCCCACATTTTTCATGCATGAGAGGGACATAAGAACAGTGTCCCCCAAAGGGACAAGCTCCCATGTCTAGTAGCATGCCCACACAGAAAATTCTGATGAAAGCCATATACTAAACACTGAACCCCCACAAAAACCCCTGGGGCCAACACAACATCCTCCCCTGAAGAATATCAAATTCAACATGCTAGTAGCAAGTACAGATATATCGTGTGGGCTTGAAGTGGTCATTTTCCTGCAGATCAATTGTATAAACTCTGCCTCCCTGGAAGAGGCAATTCCTGTGACAATTCAGCCTTCCAGGCTAGAGAGGTGAGACCAGCACTGATGTAGCAGGCTGTCACAAACAGGCACAGGCCTGTATAATTTCAGGTTTGAATAATTTGTACAGTATTGAGTAGATATAATTTATTATTTTCAACACCTTGTCCAATTATCATGCGTCACATGGCCTTGCTTCTAATTGTGCAAGTATCTGGCACAACCTGGCCTGTGCCAGTTTTCATATATATGATCAGGTTAATCACATACACCCTTCTACAAATCCTCAAATGGCACACTTCCATTCTTGAAAGGTCCAAAAAAATCACGTGTCCCTTTCATCTGAACTAAGATAATATAATTTCCTTTCAGTGAGGTAAATAGGCTATCTCAGAGGAGTCACTCAGGAGGTGTTTTTGCAGATACTGTCTTCTCACTCAGTTATTTGTGGGTAGAACACCTACACAGAGGCACAACTTAGGAAGCTCGCTAGAACATGTAAGTGGAGTTTTTTCCAAGTTGTGTGCTGTCCTCCTGCGAGACCTTTATCTCATTATTACCTGAGGTAGGATTATGATATTTACCCATGGGTAAAGTGCTTTGAGGCTGAGAGAAAAGTCGTATGATTATAGGATAATCTTGCAGGTTTACTTCCCAGATTGCAGTTCCCATTTACTTGGCACTTCTGGTTTCATTATAATGTTGGTCAGCCAGGTATCCTTCAAGGATTCTTTTCCATATTTCAATATCTGAAGCACAAAGTATTAAACTCTAAGACTTCTAGGCCGTCTCTTTAACCAGCATGTAATACGGGGGGCAGTGATGGTACCCACGGTAAAATTCACCTTATCTGTCTTAGGCTGTTTTGAAAATGAGCATCTACCTCAAGCAAACCATCTCTGCTTTTCTCTCTGAGTGATGAAGCAAGACAAGGCACCTTTAAAAGACAATTTATCACATTCTGAGACCTTTAGCATCAATCAGCTTCCAGACAAGCCCCAAGGAAGCCCCTAAGCAGTTGTTCACTTCCACACAACTGACTTCTATAGGGTCAGCGCTCAGGCAAGTCCCATATGCTGCATCCACCAAAAATCGCTCTGGGACTGACAGTCCTTCTACTTAACTAGCAAAAGCAAGGGCAGAAACCTTCCAATTACTGCCCAGTGATGAAACACTAGAGGATATTCAAATGTGGGACTGTAAAACCTTCCAAAAGCATGTCCCATCACAAATGGATTCCACGTACTCCCTCTGAACCAGTCCAGCTGGCACTAACTCATGAAAGTGCAGGCAATTGGACATACAGTGTCAGTTGTCCTCATGCGCCACTGCACGTTACCCTCAGCAGCAGGGATCCAAGATCTTGGGATCAAAGGAAGGAGGCACAGAAAACAAGCACACACATTGCAGCAGGAGGTGACAGTAAACAGAAACCCTCTCAGTCCTCACAGAGAGGTTTTTATTAAGGACACTAAAATTAAAGCTCCTTTTCACTTGGTTTTAAATACTTCATTCCCCTGGCACCTTCTTCAAAAGCACAGTTACAAACTCAGGAGTGCACAGGAAAAGGAATGCAATGTAAGTTTGTAATTCTCCCTTCCCCTCACCTGTCTTTTTTTGGCTGCATTTAGGTCTAGTCAGAGAAAGTAATTTTTAAAGCAGTTTTAATTTGCAGAGAATGTGGAATCACTGATGTTCCTCAGAAATGACTACCAGTCGTCTTGGTGTATGCACACCCCAAGTGCTCACAGAAGAGAGAAACAATACCCCTCCCTTGACATAAAAACCCAAAATAATAAAAGGCCAAAAGGGAGGAAGAGAAGGAGCACGTTCCCAAACAGGTTTCATTCATAGTGTCTGGATCTGAAAGCCAGAAACACCAGTACAATCTAAAATTAATTTACCCCAAGGAAAAAGAAAACATACCAAATTCCCCCTCCCTCCTTTCTCACTTCCTGTGCCTTCACTTACTTTCTCTCAGTGTCGGGTGTTGATGCAGTGCTGCTGAGACCAAGGGACTCCTGCAAGAGAAGACACGCAGCACTGAGAGCAGACACTAGAGAAGCCTTTACCCAATTCATGCAGAATATCAAATTAAAGAACAAACAAACAAAAGTGGATGATCAAAGTCTAAGTGCTTACCTCAATCTGGGATCGCAGCTGTAGAGATGCGGGGCTGGCATCAGGTTTCTCCTAAAATACAACAAATATCAAGTTAATGAAATATCCAAACACCAGAAAGAAGAAATCTGAAGGAGAGAAAAAGGGAAAAGAAAGAGAGTAACAGAACCAAGAACTATCTCAAAACAGTTCATACAAGGAATATTAACTACTCCAGAAGGAACTGCTTTCAGAATAAATTCTGAAATAATCCAGTAAAACAGCTAATTTCATACTTATCACTGGAGAATACAGAAAGTTAAACTGCCAAACAGAAGTCATTCAAAACAAAATAGAAAGAGAGGTGTTTTATTTTCACTAGATCACTGCAAAATTTGTTACATAAGTTCAAGTGCAATTTCCAAGAAATTACCTTCAGGAAAAAAATTGGCATTTAAAGAACATTCTCTGAGGAAAAAATTCTGAGAGGATGCAGATACCTTTCAGCAAGACCAGTTTCTCACACAGGAACTTGTCAACAGCATGGAGTTCAAACCATTTTTCTACAACCATCTAGGATATAACCATCTACTCCAGAACTCAGTCATCCAGGCTCCCTTTGCAGTTGATGGAGAGACACAGAAATCCTTACAGAACAACTTGCCCAACGGGTTTCAGCTACCTTAACTTAGATGAGGGAGTCCCACTGGTGGTATCTAATTTAAGACTGCAAGCCAACTGCCTAAAAGGCACATATTATTAACATGTCTAGCTGAAATCAGTGGGAAAATTCCAGTTAGAATGGGGGAAGATAATACAAGTTGTCGGTACTGAGAACTACACTTTGTTGGTTGATCTTCACGTGAAATCATGGGGTAAGCAACTTATTCCTACTTTATTCTCAGCCAGTCCTAGCCCTTGTGAAGTTATTGCAAACGGAATTCTGTAACTTACTCATCACAGCTGGGTAAGCAGTAGTGTACACGCTTCAAGAAAATAAAAAAAAAAAGGCATGGATTTGTTTCGCAGTACTGAAGGACTTCTTGTTCGTGCATTCCTCAGCCTACATGTAAAACTCTGATCTCTGTGAAATTGTACTTCCTATGCCCTTTCTTTACACAAAGGGTGACAAAACATTCTTGGGATTTAATTAAAAAAAAAAAAAAAAACCAGACACAATTTTCTGGAAATGCAGCCTTTTAATACTAAACAGGAAATTACCACCGACTGCCATGAAGTGGTGTTGGATTAACTCCACTCCCAGGAAGTCTGCAAGATCTAGAGTAGAAAGGAGCCTGCTCTGCCATCACACAACTGAGTCAGTTTGCACTGCTGGCCACGGCAGCCAGGGAGGGCACAGGATGGCTCATGGCCATGTCCTTGCTCGGGTGCAAGGCTGACACTGGGTCACTGCCCTGCTGGGGGATTTTGCCTGACCATGCATTGTCTGCGTATCTGCTTTTGACACAAAGGGAAATGAAGTCCTTGAGTAAAAGTGGACCTGAAAAGGCGATCACATCCACTTACGGACAGACCCAACAGGACTCCTCTCAAGCAGAAGCTGGACCGAGGCCAGGGAAATTCCACAGATGTTCACAGATCAGAAAAATGAAATTAGCTATTTGGCACCAGGCATCCCTCTCGTTCTCCATTAGTTCTGTCAAAATGGAATCTAAGTTTTGCATCTGGAAAAGGCTGCAGGCACATTGCTGCAAATCCTCCTCAGACACTGTCCAACCCCTGCCTAGCTCTTTGCAAGGAGGGGAGAAAGACAAGGTCCACGATCCAAACACTTGCCATTCATGAGCACCTCATTTGTCTACACTCTGCTGCACTGATGAAAAAAGGAGGATTTCATCAGTTTTATGTTACAGTTTCAGTATGCCAGTCAGGAGAATCCACCGTGTCCCCAACATGCCTTTAGATCCCAAGTTCCTGATGATTTGTCTGTTGTCTTAAAAAGCTGCTTGCTGCAAGTGTTTTGGTTTTTCATTATTTAAACATGCTAGGTTTTTTGTAAATTACCATTTATAAGATACTGCCTGGCCTCCCACGACAAGTCTTTTGCTTGAGCAGTTGCTTGTGAAGTTGAAGCCTGAGACTACAATTAGATGAAAAGCTACTGCTTTCAGCATAAAACTACTCATGTGGACAGCCAGCTGCATCCCACGTAACTAAATCCTAAAAAACCTGACTGTATTACTTTCTTTTTTCTCATTTGCTGTCAAGCCCACCCTGTTAGAACAGGAGCTGTCTTATAGGACCAAGATGACTGTGGAGGGCAGAAGCAAGCACAACTTTCCTCTCCCTCCTCTAGAGCTCTACTTTGCAATGCTGGAATGCAAAACACTTGATAGTCCTGCAATGTTATGATTAATATTCCTACCTGCCTTTCCAGCAGAATGATATTTTTTGCTATTTCTACTTACACAAGAAACCAAAGGAAAATACTTAGGGAATACTTACTCTCAGCTAAACTTCTGGCTTAGATCTGTATCAGAGACCACAGAACTTTCATCAGCCTCAAGCAATTCTATTTATTTTGGTTAAAATCCATTAAACCTCACATTAATCCTCACTTTAAAATCCACAGGTTGTGTTGACTTTAATCCATCAGCATCAGGGCCCTTTTTTACCAAAGACTAATTCTAGAAGGTTGAGCAAATGTTGTACTGTTGGCATGTTCTCTAGCACGCCATACGATCTTTTCAGAAAATATTTTTAAAGGTTAGTTTCATTCAAGTACACCTTTCATCCTTCTGAACCAAAACTTAAAAATGAAACAGAGGACAGCCTGGGCTTACAGGAACAGTGGCTGGAGTAAGAAACACCCCTAGCCTGCATTTCCAGAGCTCTTGTCTAGACAAAGCAGGCATCAGAGCAATAGGTATTTTCTGTGGAGCAGCCTGCTGCCTCAGGTAACTGCCCTCCACGTGTGCCCATAAAGCTTGTCTGAGGTGTACCAGAAAATTCGCATCACCTACATGTTGCACAGTGTTCTGAAGAAACTCGATGATCTGAGAAAGTACCTGATCGAGTGCAGACTCCTTAAGCTACACTATTAAATCCAGTGTTTCCCAAAAGCGACTGATTTACTTGCATGGTTTCCAGATTTAAGGGGCCCTAGGAAGGGCACCTATCCTGTACCCAGAAACTGTTGGTGCATATTGAACTTGTCCAATACACTACTAAAATCAGAAACTAAGATCTGAAGATTCTGGAGAAACTGAGATATTCATAAATTGTATCCAATCCCCAGGGAACACATTAGAGGGAAGGCAAAGAGTGGCTTAGCACCAGCTTGTCCAGCTTCCCTTGAGGTCCAAGGTCAGCACAGCACAGAATCTCAAATACTGATAACAAAGCCAGGAGGAGATTTTAAAAATTAGTAATGCTAATATCTTGTAGAGTAAGCCCACTGAATTTAAACTAGGAATTCCTCCATCAAGTCATCTACATCTGATCTAAAACAATCTCAGCTTGTAGAGGAATTTTATTCTCCCACCTTTAAAGCCATTTCTTAGCAGTCCTATTTCCTTCCTGTTTCCTCCTTCATCCAAAGCCAATGCCATCAAGAGGATGGGCGCAGGACAAGGCCCTGAGGTCCTGGCTGAAGCTCTGATTCAGCAGCTGGAGGAAGGGATGGATGGCAGGTGTTGCACGGCCCAGGTACTGCCTGGGATCGCCAACCTTTCTGCACTGTGGGTGCCACAGAGAGCGACTGCAGAGCCACAGTGGTAGCCTTGGGAGTCCTGGTGCAGAAGTGCAAGTTGGTGAAATGCTTTTTTACAAATCTCTCATTTTGGAAGAAAACGTGTAGTAAGCTTAACAAGCAGGATTTGTAGCTTATGCTTCAAGCCTTTAGTTGTTTGCCTTAGGGCTCAAGAAAGAAGCTCCCTTCACAGGTAGCTTTTTTTGCCTACTTTGTATCTGAATTTATGTGATCATTTGCATACATTTTCTTTTCAAATTACTGCAGGCTTCTAAATACTGTGATTTTGGTTTTATATACTTTCCTCATAAAAATCTTCAAAACAGTTTTGCAATCATTTATGAGCTAAGTCTAAAAAATGCAACTTGGAAGAAAGTACAAAGCACAAAATACACGGGAAAGAAGCTGAAAAACCACTTCCTGCCTGGAATGGCAGGTTTTGAATTCATCAGGGACTTTTCCTTCCATGGTAACTTCAGTTCACTTGTTCTGTATGTAACGTAACAGATAAGAAGCATATCACAGCCTATCTGCAGGCATTGCTGTTCTGCTCCTGAAATACACAAGCACAGCAGAGAAGAGCATCTGAAAGGAAACTTGGTTATCCAGGGTATGGTTCACACATTCTAGGGGGAATGTGCATATTTTAATTACTTACACATTAAGCTACATCTATCCTCCACACCACAACTTAGTTTAGGAAATTATATTCATTGAATTAATCCCTGCTAATTACAAATTCATGAACCTCTTCACAATTTCTGCCACAGGAGCTGTATCCATTTGAATCATAAATTTAAGCACTCCTCTGCAGATCCCATGATGGGATTAATCTCACTGTGCAGACAGAAAGTGTGCAATGTGAGACTCAGATGAATGCTGGGAAAATTCAGTGACATAACCAGTAAAAAGGAGAAGACTAAAATGCTCATAAATGTATAAATCATTTTATGAAACCATTTCAGCAGGTGTAAATAAGGCACATACAGCAGAAAATTCTGTGAGAAAATTCTGCCAGTCTTTCCCCAAATGTTTTCTCTCTTTGCTCTGAACATGCATTGCATGTTCTAGTCCAGCTTCTAAAACGATTAAACAAAGCTGTATCTGAAAGAGCAGAGCACTGAAGGCTTGCAAGAGTTTGATTTACTTTGAAAGCAATGATTCTACCTGGAGTCCTCCACCACACGCTACGTTTCAGCCTCTGCAGAGGTGCTGGGGAAGACACAGGGAAACCCCTGTAAAGAGACAGCACAGGTCTTCAGGTGTGTAACAGAAATTGCCTACAAGTCACTAGATATGAGCCACAGGTCAGAATAAAGAAAAAAAAAAGACCTATTCCTGTATCAACCACCTCAGCAAGTGTTTCAGGGAGCTAACAATTCAGTGTGTTTCCAGTGGTACAGATTAGTTAAAGTCCCATTTTGAGTTTCAAACCACAACCTCTGGACCATCCCCTTAGCTGTTTCAGCGAAGAAAGAAGGTTTTTCTGCACCATTGCTCTTGCACATTAGAGCCTGAGCTGACACATGCTAAATGAAAATATCCTGCAGCAGCAGCAAAACTCTGGATCAAGGAAATGAGTTATGCAGGAGGGATGGTAAAAAAAAAAAAAAAGACATTTCAAACAATAAATACTTTTACACATGAAACAATAATCCAAGTGTCTCAGTGCCTCATACAGAAGCACAGACATAGGTAAACACTTAGCTTAACTACTGATGAAATGCAGCTTCAGAGAGAACACACTGTTGAAGCTCTCACATGTCTGCTTTTAGTATTGGAGAGGGAAGAAAAATCCTGCCTCTCAGCTTGATGCAAACACAAGAATCTGTCGAACCCAACACATCTCAGGGCAAACATTGGACCCTCTCTCTTCCCTTTGACAACAATAAAAGCAGAAGGGTTTTTTCACCCATCTAAAATACACTGCATTCAACACAAAGGCTGGGAGCCACAGGGCTGAAAAACATTCCACAAAGATTTTGAAAAACATAATTCATTAGCAATTACAGAGAAACTGCAGCTTTTGTAAAGCCATGTAACAACAAAAAGTGAGGCAGTGCTAACACATAAATTCACTTGTAACAAACAGAAGCAGAATCCAGCAAAATTATGGCACAAACACAAAAAAAGCCTCAATAGAAATGGGCTTCAGAGAAAGGAAAATCGATATGGGAACAGTATTCTGCAGCAGGGAAATCAAATACCTTCTGATCAATTTTCCAAACAAGATGAAGCAAGCCCAGAACTATGGCAGCTATCTTTGTGCTAAAAACATATTAATATGAAGGCCAATACGTGATTGAGACACAGCAGGTCTTTGATTGATGCATTTTACACTCATTACTCAAATCGTACAATACCAAAGTGCTCTTGTTGCTGGCATGAACTGCCTCTGTACTAGAGCTCTATAAAAAGGATGAGTAAGACCTGCCATTTTTGCCTAAAAATCTTTACATTTGTCAGCTGACTTTTATTGTCCAGGTAAGGCCAAAAAGGACTTTTGTGAAATAATGTTGGAAAACACAGTGAAAGACATGGGTTTCCAGGGAGGACTTTAAGATAGAGAGAGTGGTTTTGGCATCAGGAAGAGCTGTAATGTTTCAGAGGAATGAAAAAACCCCAAACAAACCACATCAAGAATGGTTAAACGGGAAGCCAAAGAGGACTCAGGATGTGACACAGACAAGGGAGGCACGAGGTGAAGCCCAACTGGATACTGCCCAAATGGGGCCCTTCTTGTTCAAGAGCTGACAATGGGCCTGGGGAACAGCCACCACTTCCCTCAGTGAGAGGGTTTTGTCCTGCGGGAAAAGCACAACAAAAGGAAGAGAGAAAAGAAATGAATAAACAAGCAAGCAAACAACAGTTTGTTAGAGGGTACTTTGGGGTAGGAACAGCCTGGTCAGCCAAGCACAGATCCCTTGCCCAGGTGCTGGCCCGCTGGCGAGGACGGCTAATGGCAGCACACTGTACTTTGGCCACAGCCACCTCCTGAACAAATAACCTCAATTAATGAGGAAAGCAGCACCTCTGTGAGCCACACGTCCCTATCACCACCACACTGCAGCCTGCTTTCTGTAACTGTGGGGCTAGGAATTTCGAGTGGTTTTGAAGTGAAGCGCTCACTGATAAGATAAGAAAACAACCACGAGCAGCTCCTTGCCATGAAAGACACGGCTGAATATGGCAAACCTCTTTCTGAATACCAACGGTCCTGATTTGTTTTTATGTGCTCTTCAAGTTCAGGACACCTACTCCTAAGGGTCAGTGATGTTCTCCATTTCCCTCTGCAAAACACTTTTCAGATCTTACCAATTCTTCATTTTCATGTACATAAAGCTGTACTGTATTTCTATTAAGATTATTTGCCATTTTCTCAATCTCTCTTCAGTATTTCCAAGAACAACAAAAGATGTATTTTCTTTCTGAAAAGCGGCAAGGAAAGAGAAAGGGAGGCTCAGGCTTCGACCAATGCCTGCAGGAAAACTTCTACAGCCATGCTATAAATCCTTTCAGACACACCATGGAAACAGAGGATAACACAGGTCCACTGTCATGTTTGTATTGATACTATACTTGTGTACCTACATGCCAATATCCATGTCTCGAGCACATGGAACTTCAGATGATCTATACTGCAAATGAACGGAAGCTTTTGTGCTGGATGAATCAATACGCTCAAGGCTCAGGGATTCTTGTAAAATGCTTTGTTACTGTAATACTGATGAGTTTTTACAAGTATATCCCCATTCACATCATCAGTGTGATAGCTAACATTTAAAAATTGTATGTTGTTTTCACTTTATGTTGCACCAAACAATAATTTACCAAGAAGATCAGAAACTAAGTCGACTTTGAGTTACTAAGGCCTTAAAAACCCTGGCAAAATTGAGGAGGAGGTAAATCAAGAGAAAGCACTGCTTATTAAGAGATCTACAAAAGTTTTTTTTGTATTACCACAGATGTATGGAGTATCAGCAATGAAGTCCCCCATTTCAGGGGGTAAAAAAGCCAAAATTTTGCATTAATTTCTGGGAAAAGCAGTGATTTGCTTTACTTTGTTAAAAAGGAGACAGATTTTTAAAAAATTATAAAGGTTATGCAGTGGAAAGCAAAGGATATTTTAGTTTTAAACCTCCCCACACTTTTTAATTTTCTTTTCTGATTTATGACAAACTGATAAGCTGAAAGGCATTTTGAGTCAGAAACTTCCATCATGCATTCACTGCAACACACAGTAGAATTAGACAGTTCTTTTTTTTTTTTAACTTGAGACACCTCACATTGCAGAGACTCGAACCCAAACCCAAATGAAAAAGAGTCAACTCTTTCTGTCAAGTTCTTTAGCTGTAGAAGGCAAACCCAAAATTCAGAACTCAACAGCACTGTGGGCAGTGGAAGAAATCTGGCTCAACCCTTTGTTTCTACAACTGCTGCTCTTTGGGCTGCCTGTGGCTGCTATCATGTTGTGCTCTTCGGAGCTCCTGACTTCCTCTTGGCTTCATAAACCTCTAAAAAAACCTGCACCGACATCCACGTTTCCAGTTTTAAAAGGTCTGTATGTATAGATGTGCATATACCTGCTCCATGGGTTTTTTTAAAACATGAAATGGAACCTTTCAGAGCACGACTAAAGCCCTTACTTAAGTCAACAAAATCAATTTAAGGCTTTCTCACACCCAGCACAGAATTTCTGAAAGTTTTAGTGCTATTGCTCAGGGAATGGATTTAACTTTGAACTTTTTAGAGAAGTGAAAGAATCCAGTAAAAACAAAAAAAAAACCCCAAAACCACAAACAACACAAAATCCCTCGAAAAACACAGAAAAAAAAATCCCAAACCAACCCTACCAGGAAAAAGAGGCAACAGAACCACGTAACAGAGAGTTGCGCTGAGTCAGGACCTGAGCCCCATTATCCCTGGCAAGCAGTCTTATCATGAGGCTGTGCCCACGTGCACATTTAGTGGCTTTCTCATATTTCCATGAAGAAATTCAAACAGCCTACTATTGCATCTTTTCTGTGCAAAAATAATTACATCAAAATTATAAACATTTGGGCAAGAGAGATTCTTGCTTTCCAACTGACAGTAACACTGCACCTCTTTTTTCCTCTTTCAGAGGTTAAAAAAGCAGACATCCTGAGCTCAGGTCTTTGTTGGCAGCAAGCCTTGCAGCCCAAGCTTTCAAGCCATCCATTCTCTGTGATTTAGAGTGGGTAGGCTCGCTCTGCTGATTTGCACTATCACTTTAATTTTCTAAATTCAGTTCAGTTCCCCCTTAGTGATTTCTATGTTCATTATCTCGTGAGAGGACCACAGTCAAAAAGCTGTAACAACATGACATATGCTGTGTATTTCAGGACTTATAAACATAGAGGGCTGGTGGGGTCTGACCCCCATTTCAGCCACTTTGACAATGGAAACAGCAAGAATACAAATGAGAAAAGGTTTTGAAAAAAAATTCTGTCAGACAAACTTGTGTCAGCATACTGGGAACTAACTAATAAAATTTCTTTATTACAATGAACTCACTCTGGAGAAAAAGTTTATTTCAAGATTGTTTTTAAGAAGGCACTTGAAGCAGGACAGAAACTGGTCATACTGGGAAAGGTTTTATTATAGATACACATTTTTAAAATATGACTTTTACAACCATTTTAAACAACAGAATAAATGTTTAACTTGAAATAAAACTGGCTCTGTTTCGTAGGTTGATATGTGAAACTGAACACCTGAAAATTAAGTCTGGTAGTATGAATTCATTCCCTAGAGCTGGGCACTGCACTTCTTGATCTCAACCTGCATAAACACACTCCAGGAATGTGAGGGGGTAAGGGGAGAGAGAAAAAGGTTGACAGTTGGATGCTAACTTCAAAGGCTCCTACAAAGTGAGAGGAAAAATTAATTTCTTGAACAAAAGAACTGAAAACAAATTAATCATATTAATGCAAAAAAAGGACTAGACCACAAATTGCTAGTCTGTACTTATACATTCTTCCTGCTATAAAAACTACCTTTGATAAGAGAACTTCTAAATTAGCTGTTCTCTCTTTACCTTTGAAATTGAAGCCTACATTCGATGCATTCTTTGGGCCAGAATCTTACTTAAATATTCATCACTGGTCAACATATGATGATTATTACAGAACTAAATTTCAAATCAACTCTGATGCATTTTTTAGGCTCAAAGTCAACATGGAAGATTGTTCCCATCACAGGGAAAAAATATTATTGAATGGGATTAGACTATCTGGCACAATTTGGTTATTTACACAGAAGATTCACAACATCCCTATTCGAGATTATTAAGAAGCAATTATTGCCTTCTACACACTCATGACAAACATTTCTATCTAGACAACCATTAATAGAAATATCCTTCATTTTCTACGTACATTTAAAGTAAGACTGGGATAGAAATTCATATGCCATAGATGGAGCAGTCAACAGGAACAGCCCCAGCTGGTGGTGCAGCAAATGGGAACCTTGCTCTGTGGGATTACTGCTGCATACTTTGCTTTGCAGGGTAATGGTGCGACAGTGCCATCTGACAGCTCCAACACCACTCAGCACAACTGTTGGTAAGGAGTTAAATTAAAGGCTTCAATCATGCCATTAACAGCTCCCGCTGCTGGGCCAGGCTCCAGCCCAGCTGCAGAGCTCCAGCCAGTTTTTGCAAAGCTCAGCCGTTCTGCTGAAAAGGCACGAGTGGGCTCCTGCACATGACCAACAACTGGGGTAGAAGGTGGGGTTTGCCCTGGCACACAGGCCAAACAGAAGAAAAGTACCTAACACAAGTTTCTGTGATTCTTAAATCTAAAGGGCAGCAAAATCTGAATTCTGAGGATCCATCAAGCAGCTGTAAAATGCTCCTTTCTTTGTTCGAAGCAGGAGGAGCAGAGCTTTTCCCCAGAAGAGGACAGTGGAGGCCAGAACCCTCCCCCGGGGCCACAGCAGCCTCCCAGTAAGATCAGCTTGTGCAGTCCCTGGGCCTGACTGCTGCTCCCTCCAGCCCAGGGGCATCGCCCCACTTTCAGGCTAGCACAGGACGGTGAGGCACAATTTTGCTTTGCCTTGCTGAGTTGTTATGCAACGTGTGGTTATCCCATCACAGACTGAGTGAGGGTCCTTTCCAAATAAAAGGCCAATTGCTGAATGATGAACAAACTTAGTACCACGAATGTCTGCAGAGAAAAAAAATCATGACACTTTATGTGCTGCTTACAGACAAAGCATTTGAACCTCAGCAAAAATCTGTCCTTCAGTCACTACAGGTAACTCAGGCCAGAGGAATCTGCAAAGGAAGCTGCCACCACTGCTCCAAGCAAATCATCTGCAATCATTATCCACAACTATTCACTGGAGAATTAAGAGTGCTGCAGTAAAGCCTTACAAATTATTTTCTCGCATAACATTTTCTCCTTGCTTATTCCTGAAGTTGCTCCTGAAGCACCAACAGACTTCTTCCCAGGTTCCACTTGAAACTTCAGTCTTTTTTGCCACCAGACTTTGGGTCACACTTCACTTTAGTGAGACGGATGCACAGAGCTAGCCTTGCAGAAATAAATGAAGCACAAGTGCAGGGCAGTCTCGCACTCCAAGAGCCACCCATAGTTTTTCAGTGACGCTGTGTGTACATGTAGCACATGCACTTCATTCCAGCAAAGCCTGTACAGCTTTGCACTCCCCCATGCACCTTCCTATTCCCCCTATCCACTAAGGGCCATGTTTTACTATTAAAGGAGTACTGCAGTCACAGGTAATCAAATTATGGCATTAAAAATGCCAGCATGCTTTGAATTTTTATAACTTGTCTTTGAAACACACACAAAGCAAAACAGAGGCCTCAGCAATGCATAACTACTTTTGTTCGGAGGTCCACTCAAAACCCTGCCCCTTTGCTACTAGCACTAAACAGTGAACTTATGCAGGCAATCCAGTAGCACAAGAGTTGGCCATAAGTTACAGGAATGTCCTGATGAACTAGGCAAAACTAGGACATTAAGGGAGTAATGCCTCACCTGTACTGCTTCCACTTCTTCACCATCCCACTGTAGGGGAGTGGCTGTGTGGGGCCTAATTGCCAGCTTGGGTTAAGCCACAACAGTCCTTTCTGGTGCCCAACATGGGTCTTGCAGGGTTCAAGATAACAGCAACAAATGAGGTTTGATTGGAATGTGCTAGATTGAATTTATAGCTGTAATTGCTGATTAGCTATTAATTGGCAGGTGCTTGTCAGGAGCCTTGCTTGCCTGACTGTACATTAGAGTCTGGTGCTCATTAGTGGCTGGTTTTTGCTCTCGCTGCTGCTGTGCTGCTTTATCACCTCACTGTGCTGTGCCTGGGAACATTGTGATAACAGCAGTGGCCGTGTGCCGGGGCTGGCAGGTGGCCAGGGACTCGCTGTGTGTCTGTGCTGCTGCTGGGCTGGCTGGGACTCCGCTGTGAGCTTCAGTCAAAGGGACCTGACCTGTGGGTGAGTCCACATGGGAGCAGGCAGATCTCGAAGCGGCTGTGGCTGTGGTTACGTCAGTGCAGCAGCAGGAACTCCTCTGGAGGGACTGAGGCCCAGGGATAAGTCTGTGTTGCAGCAGGTAGATACTGAAGCATCAGTGCCTGTGGATAAATCCATGCTGGAGCACCTGAAAGCGTGTGGCCATGGATAATCCCGCAACAGAGCAGGTATTCCCCTGAAGGACTGCAACCACGGGTAAGGCTATGATGGAGCAGGTTTATCTCTGAAGGGGCTGTGGCTGTGGTTAAGGCCACAACGGAGCAGGTACACCTCAAAGCAACTGAGACTGTGGATAGGCCCATGCCAGGGCAGCTATACCCCTAAAGGGACTGTGGCTCAGAGATAAAGGCTCCACTTGGAGCTGGCACAGCCATAAGGGACTACAGTCCATGGATAAGTCCTAGCCAGGCTAGGAGCAAGGGAGGGAGTTCCCTTGAAATGTGTAATGGTTTGGCTCAAAGGGACAAAGAGCAGAGATTGTAATGGACATAGGTTTAAATCATCATAACCCAGGATTTGGGTTGCATGTCAGAGGAATGACTATGGCAGGAACCACACAAGGCAGCGAAGGACAAGTCTTACAAAAAGCAGTTCCAAGGGCAGCAGCAAACTGATTTGAACCGGCTTTGGTGCCCGATAATTCCACACACCACACCACACCACCTCTCCTGCCCTGAGTAAACACAGTGGACCTTTATGGACATTTTACAGGGATAGTCCATAGGCTAGGGGAGTAATATCTGTGTATTGTATCAAAGGATGAGAAGGGGGTGGCAAATAATGAGGATGTGTTGGATAGTGCGGTACCTGAGAATGATATAAATGGTAATGAATAGAGTGGAGAATGTGCTGGTTTTGGCTGGGGTAGAGTTAATTTTCTTCACAGTGGCTAGTATAGGGCTCTGTTTTGGTGGAGACAGTGTTGATAATTCAGGGACATTTTTGGTCTTGCTGAGCTGTGCTTACACAGAGTCAAGGCCTTTTCTGTATCTCACCAGCAAGCAGACTGGGAGTGCATTAAGAAACTGGAAGGGGACACAGCTGGGACAAATAACCTCAACAGATTCAACAGATATACCATACCATACCATATGGCATCATGCTCAACATGATGAGCTGGGGGAAGAAGGAGGAAGATGATGGGGACACTAGGAGTGATGGCATTTGTCTTCTCAAATCACTGTTACACATGATGGAGCCCGGCTTTCCTGCCTGCCCATGGGAAGCAGTGAAAGAATTCCTTGTTTGGCTCTGCTTGTGTGCACAGCTTATGCTTTACCTATTAAACTGTCTTTATCTCAACCCATGAGTCTTTTCACTTTTACTCCTCTGACTGGATCCCCCATCTCACCAGGGCAGGGGAGTGAGTGAGTGGCTGTGCTGGCCTTAGCTGCCAGCTGGGGTTAAACCACAACACATTGAAGGGCAGCTAGAGCAAGCAAGCTCCACAATAAGCCCACTTAATTTAAGGTCAATATAAAGGCCACCTGTTACTGTCATGCTGCAGAAACCTGGGGCTTTATCATGACTCCTACTTCATATAACTAAGTCTTCCCAATAAGTGTGCACCTTAAACAGAAACAGACAAAAACCAACCAACCAAAAATCAGAAAGAAAAATTAAGTATTATGGGCAATGACATAACAAAGCACAAGACTAGAATTGACAAAGAAAATGTTGACAGCTGGGAAATTTGTAGTAAGAGAAAGATCAAAGCAGATTGTACACTGTAATCCTCAAGGTAAGAAGTGTTCAGCCAGACTTCATCCTGGAGATAAAATACCTGGAATAAAATACCATCAGCAAAACCATAAAAACCCCAACCAATTGCACAAAACCCACAAAGAGAAAGACAGTAGCAAAGGTACAAAAGAAACATAAACCAAACATCTAGTAAATGAGACCCGCAAGTCCAGAAACCTTGGTGCCTCTTAACATTGCAGTACTGCTGTGAGCAATAACAATTCTCGATTGCAATCTAAACCAAATGGCAGTCAAAGCTTTACACTGAGGAAAAGCTAGTGAAGTCAAACCACTTCAGTTAATAAGTTGCTGCTAAGCACTTTCAGTTCTGCTTTGTCACTGCTGCAATCCCAGGGAGCAAGCGCACTGTGAGCTGCCTGCCTGCAACAAGCCAAGGGTTTGCTGTGGGAAGGGAGCGTGCTCAGTCTTGTCTCCTCTTCCCTCCAGCAAATGTAAATTACGAATGCAAAACTCCACGAACAAATCACCAAACACCCTGTCTTTGCAAATGTCTTTGTGTAAGCATTATGACTCAGCTTGCTGGTAGGCGCTCCAACTAAATTAATTTACCATGGTATGGAAAACCTGAGCGAAGTAAAACTTAAGCTGTACAAACACCTGCAAGAGTTTCTAAATGCCTGGGGTTTTGCAGCGAAGACCTGCTTGTTTGGGCAGGTGCTACCACTGTTATGGGAGTGTCCATGGTAGAAATTCCTCTGCTCAACTGTCTTCAGCAGGGAAAGCAGCCCAGACTTCTTGGAAACAAATCTGCTCTAATCAGGACAGCAACAAAATGTCTTGACCAAAAGCTTCATTTTTTTTTCCTGCTCACACTCCTCTTCGTACCTTAGGGTTTTTTTCCAGGTTATGGCTCTAACAGGGTTTAGTTAAAACATCTTGAGGCTCTATTAGTGAATAAACCATTTCTTTTGAAGTTTTTATTGTTTCAGATCCAGTTCTGAACACAGACTTCTCAACAATACTGTCTCTCATTCAAGGTTATGTGCAGTCTGTGAATAAGTGAATGCCAATGGATACAGAATGAGTTGTCAATTACGCAAGGTTTTGTTAAAAACCAAGTGAAATAAAAATAGTACATTAGTAAATGTAGCTGAAACTATAGCACAATATCCCATATGCTACACTAGACTTTCACATACACCAACAGGTCCCTCTAATCTAATAGGGATTAGATCAAGTGTATTGCAACGTGCTCAGCATGCTACTCACTTCTATAAAGAAACTATGGGTTTATGCACTTCCACTGACTTTCAAAGCAGAAAAGAGACACTGAAGTTCATCAGCATCAATTTTTATTCTCTGGCTCATCTGCTCTTCATTTCACTTAATCTACGATAATTCTTATATATATTTTTTTCAATGTAATATTTCAGAGAAATTGAGGGGTTAGGACAATGAAGTATTTAAGCACATGCCTGGCAACGGTACGAGTGTGTTTAAACCTTGGCATGTTTTTGCAAGCTTTACTGGATTAAAACCTGATCACACAGGACAGTACCAGCACTAAGACAAGTTAGTCAATAACACAGAGTATCTTCATTTTACATTGCACAGGATTGCAGTTCGTGTAGAAACTGCAGCTTTCACATATTTCTGTGCATAAACTGCAGTTTCTATACAACTACCCAAGCCTTTAGAGGACAGACATCTCTTTTTAAATTTGGAAGAAGAGTAGATCACTTGCTGTCCCAGCATACCCAGAGGCCACTCTTTATTAGTGCATCAGATCACAAAAGGAAAGAAGACAAGAGGGTGGAAACTGGTCAGTGCTAATAAAGAGTGGGGGCTGCAGCAATGATAGGGAGATTACCTGGAACCTGTTTCATAATTCAACGCTCCTTATAAATTCATGGAAATCCCAACACCCAGGTATACCCCTCGTGCATTGAAATTCCATGAGGGCTCCTATGACTGCAAAAGTGGATTTAACAGAATTCCTTCGATGTCAAAAACCTTCTGGTACTCTGCACTTTTGAAAACAAACTCCAAATCTTAATGAAACTGTAATGCCAAAATCTGATTAATTTCTGATTTGAAGCAATGCTTCTTTTTTGTATTTCCTTGTCCTTGACAAGTATTCAATTCTAGCTTCTTGAAAACAATCCATGGAAAAGGATATACTATAACAGAGCCTGTTTTCATATCACATATGGCTCGCGTTGCCTTTTAAAATGCCAAAACTTAAGCTTAAATAAGGTGATAGAATTGATTTAACATGATCTTTTATCGTTAAACTTTTAAAACAGTAACTAATTTGCCTCCCAGCTCTCAGCTTGAATCAGACATTATTAATTACATAAACTCAATTATTAGCTTTTCATATTAACAGTTTTGTTTCCTCACTCCTTCAGTACCCTTCAGATCTAACGAAGCACCAACTTTTAACAGCAACACGTTTCCAGTTGAATGGATTCTCACAACTCTTCTGCAGCTGCCCCCTCCCTTGACAAGGCCTTGAAACGCCTACAAGGATTCAAAATGCTGCTGCTGTTGTTTAGGTACTAAAATGTGAGATTATCTCAGTAGATCACGCCCGCTCCTGCCCCTTTGCTGGCTATGCAAGATATCTGCTGTAAAAACTGTTCTTCATGGTCTCTCCCTGTTTGCCACTAAATTAATCTGCTTTCTTTGCACGTCCTTGGCTTCTCTAGCACTGGCAAATGCTCGTCTTTTACACCATTCCTTTCTATCACTTCAAGTCTCAGTGTTAGAGGACAGAAAGACATTTTGAAGTTTACTGCAAAAAAGAAATGTATTAGCTGATCAGAATGAAAAAATGAATGAACTGTTTGCTTTACTGTCTTGAAAACCAGTTTCTTGGTAGCTCTAAGTATGATTGTAATCATTATTTTCAACAAAATTTAAAATAATGAAAATTTTGGCTAGCACTGCATGTAAAATAGGATGAGTTACAGAAAGACCACTGCAGTATTAGGGACTGCTATGCAAGGCTAATTTGAGCCCATTTCTCCTTCCTACTGTTTCTCCCATCTCTCCAATTCCAGGTATACTACAAAGTGATACATTTTGATGTCCTCCACACTATGAAAAGGGAAAGTAAAAGTCTTCAGAGAGGAAAAGATTTTCCTCCAGAGTTTTCTTCTGCATATTTTGCACTTTGCATTGCCTCAAGTGAAATATTTGCCTTTTAGAGCTGTTTTACTATACACTGTCCGTATCTCTGTAGGACCTGCTCCCCAGGGATTTTTTCCACAGCTACCTATGTAAGAGACATGATTTATGTGGTGACCATGAAACACACAATGCACTGCTATTCCCAGGAAGAGAAAAACAAATCCCAAACCTACTCAGTCTTAAGACTATACCTCCCACCAGGACAGCCACTGGGTTCACATCTGTCATACTGCTTTGAACTCTCTCATCGGTACTGCTGAGGAGCAGATGAGCACCTGAACAGTAAAAACTGGGAAAAGTATGGTGTGACGGCCAGAAGAGAACAAGGCACAAAGCCCAAACACACAGGAGATTGCTTCAGAAGATGGTGTTCCTTGAGAGGAAACAGCTTGAGACATAATCAGCAGCAGTGCAGTGCTGATGTGTCCAAGTTGGACTTGACATTACTCAGACTGCTGTGGTCTTCTAATGGGCAGCAAGGTTTTTCCTACTTCCTGCAATAAACTAGCTCAGCAGAGTGCTGACTAACTCAGCATTCATCCAGCAAACCTATAAAGAAAAAGAGTCCTCTCTGCTATTTTCATGTGCTCTGGCTGCAAACACTCTGAACAAGGCTCTTCAGGATTTAGGAGCCTGAATGACCCAGACTATGACATCACAGAAAGTAAAATGCAGCTATTACTTGTGCCTGTTCTGCCTTGAATTGCCAAAAACATTAGTAACATGCCTCCCACAGTGCCCAAAGAAAAGAATGAGAATTAACTGTTAAAAGATAAAAAAGAGTCCTCTTGGGGTGTGAACGCAAGTGAAAAACCCAAACCCACCATAAACACAGCACAGAAACTAAAGTGTTTCCCCTCTCACTTTCTGTGAACAGCATTCCCAAAACAGCAAGAAGGACATCTAGATAATAAAAATATTCAGTCCCTCTTCTAGTTCTGCTACTGGCTTTCTGTATTATCTCAGGAAGTTACTTAAATCATTTGTGTCTCAATATATTCGCCTGAAAACAAGAATTCTTACCTACTGTATTTCACAACTTTGTCAAAGCTGCCAACACACCTCAGAAAAGACACATGGAGGTGTAAGTAACTGGAATCACAGCGTATGTCTCCTTTCCTTGGTGTCCTGCTTTTGCAGGAGAGGAGAGGACTTCGGTACAGCAAGCACCTCATTGCCAAAACCAGCCTTGAAAGTGACTAGTGAGATGATCCTCTGAGAAAATAACCACAGAATACTCCATGACTGTCTCCCACTCAGTACCAGACAAACTTCTCTCCATATTCCTAGAGGGATGTGTACCTGGTGTTTCTGCCTGTGTATTTTTATTAAACAGACTAGATTTTAATTAGGCCTGGCCACTAAAGGCAGGGGTAGCTCTCTCTAACAGTCTGAGAAAGCAGAAAGAGACAACACAGACAGAAAGGAGCTATTTTGCAACTAGTCTTCGTGAAAGCAAAGTTGGCAAAGGCCCCAGCAAACAGATAAAGTCATGTTGAGTAGGTTAAATAGTTCACTCTGCCTGATGTAATTGCATGGCTACTCTCAGGTCCTTGATTTTCACAGTAAATAGCCACTTTGAAAAAATAAATGGGGGGAAACAAAAGAGTATAACTGGTTTTTCAATAACATCCTAATTCCCTGAAAACTCATTTTTCTCAATTTGCCCTGCTTTATTAAAAGAGTGTGTGCCACGTTGAGATAACATCTCTTACTGTTATAATTTTTAATCTATGCAGCAATTCAGGATTTGCTCTTTCTCATCTCTGGCTGTGGTTCTGGATACACACTCACAAGCAGCCCTGTAGACTTCATGGACTGTGACTATACTTCAAACACAAAAAAACCTCAACTGAATTATCTAACTTAATTTTCATCCTCAAGCTTCCTGTGTTCTGAAAAAAATTATTTAGTCATTGTGCTCTGAAAGCACAATCTTTGAGGAGAATATGTCAGCAGTTAGCACTGTGCCCCTAACTAAACCAATATATTTGTGGCCTCCATAAATTCCCTCTGAAGCTATAATGTAATGCTTCTATATGTCAATTTCCCAGCACACACAAATGTTTTCAAATTATCAGCACTGCCTTGCTGACTGCTTAAGATAAGGCCCTCTTCTAGCAATGCAAAGGAGACTTAGGCTCTGTTACGCACTAATGAGAAACGGGAACCATTCACAGAGAGAGCTTTCTGCTCCTCCAGAAAAATCTCTCTTGACTGCACAAAAATGTTACCTTTTGTAGATTAATTAAAGGGACAGCATCATGAATATACATTTCCTTCTTCTGACTTAGCATCTCTTAAACAGCATGTCCTTAATTTTCGCTGCAGCTCCTTCAAATGCTAATTTATATTCCTTTGGTAAGTGCTGCTTTCTGCACTTGGAGAGTGCAGAAAGCACATATGAATGAATGTCCTGAAATTTCCATCAAGTTCAGAGAATGAACATTGCTACAATTCAACACTTGCAAGCTTAATTTATTTTCTTGCAATTTTGAGAAAATTTGTCTTGGCAAATGAAAATCCAGAAATGGTCGACAGCAAACTGTGAAGAAAACGGGGAGACCAAAAGCAGCAGAACATCCTGTATGGCAAACACCAGGAACATCCTCTTGCTGTGTTATTTCTCAGGGTCACTAAAGAGACATCATTTGTCAAATCCAGTCAATTCCACTGTTTCATCACATGCTTGTTCCATACCCAATCAAGAAAATTGTCAATAGATGCTACATCAAAGCCTTCCAAAAAATTACTTAACACCTGAATACCTCTGTTAAACTATCTGTAAAATGGATATTTTAGCATTCAATGCACAGATACGAATCATATGTAACAATAATCTGTCTGCCTACCCAGCAACGCCACAGCACCAAGACAGAACTCCTATAAAGTCTGTCCTCTTCAGAGCAGTCATAATCCACTACATTAACATGTCTTTTCGGAAAGAGATGTGATGACAAAGGACAGAAGGTCCTTGGTCAGAAGGTTACATAGCATGTCCTTACACTTCTAAAATGATTTTTATAGACAAATCAAATGAGCACAGCAGAAATCTGCCTTCCTGCATGGTTTTAAACTTTTGATGGAGAATGGTATTTTCCAGAGGAAAGGAAGGGGGGTGTTGGTGGGGAAATACGAAAGTAATTTCAGCAGGAGTTTGTGAATAGGGTATTCTTTCATATTAATGAAAACCAGATCATAAAATAGTCTGTGAATTAAGAAACTGGCAGAAAATATATAAAAAAATATATTAAATATATAAAACCCTATATAATATAAATTTATATGTATTTATGTATATAAATAATTACATAAAATGGTATTAAAAAACAGAGTTTTCCCCATCCTAAGATATGTTCAGGATATTGTTTTTGTAACAATAAAAAAGTCAGGATTCTAAAATGCAGTTCCATAGAACAACAGAATGTCTGACAAGGGAAAACAAGTTACACAAATAATTTTGTATCACAAAGCTGTTATGTAAATGTAAATCTGCGCAATATCGTTTGTAATTTGATTTCAAAGTCATCAGGCACAGGAAGAATGCAACTGTGTTTAGTTTACAGACATCTCAGGAAAATTTCAAAGCATATACAAAATAGCAGGTATTAATATTACATAAAATTGAGAAAAAAATAACCCACTTAATTTTACAGGTCAATTCTATTGAAAGGAAGGTCCGATAACAGTTGTCTTACAGCCTGAGTTGACTTCTTAATTTTCAAGCAATAAATAAGGCCTTCAGGGTTCAAGATCAAGTAATTAATTACTAAATTTATGGAAGGCTCCACTACAGAAATCAATAAATAGTGACTAAAGAAGGCATTATGAATAAAACAACTTCATAATACTGGTAACTCCACTTGAGAGGATGGCAAAATTTTCTACATAGCAAGTACATGCCAAATCAATCCATGGAAGAGAATTTGCATAGAACAAACTATTTAACATTTTGCACATGACCTCTTTGTTGAGACAGGTTAAGTTATCTTCCATTTTTTTGCAAGGTCACATGTAAATACAGGGTGTTCTCTGGACCCTCCACTGTCACTCTTACTGACTGACCCTTTCCTGCAAATATCCACAGTGGCATTTGCTTTTCAGAAGGAGTTGAAAAAAATACCTACTTCAGTGAAGATATAATGGGACTGGTCAATTAAAAACTGACACCCTAAAACTAATTCTTGCCAAAGCTAGTGAAATCCGTATGAATATATACATATTGGTTCACATATACATATTAGATAAATAAATATATGCTTGATCTCTGGTGAAAGATCAAATGAGAAAGGTGCAAAGAAGAGACTGTTGCCTGCTTCTGTTAGCAAGGAGCACAGGGCTGGAAGGTACCGTCATTACCCATTAGAGAGACAAAGGTTGTTTTCATTTCATTTCATTCTAAAGAAACAAACATGTCAATCCACCACCACTACTAGGGAAAGAACTGAAAAAGCAGGTTGTTCTGGCCTAATGTTTGGGAATCAGATGCTGTACAATATGGAGAACTGAAAGGTACTGCATCTAAACAGAATTACCCAGACAAAGACATTCAGGGTAGGGAACATCTGGGAAGCTAACAGGTTGGCAGAAAAATATGTAGGGATTACAGTGAATCATAAGTGAAGCACAAGCCTTAGTGTCACGTTGTTGTGTAAAGAACCACCATTGTATTGCAAATATTATGAATGCCAAAATAGTTTTCCTAGGAAGACAGTGGAATTAACATGCTGGGACAGTTTAAAGACAGGTCTGATCAACATCTGTCGAGCGTGATAAGGACAGCTGAATCCACCTTGGGGCAAAGGATGCACTAGGTGATTTCTCAAAATTATAAAACAAAGCCAAGGTAAATTCCATGAAAACCAACAGTACTTAAAACAAAATAGGTTTGATAACACACCTTCAACCACAAGAAAAAAAATCAGATATTGTTGGTTTTGTGTTTCACTTCTGGTTTACACATTTCACACGTAACTACAAAGAGAATTTCCACTCCTTCTTTTGCAATAACTGGAAATTTTATCCCAGAGCAGAGGCTGCAAAATTAATCTGGTATAGTTGAGATGCAGACTGCTTTTGGTGATGTCTAATCCAAAGCTGTAAGCAGAGAAGCTAAATAAACAGCTTCACTTTTCATTTATTTTGTGTTTTAAGGGACATTTTACATGTGCACTACCCTCAACTCACTAGTCTTCAAGGGATTGCATTTACACAGATTTCTGATCTTTTCTATTCTATTGATATTCTGCAGAAGTAGAATACCTGGTTGCACAAAAGCACTGCTCTCCAAGAGTTAACAACATCCAAACCAGGGAGACAACCACAAGAAAGAATAAGGACTATAGAAGGATGGAAAAAAAGTAGGGTGTAGGAGGTGCTCAAGGAAAAGAAAATGAAGCATGTGACACAAAGTGAATGGAGAAAGGGTGCTGTAAGGACTTTTACTCCGAGTACTGAAGAGAGAAAACGTGAAGCTTTGAAAAGATGCATGGGTGGAGTAAAATGAGGAAGGCAGGAAGGCATAGGCTGAGCTGCTAAGGAATGGGATGAAAGGGGAAGATGATAGCCACCAGTAATAAGAACAGCCTAGAGAACAAACATGGTGTCAGGGAAGGAGAGTCAGTAGAGAAAAAACACGGAGGGTCCTCCCGTAACTTTATGTCTCCTGTGACAAGGCAGTACAGAGGCAGTATCTGAGCTCTCACTGCAGGCTAGACACGTGATTAATCTAGAACAATGCAGATTCCTCGGGTATTTTATCCTCCATCTGCCCTGGGAAAGAGGCTGACAAATCCAGCATGGGTAATCAAAGCCCTTCATCTGCCACTTGGCTGCTCTGACACAGTGGTGGAAATAAAAGTCTCATGCTCAAACCCAGAGACAAAAACCATTATAACAGTATAAATGCCTTATATGTGATAATAATCCATAACACTCCCCATTTAGAAAATAACTTGCCACTCAATGTAACTGCATCTGTGTTGATCTGAAGCTGCTGGTAAGAGAAAGGGTACGAAGACTGATATGCTTGTGTTTCAAGAAATGTCTTTCTTTTGTGTAACCTCTTTCTGCAGGCTTATAAATTCTTGCTCAAAAGAATTTACCATGTTCTGAAGGTAATGAACTAGGATAAGAAACAGGTCCGACTTCTGTAAGCCTTGCTCACCTGTCCAGTCCTGAGATGAGCAACAGCAGGTAAGACCAGGGGAAGCAGTGTGATTCGTGCCAAGTAAAGTTAATTTTATTAGTATGATGCATAAGATGACTTTTTGCACACTCTTACTATAGATACCGAACTCTACCAAAGCCAGAGACAGGGATAATCAATAGGTTCCTGAAAAACTTCTAATAGGCCACTCTTAATAAAAGGAACTATTAAAATTACATTAAATACTCGTGACTTGTGCTTGTTCACAAGAAGTGTTCATTTTGTTTTCATTCCACTGTTCAGACAGCTTAAAGAGCAATTTATGTAAGACATCCTTTTAGATTTCCAAGTCTCCTTTGGTGTTTCTATGAGGTGTGAAGTGAAGATAACGTGCCATTTCCCTCCAGTTAAAAAGGTGAGACAAAACACAGCTCATTTTGTATCATTCCATTTTGGGTGGGTTTGGGCTATGAGTGATCTATGTGCTATGGGGTCAGCATTTCTGTTATAAATGTTACATTGCATAATGTATTACCACGATAGGATATGCATTTATATGGAAAAGGAATTAGATAAACACTGCCACCAAATTTTTAGGATATTCTCATTGACAAAATATCTCTCCCTGCAAGTAAATGAAGTTGCTAACTTTCAAGGTGTTCCTGAGGTAAGAGATCAAAACTGCATTGGCAGTAGGAACCAGAATGGCACTGTCTAATGTGTATGATTAAATTCAGAATTTTTTTTTTTTAAGACAGAAATTGTTAGGCCTCAGCTCATGGCAAACTTGTGATCTCATGCAGAAAATATTCCTGTTTTCAAGACTGACAGAGGGTGAAAAGGACTGTGGTCATAAATTCATAAAGGGAAACAGGTGTAAGAAAAGCTACAAACAAACATGTCCCAGAGATCATGAAAAAAAATTAGCATGAAAATACTAGCTTTTTAAGAGAGTCCATAAGTTTATAGGTAGAGATTTGAAAAGTGCTGTAATAATCTGTAAAGAACGCTTTCATACTTGAAGAGCTGCTACTGTGCAACCAGAAATATCCTTTCAAAGGAATCACCTCACAGTATGTCAACGATAATGAATTATAAAACGTTCATCAGTGCCAAGAGGACCTCAAGATTCAACAGAGAAGCATTAAAAAAGCCATTTATGCGAAAGGCTGAAAGGAAACAACAGGTAATCTGTTATAAACCCAATGGTGATGTCTTGCCCTAACTACACCTCTTTTACTGCCAACAAAAGCCACTATAGAATAATGCTTGTTTTAGAAATCTAAATAGTTTCAATCAGAAGAATCTCAATGGATCACTAAAAAGAGAAAATCAATTGTGTTCGCACTATTTAGGGAAAACAATAATATTTCCTGTTGCATGTAGCATGGATATAGAGGAAAGCACAGAGTGTTTCCCACCATACTTTGCTATGCTTCCCATGAAAGTGACTTTTGGCAAAATGCCCATCTCCTTCAACTTCATTGCAGACCTCAGATGTTCGGTATCACTCACTCAGATAAAACGTCTTCCTGCTTTCTTCTCCATTTGCTCACTGAACTATGGTCAGGAAGGTACCTCTATTTTTGTAATTTTTAAGAGCAGAAGAAATGTGTTAAGGATGCAAACCCTAGAGATACTCAAGCCCTTCCACTGCTCCAAATGAAGCTATAATACAGTAGATACCTTCTGTATTCTTAGATTTTTCCCTGAACTTCTGCAGTTTATTCTTAAAAGTTAACAGTTTTAATTCCTTCTGTCATTTTGTGAAGCTGGACTAAGGGCTAACTTCAATTTTATTCTTTTGCCCCTAGGTGTTTTCAGGTGTATAAAACACTCTAAGAAAAAACTGTTCAACCTTTCCATGACTTTCTTCTTTCATTTCTCTTTTCTCATTAGTTTCATCTTGGAGCTTGCAAAGTTTCAGAGCAACCTATTGTAGTGGCAATCAGAGCCCTGACTGTGGCTCATCACTTCTCCTGCAGTACCTATAATGAAAAGGTCAAAACTGCTATCCAAAATCTCCCCCTTTGACCTTGTGCCTCATCAAATCAAGCCTGCATTATGGCCAGTGACCACGACAGATTCACAGAAAAAGAGTGCACTAGTGAGTGAAGATGTTTCTGGCAAGCAGTGGCAACCATTCCAGCTCTAACTCTTAACAGATTATAACATTTTTTTGTGCCTTAAAATGACCAGTTGTGCTATGTTACTGTGGGTTTTTTGGTTATTACTTATTATCATTAATTATGTTGCACTATTACATTATTCTGGTCCATGCAGACAGTTCAGGCCTCACATAAGCACAAATATCTTGCTGCCTTGTGGCACTTTTCACCCTTTGCAGCCACCAGAGTGCATCACCTGTTTTTCTTTACTCCAGCTTAGTTTTCTAGGGACCTACTCACCCAACCTTCTAACATTTTTCTCCTCACCCTTGTAAGCAAGCAATGACCAAACTTCCTTCTTTCCTCTTCTTCAACCTGACAAATGCAGTGAGAGGTCCCAGCTCCTGGGGCAACTGTTCCTGACACTCTTTGACTCCTTATCCCACACTTTTTGCCCCAAAGTTGAGGCTCCCCTTCCTTGAGCACATATCACCTCCTGTGCCTCAAAAAACCCCAAAATCCAGGTAAAACCTACAAGAGTGGAAAAATGGAGCAGGAAGCTCTGAAAAAGGCAAGTGCAACTGCCAAAATTTACATTCACCTTTCCTTCCTCTTAATGTCCTTTACTACCTTCAGACCAAAATCTCAGTTAGAAAACTTGATGGTTACTTAGCTTCTGTAAAAACTGTTTACTGTAGCCAAAATGCAAAACACTGAAAAGAATGTATTTAATTTGTTTATCTACATGTTTTTAACAACATGTGTTCCATGTCTAAATACGCCCTGTCATTCAGTCACGGAAAGCTTTATGAGATACTTCATATTTCCATGTTACCAAATACAAGTGTAGAGTTTGTGCAATTCTTGGTGTTACTCCATTTCTACTGTCTAAAGAAAATTTGAAGAACATTAACATTTCTTAGCAAATTAAGATGACTGCTACAAAACATCTGTATATATTTCAAGAGCAAAGGTGTGAGTTTACAGGTACCACCTGAAATTCAACAGCCACAACAAAAATAATGCATAAGGCTAACATAACTCAGTTCAAAGGAGGAAAACCAAACAAAGTTACTGAGTCCCCCAGAATGCTCATGCGGCCTAGCATTAAGCTAAGTTCTAGTCTTGCTGTTAACTTGAGAGGCTACTCATAAACAAAGAGATCAAGAGAGTTAATTTTTTTGCTATTGTCTATCCTACAAACAAAATATTATCCAAACTAGTTATGGAGTAAAAAACAGCAATCAAGAAAAATAAATTTGAATTTTGCTAGAGAGTCAGCAGCTTAGTTCCTTTAGAGTATCATTCTGATACGAAGTAACCAAAATATATAAAATAATTTTAAAAATATAAATATAATTATATTATTATTTATTTTATATATAAATGTATAATATAAAAATTTTAAAAAAACATGCCAAAAACCATTTGGCTAAGATTCACATTCCTACTCCATTCCTGTTGAACAATGTTAAAAATATTTGGACTTTTTAACCTGCAAGTGAGAAACAAAAGATTCACTAACTTTGTGAAGATGCCTGCCTGGAAGATGAGACGTTGCTATTCCCATTGCTACACCAGGAACTGTTTACATATGTGAACAGGGTTGATCAACAGATAAGGTTAAGACAGAATATTAAATTGCAGAGCACTGTGCTTCAAGATAGGAGATAAGAGTTCCAAGTTTCCTCAGGCAGAGGGAAGAACCAAACTTTGGTTTTCTACAACAGTGGATCAAACCACCACCTCCTACTACTTTGCACACCATGCCCTTCATTTCTCATGCTTTCCCACAGGTGTTCAGAATGAAATATCTCATTTGGGTTTAACAAGAGCATTTTTTTCAATCACCAATTGACATTATGCCAGTGAAATTAACACATTGAAGAAATCAGAGTCCCTTCTACAGTGCTTCTGCACTTCTATTATCCCTGCCATACATCAGACAATTATTTCAAGTAGAGGCAGGATGGTAGGAAGGAGAGATGGCTGGCAGTCAGCTAATGACCAAGAGAGCCAGACTCTTCACCAGCCCTCCACATTCCAGCTGCAAAGGAAAGTTGCTAGATCAGGAACACTTTAAGAGTGTGGCACGATTTTGAAGGACATCTGAATTTTGTTTTTTTTGAAGTGTGGTCTAACGGACTGGATTTGAGGCTTGAGCTGCAGGTCACCCATTGCGTCTGTCACCCACTGGCCGTGCACTGCTCCACTGGCTCTTGTGGCCAGGATTCGTTTGCAGCTACGCTGGGGTACACCGCTGTGTATTACTAAGTTGTTCTGAACTTACTATAAATTTCTGGCTACTCTGTTGCAAGTTTAGCTACAGAGGAGGAATTAGGGAATTACATAGGTAAATCTTCATCAGTGACTGAATCTCAGGGAGGCGAGGCCTAAATAGGGATAATGGTACTAAAATTACCAGCTTCAAAGGACGCAGCAAAGGCTAATTAATGTTTTTAAAGGGTTTTGAGGGTAGAAAGTGTGACACAAAGGAGAAATAAAACTATTTTGTGAGCTTCTGTGTAGGCTAGCAACTGAAGGCTCCAATTATGTAGCTTTCAATAGTTAACCACATGAACAAAATAAAGCTACTCTGATGACTGGCTTCCTTCTTACTTCTCATTTGTGTGACTTTCAGCACCTGGCACATGGTTCAAAACTCTAAAATCTCTCTCTTCTGTCAAAATGGACTTCAACTACAGCTTAATCTTTGCTGGGCTACCATGACCCTGAGATTAGCTCATTTGGTTAGAGCCTGGTGCCAAAAAAACCCCCAAAACCACCAAGGTTGTGGGATCAATCCCTGCATGGACCGTTCACTTAAGAGCTGGACTTGATGATCCTTGTGGATCTCTTCCAACTCAGAATACTCTGTGATCTGTGGACACACCAAGTCAGAAAGCTGTCAGAATCTTGAATTGTGTGCAATTCAAGGGAAGGGGAGGGAAGGGGAGATGGACTTCTTTCAAATACTGTTTATCAGCCTATTTTGTCTTAAAGAATACTCCCAAATTCTGGTTTTTCTTTTGCTAGCTTTTTTATCTTCCTAATTTATCTGGATGGCTTGTGAATAACACCTTATATGATGAAAAGCCTGTCTACTTTTCCACATCTATAACCACTGACTTTTTTAATGTTATTCCTATCATCTTTACATCCTTAAATGCACCTGGGTACACAACCCTACTGCCACTAGTTTCACATGAACTGTAAACCAAACTATTGTAACTGTGGTCTTATCAGGAACTTAAAGAGCAACAGGCAAAAGACATTGACATAAACAAAAAATTACCAGTACGTGTTTCGTAACAAGCTTACGAATTCCAAATTTTGCTAATCATTTCAAGTCTTTCTTCTTTAATTAGTTTCTAATCCATGACTGATTTTATTCATCATGCCCACAAGCAATGCAAGAAATTCACCCCTCTGATAAGGAGCTGAAATTGAATTGTTTTGAAAATATTACCCATTCATTTTCATATGTATGTTTTCACAGGATTATTGCCTTTCCCAACTCTATTTACTTGAACAACCAAAGAAACCTCAGAATCAGGGAAAATCTGGATGTAGTAATCCCAGATTACTTTGTTCCCTTATGTAAGATATAGCTGCAATCTAAACCATTGAGGAAAATCTAAAAATATAAATCAAGAGGGATATGACATATGGGAGTCAGGCAGAGGGATTTCCAGTTGATAGCCATTCCTTTTCATTATTTTGTGGAAAACACATTGATCATGCACTGAAGAAATCATGTCTCTTCAAACTGCTTGAGTTCTCCTTCAAACACAAAATTCACAGAGCATCTTGTTTGAAATGGAGCATTTCTCTGTGTGCTTCAGGCGACACTGCTGAAACAGCAAAGCTACACAACGCTGAGAGAAGATAAAGCATGGAAAGATCAAAGCAGAGTAGCTGTGGAGCATCAGAACCTACATCATGAAGAGCAGGGGCCAGGCCAGCAAAAAAGAAAAAAAAGAAATCAGTCCCTTTGAATTCACAGATGGAGGCCTGCCTTCCTCTGGGCATCTTTGTTGGAAGAGTGTCCTTCTGCTGCAGAGAAACAGACATTCCAAAGCACATCCAGATGTGCACAAATACTTGCGATGTGTTTCTCATTCTCTTCACAACATGCTCTTGATTTATTATTGATTAAGACCTGTTTGTTTTCCCTAATGACCTGCAAGGCTGTTAGGGTTCTTACAAGTGAGGCTTTTCAACTAACCTCAAGACATCTATCTTCAGCAATATCCTTACTGTTCCTTGAGGACACGTGGTGGTGTTCCCCTGCTTGGGGACTTAGAAGAGCACAAGCTAGTGCTATAATTAGCTGACATTTGAAGTTGCTGCCAGCTGTCTTCAACACACAGAGATGGACTGGTGAGCAGTTGCTGGGGTACCACAGAAGGAGAGCACAGAGAGGCTGCCTGGGGAGTGAAGCTGACGCTATGCAAAGACAAAGAGGAGTAATCTTAATAGAAGACATCACATCTTTTAGGTTCATTCCTCTGTTGGTTTAGCTGCTATCACATTAGGAAAGTCTGACACTCTTCTAAGACAGCCAATAAACATTGCTGTCCTTCCCAGAGTAATGCCACTCAGCTGGTTATTTTGGAAATCTAGTAATATGTGAACGGCAAGTTGGGCTGCACATCATAGAAACTGTTCACCACGGAGTTTGGGTGGGTTTGAGTTGATTTTGTTTGCTAGTTGTGGTTTTTCTGGTTGTTTGTTAACTTTGGTTTTTCTGGCTGTTTTTTTTTTTTTTTTTCCCTCAGAGATGCACCTTCTTAAATGACAATTAAATTAATTCACTGTCTTTTTAAACAATTGTATCCTTTGCAATGAAATTTACCAGCATGACACTGTACACTTCCAGTTTTGCTGTCACTTTTTAATTCTAAGTGGAGAAAGAAAAAAAAAAATACACAAAGGGAGCTCAAGATAGTCAATCAATTACCCCTTCCCTCTAGTCCTCAGGCTCCAATGAGATTAAATCACAGAGTTAATACAAATCTAGTCTGTCAGTTCTAGCAGATCTGTGCTGTTTCTGGGATAAAAGAAGGGCACAGTAAGAATATATTCAACTGATCTAAGGTTCAAAGTAAAATTCCTGCTGTATGTAAAGGAGCAAGAAAACTATTACAAATTATGTTAGAAGACTAAGAATACCTAGAAAAACACTTACAAAGCTAAAGAGAATTTCTCCCTTCCACAATTAACAGTCAGACTGCTAGAAGTGATTATCTTTTCTATTTATAACATAAATATTATTTTGTTCATAACAGTATTACCAGCTCAGAACCTCGCCCCCCCCCACCCTCCCCAATTACCTTTGCCAACCTTTTTTTCCTGTAACACTGACATTATCAAAAATACTTCAGAAAAGCAGAAGTGTTAAACAGAAGATCCTACTCCAAAAAGCAAGGATCCTCCAAAAGTATGAGAGGAAGATAAAGTCACCTAAACCGACACAGCTGAGAGTCCGCTGAGTCTCCAGCCTATAAATGAACAGATTTTGCCTAAGGGATTATTCATAAACAGCCTTCCAACAAAAACAGTGGTGAGACTGCAGGAGATCATTAGCTCGCAGAAAGTGGAGAGATTTTTACTTAGTCTGCTAGTACTAAGTGAACTGTTTAAGAATGGTATTCACTTTGCTGCATTTGGAACAAGCCTTGCTTTATTTTCATGTTTAATGCCAGCTCTATATTTAAATGCCTTTGCTGCCTTGGTGTGTGATATGAGACACTAAAAATAGCCTGTCTGTTCCAGAATTTCCATTGTGTCTACCTTTGAAAAGCTCCATTAATGATGAAAATGTCACTCTGAATTTAACTTATGAAGATAAGCCTGAAATACTGAGAGACTGAGACTGCAGACACAGTAAATCTCCATCAAATATTTTCTATGTGAATCTGCTTTATGTACCTCATATTCAGGCTAAATCCCCTCTACTTCAATCTGTACTGAGAAAAAACCCCCCACAATGATGCTTGAAAGTCCACACCTTCTACTGCTACTTTTTCTTCCGCGTGTCTGCCCCATAAGGCCTGGAGACTCTCAAAAAATTAGGAAATCTTATCTGTGTGTTCTCCAGCTCTTTTTTTTTTTTTTGTGCTGTAGATACCTTTTTAATCAAACTCAGATGTTGTTTATACTTTGGAGGCCCTCTTGCAGCCAGCAAGACAAAACAAAACAGTGGGATCCCGTTCCAGTGAGATACAGACCTGTCCTCTCAGGACATCGGTAACAGCAGCCAGTACTGAATTTGCAAAGCAGAGGTGATCATTTCGTAGTAGGAATAATCAGTCTATTCTAGGATCCTGAAATTTTAATGTAAGATGCGAAGAACGGCGGACATGGCTAGCCTCAGGTGTGGAGCAGACATGGGCACACTCCACAAACGTGTTCAGCAACCCAACTCCAACTTTGGTGGCTAACTCCCTCAAAGATTTTTTAAATATACATCAATCACTGACTGCAACTCTTCTGGGTATTTTAGTGTGCTTCAGCAAAGGATGGCTAGTTTCTCAAGTAGCCTGATGATATTGCCAACCAGTAGTACTATACCAGACAAATGCACCTCTGAATAGGCTAAAGCCTTATTACTCTATCACTCAAATTAGTTAACTACTCTACTTGTGCTTCTTTTCCTCCCCTTCTTCTTGCTGGACATACCATTTATATGCGATGACATTACCTAGATGGTCAACTCCATCTGTAATCAAACAACTGGTTATTGAGTGTCTTTTAAAACCATGCACAGACAAGACTTAGGAAGACAACATGAATGTTGGAAACAGGACAAGAAACTTATGATGGTTTTATGTTCATTTCTATTTTCTGGCTTTGCCTGCGTACATGTGCAGGTACGGTAAAAACACATGGGATTAGGCAAGTTAATTTGTCCAAATGCACACATTGTGCTGTACCACAGTGTACAGAGAGAGATTCTGAGCACTTCCCCTTTTACACATTGAAATTAATTGCATGAATGTGGGAAAAAGGTATATTACTCTACCATTTAGCTTTTCAGTGGCAATAATTTTATATAATTTGCAAGACAAAAGATAGATGCAACTTCTCCGTGCCCCAACTGCAGCTGTCCGAGTCCATCAGAAAATCTCAAGCTGTTCTTTGACTTCAAGATCATCAGCTACAATACAGACCTTGGCAGCAGCAGTTAGCTGGCCACTGTCAGTGATGGATGAGACAACAGAATGCAGTTTGCTCTTTCACGGCTAAGTCAGTGCTGTCCTGCCCTGCTGACAGGCAAGGCAAACCTGTTTTTGTCAGTGAGCCAGGCAGATACGACCCCAGAGACACAAAAGAAGCAGGTCCTAAAATTGTTTGGGTTGAAACAGATCTTGAAGATCATCTAGTTCCAACCTCACTGCAATGGGCTTGCTCAAAGCCCCATCCCACCTGGCTTTGAACACTTCCAGGGATGGGGCACCCACAGCTTCTCTGTTCCAGTGCCTCACCACCCTCACAGCACAGAATTTCTTCTTCTAAACCTACCCTCTGTCAGTTGGAAGCCATTACCCCTATCACTACATGCCCTTGTAAAAACTGCCTCTCCAGTCTCGTGTAGCCTCCTTTAGGTACTGGAAGGCTGCAGTGAGGTCTCCCTGGAACCTCTTCTTCTCCAGGCTGAACAAACCCAGTTCTTTCCTGTGCTGGGGACCCCAGAGCTGGATGCAGAGCAGAGTAGAAGAGAAGAATCACCTCCCTCGACCTGCTGGCCACACTCCTTTTCATGCAGCCCAGGATGTGGTTGGCCTTCTGGGCTGTGAGCACACATTGCCAGTCACGTCAAGTTCTTCATCCACCAACACTCCCAGGTCCTTATCCCCAGGGCTGCTCTCCTCCCAGCCTGTACCTATGCTCAGGATTGCCCCAACCCATGTGCTGGACCTTGCACTTGGCCTCGATGAATTTCATGAGGCTTCACAGGCCCATCTCTCAAGCCTGTCCAGGTGCCTCTGGATGGCATCCCTTATCTCCACCGTGTTGACCACTCCACTCAGCTTGGAGTTGTCAGCAAACTTGCTGGCAGTGCACTTGATCCCACTCTCCCTATCACCAGCAAAGACGTTAAACACCACCAATCCAAATACTGATCCCTGAGGAACAGCACTCGTCACTGATGTCCATTTGGATATGGAGCCATTGACCACAACCCTTTGAGTGTGACCATCCAGCCAATTCCTTATACATCTGAGTGGTTCATCCGTCTAATTCATGCCTCTCCAATTAAAGACAAGAGTGTCATATGAACAGTTACAAAATACCATCCTCACAGAGTCACTTCTCTGGCCATAACTGCATTCTAGCAGATGTCCACCTCAATATTACCAGTGATACATTCATTATGGGCCTGAAAATCCACTCTATCTACTCCACCTGCAGTTCTTCCTCTGCCAAAAGCCCACATGGTGTACAGGAATAGGCCAAATGCTAGGAAATGTGGGCAACTCCCATGCTGTTCACAAACATTAGTGTCCAAACCCAAGCACATTCTCCATTACAAAAACATAGGCAAAATTCCAAACACAAAAAGCAGTTATCGTGTTTAGGGACAACTAACAATCCTTGACAGCATTACCATTTGGAAAAATACTCTGTGTTCAGCTCCATCTGCACCCAGTGTTTTGTTACAAGATATGCTGCTTTCCCAAACAATTTTACCAAGTGATTTTTTTAAAAATTCAATTTCAGAACAGGATATCTAGACTGAAATGGCCATGGTCTGATAGGAAAGGTTGGAGAGCTGATTAGAAAGTACAATATACAATCAAGATATCAACACTTGTGCCCAAACAACTTAAAATTATTTCAAAGGGTACAGAAGCAGCAATAAACAGTTCATATTTCTGTCCTTCCAGTGGACGTGCTACAAAGGGCAATCTGGGCGAGCCGGTGCTAAATACATGTTCCTGCCAAAGCTCTGCCAGCTCAGGCATGTCTTTGTTATTACACTGCTCCTCCTGACAGGGCCTCTCTGTGCAGGGTTTAGAGGACGCTTCGACCCATGGGGTGACCTGCTCTTTTCGTTCAGAGCATTCAGTAAAAGCAGCAACCTAACCTTTTATGTTTGTGCTAAGTATTATGCACTCATACTGCATTTTCATACGGATTCAGTAACCGTCACTCCAGCAAACCCCTGAAAATCTGCACTAGCACTCCACGCATTTCAGCTCTGCTCTGTTCACTTCACTAGAGAGGGAGAAGACCATTGGGGAGGGGAGGAAGAGCTACACTGCCGACCTCCAGCTCTGACACAATCCCGCTGCTGGGAAGAGAGGGTGTACAGACAGCACTGCCTTCCTCATCCCTGCTAGAAGAGCAATGTATGGCAGAGCAAAGTCAGGCTAGACTAACAGCCCAACAATACTGGTGCATAAAAATTTTGGAGCTGCATATATTTGCTATCTGGTGTATTTTTTTTTTTTTTTTTTTGCTATCTTAGCACATCTGGGATGTGCTATGAAGCTGGAATTTCCCCCAGCATTACTCCCCATTCACTATCCCCAAACGTCTGCCAATACACTACCTTTCCTCAGGGTGTAAAGAGAGGAAAAACATCACAACAAATGAGTCACTCTTCTGTTCTGTCTTTCACATTAGCACTTCTGCAGTAACTTCAACAGCTCTGCTGTTTAAACCAACTCCTGTTTGTACAGCAGATCATCAACAGGCATACTACTCTATCACACTGAAATCACATTCTGGTCTGCATGGCCATTTCCCCTGCCCTGTGTACCTAAGTCAAGCCTGCCTGTTTATTGATGAGAGCAAGTTTCAGCTGCAGTCAGCACTGTTTGGATGCTGGTGTTGGGCAAGTGAGCTAATATCTATAGTCTTACATGTTATCAGCAGAATGGCTATCTTAGGTCTAGAAACTGTATTATAAGAGTGACAGATGTAGCAAAAATGGAGCACTAATTTAATTTTCAATTGCATTGTCTTCTCTCTGACCTGACAGTTCAAGAAGTCATCACTGGACCACTAGAGTAAGCAAACTCAGAGACACTGAAGAGGAATTTCCAGGCTGTTTTTCACACAGCCACTTTCTCTGACTATAGCTTCTCTGGAGTAGAATGGATCACTCGATGGTCTGTCTTGGGTTAGCTCACATCTATTTAAACCAGTGTGAAGATCTGCACCTTTGATGTGAGTTAATTAAGCTCACATGGCTTTCTGCAGCCTGGCTTCTGCAGCTTCGGAAACGAAGGGAGCCAAATTAGGCCCATCTGTCTAAATGGAAGGGAGTCCTCTCCCGCCATAAGGCACACTCCATTACCCAGCACAGGAGCTGCCTTTCAAGAGTACCAGGAAAGGGGGTTTCATTGCTGCCCACAGCTACCGAGAATACCAGGCCTGCCAAGCATGGGGGTTTTCACGAGAACCACAGTTCTGTGCCATCAGCTTCTCTGCACAGAAGCCTCAAGGGTCTGTCTACAAAAGAATTTCCTGTAATAGCCTTTTGTTTAACCCTTGGAAGTTCTTGGCTGCAACAGATCTGCAAAATACATTTGCTTTTTCTCCATTTAAAAATAAAAAAGGAACTAACAAACTTCAGTGGGGCAGAGGATGACTCCCTGCCTTGATTCTGCAGCCATTAATTGTGTAACTGGAGTTTGTAGTCTCTACAAGCTCTGGAAGTCTCTCAGTTGCTATCCTGGAATCCCAAACAGAAAGTAACCTTAAATAATCTACATCATCGGGTACAGATGTTACCAAGGTGCTCTCAAGAACTTGTGCCCCTGCCCTGCAAGAAGAGTTGGGAGATTCAGCTGTCAGAAAAGACAGTTTCAAGAAGATCTACTGGCACCAGTGGGGAGGTTATCAAAAGGGTGTGTGGCATGAGAACAACAGGTATAAACTGCCATGGGGAGGATCTCACAGAATATCATTTAAAAATAGAAGTTCACTATGAAGACAGCAAAGCAGTATTAACAGGTTTTTCAGAGATGGTGCAAAGTCTCCATCCTTGGAGATCTTCAAACTGAATCAGATAAAGCCCTGAGCAACCTGGTTTGAAGTCAGTGTTGACACTACTTTGAGCTGAATGCTGGATTAGGGACCTCCTGAGGTCCCTTCCAACATGAAAGGGTCTGTGACTCAATGTCGCCCGCTACAGGTTCTATAATGCATAACAATGGAAAGGGGTTCGCAGAACTGCTTACATTTGGGAGCCTGCAACCAGTTTGTGCACCCTGGACTCCTGAGAAGCACCACTTTACAGTCTGTACAGTGCAACTGAAAACCAGGACAGTTTCATTGTGCTCACACTGGGAGCATCTCGGAGCAAGGAAACGATGCTTTCGTCAGACAGTATCTTGCCTCTGAGCGTTGAGGATTGCAACCAAATGTATGCAAGCAAAAAGTACTGTAATTAAAGAAGAAATAAGAAATGCAGACTCCAAGGCTTAATGAATCATAACAAATACCTAGAAAAAACCTAATCCAGCTAATTCCAAGTGTTTAATTGAGTTGGCTGAAACGTTTGCATGCGTGAACACAACCACGTAGAGTTATTTCCCTGGGTAGAACTCTTCAAGCTGTAATATTGATTCTTCATCTGGAGCATGAATGGCAATTATTTGTTGATAAAGTCGTAACTTTTCTACATACCAAATCAAGGTCTTGGGAAACCCTCCTTTTGCGCAGCTCTTCCATCCTCTCACACACATCTGTGAAGCAGGTGTTATAGTAGTCTGCATACTGCTGTGCCAGATCATCAATATTTCCCAGTGACCCGTCCTACAGGGAAGATAAAGAAAACAGGTTAATCAATTTTAAAATCCTAATTTAAAGGTAGCACCACAACTCTGAAGGAAACTCCCTCCCTGCAGCACATCTGGCACATTGTGCTCAGGTCATCCTCTCCATCCCTATCCGAGAGCATGCTAACAGCAAGAAAGTTGGGAACTGCAGTACCAGAACGGCTCCTCACAATCAGGTGGGACTTTGTTAATTCCTACAGGGAGAAAGAGGGCAGGGACTGCCATGCACAGTGGTGGAACAATATATCCCCAGGCACTATCTGCCTCAATTCCCTCCCACCAACAAATACTCGTATTGCACCCGGCTCTCCCAAGCAGCTGCCCACTCCTCCAAGAGCCAGTCATCACATACATTTCACTGACCCTACTGAGAGTAGCCCTGCTTTGTGACAACGACTAACAGCAACTAAAATCATTACATTTCTTGCCAATACACCAAATCAGCCAGACTGCAAACAATGACACCCACAAGGACACTCTGCCAGTTGGTCTTTTAAGGTGTACTGGAGGTGGAAACATGGTTTGCTGAGTCCCAAATGTCTGCTTTGCAGGGCAGTATTGCTACACTGCTAATAAAATGTCGATACCCAGAAATCTAATTGTAATAATCTGTTAATTACAGTCCAAATTCATACTTTAAAAGTGATGAATGAAGAAAACGAGAACAAAAAACCCCAATAAATAGGCTGGATTTTAAGTGTGGTGAGAAACCATTCTAAAGATCAGATATGTATGCTGCACCTGTGAGGTGAGGGGGTGTGCAGGTACAATATGCACACACTTAAAATAGGTCCAAAAGATGGGATGGAATAATCTTGTGCCCCTATTTGTCTAACTTAGGAAAGAGCATGTATGTTACTGTATGCATTCTTTAGAAGGCAACAATCTGCTCTCTGTGCCTATCCTGAGAGAACAAGAAGAATACATTGCAGATTATTATTTCATTGCTTCCTTTAATAGATGCACACATATAAATATAAATTTATGTCTTGATTATTAAGAAAAAGCTAAGCAATAGAGAAATAATGAAAAAATAATTATGCTAATAATATAGATAAATTGCAAGGTTGAGTTATAGCATATGAGCTAAGAGGAACTCTTAATTAGTAACCACACCTTACTGATGCTGTTATTACTTGGAAATAAGCATGTGGTCCCACTTTCAGGGTACTGGACTATGCTGAAGAGGTAGGTTTGCTCTAATGAAGTATCACTTCCAGAGAATTGGAAAAAACATCCCAGTTTAAATCAAAGCGAAAGCCTATTAAGCCTCCGAGTCTGCGAAAACCAGTTTCTACTCTTTTAAAGTGTAATTCCACATGCACAACAGGTATCTCCTGAAACTTCTGCAGATTCCCTAAAAACTTTTGAAGAGCTCACATTCCCAAAATTTAGAACAGCTTGCATTTTCTCAAAACTGCTGTGCTCAGTACAGGTGGAAAATGATTTGCATGTTATTTGTTGGAGCAGCAGAAGCAAAATAACTACACTAAATATATATCTACACTTTCTCCCGCCCTGCCCCCCCCATACTTATGCATTTTTTTACTGTAATTCCTATCTCTCAACCTGCCAAAGGTCTCACATAGGAGATGTTTCAAGCATTAGAAGATTGGGGTCCTTATACAAATACACTTCTGGGAACTTGAGACTTTCCAGAGCTTTGGACAAACAACCTCCTGAACTGCTAAGCAAGTGTAGAGTTTACATGGGGAAAAAACCAGCATCTTTGAGAACACAACAGTGCTACCCCACCTTTCTGCTGGAGCCACAGTGCTACCTGCTCACAGCAGAAGCCTGTGTCTTCCCCCAAACACCTCCTTGCCATCCATCACTTCCCAACAAGCTGGGGAAGAAACTTGGACTCTGCCTGTACCACAAGTTCTACAAATTTCCCAGTGCAACGGGACACTCCTCTGGTGGCTGAGGGTGTGCTTGCTGCTCCCACATGCTGCTTTCACAGTGTTTGCACACTCAGTAGGAACAACCAGGGCTGCACTGCTGGCGGAAAAAATGAACACTAAACTGAAAAAGCAACCCCAAAACTTAACCTTCATCTGCTCACTTTTGTGGGCAATAAGAGAACCTGTATGACTTCCAAAGAGACAATGTGACATCTGAATCCCAGCTACTCAATCATAACAAACACCCCTCTCTAAAGGTTATCAAAAATTCTCACTTTGGAGTATCGTCCCCAGGCAGAGTCTGTTTATTCTTTGATAACCTCTGCCAGTTAAGAATATTGAAGATGGAAACTGTAATCATAGAAGAGCAACACAGGAAAGCATAATTTTACTAGAACAATATGAAAACTGCCCATCAGTCCATCTCCTCTCATAATTCTGGAAACCATACATTTCATAAAGTAAACCTGCTCCAAAATATGTGTAATTTTTGAACGTATTTCATGACTTTGAATTTGTCAAAAATACTCCAAATCGAAACATATCATGTGAACTTTAGCTCAGCTGAGAGCCAGAGAAAGCTGAGGATCTCAGCACACTCCAGTGCTCCTCCCCACACCTTCCCACAGCTCCTCAGACACGTGGTCACGGACTGTTCGCAGGATAGCAATGGCACTGCCAGTGGATCCAGCACAGCTGAACAAGTGCTCATTTTTCATTTGCACTGGCGTGCAGTTCACTCTGCTATTTTTAAAGGTAGCCTCCACAAGGCTGAAGGCTTCTGACTGTCCCTAGAGCAAAATTAGCTCGATTGCAGCACCCCAATTAAAGCCTGCAGAACGTGGGTGGCCCCACTGCCAGCAAGCACGTGGCTGCAAAGAAAGGCCTATTCACAAGTGACCCAGTCCACCAGTGCCGCCGTGTCCAGAGGAGCGGAGCTGCAGGCACCAGTCTGCCTGACTGACAGCAGGGATTGTTGGCAGTGCTCAGGGCTTGCATGAGGGGGCTATGCTGCAAACGAAAACAAGCTTAATGTCCAAAAAGAGATGAAAAAATCCCACAAAATCTTGTAGATGAGAACAGACAGCTGACACACATACTCACTACAGCCCTGCCATATGCTTTTGCTGGGTTACCAGACCGAGGGCAGCTACAGCTTTATGCAGTTGCCACTCCACAAAGGCAGCATGCACCCTCCTAACTAGATGAGGACAGCTTTGGGGTTTGAAGCCCCATAGCTTCAAAATTAGAACAAAACCACAAACATTTGCGTTTGCACCTCAGCTTGCCAGAAGGTTGCAGTGGAAAATGCCGATTAAATCATTTGTGTCTGTGGTCAAGAGCTGCTTTTATGAGTTTATGCATGTGGGCAATGCAGAAAGCATTGGTTTTGTCAAAAAAAATACAGATACATAAATCAACCCAAGCCAAAGACAGCAAGCATCTCAGAACCCACAGCATCAACTCATGTTTCATGTAAGTAAATGTCATAACAAAGGATTGTATATTTGATCTATGTGACCTCAAATTTGATCCCTACATAGAGTTACCTCTATCATCCTCCTTTATTGTTCAAGCACTACTAAAAACATGGCACAACTTAGAAAAAAAAAGTTGCTTCATTTTTCTACTGCACTAATACTGGCCAAGAAGACCTACTTTAGGTATCACCAAACCACAAGTATAACTAATCTGAAGATGAATTTTGAACCATGGCATTTTGTCTGTTCTTTAAACTGACCCCCCAACTTCTCCAAATAATTCTAAACTGTCTCACACAAAATCACCAGGAGTGTGCTTTGCATGTCTATTTTGTTTTAGAGTACTTAAAAAATATTCATACACAAAACATTAGCTCCAGCTAGGTAAGTCATGCATTCTGTTACAAAGGGAGTCAAAGGAATAGTCAAAAAGTTTTAAAAAATCTCTAGAATTATTAATAAAATAGAACAATAAAAGCATTCACATTAACAATATTTTTAAAATATTTCATAATGATGCATAAAGAGTAAGACCCAGTGTAAATTTTCATAGGTTTAGACAAATGTGGAGTGCCATTTTAGTTTCACAGGTAGGAAAAAACATACAGTTATTTAATATAAAAAATAGTAAGCCAATGCAATTTATAACGAGCCTTCAGTTATGTACCACTATGTCCCATTTTGATATAGATGGGTTGCATATTTGAAACAGCCTACGTGAGCAATGAAAAACTATATAGCTTTCAAATTTGTTCTTACTGACATATCTGTAATTCAGAAGCCTCTGAAATGCTCTGAACTGTCAGTAATATTTTTAAAACCAAGACCTCATAAAAAACTTTTGCATTTTGTTACAAATTTAATAGTTAAAAAAAGCACTAGCATGAAGAGTGCTTTACACCAATTGTGTTTATTACCATGCAAACTGCAATGTTCCAGCTATATAATCCCACAGATCTTCTCTGGTGGAAAAAAAATTGTGAGCATTGCAAATATTGAGCAGGAAAACCATTCCCCAAACACTTTATTGGTAAAAAGTTACAACGTGTTTCCCCTAAGACTTCACTACTGTCTTAAGACCTTTCCACAAAATAGTTTTGATAGCCAGGAAAGTAAACAACCCATTATTTATAAAGGGTTAAATGTAAAATGAAGATTTAATAGTCTAATGAAAACAGAAGTTATCTCAGATTTCTATTTTCAGTTGTGAAGTATGTTCCTAAATACCCATTTTATAATGTATGCATGCAACATTTTTTGGCATCATAAAACACAGAGCAAGATGATGAATTGCCCTGAAATTCCCAGAGAATTAGTTCTGATATGCATGTGAATACCAAAGGAATCCATTGGGATTCCTGTTAATGGAGTGACTACAAAGAAAAGTTGGAATGATTTGACACTTATTATAAAGTTAGAATTTAACGGTCACTGCACATCAGTTAGTTTAATGCCTTGGCAGAATCCTTTGTATTTGACATCTGAAAGTGTAAAAGAGAAAAATGTTTTGCTAGAGAGCTCTGCTGGCTGTAAAATTAAGTAAATATATATTCATATTTTAATAGTATAATAAAATGAAAACACTAATAGCTAAGGAGGAATAACAGACTTTGCTAAGTAACAAATACATTTGATGAACCTGTACGTGTATCTAAATACTAGGCACTAGCAGAGCATGCACACTTTCTGCATAAATTTCTATGCGGAACAAGATTTTTAGAAAAATCTTCCAAAAATACAACTAATTTACTCTGTACTTTTCTATCTCAGAATCTGAAAAATGTATTACAAAGCTGCGTATTCCAGCGTGTCCTCCTCCTATTCTGGCAGATATTAGGAATGTCAGAAAAGACATCTTGATTATTGGATATATGTGCTCACTGTCCCAGCCCCTGGGTGAAATTCATGTAGCTGCATGAATCTCAGAAATGTAAAAAGATGTGGATGCTACAAGCCTGTTTGTTCAGCGAGACAGATGGGTCTCCATCTGCACATGGCAATGCACATTACAGCACACAGTGCAACTACACGAGTTCAAAACTTACAAGCCACTGCAGCTATGGCCACAGCACATGCATAATCTGGGATTTTAGGAACGGGTCAGAAACTGGAAGGAAGACAATCTGACTTTTTTTCCTATTAAAGTATAAATGAATGTGGAAATGGCACTGGCGAAGGGAAGGTGCTCTTTCACAACACTCGGCAGTCATGCCCTGGCAAAGGCACGTTTTTTGACCTTCACAGGCCAAGATGAGAAAAATCCATTTCCATGCCTGAAACACAGGACTACTGTGTGGAGAGTCACTGTAAACATTAGCAGCTTATTTCTGGCAGTTGGATTTTAACAGGGACGCCTACGAAAAATTTGTGGAACATGACCTTGCATTTCAATAATACCTTTGGTTTGGATAGCTCTAAGAAGTACATAAATGAAAGCCAGAACGTGGGCCAGAGCAAACAGGCTTGTTTGGGGAGGGGAGACGGGTAAGAGGGAGGAGGGACCAAAAAGCAGTGAAATGAGAACATCTACTGAGGGAAAACATATTTGTGCCTAATAAACACCCTGTTTTTGACAGGACTTCATCTATATAGCACACATCCTATGAGATGTTTAAAGTTAAGCAGAACTAGCTTAGCTAGAAAGCAAGGGATGATCAGATTTTCATGGGACAACTTGACTAAGATGCCAGCCCTTTTTAGATATTTTTACTAATCATAAAAGCTTGAGAAACTTTGCATCCTTCCCTAAGCGACCTTGGACTTGTGGCAGAACTCCTTGCATTCCAAAATATACTAATACCTGAATTCAGGCTACAGCTGATTAATCTGAGACACTGCGTTCCAGGTTACTTCAGAGTGCTTTCTAAGGAGGCAGATTGAAATCAGATCCAAACCTTTTCCAAACAGAAGAGTTAAGCCTGCATCCACCTCTCTGGCTAGAGCTTGTGTCTCAGTTTACTACAATAATACACAGTGAGGACAGGCAATCTGTAGGAAAACCTGCAGAGCTTCATGATAATTCTATCTGTTCCACAGTTCTGACCCTCTTACCTGTCCCTTGCTACCAATGTATTTCTGCTAGGAACAGAGCTGATGTTTTGCCTTCTGGCACAGCTTCAAAATGGTTGCATTAAAAATGAACCCAACAAGCTGCTAGAGAAATATTCCTTTCTATTCCTAGGGCTCAGAAAGGACAGTCTTCCATTCAGCAGAGTTAACAATTCCACTATCCATGCAATGACAGGTTCAAAGTCTGTCTTGACAGTCAGTAGGGTCAGAAATGTGAAGGATACAGAAGTGCAAGGCCAGGCAGCCAGCACTTGCCTTGATTTCAGATGGCGGCATAAAATACTCAGTGCACAAGTCATGACATTTTTATATTGAGAACAGCTATTTTTGAGGATGCTGAAAAGTTGTCATGATTCCCTTGACCTCTCTATAGCCAGACACTGTGAGAACAAAGAGAACATACAGATCAGACCGATTCAATAGACTTTCCATTAACTTTTATGGCATCTGAGGGTTGAGTCATTAAACTATGCGGCTTTACAGACAGAGTTACAAAAATAGATGTGATACTACTGTGTCAGGCTCTCTGCAGCATGGATAAAACAGTCATAGATTCTGTACAATAAGCAGAAAGCACAATGGTATACTTTGATATCAAAGATTTTGCAGCACTTATCTGAAATAACCGATACAACCCACTGAGTTCAGAGTGGTCACTCTAGACCCAGAAAATTCAGATTAAACCACAGCATTATGTAAATTTTTTTCTTTTATATATGTATATATATGTATATATATGTATATATGTATATATATGTATACATATATGAAACGTTTCCTTATCGTTACATCAAAAAAACCCCATACTCTTTCAAAATTCTGCAAATAAAGTGTTTACTTCACCAGTAGCACAATAGTCTTTTCACCCCCTCTTTTTACTGCAAAGCCCCAAAGTCTTTGTCAAGAAGGCATAACAAAGCACTTCTGTAAAAAACATTCTGAGTGTGACTTCTGCTTTTCCCTCTGTAAATTAAAATAAATTTGAAAGCACACTACTGGAATCCCTCTCTGTAGCTTGCAACCAAGGAAGTCCTCTGTGGAAAAAATAAAAATACATGCATGCTAACAAAAAAGTTGCATCTATGTAAATATACATTCCAACATACTTAAAACATCGGTATTTATCACAAGTAGAACCAGGTCTTGACAGACAAGAATATATGCAAATTTTATTCATGAAAGTTAGTTCAAAGCACTCTTAATGTCCAGCTTCCCTAATAACAGTATATTATCTTCTATCCTCCTTTCCCCGAGGTGCTCTGCACTAAGCTCATCAAAACGTAACTCAAAACCCTTGTCTGCTCTGATACCTAAATGCCCACCAGACTGGTCAGCAGTCAGGCACAAGTTGCCATTGTCAGCTTGTAAACCAGAGTAAGTTAACTCCTTAAGCCATGTAATAGCTGCACCTGACATCACCTCTCATTAGTTTTGTCTCACTTGCTCTCACTGCCTCTTCCTTTTGCACAGTCTGCTGAGACTTCTGCTCAAATTGAGTGAAAATTTGTCACTTCGTGTGCACCAGCTGCAGCGGGTTCTAGCCTGAGACTTGAAGCAGAGAGAAATGGTAAAGCAAAGAATGGCAAGGGTTAAGAAATGTACATATATCTGATAAAAGCACCATTAAGGAGATGGAGGTGAATTTCTGGTTCCAGATTTGGGAAATTTAGCATATATTGCGGGGGTGGCTTCATGTCTGAGGTAAGTTAGGGTCTAAGGAAATAGATATGCAAAAGCCAAACATCTCAAGTAGATGATGAAATAAATATTTCAGGGAGTTAGCCATATCAGCTGCAATAGTGAAGGAGGTCTTATTAAAGCTATTTTCCTTATATTTAGTAGCAGCACAGTACGACAAAACCAAATCATCTGTAGTATATGGGACTACATAACTAAGGTGTGATTAATCATTAAAATAGTAGTCTGAAAAAATCTAAACAGAAAACATGTAAAGAAAAAATATTTGGATATTTAAAGGCAAAACAAACTGAGTAGTCAACAGTATCTCAGGACAAGTGTGTAAGCTCAGCAAGTCTTGTTTACATATTTCCCCAAGGTGTTAAAGGTGCTCAGAGAAAGCAAACTTTGGCAATGGTTACGTGCTAGTTTTACTAACAAAAGGACTTTTCCAAGTGTCAAGGCAGGAGAGAATGACCGCCTTTTAAACTGTGCTATGCTTTTCCCCTGGACAGTTTGGCAGAAGGACATACCTTGTCCAGAAAAACGAAAATTCACTAAAAAAAAATTCTCATCCTTCTTTCTCTGTTCCCCCTGCCCCTTTCCCTTGCCTCTTCAGTGTACTGTTGTGCACTCCTTGCTGCTTTACTTTGAGAGCCAGGCCCAGGATCCTGGGCAGGTCCCTATGGACAGCAGTTTCCCCCAGCCCACCAAAACCCAGCAGTACTGGCTTTGGAGATGCACCAGCAAAGGAGAACACTCCACACCTTCCCTCATTTCTTACCACCCCAGCAGCTAAATCCTGCATGGGACCTTCCCCCCAGCTACAACTAATGAAGAGTAGAAGAGAGAGCACGGTCCTCTCCCACTCTGAAGGAAATCCAGCACTGGGAAAGCCCAGCAGGGATGCAGTCACCCCACGTTTCTCATGGCTGGATGAGCCTATCACTTCATCTGCACTTACGTGGCAAGAACTATGGGACAGCACTGCACCTTGCATCACCCAGCTTGACAACGAGCAGCCCAGCATTGAGAAAGCCTGCTCTTAGGAAGCTGGGTGTGACAGCAAGCACAATTACTTACTCCCACTTATGCCATTTTGGAGGCTGACTTCCAAGAGGAAGGTGCTCTCCTGCTATCCGTGTTAAGGTTTCAGAAAGGGCAAAGGAAATCTCGGAATATCTGCCTTCACTTCAAACTCTGTTTTTACAAAGCATGAAAAAACACTGCTCTGCACACCAAAGCATGACAGGATCTCTCCTCTCTTTTGGGAGTAGGTATGGAAATCAGCAATCTTGGCTGAGGCACCCATCAGCACAGAGCACTGCGTGCCCCAGAGATGCAGCCCTTGACTTATTATTGCAAGCACAGAGGTGCAAGCTTCCAGCTGTGGAAAGCCAGAATGCTGATGTTTAAACTGCTTTCTCAAACTCTGCTACTTTTCTGTTTCTTCCTGCTAGAAATCCAGCAGCTTGCAGCCTAGAGGATACACCCAACACTTCTACATAAGCAGGGACTAACCTTGCCTTCACTCCTACCGCTTCCTGACGGGACGTCTTTTATCAGGAAAGGAAACAACTGTAATGGAGCATGGCAGCAATCCATGTTTCCCCCTGTAATCTTAGCAGCAGAAGAAATGGTTTCCTGTAGCTCCCGTAAGAAGCTGCGCCCAGGCTCCCCTTCACCAATGCCGCCCATCCCGCCTGCCTGTGCTATCCCTGCAAACCCTCACTCCTGCAGGGACTGCGTGCCCTGCGCTGGCACAGAGGGGTGGCATTAATAAGCTAGCTTAAATAGACACCCCACATTCATACAAATAATCTGAAACTAGAAAGGCTGACTCTGCCCTGAAGCACTTCAGGGAAGCCTCAGCTTTTGACTCTTAACAGAGGTATGGCACTGTTAACACAGTCTCAACCACTGTAGGTGGCGTACAGATGAGCTAAATATAAAACTGCTCATGCAAAACTTCATGGTGCTGGGCTCAGGTTTTTTATCGTCTTAACTAAGCTTCTTCAAGTCTCTTTGGAGAGTGTTTTATTTAGGAACAGTAAAGCACAGTTATCAGGGGGTTTCAGTTCATTTAATTAAGTTGAATACAATTACACTCCAGTGGGTCTTAAAAATGCAAGAATCTATTTAAATATTATTTAGATGCGTATCTTTTAACTACCCCAGATTGCACAGGGCTTCATGTTTATATCAATTAGGGATATCAACCTAGCAATAAGAACTCTATCTCTTGCCAGCTTATAATCTTTTCCACTCTGGGATCCTGTATTTTATTTACTCATTTCCCTTTATCTGTGTACAGTGAAGATGGGCTTTTTGCGTTCCTGTGTGCTCACACTGCTTCATCATTGCCAAAGCACTTCCTAATTAGGCTAAATAGGCCTCTTACACAAATAAAAGAGGAATATTTCTGCCTACCAAAAGAGCACATCCTACAGAGTCTGGGCTTGAATAACTGTGTGGTTGCCGTACCTCCCAGGTATTTCAAGCCCATATTTTTCTGAAGGGGTGACATGAAGGATGTCATGTGCTTGTTTCAAGGAAGTGCTTAATCCTGTGGCTGCTGTCAGTCCAGTGGCTCTGCCCACTGATAAGAGACATGAGGACACGGAGTGAAGCTGCATCAGAGGAAGTTCAGATGGGACATTAGGAAAAGGTTCTTCACTGAGACTGTGGTCCATCACTGGAAGAGGCTCTCCATGGAACTGGTCACAGCACAAAGCCCGTCAGAATTCAAGGAGCATCTGGACAATGCTTTCAGTCTTATGGTTAAGCTTCAGGTAATCCTGTGAGGAGCAGGAAGGTGGACTGAGTGATCCTTGTGTCCCTTCCAATAGATATTCTGTGAATCTATGTTGCTTTTACTGGAGACTGAATTAGTTACTCGGGTGTTGCACATCACAGAGATGCACCTCAAACTGAGGCACAAAACAGTTTGAAAAGCCCCATATGGCTAAAGAGATCATAAAACGCAGAAGCTGGCAGAACCCCAGTGTTAATGAAGCTCACAAAAACCACTGTGTCTCTACAAAACCCGGTAGCTGATTCTCACCGACCCAAGGCCCTGAACCACAGGCTGAAAGAAAACAACTGTAGATAAAGACACTTGGACATGGATGGCAAGCTAAGCCCTCACTTGAGCAATATCTCAATGCATAGCAACTTGAACATCAAAAGGAGAACATCCTGCTAACTAACCATTTGTCAGGACAGTTGTCATGCCAAAGAAAAACATCTCACCTAGTTGTAAAAGTGACAGTAACATGAAAAGAAAGTCTCAGATGGAAGGAGTTTCCTCACAGACTCTGCTTCTCAGATGAAAAAAGTGACCACAGTCTCAGGGAACACCACCCCATAAACCCAGCAAGAGTGGCAGGACAACCTCTGTACCAGGATGCATCTGAAGCAACACAAAACCAGCAGGGAACTCTCTCAGCAAGAAGAAGATGTTACACCACTTTTCACAGTATGCACCATTATCAGTTTTAAAACAAAGGATGTATAGTAAATAAGCTCCTTCATTCACAGAGAACTAGAATTTGAAAGAAAACAAAGATTTTGCTGTATGACTTTCAAAGGGAAAGGAAAATCATGCATTTTCAGATATGGCAATCTCTTCAAAGCTGGAGAGGTGCAAAGTCTGGTTCAGAAGGAGTTACATGTGACCAGAACAACAGGGCATCAGACTGTCTCCAGGAAAAAAATGAATTGCACTCTCATCTCCAGCTTGTTTTGGCTAACCAGCCTTCTGCTACAAATTACCCATTCAAAGCATCTGCTGGTAATACCTTGATGGTTTAGTTTTACATGACTCATACACACATCAATGGTTACCCACCTTTAGCCTGCATTTGTCTCTAAGCAAAAACAAAACAAGGTGCAACCAACTAGATGTGAAGGCTTACTTTGCACTCTGATATCCCTACTCAGTGCCTGAAATAAGCCTTTTCATTTCTGAACCAAGCTTAAGTCTCCATTATTTATTTCCCACGTGCTCCTTGACGTCCACACCATTCAGCCACCTCCTCTGGGTTTCCACGAAGCCAGCCTGCACACTGACCTTCCTCTGCCAAGGTCCCGGTGCGTGTTCCAGTCATTTCCTGCCATGAAGGCGGCAATTCTTCCTTTCACATGATCCTTCTAAATCCCTCTTCCCGGCAGTTGCAAGTTACCCTTCTCAGCTGGGACTCTTTTCACTTTTCTGGCCACAGAAATATAGCTCTGGATACTGACTCACTGCACCTCCATCCCCTGTCATCCTCTGTTTCCGCTTTATATGAGAGGTATTTTCCTAAGAGAGGCATGCGTCTGCTTCACTCTTTTTTAATTTTTTGGTTTTGTAAACTGCTCAAGCCCCCCCAGCAACAGATCTGCCTAAGAAAGGCAGAAGGGTCAGCAGGAGTTAACACACCTTTTTATATCCCTTTCCTCTCTCTTTCTTGGCAGTTTATAAAATAAATAACTATCTGTAAGCATTCTGCAGTAGTTGTTATTAGGTTTGGCAGATGAAAAATGAAGATTTGTACAATCTTTTGTATTCTATGTACACTTGAGACGAGGATTAAAACCCACAAGTAACTTGGCAAAGATTACTTGAAGAAAGTACCATTCTATCAGAGAGAAGCAGCATTATTGAGAACATCCACCTTTTTTTTTTCCCTCCTACTTTTGGTAATTAGGAACTCAAACTCCACACTGACCAAACCCAGTGAGACTCATCATGACTAGGATAACAAGGATAAGCAGAAGGATCCCTTTCCCTTCTCATTTACGTGTGACCACACACCGTATGTGGTATGAAGCTATTCTTCATCATCACCATCATGCCAGTATTTTGGTGAGGTCCGTGACCTTATGTTCTCTGTTAACTTCCTGAGTTTAGATAGCTATCATGCAAAGCTTAGGTTTTACAAAGTTTATCCATCTGCACATACATACTCGCTCCCTGACACAAAATCTAAACAATACATTGCTGGGTTTGGGCTGAGCAGGAAACGATACACCTCACTGAACTGAAACATCCCAGTGTCCCTTCAATTCAGTACACTTCAGAACATGGCACTACAGTGGAGATGGACTGCACAGGATTAGACTCCATTTCTTGTCTCATTGTAAAACACTCCGAATAAGGGTAGGTGTAATTAGAGAGGAAAACAGAATTTTTAAGGACGGGCAGTCCTTTTGCGCTACGTACAACTGAGCAGTCTCCACTGATTAAACAAGAAACAAAACAGACCTTTCCCCCAAAACTCAGAAGAAAAATTTCCTCTAGAAATTTCCCCTCCTTACCAGGTTTTTTGGTTTTGAAATACAGTGTCTTTACCAGTCCTCTGATAAAATGTTGCACAGGGAAATCTTTCTCCCCAACCTTTGTATAAAACATGATATATCCCCAAACACACTCTGAAGCATCGTGTCTTTAAAGTGTAAACATACAGTCATCTTGAAGATGGAAACTTGAAGACAGGAACCACAACTGACATACAACATGTAGTCTGCCCACACCTTTTCCTGTTTTACAATGGTTATTTATGAATTCTAAGGTGGGAAAGAAACCTAATAATGGAGTGGAAATCACAACCTCCAAGTTGTGGTGGATATTATGTATGAATGCAAACACACATGTATAAAACAGGATTTTTCTTATTTTCATCTTCTGAGATTATAAACTGCAGTTTAAATGCAAAGGATTTATCATCAGCTTTCAGAGCTACTGCACTAAAGTGGCCAACCACTGAAAGCTCCAAAACTCACAAGTATTAAATACTATTCTGTATAACTGAAAGCTACGTTAAGTCTATGCAGTGATATTGATAACAATATGAAGCATGTATGACATGGATGGTGAAAAGGGATGACTCTTAATTTAGCAGTAGAAAATAAGTGTTTTCAATTTGCACTCCATCCCTAGGATTGCACTAGAAATTTCTGGTGTAAAAATCCCTTTTGGCTGAGTTGCAATATGCAGGACATGTCTGCTGGAAAACTGTGAGCACGGAATCCAAGGGGAAGGAAAGTGTTTCAGAACTGTAACAGATCGGGATAAACAGAGATAATAAACAGGCAGAACATAAACATCCAAACAACCCTGCAAATGGTAAATGCGTAAAACCCACAGATTCTTCAGCAGTGACATATCATTTCTAAAGGTATATCTTATGAATCACAAGATATTACTCTGGCAAGCGAAATACCTTAACAGCCTAAAATGCCTTTTTTTCTGAAGTGCAATGTAATGATACGCAATCAGCTCTAGCACGTGTTTTCATCCAAGCTCCAGCTGTGGATGTGCACTCGCTGACAGAATTTGTAACAGTGCCACCGTGGTACAATGAGCTCTCATGTTTCCTCCATCGAGTTAGACTGGGGTTACAAGGAAACGAAGAACAAGCTCTGCAGAGCAGGGTCAGCCTGTGCTGGCATTGAAAGGGGCAGGAGGCTCAACTCATCTGAACTTGTGAAAGAACAACAAAAGATGCATTTTCCTTTCTTCTTAAAGGCCTACAGGCCACACACTGCTCCGCTATAAATAAACTTGTGCCTTAGGCTCCTGAAGTTTCTATGTAAACAGTGCAGAAAGTAGACCCTTTATTTTTTGTTTCTTTCTTTATCTTTTGCTTTCATCATACATATCAGCACTGCACAAAGCATACAAAGCATCTTCAGTTGCAGGTGAGAGGGTTAGGAGCATCTCACAATCAAGAGATTGCTCATGTACTCTCAATTTAATATTGTAACAAGCATGGTACTGTTTCCACTATCATCTATCAGCTCTCGTCATGCTTGCTGCAAAGCTTTCAAAGCATTGCTTTTATTATTATATTGAACAGTTACCTAATCTCCTTTACACACACTCCCACACACAAAGAATATACTCCAGGTGGAGAACACTGTGATATTAAATATTAGTAGGCTGTTACCTACAAAGAGCAAAAAGCACTGTGTATCATCATAAATACAGTGACAATAATGAAACGTAAAAGGATGTATTTATATTCTTGATAATTGTATTACCATGCTTGTAACCTTCAGGGTGTATGTTTACCCATGCACATGAAAACAGACATATTTTCTTCATCTGGAGGCCTGATGACACAAACTGACCTCAAGAGCATATCCCCATGTCCATGCAGGGCCACAGGGGAGTCAAATCACCACAGTCTAACGGGCTTGTAGCAGAGCAGATCCACAACAGCACTCCAACCAGATCACACTTGGATTGTGACACGGATATTAGAAACCAGTTCTCCAATTTATTGTATGACTTTCCATTAAAAAGCCTGAAAGTGTGATTTATAAATCATTGTTGTATTATATTCATAAGCTTGTCCATCCAATTTTCCAGCTACACCCTGCTTAAAACTGTTTTCCAGATAGGTTATACAATCCCCACTCTCAATTTTCAGCTCTTCACAGGAAACGTGCCTTTAAAAATAGTATGTAGCTTATACAGGTGTCATTAGAACTTAAACCATTAAGTATTTTATTATACTAATCTTAGTTCAAATAAACCTGGTACATTTTAAGTCTGAGTTTCAAAACATGGCAGTAGACAAGAAAGCTCTGCTATTACCATAAGCCAGGAAAAATGTTCCACTTGCCTCAAGAAGATGAAAGCAGAGCCAGCAGGCCCACGCCTGACCCACACCACAGCAACTGCACTGTGGGAGAGAGGGCACAGGTACCTCCTTTTATTTTTAAAGTCATTATTTTCAATAATGGAAATCTCTGTGGTGAACTCTTGTGCCCAAAACGTGTTGTAATTTTTCCCTGCCAATGAGTTAAGTCTCTTGATGTCAGGCAGAAATAAAACCCCTTCATATCTCTTTATCTAATCCCACAACAGGTCTACATGTATTTTAATGGAGAACATGTTTTTATAGTAGAAACTTGATTTTTAGATTTGCACATATGAAACCCAGTTCCTTCCTTTTGTCCCACAAAAACATGGAATTCAGATCCTTGCAAAGTCACCTTAGCATCCCTGCAGTCACAACCACGTTCCTCCTTCTCCCACCACTAGTAATGGCATCAGACAAAGTGCCAGGTTCATTAGTCATCAGCTGCATCAAGTGATCACCGAGAGGAAAACTGTTAGCAGCACTTAAAACAGATATTGTGACAAATCACTTTGCTGGGTCATTACAAAGTAATTCCTATTCATCCTGTGTTTCTGAACCTCCTAAAGTCCGAACACAGCATGTACTACAGCCATTAATACTGTGACAACAGGGTAAGCAGAAAAGAAGAAAGCCCAGGCTGCTGCATTAATGAAAAGCTACAACCACAGATTCCAAATGACAAGAGGGGGACCTGGAAAGGTGCAGGAAAAAGGGCTGGGTGCACCAGCACCGAGCACCCTCTCCTCCACAATGCCACCTCTGAAGGGAAAAAAATCCTGAAGGAACATAGCCCAGGGCCAAATCTGGAACAGTTCAATCTGGGTCTGGAAAGAGAAATTCTGACTCAAACTCCTTTGGCCTGGGCACTACCCATTCCCTCTGTCCCTCAGCCCTGTGTCACATCCAGCAGCGACCCTGTGCTGCAGTGCTGCGCCCTGGTCCCTCCACTCTGCTCCTGTTTGCACAGCACTTCATACAATCAGCACTAATTTACACAGATTTCTAGACAGCATCAGACTAAGTCAAATTAATCATTATCTACTTCTGGAAAATGTCATTTGCTCTAAGATACATTACAAATAAGAGGTTCTCACCTGACTATAGAAAATGGTAGCCAACATGTGTAGCATAGTACATTGCATTCCATGTAATGAAAGTCCCTTAAGTGCTCATGTGCAACACCTTCTCATTTTCCACATCAATCTTCACATTTTCTTTCTGTTTAGAGACTGTCATTTTTTTCATATCCACAAAAGGAAGAAGGCATCATTACAGGCAAATTCTGGCAATCTTGTATTCCACTGCTCTTAAAAAAGAGAGAGAGCTTGGTTGACTGCCTTTCAAAAGATGAAAAAAGTATGAAGAAAAAGAGTATTTCCAAGTTGGTATTCACAGCAAATCAGCAAGAGAAAGAATTTGCTTTCAAGAAAGAATGAAGAAGGCATCAGAACCAAAAGCTCTTATCACTCCTCATGGTGTAAGGTCTTATGGGGACTAAACTCTCTGATGGAGACATCTGTTTTATGTGCCCTGACGTGCAAGAAAAAGCAAAGACCAAAGGTTATCTCTGTGAGCTGTCTTTCTTCATAAAGGGATTAGCATTGCTGGGCATAACATTTCATGGAAAGGGAAAGGAGATGCAACAGGTTAAGTTTAAATTATACAATTGAATCCAACACCTAAACTGACAGTCAGTCGCTCTCTGTTTTGACTTCTTTATTTGAAAGCAAAATACCCTCTGTGGTTTTGTAAAATAGAAAAAATAATATCTGCTAGTTCGAAAGCAGAGATCAGGCCTTCCGGGTTTACCCTTATTGTTGCAAGTGGGATATGATTTAGAAAATGTACTCCAAATAGAAGTTGGAACAAAAATGTTTTGAATCAGAATGTCCCAAAGCACTTTCTAAGTTAATTACACAGTGCCACAGGCACTTTGCTGACATGTCTTCAATAAAAATCATAAAAAATGAGTATATTGCATTTTCAAAAGCACATTCCACCTGAAGCAGCTCTTCAGTTGCTTGCAGTTTTCCACAGAGCTGAGTGTCCATGATTTCAGCTGGAGTGACCTTTTGGTGCCAATCTGACACCAGAAAAACAGAGTCACCCGAAGAGAAACTGGGAGAGCAACAGAGTAGAGATTTCCATTGGAGGTTACAGTGATTTAATGATGGTTTAAGGAAGAGCAATCCTGGAGGCAATCTTTGGCTGGTGTTAGCTGCCACAACTCCTCCTGGCAGTTCTACAACTGCTTTTATCGGTCGGGGATCTACTTCCCTGATCCTTCCAGATATCCAGACTCCCTGGCTTAATATCAAATTCCTCTTCCCAAAGTATGTTAGCCAGTATCCAATTACATGCTATCACAGTTGCATTATCAGCTGGCATCTTTCTCTCTTTTGGTTTTTTTCTTTATTACTTTGACAAGAAATTCAAATAGTCACTTAAGTACAGAGACCAAGATAGATTATATATGTAAATAGTAGGGCTCTTGGTAGCCAAGTGAGCTTTATTGTCCTCAAAATACTCTGTTCTCTTCAACTAACAGCAGATGGTGGGAAAGGATGGGTTCTCTCTCAGCATAACTGCAAAATACTATCGAAAAAGAAGTAATTTGCTTTTTGTTTCAGTTGTTATAATTGATTCAGTAGTTTGAAATAAGAAACTAGCTACCGCTTTGAAATAAAAGGCTGGAAAGACTTCTAATTTTGTGGCATCTCTTTCAAGTTCTGCTGTATCTTTTGCATCTTGGCCATTAAAGACAAAATCTTCTCACACAAAAAAGACACTTTCTTTAGTGAAATTCTTGCTCTATTAAAATTGTTTAGTTTTGCTAGTGATTTCATTAATGTCAGGATTTGACCCAGATCTCTCCTATCTATTTGACAAGGAAGAACTCTGCATAAACAAGAGGGGCACTGGAATGTCTTCCATGTACTACGGTCAATAGCCCATGTTTTAAAAGCACATCTTTAAAAGAATGAAGTTCATGATTTTCACTTCATATTACAATTTGTTCTCAGATCTTGTCACATACAAACCTTTAGACCTTTAACAACAAAGAGTTTGCTATCATCACATCAATACATGATTCTATACCAAAAAGATCCCTTTTTGTAGCATTGAGTTTTGGTGATGCAGAGAATTTATTACTACTCACAATCCACCACTCTCTAAAACCTTAATACACTTCCACCATCCACTGTTGCTTTGAAACACTGAAAATTATAATTATCCAATACATTCCAACACGTGCTTGCTACAGACGAAGCAAAGGCTTTTGGGTATAATTTTGTTATCTAGCGAGTTCCATTAACAGCACAAATAGCTTGAGGTGCTTATACCACAGCTGCACCTATGGAATATTTCATTAGAAAAGTGCAAAAGGGAAAAGCCACATTTACTTCAGCAAAATCCTAGTACAGCTGCAAGCATACACTCAGTATTTATCAAGTATAGAGCTATTATGTGACTTCAAAGTCCATAAAATATGCTCCTTACAAGCAGCACTTGACAACTATTTGTTTCCCTTCCAAACCTGGGATCTGCCACCACAGGTTCCTCCTAATGAGCTCCTATTTGAAGGAACGTAAGTAAAAATACACAAACAATGAAATGTATTTATCCATATCAATATGGAGAGGGGCTCAATTTGTATTTCAAGTAACTTCAGTATTGAATACCAGCTGGGCTGACACTATGGCCTCTCCTCCTAATTCAGCACCTAGAGCAGACACCACCACACTCCACAAGGCTTCCAGCAGGTCCAGCGGGAGGAAGGCAACACCTTCCCCTCCTCTTCCCCACTGCTCTAACTTCTCAGTATGAGGGCAGAAGTAGGCATTTTATCACTTTTCTAAAAAACCTCTTTTTTACTGTAAGGACGGCCAATTGGTGGAACAGGCTGCACAGAGAGATTGTGCAGTTTCTGTCCCTGGAGGTTTTCAAGACATGACTGGATAAAGCCCCAAGCAACCTCATCTGACCCCAGAGCTCTCCCTGCTTCGGCTTGAGGATAGGTTAGATGCTGCCTGAGGTTCTTTCTACCCTGCATCATCCTACAGTCATGGCTTAAGAATGCATTTTTCTCTTTCATTCAATCAACAAACTTTTGATGATCACCTTCTTTCTTCATTTCATTCTAGTTTTCTCCTTCCAAGATCACAGAATCATAGAATGGTATCTGTTGGAAGTGACCTTAAAGATCATCTAGTTCCAGCCTCACCTGCCATGGGCAGGGACACCTTTCACTAGAACAGTTTGCTCAGAGCCTCATCCAACCTGGCCTTGAACACTTACAGGAATGACGCACCCACAACTTCAGGCAAATTGTGCCAGTGCCTAAGCACCCTCACAGTAAAGAATTTCTTCCTAATATCTAATCTAAATCTACCCTCTACCAGTTTAAAGCCCCCATGTCCTGTCACTACATGCCCTCGTAAAAAGTCTTTCTCCATGCTTGTTGTAGGCTCCCTGCAGGTACTGGAAGCCTGCAACTAGGTCACCCTGAAGCCTTCTCTTCTCCAGGCTGAACGATCCCAATCTCTTAGCCTTTTCTTACAGGAGAGATGCTCCATCCCTCTGACCATCTTGGCAGCCTTCCTCTGGACTTGCTCTAACAGATCCATGTCCTTTCCGGTATTGGGGACCCCAGATTTGGATGGAGCACTGCAGGTGGGAGGCTCACAAGAGCGGATCTTGGCTCTTCTCTCCTGCCTCTCTCCCTCTGCTAGTGCATTCCTTTGGTAGCTTTCAGGCTGTTGCAGGGCCAACCTGGCCAGCCTACTACTGCATCAACTTTTGCATTCATAGACCCATCCCCAGTGAATCACTCTGGGCCCCTAGACAGTTTGAGTCACGAACTGCTACAGATCCCAGGAAATTAAGACCCATACTCTCACATAATCGACAATGCAAAAGAAGTAAGCCGGCTACACAGGCCACTGATGTGGCATCACGGACTACAACCAACCAGCTACAGACTCCCATTTGGAAGCCACAAGTCTAGTTTACTGCTTGCCTTCTGCAGCATAGGTTTGAAAGAGACAAAGCTCTACGCACCACAAAGATAAGCAGTGAAAATGGCACTGGAACTACTTCTTCCTTGCCTTCAAACAAGGACAGAGCACTCAGTTCAGATTAGGACCTTATTTTGCAGCCTCAATGACTAGAAACTCTTTAAAAATCTAAACCTGAAGAAAACTGACAGCCGGCAGTGAGAAGAGCTTCTGTCTTCCCTCTTGTAGGAGACCCAACACAAGGTATCTTTTCGTATTTGTAATTGTGTTGCAACACAAAACACTGAAGTAAGAAACACTAATAATGCTGGGTGATGCTTGCAATTGATATAAACCAGCAACTTCATAGTCACAACAAGATGATTCCTTTCTGTAAAGCTGACCAACTCTACGACAAATGATTTTAGCATAGTTTTAATAGAAGACAAATAGTAATTAAACAGATCTGTTTTCCCAGGAAGGAAACTAGCTTGTATGGCCAAAAGAAACCTATTCAAATTATTAGTTGTGTGACAATCAGATCTTTTTCTGCACTGAGCTTCAGCATGCTAGGCTGTTGGTCTGGCCTCCTCAAACACTCCTTCCCAGGCATCCAATAGCACTTTGCTCTTACTAAATGCAGTACTGAAACCTGCCAGAAAAAGAGAGAAAGAGACTGTTCATAAAGTACCAACTGTGTGCTCCTTACAAACTGGCAGAACTGACTCTGCTTGCATTCTTAGATTAAAATCATTAACAGTTAAAAAGTGTACGCAGTTGGGTGCTATTAAACTGAACGTCATGTCAATGGAGAATTTCTATGAAGAAAAGGAATGAGATAGGTTTTTTAACCTGACTTTGAATATTAACAGTAAATTCCATGTGGTAAAAAAAAAGCAGCATAAAATGCTAATTAAATTCTCTGTTCAATTCTATAACATTTCATCTGAATTAGATCCTATGGGTTTACCATTAATTATGTTCCATGGCAGTTTTCAAAAAAGTATTTTTCATAATATTCTTGAATGTCTGCTGGTTAAGTGTTAACAACAAAAACTAACACACATCAAGCCTATTCATTTGCTTTTAAAATGAATAAACAGGCACTCCACTGTTGATTACCACATTCCTGTATCTCTGGAAGGCTGCCAGCTCCAGTATGTATATAACGTTAGTATTTGTTTTTTTGCTGAGTGGCAGTCCTCTTCGGTAATTATCATCTTGCACCTAAAGTAAATATTATTCTCTCGCTGCAAATAGAAATAAAGGATTGACTCTTCCTGTATTTTTAATGTTAGCCATCCAGTCTGTCCTGTCGGTACGCTATGTACCCATTAAACGTAATTCCTTGAGCCCTCGTTACTGGGGCCATCTCTTTTGTCTGTAACCAGTGAATTACGAGGATTAGTCCCTCCTCAGAAGATCACCGGCGGAGAAACTCCATGGGCCGTAACCGAGCAACTCGTCTCCGAAAAACTACCGGGAGTAAGAGCTCCAAAGCCGGCGCCTGGGAGTGCCGCGGGGCCCCGGGAGCGCTGCGGGACGGGCGGCCGTGCCCGGGGGCCCCGGGGCAGCGCCCCCCACGCGCGGGGCTTCACCCCGAAACACGTGCGTGGGATGCAAAGGCTGCAGCGACACCGCCTCCAGCCCAAACTGCCCTGAATCGGCGGCACGCCGGGACAACAGGGGGACAATGCGCCCATTGATCCGGCTGAACCGGCGCTCCCGGGTGCATCCCCGCCAGCGGGCAGCCCCTGCCCGGACCCGCTCCTTGGCGGTGCTCGGCGCGGCCCTTCCACCACGACAGCCCAGAGAGCTCTACTCCAGAATCGCGATGAAGGCGGTCACCGACACAACCCTTGGCTCTGCCCGTGAAGTTAGTTTTTCTGGGACGTACGCGCCTGCACAGGATGGGCACGCTCCAACTCGGGCAAACTCCGCAGCAGGTGCCGGGAAGACCCGGCGAACGCTCCGCAGCATCTCCATACCCCCACCCCACCGCAAACACCCCGTCCCCCGGCAGGCTGCCCCCGCGGCCGCCCCGGTCCAGACCCCGTCCCCAGCGCACTCACCAGGATGCCCATCACGTCCGCCCACAGCTGGGCGAACACCTCCGACGTGCCGCTCTCCGCCGGGGCGGCGGGGCCATCCGCCCGCTCCCCCTCCATGCCCCGGCCCGGCCGTCGGATCAACGCCGGCTCCCTGCCGCCGCCGCGGCCGGCGCGCCCCGCCCCGCCATCCTCCCCCGCCCCGCTGCGGCCCGGCCCGCCCCGGGACACCGCGGGACAGCCCCGCCGCCGCCGCCCCTCAAACTTTCGACCCAGCGACAGGGCGGCCAGCGGTGCCGCTGCGCCCAAAGCCCCTCCTTCCCCGCCCGCTCGTCGGCTCGCCCGGCGCATGTGGCCGCCCCGGGGCGGCAACAAAGGGCCCCAGCGCCGCCCCGGCGGCTTCACGCACCCCAAAAGTCAGGAGCCAGTGTCGGGACAGGCGCGGTCGCTGGCGTAGCCCTTGTTGCTGCTGTCCCCGTTACCCCCCATGCCGGTGCCTCGCCTGACGGCCGGGACCTCCGGCGGCCAAGTCAACAGCGCTTTCTTAACGCCGGGGAAAGCCTCTGGGAAGAGGTGTCAGCCACACGCGTTACACGGCGGCAGGGGAAGGGGTTAGTTAGTTCAGGTTTAGAGTTAGTTCAGGTTTAGAGTTGGGGTACCGGACCGCATCATTCTCCTGAGGAGAGGTGCTCTGTCACGTATCGCCCTTGGGGACGGACTGTGGGAACGCTGCCTCTCCTAGTCTGTGCCTTATGCTACCTGGTACCACCCCCAATCCCCATTATAGTCAAATTAAATAATTACTAACTACGGACAGCAGCAGCGATGCTCCTGCATTCTACCTGGGAAACTGCTAAGTGCCCCTACAGACGCACACAATTCTTGGGGAAGGCACATTAAATAACAGTGGCCAAACCCCACTGCCCATGGATGGAAGGAATGGCAGAGGTCAGCAGAAGAATAACCCGAAGGCCTATCCACCACCTCACACCTCACTCCAAGCTTCTCCTGTGACCAGCAGCAAGGAAATCCTTTACTCTTAGCGCTCATTCCTAAGCTTTGAAATGTTTAGATGCTTCTTGAAAAGCTACTGTTTCAAGCTGCCATTTATTGGAAGCACCTGTCTGCACGGGGTGGTGGTGAAAGTGATGTATTTAATGGACATGCAGCTGTCACACACTGGCCAAGCATTTTGAGACCTCACACAGTTGAGCAGTCAGGAGATCCTGCAACATCCCTCCAGCCCTGCTTGCTGCCAGCCTGTATGTTACATGCCCTGCACCACCCAAACACAACTCAGAGACTGCCCTAGAACCTGTGCTCACCTCCAGGCTCTCTGTTCAGCCCTGGGGTCTCCTGGCACCAGGCTCCCCTTAGCCCACTCGTCAGCCCTACAGCTGACAAGGCTCACACTGAGGGCACAGCACCGGTGGCCTGGGAGGGCTGGAGCAACAAATGATACCATTTGCTGTCAGGGCTAAAAATAGTATCTGGAGAAGGAATAAAGGAAAAGTGGGGTTATTGCACTCATCTTCTCTCAATGTTCTCAGCAATGCTCTTTTTCTGTCCTCAAAGCTAAGATTGTGTATTTTACTTTGTAGACTAGCATTGGAGAGAAGAGCTGGTCAAAACACTTCCTTTCCCATCAACTGCTATACAAAGAAAGGGACAAGACTCTTCTAAGCACTGTGGTACTGCAGCTTTTGCTGGAGTTGTCAACAGCACACACTGAACAGAGAAAACAAGGTAGGAAGCAAAGGCAGAAAAACTAAAAGAATGATGCTGAGAGAAAGTAGTAGAGAAACCACTGATGATGTAAAAATATGCACAATTTTACTGACCCTCCTTTAGGATGCACATGTAGGATACACCCTGTGTAATGCATCTTACTGACTAGTAATGAGAAATAATGAAATGCCCAAATCAGGTATAAAATCTCTTCTAATTGACCTTTAAATTGTACACAACTATAAGTCTATGAAGTACGAGACTAAAGGCTTGTCTGAAGTCTCTCAGTACTCTGAGATGGCTTGCATAACTCAAAACTGGTTTAATTAGTCGGGTAATTTACTGACTGACCCTCTGAAATTCATGTTGAACCACTTACAGTAGTAATGTCAATCTACTTTAAAATATCTGAACAAGGCACACTTGATCTCAGGATTTAAGTATTCTGGGCTCCTCATACACACTATCTTCTGTACTTTGTCTTTTTTACAGATGGAGGCATATTAAGAAAAAACCAAAAAAACCCCAACAACTCTGCAGCACAAAGCCTAAACCCCCTCACTGTTGTGTCTTGGGCAGCAACAGATTAAGATCAAATAGGTGCAAGGGGCAGTACTCCCACTTGCCTGGCCCCTCCCTGCCAACCGAGGTCATTGCTTCTGTGCAATGATGACTACACCACTTGCAGAATAGCAGGTCCTGAATAGCCACACTTTTCAGCCTTGCCGTACAGGTAACAGAAACGAGACCATAAATTGTGGTGGTCCCAGAGTTGCTTCCTGAGCCATTATGTCATCCCTTTAGGTGGAGGCAGCAGCTTTCATCAGAGGAGCACGATGCATGGCTGTGGCCATCTTCCCCTCAGCCAGTTGACTTTAATTTATCTGAGACACAGAGTCTTTGATTTCAAGAAAGTGAGATAAGGAAAGAAAGACCTTGCAAAATCACATGACTCCAGGAGCAGTTGCTTTAGAAACCAAATGGACATGAGAGAATCAAAACAAATCCATGGCAGTTTACAATAGCTACCACCTTCTGTGGTCTTGCAACTATAGCATTTATGCATTTTCAGACATCCACAACGTGCCATTTTCGCAAGACATTTAATGAATAGGACATGCTAAAATAATTCCCTGCTCTTCCCTCAAGCAGTGCCACCTTCTCCTTCTAGACAGGACAGGATTCCTCTATTTTAATGAAGCCAATGTCTTCCAGAAATAAATCCCAGGAGTATTTTACAAAAACCAGCTGCAACAAAAGTATGGGAGTTTTAGAACAAGCAGAAACTCAGATCTTGCAAGGGTTTTGAAGCCCAGCTCTGAGTGCAGTATTTGGCTTCTGTTACAACTGCTGCTAAAAAATTACAAATTATTTGAAATTTGGCATGTTAGAATACAGTTTTTGTTTGCAGTTTTATCAGTAGTTGCCTAGACAATAACTCAAGCATCTACAAAAGACTGCTCTCTAAAAGCATCTTGTGCTGGGCCTCTCGACAGCTATTGGAAGAAATAAATCTGGTCAAATTTCTGAGATTTTTGTGACATTTCACAGGAGCTCTGACCAGGTGTGTAACATTCAGAAATCATGGAAAATAGTCATTGTGCACCTTCAGGGCAGCACTGGGCAGCAGGGCAGCAATCCTGATACGATTCCCCAGTGTGTTGCAGTGTGGCTACAAAGTTCCCCACGGTTGTTCTGCAAATCTCTGAAGAGGAGATAGAAACAATTGACACATGTGGTCAACATAGTCTTGCGGAGTTATGGCAGATGCACTGTGCATATCTGCCTATCACACCATCAGCTGCATGTGGGTGTACAGTTAATAAGAGTTCCCCACATATACAAGCCAGGCAGGATTAACCAACTAGGAAAGCATTTGCCTGTATTCAAGAGAGATGGACTTTCTTCTAGAGGAATACTCAGAGCAGGATCCTAGCTCCAGGTCAAGGTGGCCATAGAGAAGCTCATCTCTCTCCTTTCTTTACTGAGGGTTTAGGGAGATGGCCTTCACTAGGACAAACCCTTTCCTTGTGAAAAGCATGAAACTCAAACACAAACCTCTGAGTTATTATGGCAAAAGATGACAAACTTTCTGTTCCAAAGCAGTGTGTGCCATCTCACCACAATGTCACATAAAAGTGACACAAGGGTTTCAACAAAGCATTTAATAGTGAAAAATTGAAATATGCATAAAAATAAACTGGAAAAGCCAACATGCACTTCATGATCAGACTATCACAACTGTTGTCACCCACATCAAAAGCATTTAATCCAGGAAATCTATACCATAAACAACCTCAAGCACTTTGATATCAATTTTAAACTATATGCAAGAGGGTGATATCAGGTTGCCTTGGAAAGGGGATCATACTTCACAGAGTAAATGGACACCAAACTTCATGGGTTCCCGAGAGATGACCTGAGGGAAATGGCTTCCTGCTCAGAGGCCTGGCAATTGACTCTGCGTGCATGAACAAAAACATGAGGTTTCTCAACATCACTAACAACACCCTGCCCAGTATATCAAGACCAAATCAGAACATCAAAGCCTCAGAGAAATAAATAAGCAAGCCATTGTATGTAGAGAGGCTGCAGGGAAAGGGAGAAATAAAAATTCCAGCTAGCTCCTGCAGGTGACCCGCCAAAGCCCTAAAACTCTTAACACAAGCACATTACAATGGAACACACTATTAGCAGTGATTGCATCTCCTTTCAGCTCTCTCCCTCCTCCCCCTTGGTGGAAGTCATCAAATTGAAAAATACAGTTTCACATCACAGCCATTGATTAGAAGTGCAACAACTCTTAGTGGTTGCAGGTTCCATCCCATGAACTTACCAAGATCCATCTTGAACAATTTTATCTCATTGTCCTTGCTACATTTTTTTTCAAAGTCCTTCTAAAATGTAATGTCTTTTACCTCTCCCCTAAACTTAATTTTTGAATTATTTTCCTTAAGAACTGTTTAAGGAGTATTATTTCTGATAGCATGGTCCTTCAGAGTAGGGATCAGCCAAAGGGGCCAGCAGCTGCTCTCCAACAGAAAGCAGACATGCCAGCGGCTGCTCCAGAAGGTGCTCTCTGCCGTGGGATAGAATGGGAATACACATACCTGACCCATCAGTCGATCTGACAAACAGGCTGTCACTGTCCCAGGCTCTCCTAGAACGTACATGTGTAAACTAGGAGAGAGTACAAGGTCCATCATGCATGCATGATCCATCCATTTGCGCATCAGATTTCTAGATATTCCAAGGGGATCATGTTTCAGCACCCTCTGCCAATTAGACAACTACACAAAATATTCCTGATTTTAGAAGCGATACAGACAGTACTTATCCAATGTCTTTAAAATGGACGGTATTTAGATCATATACTATATGCTGCACAGTCAGAAATCATTATTTATTCTTTTAGAGGCTTAGCTGTCTGCTCCCAGTCTTACTGCCAGCCTCATGTCTAGAGTATCACATCCCAGCGAGAGCAGCACACTAATATGCCCAGCACAAATCAGATGGAGCTAAGTCTGTTTAATAGTAGAAAGCAGTTAGGAACAACAAATTACTTTATTCTGATAAAAGTCTGAACTCTACACATTACACCCAATCTATCATTCCTCTAGATATCAGTACTCCACTAGATTAAAAAAAGTAGAAGGTGGGAGAGACCTACACCCAGGGAAATCATTCCAGTAGTCTTAATATTTTGGGCTAGCACCACACTCAGTAGACGCAGAAGTACTGCTAAGCTTGGCCCGCTTCATTTAAAATACAGTGGCTGTGACTTTACATGACGAATCATGTAAGGAAAAGAAATCTAAACACAGCAAGCATCACAGCCCTTCTGGAAGGATATCTTTTGACTCATAAGGAGAAAGGAAAGGTTCACATCCTTCCCTGCCTGCCCACAGATATGCTCCACAGAGGCCTCTCATATCCTGCCCAGTTCCCGTCTATCATGGAGCACAGCATCGCATTTCTTGACTGGGAGGTGGTAGCACTAGGTCAGCCAGTGGAGGGGCTCTGGGAGCTGGAGCATGGCTGGTGAGGAACACACATCCCAAGGGAAACCACAGCCATGATCCTGCCTAGGTGCGCAGCATGCCACTCCAAAACTGCCCGCAGATCAGGACTCCAGCTGCTTCCCGCAATGTCAGGCACTGTCTGGAGATTTTCCAGAAATTACTAAGACTCTTGTTCTTTTTGTTACTCACTTCTGCCTTCTCCACCCAAACTCAGCATCCCCTCTTCTCTACCTGCAAGGCAAAGCCAGTTTCGATGTGTCGTTTTTTCTTGTCAACATTGAAATAGTTAGCATTCACTTTTTTCTTAGCTTTCTGCAGCACTTTTTATAAAATGTTTTCTAAAGCTTAATTAATTTTTCAGAAAGGAGTTCAGCATCCTTTGAGATACCTAGGTGTAGTGTCTGCACTGTCATTCACAGGAGGTTGCTCAACTGCACTGTTGCATTGTTTTCGTAAGCAGCTGCTAGAAGGGATGCATACAAATCTTTTTTGTAAGAGACTTACAAAGCCCATAATGACAGAAGTATTTAGCTCAGTGTCCTTTGGCTGCTCTTCTCCCAAATAATTTTAGAACTGTGGAAGCAAAAAAGGTGAAAAGCTAGCCTCAGAACTGGGAATAGGACTTCAGCCTCTCCTTTTTCCAAATGTGGTGTCCTTTGATTCCTTTGTTGAAACTCTTAGTAAATTACTAATGAAAAGGAGTCTGATGATCTCATCCTAAAGCACATCATAAAAGTGGCATAAGGTACAACTCAGTAGTGTGTGGTAACTGTGTGTTTCAGAGACGCTCAGTGCTGATGTAAATATCCCTCCAAGTTAGCTGTGGTAAGATGGGAAGAGCATCAACAGAGATGACCCATCTCACAGAGTGACACCTATATTACTACCCACTTTGTGACCAGCACAAATTTTTAAAATAAAAATGTATGCACCTCACAGATGATGCTTATTGCATCTCCCTAAGAAAGGGAAACCAACATTTTTAAAAGTAATACTTCCTGGAAAAAGAAACCCAAGAGCTTTCATTAATTTCAATTTCATTAATTGTATCTTCGCAAAAGCAACCAAGCATGAAATGCAAATGTAGATGTTTTAAAAAAAAAAAAGTTATCTGCCTGTTATAGAGATGAAACTTTACAGAGTTGCCCTTAGCAAAATATTATTACAACAAAGTACATGTGACCCAAACATGTCAACTGTAGACAGCTGGAAGAAAACAAAAGAGGAAGACTTGCTTAGCTTCTCTTTCAGAATGGATCACTTCCATGCAAAAGTCACCTCCTCCACACTCCACCTAACACCCATTCCCCAATTTACCAATTAAATACTGCCCCAAAACATAGCAGAACAAATTTTTTTCCTCAGCTGTTTCTCTGAAAGCTAATACGCTCACTCCCCCTCCCCTCACCCCCATCTGAACAAGCAGAAAACAGACCCTACCAAAGCCTGACTTTCAGTCCCACAAGGATTCAGAACTGAGGTTGGACTTGCCACTTTTTAAGCCTATGTCCTAAGTCACAAAAATGCATTAGCAGCAAAGGAGTAGGTGGGCCTAGTTAATGCAGACACTGACCAAAGAAACCTGCCTGATGCTCTCAGCTAGCCACAGGTGACCAGATGTGATAATTTGATGTTTGCTTGTGTATCATGTCAGCCTAAGGTCAATTCTCCCTACTGCAGCCACTGCAGAACAATTTACTGGCTTCAACCTCTTCTTTCATATCAGTTTCTGCTGGGGTAACTCCTGCTCCATCACCAGAGCTTCTCCTTTTGCTTCCATCCCTAGAAACAGCTCTCATCAGTTCTCTTCCTTCACTTTCCAAACAGCTGCCCTGTCTTTCCTTCTAAATGCTTTCTGCCTGTGGTACATTCTCCAAAGTACCACACCTGACTAAAACATGGATGTCCTCCTGATGTCAGAGCTGTGCCCCTGGCTGAGCTGTGTGCCATGCAGCAAGCCCAGATATGTACATAAAGAGAGAGTTTATGGAAAAACAAATGGCAGTTGACCAGCAAGCAGGAAAGCAGACGTGTTGCAATTTCTGTTGTAATGATTAGTGTTCAAAAATCACAGATGTCAGGCACCTGAATATTACACTTGCATTTAAATATAATGAAATTTTAAAAGTTAAGACTTTTGGAGTGCTTCAGCTTCAATTGTCTGAGTCATTAGGGCGCACTTAAATCACATCTTCATCCTTTTATTGAAAAATAAACCCTGGAATTTACATTTTCATTATTTAAAAAACAGCAGCAAATTGGAATTTTTACATCACTGGCTGCAGGTGCTAGGATGTTAAATAAATCATCAAGCCAGCGATGAAATCTGGAGCATTCATGAGACCCTGACAATGTAGTCAAGATGATAAGTATTCATTTCAGCTGTGGCTGTAAACACAGGCATGAGCTTGATTCACAGAGTCTGTGCTCCTCTAGAGAACCCTTATTCTTCACTGCCCAGAAAGCTGTACCATCAATCACTCTGGACTCTCTCTCAAATCAGAGTTTCAAATTGCCATGGAAAAATATAATAAAACCTGCTTTGCACTCACTAACAAGAGTTAAGAAAGAAGTGGAAAATCATATCCAATCTGTACATTTCATTTTTCCTATATTGTTAATGACATGTTTCACTTCATAAAACATCATTAAATAGTAGAGAAAAGAGAGAAACATCTCTATACAAGCAGGCACACACTGCACTTCATGTCCATAAATTCATTGAAGGGGCACGAGACACTTATTACTTCTGTAACACAGCGAGGAGGGGGAGTAATTCCAAGGAGCAGCTGCTTCCAGTTAGGGTAGCTCAGCTGGAAAGGAGAGGTGTCTGTCAAAGTAATTAAAATGAGAAGAAGCCATCTATCTGAGACTCCAGCTTTTAAGCACTGGTTAACCCCCCTCCCAAAATGTAATTAAAAAAAAAAGGCAAGTGAAAACAGGCTTAAGCATTGCTGAAAACATACCTCCAAGCTATTCTCTCAATAAATATTTTGGGAAGTTCATGAACAGAAGGATTATTGTGAGTGTGGTGGTGTGAGTGGGAGGAATTTACCCTCCACAACGCAACCAACTGCATCAATGATGATACAACAGCCCTTGAGGGGAGTGAGCTTACTGCACTGGCTCCATGTTGAAGTTTTACAGGGAAGTTTTTTTGTTTAAGTATATGTAGAGTAGGCTGGTATCTCTGGTTCTCAGAAAAAAAAAATTCATTTGCAAGGATTTAATAGTTAGGCAATTCTGTCTTATGAGGCCAAATATGCTTCTTCAGTACAATGTGTATCCTGTAGCAACATATGCCTAACAAAAAGTAATTGAGATTTGGGTTTTTAAAAATTACTAATACACTTGATCCCAGAGCATCACACGTTCCTTTTGACTTCTGTGGGAAGACTTCATTTGTGAGAATAAATTTAAACAAACAACTGTTGCTTGGCTAGATGAAGGTTAAATGGGGAAGGGATGCAGTGATTATCTGAAAGCATGAAGGGTGTGTAAGCACCAAGGGGAAAGCCAGATTGCAGACAAAAGCTCAAGAGGGTGTAACTCAGGGCAATGAGATAAATGTATGTGTTTTTAAGCCCTGAAATACTGGCTCATAAAACGATGACATTATTTGTATATACAAACTGGTCATTTCAGTCATTGTTGTTTGTCACCGAGGACAGAATATGTGAAAGGGAATTAAAAGGAATGAAAAAATTTGCTATATTAGTGAGGGGAATATAGAGAGAGCAGAAGTAACTCCGTGTCTTAGGGACAAGCCAAGTGACCTTATGGATTCACTCTGCATTTGCTGTCTCTGCCGCTAAGGAGGCAGCAGCAGGGATGGGTGGTGAGCTCACAAGGCTTTGGGCTAGATACAATCCATGACTTAATTTCACATGACTTGCAGCTCCATGAATTATTTTGGGTGGTTTTAATGGATGATTCTAAGGCATATGCTATCTGACCAATTGCCTAAGAAGTCTGAAAAGCCTATGTGGCCCTTAGGTTTCCCATGGTAACACACGAGGCATTTAGGGAATACATAAGCACACAGTAAGATGTCAGCAAGGTGTTGGGTCTCACGTAGACAATTTTCATTACTCACCAAATTTCAGGGCTTTATCTAGAAATCTAAAACTCCTAGAGATAAAAATTATATTATTGTATATTATTATTTATTTATTGTATTTGTGTATGTAAACTGCAGGTGCAGACAGATCTAAGAAAAGATTGTCTTTTGACTTGTCAAAAAGACAAATTCCTTACCTCCTAAAAGCATTTGCCACGTGTTGATACCTTGTTAACTCCTAGCATTTTCCAAATAAATACTAACAGACATGGACTTCTTATGAATAGAAAAGAAATATAATTATCCTCTTGGATAGTTACTTAAAGCAATTTTCAACGTATAAAACATGATTTAAACTTATGCCTTCTATTGCCTCTACTTGCCTAGCTAGTGTTTATGTTTGTCTGCAAACTCTAATTCAAAGGACCTAATTATTCACAGCACCTCCAAACATGTACAATATTATCCTCATCTGTAAATAGATTTCGGCAAGGGAGAAACTGGTTTTAAATATTTTAGCACCCATTTCCCAAAGAAGTATGTACATAGGTAACAGAGGTTAAATAGCTGAATTGTTTTATATGGATGCATGAGAAAGGATTGTAACAGGCTTCAGGTATGACAGACAATTCAGGGCAGTGTCAAAGGGCTAAAAAGTATTAGAGTACTTCATGAGCCTGGTGGTTTCAAATAAGTTTAACCTGCTCATGTTCATCCAAGAATGCCCAGGCTTGGCTTCAAGATGCAAGGATTTTGGCAGTAATAATGACTGCTGTCTCCATCTCTTGTTCTCACTCCTGTGCCATGGTAATTACGAATGAGGGCTCATGAAGAAGAGAGTTAAAGAAGGCTAAGGGAGGGCAAGCACAGGGCTGGAAAGACACACAAATGAGTTATATAATGCTTCTTTTTCTACCCTATTATCCTGTAAGAGTTTTAAACAGCCAAATGGATTTGACAAGAATTAATTTTGTCAAATCAGTCTAATTTCCTGCTTTGGAGGATAATTGGTAGTGGATAAGAAGTAGCAGCAGCTGGAATACATATTGAATTTAATAAGGTTTCTACCTTATTCAACCATTGCCATAATAAAGTGGTATACAACTGGTTGAAAGAAACACTTTCAGAGATTCTTTTTCAGTGGTCGGCACCAAAGGGAAAAGATATATTGAGTGAGGCTTTGCAGGGATCTGTTTTTCAATATTTTAATTAACAGATTGGCCAGTAGAATACAGAATATGCTCACTAAATTTACAGATGACGGCTCAGAGTGCTCAAAAATAGCTCCCGAACATGCATCAAGAAAAGTCATCTTGCTGCAGAAGAGCAAGTTTCATAGGAGGACACACCCAGTACAGCCAGTAGGATACAGAGCCATGTGTAAGACGTAGCAGTCTATACACTGCTCACCAAGCCCAAGCCCTCAGCTGGAGTTCTGGGTTGTCTTTGGACCCAGTGTGCCCTCGAAGTCAAGACTGACATGGACTAATGAGAGAAAATGTAGAAGACAACCATGTAAATGAGATGTTTACAAGTAGAGATCGAAAGAATAAGGATGCTCTATCCAAGACAAAAGAAGATTGCCAGAGAATATGATAATAATTTTCAAATATGTAAAATCTTTGCTTCACTAAGAAAAAACAAACTTCTCTGTCTATTGGGGATAGGGCAAGAATGAACAGGTTTAATTGCAGCTGGGGCAATGTTCGGTTAAACGCTAGAAAAAGCTTTCTAACTGCAAGGTTCATAAAAATGATGGAATTGATTGCCTGGGGTCACTGTGGTGCCTTCATCACTGTCTAACCTGTTCTTGAGAGCCTCCCAACGTCCCATTATTTTGGTACAACCGATTCTGCTCTGGGGCTTGGAGTCGGCTACATAACCTCTTAAGATTTCTCCAGTCTTTTTTTTTTTATTTTAATGAATACTTTTTGTATTTTAATTCTTTAAAACCAGACTGTGAAAGCCCTTTGCACAGCAGCCAGCACTTACTCGAAAGGATGTCTGAATGGCACTCATGCCAAAAGGCCAAGATCCAATGCTGCAAGTTAGAATTAAGAGTTTACACATATCAAGGATACCACAAAGGGCATTGAAATGCTTTGCATGCCAGTGCCACAGAAACAACCATTGTCACCTGAAGAACTGGAGAATTTTTATACAGGCTATTTGTAAATCCTATGATTTTGCTACTGAACTGAAGATCTATTCCAGAGTTTGCAACCACCTGGCCTGCTTTTAATATTAACATTTGCACAAGATGTTTGAGTGGCTGTGGCAGCATGTAACTGATACGACTGAGGATGGCAGTTGCCAGAGGGACAGGCTGCTGCACAAGGAAGCCAAGAATCTCAAACTCAATATGCTTCATAAGAATAATCCTAAAAATTACAGCTGCTCATGGGCAAGGGGTTTGTTTGTTCATTTATACTCCAACTGAAATGCATTAAATACTTGTTTGGAAATTCCTACCCGTCTTGGTCATATCCAGTGAGGATAACCATTAATTACAGCTACCTATCTGGAAGTGAAATCATCACCTGCTTTCTCCAAAGAGACAATTGCTGGGGAAACATATGTAATCTTTCAGGATTTAAATGCTGGAAGCACATTGCAAATGTGGCTTTCAGACCTGCCAGGGAGTGTACAACCTTTAGGAGAAGGTACACTCGAGAAAGTTATTCTATGTTTTTTTGTATGAGACATATATATGTGCAATGACGGTGGCACGCCAAGATTAGCAGCAATAATTGGGACATATTTTCTTCTCTGAGACCTTCTCACCCACCAGCCTTTTAGAAATAAGACCCTCACCGTTTCTGGAATCCCAGAACTGGACATTTGCAAAATCCCTCCTTTGGAAGTCTGAAATGGGGAGGAGGCATAGAGGGATGTGTGCATTCACACATTCCCAGAGACAGCATTTCACAGACATCTTTGTGTTTTTTACACATACTCAATTACGTCTGTCATTATGGGATTTCACAGACAGTGCTGCTATTTGCATTAAAACCTATGCACACAATAACATCTGTGGCTAGAGATATACCTAACACAATGTATGGTAGCCAAGTCAACAGCAAGTGACCAGCCAGCCAAAATGGCACATTCAGCAGCAAGAAGGTACGAACTCCCAAGAGCTTGTTTCACAGGCCAGTTACTGAGTTATCGCTCTCACTCTTCATCCGGCAGTGAGTTGAACAAGCTGCTGCTGAGAAAAGAAGTGCTCTCTAAAACTCCATGGCCCACACTTTCCAAGGCAGGATGCACGGAGAGAGTGTGTAAGGTTCTGTCAATTCGATACAACAGTAAAATGGCATCCCATCTGCTCTACAAATGTCAAAGAGCTCCATGGCACCTGTCTGGGGGGGGAAAAAGACCCAAACAAAAAAAGAGCAAGAGTTTACCATAGGTTTAAATACTCCTGTGAAACAAAGGCCTCTTTGTGCTAGAGCTTTCCACAGCAAAAGTACTTCGGAAAAGTTTGGAATAATTTTTTTTTGCAGTAGTATTTTATATCAGAGGGTGAAAAAAGAGAAACCCTTTCCACACTTTTGCCATACCACAAAAGTCAGAGTCAGTTTTGTTATAACTTTGAAAGTGCAAAAACCATAGCTAGAGACTCCACTGATAGGAAAACACCCCCTCCCCTCAAATACAAATTGTGAAAGAAGAATTAAGCTGACAACTTATGCTTTATGTATCTCATTTCCCTGCCAGAAGGGTCTAAACACATTTGTAGTAAATTCTAAGTTTGCATATTGCAAAAGGTACAATGCCAATCATAATTCACCCACTCATTTCCCTGGAAACAAGAGCAGTGTAAAGGAGCAGCAAGAAGTTTCCTTTTTCCTTCAATATCCAGGCAGGGTTCTCCCTGTTGCACCAAACAGAGACAAGGTCTCCTCTGAAATCTCAGCATTCCCTTCCTGCAGCTTCTCAGCATTAGCTGTTTGTGCTTGCTTTAAACTGTCTGAAAACTAATCTAATTTGCACAAAACACAGAAAATTAGTGTTGACATGGATATAAAGTTATGACCAAGGCTTCTGAAAAGAGCTTTTTTTTCGCCCCTTGGTATGACTATCTTCTCTGTTAAAAACCAAACTCAATATAAAATCATCAGTGGTTGGACTTTATCATAGCTGAAAATTACCTTGGCAGCTGCAAAAGGGAGTTCCCTCTTTTCAAAGCAACTTGCCTGAACTGCCACAATGCCAGCCACCCACAAGTCAAGATATTGTAAATCTTGCAGTAATAATGAGCGACAATGTCATCAAAATTAGAGTTACTGAAGTCAGAGGAACACATGAAGTAAAATGAGAGCTTTTGTCTACACATAAGGTTCTGAAAAGTCTACAAATAAATGTGCAGGAATAAATACAGAAGTAGGAAATTACAGGTAGTGGGACCATGATGAAATTTTTTGTGGCAAATGTTTGCCCAAATAGATCTCCTATGTTGTTCCAGTTTCTTAACACGTTTTGCTACTTGTTCAAATATTATTTAACATGCATGTTTATTACAGAAGCATCACCTAAAGAACAAGATCTTTCCTATTGTACTAAACATTGCTTATAGATGAAAGCATTTTCACTCTACATCTGAGTCAGAAATAGAGGGTGAAGATGCATGAAGTTAAAGCTATCTGCAATGAGAAACACAGCAAGTAACTAATAGAGCCAAAAAGGAAATCAGGGTTTTCCAAAGTTGTGGTCCAGGGCACTGCCAACTGGACCATGCTGTCCGTACTCCTTGTGCTGTAAATAATCATGCACCAGTACAGGCTGCACATCACATGCTCCATGACTCTAGGAAAACAAAGATATTTTAGGAAATGATCTATTTTGCTGGATGACTTTTATACAATGAAGTATAACAGAAATAAACCTGCTAAAAACATTACAGCATCAACAACAGAAAATAAGCAGCTGAAAGGACACCCTCTTGTAAAGGGGAACGGGAAATGCTCTGTAAGAAAGTCCCAAATCATGTGAAGACATGGAAGTGCTTGCTGGAAAGTAATAATTCTGAAGTATAAAGTGCATGCAAAATGCAGAGTTTCAGAACAAACTGAAATATAATATATTTTTAAAGTCTTTTTGCAAGGAAACTTGATACATTAGAACTAAAAGTATTACAGTCGGGAAAATTTTATCAGCACTGTGATCATTGTGGAGGGTAGCATAGGGTCAGACAGTCATATTTCAATTCTATTTTCCATGTAAAATTATACTAATGATAATTATAGAAGTAGTGGATACTATATCATAGGGACCCATGGTCATCATTTATTAACACTGTACTAAAGATGAAGAGTCACAGAGTATTTAACTGCAACTGCACTAACCTAGGTTTATATGATTTACAGGGATATCTCTTTATTTTACATCTTTCTGGATTTCATGTTCCCCCACACTGAAAACTATACGGCAAAATGGTGAAAGAGGGGAATGAGAAATGAGAGATTTAGAACAATCTAGATCCGGAAGGCCTTTCCAGATCAACATCAATGGAGTAAACTAACTGCTTTTGAACCTCTACTGCTAATCTTTGCTGCTTAAATAGATAGCAGATGCTTCCTCTTGTTTACTAGCAGCAATGCAGGTAACAAACACTGTGAATTCACCACTAATTCCTAACAGATTGTTTCTGAAGCTGTGGTTTTCCGCTTGTGGTTCATGGACTCCTGAGACCTTACTAAGTATCTTAATGAAGTCCCTATAAAGTCATTAAGAAAATTTCTTCAGTTTTTAATAGTCTTAAATTCACCACACTGATTTGCATCTGTGCCTAAACATCTTCAGGAATACAGAAAAGTTGCAAATCACTTTTGCTGAGTTTCAACCAGAGTCTGAAACTAACTAGAAAAGTTATGGTGTCAGATGGATGGCTAAACACGCAGGGAATGCCATTGAACAGTAAGTACTAATGGCAGCCACAGCTAATGTGTGGGAACTGTTGCAAGCAAAAAGTATGTGGGACAATTGCTTGCTCTGGGTCAGTTTAGTAGTCAGGTCTCATGGCAAAGTCCTAGGAGTCAGGTGACTTAAGTAGCACAGAGGCCCTCAAGCACACTGCACTAAACTGCACCATCTTTAAAGTAAGGAGGAAGGAGCAATCAAGTGGTAGAGGTGGCCACAATATTTTCACAATATGACAAACTCTTTTAAGACATCACAAGATTTTTCTCCCAAGTTTTTTTTTTTAAAGCTATTTAGAAGTTTTATCTCCCTTGGTTAGGATCTTGAGTTTCTTCCCTTGCTGTTGTCTGCTCTTCAATTTGTCAGGAGCCCAGGCATGCCCTGCCTGTGTGGGAAGTGCTCCTGCTCCTTTCCAGGTGCTCAGGTGCCTCAGTGACCTCCTGCCACCCAGAGTTCTGGTCTGTTTCAGGAGGGATGAAAAGCTTCTCTTACTTCAAAAAATGGAACAGGAAATGCACAAAAATAAACCCATGCTTTCCTAGGGAAAGTGGGAAAAATTTGGACAATAATTGGGCTGAGAGAGAAGGTGCAGGGGCTGCCTGAGCATCACCTTAGATGCTACCAACTCGAGTAAAGCAGTTGGTAGCAGAGAGGGGCACACATGGATATGTGGGCACACATGCACATGGACACGATGGGGCTGCATGCAGAGGCTGTGCAAAGAACACTGCCAAGAATGCTTTGACTTCTTTGATCACGGAATAATGGCTCCACGACAGATTCCCCGCTATTCTGCTGTTATCCATCTAGTGAAGAAAGACAGAAAACAACAAAGTGAACGAAATTCTCCCCTCTCAACTAAAACAATGCAGACAACAGTCAAAACCCAAGGAAGTGATGGAAAGAGGAAAAAAAAGAGCACAAACTCTGAAGAGGGGAAGAGGGGAAAAGAGATATTGGAGTTCACTGTAAGGTCACAAAAGGAACAAAGAGCAGCTCACTCTGGCCATCGTATTACAAGCCTGTGTGCTAATAAAATAGCCATGAGGAATAAACTAGGAGGAACCGGATGTCTTAATGCTAAAAAAGTAAGAGATTTAACTGGCACAAGAGAAACTTTCTGGGAATTCACACAGCTGAAATACTAATGTAGAAAATGTACAGTTTGTTTGGGAATGATAGGCAGGTGAGAGGCCTATAGCTGTATTTCAGAGGTAACCTACACTCATTCCAAATGCAGAAAGATACAATCATCCCAAATTCAGAACGACAGAGGAGAAAGCCCAGTTAGTCTGGGGACATTAATAAGGGAGGAAAATAACAAAGGTTCGGATACTGTTCAACACCCATTACAGATGACTACATCAGGTATAAAAGCAGGCTGAATAAAGATTTATTCCTCAATAGTATCACACACAGCAGAACCTGCTGGTAAGCAGAAAGACCTACCTACCCAAATGCTGCTGAAACACAAACACCACAGGCCACTAAGCATATCTTTGGTGTGTGAGAGAAAGCGGTCGTGGCAGATGAGGTTTGGGCATGAGACGGAGAGAAACTGAGTCCTCTCACTTTCAGAGAGGTCACCGGAGCGGTCTGGGTTGATGCAGGCTCGCCAGCCCCCTGCAGGGCTGCCCCACACCGGCGCCCAGGTCCACACTGCCTCTGCCCTCCGGCTGTTGCAGCCATGGGCAGCAAAATCCTCCTCCACACAAGTCTGGTGAAGTCAGTAGCACAGATCTAGGCACAACAGTGCAGAAGACAGAGAAAAGGCAAGTAAATGTTTATCTCTATGAGCCAAAAGTAGGTTTCACAGGGGCCCCACCAACGTTTCAGTCCAACCTAAATTTGCAGGAAAAAGTGCTCGGGAACAAAGAAACACACATACTATTTGTAAGCATGTAAAGATTTTGAAGTCACTTGCCTGTGCGAGAAACTTCGTAAATTATTGTCAAATATAGTTAATTTTTGTTCAGTAGTACAATAATGCACCTTACAAATAAGAAGGAAGCAAATAAATATACCTCCATTTTTATATGGCTCCCAGTGCTGCTTCACTTGGCATATTCATGAAGAGAATGGTGTACATGAAACTGTCGGTGCATGACAGGGAAACCATATCAAAAACTACTTGCCAGTAGTTCCTCATCAAACTGGAAAGACGCATTGAGACATTTTGACACTATTCAATAGTTTTACAGCATACTTGTTTAGGAAGTGTTCACATTTTGAGACTTGTGACCAAGACATCCATTTTGAGGCTCTTCTGGGGCCTCAGTGACCATCCTCTCCAGATCATGGTGCTCAGCAGAGACCTGCAAGAAGTGCCTGAGCCTGCAGAGGACAGCAGAAAGCACTGAAAACCATTAGTAAGAGAGGACCATGTCTGCTGATGAGGATGATGCAACCTGATTTCTGAGTTTTCAGACTGCAGAAAGCTAGAAGGAGCTGCAAGAATATCAGAGAGCAGATTAGATGCACAGATGGATATGGAAATTGGAGAAATGGGCTAAGACAAAGGAGAAGCAGTATGCAAAAAGGACATATTGTTGCAAAACACTTCACTTGGGAAGAAATAAGTTAGGAGGATGAGCAGGGGATGGGAGACAGCTGGCCCTGAGGCAGTTCTCACAAAAGGATTTGCAGGCTTCAGGCTGAACATGAGTCAACTTTTTTATTGCTGTCATAGAAAAGCAACCATTATATAAAGATTTACTAACAGATGGCACATAAAATAAATCTTTTGCTCTTCTCAAGACCTCCATCATCTGGGCTATGAGACTCATTCCTGACACTGCACTTCAAAAAAATCTGAACCAGTTATGAAGAGTCCACAGGAAAACACCTTCAATAACCTAGAGGCCTAGTTATTAGGTCTACAAAACATGTCCTTCTGAAAAAACCAACTGCCTGGGAGTTAGCACTAGCTCAGTTGGAAGATTTTTCAAACTAAGAATTTATGACAGTTGACATTTCCTTGCCCCTCCATAAACACATGAAGTTATGTGGGCACATTCTTTTTTTTAAATGGAAATGGAGAAGAAAGCAGGGGTTTTTAGTCCTCATGATTTTACAGTGCATAAAAATACAATTTCAGCATATTTCAAATACTGAAAAAAATCCACTTAGCATAAAAAGAAACAAAAAATGTATTGGGGGAGAATTGCTTACAGGAGAATTCTCATTATTTAGAAAGCCTAGCCTAAACTTGAGCAGCTGAGATCAAGAAAACTGAAAGCATTAAAGATGTTCTTCATATTTTATGAAGAACCAAAGAATAAGATCCAATTTCTTTAATTTTTTTATTATTTTACCTTAAAACAGACAATCTGCACTTAAGAGATACATAATCCTCCCTCCATAGTGATACATTCATACAAGATATTTCAAGTGATATATTTCAAATTAATTTAAACCAAATGTATAGCACCACTACAATATATTTACTTTTATTTACTTTGTCTACTTTCTCTGTTCAGGGAATATGTATCTAGCTTCAGTCCTCCTTTTTTTTTTTTTCATTTAAAATTCTTATGTAACAGAATATGTGAGATGATCAACTTGTGGAAATCCACATATTTTGTTGGAACAGGGGTGTCTGCTGGAACTTTAAAAATAGTTTAGTTCAGTTGTACACATAATTCTAGGAATTAAGAATCTTAAGATCAATTTTATACCATCTATTATAAAGTGTATATACTGTAAAGTACTATAAAGGTTACTTTATGCTTTCAAAATTTTTAGAATTCATTTTGCTGAAGTATAGTCTGAATTTTTTTGAAGTTTCTGACTTAAAAGTTACAACTGGCTTACACAAAAGGCACTGCCACTAAAATAGTGACAAGTCCTCATTTCAATGCCAGCAAAGAAGCATATTATCATAAGCTTTCACACACAGAAAGTTAGTAAGTCATGTAAAAGTTCCAACTGAAAACCAAACGTTTTCTGATTTTATTTTCCTAAAGGCCTTTGGTTTGACACCTAATTTAATTCCCAGAGACTGAGAAGGGAATATTCTGTCATATTGTGCTCTGGGACCTTACAGCTCAGCATGTTGCTAACATCCGTGCATCATTGGAAACAGGCCTTGGATGCCCCCAGGCATTTTTTTTCACATCTTGACTGCATTTTCTCAACTGAATTACCCCCACCCATTTGGCAGACAAAAGGCTCGGAGGTATGCTCTGATTCAAAGGCCTTACTTTGTAAGGGAAAGTCACTCTTAATTGAGATTTCACTTCTTGTACCATCCCTGGGGAGTACTAACAGCTTCAGCCACCCAATGAATCACTGAACTTTTTTTATGTTCTCCCATATGGGTGCCCTGAACAGAAAATCAGATCTAGACCAAGTGAATACATAGGAGCAACATTCAATTTTTTTTGCCTCTAAAACAATGTCAATAGGTGACTGATTAGAAGATATAGCAAGTGGAAAACAACCCAAATTCAAGCTAAATTCAAGAAGCAAGTTTTCACTATTGTTTAAAGCAGAGACAAAACAATACCCAGCACAACTAACTTTTTATCCACCATCATACTGCTCAAAATTTGTATTTATTACTCTCTTTTTCAATTTAAACATTCCTCACATTCATATTTATCCATAGATTTTATTCTAAGGGATAAATTAAAAGTATAAACCAACACCTAAATCTTACTGTAATGATAATTAACTGTCTAATTTAATTTCTTACCTTTTGTGATAAGAAGACAAGAAGCAGCAGAACTGTAATGCTTCTATTTTTCAGGTGAAACCAGTTTGAAAGTAACTATTTGCAATCAAATATTCAATGCCAGAAACTACTAAATTCAGTTATAATCAACCATATCATAGATTTCTAAAAAGCATCAATGTAATCTATAGCTGGAGGATACAGTATAGAAATATATGAAGATGGAGTGATCTCAGTGACTTACCATCTGACACTGATGAACAGCAACTGCCTTGACAGGGATTATTAAGTTTATTCTTCTTTAAAGCCTAGACTATTCTCCAAAGCATCTGTGCCACTCACTTCTCCATCATCTTCCAGACCCAGAAAGGGCAAAACCCCCATCAGCCATCAAAGCAGTACTTCATACTCCAGATGAAAAGCATCAGCAAACCAAACAGTCCCATTCCTGGGGAAGAGCCATGTGTCCTAAAAATGCTGGGTAACCACTCCCTAAAATATGAAAAAGTATATTGACGGGCACGTACAAAAGCTCAGAGGAGCTGAGCCAAAGGCCTTGCTGACTCCCCAGCACTATATCTCAAACAAAGGCAGAGCCACCCAGCTGCAGTTGTCCAGCTGCAGCCCCCCCTTTGAAAACACCTTCTTCCTTTCCTGCTAGACATGTGTCACTTCCACCACCACGTGCCAGCTGCCGCTAACACTGACTGCCAGAGCCCCGGGGTGGCAGGTCTGCACCTGGAATACACAGGTTCTCCAGCTTGAGAAGAGAGCACCCAGCCCTGCTCCCCAGCAGCACTCCAGCATCACCCTGAGGGTACCCTTCACCCGGAGATTGCAGCCTTGGCCCAGCCCAGGCTGGTGCCTTCACAGCTTCCCCTCCAGACTGGACCAACCCGAGTTCTGCCGGTTATGAAAACGGCTGATAAGGATTGTACCGCCAATTTGTCGTGGCCCTCTGAATCTTATCTAGGACTGAAAACAGCAGAAGCTTTGTAGCTGCACAAATGAAAGTGAACTTGGAATGCAGAAAGCAAGCAAATGTGTTGAAAACTCTGACTTGTTCCTACATATACGTACACAGAAAAATTTCTCTTAGGCATATGCCCACACACACTCATGGAAGATTTTAAATGTTGGGCCCTTAGCAAGGTCCCTGCATGTAATTTTCTAAAATACCTTTTTAGCTCTATTTGGAAGCAAATTAAAAAACCAAAATACTCTGTCAAAGACATATCACTCTGAGTTCAAAAAGGGAAAAATGATTCTGAGATGGAGTGTCATATATCAAGTCCCACCACACTGTTGTGACTGATGTTCTCAGATTTCACCTTTTCAGGTTAAAAAATGTCTTGATGTCTTTCTTACAAGAGCAAAAATGGTATAGTTGTTTTGAAGTACCGGAAGGGGCAGAAAACCATTTTCTACAGATGATGGTGACTGTGACGATTTTAAATAATTGCCCCACACTCCCTTACTTGCACAAGCTCACCTTTGCAACTCAGCAGTTCCTGTGTTTGCAAAGCAAAGCTGTGCTCTGGCAGCTGCTCTTTTCAGCTGCTGTAGGTGGCATTTTCATCTGCAGCTATTAAATTGGGCAACTCCTGGAGGGTCTGGTTCTGCTACACTCCTATGAGGACAAAGAGAGCCTGACCTCAATATTACAGGGACAAATAGCACAGGTTAGAACTGCACAACATCCTGACCCCACCAACCATCCCTGCTGCTGTGGGAAGACAAATGAGGGCTGAGATTAGGTGAGATGCATATTACAAACAGCTGCCGTTCTCACAGTCATAAGGACATAAGGATGTAAATCCTCACAGGATTTTACACCCACGTTTACATTCAGTGGCAACGGCCTTGTGGCCAAAGTGAGCAGGAGCAGCCTTAGCCCATCCAAGCACAATGCCAACCATCCATGGGAGGCGAGAGGCAGAAGCACCAGGGAAAGGACAGCATGTGGGCTGAGGGTGAAGGAGGGTTGGGGGCTGAGCCCAACAGCTGAGGGTCCCTGGCAGAAACAAAACGGGAAGGAAGCAGGAAACAAGCTGTTGCCTCTTCTCAGGGTTTCATTTCAAGTCTTGAGAATCTCCTGTTTTCATTAAAAGAAAAGGAAAGAAAACCCCTTTGTTTACTCCTTCTGGTATCAGAGAAAAAGATTAAAGTGAGCTAACTTTAAATGCTTCCTTATGCCTTCACAGGGTTTAAAATTTAGGAAGTAAATATGAAGACTTTACCCATCTATTTTTAACCTCATGATTCAGTCTGATTCAAGTATTCAAATGTTTGTATATAGTCACGGAGGGAATAAATCCTTCTTAACAAGACTTCCATATGCGCTTTGTATGTTTGTGAATTTTATAAATGTTTAATGACAAATATCCAATTAGAGATGAGTGTGAATTCACAAACTTGGTACAACTACCCCACACTAGGAAATCTATAGCATAAAAGGGACAAAAAGAACAGCGTGCACTCTGTCTTATTTGTATGGCAGTGTCAGACAGAGACAATTTTCAGTTTTCAAGTTGATCGATTTCCCCACTGAAAGCAAAGCTTTACAACCTCCGCTGAGCAGCCGCAAAGTCAGAAAGAATAGGCTTAAGCTTCCAAATTTTAAATATGAGTAGGAAGTAAGCCAGTGAATTACCTTTAGCTGGTTCTCCCACCTTATATTCATTGAAAATAACAAATGCATAATATATTTCCTGAGGAAATTGTATTGCCATCAATCTTGTGTAGTGCACTGCTGAGGACAGTCTCACTGCATATGCTGCCTCTGCTATGCATCAGACAATAAAGACATGGGAAGAAAGGGACTGAACTTCTCCCCGGGCCACACAAGAAGTTCCTGCAGCTGACCATGGTGTCCCCATGCCAGCAATCCTGTGTGTACCCTGTGTCCTCCCAGTGTGGACTTCTCTAACCCTTCCAGGTAGCTGGGTCTGTGAGCATGAGGCATTAACTCATGTGTGACCCTTTTCCTCCTCTTGTGCCTCCACCCCTTGACCCTCACTGGTTGCCACAGTCTGCTCTGGATCAAATATTTGTGTGTTCCCTCATGTTTCCCCTCCACACCTCCTGACCAGGACATTTTAATGCTCTCCTGTAGCAGAATCTGTGTCTGTTCCCATTTGCCTCTCTTTCTGGATGCTTTTGCGAGCTCGCTTCCTCATTTTCCCATGTCTCTCAGTCAAAGACTTTTTAATTGCATCTGAGTTGCCTACCAGAGTGCCTCATGCCTCCTCCCCCTTCCCTCTCTGCTTGTCCACTCCATTTTCCCACCTCCTGCTGCAAGAGGGAAGCAAGAGGCATTCCTGGGCATCCAGGCACTGACTTCACAAACTGTTTCAAGAGACTAAGTGGGGAAGATGTTTGCTGGTTGCCATTAATGGATATGACTCTCAGTCATTTATTCTTTTATCTGCCAATGAAGTTATTCTGTTATCTATTACCTGTCAATAATGGAGAGATGTTCTGTGGTTCCCCTTAATTCCTCCACTGACAGTTTTGTTGCTTCGGGCCAAATCCCCCAATTATTTAAGACCATGAACTGAGTTGGTCATGCAGTGTTTACGCCTTTAAACAAAATCTATGCATTGTTTATGCATTTAAACATAAACATAAATGCATTAAATGTTAAATGCATTTAAACAATCCTCCAATGTTTAAATGCTACAGATGTGTAAACAGACATGGCATCTAGTGGAATGAAAGATCTTCCAGACTGCCCAGTTAAATTGAGGTTTGTACACAGTCTTGAAAGTAGAATAAGGATTTATGTGTCCCCCTGGAAAATCACAAGTGCAGAGATAAAAACAAAAGTGGTACGGAACAACTCAAGAAATTATGTTTTTCACACAAACAATCAGTAACTAACAATTTTTAAACACAGAGCAATTTTCTACCTGTTGTTCCTGATGTACTCTTTCCTGAAGCAGGATCAGGATTGCGAATTTGATTATGGTAACAGTGCATCTCATTTCAGTGACGATGGTTTTATTGCTTTTCCTTTGCTACAACTGCCCAGAGCTGAAAAATTCAGTGTGAGGAGAGCATGAGGGTTTCAACAGACCCTCCTTCAGCTGTCCCACAGGCAGGACTTCCCTGCAGCCATACCTCCCCAAGCTGAGGAAATGCTCCAGAAGACTTCCTTGGCCAGGTGAGGAGGTTACCATGCAGATAGAACAAAATTCTTACCCCTTGGCAGGGAGTTTGTGTGCTTTCAGGGGTGTGTAACTCCATATTCTTTTGATGCATCTTTGTGAAACATCCCCACCCTTGATACTTCAGCAAGTTCAAGTGCTGTTTTTCAGGCATAAAAAGCCCCTGCTGGAGTAAGGAAGAAAAGGCTATCTCCCAGAATCCATCTTGGCTTTTCTGTGTCCAGCAGACAGTATGGATTTCCAGTCCAAATGACCAGAAAGGGCTCAAAATTCATCTAATGCAAATTTTTTGAAGTTTACTGAGTTAGGGTTGCAACAAACTGCTGTCTGAAAACCCTGACAGCTTCATGCACCTTTCCAGCAGCCCTCTGGCCATGGGCTCCCTCCAGAAGCCACTGCCTGGCAGGGACAGTCAGGGCAGAATCCAGCCTGGCAGCCTGCCACAGACAGGGCTCCTTGCTCAGTGTGCCCAGGAGCAGCAGTGTGCATCCCTGCCGCAGCCCACCCAACATCCTCCTGCCTAAACCTCACCTGGGGCTGAAAAGGAGAGGGCATTAATACACGGATGCTACTCTGTATGACTGCGAGCCCCATCGGCCAGCTAAGGAAAACGCTGTACCCTGAGTGATCAATGAATTGGTCTTGGTAATGATTGGTTAGGGATTCCTGGTTATTGGTCTGCATAACAGTCCTGGGTGAATCAATCACACCAGCATGTCAGACTTTGAGGCTTAACTGCTTTAAAAATACAGCTGGGTTCAGGGTCCTGGTTACAAAATGGTTCCAATTTGTAGCGCCAACGGAACCTTAAGAATATCCTATAGGCGAGCACAAGCCTCAGGCTGTCTCATTTGTATTATTCCTTGTTCTGCTTTCTCTTTCTTTTTAAATAAGGAACAATACAAAGAATGAGAACTCAAAATCCAAGTCATGCTGTCAGGAAGAATAATAGACCTATTCTGTACAAAAATGCCTGTATTGTTGGTTTGTTTACTTCATCTGTTTCATGGCCATGCTGCTGTCAGAGCTCTGGAGACAAAGCCCCAGCTCTGAGCCTGTTTTTGGGTGCTGGGCAGGGAGATCTTTTCCCTCTGCTGCTTTTACCCGGGGGGCAGCAGCAATGCACCCCACCCACCCCCATAAGCAACACTGAGGGCAGGAGCTGTGAGATAAATCGGAGACATCCAGGCTTCCCATTAAACCCAGCCATACTACAAAGATCCAAAATCTCAATGGCACATGGGGATTTATAGGCAAAAAGCCTATTAAGCATGCAAGGGAGTTAGGCGTGGCTAGTACAGCTCTGCACATCTGTGAGGAGGTTTAAAGCTCAGTGTCTTTCACTGGAAGGGCGTCTGCAGAACTACACTCTGCTTCATGTCACCCCAGTAATGACTAATACACTGTCGGAACATCTCTATTAGATTGATGACAAGGAGGGGGCTTTAGAGAGTCCCAAGTCAAATAAATAACTAGACCAAAATAGTCTGTTCCCATACAGCTATAGCAGCCACAATCTGCTAGAAACTTTCTCAAGAAAAAAATAGAGAATAACAGTACTACATGAAATCTAAACAAGGAACAAAGTAAGAAAACAAAGGCAATGGGTAAAGGAAGGAGTAGATTGCACAACCTACAAAGAAAGACTCAGCATGGTGGGGTGACATGCATATTAGTAGTTGTCTCTTTTTGTGGGATCTGATCTCTTTTTGTATCTATTTTTAAGCAGTTTTCTCAGTTTCTGGAATGATAGTTAAATAAAGAAAAAGTTCCAGTCATGGGTTACCAAATGACAAGAAAAATAATTATATCTGTCAAGTTAAAGCCCAGAATGGAGAAAGCAATTTCTGAATCTAAGAACAGCCTATAGAAGAAACAATCCTGCTACTTTATTCTGGCAATTTTTAAAGAAGACATTCCCATTCTAGTCAAGCAATTTAAGTTTCTTAAAGAAATAGTGTCATAGCAGGCCATTTTGACTAAACAGGAATATGTGCATTTTCATAATCAGTTTCTTTAACTGCCAAGAGAAAGTCTAAATCTCATCCCCCACCCCCCAAGCACACCCCCCCACCTAGCACTGATGAATCAGCTGTGCTGCTGCCACATTTGTGTCAATAGAGTGGATGGAGATGATCTCTCTGCAACACAGAGCCTAACACAGAGGAGCTGTAAACAAGGCAGGGACCCAAAACAAAAACACCAAACATTTTGATGGTAAATTCGATTTAGTTGAGCCAGCTTCATGCAATCTTAATTTAATTCGGTGTTACAAAAATATGCCCTCATGTGAAGTATTTTCAAATGCCTGCAACAATGTTAGTGTGAAAAATTCTTTAACTCATCCAGTTCATTCCAGACGATGTTTCCTGCCAGCTACATTCACCACAAATGCTGTCTGGTAAATAGCAGCTGCAAAGGAAGGATAAGGATGCCAGGGTACACTTCAGTAAACACTCCTTCTCAGTGGCTCACTATATCCTGGGCCAAGCAAGCTAATATACATTCACAGCCATGTGCAAAAACCCTCAGACCTTGCTTTCGCAACTTGCCGAAGGTGAGGACAGCAGAGGAAGGGCAAGCCCGGACTCAGCGCTGCCTTTGTGGCCCGGGCCTCGGCGCGGCCCCCGGGCCAGGCAGGCGCTCTCCCGGCGTGGCGGCGGCCGAGGCCGAGGCTGCGGAGCAGCGCGTGCCGCGGTGAGCACGCTTCCCTGCCACCCGTCCCGGGCTCCTCGGGCTGTGCCCGACCTTCCGACGGGCAGCACTGCAGCGCGCGGGAATCACACCTAGCTGGTCTCATGCCTCTTCTTGTTTGCTCACCTAGCCTGCCTTGTTTTCTGAAGCCAACACCTTTCCCCACAGGCTGCCAGGCAGCAGGGAGGAAATCGGGGCGCGGGCCGTGCTGTGCCACAGCCAGGCTGGCTCAGCACATACCCCCTTGGCAGCGCCATAAAGGCACCTGTGGAGGATGAGGCTGCTATTGAGCAACACTTCCCCGAGATCCTGCCCAGAAGAGGCTCCCCAGGGGGAATGGCTGGAGCCGGACAAGCCGTGATGACCGGTCTGGGAGAGTACTGCAGGCGCCAAAAACCAGAGGGAGAGACGGGGTTTCCAGGAGCCACACCTGCGGGGATAAACACACATGCAGGGCAGGCAGCTCTCCCTGGGGACGAGATTGCTGCCTGCTGGCGTCACTGCCTCTCCGCCAGGGGTTATCAGTCTCGCAAAGGCACTAAGGAAACTGCCGGTGTGAATGGCCCTAATCTGCTTCTTCTGCAGCCCCTGATAACCCGGGGAGCGGCCGGGCAAACAGGACGCTTGTCCAGCGCCACAAGGAGTTGAGGGGAAGCTGCCTTTCATCAGTAGAGAGGATGCAAAAGAGCAGGATCTATCCATATGCCGATGCCAAGTTATTCTAGAACCACAGTGACCAAGCACCCTACAGAGCACTCACTTAAGAGTACAAGTACAATCCCCCTCCTCAGTGGTTTTAGCTGACCCGGATTTATACAGGAGCCAGCTGAGGGGATGCTAACAGGCCTGCAGTGCTATCCAGGACCTCATTCATCCCACACTGCTGCTGACTGTATGCTGCTGAAACCTCCCCTGCCTTCTCCCTATTCTCTCCAGTTATACAGTTGTTTCCCAGGGTGGCTGTGTGTCAATTTGTTTGATTAACCAGGCAGTGAGCATGTTAGGAAAACTTGCCTGCAAAGAGAACAGACAGAAAAGGTAAAGAGAAATATCATCATCAGAAAGTTATATGACAGCTTCTGTCACACAGAATGAGACAGGTTGGAGTGGCTGGAAGGCCTGGTCAGTAACAGTAGCATAAGAATGAAAATAAATTTTAAAATTTTTTTAAAAAGAAGAAAAAATTAAAAATAATTAAAATTTTGTTGCTGCTTTCCTCCTCTTCTCCCATCTCTCCCCCCTTCCCCAAGAAAAAATGAGGGGACAAGAAACAGACAGATCAGCAACACTTCCAGAAGCTACAGGGAGAAGAGCACACCTAACCTCATCACAGCATGCCTATAACTAAGTAAACTGCACAGGGGAAGAACAAATGGCAAAAATTGACTATTCCAACTTGACAAACTTTTGCTTCAGAAAACCCCAGTACATCAAACCTAACGCTGAGTAAACCTTAGCTCCACCTTCCCATCAACAGTCCTGGAAAATAAATGGGAGGTGTCAAAATGAGACCCTGTGATTGCTAGCGCAGCACCAGTGCCTGTTGGGGCTGAGGTACCCTGGTCATCAGTATGGCACTCCATTAATTAAACCACCTAAACTCATACTAAAGAAACCCATGCTCCATGGCTTAGAACTTTTTAGCAGTGGTAGCCATAGTCATCACTGGCACTGCTTGAATAGTACCTTACAACAGATACTTTAAAAGCAATTGACAGCAGCCCTGGAAATAAGAGCAAACTTTCCCACATACAGCAAAACAAGGTTCCCATTGATAGGTACCAGGGGAAAGGAGAGGGGAAAATGTGGTGATATCATCACATAAAATCAAATTACTTCTATGCTGCAAAACTTTCCAATTTTTTTTCTCTCTTTTTAGCCACCTCTCATATTTTAAGTTGAGGTGGTTTAACCTAGTAAGGATCCCATTTCTAGCCTGTCACCTTTTCCACAGTTTACTAACATCATTACTCAAAATATAAAAGTTCAAACAGATCAAAACAAAGAAAACACAGGTCAGGAGAGCTGAACACAACTGAGAATGTGGGAGGAAAACAGTCCTGTGAGAAGCTGCTTCGGCACTAGACAAATAAAATCCCCTCTCCCTGGATACAAAGACATAACTCTTATTTATGTGAATGGGAAACGCTCATGCACTGAGGGGGGAATAACTTCCATAGATCAGCAGAATGACTGCACTGGAGATAGCTAAAACCAGACTACATGTGCCATGAATGTGAAAATAATTTCAGCCATCTGGGCTATGTAATTTTTCACAGATGCTTTTGGAGCTGGATGGACCATGTTACCTCTCTTTTCCCTGACATTTCTTCAATGTTTGCAAATTGCTTTCTGTGACCTGTAGGACGGTACTCCATAAAAATTTGGTCTGTTCCTTTCTGCCATCATCCCACGTGTTCAAACAGACCTCTGTGACCAGTTTTCCTTCCAGAAGGATTCTGCAAAATACCCTGCTCAGTCAGATGCAGACACCTGGCAGGTATTCAGTAACGTGTCCACACACACTGCAGTACAACCACCGCCAGAGACATCTTCAAAACCCTCAAATTGCAAAGAGCTTAACTCATCGTGTAAAAAGCTTTTTCCTGGGTACCTAAAAAATACACACTCACTGACTTAATAATATATAGGGATGCTACTCTCCATTGCTGTAGCTACCAAAATTAACCATCTCTTCCTCTGTAGAAGAGGACCACCCTGAAAACAAAACAAGAAGCTCTTAGTACTTTTCATTCAGCTGTCTCAGAGCATTTTGTAAGTCTGAGGCATTAAAATTAGAGAAAACATGCCAGACTTCATGAGCTACTGGTGTTCTAGAGTTAGCTGGATTTTAACCAACTGAATTTAGCTGGGGTTTTTCTTAGCTGATTTTTTTTTTTTTCTTTCATGTTGTAAACTCTTGTGCAGAATATCAGGTTGTTGTCATACAACGTGCTAACTCTGGTTCTAGGGCACATAGTCCTAAATAAAATAAAACCTAGCTATTTGGCATAAACCACCAAATCTGTCCAAACTTACATTTGGGTATAATTTGTTTCGAAGTATTTCTGAAGGATAACTTTTTTTGTTCTGGCAGGCATTACTCCTGACTAGGAACGGTCTGTCCTCTGAATCCAGCATAAACAGAAGTCTGAAATACATGCTGGTTTGCAGGTTATTTTGCAGGCTAAGTGAGTAACCATGCACCCAAGTCTGATACAGGACACATCTTTGTTGCCAGTTGATCTGGATCTGGTGTTGTACAGACCTGATCTTAATGGCATGATGGATGTTTGTGGGACCTCAGTCCTTGCACCACTCATTCCAAAGGTCACTTTGATTTACCTCTGGAAGCTGCTTTTTTAGAGGCACAAAGCTACTTCTGGATAGTATCCAACAACATAATGTTGAACAACCAGCATGGTCCAAAGCACTGAGAACAACCCCTACAAAAGAAACAGATCAGAGCTAGCCTCATATTTGTATGCAGTGCCCTCCCAATTTTGGACAGGTTCTTCATGCACACTGAAAGCAGCTGGCAATCTAGACCTGTGCTTTTGGACTTCATGCAGCTGGGACTGTGATTCTTGGAGCATTTCTCTGATGGCAAGGATAGTTTAAACAGCCCTGGCTCTCCTCCTTTGGACATTGGTGCCCACCCCACTTCCCTCCCTGTGCTCTGCCAAAGCCAACTATTTACGCAGCTGTGTGGTAAAATGCTTCAAGGAGCTGATCTGGGTGGGGAGGAAAGGAACCTGAAAAAAATTTTTTTCCATCCAAATCACTTCTGTGATCAGGTACATCAGGAAGCCACATGAGCGCTTTTGTTGGCATAGCCTGGGGTGGGCAAGAGGGAGGTGTAACTCAAACAGTGCTGCTCCTTGATGTGGAGTCACAGCCAAAGCCCTCTCCTATGTCCCTGAGAAGCAGCATTCGTGGGCACAGTTCAGGTATTCATTAGTGATAGCTGGGCCCCCCTTTTTAAACTTTCTCTCCTCATGGGGCTGTGTGGGGAAACAGGCTCATGCGGTTCTGCTAGAATGAAGTTAAAGCCTTGTAAAGCTAAATAAAGCTGGGCATGATTTTTTATAAGCTTGGTAATTGTGCCCTGTGGAAACAGGCCATGATTATGACCATGGCAGTCTCTAACTTCATCTTTAAGAGGCGTCCCAGGTCTGCCACACAGATATTTTTGAAGGTCTTTGAAGCGAGAATGATCACTGTTGTTAAAACTAAGCAGTTTTATATCTTCTGGACTCCGGCCATCAATGAGACAAAACTAGGTAAGCGTTTTATAGAAATCTGCAGGTAGCTGAAGAAGTTAAGTCTTACTCTGTGACCTGTCACAGTTTCTATTGATCTTAGTACACAAAACCAACTACATCTAACAGGCAAGCCTGATTCATTGTATTCCCTCCCCTTATTTCAGAAAACTGTCTTGTGTCTACTTGTGTACAGAAAAACTAGAGGCTGCCTGCGAAAGAAAAAAGCTTTCTCTCAACTCCAAAACTTCAACTGCCAAATCACCGCTTTTTGAAATAACTAAAGCTTATCAGGAATAAGTCTGTGACTCCTGAGGTTAGCCAAGCTCTGAGAAGCGTCATTTCAAGCCTCTTCTGCCACAGGAATACTGCTGGTTAAAACTTGCCAGTATCTCCCTGAAGAAGGGTTCCTGTCTCAATGACAGGAACTGTTAAAGGGACAGGTTGCTTTTCTTGTACAGTGTCAGAGGCCACATGACCAAGTACAGCTGAAACCCAAGCAGCAAAAAGAAAAGGTGGAAGTCTGAATTTCCCTTCAGGGATATGGAAATACACTTTATTTAAAGGAAGCAAAAGGTGTTGGACAGTCCAAACATTTTACAGCAAAGTGAATCAGCTGCTCTCACTCTTTGCAATGTGCATCAGTTTTGCAGGTAGGACCTGAAAGACTATGGGAAGAGCAGGGAAGCAGAGATACAGACCCAAATGTGACAAAGATCAGGAATCCTCTAAGAGGTGCACTACAGGTGTTTTAAACCTGTGAAGCAGCAAGACCATATAAAACCAATAACTAAAAACCTGTCTTCCTTCTACCTCAGTTCACAATCAGAAAACAAATAACAAGCAATACGAGCCCCTGATGGACCACTTTTAACTTAATCTTTTTAAAAAAAAATCTGGAAACAATCACAAACATGCAAACACAACACACAGAGAGTTCACTGCTCTTCATACTGGTTGTCTTCTTGCTTGAAAATAAAATACTTCTCTCTAAATAAACCATCACTCCTACAACAATCTGTGGTTTGTAAAAAGCAAGCAGTGACTCTTGGAAGTGCGCAGGTCCTGGGCAGAAGAGTCTGCCCCTGAGATACTTTATTTAATGCGGGACTGCAGAGGGGCGTTTCACAGCCCTCGCAGCAGCACAACCCCCTGGCTTGCAGATGGTGAGTGAAGGGAGCATCACTTTTGGCGGCGCAGGGCCCCCTGGAGCACGGGTTCAGAACTGGGACAGCCGAATAGTGCTGCCCCGGGGATTCCGGCTCCCTGCTGCCAGCCCGAAATTCCTGCACTGGTCCACATCAACGTAGTTTCTTGAAGTATTCAGCTGGATTTTAGAAACTGCCTTGCTCACCCACACCACTCACTGCATTGAGCCTGCATTTTAAGATTTTTTTTTGGTCTTCTTTTGGTCCTAGCAAATAGATACGACATGAACTACTTCATCTTCTCAACTAAATCTTACTGGCTTAGTATTTACAAGTTTGAATTTTTTCATTTTTGTAAACACCACCACCTTCCGATTTTCCAAACTATTTTAAAAGAGCAGGAGGATGCTGCATATCACTTTTAACATGCAGCTAGTGTTATCTGCAGGTGCCCGGTCCCCCAGCGACTTCATCTGTTCCCATCTCACTTGGCAAAAGAGGTTTTGCATCGATGTGGTGAACTGGCTACTACTGGTCTATGTGCTACTCTCTGAAGCTAGCAAGGAACAGGTGGTCTGCAATGCATTTACCCTAAACTGTGGACATGCCACTCTTAAATACTGTAGCTTGCACTCCCCAGTGTCCTACAGTGGCTTAAATTACTGTATAAATGGCAGATTTCAGGGGTCTTTTTCTGTTTGGAGTTTTGCACCTCCAGAGTATGTTTTCAAATGTTTCTTTGCAACAGCAATGGCTGAATTTTACCACTGGTGCAACTTCTCATTTATTTTATTTAAACGAAAGTTGTCTTTCCCATATAATCACTGTATTCAGCAACTAGGGATTAGTAAAAATACCAAATATCATGAGAAATGTAATAAACCAAAAAGAGGCAACCATATTCACCACTTGTTCTACACTCCTACTACTGCTCTTGCCAGTGGATCTGGGCCAACAGTTTAGATAATGGAAAACATTTGCAAAGAGGTCTTCATGCATGAAGAACACTTAACGTTTCATATAATGGAATTCAGCAATATTTTCCTGACAGCGTGAGGCAGTGCTTCTCCAGTGAGGTTTGCTGTGAGTGCTTGCAAAACCTTACGTGACTGACAGAACTGCTGGCTTAGGCAACTACTGCAGTAGCCAAGTTAGTCCACTGTATTTTTGTACAACAGATAGGAACAACTCTTCCAAAGGGGACTTTTTTCCCCCCTTAGGGATGTGATTTCCAGCCCCCAAAGAATAAGCAGAAGTATCAGCCATTTTAAAAAGAAAATATGGGTTTTTTTCCTGTATTCCTTGCAGAATACCGTTATAGAATTATTTTACCAGATGAACTTTGACATGCAAAGAACAGTACATAATGATGCATACCAGGCAAAAGGGAAAAGCTCTTTTTTTTTTTTTTTTTTTAAGCAAGACTCAGAGACACACCAGTCAAAATGTAAATTACTCTATGGAATAATTACTGGCTTAAGAGTGGGCAAATACGTTCCCTGTACTTACATATCTTATACTTGAATAAAAGTGCAGCCTGAGCTGTAAACTTCCTGTGTTTGGATGCCTAATAAGAAAGCACAGCAGATGAACTGTAGGGACCAGGAAATGCTTTGATCCACACTTCAAGAGAAACCTAAAGCAAACGTGCACTGCAGAGACCGCTAATGCATGTAAAGATTTCGTTGTTTCTCATTCGCTAACGATGTTAACTGTTATCAGGTGTCTAATACGATTAAGGTGAGTGACAAAGGGGTGAGAATTCAGATCAGATTAGGAAAAAGAAGAGGTTACAGACAACTTAGGTAAATTGCACTTTTTCAAACAGTCTAGTTCAGGTTGAAATTTACCCTAAGGAAGCCAGAGAATTACCTGAAGCAATCTTGATGTTATTAACACTGCAGTAGATCCTTCTGAGAGGAGGCTGACATTGAACAGACTGTGAAAAGGCAAACACGGTGCCTCATTTTGGTGCCTTTGCTTTAGACAGAGCTTTATTATTTCTCTTTCTGTCATAAACTTTAAAATGTCACCAGTAATTCCTTTGAAAGCTCTCAAATTTAAATTCTCTTTGGGCTTGACAGCCTAAAAAAGATTGTATCTCTTGCAGACCAGAGAAATTTTGGGTTTCTCGAAGGAGTAATTGCAATGATGCTCACAATAATGGTAATAGAGACAATAAATGTAACAGCTTCTACATGCATGCCCAAATGTACATATATACTGAATTTTTAAAACTTGGTGTATTGTCAAGCAAAAAGAGATCTAAACTACAAGACTCTTGAAACATTGCAGAATGCAACAGAGTGTATAATTTTCACCTGAGTTCTTGACAATTAGTCCTTTATGTCATGTGGTCTGTAACTGAATAAATGAAGAAAGCCTTTCTGACAGCTGCCTCTAAGGTACTAACCTGCTTTCAAATCATTTGGTATTGCTGCTAACTAATAAAAACATATAGAGAATTAATCAATACACATCACCCCTTTCCCTTTAGAATGCTCAGATCACAGCAATTCTGCAAGAATTATAAATAAAATAAATTCCTATTCCTGAAGTTAATGCATGAAAAAATAAGCACACAGACTATATCTTGGAATAAAAAAAATGTTTTCTATTGAAAATGAGGATTTTGTTTTTTTCTTCCAAAAAAAGCTTTGATAACAGAAGTACTATACTAGATACGGATCTGCATTAATACACAGGATATAGAAAGTTTCGGTGATGTTGTCAACAAAAAGTCATGATCTGGTTTATTATTCTTGTTCTTCTCTGCTACATTTGCCAGTCAAAACTAGAAAGCTACTCTTTATTGAGTATCTGCTTTTTGAAAAGTTGAAAGAATGCATGTTGTTAGTAACAGCAATGTGGAAAGATCCCTGTCTCTGAGGGTGGTTACAAATAGAATTAAACATTGTTCTGCAGCCACTCTAACGGTGGTTCAACACACATGAAAAAAAAATTCCTTCAACCAGCCAATCAGCCAAATAAGAAATAAAAGGCCCATAATGGTGGACAAAACCTGTGGTCTTATAGCTGGATGTCCTGAAATGGTTCCAAGTGTAGTGCAGACATACCCATACATGGTTTATGTTACTTTGTTTTGCTGAATAATAAACCAATGTCTTGTTCTGACAAGATGCTGGAAAGTGCTGCGGTGCCAGTCCAACAGGACGATTATTCATGTATTTAAGAATAAAAATGTCAGTCATCTCAATTCAACTATTTAGCACATTCTTAAATGCCATATCCTGCAAGATTGGGCTCTAGTTGTGTTAGATGAGGAAATAAGAGTCACTTGAGTGTGTGGTGTAACCTTCTGAACCAATCAGCTGGTGGATTTATCATGGCAGATTTATCAGAGGTTGTAACAGGCAACCCTGGGCAGGGCTGGTGCAGCCAAATCGCTACTACGAAATTTATGTAAAGTTGATGTATTTTTCCACACAAAAGCTTCAGTATCTAATCTAACAAATGACAAATGTAGACTTCTCAGGGAGAAGGTAAGGATCTTCCCTGATCTAAGAGATACCCAGTAACACTAGTTGGTGTGATGGCACAACAGCCACATCCCCACATTGTTCTGTGTTTCTCCCCTGATCTATATGGCACCTTCCTTTGGTCTGCTATGGAAAACACATTTTATGTTAACAACTTGTACCTAAAAAATTTAGTAAAACAATACTGCCACTTTTGGCTTTTTTTATGCTGATTATTTCCCCTGCTCTCTGATTATAGAATAGAGGTGACTAATGCCTGATAATAATCTGCAAATCATGCAAGTTTAGGAGTAACTTGTGAAATTTTGGGGATTTTGCAAACATTTTTAACTCAGATTCTGTGAATACCAGGTAATCTTACAAACACACACAAACAAGATAACTGTACAGGAAAAAAAATAAAGTAAATGCAGAGAGGTTATTTTTTTTCTCACAAATGTTGTCATGTTTCTTCTGTAACAGCATACACATAAGCCTAAATTAATGATAACAGTGCAGTACACTTTCTTAAAAAACCCAGCTTGTGCACAGGTAAAACATTCAAGTAAGAGTTTTCTGCCTTTTACATAAGTAATGCAGAAAGACAAATCCGAGCAAGAACAGCCCATCCCAATCTCAGCCCCAGGACAGCGCTATCTCTCTGGCCCTTGTGCTCCTCTGCCACCACAAGACTGGCAGCAGCACTTCCAGTGAGTCAAAAACAAGGAATGTATCTTTAACTTTGATCAAAAATGAATTCAAGGACAAGATCTGGATTTTCAGAGATGGAAGAGCTATCTATCAATCTGCTTCCTTAACTGATCCTTGACCACCCATTGCTCAAATGGTTTGAGGCACTGGTAATCTATTAATTCTATCAATCAACATTTTTGATACTTCAGTGTTAGGTGAAACCAAATAAGCCATCAAAAAAACCGAAATAAAAAATCTGGCTGATTCTAATGAATCATGGGACCAGAGTCCCATGGTGCTCTGCAGTAATTTCTGGCATACACAAAAATCTGATGTCATTTAAGGGATGCTGGCAGGTTCTCAAAACAAAACAAAATTTTGGACACTCTAAAGAACACATCACCTCCTGGCCAATGCATCATTACTTCAGTTATGAGAATCTCGTGTAACATAAATTTTCTTAACACCATCACAATATTTATGATCAACAGGCTTTGAAAAAAGAAAGTGGTAGCTAAGTAGTCAGATTTTTCTCCCACTTTTCCAACAGCTCTAAAAGAAAGGAAGAAAATCTCCCAGTGACTATTGTTCCAGCTTTCCAAAATCTTTTTAGCTTTCATTATTTGTCTTATAATGAATCAACAAAAATCCTTTTTTCCAGTTTTGTCAGCTGTTTGGCTCCCTATCCTTCACATGGTTTTAGTCACTGGATGTAACTCATACCTCCTGCAGGGAGTCAATCTTTGATTCACAGCCTCATTTCCTTAAAAATTAGGTTTATTGCCTCCCACGGTCTTGTCCTGTCCCAAGCAGCCCATCCAAAAGCAATCAACAAAGTGGTTGGCCCGTCTGTGCTAACCACTTTTTGAACTCAACATATATCTAGATGATTCAATTCTAATTTCTGTCACTGTTGTCCCAGATGCCAAGAAGAGACTTCATTTCACATGAAAATGCCAAAACAATAGACTAAAATAGCAAAGCGGTGTAACTTAACTCTTTGACTTTTTTTAAGGGAGGTGAAACAGTCAAGAGCAGGTTCAAAGTGAATGACTTGCTACAGCAGAATTCTCTGTGCTTTGCTCTGTCACCTCTGGCACAAGCTGGTCCTTAAATAAATCCTAATTGGATAATGATTATAGTATGCCTTATATATTTTTCATATTTTGAGATACTGACATTGCATTTTAATTTGCTAAAATGAAACTTCCTTTCATAAAAAAAAATTAGGTTAATCACACAATGTTTAAAATGAAAAAGGGCTATGGAAAACCTATTTTCTACAAGATTTTTAAATACATTTTGATGGTTATCAAGAAGTTGTTCTAACTACTGTGCTCTCCTTGTTCCTCAAGAGAGGTAAAAATGCTCATCATGTAAGTAATTTTTTGTTTTGTACCCAAATAAGCTCAATCCTTAAAATAGTAGAATTCATAGAATTGTATTATATGAATTAAAAATATGCTGGCCCTACAGAGTTGTAGTCTCTTGCACAGTAAGAGCAAATCTAAAATACATTTTAGACCCTGATATGATGTTATCAAGGCAGCAGCATGATTAGAGCTGTCAGGCCCTATTTTCAGCTGGAGGAGGAAGCACTGATGACCATTTAACTGGCTGAACATCTACTGCTTACATGGGTGTGGCTGAAGCAAAGAGTCCCTGATGCTCTGCAGCACATATTACCTTGTTACCTGTGTAGTCCACTCTTTAAGCACATTATTCCTATCTTATTCTCTAACTAACAGCATGAGGTATTTTTAAAGAACAAAACATGTATTTTGTATATCTCTGTTACTCAAAGGAAGAAGTTAATTGCTTGTAATTCCATCGTATTTTATTTGAAAATGTACTTCCCAGCTGACTCATTTCTAACGTATCAGTGACACTGATGTAATGCTCTTTAATGTAGATCTGTTTTCAATTCAGGACAGATACAGACTATTTTTTTTCAGCCATAGGGATAATCAAATTACTCTTAGCATGGTGCATAAAACAGAGGAATTGATTCCCATACAAGGCTTACTTAAGATTCTGTCCAAATGTCAGTAAGCATGTGGAAAAATTAAGGCTTATATAACTAACCAATCTTAAAGAAAAAAAAATGGGGTTTGCAGTGCATCCTCTTAAAAATTAAACAAATGTTAAGCACTGCCATTAGGTGCCAGACGCATTGTACATTTTAAACACGTTCTAACCAGATCCTGTGATTCTGGTGTAGTGTAGTTGAAAGGCAAGACATTCCAGAAGCAACCCTGGTCTTGCAACCCAAGTCCTATTTTCATAATGGATTTAAACCCTTTCAGTTTTGAAAACCAGGAATAGAGCTTCAAAGGCTCTAGAATACTGTTCAGTAGAAAAACCACTCTTAGGCTTCTCTCTAGCATGAAAAAAAGCCGAAAGTCCCAAATGGGACTCCAAAATTCCCATTTATGAAAGATGATATATTTAAAAATGCCCTTGCAGTAACAGATACAGAAATACTGTCATATTTCCACAGGAACACCCTTGTGTGCTTTATGCCTTCCTCCTCTATAGGACGAGTCAGCCTCATGGTACAATATGTGCAAGAAAAAAAGGTTTTGTGAAAAATGATCAGAATTTCTGAAATGTTGCATGATATTTTCTGATTTTTTAAAGGTAAAATAGACAAATCATTAAGAACTTGTATACACTGAAAAAAGTCACACAAAAAGGAATATAAAATTGAAGATGGGTCCATTTCTCTTCCTCTAATATGTAAAAACCCTGCATTTTAAAACCAGTCATTTAACTTCCCTTTTAACTTTTACTTAAAAATTAAACAAGGAATATATTTATTATAGTAAGGTTACATGATCAATTTTAAAAAATTACCTCTTTTCTTTAAAATTATGAGCAATGTGCCATCTAGTTCTTCTTCTAAAAGAAAAAGCAAAACCCAAACCAACTCCAAACCCCTCAAATTCCCCAAGTTAAAAAGGAATTATGATCTCTTTACTTAAGACTGTGATTTTTGAACGCCATTCCCCTGGAGCACAGGCTCTAGTCCCACAGCCTGAGTCACGTCTCCTGGGTGGAGCCCTGCTCTGGCCAGCACAGCCTTGCTTGCTCCCCATGGCAGGCAGGAGCAGGCTCCATACACGCTCTCCGCATGGCTTTGACACATGCTCGCCTTCCAGAGGCTCGGAAGGGACGCAGAGCTTCCAGAGAGGAGCTTGCTCTTGTATCCTACTCACTGATGCAAATGATGAAGTTTGTTTGCCTCTTGAGATAATCTCCTCTGCAACAAAGCTGGCCTTAATTTGCTGTTTGTGAAGCCCTTCATTAGCAAAACCAGGATTTCGCTGGATAAAAGAAGTATAAATAAAAAAATCTTCTTATATTATTATTTGCTTGTGCAAACCTATGCCAGTGGTTTTTCCATAGGGCTGGATCATGGCCTTGAGGAACCTTGTCCCCTAAGACTCATGGCCTACATCAAAAGAAACATGGACTTTGTGAAGTGCAAGTTTTAATGGGGTCCAGCCACAAAAACCTCAGTGTTTATGCACTGAAACAAAAGAAAGCTGTGCCTGGACAAAGTCTGGAAGGGGAAGCACTTCCGATAACCTCATTGTTACACTGCAGATTACTGTTATCCTATCATTCACCTATCTGAAAACACCAACTAGTTCCAGGTCTTGATGCCTCAGCATCCAATTTTTCTACTTTGAAGGGCTTTTGCCTGCACTGGAATTTGCAGCTGGGAGGACTGGACCAAGAACTAAGTCCATATGGCAAACTTTGGAGTAAGGCAAAGGCAGGAACATCTGCTGCCATCATGAACAGCTTGTTGGCCGTGTTCAGCTACAGAGGAGTGCCAAGCAACTGATCTGCTTTCCCATCTCTCTGGTTTGGCTGGGAGACTCCATGTCAATTAACCTAAACCACCCAATAACGGAGCACAGCCTATTTGCTCTGGGAAGGACTGATCGCAAAGGCATTATTTAGATTGATTTCTCCAGAAAGTGAAGATTTAAGGATCTGTCTTTGCATTCTGAGAGCCACATTCCTCAAATCACAGCTTTTTTGTCTCTGTCTTTTAACTTTAGATTTACTGCCCATTTTACTGCTGTTTGATTCTTTTTTAATGCAATTTGGAGGGTTTTTTCCTGTAAATTCTAGTCATTCTAACATTAAGACATAAATCCTACTTTCATTTGTGAAAATGGATTTTTTTTTATTTTCTGTTGATTTGTAGTTTATTTATCTTCTCCTAAGTGTTTGCCTTTTTAAGGCAAAAATAGGAACCACTTGGTTAACTCATAACTTAAATATGCAGAACACTCATGCATTCCTCAAACCATCTTCAAATGATTTTTACGAAAAGTGTAAAGATACTAGGTTTAAAATACACATAACGTATAGCTTAGGTGGCAGATTGCTACATCGCTTAGGAGGATTGTTTTCCTTAATGACCTACTGCATGGACCTCTGGTAAAAGTGGAATCATTGTGTCTCAGTTTTCCTGTCCCCTCTACAGTGGTCATAATGTTTATCCCCCTACCTTGCTGAAGCATTTGGAGGAATGCTTGATTAGCATACCCTTGTGCTGTGCTTTAGGTAACATACATGGAAAGGATGCCTAGCCTGTTTTACCCACCTGTACACAACCCAAATTTTATGGATGATGAAACTTTTTATATGTTAAGCAGTTCTAGATGGAATGCAACTTACTGGTGAAGTGACCTTCTTTCATTGATAGTCTTAATTCCACAGACTAATGGAACTAATTTCCCTCTCTGTTCTCTCATCTCCAATGCTTTTTAAAGAAAAGCACATGGAAATCTCAGAGTGGTTTTCTCGTGGCGGTTTTTTTTTAAACGAACAAAACAGAAGAACCCCAACATCCCCTACAGTATCACCCCATCAGTATACTGAGAGACCAAAGGTGGCACTGATGGAGCCTGACCTGCCCAACCGGCAGCCTTGCAGAAAAGCACTGTGGGCTCCTCTTGAACAAGTGGAATGTGGGCCAGCAATGCACCCTGGCAACGGTGGAGATTAGCTTTATAACAACTTGCATGAGCAAGATAATACCCAGCAGGTCTAAGGAGAAGTTTTGTCTCTTTTCTCTAGAACCTGAAATCACATCCAAACCACTGTGGCCAGTTTAGCCACACATCACAATAGAAATACTCATGAAGTAGTGACAAATGCAGCAGAGGCTGGGTCCAAGCCAAACACTGCCACATCTGCTTACCCTGGACGAAAGAAGGCAGAAGGGCAACCTAGCCAGTCTTCACCTACCAAAAGCAGGAACGTAGAGAAGATAGAGCCAAACTTTACTCGGACATGACTGACAACGGGACAAGAGCCAGCAGTCACAAATTGCAACAAGAGAAATTCTGATTAGACAGAAAGACAAAATTCTTCTCAGCAAGAGTGGCTCAGCACTGAAAGGGGAGCCCAGAGAATTAGCAGAACTATCACCCCTGAAGATAGTCAAAAGTGGACAAGGCTTGATCCATCCTTGAAATTAGCTCTGCTTCAAGTATGCAGTTGGGACTAAATGGTTTCCATAAACCCCTTTCAACTTAAATTATAATGTGATTATATAATATATGACTAATAAGAGGCATCATTAATGTTCCCATTATTTGTTCTCTCCTCTCTTTCTCCCACCCCCTCCTTTCCCTAAGGGGGACATTGGTTCACCAAGATGCACATAATTGTGTAAGAATATTCTCAGAAGCACACACTGTCCATGTAAGGTGTCAAGTATGAAATACTGGTGTTGGCAAAGAGCCATGTGCCAAAATAAAAACTTCTAGAGCTCAGCTGGATTTTTGACTTGTCAGATCTGTTTCATAATTGCTGTTTATCCACATTCTTTTTTGCTGACATGTATTTGCTGTCTTGTGGTCCCCACTGATTTAGCGGGTCATTCTGTGTCTGTAAGGAATTGTATAATTAAATATTGTGATTTAATCCCTTGAAACACATTAATGTTATTTGCCAGTAAAGTTAAGCATGGGAAAGATGACATTTTCAGGGTCTGTATTTATGCATTGGCTTTACATGTTTAAATAAATATAAGTGTCTTTTTGGGCCTTTCCCCATAGGCAAGTATATTTAAAACTAACATCATTCAGGAATAGCTTAGTAGAAAAATTTACATTCCAAAATCAGAATGCCTAAGTTTTGGAAATTACTTAAATGCACTCTCCAAAGTATGAAAACTTGGTATTAAGATGATAATCTTATTTTGAATAAGAATGTCTACCTACAGAAATTTAACCAGGAATATTTGTCTGAAATAGTTACTCCTTCATTATTGCTGAGACAATTATTATACAGACATGTAATACTACTCTAGAGTCTATACATTCAAACCAGTTTAAAAAAAAGCGCCAAAGTTCAAGTACAAATAAGTTAATCACATTGCTATGCTTTAGCACAATGTCTAATGTTAAAGGTTAGGTAATAGACTGCTTCAGTTCCTCCCAGGGCAGATGGAGGATGCCTCCTCCAATGGACTTCCAAGACTTTTCAGGCATTTCCAGCTCCCTCATTTCAGCCCAGGAAGACAGATGACTTTTTTTTTGGCATCTTACAATTGCCAAATAAATGCCATTGCACTATTACCAAAGCAGAAGCAGACTCAGAAAAAAAAAAAGTGAAAGTCAGACTGGTAATAGTTATGTTTCTTTGAAGAAACCTCAGTCTGATATTTTGTATTCAAGTTCCAGCTCAGAGGCAGGAAAACTTTTATGGCTAAGTTATTAACTCCTGAAAACAGAGCTCTGTAATAGAAATGCTGACAGATGCTTTAGTACAGTAGTGCTATTGGGCACTGCTACAGTCATCAGTTTTAATGAGAGCTGTTAATATCACCTCAGTCAAAATGGTTGCCCTGGGCTGACATCTTGGGCTGCGCACAGGTGCTCTCAGCCAAAAATGTAATGAAGGTTATTACATTATCAATGAGGCACAGATGTACATCCTGCCTGAACTCAAGGTGGTGTTACTGCCAAGCAGCATCTCTTTCGGCAGGTCCCAGGTCTGTTTATATCAGTATGCTGTTCCAGCTCAGTGAACCCAAGCACAGCCTTCTGCTTCTCTGTGGCACTGCTAGGGAAAGAAAGAGCAACTTTTATGAATGCAAGAATGATCTACCCCTGATGTGCAGGTGGGTCACAAAAATTAAAACCAAACAATAATATAGTCTTTGAACATGGAATTTAATGCATTTGGGTCTGGGTTGCTTCAGTATTTCAGAACGGCATCCTCCTTTTCACCAAGCACAGTAACAATATTGGCTTGAGGGAAAACTCTCACATGTTTGTTCCCTCTTCTTTTTCTCACCCGAAACCTGATGTACTATTTATTTGATTTGCATGTTTTCCAAACCATGCTTTACACTTTGCTCATTAGTGCTCATGCTCACTTACTTCACTATACAGATCATGCAAGCAGGCCATGTCTCTGTTTTTTTTTTAAAGCATCTCTTAGTTTTATAGTAAATATACACAAAATTTTAAGGCACCTCCTGAGTAATGGGATCTATAGTGGCAGACATGGATACTATAATGGGTTACATTTCTACTGAGATAACACCTGGACATTCAGAAGCCAGCTTGAGATAAGCCAACCCCTCTGCTGAAGTCATCCTTTTTCCTTTGCCCTCCTAGGACCCCAGCCTAAAGGATGCAGTACTGTAAGAGGGATGACGTAAATGAGAAATGACATCTCATCAGGACAAAGAGCACGTTTGCTTTAGCAGAGGGTGATGGCTGCTCACAGATCTCAGCTGGCACAGTGGTGTTACTGTGCTCCCCAGAACCATATGTTATACCTGGAAGCACTTACATGTAAGTAAAGGAGCCAAGTGAGCATCCCAAATTCTATTTATACAAAGACTGAGGGTGTCTTTGGGTTTGTGTGTGTATGTATGTGTATATATATACACATATGTGAACATGGGTACATGCACACAGGAAAGAGACTGAGCTAGACAAAGCAGCCTTGCTCAGCCATCCTAAATGTAATTCCTGATGAATTGTGCCTGGAGAATGATGAATGTGCTTCCTTCCCCATAGCTTTCCGCTTCATCTTTGTCCACTTCAGTCTTTACCAAGAAAGGCAATTACAGTGCTGAACTATTTGTGGTTCCACAACTGTCCCTCTGTAACTCAAGGACAGACAAAGACGAACCCTCTCCACCAGACTGCATCTGGGACTCCTAGCACTGATCCAACATAAATCATAGACAGAATGGGCTCCATGCCAAAATCCCTGGCAAAGTATTCTGCAAGTGATACCAGTGATTCTCTGGCATTAGCATCTGTACACCAGAACCATGCTGGAAGCTGAGTCACTACAACCAGAGAACAACATGAAGCATGAATAGTGGAGTCGACCAAAGCAGAGCACAGGCTGCAGTGTGACAGCAAAAGCTAGAGATAGGTACAGTAGATTTAGAGGTAGTGGTTAAGGACTGGATCATTCAGCTCTGGTCCTGGACACTGCAAGTACATATTAAGGTCTGTTATTCCACCAAAACAATGATTGGAAGTGATCTGATAAGTCAACCTGAAAATGCAGCAAGACACGAAGTCAATGAGTTTCGTGGTTTGAGTTTTGAAATAGAATGTCTTTAGGTGATTATCTTCCTTAAAAAATATCAGCCTTTTTTTTGTAAAGGATTGGATGACTGTGATAAGCAAAGCTATGTCCAGGTAAGCAATACTAAAACTGGAAGGATACAAGACAGGAGCTACTGCTTCAGCCAAGCAGAAGCCACAGAGCACTATTTTTGAGCCAGGAGATGAGCACTGTTTTATTTCTAACAAGAGTAAAGCTGTGCTGCCTCATGCCTCCTTAGTTGAATGCCTGAGTGGAAAAATATTGTATGAATGGAGATGCTCTTCTGCATTTCTCAGCAGCAAGTATAGGGTAATCCAGTTTCAATTTTTTTCTGGCTACCCTAGCATGTTCCTGTATTCTTGTTGCTGTCCAAGTGGAAAGAAGTCAATCTTAGTATGCACAGACCTCCCATCTGCCAGCAGGCAGTCTACGTATGCAGGACTACATGCCTTACGCCTGGTCTCTGTGAGCATGCACACACAAATCCCGGTCTAAGCCTGAAAACAGTTCCCCACAAGATTTTAATGTTCTTGACCCATTTATACATTTCATGCAAGACTTCATAGCAGACAGATAGCAAAACCCACTGCAAGTGACCCAATTATGTCCTAGAGGAAACTTATGTTGGGAGTAATTGCTACAAAGGAAATAAATGTTCAGCTGTCATGGCCTGAGTAACTCTCAACCTGGAGCAGAAGGGGTAAGGGCAGACCTTTGTTGCTGGTGCTTCTCCACAGCTGCCACTTTTATTTGCTCTCTGCTCTTCTGACTGCCACAAATCCTGAACAGTGTTCCAGGGGGGGTGGAACAGCACAGTCTGATTCATAAGGAAATTCATCAGAACATTCTAAAGCACCTTCTCCCTAATCATAACATACATATGAAACAGGCAACCCCAAACTTTACCTATAGAAAATGCAGACCAGCACTTCAAAACAGCAGTAGAAACAGCAGTTAAAGCTTCCTTCCCACTCCAATATAATAGATTGCTTAGCAGGAAATTACACTGTGATTTCCTTAAATGAAATACAATACCCTGATTAGCAAGCAATGCTTTGTTTAAGAATGGGGAGTTTCCAGCTCAGTTTTCTGCAATAATAATAATGAATACTGTAAGTTGATGATAGCATATAGTAATGCCAAGGAAAGCAAAACTCCTGATCACAGAATCACAGATTTGTCCAGGTAGACAACAGTCACAGCCCTTCCCTCATCCATGAAGTGGGTTACCTTATTATGGAAGGAGACAGAGCTGGCCAAGCAGGACCTGCCTTTCAAGCACGCAAGCTGGCTGAGCCTGATCCCCTGGTTGTCCTGTATGTGCCACATGATGGCACTCAGGATGAGGCTCCATGACCTTCCTTGGCACCCAGGTCAGACTGACAGGCCTGTAGTTGTCCAGACTCTTCTTCTGACCTTTCTTGTAGACAGCATCACATTTGCTGATCTCCAGTTTACCAGAACCTCCCCAAATAGTCAGGACAGCTGATAAATGACTGAAGTGGCCTTGATGTTGTGCAAGGAAGTATTTGCTTAGGGGAGGGGCAGGAGGTGGACAGACTTTCCTAAAACTTTTACTTTTTTTTATTTCCTTCCACCTCTCATGTGTATGTCCTTCCTCTAATAGTTTAGAAATAAAGGATGCAATCTGTATTCCAGATATTTTGCATGAATAATTTTCTCTTATCGCAGACCAGTCTCTACTGTCCTTGAGTAACTGCAGGAATTGCTCCAGCTCCCAGCTGGAGGAAGCATTAGGTTTATAAATACATTTTAATATTTGAAACTCAACCACACTACAGACTCTCTTTTGCACCAAGAGGTAGTACATTCATCTGTATGTTGATTAAAAGGGAACACACTCCTCAAGAATTTTGATCTGTACTGTCACACAGCAGACAGGTTACTGTGAGTATCCCACTGGCATAGGAATCTCTTTGCCATACTAACTTGTCTGCTTCCAAAATTACATGCCTTTGCTGGGATCCCAGGTGTGTCCCTGCAGAACTTTACTCTGCATGGGCCCTGACAGAAGGAATGGAAGGAAAGTGTGGCTGCCCTCATGCCTTCCTCAGGAGCAAGGGCTGCTCTTACCTCCCCAGAAGGAATAGCAGGGTTGGCATCAGCAGCGCCATCCCACTTTGGGAGCAGAGGACAGCAAAGGAAGAAGGGAAGAAATGCATAGTTCACTATTTTTTTTAGTTTTGTGAATGCCATGATAATATTGGCAACTCATCGTTTCAACGCTGTCTATCAGCTGAGTCAGGATGCTGCCACTTTATTGATGCATGTCTGTCAAACAGCTGTCAGACTCTTCCACGTGGGTAGTCCACAATGGTTCATTAGGAGGTGATTTCTCATGGATACCCTAGACCTGACAGCTGGCAGAAAACAAACCTTGCTGTCAATCCTGAAGGAAAGAACCATGACTTTCAGCTGTGTAGACTAAAACTGGTAATTTTTGTTTCACTGTAAAAATTTTTGGAATAAACAGCTCTATGCAGCTATATCAATAACAGCTGAGAAACAGCTTTTTTCTGAACTGTGGTCCAGGAAGGCATCAAGAGTAATACTAGCCATCATATTTGGATGAATAAAGAACTCCTGTTATTACTTAAGCATAAGCAGGAAATACACAGGAGATAGAAGCAGGGTCAGGCCACTTGGAATGAATATAGAAAGGTTGTCATTGTAAGCAGAAATGAAACAAGGAAGGCCAAAACCCATCTGGAATGCACAAACAAATGCAGTACCAACTTCAGAATCACAGAAGCAGAGAATAGGTAAGGTTGAAGAGACAGTAGTGGGGCCATCTGGTCTAATGTCCCTGCTCGAGCACTGCACATACAGCCTACCTGGTCAAGGTACTAACATTTTGCCTTAAATTTTCTTACCAACTTCCAGGATCTTTCAATTACATTTTCCCTTTTCTCCTACCCCACTGGTATCTGGAAAACCTATAAAATCCCCAAACTACCAACCCTTTCAACAGAGCTATGAAATGTGAGGCCTTTTACAAATCGACGTAAGGTTGTTTTAAATTAGCTGGCAACTGTTTCAGTTGCTGGGAGCTTATGCTGTTAATTCTGTGAAAAAAATCATTGTTTAAGTATGAATAAGCTATCCAAGAAAGCCTGTAATTCTCTGTCATTTTTGATGGGGTATGGCCAAAACAAATTTACCTCTCCTCACAAAACTTTACTAGTTCTGTTGACAATACCACTTCTCTTTTTATTACTGCAGCCCACATTTGGGGGTTGTGTTTGGTTTCTTCCCCCTTAGCTACATCCAAACCATCTCCAAGTCTTGACACTAATCTCTTCAGCATCTTCAAAATCCACCTTTTCATCTCCATCCTTAGAGTGCAATCCTTTACTTTATCTCTAACACATATTCCCATTTTAATTACTGCAGCCTCCATTCTTCCTTTCTAACTTCCTGTGTGCACAAAAACATACAAATCAAAGTGCTGCCAACTAAACATATGTTTCTTGCCTGAAAATTTAATCACTGCTTTTCTTTCTTCCTCCCACCCCACCATTTTTTGCTTCACCATTAGCTTTCCTTTAGAATCAAAACACACCAGCATCCTTCAAGCTCAGTATAATTCTGTATCCTTTTAATTTATCTAGTTTATATTTATATATATATATATATAAACTTACCTTTAATTTATCTTAACCTCTTACTCCCCTCCACACCTTCCCCTTTCCTCCCAGACCTCCTGCCTACCAGGTTTTTGGAGTTTCCTTGTCTTTTGTCCCATATCACCTCTTCTGTCCAAATTTCCCCAAAAGCTCTGCTTTAAGTGAACATGGCAGATCCATTTCCAACATGCCACTTTAAAAATACACTGATTTTTAAGCTGCCTTAGCAGTTTTCCAAGGTGTGATCCTCATGTTCTCAGGCAGTGCCAGGCATACAGCTGGTACTCAAGCAAACCCTTAACAGCAGCGACCTGGGCACAACACTGAAAACTGATTAAATAGTATGCTAGGGGTTGCAGCAAACACAGCTATCCTCAAAATGCTGTCAAATGTGTGAAGCAAGCAAGTTGGAAGAAATATATAGAAGGAAAAGTACTTCACTTGCATTTAGTTGCGGAAGTCTGGCTTCTATCTTTAAGAAAAATTGCTGTTTATCTTTCTAAAGAATATCAATGTCATCTCTACCTCCTCTGGCAAAATTACAGAGTATACCATGGCAATTAATTTCCCTTCCGTGTCTTAACCACCCTTCTTCAGGTACCTGTTGCCCTTTACACCCTGGCAAATTTTATGCTAAAGCCACTGCCTCTAGGAAGCTACTCTGGGTTTACAGCATCGCAAGTGTTAACACAAGCTGACCCACAGTCTTACGAGAATGGGACCATATGTCTATGACTCAGAGTATCTACCCAACATTTTACTTACAATTAAATTAATCTGCTGCAAGTTCAACTCAGAAGTTGCCTATTTACAACAATACAAGTATGAACATATCCATGTGTGTAGATGTTCAGGCTTCAGCCTCTCTGCCAGTCTCTGTCTGTGCTACTTCTGTCTGTGAGTAATCACTAGGAGTCAGCCCCATATCAAACCAATATTTGTCTCTACCTTCCAATGGCTGTAGAGTAAAACTTCAGCCATTGTAGGACAGAAAGACACATAATTTTTTTTTTCACGTATTTCTTATTTCTAAGATATTTAAGGTCTCAAAAGGTAAAAAAATTGATATTTGTTAAATTATCTATCAGTCTCCTAACTAATAGAGGATACTTCAAAAAACCCACTGAAGTGCCACCTTTAGATGAACAAGCTTAAAGTACTTAGAGACCTTAAAAATTTGAACACACATGCCATCACATCACTGCAATCCTTTTCTCAATATGGCTTTTCAAATCTTGTGAAGCTATGTGACTTAATATCAAAGAGCTGTTCACTTTTAAGACCACTGAGAACCTGCAGAAGGCACCATCTTTTATTCAAATAAACATAAAATTTTATGGCAGTCTTTCAGCCCCTGACTGTAGCAAGAGATGAGTTAAACACTGTTTGTGTTGTCAAAGAGGAGAAATTGCATCAATCCTCCAAGATTTAATACCTCAGGAGCTTTCAAATATTTCCTCTTTTAAGCGTGAGGCAGCTGTTTCTCCTGGGAAGGTTTCTGGAAGACATCTGAGATGAATGCAGAAGGCTGGAATGTAGGATGGATGAAGGAATGCCAGCACAGGACTTCCACCATCAGGCAATATCCCCAGCTCTCACTTTTAAATGCTTTCAGAGCCCTACCAGCTGCTCAGCTCCAGCCTTTCTGCACTCCCACCCAACCCAGCAAATTGTGAAAACAGCTAATCTTGCTGTCAAGGGGCAGAGCTCTCCAGGGTGCACCTTCCTCCAGAGGCCGAGGGGCAAACAGAGAGGGTGGAAGGAGACCAGCCTTGGCAAAGGTCCCACTCTGACACCTCCTCACATGGTCAGCACTGCAGCTACGCAGGGTTTCTATCAGGAACCGCACAGAGGAGCTTTTTCAATGAACTCAAGATACCTGGTTCAGAAGGCTCAGGCACAGAGTTTATATGCAGGGACATACAAACTGTACACGAAACACAGCTATGCTGGTAAAAAGCCATAGCACACACTCTTGGGGGCATTAGATTTGGGATTATTTCAAAACATGTCTAGAATGACTTAGAAATATAAAAGACACAACTAGTGAACTGGGAATAAAATACAATTTTCTACTATAGTAGCACGCCTCATATTCTGACTGGATACTACTGGCAAAGAGAACTGTAAAAGGGAAGTGTGTGCTTTACAACAGTGGCATGGAGCTGAAGGTTATTTAATTTCAGGGGGAGAAAAAGAAAACCTATGAAAAGATATGACTGCTTGTCTGGAAAATACAGTATTTAAAATGACAGGAACAATTGCTTATAAACTTGCATCCTGAAAGGCGACTCAAACATTTGCTGCCCAGTTCCATAGCGAGGAGCTTGCTGTGCTCTGCAGCAGATTCTGCGGGAAGGCAGCAGCTCCTCCTCTGATCCACCACTAGAGGGAACGGCATGAAGTGAGAGAAAAAAAATTAATCTCTCCAAGCTTTTTATGATCTCTTTGCTTGTTTATTTTAAAGCATCACATGGTGATAACAACATTATCACCATGTGTTATTTATGTGGCACATTCATAGTCTAGGGTGATCCAAAGAAAAGGTCTTGTCCCTTTTCCACATCAAGGATAAAAAGGGGACCTTTTTCATCAGAGGGACCTGATGTCAACTTCTGCCAGACACATATCCTAGACCTGAATGTTTAGGGCTGGTTTGGGTTGGCAAAACTCTGTCACTATAGCCAGTTTTACTCTTTTCCTCCCTGCAAAGCAAAACCTTCTTCCACATCTGAACTGGTGAATTGTGCCGGCAGAGGGTTAGGAGTAAGATCCAAAAAGCCCACTGGAAGCATGAAGATGGGAATGTGTGTATAAAAATGACTTAATAAGAAATTGCCTCATTGTCTCACATAACACATACAAGAAATTCCTCCTGCAGCTTTAATGACGGAGTGGGAAGCTAAACCCCATAGGAGTTCCTCCCTCTATTTACCAGAAAGGCAAGATACGGGCTCCAGTGATGAAGTGTTCCATTAATATTAAAGCTAGAGGAAATAAAGTGACTTAATTGTAAACTAACGACCTCATCCTAATAACCAAATTCTAAACAGAAAAGGCAAGAAAAAACCCCTACTTTCAGCCATGCTGCCAACTCATAAATTAAGCAAATGACATTGGCATATAATTACACTAATTAGTACTGATGCCAAGCAAAGACTATTTATGGATATGCATTCACCCCATTTCTAACCCCAGAGCCTAAATCTGAAGTAGTAGCTCAATCAGCATTCTTTGAAAACTCAGTGTTATTGTTTCTGCCATTGTGGATCTAATTTAATCAATACCATATTCTCATTAAATGCAAGGTCTGTTAAAGATGTTTTTTTCACAGGCCCTACAAATGAACTCTATTTGATTCATCTCATTACGTTGCTGCTCTAGGCTTAACTATGCATCATTAACAGAAACAATACACAAGTCAAGTATAAGGCTCTATAGATCACCTTAAAATGACAGTCACACATGATCATGGTCATAAGTAATTGGAATGATAAAAGCTGGTATCCACAGTGATCATCAGATGGTCGTTGGCTCTTTCACAACAAAAAAGGATACCTCAGTGCCTGGTGCCCTTCGTAGTACCAAAAGAGAAGATAATGGAAATGGGTTCCATTATCCCATTAGTATAGATGCTACACTACATAGGTTGGATTCTTTTTAGTTTCCTGCTGCCACTAGAAAACTCTGAGGATGCCATTTCTTTCTCTGAATTTACAGCTTTTCATGTTCCAGTCACAAAGAAAAGACTGTAGCACTACAGTGGAGTGGGTTTTAAGTGGTCAACACATGGTAGCTCTATAATAATATCTGGAAGAGATCAGCAAGCTCTGTAACTTGAACTACTAGAAGTAAACATAGACTAATTTCTTCTCTTACTTCTTCCTAATTAATACCAATAATCATATTATACACAGGAACAGTGTAGCAGCCTTATTTAGCTTTGTGGGCTGCCTCTCTACCTCTTCTTGCTTTTAGAAATACTGTACATTTGCCATGCCTTCGACTGCTTTCCATTAGTCTGCGTGCTGTTCCGTGGCAGAGAATCACACGTGACACAAAGGCCTCTCTGGTTTACATCTGAAATAACCATGTGTAGAAAATTTTTAATTCATTTTGTTATGGTGTTAAGAGACACTACTAAAACTTGCACTGCCTTGCCAGCATCCATTCACTTAACTACATACTTAGCTGCAAACCTTCAGCAACTTCATTGACTTCATCAGGTTTGGGTTTTCTTTTATGTTTTGTTTTGTTTCAGCTTTTTATGTTCTTTCCCTTTTCCTAAAACTAGCCAACTAGGTCTGTGATTGTCATCTAATTGTTTACTGGAAACATATATATGGATATAGAGAGAGTGCATGTAAGAAAACAGCAGAAAATGTTTCCTGGTCTAAATTCTTTTCTTGATATTTCTGCTGACCATTTCCATGTAGAGTTCTTCATTGATTATAATTGCTAGAAAATTGCATGTTTTTGCTTGTCCCTTTGGACAAATGGGCTGAAATTAGTGGTTGCACAGATCTGCAGCTGACTCATTACAACATAAAGCAGCCGAGTGTGGGACTTGGGGTTTTTTTGGATCTGTTATTTTAGGATGGAAATTGCTGAGTTGGCAGCCGGTCTGACCATATAAATCAACAACAACTGCATACTTTTAAAATTACATGGTGCATAATCAATTTAATATGTGAGGTTTGAGGAAAAATAGTTTTATTGGGGAAGTACTGATAATAAAAATTCAACCTAAGGTACCTCTCAGGTCACTAAGGCCAAAGCCATAGGCCAGTATTTATAACACCAGACAACTGGGTCCTTCTTAATCAGCCAGCCTTTCTTTGGATTGCTTCTGAATGAACAATAGCACCTAAAAGATTTATATAAGTGACAGAAAGAGGCCACTAGTATATAATGGAGTTATTGCTGTTATCATTCCTTGAGGAGAAAATAATATCAGAGTGCAAAACCAGCACAGATAGTCCTGCTGTGACTCTTGAAGATCTCCCTTCCACTTTACAACAGAAAGTCATGAACACTTCCACAGCACCATCCCCTAAAGTCTTCTGGTTCCAAGGCTGCTTTTTGATTAATGCTTTAAGAGAAGCAGAAAGCCTGCAGGGACCATACATAATTCCACTCTCCCTGTGGTAGAGTGGCATGAACTGCAACTTCTCTTTCTGAAGTAATCCCAAGAGGAGCATGGAGTCAAGATGTCATATCACACTACGGAGTAGCAATTGTCAAGTCTTGGGACAAGTTCATGACATTTTATGTGTGGGGAAAAGCTCAAGCCTTACATTCACACAGGGTGCTCTGGGGCAGAAATGACATAAATCTTCTTGGGAGGGTCCCTTCTGGGGGCTGGGGTGGGTGATGGTTGGAACCAATACACTGAAAGGTAGTGCACAATCTTGTCAGTTGTGGATGCTAAGACACTATCTGAGGATGGAAATTTTCAGATGGAAATGTATAAAAATAAGGGAACCAGGCTGGGTGCCTGCAGAATGCACAGAGCCACAGCCCTTTCACCGTGATTAACTGCAATGGCTCACAATCAGTAGAGCTCATGAAACTCTCACTGTCTTGCTATCAGGTCCTGTATTCAAGAATTGATTAATGGAATTGCTTATCCTCATGTTGCAAATAGAAAAGCAAAAATCTGCTCACGTGTAAATGGAACATATGTTTTCTATTCAGTTATTCCATAGGTCTTCACAAACATGGCTGGAAAACTAAAACCAAAAATTTTCAAGAATTTTTCAAGTGTTTTTTCAAGTATTATGTTTCAAGTATGATTGAAATTGGCAATGCTGTCTAAAATTTGCCAAAGGAAAAGAGCAGGGAATTAACACAAAGTAATTTTTTTTTCAGTGAATGGTTTTTTTTTTTTGAAAACAGATTAATTTAAAAGCACAAGGGACAAACCCTTTTATATTAATCGAGCATTATGGAAAACACAGGGACAGATATAAGACAACACAAAACTGGCTTCTCATCTTGAAGAGACTGAGGTAGCATTCAGTGTTATCTCCCTTGGGTTTTGACATCAGGGACATCAAAACTGAACAGATTAGATACAACCTATTTCTTGAATTCAAATATTGGAGTATAGAAACAAGGCAAAAATCCTGCAGTCATCAATGCATTTCTTTGAAATGCTCCAGAGATTTAGGGGAAGGGAAGAGAGAAGAAAAATCGAAGGAACAGAAAAAGTGTGCCTGAATTAGAAAGGACAAAGTAAAATTGACAGATTATGAATTTCAAAATATGTTCTGGAGTAATTTATTTATTTCTAACACTGATTTAACTACCAAATAAACATTTAAATACATGGAAGTGTTTTGGGTTTTTTTTTTTTTGTTTTTTTTTTTTTTTTTTTTTTGAAAGTCTTTTGGAAAAGTAAAAGATACTGGGAAAAACAAAAGAACAGGAATTCAACAACCCATTTTGCTTGAATAACTTCCTTTAAACTACCATGTTCAGTAAAATTAATAAAAATGAAAAATCCTTACTTTTAAGCAAATGAAAGTCCCCCTGAGAATCAGCAATTTGCTTTAATTCTCCAGAGAGCCTAAAAATGCATAAAGTGTATTTTAATGAGGAAAAAAGGTTTATTTCTAAAATATAATTCCCAATTCGCCATTCAGTTTTAGTGTTGGTAATGGACATAAAACAAATGAAATGTTTAGAAAATGACTTCTAAAAATAAACTGCTTGTGCACCATTTTCTTTTTTTTTGCATTAACAACATTATTCTCTGTTAACCAGAGGCAAAATAATTTTAATATAAGAGGCTTCCTTCATAATCTAAACAAAAAGGAAGATTGAAGGGCAGATTTGTCAAATGCTGTGGGAATACAGCTCTGATTGATTAATGAAAATGAAAGCTTTTAGCCTTAAGAATGGTTTGATGACATGTCCCCTGAATAGGATGCGATTATTGACAACCACCGATATCCACGAAATCAACTGTCACCACACACAAATTTTAAGTCTGTACAAAAGCTACTAACTTCTTGGGTTTTTTTCCAGTACTCAACAGTATTGCCTTTTAAAACCATATTATCTTTTCATAGCAGTTGCTTTGCAACTTCTGTTGCTACTAAGAATATGTACCATGAAAAACAATGACTTGGGAAAATGAATAAACTTTAAGAATCCAGTGCAGGCATATCTTGTTCTTAGAGCTGGTTTGATCTCAGTTATTTTAAATCAAAACTTCAAAAGGACAAAATAAGCAGTACTTGTTGATCAACATTTGCTGACTCTATATGGTGCAGTGGAAATTACTGCACGTTTGTCACAAACTTGACACTCCAGTTCAAGGAGTGTAATTAAACCTGTTATTTAAATTACACTTGCTCAGTGCATCAGCTCAGTTTCTGCCCACTCCACAGGACCAGACATGCATGTGTATAAGCAAGAAGGCAGCTGGCTCTTGCTCACCTAGGTGGAGAACATTTTTCTCTAAGTTCAAAGGAGAAACTCAGGCAAATCATACTTGTCGTACCTGCTTTTAGATGAGATTCCCTCCCCTCTAAACTATTGCACTGATGATAGATGCAGAATTCTTATTCACTACAGATGTAACTCAACATTCATGTATTTTTTCCAAACCTTTCAATTGAATTCTCAGGCATCTGTTACAGAGGGAAGAATAGCAACTATCACATGGCACGAATACTTCTAGTGGAGCTTCTTGGTATTCATACATTTACAACTTCAATTACTTTTACTGCTACCCTCATATCATCTGTATTTCTTGTTCTTGGAGAATGAATTTTCCATAGTTCGAACATTTTGGAAAACCTAAATGCTATTTTCATAATTATTACAGTTTTTTAAAAGAAGATTTTATCCCCAAATACTTGGTAGGAGAAAAAAAATATTCGGTACAAAAATATTATTTAAGGAGGAATAACACACAACTATCAGTTTTCTGGTGAAAATATAGTTTGTTTTGTCTAAGTCTCAGATTTCAAACATACTTAGTGGCATACAACTTGCAGGCCAACCACATGGTAAAATGTTTAGCAAGGCTGCACTGGTGAAAGCAGGCTCAAGTAAAGCAGCTCAGAAGGTGCTCAGGGGAAGCAGCATCTGACATAAGCTCAGCATGGTGTGTTTGGATATCTCTTCTCAAGGCTTTTCCCACCCTACTAAGGACTTGAATTTTACTTGGAAATCCTTTTACTTGAAAAATTAATTTTAAAAGATCGGATATGTATGCATGCCATTTAAAAGATGTATTTGGCTGAGATGAGACTGACTGGACCAGTGATTTCAAGAGAAAGGGGTGGGGAGAAGGAAGGGAAATAAAAAGTTCTGAGAGTTTTCGAATCATACAATCTTTAAGGATGGAAAGACCTTTAAGATCATTGAGTCCAACCATCAGCCTAGCACCGTGTCCATCATTTAACCATGTCCACACAGTCTTTGAACACTTCCAGGGATGGTAGCTCAACCACTTCCCTGGGCAGTCTGTTCCAATGCTTTACAACCCTTTCCATGAATAGTTTTTTCCTGATACCCAATCTAAACCTCCTCTAGTGCAACTTGAGGCCATTCCCTCTTGTCCTGTCACTTGTCACCTGGGAGAAGAGACCAATCCTCACCTGGCTACACCTTCCCTTCAGGCAGTTGTAGAGAGTGATAAAGTCCTCCCTGAGCCTCCTTTTCTCCAGACTACACACCCCTAGCTCCCTCAGTGCTCATCACAAGATTTGAGCTCCAGCCCCTTCACCAGCTCTGTTGCCCTTCCTCTTTCTTCTCTAAGAGCCTTGGATTGTGGCTGGTTGTAAGAGGAAGGCATTTCCTGACTTCAGTCTATAAAATGAAAGACAAAAAAAAATCCACATAAACTGTAAAGTGTAACCCAACTGGTTATGTACCCCAATTTCTTAAGCCTTGAAGTAAATGGTAGGAGGTAACTCTCCTTATTTTGTCACTGATGGTATAAATATGGATGAAGAAAGAAGTGGGGTGGAGGGAAGGGGAAGAAGGGGAAGGGGAAGGGGAAGGGGAAGGGGAAGGGGAAGGGGAAGGGGAAGGGGAAGGGGAAGGGGAAGGGGAAGGGGAGGAAAGGGGAGGAAAGGGGAGGAAAGGGGAGGAAAGGGGAGGAAAGGGGAGGGAAGGGGAAGGGGAGGGAAGGGGAGGAAAGGGGAGGAAAGGGGAGGAAAGTGGAGGAAAGGGGAGGAAAGGAAAGGGGAGGAAAGGGGAGGAAAGGGGAAGAAAGGAAGGGGAAGGGGAGGAAAGGGGAGGAAAGGGGAGGAAAGGAAGGGGAAGGGGAAGGGGAGGAAAGGGGAGGAAAGGGGAGGAAAGTGGAGGAAAGGGGAGGAAAGGAAAGGGGAGGAAAGGGGAGGAAAGGGGAGGAAAGGAAAGGGGAGGAAAGGGGAGGAAAGGAAGGGAAAGGAAGGGAAAGGGGAGGAAAGGGGAGGAAAGGGGAGGAAAGGGGAGGAAAGGGGAGGAAAGGAAGGGAAAGGAAGGGAAAGGGGAGGAAAGGGGAGGAAAGGGGAGGAAAGGGGAGGAAAGGGGAGGAAAGGGGAGGAAAGGGGAGGAAAGGGGAGGAAAGGGGAGGAAAGGGGAGGAAAGGGGAGGAAAGGGGAGGAAAGGGGAGGAAAGGGGAGGAAAGGAAAGGGGAGGAAAGGAAAGGGAAAGGAAAGGGAAGGAAAGGAAAGGAGAGGAAAGGAAAGGAAAGGAAAGGAAAGGAAAGGAAAGGAAAGGACAAGGAAAGGAAAGGAAAGGAAAGGAAAGGAAAGGGAAGTTCAAGGAAAGGAAAGGAAAGGAAAAGGAAAGAGGAAAGGAAAGGAAAGGAAGGAAAGGAAAGGAAAGGAAAGGAAAGGAAAGGAAAAGGAAAGGAGGAAAGGAAAGGAAAGGAAAGGAAAGGAAAGGAAAGGGAAGGAAAGGAAAGGAAAGGAAAGGAAAGGAAAGGAAAGGAAAGGAAAGGAAAGGAAAGGAAGGAAAGGAAAGGAAAGGAAGGAAAGGAAAGAAGGAAGGAAAGGAAAGGAAAGGAAAGGAAAGGAAAGGAAAGGAAAGGAAGAAGGAAAGGAAAGGAAAGGAAAGGAAAGGAAAGGAAAGGAAAAGGAAAGGAAAGGAAAGGAAAGGAAAGGAAAGGAAAGGAAGAAAGGAAAGGAAAGGAAAGAAAGGAAAGGAAAGGAAAGGAAAGGAAAGGAAAGGAAAGGAAAGGAAAGGAAAGGAAAAGGAAAGGAAAGGAAAGGAAAGGAAAGGAAAGGAAAGGAAAGGAAAGGAAAGGAAAGGAAAGGAAAGGAAGGAAAGGAAAGGAAAGGAAAGGAAAGGAAAGGAAAGGAAAGGAAAGGAAAGGAAAGGAAAGGAAAGGAAAGGAAGGAAAGGAAAGGAAAGGAAAGGAAAGGAAAGGAAAGGAAAGGAAAGGAAAGGAAAGGAAAGGAAAGGAAAGGAAAGGAAAGGAAAGGAAAGGAAAGGAAAGGAAAGGAAAGGAAAGGAAAGGAAAGGAAAGGAAAGGAAAGGAAAGGAAAGGAAAGGAAAGGAAAGGAAAGGAAAGGAAAGGAAAGGAAAGGAAAGGAAAGGAAAGGAAAGGAAAGGAAAGGAAAGGAAAGGAAAGGAAAACCAAAGTTATTCTTCCATGCACTAAGGAGCACATACATTCTCTGCATGCCATGAATTACAGAGTCATGACAAGCATCCCACTGTCAGACAGGGGAGTTGTAGCATTACGGGGGGAAAAAAAAAACCCTTAAAAGAATTGATCACAACTCATGTGTGTGAAAATCCATCATGATTAACTATTTCATCTTCTCAAAGAACTGGTTTCTTTCTTGTGCTTTTTTGTTAGGTGAAACAAAAGAGGTCCAAATCATTACACTGATTTAAACAGAATGAGGATGTTTTGTGTGTGGGGGGGATTAAGTATTATTAACTAATAAATTTCTGATATATGTTGCCACGCATAAGGCAGCACCTGAGGCAGTCTTTTTGCTCTCAAAAGATAAAAAAGGACCACATCTAAAAATTTACAAATTAGACAACAACAACAAAGAGATTAAGAAATTTAAAAGAATTGGCATGGGGGAAAAGAGCAAAAAAACAAAAAGGTTTTTCAGCTATGCTTTGAAATTAGATGGTGAACAGATGCTTCAGAAAGATAAAGAACGGCTTCTTTCAGGCAGCACAAGTTTTAGTCAGCCTTTGGTAGGACCAAAAGGCCTCTGATGCTAGATGAGAGAGGTGAGATCAGACAAAAGCTGTGTGAAAGCAAGGTGACTTTGAAAATGAGGGCCTTGCAGGAGAAAGAGAAACCTTTTGAGAGAGCTGCCACACATCTGTCCTGTTTATGAAGTACCAACTGCATCCTGCTACCTTCCTAGCTAAGGACTGAATGGAGGGTCTTTGACTTTCTCTGGCTCAGCTGTCCTGTGTTTCCACCAACTCCACCCTGACAGCTCCTTGTGCTTAACAGTTTCATAGGAATCATATCAGAAAGGCCCTTTTTTGTCACTTGTACCTGGAAAAGCTTTTTCAATAAGCCAGAGTGATCCAGTACGCACCCTGGAGCAGAGGCAGAGATCATCACACATCAGCTTCCAGAGCGTATGTGCAGGGCTCCACTTCTCTTGACTGGTGCTTGCTCAGGCTAAAAACATCTTGAAATTTTTGTACATTGCATCCGAGATCTGAATACATTTTCTGCATGTTTGAAAGGTAAATGAAACTGCCAGAAAGCCTGTCAGATTAAAACCACTGAAATCCTCTTGAACTGATGACAATTCCTTCTCTTGCTTTTCATTATACTACTACACTGCACATAATGAGCTTTCCTGCTAAAAGATAACCAACAGCAAAGAAATTCTAGGAAGAAGCAACTTGAGCCTATTCAGTCATTTGCAGGAGGTGGATTTTATAATTAGTTCAGAGCAAAACCTGCCCTTTATTAGCATAGTAATCTTTTTGAACAGTATTCATCTTTTTCACATCATTTTATGGTGTGTTATTCCTTTATCAATCATTCAATTATAACACAGTGGCTTCCTGGAATTCAATCTAGGCACTTAACACAAGGTTTCTTTGCTCTTCCTTTCCCCCTGGACAGGGAATTTTGGAACGCTTTGGGCCACATGCTAGAATGTGCCATTGCTCAACCTAGATTATACTGTAATCTAGTCTATATAACAGGTTTTCATCTTGTGTTCTGAGCCCAAACTCCTTAACAATAGTCCAGGGAAAGACACTACCAAGGGGCCTTTATCTGCATTCTGCATGGATTTAAAGGGACTATTTTCAAGAGTAAAGTTGAGTCAACTGAAAATTTTTTCAATAAACACATCCTATCTTTATAAAATATTTCAATTTACCACGAACACCACTCCTTGCAGAAGTCTGTATTTTCCATGGCAATAATTTTTTAAGGATTAGCAATTTTAGACGGAAAAAAACTGGCAAAACAAGGTGCAAAATGGAAGGGAAAGGGGCAGAAAACACAAAGAAATATTGTGATTAATCTTTTATTTAATTACTTTTAGTTTGTAAATTTATAATGCTTCTCAGGAGTTAGGCTTTTTCTCCTACTTGGAGAATTAAAAATGTGTTGCAATACTATAAATTCTCACTGCATTAAAGGATTACTCCACTACCATGAGTAGTCAGAAAAAAAACCCTTTTCTAAGTTCAGAAAGCTCTCAGGATTTGTCTGTGTTGCAGCAACCCATTAATGCAAACCTTGGCTTGTTCTGACATACTGGTGAGAGGATCATCCCTGCTTCTGATTCCTCTTCCTTTACTGAATACTTCTCTCCCAGCAGTTTTCAGAAGCACCCCTGCTGCCAGCCTCTCTTACCATTTCCCAAGGGAACCTTAAATCTTGGCTTTGCTTCACTTCTTTTAGCTTGGCAAACATTTTAGGTAAGCATTCCATCACACTTTTTGAATAAAGATGCCAGCCGCGCCTAAGGGTGGCCAGATGTGACACGTTAAATGTGGCTGAGGAGTTACAAAGGGCCGGGCAAGATTAACACGAGCTGTGACTTCACTCTGTAAGTGCAAGGAGTGACCAGTACACTTGGTGACAGAGTGGTTCTGTCACCCTTGGCTTTGACTTTTTCACAGAGCAACTTGGAGAGAAACACTAAAGGAAGTCCAAAGGCAGGGTATGTCTAAGAAGGCAGAGATCCTGTTTTGATTTAGAGATAAGGACACCGTGACACCTCGTTCTCTGCCTGAGCTTCCACTGCAGCACATCACTGTGGGCGGAGGTGCTTAGATGAAGTTTCTCCTCCATGTCTCTGAAAATAAAACATATAGACCGGGAAATGGGAAGAAGGCAGGTTTTTTTGGGTTTTTTTGCTTGGTGTGGCAATAGTAAAAAAGTACCTCAGAGTTCCTGAACATATTTACATGAGGGGTGGGGTACATCCACTGAAGATGGCAGAGAAATTCAGCATCTCGTCACAGCTCTGCTTTGTACAGGGATTGCTGTTAAACAGCTAAAAAAGCACACGAGTGGTAGTGTGTCTCCTCACAGAGAAATGTCTGCTACAGCAAGGAGAAATAAACTGACTTATCCCAGCACTTTCTTGCATGTCAATGTCTAACTTTTTAATCACAACCACCCTGCATAATATGGAAATTAAGAACATCATCATTTCCAGTAATTACCAGAAACATACACATTTTCCAACAGGGTGACATTATGTCATGAATTCCCTTGTCAAGAGGAAAAAAAAGACAAAACATATCATACTTGTTTGAGAAGGCAAAGTGATAGATTTGTCATGAGGGTAATCATCTATATAAAAAAAAATCCACTATTATCAACTTCCTGAATTTCTGAAAAGGGATTAATTTTCTGCTTGAGCTAATAATGAACATTTTTCTTCTATTCATCATCTTCAGCTATTTTCTCTCTTGAGATTCATTTATCACTAACTACTGAACCTGAGAAATAAAAAATAGGCAACATCCCTTTTTGAAGTAATGGCTTAGAAGACTATTAAATCAAGAGGCAAAAGATGGGTTTTGAAGATGTACATTCAAAATTCTTGTAACAGCTGCAGGTTTTTAACAGAGGATCTGCACCACTGGTTTAGTAAAGGTATTGGAGAAAGTAAGTTTATCCAGTGACAGAACAAAGTGAGGAACAGTAGGGTTTTTTTTTTCAGATAAAATTCACAGTAAAAAGAATGAAATTGAAGAAATAATGAGATCAATGGCACTATAAAGTGCAATCCATGCTGCAGGAATTAATCTAGGATGATCATTCAAGTGCATTTTAAATCTAAAATGGCCTGCATTAAAGCAGATCACGCAGATGCTTGAAGTCTTCCTAACCTGTCTGCCCGTGCATAGCTCTCAGCCTGTCAGACCATCACTTGGCCCACTGATCGACTGTTTTGTGCCCTCGAGATATGGAGTGACAGCCACGCTGGGGGAAATGGCCCAAAATGCTTCTCCTAAGGTACAGTGGGGCCTGAGGCTCCCCGAGCATCTCAGAGTCTCAGCACTGCTGAGCTTTCCCTGCTTTTGGCATCCCTGCTCTTTGGCAGAGCTAAGATGGGGCACTTCTGCAGGGGAAAGGAGGAGGACACAGGATGCACTTTAATCCTTCTCTTGTAAGATTTTGCTGTCACATTGTCTTACTATCCCTACCTTGTATTTCCCAACAAAATGAGCCCTCTTACCATCAGCCTGTGGAAGCACAGGAAAGAAGATCCCTTACACACAGGAGATGGAAGGAGCAGGACTTTCTTTGCTTTTGAGTAGTATGCAAAGAGAAGACCTCCCCACATGCCCTTTTACCTCATCCCTTGCTCAACTTTTTCTGGCATGGCAGGAAAAACCATACAAACAATCGCTGTTGGAGGTGCTTGCCTGATGCTATGGGGTGTGCTTTCACAAGGTTATTGCATAAGTGCATTCAGATCTCTCACATGGGTCCTGGCAGAGGTCTCTGGGCAAATCAATTAGTCTAACTTCCAGAAGGAGGTTTCTGAGAGGTGTGCTTCTGTAGCACCAGGATTCACATCAAAGTACAGGTTTCTGACATTAACTGGTTCCATACTTTGCGTGGTGTCTCACTGGGATTCTGTCCCCACACAGCTTCGTGCTCTAACTTGCGATGCTAAGCAAGTGTATGGGATTTCAGAGATTACTCTCTGAGATTCTAGCTTGCTGGTCTGAAGCCAAAATGCAGACAACACCTATGAAGTCCTAAAGCAAAGCAATTTTAGTGTGCAAGGCTGACTGTGCAGGAGAGGCGCATTTCACCAGCTTATAAAGCTGCTAGTAAAGCACAGACCCTCTGCAATTTATTTCTACAGTGTTTCCAAAGCCATGGGGCAGCAGAAAGGAATGAGTGTAAATTTAGTCTCCACTCATGGGCTCCCTGCTAGGAAGCAGAGACAGCTTTCAACAGCAAATTCTCGTTTCAGTGTTGTATTAACTAAGAGCAGGATTGGAGGAAGAGCAGAGGCTTCAGTATCTGGTATTGAAGGCATCAAATCATGTCAGAGGTCAGCAAAATAATTTTATTCTCCAGGTGATGTCTTGACACTGATTGCTCTAACACAAAGTTGCCAAGAAACTCAGCTATCCCTAGGCAGCACCCTAGAAGTAAATACTCACAGCTGTTTCTAGAATTTTGCATAGTGAGTATTGAAATGGATTCTCTACTTAACACAGCAGACAGCTAGCAAGAACAAAGCATGAAATCAAATTCCATCAATCCCTTAAATTTGTTTATGCAACCCATTGTTACTGCTCACAGAACAGCTTTGGCAAGCAAAGGCCATGACAAAACATAGCTGTAGTTTATACAGAGAAATTCTTCCCATCTGCCATTTTTGTTGTCAGTTGTTTTATATTGATTTCTCTCCATGCAGTTCCAAGTTTAATCTGGGCACAGCTGCATTAAACCAAGGAAGCTGAAGTAATTTTTCTCTTCTAGAGAAGCAGAAATGGGGGAGAAAATGGCACCTATCAACATTTTTTTTCTGGTAGGAATATGTTAGAACTTCTTTGCTGTAACACTGATGTAGATTAAACCCGCACTTACGGCTTTTGATACAAATATTTCATTTTATCTGTGACGAGCAAGACGAAATTCACACCAAGGAGCATGTTCTCAAGTAACTTCTTTCTTCACATGGGACTGAGCTGACTCGGCACATGAATTATGGAATCACAACTATATGGTGCCATATTACAGTCCTTAGACTTATAAAGATTTCTCCTTAAATATAAGCAGCATTGCTTGGGCAATAAAGGAATTTGATCCGTATCTACCTGGAGTTCCACTTTACTTATATGCTGAAATGGCACATGGGATGTGTCCTACAGGTCATTCTCAGTGGTCACAAGGGTGTATTAATTCCTGTGGGGTCTCCACTTCAAAACCCTTCTGGTCACTGCACAGCCATGACAGAGAAATTGTAAGCAGGCAGTGTAATCATGGCAGCAGAGCATCTATTGTCCGTGAGGAGAGGAGCAGAGGCTGTCGACCTTAGTAAGTAGAGTCTGAGATGGAGCCTCGCTCACAACAAGCAGAGGGAAGAAAACTAAGTTGAAAGCATGTCTCTGTGAGATGACCACAAGGGCATCTAAATTAAAGGGCTGCTGAAGCAGTGAGGTTTGGGGCTGCCACCCTAACTACCAGTAAAGCTCAGAAAGTTCCTCTCAGTCCTTTTGTTCCTACGGTAGCTGTAGCCTTGACATGAAAAATTCCCAGTGGCACAGGACTACTACGGATACATTAAAAAACCCAAAATGCAAATGTTATATATCATTATATGCTGTGAGGGAATTAATCTGATTTCATTTTACTGCTTTTCAATTAGAAGGGTTCAGTGTAACAGAAAATCCTGCTAGAAGGTGTGTTCACCTCTATTCATAGCCACCTTTCAACGGACTCTGAAGTCAGACAAAATCCAGTGGGCTTTATTTACCAGCAAACCTTCATGGCAGATAAAGCAACCACTCCAAGAAACCTGCAATTCTTCTTTGCTAATGAGCACTGCTAGATTATTGTGTGACAGGAAGAATATGTCCAGGGAATACCCTGCTGAACATTTCATCCTCCCTGGAATATGCTTTTGTGAGGTAAGCCATAATGAATATAATGTGCCAATTGTCTAACCTATTGGGAAAGAGCAGGTACATGAACAACTTGGTGTAAATATGGGAGAACCTGCTGACAGGCATGGACGTGGTTTAAATGCTATTTTCAATGAGAGCACTACAGGTAAAGGCCAGGCATGTAGATCATTTGTGTAATATCTAGAAACTGTCCTCCTGCTGTTGACAGAAAGGACTGACAATGGAAGGTCTTTTCTTACAACGCCTGATACAAAAATCCAGGAATTATCAAAATGGCCAGCAGAAAAATGCAGGAAAAAAAAAGAGGTTCAAACAGGTAATTGAAAGGAATCCAAAATGACTGACACTATCTAAGGAATGCAAAATACATTTTTGTAATATGGAATTCCAAGCTTTTAGCATGCCCTTAATGAAGGGCATGAAGTAACACATATTTTAAATTTTTAGAGACTACCTGGTTTATTCTTCCAACTAGAAACTTCTAATTTATTATGAGAGTCAACTATTTAGAGAGTCAATTGGATTTTCTTTGAAAGTTGTTAAGAGCATGATTCATCCTTTCATTTTGCTGAGCACCCAACTGGAATGTCCTTCCCTTCTCCCATTTGGATAGTTATTATCAAACACAGCTTCCCTATCTGTTCCCAAACTCCTAAACAAAGCTGTCAAAGCTCTCCACATCAGCTGTGAATATTAGAAAAAGCTTCAATGGTTTCCAAGAGGAGAAAGATAGACATGATGTTGAGTGGTAAACGAGGATATTTGGAATACATCTGTGGACACACACTTTGTCATTCCCTACTCAGCTCATCTCCAGCTCAGAGGAATGGATTCTCTTACACAGCAGCAGCTGTTACTGTTTGGATTGTAAATAGTCATAAGCCATATGGTATGGCAGGAGAAAAAAAACTTCACACTTTCTCACATGGACAAATATTATTATTGCAAAGCATAAACACATCAATTTATATGTCTTTTCTCTGGGGAAGAATATAGTCTTCAACCTGACGCTAAAAAAATTATTGGCTTCCAGATGAGCAGATTACCTGTTAACGTTTGGTTTAGATTTTTAGAATTTGGATGCCTCAACAGAAAATAAACATAGGTGTGCAGTAGAAACAGCACTTTCCGATTGATAGATGGGGTGAAAGAGACACAAAATATAAACTGAGGTAATAAAACGGGAGAGAAGATTAGGAGGAAGGGAGAAAAAAGACAGTCTATATGCAATTACTATGGCAGAATATACCTCTGTCTACTAACTAACTACATAAAACCAGCGTGATTGTGGCTTATCATGCAAATGGATCAGCAGTTTCTTCATGCATGTGAATTTGAACTTTCCACCTGGTCAGTGGTGCATAAAGAATTTCAGATGTTGGTAGATTATATCCAGACGAGAACAGGCCTCTCAAAAACGATGGGACCTCTGCTTGGTAAAGGAAGCTGATACAATCAATGTGTCCAGAACTCAGAACAAGGAGAAGATGCAGTCCACTCCTTTGCTGCGCCCGAGCTAAGGGTTGCTTTCATTTTAAACCATGATTTCTTCAGCATTCATGTTTAAAACCTACTAGTGCTTTTATTTATGTTATTGCTAAGGAACTGTTTAGCTTATCTTTTTGCTTTAAGCACTTTAATTAAAGGAAAGTGTGATCACTCTTCCCATTGTGTGGTGAAGCTGGCAACACACACAGTTAACTTACAGTTCTGCAGAGCCAAGTTTCTGAGCTACACCCCAAAAGTCTTAGCAGAGTGACACTGCACTTGCTAATAGCAAACACTGGCACATCCTATTCATATGGTTAGACGGACCCCATAACAGAAACCATGACCTGGCAATTAACAGTCCTTCTGTTCTGTGCCCCTCTCAGCCTGTTTCAAATGCTACATTGACACCAACTGACACAACAGAACAGTTCTGAATTCACATGAAGAAAATCCCCATCAGCAAGAGATTTTGTTGGTGACTAGCTGCATCCCAAATGAAATGATCCAGCCAATGATAAGGATGGCAGGGCCCTTCTGAGCCCACACGAGTGACTCCTGACCTCAGGGCACCAGCAGCCACAAAGGAAGTCAAGAGACCTTCTACATCATTCATTCCTTGATGAGAATCACAGTCCAAACCTGACCCATGGATATAAATTGAGACAGCTAATCAGCATCTAATATGAAACAAAGAAAAAAACCCCCAATCTTTCCACAGGATTTGGTGGCCCTCCATCAAACAGCCATTTTGCTCTAATGATGTCCCTACCATTCCCTGTTTTCAATGAAAATGACTATATGGTTAAACACTTTTCTACCACTGTTACAATTTCTATCGTGACATCAGAAACCACATCTGTTATTATGTATTTTGTTACTAAAACTCAAAAGTGGAAGCAAAATGCCTGTGGATCAGGAGAATGGGTCCACTACTGCCTTTGAAACGTTCAGCATGCCTCAAAGTGTTTTCTTTTTATCTTTGACAGGGGATGTGGCTCAGACTAATGATCCAATGAGGACCAGATATCCTGGCTCACTCTCACCAAGCTGGCTAGATAACCCCATAGTCAAGACACATGGGGAACCAGTTCACCAGGTTCCAGTGCTGAGATACTTTGAAGAGCAACTTGAGAATCCCCTCCAGATCTCAGCTCACCACAGCAGTGTTATGCAAACCTCTCTATCAGTGTGAACACCGGCATATCTTCTTCATGACAATCAGCTGGCTTCCTCTACAGGAACGCAATGCATTTGCTGTTCTCTTTTGAAATTACAACCAACATTTCCAGGCACCTTTCTTTTAAAATACGTCTTTAAAATAACAACGTTCACACAAACATAGCCTCATTTTTGATTTCAAGAAATGGGAAATCCCACAGACAGAAGATTTCATTGCACCTTTTCCATGTAGTGTTTCTAAAGTTCAGTCTTGAGTGCAGGGCTCTGCTCTTGGCAGAGAGAGCTCATCCGAGAATAGAGTACAGTCAGATGATGATGGAAGTGCTACTGTTCTGGGAGAAAGGTAGTAAAAACCCCCAGTCCCTGCAAAAAAAGAACAAACTGAGATTTTCCTAGTTATATATTTAAAGATATTTCAGCCACTTAGCAAATAAATCATGCAGGAGACACATTTCCAAAGCGGTCACTGGACTGAAGTTAACTAAGTTGCAAAGGTAACTTCCATGCACGGGAACCTGCTCAATATATATGTTCAGACAACCGCAGGGGTTGTCTTTACTCACAAAACTCTTGGTTTACAACCAGACTACACAATTGTGGCCTAAAGGTTCAACAGGACAATCATTTCCACTTGCAAACCTGCTGTCGTGAGCTAATGACGTTTGCACAAGTCACGTATACAAGACAGCAAAATGAAGAACTTCACAGCTTGCAGTCTTTAACTAAACTATATAGAAAAAGATTAACTTAACTCATACATCCCTAATACGCAGGTTGTTTGTGTACTCCCGTATTTTCAGCAGCGGGACAGCCAAACGGTTGTCGCCTTTTAGTCATACTTTAGTTGCCTTTTTTAAAACAAGGAACTACAAATAAGCCCTCACAAATTTGAACAAGTTTTATATTAATCACGCTCTCCCAACTGCAGTGCTGCCCATGGAGGAAAGACCTAGAAACAGCTGAAACAGTATCCGATTAAATACACCAGTAGAGTAAGAAGAAATTACTGACATTTTAAGAATATGGAAACTGAAAGATCTTGTGAGAATACTGTACTACACCAACACAGTACAATACACTTTGTAAGCAAGTGTAGTAAAATGGGTTGTACTGTGGCTTCCTCAAACTGATCTAAGGCTGCCTGTGGCAGGGCCTGAGACAATAAGCCAGACGCACTGATTATAAGCTTTACCAGATAGATCAGGCTCCCTTTCTCCCTCAGAAAAGAAAGTGTTCTTTAAGTTACTTTAGAAAGACTCCAGTTTATTTTTCCTTTTCGTCAGGCTAATATGAATGTCCTGATTATCATCAGCAACAAGAGAAAGCACAATAAAGTTTACTTGTCCTAACCTGCAGCTATGCATATAAGTACCTCCCTTTACTTAAGCAGCATTATTCTGTCTGGCCTTTCTGCTGTTATAGGCAAAATTTGGACTCAAAAAACCCACAGTCTTTCTTTGGATGAAATCAATAATTCAATGACTGAAATATTATTTGCATTTTGATGGCAAAAAAAAAAAAGAAAAAAAAGCTACTTACAGAACATGCAGAATACAGCTCTCATAAAGAGAACAGTCATAATTAGTCACCTTTAAAAAAAATTTCCCTCATCTGAAATAAAATTAGGTTTTGAGGTTTTGGGTTTTTTTTTTTTTTTTAAGTAAAAACCCCACCTCTTTAAATATCAAGATAGCAATACCACAAATGATTTTGAAAATCTAGGTTACACTTATCTTAAAAGCAGCTGCTTAGACAAAATGCATCTGTTTAATGAGCTGACATGTTTCCCTTTCGGATTCTTCTGAAAGCCATATGAACTAACTGTGAATCAGATTTGTATCTTGATATTAAAAGAGAAATCACATTCCACTTCCCCACGGAACACAACAGCAAACGTGCCTGTTACTGTCTGTAATGGCTACATTATGTTTTCTGCTTAATAGAAGACATATAACCCTGCAGACAGAAGAGCAAAATCACTTCCATCTTACTTTTCAGAAACTGCTGAATAAAACTCAGAACAATAATAATCCCTCTTTCCCCACTCATACGGTTTACTCACCATCACTTTATTCCAAAATTCAGTTTCACTTGAAAAATGATCCATAACAATGAAATGATTTCTTCCTTGTCAAAAGTATCACTCCAATAATTTAAATTACTGAACGCAGAAAAGGAAACATTGTGCTCCACAGAGCACTCTAAACGTGCACTGTTGTCTTTGCTGATGCAATGAGGCTTCTAAGCAAACGAGCAAGTTTGGAAGCAAGCTGGGTAGTGGCATTTTCCTTATGATTCAAAAGTGAAGTATGCCTCAGCTAACTGAATGCTCCCACAACATATAATAAAGGAACTCAGGGATTCCATACACGTCTCCAACACAATAATTTGTAAAACTTCTACTCGTATTACCATCTCTAAGTCTGCCACACCTCAAAAATGACGAGCCAGATATAAACTTTTACTAGGTGCTATGTGCAGCCAAGAGAAAGACAGTTTCAAGCCAGAGGCTTGTATTTAAATGTCTCTGAAGCTTACGTCCCTAAGGTGTATGAAGTTACATTCTGTGTATGGAATGTAACTGCGGATTCCTGCTTGCTGCATATATAAATATGATAAAGTTCATCATAAGCCACACATTAAAAACATAGAGTCAGCCACAATGCATTACCAGATTAATGCACAAAACTACTGTGATAGGAAGAAGTTACAAAAACATATTTAAATAGGATTATAATTGCAACTTTTAACAATTAACACACTCCTCCCTCAAGCACCAAGAAAAGCACAGAAGAATTTGCAGGATAGTTTTCTAAGAAATGGGGATAACAAGATCTGGGGAAAACCTAAAAGCTGTGTCTTCCTTTCCACAGAGGTGCAGACCTGTCTGAGCCCTGAGAGGCAGACAAGTTTAGAAACAAACCTCTGCCTTAAGACGAAGAGAGGAGAAATCCATAATAACCTAATGACTGCCTGATAGTTGGGAGCCTCCAGCGCAAGATGTGTCATTTATTTCATCAATTTTTAACGCTTATGTCAGCTGTCTTGACAGGTAAACCTTGTGAAGGTTCAAAATCTTTAAAGTTCTAGACATCAGCAAATAAATGCTGATGCAGACCTTTACATGACCATCAAGCCCTCACCGGATTCATTGGATAACCTTTTTTCCTTTGCCAGCTTTTACTTTTTCTGACACACTGAGGTCTGAGGTAGCATTCCCTCTACACCACTTGACGTTTCCTAATGAGCTGCGAGCACTGCACGTGCTGCAGCCCTTACTGCCTTGGAAACCGCATCAAGATGAATCTTCTCCACAGCTACAAGTTTTAACAGTTAAAAGCTCATGTTGTCTTCCAAGCTTCTATCTTTAACATCTTCCTCTGATGCCCTTGCTGTGCTTGCAGTTTCTTTTCACAAGTTCGAGAAACAGACAGGCAAAACCAGGTAAGGACACGGATTAAAGCAGGGAGTGGCTCTTAGGGGAGCCCCAGCACCCTCTGCTGGGGCTGGAGTGGTGGGAGGTAGCTGGGTCAGCCTGTGGCACTTCATCCTCATGGCTGGGGTGAGCCCTCAACAGCTGGGGCATGAAACTCCTAGCTGGTGGTTTTTACTGGGTGAGAGACCAATAATGCTACTGGCCTGTTTAAATAATTAAAAATGTAAGAAAAACCTTCCACTGTCTCACAGCCTAGGAAATTCTACATAACACTTACTTTTATATAAATGTATATATATACATAAAACAGCATAATATCTATGCTACTATAACATGAACTAGTTACACACTTGCAGGCAGCATTTAAATAGATCAGTGGGCCAAAATGAAAAGGAGATAGAGTCACCCAGGCTACTGAAACATCCATACAGGACTCTGTACACTTTTGCCTGGGATATACTTGGGCTGTTTAACACACTGATCAAATTTACAATGCAGTTACCTGATCTCAGATATCCTGATCTGTGTCATCCTCAAACAATGTGGAATAAATTTAGATGCACCTTTAACCAGCACTTTTCCCCAGTTAATAGTTTCCGTGTACTATTTATACAAACAAAATTAAATAAAACAGGATACTGATCATCCTGTATCTGTTCAGAAATAAATAACTGCAAAGGATGCCATTCAGCAATAAATCTATTATAAGTGCTTTTCAAGCTCTTTGATTTGCAAAGACTGGTAAACTGTTCCTTATTGGTATGTACATTTTTCTTGCTTTATTCTCTGAACCCTGCAACTCAACAAATTAATATAATTCTTTTGGCATTTTGTAGAACATAGACATCTTTGTCGTTTTGCAAAGGATCCTTAACCCTCTGGGCTTTCCAGTTACAAACAGAATGTCTCCAATACCTTATCTGTTGTCTTGAACCATGTTCATTGAACAGAGTGGGCTGGAAATATGTCTCCACTGTAAGCGCTAAGGAATTTTTGTAGATCCATTACATTACCATGTATTTTACTTAGTCATTTTATTTTGAGAAGCATTTGAGACTGTGTTACGAAATTTAATTTACATGGAAAATTACCTCATCTTAGATTAGTTATTTAAAAAAACAAGAAAACAATTTCCACAGTTAGAAATATTGTGGTGAAAAACTGTGATGTAAATGCTAAGTGACTGAGTTCTTAGTTTTGAAGTAATATTTTGGAGGGGGGGGGTGTGGAAAACGAGAGCAAAGGGTAAGTGATGGCAGCTTGTGCACTGCAGGATCCTGTAAGTCGGTACTCAGGATAGATATAGCGAGGAAAACCACAGAGGTGAAATGGTGCATGGTAGAAGCCATCTTTAAAAGTCTATTTTTTTCTTCTTCCTTTTTTTTTTTTTTAATCTCTTGATTCTCACACTACACAGCATAAAATCTTTCGTCAGGATCATAATAAACATCTATCAAAGATCTTTCTCTGCTGCCTTAACAGAAGGCCAAATAATTCAGAGACCAGCTGAAGTTCAATTACATTTTTCTGCAGTAAGGCAGAGAAAGGTGCAAAGTAAATCACCTTTATGTACCCTTCCTGAAGTTCTTTTATATTGATCCCCCCCAGAAAACGTGGTTCGAACATTTTCACATGTTCATCATCTAGCTCTGAGGTTTGGTTCCTGTAGTAAGCACAAGTATATTCTGTTTTTCACGCTCTATTTCTGAAGCGAGCTTGTTCATCAAGAGGACGAACATACTCCTCTCTGAGCTGTGGAAGTGCAGCAGGTCACCCCAGCAAGGGGCCTTCTTTATCCACAGCTGTCACACTTCAGTATTCCCTTATCCTGTGGGTGATTGAGACAGTCCACTGTAATACTACCGTTCTCAATACAACACGCACACATTTCTCTATCCCAAAATTTAAGTCACATTATTCTCCAGAATTTTCACTCCTATCTGACAAGCAGAGGAAGATTTCACATCTGATTTACTTAGGGAGGCCTGGGTTTTGCAACATGAGATAAGGTTGCAGATGGACCTTCACTGACTGAAGAAGCGTTGCCCACCAGTCTGAAAGTCAGAATCTAAAGTGAAATTCTAGCTGCTGAAACAAGTCTATGCATTGGTTAACATGACAGTTAATCATTTGGGACTTTACTAACACAAAATTATATGCTCCTATAAGGCAAACAGCTGACCTGCAGCTAACTTGCAGAAGAGTTCTATGTTCCCTGCAGCTCTTTGAAGAAAAACTCTGATCACCAACAAACTACTTTTAACTGCCCCAGAGGGATTAACAGAACTGAGATTATCACTGTAGAAAGTATCCTGTCTCCTATTTTTACACCACTGTGGCTCTGAACTTTCACTCAAAATGCAATCAAGTATGACTTGAATAGTAAATACTGATTTAAAAAAACTTAAACCCACACATCCCGGGCATAGGCAGATCCTCTCGTGACAGGGCAACATCTGACACCATCACGATAAACAGCTGGGCCAGAGCACTGCCATATGAGTGTGACCTGCCAGTGTCCTGCTACCAAATTGCAACTGCCTGTTCTGTGACTGCTGATCACACCCCCTCAACAGGGCTTGAGGAAGTTATTCCAGGATGTGCCATCAGTACTTTGATATTCTTTGTCTTAATGCTTTACGCCCAAAAAAGTGCTGTCAGGTCAAAGCCTTACCAGCAGCAATGCAGGGTGCATCTCCCTGTGGGATGCAGAGAGGAATGCGAGGCACATTGCATCTCACTTCGCTCTGGCTTGTAAGAAATGCCACCTCACAGAAGAAGAGATTACAGATTTGGAAATTATATAAAGTGGCTGAACTCTTCCAATTTACACTTTAGGGGAACTATAACACAAATACAGACTATTCCACAATACGAAGTGAAAGCACAACTGAAAGATTTATAACCTATAATATTAATTTAATAATCAAACCCTTATAAAGTAACATCTAACACCATCTGACACTGGGAGCTGACAATACCTCCCCAATCAGTGCTAAATAATGCATCCATAACAATTGCCTCTCACTTCATTATGGTAATGTAGTTGATACTAGACGCAATTCAAAGATTATTGAAGTCAATGAGCCTTCTTCATTAATGCCAATGGAATTTGAATCAGACTTATCAAACAAAAATATAAGAGAGGAGCTAAAAGTGTAGCATGGGCATAAGAAGCAACAGTGGTTCTAAACATTGGATATTAAAAATTACAGTGTTCTCACTACATACCACAGTAGAAGATCCTTGAAAATATTTATTTTTGAATCTTTGTGACGAAGGTAAGTGGTCAAACACAACCCTGCTATGGGTCCTCTCCTGTTATCTGTGCACATGATCTCCTTTGACACCCCAAAATACAACTTGGGTCACAAAATACCAAGTTTTGATCATAAAATTTACAGTTCTAAACTCTAAGTAAACTCTCTAATACTGGATTCAATTTTACAGTTGAGAATTATTTCATGAAATGGCAACAGTTCTAACTAAAAAGTCTCAGGGGTGAGAGGAATTATTTTTCCTATTTATTACAGAACAGCATATGATAATACAATAGGAAGGACTATGGCTATTGATAAAGTCAAAATGGGATAAAACCTTTTTGATGGTCTGATGGTGACTCCAAATGCAAACTATATAGTAAATCTGGACACACCTGTGCTAAGGGAACCTTAAATCTTACCATTCGTTCTTGCTTGTTATGCTACAGAGACTTGTAAGGATCAGGAGAAAATTTGCCTAGGAAAAAATTTATCACCCTTTTACTCAATTTTCTTCAGTTCTTGTTTTCATTAATTTACAGCACTATAAGAGCAGGGAGTCTTCAGAGGGGTTGGGACACTAATGAGGATGGTAAAGTTCATGGCAGGTTTGGGAATTCAAAGCAGAGGTCAGCATGTTCACCCTGCAGGAACCCATCACAAGTCTTCAGCATTGACAAGTACTAAAACTTTGTCAAGTTCCCACACACTTCTGCCAAAATGGAAGAGCAGGGAAGTGCTGTTTTTAGTTTTCTAGCTGTTTATGGGGTTTTTTTCTCTCTTCCCTTGCAGGAACAATGATACTTTTTGAAATCAGGATGCTGACAGGAAGAGTTCCCATTGCTCTTTTCTTCTTTACAGATTCTGTAGCAGAAAACTCTGGTATGAATAAGAATTGGAGTAGCAGGTAACCTTTCACAGCCGAAACGAAGCTGGGACCTCAAGGTCAACTCCTGTGTGAGATGTAAGAAACCCTTCAGAACTACTGCAAGCAGAAGAGCACAAAGTCATTTCCTTGGATCAGATCTATGGTTTTGGGGCTGTGAGTTAAAGTTAGCAGATGACATTGCTCTCCATCTGTAGCCAGACTAACTCAAGAAATGTATCTGTGCACGTATGTCCCATGCACAGACTGTGACACTTGGGCATCAATACAAGCAAAGCAAGGGTTTGTCTCAAACAAAGGAGTGCACAATGAAATACTTACTGCTTTTAAAAATGCATTTTTAGCTGTTTTCCAAGGAAGTGGCTCAGTATTTCTTCCTTAGCAGACTTCACCATCTTGGACAGACTGACAACAGTAATTTTAAGCTTAGGTAAAGACCAAACCAAACCAAATCAGAACGAAAGAACTTCTTTTGAAAATACTTGATGTCTGCTAGCTGCCTTATTTACATCTGACCTGAGTTTTGTGTACTTAGGTTGTTGACAATATACAGTGTGGTGTATGTTGCAGACAGCGTTCACAGGGCTCTGCTATTGCAGAAGGGGAAGAGAAAATCATTATACAGCTCTGCTATTTCTGCAGAAGCAATGCCAGCAATCTCTGGGAAAAGTGGGTTTGTGCGTACATGAATTTCTTATACAGCACATTACTCTATGATTTGCCCGTGCTAGAAGATAGAACAGAAAACCACTGACATTCTGCTCAGTCAGGCCTACCTGTACATGAATATTTTGCGTTTTTTTTTTTTTTTTAGATGCAGTAAAGGTTGATACTGATTTTAAAAAAAAGCTACCAGTTAATTTACCAAAAAAGACAAAATGAGAGAAAAAAAAAGTCATTTTATTCTGAACTTTCCAGTGGCTCTGTAAATTATGTTGTTCATGTTGCTGGCTTCCTACACGACTACCCATTATTAGGAGGCTGCTACTAATTAGTGGATTTACAACCCTAAATCCTAGAAGGTAAGGTAGAGTTCAGTCAACAAATCTTGACTGGAAATAGAAAAGAAATTGATTTGTTCTTGTGTAAAGTCCTCAGTAAACAACAGTAAACAACGTTCTTCCTCTTGCTCAGACTTCCAAACAGAGATTTTTAAACACCATTTTCTCATGCAACATCACTTTCTCTCCATCACAAGGGCTGGCAGACAATCCTTGTGTTCAACTTAACACAGCAACCTGGCAGCATGAGAAAAACATTTATAGTCTAAGCTAGGTTGCAGCAAAGACTGATTACTTGTCAAAAATAAGCCAGAATTATATAAAGTATATAAATAATCAGCAAGACATTTATCAAACTCCTTGACAGTACTATTTCAAAACTAAGTCAGGGTTTGATAGTTGATGGGGGGGAAAAAAGGGCCAAGGCTAGATGTCAATATAGTTCCAAACTGGCTCTTGGTAAAAGCAATGGCTGCACCCCGACCCCTCCCACAGCATCTGGCTTTAACAGAACAAGATTTAGCAGTATTTTTGGTAAGTCTCATTTCTGTTTATCTATATATAACATCCCTGGAGGCTTTGATAACTAAAAATGACACAAAAACCCCACAAACAATAATCCTATCATTTAATTAATATAACTTTCATAACTTTGTACTTTCTCATTGGCATATAAGCAGAGCTTTATTTTTTAAGCTTCAGCTCCTGGAATCACACTATTTATGAGAAGTTCAATTTTCACAAAGAAAATCAGGTTGTTCTAAGTACTTCAGGATCACAGAGAAGGGACATAAACTCTAATACCTAGAAGGTATAAAAAAGTAATATGGTAAATACAATTGGGTTTTTTTTTTTCATATCTGGCATTAGCAATGGAGAAATAAAAATCTCTTGGCACCAACAGAACCCCTTAGCATTTTGTTTATATCCACAATTCTCTATCATAAACCACAATGGACTTGGTTGCCTCATCTATTTTTTGTCCAGATCTGTGCAGAATATCATAAACAGCTCAAGATGTCCTCTGTCTTCCAGTGTGCTGGGTTCCACTGATTTCAGAAGGCTAGTGTGGCACAGCGAGAAGCGCACAATGAAACAACTTTGCTGTGCAACAAAGAGCCCAGCGATCTTGCAGTGGTTAATACCAAAATGCAGCGCAAATGCTAGCAACCTTACAGTAGGGATGTTTTTATACAAAGCAACTGTAAATGGCTAATAAATCTGTAGTTTCAAATCTAGGCTTTGAGTAAAGCCAATGACATAACTTCATTTCAATTACTAGATGCCAGATAATTTGAAAGAATGGCTAAATTGTTTAAGCTGCATCAGCATCCTGATCAGAGGTATTTTGTTTCTTGAGAAAACAAATTGCAAGTAGAATTATGCTTATTACGTCAGGACAAAATATCGGCTCTTTATGTTGCGTTTGCGTTGTGATCTTGTACATTGCACATAAGCAAAACATGGTTTCCCTTTTTCTTCAGCCTGTTTAAGTTCTACGATTTTCTTCTTTTTTCTTGCACACTCTGTTGGAGTTTGGCGGGGAAGAGACTATTTGGCATGGACTTTTCCCGGCGGGCTTACAGTATTCCTGCAGCAAACGTCTACTTCATTTAGAAATACAAAAGCAAATGGCAAAGCCAATCTTCCACCTGATGATGCGGGAGCTCCCCCAAGATCCCACCGCAGGGCGGGCAGCCCGGTGAGCACCCCCTCCACCACCCAAGGGAAACAGGCACAGTGCCCGCGGGAAGCCCGGGCGGGGGCTGGGCAGTCAGGCTGGGGTTTGTTTCCTTTTAAAGCTCCTCTGTTTGCGCTCCTGCGCCGCTGAGGGCCCGAGGCGGTGCGCAGGCCGCGGTGCGCAGGCCGCGGCGCGGGCCCGGCGCGGTGCGCGGCGGTGGCCGCTAGGTGGCAGCGCGCGCTCGCGGAGCCGCCGCGGGGCCGGGCCCTGCCCGGGGGTGCGCGGGCGGCACACGGAGCGCACCCAGGCGTGTGTCCGCGGACAACTCGCCCTCGCCGCAAAACCTAGCGCTGCTCCGGAGACAATTATTTATGCGGCTGCAGAAATACCGTGCGTGTTTGTTTTGCCTTTTTTTTTTTTTTTTTTTTTAGCAAAGCAAGTTTTGAACAAAACGACCCCACCATCTCTGTTTAAGCCGACACAGAGACCAAGCATGCAAGCTCCACTCATGAAATCCTAGGAAGCGCCGACTATACTGTGGGCTTTCCCTTAAGCAGCTTCGACTGCAAAAGCAGCTCTAGTTTTATGCACATGTCAACTGCACAATCAGTTAGGTTGGAAAAGATCTCTGAGGTCATCGAGTCCAACCTATGACTGAACACCACCATGTCAACAACACCATGGCACTGAGTGCCATGTCCAATCTATACTAAACACCTCCAGGGACAGTGACTCCACCACCTCCCTGGACAGTCCATTCCAGTGTCTCATCATCCTTTCTATGAAGAAATTCTTCCCAATGTCCAACCTAAATGCCCCTTGGCACAGCTTAAGACTGTATCCTCTCATCCTGTCACTGGTTGCCTACGAGAAGTGACCAACCTGGCTACATCCTCCCTTCAGGGAGTTGTAGAGAGTGATAAGATCACCCCTGAGCCTTCTCTTCTCCAGACCAAATGCTTCCAGCTCCCTCAGCCTCTCCTAATAGGACTTGTGCTCCAGACCCTTCACCAGCTTCTTTCCCCTTCTCTGGACAATAATGCCTATTGGATTTGGGTTGGACTGGGCCCCCCTGGGCTGCCTCCTCACAAAAAGCAACAAAGATCTGTCACTGGCCTGGAAGCACAGAGTGCTGCTTTGTTTTGAATCTTGAAAGAAACAAGAGAAACAAACTACTTGTGGAGAAAAAAAAATTCAGCAGAGTAAGAAGAAAAGAAAAATAAAAGGGACACTTAACCAGAGGCAGCTTTTAAGAGAAAACAGAGGTGGGTGCCCCCCGCTCTCGCTGGACTACTCACTAACCTGTGGAGGGAGAGAAACCTGACCAAAGTCTGGATAAGGAAAAGGACTGGACCCAGCACTTCCCCCTGCTAAGTGTTCTCCATCACCCCATCCATTACTCTGTCCAAGGATCAGGCTGGAGACCCAGCACAATCTATGTACTCTTAAAAAGCTATGGCTTGTCTGTCCCATTGCCAGACATCTAACGCTGAAAAAACGGTATGGCTGCTGGAGGGAACACAGATGATTATAGGTAAAGCATTGGCCTATCCCTTCCTTTTTGTGCTGGGGATATTGTATGCCTACAGTGACACAAGCAAACCGAGATTCTGAAACACAGAAGGTACATTTGACATCAGCATGTAAGCATGTTCACGAGGATCTCTTTCTTTCTAGGGTGTACAAACCACAGCAGAGCACTTCCAAGCCTGTTGTAGGCCAGGAAAATGACTGCCAGATTACACTGTAGACATAAAATGTTATCTAACTTCCAGTATTGTGCTTGGATGCCTTTTTTGCAGTTCTTTATGACACAAATTTGAGGCTATATAAAGATGTTTGATTACCCTCATTGTATATATCCTTGAGCTAAACTCACAATCTGAATTGTCCCATTTGAAATGAAGGAAAGACCGGATAGTAGGATTCAAACAGCTGCCTTTATCAGCTGTGTAATACAGTTCCCACATAAGATATGCTTTTTTTTTTCCTCCTCAGACAGAGATTGCTGTAAGATAAGTAAAAGGAAATTACGCAAGCTGATAAACACAATTATTCAGCAGTTCAGGAACACCCTGCAAAACCCCACCAACCAAAAAAGTAACTACAGTCCAGACAAGGCGAAGAAGGGATGCTACACGTGGATGAGGAAGAAATGAAGAGCAACCTAGTGTGTCCTCCCCACTTTTTCCTTTTCCTTTTCTCTTTTTCAGTCTGTCTCTCTGAATGAGTTTTGTCTTTCTCCAGCCAAATCTCATTGCAAGACAAATGACCTGAGAAGTTTCATGACCCTTCCTTCTTTAAAATCAATTATTTCTTCAGGCTGTAATAATCAGGTCACAAGTGGTTCCAAGGGACATTATCTCTGTTCAGAAAGGTACTTTGGAGTGCATTAGGGCAAACAGAAACATGCTTTGGTCAGTTAGGCTCTGGACTACTGGTCAGTAGGAGAAGGGGAGGGTGGACAAGCTGAATTCACTCCAGAAAAGCAGCCTGGCTGGTGAATGAACAACTTTCCAGTCCCTGTCTCCTGTGAAATGCAACACAACTGAGATACTGACACAATCTCTCATCTTGCACAACCTGTATAACTCACTTTCTCTGACGTAGTTACCACAACCCGCAACTCTCCACAGAGTTGTGGACATGCTGCTCCTCACCCTTGCAGGACAGAAGTCAAACTGCAGAGAGACTGTCTCACCCAAGACCAAACAAATTCTTCAGCAAAGCAGAATTTGGTCCAGGTTGCCCATACTTCCAGCTAGTCACCTCATGTCTTTCCTAACCTTTTTTTTCAGTCAGGAGTAATTCTGCGGCCAAGGGCAAGGTGGAGAAAAAGAAGGGTGGTAGCAAAGAGGGATGGTGAGAAACTGAGTTAAGGATCAAACTTCAGAAGCCTGTTGAATATTAGCAGTTACATTCATCTTTTTCTCAAATTGAACTGCAGAAGGAAGCTGTGATTGGAGGTTTTCAATGGCATCTGGACCTTCTACACTTAGGGAAGGGATTTGACTTGTGATTTAATATGTTTATTTTCAGGGCATTGATGGGAATGTGTGTCCTGCCTACGGCCCTGGCACAACTCAGCAACTTTTTTTGACCATGATCAGTGCTGTCCTGAGCATCTCAGATGGCAGCCACCTGGCACGCACCAGCTGGCAAATGGCCTCGCTGTACTCGTAGGGCAGCTCACTGCTGTGGTTATTCGGGTGTAAACGCCCTGCCTGGGCACTCCTGAGACAAGAGTGACTGAGCAAGCAGTTATACCTGTGTAACTAGAGCAGTTTAATTACACTGGCAAATTTTCCCTGCAGATAAGCACTAAGACAGCTAATTCTGACTCTTTTCCAGGAGAAAATCGCTTTGGATGTCTCTACACCTTTGTGAAGTCTGTGAGTGTTTATAGTGCCTTCACCCATAGCAGGAATAACCTGCAACCTGGACTTTATAGTCCCTATCACTTTGGATCACACCTGAGTTTCCCATGCTCCCACTTATGCAATAAGTATTGAAAAATATAAACATTAAAAAAATTTTAAAATATCCTCCCTCAAGTACTACATAACCCCCCCCCACCACCACATACTTGGAGAAATGAATGTAATTTTTTCACTATTGTTGTTGTAAAAGACTTAATTTATTACCTATTAAAGCTTTTCCATTCTCTTCAGAGAATTACAGGAAGCCAATAGAGAAACTAAGGAAACTGATTAAAAAAATCCCCACCCCCCCCCAAAAACCAGCCACACAGCACCACTGAGGAGGAGGTATGCAGCTTCTTAACAGCACCCCCGACTTCTCTTCCAGCCTGGCAGTGGTCCAAAGCAGACTCAACTGCAACAGCATGTGCCAAGCTGTGTCACAAGATTGTAACAGGTCTCAGGTGATCCCCTGACATTTCCACTTGTTCCTGCTGCTTTAAAGGCAAGCGACCAAACACATACTCCCAGATCTTGTGCCTGAGCCTGTTCAGCATCTTCTGTCATGATCTTAGAAGCAGACCAACGTAGATTTGAAGAACCTTTATGTTGGATGTTGCACTGACATGAGCATTTAAGTTATGACAGAGGATTTGACACCTCCCCCAGTCAGCAGCTTTCAAGCAGTGCCGAGCCTACCCAAAATCTTGAAGTCTAAAATCAGGTACGCCAAATGTATCAAAGATAAAATTTGTTTACTTTCGTCAAACTACATCCAATCTAATCCTCCAAAAACATGTGAAAAAATTCTCTTACTTGTATAGTTGCACCTTGTTGTTAACCAACTTGAAATACCTAGTAGAGACTGAGTGAAGGAAAGGTATCAGGCTTTACATAAAATAACCCTTTCAACTGGAATTCAAAGTATGAACCCGTGATTGCCAATATGTGCAACACTGGGACTACTTCTTTCAAGTAACAGAGGTATTTGTGGGGGAGAAGAGTGCCGATTTCCATATGGCCTGGGAGTTTGAGCAAGTAAACTGCTTATTCTGTAGTGCCAGAGTTTGCTGGCACTATTCCTGGTTTGAGATGATGGCTTCTGTGCTAGGAAAACATAAGAGAATATTTGCTTTCTCTGGAAACTAGGTAGGGTTTGTCAACAATCCCCTTTAAGGAAGCATTATGGGACCCTTTTCCCTGTTTTTGTGTTTCTTTACAGGTGAAGAAAAAAGCCTGCCACCATTCAGCCCTTAAAGGCACATTTAGAAAATAATGGAAACAAGCACGACTAGGGCTAGCCTGAAGGAAATGGCAACACTTGACTGCATGCACTGTACACTGACAAAATTACAAGGGCCTTACATGCAATTACTGAAATCTGCAGAAATATACTCAGACTTTGGGCCAAACCATGATTCGTACTATAGTAATTCTACTCATTTAATTGGATCATTCCAGTTCCAAAAGAAGTTTATTTTAAAGTTTTTACATTTCTCCCTATCATTATGACACTCATGCATCTTCCATATAATGGCAACAAATTCAGAAAAAAGTCTTCAAGTTCTCAACTATCTGACATTTTCTTTTCAAAATAAAAACTATTTTGGCAAGAGTAAAAGAACCTGAGATTTATGAATATAAGGCAATGCAAAGTAAACATCTTATTTTGACAGAAAGTAATTTTTCATGGTGAAGAACGGCCAAACTAGATGTTCACCTAATACTTGTCTTTCCATGACCAAATGTCCTTGACTTTCTCACAGAAGCTCATCGATGAATATAATTTTTAAGATGACATTATAGAAAATGTAAAGTAATTATTGCTTTTGAACATCTTTCCTCTCGTTTTGGCTTTGAACTGGAAGATCAAAAGATTCACCTTGTTTGAGCAAGGTGAACAGACAATGCACGTGCCTGCAGTGGAGAAGGGAAGCAGAAGGGCTGCAACTATGACCTCTCAGATTCCCCACAACTGGGGAGGGAGTTGCCAAAAAGCAGTAAACAAGCTTAAAACTAACAAGCTGTTGCTGCTGTCACTACACCCTTCACACAAAAATGGGCACCAGATCCTTGTTAGCAGGTTTAGCAAGGGGTGACTAAAGCTGCTGGAAGGAGTCCAGCCTGAGTGCAGGCCAAGGGGCTGTCCCAGAAGGCAGCTGGACAGCCTGCCAGCTGGGAGCTGCACCGCATTTTTACATGCAGCTACAAAGCCTATAAATTAGGATTGCTGAGCCTGGAGTTAGTATGTGCATGACTCACTTATTAGGGAGGAAGGAGTGACATGTCCAAGAGAGCCTGAAGGAAAAAAAAGCCAAAACCAAGGCGCTGAAGTTTTGTGGAGAATCAAAAAAGGAGCTTGTGCTTCTCACTGCTCAGCTGTGTAGAGACCGAAAGCCCAAAGTAAAATATTGGTTTAGTTCTTCAGTGTTTCACCTTTTCATCCAGTCATTTTTATGTCTGCTCCTTTTCACTCAAAGCCTTTTGTGTGTAGATTTTAACATGCTAGAAGTGGAGAAGATTCCTGTCATTTGGGAATGTGCCATTAAAGTCTGAGGGACTGTTTTAGTAATTTGTGATACTTTTATGAGTAATCCACTGGCAGTTGAGAACCATTTTTTCCCAATAGTTCTCCCAATATACATGTAGAGAAATTGAAAAGGGAATTATTTGAATTTACATAACTTGTCTTTATTTCAGAGTTACCATTCACCCTCTTTAATCACAGACTTAGTTGCTTGAGCATGCCCTTGTTAGTCTGATGAATTTATTTTAGATCAGAACAGCTTACATATACATGTATAACCCTATTTATTTGAGGTGCTTCCATGAAAAGTTGAAGCAGAATATCTTTCTCTTTCCAATAATGTTAGAAGTCTCTCCATTAGCTAAACGTGGGGAACAAGATCCTGGCTGCTCTCTTTCCCCATCAAGGTCAGCTGAGTTTTACTATCAGTCAGCTTCAGTAACACTGTGTTACTATCGGGTAACAATTTTATTCACGAGACCAATCGTACAGCAGAGCTACAGCCCAACTGTCTTGTGGACTCTTCATTAGCTGATCTCAGTTAATGAGTAGTAGAAATTATCCAGGCATTTAATTACAAAGCATTTGAAAGGGAAGAATTATTTGCAGTTCTTTAATTTTCCTTTTTCATTGTTCTGCCATTCCATCTCATACTTCAACGCTTCTTCAATAATAGTAAAAAGGTGTATGTTTTAATGAGGGTCTAGTGTTTGTAAATAGCTGGTCCTGAGTATTGCTGTCACTATGCCTAGGTCTAGACTGTTCTAAAGTAATGCTTTCATTTTCCAAACACATTTAACCACTCCGCCAGCACCAATTAAAGTCCCACTCTTTTTTCTTTCTTTCTTTTTTTTTTTAATCAGGCCTGCAGCTACTCTAAAAATAAAGTAAGAATTACAGTAACAGCTTCAGTTCTAGATCAGAGAATCAACATAAAAACTGCTTACAGTATATACCACTCCCTGAAAGACACCTTTTTTCTTGCTGCAGTGGAGCAGAGGGGCAATGGACAAGAAAGAATTAAAACGTGAGAAATCAACAGCTCCAGGCTGTGCCTACCTGAACCATGCTACAGGGTTGTTCTCCTTCTTCTGCAGATATGCCAATTAATCTTTATACCTCTGATAGTCCTCATATACCTTAATGAGTGCATTAGCACTTGTCGTACACCCCCCCTCCACAGCCCATTTGTTTTTTTTTCATCCCGGGTACTAACTGGTTAGCGGATTCGCTGGCTGTAGTAATAGAATATCCTGAGTTGGAAGAGATCCACAAGGCTCATTGAAGTCCAGCTCTTGGCCTGCACGGGACAGCCCCAGGAATCACACCATGTGCCTGAGAGCATTGTCCAAACGCTTCTTGAACAAGAAGAAAGACAGTAAGTGGCAAATGCCAACTTATGGCTTGTAACTACAATCTCCTTGCTAAAAGAACCCCAACAATTCCAATAGATATTCTCTAGATAGACTATAACTCTGCTCTCTCCATCTCTCCATCAATGCTTTTAACCTTGTCTGTCCTACCAAAAACTGCCATTAGGTTAAGTCCTGTTCAGTTTGTTAAAAGAACGTATACATCAACTTTGGAAACTCTGACCTAATTCAGTGTAAAAAAAAAAAAAAATTACTTTCCTATTAAGAAAAAGAAAAAATTCATTCTACTGAGATAAAACTAAAGACTCAGGAATAGAGATGCAGCATTTCTTTGCCCAAATCACTGGAACTACAAAGTCTTTGCCAATGTTCTGTGACAATTTTCCTTTCAAGAGATTTCTTCCTACTCACCCTTACAGGATATTTTGTGTCGTCTAGCAGAAGTACTTCAAGGCATTTTCACATGTGTGAAATACATCTGTAGATCTGTAGTATGTAAAATGAAGTTGCTGCAATGACCCAAGGTGCCCATGTTTGCAGTAACCTCTGTGAGCACATGAAATGTCTGCAGCTCCAGTGCTGTCTGAGCCTGGCATGAGCTCTGCCACTCTGCTTACAGCACAATGCATCTCCTTCTGCAAGCTATCTCCATCCTCAAATACAGAGTAACATAAGCAACTAATGGTCTGGGGACACTTAATTAGGTGTAAGAAAGATATAAAACATGTCTCTTTTCTCCGTATCAGTTTAAATGTTTGCCAGTCTGGGAACTGAAGAGAATTGATTTACTGTATCTGACATCTGAGATATCTGATAACAATATTACAAAAATGAAGAAAACCCTGTAAAGAAATTTTAACCAAACCTTCTCAGCTTCATTGCTCTGAAAGTTCAAATAAAATCAAAATAAAAAACTTTGGTTCATTTGGAGTCTTGCAAAACCAAACCCTGACTGACAAGGTTTTACAAACATGAAAGCTCCCTTGAGGCATCCTTAAGTGCTCTGATTTATTACAGCTTTGTAGCTAATAATTACTTTCAGAGGGGAAAAGAAAGGTAGTTCCAGTTTGTAAATTGTTGCTTTGTGATGTAGAAGAATAACAATAGCCAATATGCTTTACTTAGGTGTACTGTTAATTAAAATATTACGAAGTTATTTAGTTGGTTAGTTAAAGCTGTTCCTCTAAGGGAACAGCTTTAACTCCAAGCAAACCCCCAGACTCGAGAGAGCTGTTGGACAAAGAGCAATACTGCCTACCTCACTGGAGATGAATGCCTGTGGGTAGGGTGACAGCAACCCATAATATGGATAACAAAAATTACAGGTGCTATAGGAATCTGTTTGGTTGATCTACTGCTAATGATTCCTGAAAACACAGTGCCCATCAAAGCTGCATACATATTATTTTCTCAAATAAGGTCTTAAGAACATGATTTGTTAATCAGGATATATGCACTAAACATATCAAAGACACAGGTGGGGAATGTGCAGTGCTGTTAAATGAGTCTGACCTTCGTTCCTCACATGAAAACAAATCATGTTCCCGAATAACAGCTACGGAGTTAGAAAGGTTTTGGACTTGGTCATCAAATGCATCATGAAAGAAAATGGCATACAATGAGCTCTTTGCACACATTGTTTTGCTTTGGGCAATCATTCATTCCCCTGTGTTATTAGGGTGACGATTACACAATCAGAACCATTAACAATATTGTATTTATGGGAGCTTGATTCCAACCCTACCGCTGGCACAGAGCCCCTGATAAACACCGTGTTTGGGTTTTATCTGGTATACATAACTCACTGATTTTAGAATAACTGACTGTAATGGTTTATAAAATCCAGTACAGAGGCTGTTGCAGAGTGGTGCCTGACTAATAGATTTATGGAAAAGCAAATGCAAGAATACAGACACTACTGGAAGAAGCAGCACCCTGTTGTTTGGTGCTTGTACATCTACACTGTTTTAAAATGCACGAACTAATATAAGTCCATTTACGGTCTTGGTTTTTTTTTTCAGGTTGTAAGGACACATATTTTTGATTTACCATTTTTGAAAACATGAGGTTTTATTTTGGTATGAAAATGTTTCAAAGGGTTCATAGCTTTATACTTTGTGTAATGGCTTTTGTCTGCTATCCATTGGAACATTATCACAGGAAATATTCCCAAATCATTGGGCAGCCTGTGTCAATACTGAACTGCCTTATAGGATTCATTGCAGCACTCTCCAATAACTAGAATAAGAAAGTAAAATAAAACTTAATACCACTAAAGTAAATACTTCCCACCACAAATTGTCAAGCAATCATCTAATCACTCTAGGAAAGACAATAAGTGCTCTGAAAAAATGCTTATTCCCTTACTCCTTGCTAAGAAGTTGCTTATACTGTACCAGAAAGACTAACACTTTTCAGATAGAATCTGTAAGAATTGTCTTTCTCAAAATGCTTGTGGTCATTACCAGTTTGGCCGTAAATTAAATTATAAACATCAGATAAAAATCAACATTCTCTTCCACAGAAAAATGGCAAGTCCAACCAGACCAAGTAGATGAAAATGTGGTAAGCAAAGCATATATATGTGTCCCACGGGAAGAATGCCAACACTTTGTTTTGCTTCCTTCAAAGACTGCAGCTACATAAATGTCAAAATTTTCTCTTCCATACAAAAAGAAACTGTTCCTAGCATGCCATGAACCACTACAAATAAAGTTCTAACTCTCTGCTGTTTGCAGAGGGTATTCCTAAAGGAATTACACCACTACAAGAAGCAGATAGAAATGAGGTATGTTTATATGAAAGACAGTAATACGTAATAAAGCCTGCAGGCTGGATAGCAAATATTTTATAATCACAAATTGAATGCAATCCAAAGAGTTAAAAATAAAACAAACAAAAACCCCCAAATAAAACAGTGCAGCAATTCTAGAGATTAACCGATTTTCCAGAAATTACAATATGTTTGAGGCTATTTGGTGAGCAGACACAGAGGCTAAATTCATCAAGAAAATTATTCACTCAGCATTAGCATTACAGCTGTGTTTTGCCTCCCAAGACTTTTGCTTTTATTTGCAATTGTGTTGATTATGCATATGCAAAATATTTTATCTATTCTATCTATTCCCTTTGCCTCTAAATGGTGCACTAATCTGTAATGACAAGCATGGTGCTGCACATGGAAAACTCATCTTCAGGGCAGGCAAAGGCACTTGATTCATATCTAGTAACTTTAAAGATCTGAATGTAGGATGAAATGGGTATAAATTTTCTCTTAACAATATAAATGTGGCATTTTATACAAGAATAATGCTCTGGTTTTAGGAAACAGTTATGGTATGTAGCTGAATTCATTACTGATTATTTCAAAAGCATGACTGCAGCAGCAAACCAGCACTTCAATTTTAATTTGTGAGCCTTCTGTGGGGTGACAGACATTTGCATAAGAGTGACAGTAACTTTAATCCCCCTCTACTCTTGACTTGTGCCTTGGTTTCTTTGAACACATTTCTAAATCGGCAAAGCTTCAGCCAATTAGGAATTATAATACTTCTTGGGAAAGAAAAAACGTTTTCAATCCCAATACAATTTCCACAAAATAAATTATTTGCATAGAGCACAGCCAGTGCAAGTAACTGTATTAAAATGCCATTGCTAATTAAATTGTATCCTTTAAAGCTTGGCAGTTTGGAGCAGAAAAGGAGGGGAAAGTGTTAAATATACGTGTAATTTTAAGCAATATTCTAAACACACTTTACTTGACAAATATTTGCTGAATATTTCCTGACTAAGACACATAGTGATAGCTATTTTCCTATTCCCTCATACAGAAGGGCAAGACAACAAAAGCAGCTGTCTGATTAGGGGCACTGTTGTCCTGAATCAATTACATCCCTGCAGCAGAGAGCTCCACTTATGCACCTGTTTTTAAATAAAAAGCTTCTGTAGCTCCCAAGCCTTGTACAAGGGAGATGGGGGTGGGGCTGGGGGAGAAACTATGAGTGAAAGAAACAATAATTCTTCTGAAGGTCAGCCAGGGCATACTTCATCCCTCGCTCTCCACATTCACTGATTGCCTCCGAATAGGAAATCCACCCAAATCTTCTGTTACAATCAAGAAGGGGGGAGGAGATCCGTGTTGAACATGTGCCACTTTCACTCGCTTTTGAAGGAATATAATTATTGTGTTTAACTGACTGACTTATCTCTTTCCCAGAGCTTTTCAAGTTGAAGGGTGACAGAGCTGAGGAGCCTGAGAACTGACTGCTCATCCTGATTGCAGGGTGCCTCCGGGTACCCATTAGTGCCTCCCCACCTCGCTCCCCTCCTCACCTACACCCCTGGCTAGGGCTGCTGCTTCAAGCTCTGCTCACAGCAGCGGTACCTGGGTCCTCACTGCCTCTCTGCAGGGCCTGCTGGCACAGGTGGGACCTATTTACCTTCCAGCCTTAGGTGCTGTTACCTGAAAAACAGCTGCAGGCTCAGAGCCCAGTCTGCTTATTTTGATGAGCTCAAATCCCAAACAAGAACCTTTCTGCAATTTATCCTGTCCCATAGCTTCTGGTAGACACCTTTCTATAAGAAATTCATTACCACTTACCACACAGAATAAAAAGGAGCCTGTTTATGCAGTCTTTTACTGCATGCATAAAGACTTCCTTATAATGTGAAATATTTCTCTGGAGTATTTGCATTTAGTACCTCTGACCCGTCTAAGCACACTTTTCCCCTTTAATATTAATAAAATCTTAGTCTTTGAGTCATACATATTTCTTCTTTAGCAGGATGAAGAAATTAGAATACATTGTTTTCTTATTATCTGAATGCATGAAGAAAAATGCAATTTAACTGATAAAAGAGTGGGTTTTGGCCAAGGCAGCTGTTCTGCAGTTTGCGCATATGTTCTGTTTTCAATTCCAGCTCGGAAGTGTCCAAGCTCTGTTTTCTTGCATACATAGCAGAGGACAACTAGATAGCTACCCTCATGAAAATTGCCATGCAAACACTACAAAAGGAAGATCCCCTCCAATATACATAGAAGTATGTTTTAACATAATTTATGAATGCTTTTTAATTTTTTCCATTTTGCTTTTACATGCAAAAAGGAGTCTGCCCAGTCTTTCAGAATCAGAGGGCAGGCTTTTGCAAAAAATATGGACACTAAAAACCAGGGCTGAAAAAATTCTTAACCATGGTTTTATAAATGCTTAGAAGCATTAGATTTTTCAGGCCTTAATATCGAATTATTAAGTAGATACAATCATTTTATTGAGGGAAAAAAAATAATTTAATATTTGATTGCAGCACCACTATATAATCTAAAACTGTACAGCACACAAGCTGTCTAGGAGGTATCTGGATTGCATTGAAGAATTTACTGTGTGGTGGATCTGTCTCTCTCTCTCTCTGGATGGCTGGGGAAATCGAGGATACTCTATTTGACTGCATGCTTAAGATGCCTGGAACTGAGACAGGTAAAGTATGATGGAGATAGATAAACAGATGCTTTTAATGATCTCAGTGCTTGCATAAGTCCTTGGTACCCAGGCAGCTTTAGAAACCTGACCTGCAGTGTCTGCCATATTGGGAAATGAAATTCAGGTTCTTCAGCAGTTTGGTCTCAAAGACCCAAGTTTTTGTGCACGTGCATACAGACATACTGGAGTTTCTTACCTCCAAAGATTACAGTCAAATCCCTAAACTATGTAATTTAGGGACTGCAATTACTTAGCAATTTTGTATTCTAATAGGACTTAGCTGGACAGGATATCTGTAAGAACAGATGTAAAAATCAGCCTAAACAGAGTGTGCCTGAAGGTGAAGAATGACCTTTTTGAAAGATACTGCTATGAAAGTAAAGCTTTCCGTTAGTTTGCGTTATAATTTGTCTTTATAATTAATAGAAAGGACTTCCATTAGAGATAGCCATTTTTAAAAAGCCTAAAATAGAGTCTGACACAGCAAGTCATTATTTATTGAACAAACGCTGAAATTTTAGTTCTCCTTTTCATAACAATCTCTGTTTACTCTTTTATTAAGTGATAACTATCATTCATTCTGATTTTCAATCAATAAAACGAAAGTGAAAAGTCACTCATTAAAAGAAGACATTCTGATCCAGTCAAAAGAGCTGCTTCAAAAATTTCTGAAGAACAGGGACACAGAATGTCAGCAAACAGCACTTAAAGCACGGAAACAATACAGATACTTCTGAAGAAAAAGGCCAAACAAGGAAACAAGCGGGCCCATTTGGCTTCAGTAAGGCTTGCAACACATCTCTCACAATACTCCTGAATCCATGTTAGGGTGTTACAGCCTATGCAGCCTATACAAAATTTACTGGCTGGTGGGGCTCAGAGAGTTGGGTCAATGGGTTGTGCTCTGCCAGGAGGTTGGTTAGATGCAGGTGTCTGTCCTGGGACCTGTTGTTAACATTTTTATCAGTGACCCAGAGGAGGTAGCAGTGCTCACTGCCATGAGGTTTGCAGCTAACTCCAGAATACTGGGAGCCATCAATATGCTTTGGAGAAGGGCTGCTATTCCAGGAAACCTAGGCAGGCTGAAGGAGAGAGCTGACAGAAGCCTTATGAAACTCAACAAGGACAAATGAAAACTCCTTCTACCTGGGGAGGAATAACTCCTGCAACAGTAATGGCTGCGAAGCAGCTCTGAGGGCACTGGCTTTGGGTGTGTGCAGGCGTGTGCTGACCAGAAGCCAGCAGTGTCCTGGCAGCAAAGACAGGCAGCAGCACCCAGGGCTGTACGAACAGGAATCCCATAACCACAGCCTCTCTCTAGTCAGCACTTCCTCCAACACACAAGAGACACTGATGAACAACCAATGTCAGAACATAACTACCAACATGGTCAGGCCTGGAACACTTGCCTCATGAGGACAAACTGAGGGAGACAGACTTGTTTGATCTGGAGAAGAGACAGCTTTGGTGAGACCTGACAGCAGCTCCTGGTACCTACAAGGAAGTTATTGAGAAGACGAAGCCAGCTCTTCACAGTGGTGCATAGTAGGAGAACGGGAGACAAAAGGCATAAACTGAAATGAGGAGTCTAGATTGTTTATCACACAAAGGTTTTTTCACTGCTTGGACAATGAAGCAGTGGAACAGATTTCCAAGAGAGGCTGAACAGTCTCCATCCTTGGAAGACTTCAAGACCAACTGGAAAAAAATCCTGAGCAACTTCATCTGAACTCAAAAGTTCACCCTACTTTGAGCAGAAGATTGGAGTAGATGCCTCCTGATCTCTCTTCAGACTTGAATTACGCTGTGGTATGTTCACGCTTCAAAAAAGGAAAATGAGACCAATCTATTCTTGAATATTAAACCAATTCAAATTTTCTAAACTAATGATAGTAACTGTATAATTTTATATTCAAATCTCTTGTCAATAATACTCGCCAAGAAATAAGGCACCTTGCTAACTTCGCACCAGCTGCCATGCAAAATCTCACATTTTATTGAGAACTTAGGCCAGAGGCAAGACAAATGCACTACTTGGAAGGAAGAATACATTTTGACTTTTCCAAAGACTCATGATGAGATTATTTTGTCCATCCTTCTTTGCCTAGCAAAACTCAGTAAGACTGAGACCTTTAGTGTGTTTTAAGTGCCACACATTCTAAACTTGTGCAGCATATACAAAATACATGTCAAATTAAATTCCAAAGGGTTCCTCAAAGCTCCTCTTCTAGTAAATGCAAATTGAAAGAGGGGAAAATCTGCTTGACTAGACAACAAGAAATGAAGTATAAATACCTATGCTTTTATGCAGACTGACAATTTAAAAGAAATCTTTTTTTTTGCCCTAGAATTTTGCCCTAGAAAAAAACAATTTAAATATTCTTTGCATTGTGTTTCTATGCAAGATTTTTTTTTTTCCTGGGGTGGGTGTTGAGTTTATTTTGTCATTTGGTAAGTCAATCTCAAATGTTGAAAGTTTTGGGCTTGGGAATCCCAGGCGGCATTCAGCCAAAACCAATATGCGAAGACCAGAGATAGTTCAAAAACAGCTCACCCTCTCACAGACATGTCCAAGAGGCAATTGGTAGTGCACCTGTTTTAACACGCATGATATCACAACGTTGCCGTAAGCAGACATAATAATTTAGACACAATGTCCTATTGCAAGGTAAGTCCCCAAATTACTTCAAATATAAACCATATTTAAAGCATAATATGTATTTGTATCATTCATTCACTGGAAAATGAGCAGTTTTGTAGCTCTCTTTGTAAAGAGAGACTTCTAGTTGCCTATTTAGACAATTTGAGCATCAATCTTCCTAGCAGATGATAACCAACATTCAGCACTAACTGCAGCAGTCTAAATTAGAAAAGAGACATTATATTTCCTAGATTATCTGCTCATCCACATACACCAGTTATAATCCACACATATTTTCAAGAGCAGATCAAGTGATTGACAAATTTTTAAAAAGAGTTCTAGTTCTAAAATATTTTGCAAAATCTATTCACACCAATCCTTAGAGGAAAAGAATCCCCATGATGCAATAACCTAGGTATTATTACAGTTCCCTAACTGGGACACGTAGCTCATATTTCTTTATACTATCTGCCAAGTGAGCAGCTGACACAATCACAAAGTGCATCTTAAACAGTAAGTGGCATTTGAGACTTTCAATGACTCTTCATTAACTTAGTGAAAGGAAATGAGTAGAATAATATTTTCTACTTTAATCATCTGTACATAGCAACTATTATAGCAACCATGCTACTATTTACTTTCGCTGTAACAATGATGAAATATGTCACAATGAAATGAAAATAAATTTAACTAAAATAAGACAGAGAAGAAGAGGAAATAACCCTTGAAATTACAGCTCAAAAGCAATACCTAAAAAGTCATTCTCTCAGTCAGGGGCTCTGAAGCTGGGCACACACCAATGACTGTATGTGCATCATACGTGCTGCTCTCTGCGTTCTTAAGGTTTGTTTGATCTGATGAGGTTGCAGCAATATCTGTATTTGACCTGGAAGAAAACTGGGCAGGTGCATCCAGCACTTCTTTACTCCCACAGAGTGTGATAGCCCTATTTTTCTTTTTAAATTTCAAGTGTCCCTTTGTGGGAAATTATGCCTGAATCACAAAATAAACTGGACAGACTGGCAGCAGGTATTTGCCAAGGGGCAAATTAACGTGAATAGAGAGTTAATAAGATTCAATATTGCCCTTTCATTAAGCCTATACCACAAGCCTTGGGACTTTCACTTGAATATCAGGTATGTCCTCATAGTTGCAGTACAAGTAGTTGCAGTCAAGTGAGCATTAAATGAATCAGGAAACGAGTATTGTTAGCTAGCCAGCACTATTTGGCCACAGCAGCAAATGCTGATCATGGTCTAAACAGGATGCTCCCAGAGCAGGCTTCCCAGGCAGTACCTGGCCCTGCGTGGGCACCTGCCCCAGGGCTTGCAGCCCAGCAGGTCTGTGATCCACCCTGAGCACTACAGCAGAGGGGTGAAGCTGCAGTGCAGACACCAGAGAGGTGAGGCCAGGCCTGCCATCGGAGCAGGAATTATGGCTTGGAAGAGGTGTGCCCAGCAAGGGTTTATGACCTGAAATTCAACTACAGAAACACACCCCAGAAACTGACAGGTTGGGATTAATCGCTGAAGACAAGATACTCTGCAGACTGACGACTCATTCCCCGGCCGAACGTTTTTTCTTTGCTCTGACTGCTCTGGTGGATAAATATCACCATGCTCAGGGACCATCTACACCCGTTTTTCACAACTTTTACTTCTCCCAGACAGCAAATCTCTTCTTTCAGTGATATATGAGGATGGAAAACATCAACAATAAAAGATCATAACTACAATGTCTCAGTCCTGACAAGATTATGTATTTTCATCAATTCACACCATTCCCGAGGGAGCCCAAAGCAGGTCATGCCGTCATATCTCCTTTCCTTCTAGAATCATAGAATAGTTTGGGTTGGAAGGGACCTTTAAAGATCATGTGACATCTTCAGCTAGATCAGGTTATTCGGAGTCCTGTCCAACCTGACATTGAGTGTTTCCAGAATGGGACATCTACCACCTCTCTGGGCAACCTGTTTTAGTGTTTTATCCTCCCTTACTGTAAGAAATTTCATTCTTTGAACTAGTCTAAATCCACCCCCTTTTGGTTTAAAACCATTACCACTTGTCCTATCCCAACAAGCCCTGCTAAAAAGTTTGTCCCCATCTTTTTTATAAGCCCCCTTTGAATACTAAAAGGCCACAATAAACCCCAACTCTCTCAGCCTGTCTTCATAAGAGAGGTGCTCCAGCCCTCTAAGCATCTTCATGACCCTGCTCCAGTCCTGCTCCAACAGGTCTTTCCTGTGCTGAAGACCTCTGAGCTAGACACAGTACTCCAAGTGCAGTCTAATGAGAGTGAGTAGAAGAGCACAATCACCTCCCTCACCCTGCTGGCCATGCTACTTTTCATGCAGCCCAAGATCCAATTGGCTTTCTAGGCTGCAAATGCACATTTCCAGCTCATGTCCCACCTCTCATTCACCAGCATCCCCAAGTCCTTCTTGGCAGGGCTGCTCTTGATCTGTTCATCCCCCCAGCCTGTCTTGATATGGGGGGTTGCCCTGACCCAGGTGCAGCACCTTGTACTTTGTCTTGTTAAACTGCATGAGATTCCCATGGGCCCATTTCTCAAGTTTGTCCAGGTCCCTCTGGATGGCATCCCATCCTTCAGGTGTGCCAACTGCACCACACGGCTTGGTGTCATCTGTAGACTTGCTGGGGGTGCACTTGATCCTACTGTTTATGTCACTGATAAAGACCTTAAATAACACTGGTCTGAATATGGATCCCTGAGAGACACCACTTGTCACTGATGTCCATCTGGACTCTGAGCTGTTGACCACTACTCTCTGGATGTGACCATCCAACCAATTCCTCGTCCACCAAACACTCCACTCCTCAAATCCATATCTCTCCAATATAGAGAGATGGATGTTGTGGGGAACTGTGTCAAAGGCCTTACAGATTCCAGACAGATGACATCCATGGCTTTTGCCTTGTCCACTGAAATAGTCACTCCATCATACAAGGCCACGAAGTTGTTTAGGCAGGACTTGCCCTTGGTGAAGCTGTGCTGGCTGTCTTGAATCATGTCCCTGTTTTCCATTTGCCTTAGCATATCCTCTTAGGAGGATTTGTTCCATGTTCTTCCCAGGCATGGAGGTGAGTCTGACTTAGTTCCTGGTAGTTCCCAGGGTCTTCCTTTCTACCTTTTTTAAAAATGCATGCAATGCTTCCTTTGTCCAGTCACCAGTGACTTTACCTAGAAGCAGCAAACAAGTCAGATGGCTGCCTTTGAAGTCCGAGTTTAGTTTCAAAGCTCCTCTTCTCCTTTCCTCCATGTAAATGTGTTATGCCTTCTAATTCTCTGTACTCTTTTCAACTCTGCTGGTTGCAGCTCCATAATCTCTGGAAGTTGCTTAAACACCTGCCTCCTGTGCCAGCCAAAACAACACCATCTGTTGCACAGCCTGAAAGGTCTATGAACCACAGTGTTTTCTGATTTGCCTAAATTATAACGAATCCTTTCTCCTCAAACACGCCAGGCCAAGCAGCCTTCCAGGGGCTCTGACAGGTACTTGTTTCGCCCCCCCTAGTTCCCTTTGTTCCCACTTGGGCATGGGGGCCAGCCCCACACCAGCTCACAGTGCTCATTGCTTGAGAGGTCAGAACAAAAGCTCCCTGAAAACGTCTCGCAAGCACTTGCCAAATCCACAGCCAAGGCTGCATGAGGTTTCTAACTGTGGTCCATGGGTCATTACTCTCCAATTGGGTTTTCCAGCAGATGTCAGGGGTAGGTTAGTGACAGGCCAGCTCTCGCTGTTAGCAGAAAGCACGTACAGGATGCAGGACCAAGGCTCACCTGCACTGATCCTCATTCTCATTCAGCCCACGCTCTGCTCCCCTGGTCCCTTCTTTCCTTTCCAGTACTGCCCTTCTCACCTGCAGTATCTCAGGCCTCTGTCCTTTTCTCACTTTAAGACTAACGGGCACTTGAGTAATCAATTCATCTATCAAGATGATAAAAAAGGAAATGGATGGGATGAGGGAGGCGATAGTTTCAAGCACTGTACTACAGACAATCAGGAATATTATCCTGATCCTGTGTCTCAGGATTGTCCTTGTATTACCTGAAGATTTCTCCTTTGTCTTACTTTATGATTTGTACTTAACTCACTTTCAGATTTGGGAAGGTTAAATTCAGATTACCAAGCAGTCTGAGAAATAGTAGCATTCTACAGAAAATAATTGGTTCATACAAACCACCTGGATATTAAACAGGAGTGAGAAGTCCCAATCCATTTTCATTAGTGTGTCTCTGTGGATATTTTTATTTGCTGTCTTTTCTTCCTATTTACCTCAAACTAGGAAGGACAACTGGAAGCCAACCAGACAAACAGCCAGCCCAATTACCTACACTTTGTTTCCTTAGTGGAACGGGGTAAAGAAGTGGCCTAAGCAAAACTGGAAAAAACTCAAACAATTCTCAAAGGAAACTATAATTCTGAACATCGTAATCCTCATTTGAATTTAGTGACTTATCAAATATATCAAATATTACATTTAATAGGGACAAAAATTAGCATTCTGGGATTCAGTTTGTCTGAACAGGCAACATTCAGGTTGGGATAAAACAACGTAAGAATGAGACTTTTCAGAAATTAGCAGTACTTTCAAGGGAACTGGAAGTCAGAGTCCTGAGATAAAAATCAATTGCCAAAACAATTCTTTCAACAAACAGACTTTTCTGCTTCACCCCTGGCTACCATGTATTTCTTGCCTGAAAATGCAGGATTATGAAACATTCCACCTTTGCCATGATGAAGGAAGCTACCAGCTGCATGTAAGAGACAGTAATCCTTAAACACCCACAGCTGTTGCGTAGGTAATGCTGCTGTCATGTACCATCATTTCTTTCCTACCTGCACTCTTCAGACTTTATACATTAAACACAAAAGGAGACCACTGAAAGCTGCAGGACTCCTCACAAAGATCATGCAATTTTGTGTGCATCAGTACTCAGGGATGAGGAAGCCTGTGTGGAGACATTTGTCATTTATGGAGGTTGTTGACATGTTCAGCTGGCACAGTTCGGAGGTAATGGGGAAGTCTGTGCTTCAGCCTCAAACAAATTACTCTTCTATAACACTAAGGTCCCAGTTTTCTGTACATCTGGCCCAGATTCTCTACGGCTACCCACATAGGTGAAATTTAAACGTGTTTCTCGCTGCAGCTTCGTGTCTACATCACCTGTGATTAGTAAACAGCAATCATTTTTAATGTTCTTTGGAAAATGTTTTGGCTGCATTTCAAGCGTTTTTATGTATTCTCATCATGATCTTTTTCTGTAATTAAATTAAAGATAATTAGCATTTTCCTTACAGTCTGTATCTGCACATCTTTTTGCCCATGTCCTAGACCATTAAATTACATTTAGTAAGCCTTCATTGTATCCTAGAAAACAACTGAATCACTGAAGGTCAAAGTCTTATTTTTATTCAGTGCAAATAATAAACGATAGTGCATAAAATAATGCAATATTTACTCCAAAGTCTCAAATGACATTTGACTGGAAATTGGTTTTATATACCTATTTACTTCCCTTAATATCTAAGATATAGCAAATGTTCTTTGTAAATACTGAAAGTGAGGTGAGTCACTAGTTCAACAGAACAACCCACTGAGAATTTGATGATAATGCAACTAACCCTGGTACTGCTACTTTTTTTTAAGTGTTAAAAGATCAGAAGAGGAAAATTTGGAGTCATCAAAAAATCAATAGACACATCAGGAAAAACAAAAAATGCAATTACAGGCTCCAACATTTGCATATTTCAGTCTTAATATTTATCTAATACATATTTAATATGTGTATTTTAATGTCATTTCAGCTTTAACAGATTGCAGCATTTACAAAAGAACTATCATGAATTGTCTTTGTTGAAGCAAAGCTAATTCCTATATCAGTATTTAAATTCATAGACTTCACCCCCATATTTACAAGTCTTGTAAACTAATTGTCAACATAATGGTCCATCTGCATTCTACAAAGCACTAAAGCAAACACAGAAACATTTCTTCTAGTAATTTTAAGAATAAATAGTTTATAAATGTGCTATATTTTAAAAAGAACAATTTCAGAGTGCTGCTGCTAAGATTATGGAAGGAAATAATTTGTATAAACATCACTGATAATTCACTACTGGAGGTCATCTAGTCAAACCTCCCTGCTGATACCACATGACAAACTCAGCCATTATGACTCTCATAAAGAGGTAGAACTAAAGAGGTTGCCCTAAAGAATCCACATGGCATTCTGTGCTTAGTTAGTCGACCAAAGGTATTTTTTTCTACAGGCTTTTTGCTATGGAAACAAATAAACCAGTAGTACTAGTAGCAGTAGCAGCTTGCCATCTGCTGACACATTTTCATCTGACACCGTCCTTTGCACTGCGTTTTATCTTTGCATTTGCATAGGAACACCTACCCACCCTCCTCCTAGACTCAGTGTGATAGCTTCACAAATTTGCCTGTATGGAATGTATCAAGTAAGGCTGTAAGTACTCCTTTAGCAACACCTTGGTGCACAGGCAGGCAATCACATACATTTGGGATTCCACCACTTATTTTCCCGGCTGGAGAAAGCGAAAGATCATTGAAGCTGGAGAGCTGTCACTTGAGGTGAAGTGCCTTACTGTAAGATCAGAATGCTCTTGAGCTACAGCCAAAGTGAAGTGTTTAGAAGAAGGGAGGAGGGAGACGCTGATGTTTGGATCAGTGGAATGTATTCAGAATAATACAAAGCTGTAATTTTTAGTAGCAGATTTTAAAAAATGAGATCCAGAGTTGCTGGGATGACTCATGTACACATGCCTTTCAATGAAGGAAAACCAGAGTGACATTTTCATAGCAGAAAAAAGAATCAAATTGGGTGTACACAGGAAAGAGCAAGAAATTAAAGACACACTCTATGGCTTGGATGAAAAGATAGTTGCAGAAGTCTGATCTAAATGGTTTATACCTGGCTCTTTTTGGGCTGATGAGCTCTGCACAGCTCTGCTGATGTCTCACGAGGAAAAAGTTCAGTCTTCCCTCGGCACATAAACTAGAGAAATACTGATTTGTTTCTACTATGGCATGGATACAACCTCTGAGACTGAAAAAATCCCCTTAGGAACATGTTATAGTGGGATCTTAACATGATAACTGAATAACTGTTCAGCTGGGGGAATTTTAACAAGGCTGTAATAAAGCTCTTACTATTGTTCAGTCTGATCTATTAGAGAATCTTTTCTCCATCTAGCTTCATTTAAGCTTTTTTCCTCCCTGCTCCTCCACCCCTCTCTCCTCAAGTAAATCCAATCAACTAAGCAGCCATTTAGTTAAAATCCTCTGAGGGTCAAAGTCCTCAATTCCTTCAGGACTCTTACAGTCCTATCATCATTTCTTCAACTCTATTTTTCTAGATCATTGATTTTTTTTTTTTCCCTAGGGCTTTTTGAAACTGCTCCTCTGGTACCATTTGTGCAACAGCCTGTTGTGCAGCGAGCACTGCCCAGGTCTGACACACACAGTTCCACACCAGACTGTGCCTCTGACAGGCCATTAGAGCCAGCCTCCACTGTGGAGAGAAGTGCATCAATTTTGATTGTTTTATTTAATTTTTTTTCCACCTTTGACACTGAGATTAATGCTGTAATTCTCTGAAGTCTGTTGGATAGCCTGGAGAATGTGTATGGGTCTAGCTGCTATCTTACAGCTGACAGTTGACTCTCTCAGTAATCCAGTGTGAAACTGGAGGGCCCACTTAGCAGGAATTCACACAGCTGTTTCTGGCACTTCAGTATATCCTGGATCTGCACAAATATCTGACGTAAAACATGGGCTGAGGAGAAATTCTCTCAATTGCTATCGCATTTTCCTCAACCAAAAACTCCAAAGATAAGGCATGCACTGTTGGAAACCAACATCCGACCCAGCCAGGACTTGCAATAGCTAAGGAGAGAGAAGGAAAAAGCAAAACCACGTGGCTCCTGGAGGCTGTCATGAAAACAAATGCCTGCAACAGGAAATGATGACTGCAGATAGCAGGACATCACAAGAAGTTGGTAGCATTGCAGGAATTTGTCAACCAAGCTAGGCCCTTTTTATACAGAATTAGGTGGTGGTATCTTTCCCATATCTCGGGAGAGCAGAATGCTGTTTTGTTCAAGGAAGCCTCAGGTGAGAACCTCACCAGGTGAAACTGCTAAGTTTGAGGCACAAGCAGGATTGCCACTGCAGTAGGACTGCTCACACTCTGCTTTTACTTCAGGGTAGCCCTGTCAGTCACCACAAACAGTGCAGGACTCCTCAGTAACTGATTATGTGTTGCCATTTAGTTAGAACTGATGGATTGATTGTAATTGTTCTCTTGTGTTTTCCAGTGGTATTACTGTTGTGTTTGGCTGGGAGATAAAAATGGGAGAAAGTGCTGTTAATAGGTCCTGGCACGAGCTAATTGGAACAATGTGTTACACAAAACTGCTTATTACACTGCACTGCTCTGCCTGTTTTTCTGGTGTGGCACAAAGTACATCTGCCAAAAGCCTTGGTTCCAAGTAATTACCCCCTAGCATGAGAACAAGAGTAGCCACAGCAGAATTTTATAGGCTTTAGCACATTTGTAACTCCAAGTAACACTCCCCTCTTCAGGTACACTTCTAGAGCAGCACTGAATGATGAGCTACAGGTTGAACTTTTGTCCTCTCTCAGAAAGAGCGCAGTAGATTAAAACCCAGGTATGTTAATACAAATAGTGTTTTGCCACCGTAGTTTAATTTTCCAGTCTTGCTGGCATTGCAATGGTAAGCAATTGGTAAAGTCTGAAGGGTGACCTTAAAAAAACAAAGTGCTTTAATGCCATACTGAAGTTGGGATGATAATAAAATTGATTAATTTTCACAAACTCACATGAGAAAAAGAGTAGATGGAAATGCTATTTTAGAAGAGTAAGGGTTACTATCATTCTGGCTGCATGGCCATGTACTCAGAAGCATTAGGTTGCTGGAATTTACTGCCCATTACTTCTTTCCTGTCTTGAGTATACTGCATTTAAATGCAACAATGAGCTAACATCTGTATATTCCACAAAGAAGAAGGCTGATAAATATTAATGAAATTTGCTCCTCATGTATCTTATGAATTTTTATGTATTCTTTCATCTAGGGGCATCATCGTACAACTTTCACATAAATGACTGCAGAGATCCCATTTCAACCTTGAATTTCCACTTTGCACACAGGCCCCTGCAGAGGGAAAGCAAACAGAGCACTCACTTGGCTGACAACTCTGACTACTGAAGAGCCTCTAACCCTTCACAGAAGTAGCCTTTTCTCATCTGTTTAAAGAACAGTAGTAAGACAAATTCTCTCCCTAAACAGATTAATTTTAACTCAGCAGCACCGGAATGAGTCTTTACTAGATTGCCTTCAGCTAGGCACGCTGCCCCCTGCTCCTCCCCATGCAGCCAGGCACCATAAACACCAGGCAATAGATCAGCAGTATTAAGCCACATTTCATGGAGTGTAAGAGGAAAGGAAGTAGAAAATCACTACTGGTAAATAAGGCCATCCTTGAATACACCAATATTTCTCAAGTGCAAAATGCTTTTACTCTTTTCTGTATTTTTCCCCATTCCAAATTCCTGAGTTCTGCACTCATGAGCCTTTTTACAAGAAAATAGCAAAGAGCTCTTTAGATAAATGCAACCCACTTCAGAATACTGTGGCCATCTGATCCCTGCAGAGAGAAGCTTAAACAAAAATCTGAAGTTAACTCTGACCAAATGCAATGTGTAACTTGTGGGTTTTGCTCTAGGATACAAGGTTCGCTCCCCACAGAACAACAACTTAATTACCAAAGAAAGTATGTGGGGTTTTTTAAGCTTCTAAGTGCTTAAAATAAACAAACAGAAAAGAAGAAAATATGTACTCTATAAAGTACAGTAACTATCTTATGATAATTTCTGCAGTATCTTCTGAAGTTACAAACCAATCTTAGCATTTCATGCATTAAAATATGCAACTTTAAAATTGCTGTATACAAACTTATATGCAACTGTCAAGATTTATTCCACTGAGTATTGATTGCTGCTTCCAATCTTTCCTTGACATTAGTTAATCATGGCAGTTGAATTCTTTAACCCTAGAGATCTGAACTGGGTTTGGGGGGACACTAAGCATAAAATGTCCTCATTACACACACCATCTTGCCCTTCATGTTCAGTGAGTCCTTGGTGTCTGGTCCTTTCATTACCAGGTGAACCACATGATGCACGTGAGGGAATAATATTTCTCTATTCTTTGCTAATTTAGTTAAAGCTCCATTGTATTACATGATTGTTTTGCAAATAACAAAATCATTGTTTATCCAAATTCAAGCTAAGACCGTGAGCAAAAATCTCAGCCATGCTGGCCTGCACCAAAGTAGCTCAAGCACTCGGTTGAGAAAAGAGCACACCCCCCCCTGAAAAATCGACTAATGCCTACAGGAAAAGGCCACTATGAAAGTAATAACTCAACTTCAGACATCAGGAACAGACCTGCTGGTCATGAAAGAATCAGAGCAGACAATGAGGAATCACTGTAAAGGCATCTGCACACATATGAGTAAGATTACAAGGGGGATCTTCCTCGCACATCTTTAAAATATATGCACTCATACAGAACTTGCCAGCTCAAAATTATGTTATTGTACCATGGTGTTTTCAAAGGCACCTAAAGCCTGAAGAAAGCGTAGTGGAAGTCAAACAATTTTTTTAAAAAATCCCATGCCAACAGCTACAGAACTGAAAGGTTTGTTGCACAGTCATGGCCTTACAGCTGGTTAAATAATTTCTAGCCAGGTTCAATACTTAGGCTGTTGGACGATTTTTATTTTGATACAGAAATCTTCTGTCTCTTCTAAAAATGCGATTTGATGCAATTTTTAAAATTTCACTGATCTCCACCCCTGAAATATATTCCTTCTTTTAATGGAGATATATGAGAAAAAAGAACAGTTGTCATACTGCAGTGTTCAGCCCACCACTACAAAAAATTTACTGAAAATTACAAGCTCATAGACAAAACCTATTGAAGACCTTTCAGCAAATTCTAAGATACTTTGATCTTTAATTCTTCCAAACTGAAGATGCTATCACAGTCTTTGTGCAGATATCATAGTAATAAAAAAAATTACATGAATTTTCATTATCATAAAGGCTGAATATTAAGGACATGACCTTTTTTAACAAAACATTGGCTGTAGAGGTGTCATTGTCACCTATTCCAGGAAAAAAAAAAAGGCAAAAAAATAAAGCATTGATATGTGTCTGCATGACCTCTCGTAATGCCTGGATGATATGCTGGGAAAGCAAAAATGCCTAAGAAGTCTCTGATACTTCCATGCACGAGATGCCGGCAAACCTAGGACCACTCTCACCTGCAGCAGAAACAGGGTATTTCTTCTTCCATTAGCTTGCTCTCTAGGGTAACTGAGAACAGAGATGTTACTGTCAGACAGCCATTGTCTTCTTCCTACTATCACTGATTTGTGCCACTGAACTGAACCTCTAAATATTCCTCAGTTGCCATGGAAGCTGTGGGAAGAGTGGTATTATCCCAATACACTAAAGGGAACAGATAACCAAAGATCCTAATAGTGGGCTTCCTATCTGCTTGGAATAATTGAGCAAGTCAGATTGAGAGAAAATTCCAAACTGCTCAAACATTCTTATCTGCTGACATTTCCCGATACAGATGCTCTAGTAAAACTGCATCCAAATTTTCACTTAAAAAATAATGTGCTTGAAGGGCACTAAAATGTTTCCATTTTTTTTGGAGGTTGGGATTTTTTTCGTGGGTTTTCTTTTTCTTTTTTTTTTTGTTTTGTTTTGGTTGGTTGATTTTTAATTTTTTTAAGCTTTACATGCACAATTACTTTGGTACTGTGCTAACCTAGAAGATTTTTAGTAAGCTGATTATTGAGCTAGAAAAGGCATTTTAGAGATGAGTTTGACTTTGAAACCCAAACTCATTTCAGAGTTGAAAGGCCACATCTTTACACACCTTCATAAGGGCTGAGAAATCATCACCACAGACCCAATCCTAACAGGAATGGATCTGTCAGATATTACATAGCCTGCACAATAGACAGCGTGTTCAGAAACTGAATAGAAAAGAATCATTTTTTTGTATAAAACCAGTGTGTAACAGCTGATTTAAACATACTTACAGTATGGATAGTTCTGTTAGGAACATATTTGTGTTTTATAATGATGAGAAAATAGATTTCTTAATATGGAACACATACTGTCCAGCTCTTTTCTTATGCTGTTACATATTCATGAGAAAGCAGTATCAGCACTACACTATCAGAGAAAAATTTGTGTTAGAAAAATCAAATCTACAGCATCTAAACTATGCAGTGTAACCTTAAAATATGCCATCTTAGATAAAAATAGCTGATGGTATTTTTCACCACCTTATGGTACAACATAGGTCTTGCTGGTAAGATCATTAGAAGGTTAAACACCACCTCCCCACCAGTCCTGGAAAACTGAAGCCAATGTAATTTTCTTTTAAAAGATTGCTTGTGTTTGACACCATTATACATGTTAAACAGTCTTTCAGGCATGCATTTATATTGAAATTCAACATAGGATTTAGACTTGGAAACTGTGCCCAGTTCCTGCCAATTCAGAATCTGTGGGAAGTCAGAAAAAAAATTAATATTCCCAAAGTGTGCCCCTACATTGTCCAATCCAAGAGGACTACTAATTTAAGTCCTAGTAAATTAAATAATGTCAGCATTATAAAACTTACAATATATAGCCATTTGAACTTACAATACCCTTTTGATTAATCATTCCTGATCTATCGCACATCAATAATTAAATGTCTTCCGAAATGTCAATGCTTATCAGAAAATTACTTAGTTGGGAACACATTAGCCTCATAATTTACCTAATATTTATCTTCAATGCCTGAATTTATTATCCTTTTTCTTATAAAGATTAGTAGTGAATTACATGTTTAAAACTTAGATCATGAACCTGCAGAAAAAAAAAAAAGGTGCATAATGCTCTGAAGAGAGCATCTGAGGTATTTTTCAAAGATTAGGGAGTGGGTCGTGTATAAAAAATTACAAGGAATAACTGGAACAGGTCAATAAAGAATAGCAACATTAAAAAAAGTCTCAAGAATATTCTCTCTAGCTGAAACATATTTTATTCAGTTTCCTACAACCAGCATTAATTATCATGCTTGTCTTTCAACTGGAACATATCAGGCTAGTCATGAAGAGAAATACATTTTTAAATTATCAGTTAGATCTTGTCCTGCTTTGAAAACAGAAAGAAGGGTTTTTTTTAAAGATGAATTTCTATTTTTTTTAACAGCCACTGTGCAGAACTGACTTTTAAAAGAACTAATCTTGCAGAAGGATTAATAAAGGGATTTGGCATTTATAGGACTAATATGAAGATCTCCAATTACATTAAACAGAACAGAAATACTTCAAGGCATCCTGCGGTTAGGAAAGAACTTTTCCTTAGAGCAGCTTATTCCATAATTGTCCACTGTGGGAGTTTTAGCACTTTTCTCCAAGATCTAATACTCTCCACTGCTGGAGACAGAAACACTGGGACAGATATATAATTGTATGGATCAAATTTGGAAATACTTTAAAGAAAAAAAAAAAAAAAGGCAAAGGCTTGTCTAGCCAGTAAATTTTTTTGCAGGAATTGCTCATACTTATTTTGAGGGCTCAGACCAAATAGCAACTCAGCACTGCTGAGAAAGTTGTAGGCATGGCTGCCCTCCTGGCCGCTGCCATTAGTTAAAGCCACTTGTCAGCCAACTCTCCATAAAATGAGGGTGTTTGAAACAAATGGCACCAGTTGTAAGTTGTAGCTGGTTTATACCATTTACACACAGAGCAGAGGAAGCTTTAAAATTACAGCGGCTCTCACACTCAGGAGTTTCATATTTTTGAAAACTGGGAGAGAGGATATACAAACTGTATGTCTGAGAACATAAATAATTTCCTACTCATTTCTCAAGTGTATTTTTGGTTACATTAATCAGAAGCAGACTCAAATTCTACCACAGTCAATATACTTTTAGAATATTCCTTTTTTTGCCCTTCCCTGTTTCTCAACCTGCTAAGAAACCTCAAGTTGGTAGTTTTTGCTGTTGCTGCTGCTGAAATTCTAGGGGGTATTCATCAGAATATTTCAAGACAGGCAGAGATATAGCTAATGAAGATGGAAGTTATTATTGTCTTGTTTGTATTCTCATCATAAAAAAAATATACCTAGTGCAAACATCCCTGTTTTGTGAAAGGAACCCAAGACATTAAAAACTCCTGAGAAATAAATATAGATACAGACACCACACCTCTAGCCCTGGGGATTAAATACTCTGATGCTTGCTGGGAGCACATTACCACTTTCTCAATTCTGAGCATGAAGTACTGCAGGCACTCAACCACCTTTATTAAAAAAAAAAAAAAAATCACACAGCATAGTCTATGCCATCCATAGACCTGGAGAAGGCTCAGGAGACTGCCTGGAGAAGTAAGGATTGTTTTCAAGAAATCCATGGAATGAGTGTAGGTGAACTGTAAAGTGAAGGAATGGGCTTCAGGAATGATTATTTAAAAACTCCAAGTTTAATTAAGGTAGCTTAACAGAAGGCTTTATGTACCTTTATGTTACAAGTAGGGCAGTCTAGTGATAACACTTCAAACCTAACACTAGCACAGACTTGTTTGTCACGTAGAATCTGTGACGGGTCCGAAAAAAGGATAAAAAGTGCCCTCATGTGCCTCTATTCTCCTTTGTCCTCTAAGACTGCAGTGTCAAAGCCCAGAAAAAAATCAAATAATTACTCTCACATTTTATATTGCTATTTCTGCACTCAGATCAAACCCAGTCAGGATCTGACTGGCCCAGATATCCAATACAGACTCTGTGCCTAGCAGAAAGAGAAGCTGCTGGGGAGTCTGGAAATACAGCGTTATCCCATAGTAAAAAGAACGGAAGAATTAAAGAGAAAGATGGAAGGTGTATTATGGATGATTTTTTTAAAGACTTTCATATGAGAGGTTAGAAGGAACCTCTGATATTCCTGGAACTAATGTATGTTTGAATTTGAAAATACTGAGTCAAGTTCTACCACTGACATCATTCAGAAAATCTGTCCTTTATTGTGGCACATTTTACCAGTGTTAATCACTGTATTTCTCTCAATTTTTTCTAGCTTCCAGCTGTTAGACACATTTGTCAGCTGGACTGCAAGGCCCTCTAACATCACATTTCTGTTCTCTGTGCAATACTAATCTAAAATAATCTGGTTCTTTCTTGACCATTTCCTTGACCAACTGAACCAACTGAGATCCTTTAGAAAGTCACAACAAGGGTCTCACCTGAGACCTCAAATTGCTGACTTCCTTCTTGTGCCAGGGACTTCAGGACTAGACACAGTACTCCAGAAGCAGTCACACCAAATTCAATATCTAAAGGTGGCAATTATCCACATATTAACCTCTCTGCTGTCTTGAGAGATTATGTTCAGCTGATAGCTGCTGTGATTAAGAGACGCAGCATTGTTGTTTGCCCTGACAACATCACCCAGCCAGAGGAACACTGCATACATTCCTTCTCTTCACCATTCGAACTCCCCTCTGCAAGAGGAGGGAAGATTTTTTCCTACTTTCTGCAGTCACATATTCATCTGTTTGTTCACCTGTCACAAGTTTGTTTTGGCAAAGAAAAGACTGACCAGCCTGAGACTCAAAAAGTATGAGGCTCATTGAAATTACTTGTCTAACCCCATCACAACAGGGAAATCTCAGGGCTTTTTATTAGCTTTATTGCTCAGCACTGATAAGGAAAAAATACCCGTATGGAAGAGGAGTTCTCATGACAAGGGCTGGCAAGACAGACAAATGAACAGAGAAGTGAGATTAAAAGGAGTTTGTCATTCATATAGAGCTTTTCAACAAATTGCTGAACTAATGTTTTAAAGGCTAAAAGTTTTTCTAGAGGCAAGGAAAAACTTCAGCAAATTAAATTGCTTTCACAATTAAATGCTGTGTAAGTTGAAAAATTGCAGGCAATTGCCTGAGATTCTACAAATGGAGCAAAGATGAAGGCATATGATATGGAGAAAAAAACCATTGTCCTGTGACCAAGACAACTCTTTAAAATACAGTGCTCCCTTCTTCCATAAGGCAGGTAGCAGTCTTACAACCTAAAAAGTCACTTACTAATGGGCTGCTGACACATTTACAGCCACTGGTTTGGTACAGCCAGGCAAGAGACAAGGTGCAACCCAAAAATCTGCACCCACAGGAGTGTGTACCCACAAGAGAGGGAAGCTGAATCCAAACCCCTGCGCCATGACAGGGGCCATCCATCACCAGGAGATGCCCATGCAAAGGTTTGCAACCTTTAAAAAGCTGAATTTTGAATTCTGAGTTTTGTAAAGCTGGAGGATTATTGTAGGTGTAACTAATATTACTTTGTACTCAGACTCTGAAATAAATGCCAGTCTGAGGCTGGTCAGAATCTCTATCAACCCATCAAGATCATGTGGATCTGCATGAGCAGTGCTGGAAGCAGCAAACCTCATTGCTGATTTGGAGTGCTCAAAACTGATGAGAAGCACTTTAAACTTAAGAAAAGAAATACTAAGCAAGTACTTCACACTGAATTGCAACGTTTTAACAGTTCAGGAAAGCTGCAAATGTACCTTTTACAGGATTCTGCAGTCACCTGCCCGGGAAGGGATGTTTCAATGTGTACACTCCTAACTTTACGTACACAGCAAAGTACAGTCCCTGTACAGCCCAGTTCCACTCATCTCTTCCCAAGAAAAGGAAGTCACTAACAGTTTGGGTACAATCCAACATTTAAAAGCTTGGCATTTCTCCTTGAAGTTTCAAAGGTAAAGAAAAAGCTAGGGGTTTTGTTTTAAGTGATACTATTTACCTCTCTTCTTCTACATTATAAGGGAACTAAGCTGTACTGGCTACACTGTAACTTGTTGGTGTAATTTTTCACTTGGCTGAAGCATAACGTTTTTCAAAACAGAAGCTATTTGATATTTATCAGCAAAAGGATTTTAGCATGCCTACCCCTGCAGAGCAAAAACCCCTATATTCAATACTGCCCCTTCACTCTTCTATTCCTTTTTAACCAACTATCATTCATTGTCCTCAGGGTGCTCATTAATTCTGAAGTTTAAAAGATATCCATCAGCAGTATCATAAATTCATAGATAGCTACAACAGAAATGTCTCTCTCTCTCTAAGCATGAATTTTTCTTTTATAGTTTAACCTCTGTGATTAACTCCCATTTTTGTGTCTTGTGGCATCTTTTATGCAAATAGCAGAATTTCTCATAGAAAGACCTTTCCTTAATATTTAACACATCCTTCTTTGTAAGTCATCTCCAGAGCACATAGAAGTCACATTGTCGAACTGGCAGCACAGCAGCTGTGCATGTGAATAACAGTAAAATACGTAAAAGTGCTTATGTATTGGTGAATTTTTACTGCCGTGTCTGGATTAAATATGCCAGAAGAAAGTTAAAGCTTTTCAAAAGCAGTCTGCAAATTTTTAATTAACCCATGTTTTCAAGCCATCAGGTTGTGACTTACAAGATGTGATTACTATTTGGACCACTAATACAATTTTTCCCAAGTTGAAGAAGAAACAGTTTGTATAGGTGAATATAAAGACTATTAGAATGGCTCAAAGAGCAACGTAATGGAAAAAAAAAAAGATAAAGCATCCAGTGTTTTTTATACATCTGTTAAGTTTCATGAAGTGAAAAATTTTCTGCTTCTCTACCCCAAGTCACAGCTCAGTCCTGTTGCTTTCTGAGTCCTTCGTGCTTATTATCAATCTCTGCAGGTGAACCCAAACTGCAACCCAAAACTGGGCATCTCCAACTCCCAAGATCTGCCAGATTCTAGTTGGATGTGTCAAACAGTGGCATTCAATATAAGCAATATTCAATTTGCATGATCACCCATCCACTTACAGACTGATACTGTAAAATAAGCTTGCTTTTTCTGCCAGTTCAGCCACAATTTCAAATACTTATTACCAGAGAGGGTGGAACAGTAATGACAGAGTATTATTGTCAACTAAAGGTGTAGCGACATAATTATAAAAGCTACAAACAGCATCTGTATTTTAGCAGCACTAATGGTATCAAAATAAAAGTTCAATTTCAAGCAGAGTACCTATGAAACTCCCATTCAACAGAAGCTAAGCATCTGAGGGGGTGGGACAAACAATTCCACAAGGCTCATCCATGTCTCAAAATTACCAGTTTGCAATTTTCCACCTCTCAGTGCTGTAATGCTTTATAACATACCATTGATGAAAATTGTTAAACAACATGAAGGGCTAGCTCATGTTCAGTGAGGAACTACTGAAGGCAGCGGTGCAGCTGTACAGCCAGAGCTGCACAGAATTTCCCCTGCCTTTGTGTTTGCTTGCAACTTAATTCTGGAATGTTAAATTCTTTTGAAATACCCACACATGACATACACAGCTTTCCCAGCTTGAGACCTTCGGCTGAACAGCTTGCTTCAGTTCAATTATTATTCAAGCACTGATAGCCAGCATTATCTTAGATGAAATGCAAACTAAGTGAGAAACAGATTCCACATAAAAAAACCTTGAGAGCTAAAAGAAAATGAAATCAATCCCCAGCCTTTCTACTCCTTAAAGTGATAGGCAATAACAGGAATGTCAAACCAGGGTAAACCTGAAAAGAAACATTTTGCAGCCCATGATTGAAAGAGAACATAAAAGGATGTCAGGTAGATGGATGCTTTATTGCTATTTTATATTTGAAGTCAGAAAACAAGGCCAGGTTGTAGCTGAAGACGTGAAACTGCAACTCTTCCATCTATTTTAGGAGACCTGATTGATACTGTTAACCTTGTTGTCTGATCGTGATCACACCCCTTCATCTTCCCTATACATTGATCAGCTGTTTCCTCTGAGAGCAACTTTTCATTAACACCTCTACAGATTTATATTTATATTTATATGCACGTCCTTTTCTCGCCATTACATTTTTATTGCAATAAGCCTACGAATACAGCAAGTATGTTAGTAGCAAATATAGCTGCATAGCAGGGAGGAGCTGACACCAAGTTCTTATCTCCAACAGGAGAGACTCAACCTTTTACATTGTTTCCAAAGTTAGGTCGTTACAAACTGTGGTGGGCTGAGGCTGCTTGGCAGCTAAGCCCTCATCCAGTCCACTCTGTCACTCCCCCACAGTGGGACAAGGCAGGGAATCAGAAGAGCAAAAGCAAGAAAAACTTCCTCTTACTCTTGGTGGTCAAGATAAAGACAGTCTGTTACATGAAGGAAAAAGCCAAACAACAACAACAACAAACCAAACCAATGCCAAGGTATCAGAAGCGAAACTTTCAATTTTGTTTAAGATTTGCTTTTTCCTCTCTCTAGATGACTCTCAGCTCAGTATTCTCTAGAACAGCTTCACTTTCAAAGCTTAGCATTTCTGACTGTCAGGAGAAAAGTGTTACCCATTTTCTTTACTGGAAAAAAAAAAATCTTCACCTTCTCTTTGACATATTGCCCAAGCAGTAATGTAAAAAACAACAACAACAACAACAAAACCCCAACTCCACAGATAAAAGAAACGGGAAGGGGTAAAAAACTAAGAAAGGAGAAAAATTTGGGGAAAAATGGAAATTGACATTTTAGTTTGGAAATTTTGCAAGACTTTTTAATGAAAATTCCTTTTCAGAAAGAGGTAAAACTTTTTCAAATAAGAGCTATGAACAACTACAAACTACCTTTTCTAAGGAATCATCAAAAAGAGTATTTTCTGATAATTTAGGAAGTCCTAGATCAAGCTTTCAGGTAATAGACTAGGAAGGAAAAGGCAAAGCAGGGCTGGATATCACATCTTTTATTCTACTCATCTAAAGCAAGTAGGGAACAGCCAGTGAGTCTCCACAATTGGACTGAGACTTGGACTGGATTCCTAATGCTAAATTGATAGGTGTTCAGATACCAGTGTGATAAGTAGGCTATAAATACACAGAGGCTGACAGCTTAAATAGTTTGCTAAAATAGACGGCTCTAAGAGCTGTTCTGGATAACTGTTTATCTCTCCATCCATCCAGGCTCACTCTTCTCAGCTGTTGGGCTGAGTTTTCAGACAGGATATTCTAGCGGGATGGCTTGTTGAAATGTAGCTATAACAAAGAGATGGCTAAAACAGATATGAAGGCTGAATTAGATACTTGGCAATACAGAGAGAGCTCCAGGAATTGCGGAGGGAAACAAAAATAAGGAAGATAAAAGGGGTAAGTATGGAAAACTGAAGAATAAGTTGGCACCTTACAAAAGAAATAGAAATAAAAATCCAGCTGATGGCAACTACATTTTCTCACAGCTTTCTGCTTTGGACAGAACGTGCTTTTAAAATCAATCTTCAAAATCACCCCAATGTAATTCTCTCAGTATTGACTCTGGTGCAGATACACCATTTCCATACACTGTGTAGAGTGAGCATGACAGGGACTTTACATCTGCAGTGCTGCTCCAACTGAGTGACAGAAAAAATCATGATTTCAGTTATTCCCCTGCTTTAAATGTCCAACACATCCTTCAACCCCTAATTTTGGGTTTTTTCTTCAGGTATATTTTTCTGCAGTTTGCTGTGTTTTATCCTTCTGTAGTATTTACCATGGGGCTCCCTGCTCACTAATGACAGTGCAAATGTGTCCAGTGAAACATTCTTGTCACAATTTGGAAACAGAATTTCCAGAACACAGTCCATCCCCTCCTCCCAACCCCCTTTTCAGCTCTTCACAGACTCATATCCCCAACAGAAACCTTAAAACAATTACAGCCATAGCAGGATTTTACCAGCTAAATGGAGTTCTGGGTCTTGAATAAGTTTGTGCATTCAATAGCTACATTTTCAAGTAAGTTGCACTACATCACAGCTAGATAGAAGAGGACATTTAAAAGTCTTTTTTACAACAAGTTGATAGTTGCCAGCTGTTTTTCTGATCTTTATGGTAAGTCCTGCACTGAAAAATAGCTGCCTAGAAGGCAGGAGCTGATAATTTGAGTTTACTGGCCATCTCTCTAGATCAGATGCCATCACCACCAGTGGAATCAGTATTCCACTCATTTGCTTTTATTTTTCCCTCTTGGAAAACACTTTGCAAGAAATAACATGGAAATATAGATATTGATGGACTATGGTTACATATGCTGTGTTAATCCATTTACACATTTCAGCACAGCTTTCTACTGGACTGTATATAGTATGCATGCACACTCTGCATCCTACCATAACACAAGCTTTTTAATATACCTATCTTTCATATAAATGATACAATAAAGGTGTTCATTTAGTGGATAAATACCAGTATAGCCACTGGAATTTTGCTCCTCCTTTAGCAGTTCTTTATAATTTTAAATATAAAAGAGCATTGCAAATACAAGATTCATATAAAGCAAGAGCTATTCAGGTACAATGCTAATACTTAAGTTTTATTATTATTCTATAAAAATCAATTCTGAGACAGAACATTTATGGATTTGCTCTGCAAAAAAACCAAACTAGTGAGAAACAAATACATCTGTTTAATATAGACAGCAGAAAAGACATAAAATTGTCTTAAGATGCTATTGTTAATTTGAGATTACACATCAAGCAAAACAGAGGTTTTGAATTAGAAAAAGACCAATAAAATTTCTGTCTTTCCTTTTGGCACACCAAGTTGCATTTCAGTGCATTGTCTTCAAAATCTTGACCACTTACATCAGTGAAATGCATGTGCTGATCAAATGAGTATCTTAAAGGTCAAAATTTTAGAATCAACCATCACAGCGAATAAAATTAAAGATATAACTAAGCCCCTCATAAATAAATAAATAAAACCTTTATTTATATAAATAAGTATTTATGTATTTATTTTATAAATAAAACCTTTATTTATATAAATAAAACCTATCATTTATATATAAGTAAAACAGTGCAAGATAAAAAAGATTTAATGTGATATGCACATAGTTCAGAGATGGTTAATGTGTTTGTTTCAGTTCTCAGATCAGGCTTTTACCTAGAGAATCTTGAGACAGCAACTCGTGTGCTTAGATATAAATGGCAAACATGAAACATATGTGTTAAAAAATAAACCACAGAAAGAAGGTAAAAAAAATGGCGTAAACAGGCAATATTCAGATCTGATTTGTTACAAATTAATTTTGCAACATTAAAAAAAATACAACTCACAGTTAAGAAGAAACCAACCTTTTGAAGACAGCAAATCATTACAGGGTGCTAAAGATTTCTGAGAATATTAGCCCACCCTAAGGGCTTATTGAACATAATCCATTTCAATTTTCTTCTCCATTTTCTAGCACAAACAACACTGCAGATTAGATCAAGCCACTGCTTATGCTAGTAGTATTTTCTGTCAATATCCACTAAGGGGTAGAAGCCTGAGAGGAGGAGCGAGTCATAAATACATTGCACAACCTGCTTGTGAATTCTGCAGCCTGTGGTTTAATGTAAGCTTATGCCATGAATGCAACAGTGAAAGAAGGACAAGGCTACAGGTTAGATGCAGTTTTTAATTCAGTGCATCATAAGATCAATATTGCCCAATGGAGGCAGTGGAATTTCCAAAATCAGAAGTATTTCACAAGTTTCTCTGCCTTCCTCAGTGACTCCTGTTCAGTACATTTCATTTTACCTCCAAGTTATAAAAAACTTGGCATCTTGGGTCTATTGCTCTAGGGCACTGCACTGCTCATATCACTATCCCTCTGCATCAGATGCTCATGCTCAAGCACACTTACAAACTCCTTTGCTCCTACCCTGAATGCTCTCCTTTGGCACCACATCATTCTCCATCTCTTGCTCTTTCAATAATTCTGGACTTTGCTGTGCTTCTCACAGGTACTTTCTTTGTGCTTCCCACTGTTACTGTCCCTCATGCATGAGGTGCTTTCCCTTCCCTGGCTTTCACTGTGGGACCATGAACTTCTCTTCCTGCAAGGCCCACTCCATCGTGCCAAGATATGGTTGCAAGGTGAAGGAGATGGTTAGCACAGAGCTGAAACCTTATTTCGGTGTTTTAGGTTAATTATAGAAATGGTTAAACAAGGTACAAGAAGAGCCTGAAACTAATATCAACTGGTATTAACAGTGCTAAACATATTTGGGTACAGATTGTGATGAACCACAAGGGTACAAGGAGGAAAAAATGTCATTTCTGAAAAGGAAGTTGTCCCTTGAGCTGGAGCTCACTCATCTGCAAAAGCCTGAACCTTGTCGCCTGAAGAGGAAACATCTATCGAAAGGGTTGTGGAACAACATTACACAACAAGCAGTAGTTCCTTTAAGAGACACCTGCAGCTATTGCTGTTTCTCTAAAAATCAGGCTTTCCAAAATATGTTTAGGAGGAAACTAAGCTGGAAAGCTGCTGTCAGTCTGTATGTATTCCAGAAAACTAGAGATGGAAGGACATACTACATCAATCTTTTATTCTGTGGTCACTGGTAGATTATTCCCTATTACATACTCCCGAGCTCTTTGTCTACTATGGTTTTAAATGACTCAAGTGCTTGGACTTCTGTCACTTCCCTTGGGAGACTTACCTATTCCACAGTCTAATAGATCTCACTGTCAGGAAATGGCCTCCATTTGCCTTTGCTCAACCTTATCCCATTACTCCTACTGATGGCAGTTTTTTCCTGTTGTGCTCTGAAACACCCTTATAATGGCTCTTACCCCAGAATCACAGTGAAATAACAGCCATAAATGGAAACCTCTCGTGTTCCATTAAGAGCTCCCTCGTCCCCTTGCTCCCACAGCCTGGCACAACACACCAGGAGAGACAGGAGCAGTTGCAGTGAGCAGTTCCTGGACTAATGCCACCTGGGACAGGCCAATGCACAAGGCTCAGCCATAATTACGGCACAGAGGAACAGTGGGGCATAAAAGTGGTGTCAGCAGGCAGGGACAGTTCCTTTTAACCCAGGCAGTCTTTAAGTTGCATGCTCAATTTTGTAAATAGCTCAATTTTGTAAATGGGCATTAATCATCTTAGTGAAACGTCTCATCAGCACCAGCGCTCCTGCGTGGTGTGCCTGTCCCTCTGCCTCGCTCCTCCCTTCTCAGCTTCTTGCTGAACTGTAGCCAAACACTGTGCTGGGAACTGTATGACCAAACTTTCAGCACTATTCCTGGGAGATGGAATCCAAAATCCAGAACCACTCACTTTCCAGTGTGGCAAAGGCAAAGGTGTGTATTAACATAGCTTCCCAGTTTTACACTGCAGAGACGTGTTCGTGCAGTTAAGGAGCATACTTTAAGATCTTTCCTTTCATCTTTCCTTGGTCTTGAACAGTACTGACAGCAATAGTGATGCAAAGACAGGATGGCATAGAAAGTCCCCAAATCAGCAGAGGAAAGCTCAGAAACATTGTCAGATGAAGAAAAGGACGCTGTGCTCTAACAGGTATAAGCCTTTCATCTTCATGTGAGACGAAGACACAATGTCACCCATGTAACAAAGATGGCCAGTCCAAAATTTAACTACCAGTTCACGTTTTCTGCTAGACTGATTTTAGGCAACAAACTAGATACAAGTAATTTTATTTACACCACCAAAAAACCCAAACCAAAACAACAAACAAACAAAAAAATCAGAGAAAAAATAAACTTTACACAGATTTCTCAAGAAATTTAGACACAAAAAAATCCATTTCATTTGTGTTTTTCTAACTTAAGACAGCTTCAGTCAGTTCTGTTGCTCATTTCTTTCATTCATTATGTTCCTTTTAAGTACTTTGCTGAGATTTTCTTATTCTGAAGCTTGGTTATTTACAAGGTTATTTTTTGGACAGTTTTTGTTTATGTCCTACCAAAGTCCATTTTGATTTCTCTTCACGTTTCCCTGTGGTGTCCTTGGAAATACTCAATCTGTATATTATAATCTGGGGACTGTCAGAGTAAAAGAAAACATAAATATCGTTGCTGAGTTGTCTACAACACATTATGCCATTTTTACAGACCTGTATTTTTATTAACTCCTGCACTGCTTTGCTCTTTCATGTATGGAAAACAAAGTAAACAGTGGAGAGCTACTGGAAAATATGTCCTCAAGCAATATTTTAGGCCCTGACTAAAAGCTATCAAAGCACACAGTATATGCAAGGCCTCCCTCTCTTTCATACAGAAAAAAATGCAAATATGTGCCAACTAACTTATTTCCCACCCACGCATGCCAAGTCTTTGTGTAGTAGTACAGATGTCAAGTTATTAAATGTCAAAGGCAAAATTTTTAATTGAAAAGTCCAAATACTTAAAGAAAAAGATGACCACAAAAATCACCTAAAATAGTAATGGTCCAGGCCAAGATGTCTTGCACTTGAAATGCTGTGCAGGCAAAGGATAACATTACCCCCAAGAGCCTGAATTCCTGATAGATATTTTCTTAAGTACATTGAAAAACAACCAAAACAAAAATAAAAATATTTTCTGCTCTTTCTCAGTCTATTTCATCAAAAAATAAGCATGACTGCAGACAAAAGTATTCAACAAAAATTTAAAAGGCATTATTAACACAGAGTCAGAGAAACCCCATCATAACAACCTCTCGTAATATGCAGCACAACTGGAAATACAAGTAATTCAGTTCCTTATGAAGATAAGCTTTTTCATGGCTACATATTTCACATCATGGTAATGTTCATTGATGGTCTGAAGGCCTGAAATATCCACATTCTTTTCTCATCCATCTGTCAGAAACCCCCTCATTTTCCTGCAGAGAAAGGTGACTCCTATTCCCATCAAATCCAACCACTAAACTTTCATTATTTTCACTAGGCATAAGGTCAGGTCCATAAGATTCAACAAGCAAATTCTGATGTCGTATTAGAAAAAAGATGCAGCATGACTGCTTTATGTTTTGGCTCCTTAGCTTAGCATGTCTGGAGGGCACAGTTTCACAACTGCTCTCCTCTCATTTTCATTCATTTACAGCCTTGCAGGTCAGAAAAGTGACAATGTTGTTGTTTTAGCACCCTGTTCTGCTTCTCTGGCACACACAATAAGGAATAAATACAGTCCTGGTTATCCATGTATTTCTAACTGCTGTAAGCACTTGACACATACAAACTGTACTTCAGGTACCATTGCCTTGCTCCTCTTTGCTCAGCACTACACAGAAATTTGGGGTTACCCAAGCTCCAGGCCAGCTTCCCCACAGCAGAATTATCGGGTAGGGTGGGATTTGAACTTAAAACTGAGGCTGTTCCACTGCAGAGAGTGAAGCCATTAAATTAGTGGATAATTATCCCTTTGAGGATTTGATGACTTGATATGTGAATTGTCTGTCATATCATTTCACCTAGGATTTGCAAACTGACTCTCTGTTTTTGATAAGAAAAGCGGGCAGTGTAGCCCAAACTAACAGGAGAAGTATATTTTTCTTCTTCTTTTTTTTAAAAATGATTTTTTACATTTAGTTGATATGTATAAATAAACATGAGAACATTGTGGTAGACTTCCTTACTGTCTAGTGGAAAATACTGTATTGCAAATATAAGCTTCTTTGCAGAGATTGCTCCTGACTGGCCAGCAAATCCAATAAAAATATGACTTTTGCTTCAGCTTAACCATATAATACACTTTATCACCCAGTGTCTTGTGTAATAAATGTTACTGAAAAGACTAATTTAGGATCTGAATTTATTTTAATTAGTCTTTGTAATACTGCAGCAGATGTTAGCCTGTATAAAAGCAAACCTGCACTTGTGAGGAATCTCAATGAGAAGGCCCCCAACATTTGATATTCTCAAACACACTGCCCAGTACTGCAACAGCAGACAGGAGGGGAGAAAGAAACTACAGAACGAACAAGATTCAGGAGGATGAGGAAAAAAGGCAGCAGAGATTCATTTTGTTATAAACATGCCCTGCTATCAGTCACAGCACTGTAAAGGTGAGGCTGCAGAGCACCATTAATAACTGACAGCTGTTGTTAACTACCAGGGAACACCAGATAACCTTCCCGAGAATATCCATACCCCCATCTTGGGCAACAAAGTAATGAGTCCCAGTGGAAAGAAAGCACTGGCCGCCTTTGTTGTAGCTATTGATCTCCTGATGTGATTTAGATAAGGGAGGAAGAGATAATGGCATTGATTATTCTATTTAGGAGCCAGACTGAGACTAAACTAAAGTATAATACATAAAGAGGAAAAATCCACACTCGATCACTTCTTGTCTGTTCTTTGCAATTCAAGCCAACACCAGGTGGTCACAGCAACAGGGAGACACATCTTAATAAACATGTGGGATTTGGTTTCTGGGACAATTTGATATAAACTAATATATGACAGAGGGTTTTTGTTTTGTTTATTCTTCCTTCCTTTAATGGACAAGCATTGTTTTCATAAAGCAAAGCATGGGAAGAATAGATTGTTTTCCTGCCAAGGAGGTTTGCAGAAGTCAATGATGGAGATCTCAGGCTGACAGCAGGACATGCATAGCTAATTTTGCTTTATGCTCCTCGCCCCCATTGTGAAGAGTAGTCAGCTCAGGGCAGGTAGTTTACAGAGAAGAATCTTAAAAAAGAGAAGGAATGCTTATCCCTATCCACAGCAAGATGTAATTATTCTGACAAGCCTTTACTGCAGGTCACCTGCAGACATGGATTAGAGCCTCAGGCCTTGCCTCAGAGTGAAAAAGAATCCCTGTTGCGTATAAGAGCAGACACCAGTGACATTTAGAAATACCCTAAAAATGGAAAAAATAAAAAAGAAAACCATTTCCAATCTTTTTAAAGCTGCTGAGCTTAAACTGCCTTTAAATTTGTTGACAGGTTACAGAAGTCACTGTTCTACCAAGGGAACACAGTGAGGGGTATGATGGATTGACAACCATATCCTGTTTTATACTATTATACTCTCCCATATTTGGAATACCATCCTAGACCAGAAAACCAACATAAACTTTTACTTTTGTCCTCAGCTGAGGTTTTCAGACATCAAACTGAGGTTCTCTTAAAAACATGTGCATTTAGATTAAATATTATTCATCTTTTATTGGTGTGATTAATAGATATGCTTTGTGAATTATAAAAGGAAAATCAGATAAATAAAATATAAGATGTAGGTGCTAAAAACAAAATGAATGTGTCAAGTTCTTGGATGTCACCATACAGTTTCTACATGTGATGAAGACAGTACATTCACCTGTTTGTGCCCCTGCCCTTGCCAGTGTCAGAGAGCTACAATTCACATCAGGCAGAACTGGCCTAAAGATTTTTCAGGGAAGCACAACTGATCTTTTAAAAATGAAACTGTAAAAATCTTTATAAACCTTTTTTTTGGGGGTGGGATTCTGGTTTAGTTTTTTGGTTTTTTTAAATGTTTTGTGTTTCAGGAACATAAGGCTGTTTAAAGAAAGCAAGCCTGGCTTCCTTACAGGATTCCCTGGGCTGGGTGAGGAGAGATACTTGAACTCCCTGCACCTGCTACAGTAAATTAATGCTTTACAGTGAAGCTCAAGAGTGAAGCATCCTAGCCCCATTTGACCTAATGCAAATTTTAGGCCCAAACTGGTTTCCCAGAAACAGGAAACTTTGTCTTTCTGTCAGTTTTAGAGCAAAACTCTAAAATCTCATGTCTTAATGAGACTGGAAAAGACTACTGTATGAAATCACAAGGCACTCCCAGCACCTCTGTGCACTGTACTACTGCTCTTTCAGTGGACCTCAGCACTCGGTGTGAATGACACACAGCTCACACACAGAGGCAGCACCACGGAGAGCACTCAAAACCTGCTCCTCACCGTGTGCACAGTCACTGGAACACAACACACCGAGTATCAGTGGTTGCACAGAGCCCTCGCCACCAGTGCAGATCTACACTGCAGCATCAGGGGGAGAGAAGAGAGCAGAAGTAGTGAGAACAACCAGCCTTATGCAGGCAGAAGCACAAACTGCAAGGCTAAAACCAGTTCTCAAAAGATTAATTGTAGCATACTTCAAACAGGAACTTCAGACCAAGCAGACAGTGTGGGTCTAGTTGGTTTATGGGGGAAAAGAAAAATCCCTCTAAATCTATTGTCTATATAGCACAGTAGAAATACTGACATATTGTCTGAAGGTAAAAGAAGCATAGGTTTTCCCTTTCAAAAGGAAATCGATTGAGCCATGAAGAAAGGGTGGATTTACCCATTTCCTTAAAACAAAGTTGGATCACTAGTGTCAGTGTTTGAAACAAAAAGCATTTCTGTGCATTTCCCCAGACTCCGGCACTTGTGCTGAAGAACAACAAAAGACTTAATGGTGGGAAAGAAAATGCCTGGTGTGAAAAAAATAGAACCTGGGATTTCATTACTGCAAATAAAAATAAGAAAATACACAAAATCATTGGCACAAATACATTTTCCCCCCTATGTATAGCTGCAAAATATTATTCATGCCTTAGGTTTTAACTTTTCTGTTTTTCAAATCCCGTACTGCCTAGTGTGTAACTCTGGAATTTCGTGTGGCCTGTTAACTACTGTTCTCTCATGCTGGTTAGACATAACAAAGCCTCTCTAGGTTTGCTTTTCAAGGACACCTTGTTGTCCCAGGCCCCAAAATATGTAAACTAAAGCCTTGAGAGGAGAGGCAAACTTGGGGTAATTACATCATTAACTGAAATTATAATTGCAGAGTTAACCCTCATATGCAAATGGACCAAACTTATAAAAGTGTGAAGAACTTGTGACCCAGCGTCCATCCTGGGTGTAAGCCTTTTGACTGCCCGGGGTGTACCTTGAAGGCCCTTCGAATAAATACCTACTTTTATTCTTTTATTCTTCTCTGGCCTCTGTGTTTTAGGTGGCCACCCCAAGGCATCACTATGACAGAAAAATGATTTATGAATAGCACATCCAGGATTTAGATACAGGTTGAGGTGCCCCCACAATCAGAAGTCACATTCTATATTTCCTGTGAAAGACCACTAGGATAAGCCAAAATCCTAGGCATAGAACACACCAACAGTTGATAGGACCTTAAATATCTGAAACTAAGTAGTTTTAGTTCTGCATAAGATAGAATCCTAATTTCAGAGCATTTTTAGAGTAACATTACATCACCTGTATTGGTCCAAGCAACTCAAACCTGATCTGACAAAGCATTTAATTCTAACCTTTTCTTCTGATACAGAAATTTATTTTCAAGTGAAAATTGCCTTTACATGTTTTTTTGTGCTTCTAGCAATTTGAAAGACGATTTTGCAAAGTGTTAAAATGAAGCTGTGGCAGTTGACCTGTCTGTCAGCAGACATAAACCAAACCAACTCATTAGATTAAACCCAAATCCCCCACAGCGGCATCTTTGATTCCATTCAATATTTTCTTTCTCTAAGGTTATCTGTGAGTGCTTTGACTGTATTGACACTTCTTTTTATTTTATTGTTTGACAGATCTTCCAGAGCTAAGTGAAGTACTAAAGAGGTAATAAAAATATTTTAGAATCATTAAAGAAAAAGTGGAATTTCTCTACTATTGTTTTAGAAACACATTCATACATTGCAGCTATACATACCAGAAATTCTAATACAGGTTTCTAATACAGGTAATCTATTTACACCCTATTTCTCAGCCACTCCTAAGTCAAGATGACATTTTCAATATGAACTGTCAAAATAAGACAGACAAATCCTAGTAGAAGTGATTACATTTCTAGCAATATCTTTTGGGAATTATCTTATAATATTTCTTTCATTCCACAAGGAAAATATTTTTTCCCTTCTTCTCAGCATCGCAAATCTTTAGCAAGAACTCCCAGGTAAATGGTTAAACACAAATTGGATATCAGCTAAGCTTCATTTAGCAAAATTAACTCACGCTCTATCTTTTGCTTAATTGCCAGTAAGGTGCAGTGTCAGTTCCTCCATCTTCTGCTTCATGCTACTGTCCTGTCTGATAATAACTGACCAGTCTGCATAAGTCTTTCAATTATTTAGGGAGATAATTAATTATCTAGAAAATTCTTTTGTTGCCAGGTAAATGACAAATTTTTACAAGGAAGCTTCCTAGTCCAGTTTGGTTGTAGTTTTTGAGCAAACAGTGGAAATGCTGTTACCAAGCACCTTTACCAGCTGTTGGGTTTAACTGGCAAATGTTCTTTAGGTAATTCCTGTTGTTTGATGTTCCAGCCCTTTCTGGTTTCTAGGTAAGCTGAACAAATGCTGAATCCAGCACTAGAAATGTGCTTTCATGCAAGTCCCCTGGGCCTGCCCTCAAGCCAGCTACAGTCGGTTGAAACCACTGTTCAGTGTTTACTGGAGAAGAGGTTCTGATAAAGATGCTACTAGAGAATGGCATTCCTTTAAAATCCATGTTGTTTTGTTGGTTTTTTTTTCAGGAAACACATGTCAATTGTCCTGGAACCATTTCAGTAGGACATATGGGAAGCCATATATATGTAAAATAAACCAAAACCTTGAGACGCAAGTGTTAAGTTTGAAGAGAAACAAAAGTACATCTTCTCACTTTAAGGATTTTTGAGAGGGAGGGAAACTGTGCTAGAAACATGTTTATTCTTTCTAATTCTTAATCATTTGTGGTAGATATTTGCCTGTGTAGGAAGAGGATGAAAATAACCAGAAAACAAACATTTAATTTCCAAAGGAACCATATTTTTAGTTTATCATTAAATAACAACTGAATAATTGCAATGCTAACATTTCTTCAAACTCAGAGGCCATACAAAAGACTAACCCTATTGAGAATACATTATACATGCATGTGGTAAGGGCAATTGCAAGAGAAGATCAAAAGACACCATGCCTTAAGTTTAATAACCCATTTAATATTGCCTTTCAATTCCATTTCATGCTCAGTAAAGCAAAAATAACTGAACCTTTCACTGATGCTGGCCTCTGATGAACAGCTTTTGTTTTGAGGGCTCTGGTTGCAATGCCTTATTATGGTTGACAATTATGGCCTTGTAGCAAATGCCAGGGACAGAGTCAGAGGAACTGCTTCTGCACCTAAACAAGGATATGTCTTTAACGGGCTGGTTTTCTTAACTAGGGTCATACTATCTGCTCGTGTGTGTAGGGAAAAGGCCTGGCATGCACTGCCTTTGTCCTTTCCCCACTGCATTCCCCCATCTTTCTTGTAATGAAATACAGCACCTGCAAATGGGCAAGGGGTGCAAATGTCCATGACATGCTGAAGTAAGCAAAACACAGCGCACTGTCCCATCAGAAAGGTTAATGGCAAAAAGAAGCAAGACATCTAAACTCATGACATGCTAAAAAGCCACTTTAAAAAGGTTAATGGCTATTGCTCCCAGTGCCTGCTTAAAGAACAAACTGTGTTGGGACTCAGCCAACCGAGAGCGGAGAATATAAAAAGAATAAGCAATAGCTTGAATCAAATATTACAAATTGAAGCCCTACCAGAGCAGACAGCAAAGGTTTATAGTCTAGCTATGTGCACAGTACAACATACATCTTATATTGTTTATAAACAAAATGATTTGATCAGTAGATCAGGGATACTGTACAGGGTTCTGTATTTTGAGTCTATCCATACAGCATAAGCAAAAAGACAAATCACTAATTCATCAGGAAATTCATAGCAGTGGTTTGGTATTTGCAGCGTAAACTGGCTCTAGCCATGCTACTCTAAAGTCTTTAAAGAACAGCAGGTGACATCTTTGCTTTCACCTTTTCATAATCTACTGAGAACTCTTGTGTTTCACCTTGGAAAAGACAATACATGTCAGTAAAATTAAGATAATGTAATACTCTAATATCGTCTCAGCCATCCAATGCTATCTTTATTATAACCAACTGGAAATGAAAATTAAAAGGACTTGGTGAAGTTTGCTATGAAGAACTACTAGAAATATGAAAAATTATTTTGTTATAGACATGCAGCTGAATTACAGATTTCAGCATTAGAATTGTAGTAGGACCTACTACAGAGTTGACCCATGTGCTTTGTAAAAGAATGGAATTCTTATGTGTCACGTGTACCTCAGCAGATCACAATTCTGCCTTGGTTACATCAGAGATACACACAGATTCCAGAAAATATTCCTCAGCTGGATAAAGATTTGTCTTTAATTTTCATGGAACTCTCTTGTTGTACAGTTTTGGGGGTTATTTTTTAATCCCCACTACCTTCACAAAAAGGGGTTAACTGTTTGACTGTATCTGTATACAGTATAATGATTTCCCCCTTTTTCTGGTACAGCTTTTCCATAAATTTTGCTTCATCCTCATCTCCTACACATTCCTTTGCACTCCTAGGACCTTCTGAGAAGACCTTAGTTAATCTGACCATGCATTCACATTTTCCAGAATGTGATGGTCTGTCCACCAAACCACAACGGGATTGTGCAATACTGCTACAGATTCCCCCCAGATTAGTGTGCAGACCTGTAGGTGTGATCTCTACCAAAGGAACAGAGAGGCCAGAGAGAATCACCAGCTAAGAAAAGATAAGTGTGCATCAAGTCAGAAGGGAAAGGGAGAAGGATTATCACAACAGAAAGTTATCAAGTTAGACTTTACTACACACTTAATTACCTCTTCTCTTTGATACAATCGCCTGTGCTATGCTCTGTGCTGTGACAAATACAACACATTAAGGGGGAAATTATGTTTCTCAAACTGTCTTTAAAATATGAAGTACAATATTTGGGGTACTTATAAAAGGGTAATCCAACAAAATTTAGTTTGGAGAACATGTACTAATTCATATGAAACAACCCATGCTGTTTGAGTCTACAGACGAAGTGGCAACTGTTTTCTTCCTGCAGTGCTAACACTGTCTCTATTAGCAGAAAAACCCAGTTCTAGGAGGGGGTGCCACAGTGATATCCTCTGAGTAGCACAGGACAGACAGGGTTAAAAAAGCTGTTGTAATTCTGTGAGCATTTGTATGCAGATTTTTAAATTTATCTTCATGTTCTTATGCTGAAACCTCAATCTCTGTAAATTGCTTCAAATTATATAAGACCAACTGTCTCAACTTTTGAATAACATATAAGCACATCATGTGGTTAAATATTAAAATACTGACTGATGTGATCCTGTAACATTTGAGAAGTACTTGACAGTTCTTACTTGCTCTGAAGCAAAGCAATCCTCCAGCTAATTACCAGGAGAAACAGGAAGATTATGGGAAAGGATTTTGATGCCTGATTTTATGGAGCCATCAATACTTTACAACCCCTCACATTATATGGAAACTGTTTTGCAACCCCAACTACATCAGATTTGACAGAGAACCTATTCTTAACACTGTCCTCCTTCTTTAATAAATGTCTTAAACTTACCTTCTTCCTCAACCCCACCAGTATCTTCAATTTTGTTAAAATGCATTTTCAATAACTAGGTTTTCTTTGTACAAAACTGAATTCAACTCCTGTGCAGAGCTGCTACCATCACTGCTGTGTGATTGCAGGTCTTCACATCAGTTTTTTTTTACTATCCTCTTTTTAAAAATACAAATATGTAATTTAATGTATGGTTACATTTTGTGAACCGTCCTGTTTTTCTTCAGAAATGTACATGTTTACTGCGATACAGCTTCCACATTTGATGTAATATATTTTTGCAAGTCAACAGATTAAACCAAAGCTTCCACAATAAGAGGATTGTCACTTAGTTTGTAAATCAGAAACAAAAGCTGCTAATGCTGATTATATCAACAAGTTAAGAAAATACCATGCTTCAAAAAAGAAAATGAAGAAGAGCTGAGCAAGAGGATAATTAAAAAGATATAACTGAAATATGTAATAGTTTGAGAAGTAGAGAAGTGTTTACATATTTTCAGACAGAAGCTTCTTCAGACTTTTAAAAATCAGTTATAAATTGAGAAAGAAGTCAAAACTAATCCATGCAAAGAAATTTTCATGACAGTTCCCAGAGAACCAGAAATTAATGTACAACCACAAATGCAGTCCCAGAGTAATGCTGTTCCCATGGTGAAATATTAGCTGCAAAAATTTTGAATCTTGAGCAGTTATGTTGTCCACGCCTCCCAACAAGGAGCATCCATGTTTCAGATCCCAGCTGGGTACCATGCCATCCCCAGGAGGGGTGGTGAGGGGGGCTCCCTCCCACCACAGGACAGCTGAGCAGCCTTCCTGGGCCTCCCTTCTGCTGTAAAGAACAAAATCCAAGACAAAAGCCCAATGAAAATAAACCTTTGGTATAATCAACAATTAAAAATAAAAACTACTTTCATTTTCATAAGATAATAAATTGGCTCAAAATAAATCAGGTCACTGAGGAGCATGCTTTTGATTTTTTACCTAAATTGTACACTGGCACACTGTTTTCCTTTGTGAATTATAAAACATTGTCTCTTCAACAGACCACAGTCCTGTGTAGCCCAATAGGCCCACGTATTTTACAACATAATTTGGAAACAAGACTATCTGTGAATTTAGAAATTCCTGTGGACACATGCATGTGTCATCTGGTTATTTTTCAATAATAAAAATTAAATCCTATTGCTGACAAGGAGTCCAACTTTTGAAGAGAAAACAACCTGTTTCAAAAAGCATAAGAAATGGCAAAGCAACAGGCAATTCGTGAATACCCAGAGACTACGAGACATACGTTCATGTGAATGTGGCTATTTATACTGACTTTTCTGCTTTTTTTTTTTTCTTGATCTTTTGATATTTCTTAGAAGTATAACATGACACTGAGATCTTTAGGGAAAACATGCATCATCAAGCATAATTATATTGACTTATGTTTTTGGCTGGTAACAAGATTTATTAGTCTTTGAGATATAATAATGTCATGGATTTGCTGAAGTCAATATGTCTCTTGCCAATAAATCTTGATATTGGCAAGAGAAGTCAATGCCTACTTAGGATTTTTCCAACCAACAAAGCATGCTGTTAATATCAGATCTGCTCTCATGCAATAAGCAGTTCCTCTGATACATTATTCTGGCAATGCAGTCTGTTTGACTCAAAAAGCAAATTTCTTTCCAAGTCCCATCACTTGCTTAGCTGATGGTTGGCTTTCAAGCATAGAGTCAAGCAGAGAGGGGCACAAAAAAAGCTTTGCTTCTCCACTTGGAAAGGAGATGAACAGTACATTCTTGCACTTATTTCAGTATGATGTTTTAATGTGAAATCCTCTTGTAAAGACTTGGACAATAAAGTTTCTCTGGGTGTAATGGCCAAAAACTGGAAAAGCAAATAAAAGCTCTTTTTATTTGATGATAGCCAAATCTAAAACTCCCCGAGATATTTATGTTGAAGTTGTATGATTTTGTTACAATAACATTTGCTTCAACAATGCTGTACTGCCTTTCTCCAATGCCAAGAGTGCTATCTTTGACGTGAAATCAAATAATGACAACAACAATAATAGTCGGAAAATTTTTATTTCTAAAGCAACTTCTCTAGCTAATTTTTTCACACACTCTAATTCACTTCTAGGTTATTCCTTCATACAACTGGCCATATCTTAAACCTAAAATTTTCTCCTATCATCCAATCTGATGTACATTTTCCTGACAAAATAACCTCTTCATAAGAGGTTATAATTTTATATATATTATATATTTGCAAAATATAACCCTAACTTCATTAGGGAAAAAAAAAATCAAACTTGTCAAAACACTTCAAATATTCTAACACTGGTTTGTAATTTAATTCTATACTTCCTAATCTGTGCAACAAAATACAGTGAAATTCAATGTCTTGATGGATCACTCATGGAAAACTGAAGTAATTACCCTCATTCTAATATTCCTATTTAAATGCATGGAAAAATGATTAGCTGAAAGTTCTTTATGTAGCAGAAATGGCATCTGCTTAATATTTATGCTAATGTGAAATACCTTTTACCCTAAAGGTTAAGGGTGATGCATGAATGAAAAATTAAAGCAAATAAAAACAATACAAACAGAAATTCCTGATACATAATGTCACTTTAATTAATTTTTTTTTTCCTGTAGCACTAGTGTGACATTCTGTCTTGGGCATAACTTTTGCTGATACAGGCATAATCCTATGAAGGTCTCTTTTTTTATTTTTCCTTCCTCCTCCTCCCCGCCCTGTTACCGGTAATACACATGAGATCTAAGTTGGGTTTAATCCAACACACTAAACATATCTGATAGGCTCTTTAGGGCATATTCAAAACCATTCTTCATATGAGCCTGAAGTAAGAAATGGCTAACATCACCCGAGTACTGGATAACTCTCTATCTGTTCCCCATCATACAAGCCCAGCAAAAGAACAAGAACTATGCCAACATTTTGTCTCTCCCAGCTCATCCAAAAACTTGAACTTCAATGAACAGTCCTGGACATACTGGGGCACCTTTTTACACCAGTATGTCCAACCAAATATTTGCTGCTACTTGTTCTTTCTGTGTGCACACCTCCAAGAGAAATCCAATTTCTTTTTCATAAATGCTCCTCCTCCATGTTTAACTGAAAATTGCAATTATGTCCCTGATTATCTTTCTCTTCTTCAGGCTTCACCTTCTTAAGATGAGTTGGCCCTTAAGTTATATTGAGTAGAGAGAATATTGCATGAAATTTGGGAGAGGAGAACAAGAGTTTTATGAAGCTGGAAAAGGAAACCATGACAGTTTTTTTTGACTATTGAATTAAGACACAATGATGAGACTGCAGTTTTCATGACAAGATCAGATAATGACTAGAAAAAGAGATGTTAAAAGAAGCTACTGAAAGGAAAATAAAGAACTGGAAAAAAGATATGGAGATGCGCGCAGTCATTCAAAGAGAAAGAAAAAGGCATGAAGTCTCTGTGGAGACTGTGCCTGTATATCTGAAAACTAAATATTGGATTTTCAGCATATACCCATACCTAATATTTACATAACTATCAATAGCAAATTCATAAACCAAAAATTCTAGAGAAAAGTTCAGTAAAACAGAGGGTGACTAGTGGGGAACTAACAATTGCTGAATTTCTGCATGACTAGGAGCTGAAAATTGAAAGGAACCAGTAGAATATTTCTTACTTAATGCTCAGCAGCATACAGAGTTTTTAAAATACCAACACAAACATATAACTTAAGCAATTCATTGAGTGTCTTACAGAAATGAGAGAGGAAACAACACTGGCACATAAGGTAATGTTGAAGATATCATCTGAACCAGGCATTAATATTTACACACATTTAATATTAGTGCAATCTCATTCCAGAGTTCGCACTAAAGGGAAATCTCGCATAAAAATATATCATGGCATGCATTGGATCTGAATACGAGCAGTGTGCTACAAACAGCACTACCAGATAATGGCTTTCAGCTCAATGACCAGGACTCACAGCAGTTTGTAATTTTAACCATCACTATCAAGCCTCAGAGAGCTTAATTTGAAAGGTTTTAGGTATAATGAGGCTTAAACTATTTTTGAAATTGCTAATAAATAAATGAAAGGATTTGAAATCCAAGGGCAGAATCAAATGTGGCTGTATTTGACACACAGTAGCATCTTTAAAACAGACTGTCAACAGCAAAACTTTCCCTTTAGTCTTATTTAAAAATCCAAATCCCCATTCTCATCTGCAGTCCAACAAAAATTTGACATTAACTGAATGAGGAAGGAGAACCTGTTGAAGCTTATTAGAGACAATGAGAAAGAGCTCTTAAAACATTCCTGAGGTATCTAATACTGAAAAAACCCCCAAACAAACCAAAACACTCCCCCAAACCCCAAAAAGCATAAAACAAAACACCGTCCTTCCTGCCCCCACCCCCCAACTATTGACTAGTTTTTATACACACTTCTGAGTTCGGCTTCTGCACTAAGTCCTTTATCAGAGCTAGTACAGTGGTTTCACAAAACACAACAATAAAAAAAAAGGAAAATCCCTCCAATCTCTTACTTGTATTTCTTCTTTAAAAATTCTCTTTGATTTTCATAAATTAAGTCCAAAACACTAACAGCATGTGCCAAGTTTAACCATTTACAGCTCTCACTAAATTTTGTAATGTGATCAATTTTTTTCAATTTCTTCTTTGTTAAAATGAGGATTTCAGGTGGACCTTACTATTAGGTACACCACTGAATTTTACTACTGGAAATCAAACCCTATCAGTTTTAGAAATAATGTTTAACACATTAGAATATAAATTACTGTAACCACAATCCCTCTAAAATGAAACACTGACAGTTGCTAGCTGGCAGCTGTAATAGAATTGAAAAATATAGCTCTGTAGAATATAAGCAAAATGGATTAATTTTTTATTTGCTCAAGGAGGAAAGAATTCACACGGTAATGTGCAACCCTAGAATGGATTACAGTCAGTGGGAAACACCTTTGCAGTTCACATGGGAAGTTCAGTATTCTTGAGTTTTGAAAATTTATCTCACTTCCAAATCCTGGGTGTGCCCTTTAGGTCACCTCTTTCTAATCCTTCCCATTTGATGTTAGCAGGTGATAATCTCGTAGATTTAATACCAACACTACAGTGGTAGGTCATGTCAATCATTATACCTGTTACACCAAAGAAGTCTAAAAATCCACATCCTTAAATTCAAGTCTGCGATCTGCTACAATTATTATATTTATCAAAGAGTGTTTCTGTCAGCCGATGAATTATGACTGCCCTTTATCACACACATTCTACCACAGGCAGGGTTTGGAAGGGTTAAAAAGGCTTCATATAGGTGAGGATGTTGCTCTATGAACTGTAAAATCTGTACTGAAAGCAACTTGGCAAAGGATCTTAGGCCCTGGCTTAATTAAAGTTGAGCTTGTTGTGCAAGTAAACGACACACAGTTGGGATTTGCTCTCTGCATAATTTACACATCCCTTGCTGGCTTGCTCTCAAAGCATCAGAGACTAATTCTAAGGCAAGCCTTGCATGATTTGATTCAGAGGTCATGTCATTGGAATAAAAAGAAAGAAAAATCATTCACTGATATGTTTAGAAAAGCTTAGCTCAGAGTTTCAAAGGCCTGCACACTGTTAATCATAGTATGCAGAAGAAGGACATTTAGCTTGATGGTCTGGGGCAGAAGAGTTCAAGATTCTGCACACAAGTGAAAGATTTATAAGTTTTACTCAGTTCAATAATACAGTACTCTATATCGGAGATTTTTAGAGTGAAGTGTTAGAACTACTTATTTTTTAATTATGCTGGGTATAGATCCCTGAATGTCTTGATTTGAATGTAAACAAGTTACAGCAAATGCATTTTTTATTGAAAACTGTATATGTCCAAGTGTACCTTTCACATTTTGTGGGTCAAATGAGATCTTAGATTAAAATTTCTCGAGCCAAAAAAACTGTATCATTCTGTGTGCTCTTGAGCACGTGTGTCAAACAGTTTGATGCTTTTTGGCTTTCTACCGAGATAGTAAAGTTATTATGCTCTCCATCTGTTGTTCCTTACACTGTTGAAGTTTGGTAACTGGCAACACTCTTAAATACACAGGGTATTTAAATACAGAGGGTCTGTAAGCTATCTGCACTTTCTGGCAAGGAAAAATATTTTCAAGTACTTCAAGCACAGAAGAATGAAAAAAATTGGGGTGTAAATTGATCTCATGTCATGTAAAGGAAAGTTACAAATCTGTGTTGTCATCACGTTTTAGACCAGAACTATACTTCTAAATCATTTGAGAGTCAGTGAACATGAAGTTTTCACAAAGACTGAAAACACCTATACTCTGCTTATAAAAAGAGACTAAATTCTACCTTTGATACAAAACCCAAGGGAGAAACACAGAGTTGCAATTGTATCAGGCAGTAACTCAAAGGAAAGGGGCACAGTGACAGTTTTATGATGTTCCAAATCATTCCCACCTCTGTGACAGCTCAGGCACAGTGCAGCAGAAAAGGAGCAGTGAGGAAAGATTTCTACTTCAGCTCTCATTCATGTTTAGCAGCACTGGTTTGCCACCCTCTGGGTTACAACTTATAGCCCAGACCAGTGGTGCAGATGATTTAGGCAATCTTCTTCTACCAATAGACACCATCCACAATTTGGGTCAAAAATGAGCAGGATGATACTTCACTAAAAAATGCCTAGTCTTGTGGTTGAAACATTAATGCATGAGTGCAAATGGAAGGCTTTATAAAGCACGAAAGAAAGAAAAAACCCTTCCTTTTTCTTTTAAAGGTTTCAGTGGTATGAAATAGATCCTGTGGAAATATGCAAGCAAAGATGTACGAACTATTTAAACTCAGATAAAGAACAAAGTAGTAAAGCAATTTAACTGTATAAAAAGAAGGCCATAAAAGACTACACCACTGAAAAAGATTTTTTCTACTACATACTGATCACAATCACAAAATGAATCATGATTTATAAAACAATTTTTGCAAATAGGCTTTGTGCATTGGATTGTTCTAACAGGTCATGTTTTTTATATGACTTCAGAAGCCTTTCATAATGACAAAATGTAATGTACAGACCTTGAGATTACTGCATAGTCATAAAACAAGGTGATTCCTCTTGCTTAAAATGAATTAATCTTAGAAAGTCATTCTCCTCAAGATATAAGACATACTACTGGCACAGATCCTACTGTGGAATGAGGGCCTCATTCTTTTGCCCTCTCTCCATAGCTCATTGCTCAGATGGAATTTCTGTTTTCATACAAAGTGACTGATGTGAACATATTCAAAGGAAACTTTTACAATATATTTTTCACACAACAACAAGGGACTCACTGGCAACTGTATGTAGACCAAGTATCATCTTAAAGAAAAGCATCACAGAAAATGCCTTGTAATAGTAACTCTCATCTTGGAAAATCTGCCCCAATGTCCAGTAACAACATCATATATATTGCCATCAAATTCTGGAGTATTTTTCCTAACCAATATGCTACACCTTAATGACCAGTCTATTTTGTATTTTTGTAAGTACCTCACAGGCAAGCCCTGTCTGACCAACCCAGCGGCCTACTTTGATGGAGTGACTACATTGGTGGACAAGGGGAGGGCTACACATGCCATTTATCTGGATGTAAGGCCTTTGACATCATCCCCCACAACATCTCTAAACTGGAGGTGTATGGATTGATGTGTGGACTATCTTGTGGATGAGGAGTAGGTTGCACAGTTGCATGCAGAGGGTAGTGGTCAATGGCTCAGAGTCCCAACGGGTATCCAAAGCAGCATGGCCAGCAGAGTGAGGGAGGTGATTCTGCCCCTCTGCTCTGCCCCTGTGAGACCCCACCTGGAATCTGGCATCCAGCTCCGGGGCCCCCAACATAAGAAGGACATGGATCTGTTGGAGTGAGTCCAGAGAAAGGCTATGAAGATGATCAGAGGGCTGGAGCACCTCTCTTATGCGGAAAGGCTGAGACAGTTGGGATTGTCCTGCCTTGAGAAGAAAAGGGTCTGGGAAGACCTTATTACAGTCTTTCAGTACATGAAGGGTGCCTTGAAAGATGGGGACAAATGTTTTGCCGGGCCTCTTGCAATAGGGCAAGGGTTAATGTTTTAAACTGAAGGAGGGTAGACTTAGATTAGATTTAAGGAAGGTTCGTACAATGAGAGTGGTGAAATACTGGGACAGGTTGCCCAGACTAGTGGTAAATGCCCCATCCCTGGGAACATTCAAGGTTGCTCTGAGCAACCTGATGTAGTTGGAGAAGTCCTTGTGCATTACAAGGGGGTTGAACTGGATGGCCTTTAAGTGTCCCTTCCAACTCAAACTATTCTATGCTTCTATGACTACACTAGTATTTTTCAAGTAGCAATTTTGACCAAAAAGCTTAACAGACTTTTTTGTCCAAAGAATTTATTGTTTATCCCACAACAGCTTCTAATTTCAGGAAAACCGCTGCTCCTAAAAAAAGAATGGGAAGAACAGTGGAGGTGAAAAAAAACCAAAAGCAACAACAAAAACCCCCCAAACTAAACAGATAAGGAAAAACATACAAACAAACAAAAAACTTGCTTGGTTTTGTAAAAACATTTTTAAGTTTGACTTTGCTAAATTTTGACAACGTGCACTGATACTCCTTGGGAATTTCTATCTAGATTTAGATCTCTATTTTAGATCCCAAAACAAAATCTAGATGTTTGAAATTAATAGAACTAGAGATGAAATCTCATTAGTTCCTTGATTCTGTCAATTACAGTATTTCTAATGGAAGCCTTTTTATTAATACTCAGAGTAAGACATCAATGCTTTCTGCCATTTTAAGTTACCATTTCATTGTTACAGATGGCACACATCATTGATCCCATACCTAATAATTCTCAGGTTAACAATCATCAACTACATTAGCTTGGGAAGAACAATAATCATCAGAGTGATGGAATTTCTTACCAACATAGTCACTCATGGCTTTTTCAAGGCATATAGCATACACTGTTGATCTTAATGGTGTGGAAGACATTGGAGATATGTATATAAAAGACCAATGATCCATTAGGTTATAAATTTTTTGGAACTAGTCCAACACAAGCTATCATGGTTTCCTATCTTAATTTAGCATACTTATTAATAATTCTTTGTAGCCCATTACTTATGTATCATTACAGAGAACGATCAAAGTCATTCCAGCCCACACAAACAACTATGACCATGCACATATGTCACCAAACACCACAGATTTCTAATGGATGATGTCCTACTGACTATCTGCGCCTCTTTCTTTGAAGAAAGTATTCACTCAAGACACTACTGAGGTGATGGTGTGGGGACTTACTTCAGCTTTTCCTTCCAAGGGACAGTATGAATAAGGCGGCACACTTAATGTCACCTTCGGCCAGGATCAGCTCCCCTATCAAAGAAGCTGCTCTCTGTCATGCCCTTGCCATTATGCCATAAACCACCACTCTGGTGGGCTGTGACTTCTCTCTATTTAAGGTTATAAACTGAATTTCTCCTCTTCTGTCCACACCCAATGCTCTCGTAAGTATGTCTAGGAGTGGCAGAGGTGCCTTATATAGTCCAGGGGAGACCAATGTGTACAGAGCAGGAACACCATCAAGGGGTTTAATGAGAGTGTTGTGAACTTGAGCCACTCTAGACCTCTTTATTCTACAAGTCAGAGACCAATCTCTAACCAATGATCCATTATTGTAGGTTCAACTTGTGATTTTCTATTTCAGCACATAACTTTCTAACACCAAGCTGTGCAGCTTTGATGCTGTTGCAGTAGAACCTGATAGCACCAAACTATATCCTTACTACAAAAAGAGACACCCCCACCAGGACAATATTTTTTTTTAAACTAAATCTGCAACTGTTTTTCTTACCTATGTTGTATAACAAATTTAAATCTGTCGTTGCCTCTCTGTATTAATAGTTGCTTTGCATTCCATTATTTATTTCCTCTCCCAGTCTAGTGTAACTGACATGTTTTATAAACATGTGGCACTTTTTTCACAAGAAATAACTTCTGAAACCATTCACTCAGCACAGGCAGGAGTACCAACAATTGGAGCTGCCCTCAATAGATCCTGCTCTCTATAATCAGTGCAATGTCATTGATCATTCAGTAGTTTTGGATTACTGCCTTTCAGTTTTTCATCCATCAGAGGGTATTTAAGTCAACTGGAATTATATTTTCAAGTGATATTTCATATGATCTCATAGCAAATGAAAAATTTTTAAATCTAGATAATTTTCCTTCCTAACCACCATAATGTGATCCAATGAAAGAATATAATGAAATAGAGGCCATTGCTTTTCCTCTGGGTGGCTCCCCTAGCTTGTTGGTGACTGAACAAATGAATTCATTTTGAGCTTATGAATTCACCATACTAAGGACTGACCTTAAATTTCTGGAAAGAACATTATACACATAATATAGTATTTGGTAACTTTTAACTTCTTAGCTTTCAGTTCTTATATTATCCAAACACAAGACTGCCACACTAATTTTACTGAAGTGTTTAACTTGGTTTAAACCAAGCCCACAAAATTTTAACAGTAAATCCATCAATTCAACCCAAACTTATTTCCAATGATCTGTTCTTATAATTATAGGTGTGTGTAACACCTGTAAACCTCGTTCCATGCAAAGAGTTTACACCTGTCCTAAAACAGAGATCAAGCACGGAAAATCCCAAACCAGAAATTTAAGTCTGGTAAAACTATAAGCTACAGGAAGCAGACTTTAATGATGGAAAGCATTAGCCAACCTTATTTCCCTGCTAGCTTGCCTAAAATTATTCTGTCAGAAACAATTTGCCTATTCTCCTTCAAGACATATGCTTTAGGGAAGAAGGAAAAATTATTTTATAAAATATGCAATAACACCAGACCATATTTTGTGAGAGGATGTGATTACACTGCTTTAGAAGCATTGCAGCACAGACATAATTACCTAACATCAAATTTGGTCTGAACATCAGTAGTTGTTACTTCTGAAAGAACCTTATGAAAGGTGAAATAGAATGCCAAACCTCCAAACGATCAAACCCGAGATTTGTAACTTTTCCAAGAGAAAAAACCTTATGCAATGTTCTCTTAATGCAATCATTTACCCCCCTTAGCCTTCACCAACCATTTCTGTGAATCGTCTCAAGCTCCTGGTAGATCTACCAACCAAGCACTGACCAGCCTTCCCCTGCCTTTTCCTTTATCATGGGGAAAGAAGACAAAAAAACACTATGGTTACAAGATATTTTTCTGTGATGTTAACACTGACCAGAATATTCAAAGAGCAGTCACCTGACGAATAATTGAGGAATAGAACAATACATCAGCATCATGTGCTAGGCAGGCACACAAATACCTCACAAAAGGAAGTGACCTGTAATACCATGTTCTACTATCAGCATTTAAGAAAAAATAAGTGTCATAGCAAACATGTAGCAATGCCTGTCTAACCTTGAGTTGCCCAGCTCCTCCCTCATTTTGGATTCCTGTAAGCCATAGGTCTGGATACTAAGAAAAGCGTTTGCTCTTATTTTGTAACCCCTCTTGCCCTGCCCTGGCACGGTGCCACCTGAGCATACTTCTCCAAAACTGCTCCCATTGTCCTAGTCTGTTCTTTTTCTGAAAGCGCTCCTTGAGTAGAATATTTTGGCTTGGAGACAGGTATGTATCTGCTCTTCTCCTATTTATAACCCAGGTGTTAGCAGCTGTGTTCTTGGAGTCATCAGCCACAGCTACCTTAAATAATCTGTAGGCCTAAAAAAATAGTGCTTCAGTGAATTTGCTGAAAAGAGGAGACTGGTGGGCAGTCAGCACAAGTGCTGTATTTCAGACTCACTCTGTTTTACCTACTAATTCTTCTTTCTTGTAAACTGTCTCCAGGGAGGAATAAAATGCAAATCTTTTTTTTCCTATAGATTGCAGATGACACTGCAACAGGAAAGAAATTTTCATGAAAATCATGACTATAATTGGAATGATCTCTGGAAATTTATTCATTTATATGACACAAACTAATAATTCCATTTAGCTTGTAAAAGATCCACCCAACTGAAAAAAAATAATAAAAGATACGATAACTTGCTTCAGGTGTGCTAAATCTACAACTTCCTCTTATATAAGCAAGTTCTATGTATACTAGAATTTTAATTAACACCTAGTATGTTTTTGATATAAGTTAGTGATATACAAGTATTTACAATACTTAGAAAATCTGATAGATTTATAACTTGCTGTTAAATGATCACTTGGTGACCCATCTCCAGGTATATCAGCTCTCTTAAAATGCTGGATGTTAGATATAAGGTCTATAAGGGAAATGCTTAAATACTAGTATAAAAACGTCTGTAATAAAATCAGAAGCTCTGAATTTCATGGTACTTTAATGCTGCCTCCGAAGTAATGGAAAAGCCATTTTCTAACTCTTGCTTCAAGGACTCCACTAATAACATTTTTCACAAAGGACCTATCTTTTTTTAAATAATATATTGTGAAGTTATTCTAAAGTATTTAAAATCATGCAACTAAATGTGGTCAGGACTTCTCAGCCTTTAATTCTCCTTAATGAAAGATTTTTTTAAACTACTTTTTAATCATAATTTTTATTGCAACTTGACATGCAGTTCAATAACAAGAATAGAATTGCCAAGGTATTACTTTAATATCACGTATGACTCTTCTGTACTACTCACTCTGCCAGTCTATCACCATGATCTAGCTTAAAAATCCATTTCTGGCCAAAGCTGAAGACCTGCTTGGTGGCTTCAAACAAACCACTGCCATCTAACCTTCACTGCAAAAAACCATTGTGGCATTGAAGCTTGGATATTGCAAAGAAATAAAGGGGAGTTACATAGTGACAAAATATGCGGACAGAGCTGTGCGTGAAAACAGATAGAAATACTCAGAGCTTGTCTGGAACACAGACAGAAGGAAATCAAGTACTAAACCAAAGTGCAGCAGCTCTTGCCAGCAGCAATATGCATGTCCTGAGAGCTCTGCACAGAGAATACAGCCCACTCCCCATCTTATCACTGAAAGAGTCATGTGGCAGCTACGTAAGAGCCTGTTCACTTCCAGCAGCCAATTAACTAAACTAAGTTTTATTTTGGAGACAGCAATGAAGATTATGCTGAATGAATTTAAAAGAAAAAATGTATACTAGAAATATAATTAAAGGGATTCCTCAGCAAAGGCTGACTCTCATTCTTCAAGAGACAGCAATTTCTTTTTACTTCTTGCACTGAATACATAAATTTATTTCAAGACCAACCCAGGAGGCCTGAATCTAATCAAGATTCAAAGTCTTTGGGTCTGAGGACTGTGCTTTCTCGAAAACGAAAAATTATTCACAAGCTACCCTAACTGCTTACCCTAACAAGAGATCCAGACTGTGTACTGTCTTCCAGGAATTTTAATTGAAGTTTAAGGGCCTTTGGCTCTTCCTCATTCAATCTAGCCAACGCATAGTAAAGGCACCGTCAAATGTGCTCTTCCAAATCAAAGGCTTGTATCATTGGACCTAAAGGATAAAACTGCAGAAGCCTAGAAATGCCTGCCTTCTGCCAAAGGAGCTCTCTCCACCTGAGCTTCCTTTCCTCCAACCCACAGAGGAGTGTTTCCATGACAAAAGAAAGAGGTGCAGCCTTTCTTAATCTCTGGGGTACCAGTACATCCACTCCCTGCATATTTTTAGCTCCTTTAGTCTGAGAGGGTTAAAGAGAAGAATTATCCTGATGTCTCTTGACATACTGTCTTGGGGTGACTTTATGATGTGTATCCCCTATCGCCTGCTCTATGCCCAGACATGAATCCTGTGCCTTCAAGCTGTTTCTCAGGAGAGGGGAGAGAAGCCAAGCGAATCCTTCAGAGCGGTTTTGTGTTCAAGAACACACACACTCTCCTGCGTTCTCGCTGCTGCTGCTGCAAAGCAAGAAAAGCACCTTCCTGCTGTTCCCAGCTCTCAGCTCCTTTTCTCAGGAGAGAGATGGAGAGTTAAACTTCTTTGCTTTTCAGCTAGCCTGCTAGCTGAGGCAAGAAAGTTTTTTTCCCCTGGGACTGTGGCTTTTTCCTCTTCTTCTGGAACTGTTCAGCAACACCAGAACATCACCGGGAAGCCCTACACCGTGGCCTGGAGGGGCCCATGCTGCACCGCAGCTCCGGAGAAAGCAGAGGCACACCCAGAGAAAGGACCCAGGTTTTCTCCACAGCGGGAGGTTTTATTATTTAATATTATTCATTCTTTTTTGGTGCCTGCATGCACCGTGCTCGTTAAATAAACAGCTGGGTTTTTTTTTCACTCTTCTCCAAGGAATTTCTTTCCGAACCTGGTGGGGAAAAGGCTGCTGAAATCTGCCTTCTATTAGAGGATACGTTCATTTTGGACATTTTCCTACAAATTTGTCTCAAACTGGGACACATACCAAAAGGCAAGTTTCCTTTAAGCTTCTCTGCTTGTTTATCTGGCAGGTTGAACTCCAAATAATTGCCATATAAACTGGCTAAAAAGAACCCAAAACATTAAAATCTATCTCAAGAAGAAAACAAACATTGATAAAGCATTACACAATTATCTTGTGATTATTTCTTAATTCAGAGTAATTGCTTCAGATGCATTTAGTTTTATTTTTTCCTTCAAATTATTCAGTAGCAAAAGATTAAAAGATATGAGCAAGTGTTTTGATTTCCAGAATGCACATTTCTCCTAGTTTCCCCTAAAGTTCAGAAGTACTCAAGCATGGTATCATTTCTACAGATGTAGTCAGTCACATTCATTGTATTTTCAAAAATTACCTCTACATTTAAATGAATTGAAAATGTAATAATATATATTTGTAATGTCTTGATCTATCTATCTACAAATATATTTTGTTAGCCACATTTTCAATAAAGAGGTGAACCAGAGGTCATGTTGTCAGTACTAGAATTATATGGAGAATATGAGAAAAGAACCTCCCAAAACTTTTTATGGAATATAAATACACATGAACTGTTTTTAAAAGTCACAGAATTTACTAGTTTTGCTCACAAACAGTAAAGTATTGCAATTTTATTTCTTCATGACAAAACATACTGATGTAATACAAAGCATACTGATGTAAATTGTTATTTACTTGCACAGCCATAGGCAATATTAGCTTCAAGTATACATGGGGTTTTAGCTTTGAGGGTAACATACATATTCCACACAGGATACTGGTCTGAATTATGTAGGCACAGCATGGATACCTTTAAACTTAGGGCCTTCGAGGGCTGTGTTTAGAATACAGATTTATCCTCCACACAGAATTAACTAAATTCAGGTGGCATTCCTGCAAAATTCCTTACTCTCCTGATTAATCAGAGACTAAAAGCCCTGAGCCTATGTTTCCAACATTATCAAAGAGAAAAGTAACATGTTTCTAAAGTTTTTATGCTTGCAGGCTAATGAAATATTAACTATGGATACAAAACAGATTTACATATAGATGTCAGACAGGTACAGCAAACCCACCCAGACCTTCAACATTAACTATACATTGCAAAAGATAAAACTGAGGAGAAACATTTCTCTGCTTGCAGCCCCAGCACTGTTAGAATATCCCTCCTGCCTGACTACATTTCCTAAATATTTAAACTGCTATGGCAGATCCATTATTTTCTCACTAATTCAGAAATGGGCAGCACTTGGTGGCAACGTGACAGAGGCAGGAAAAGGTCTGAGATGGACAGTCACTCGTATTTGTCATGCTACTAAGCTAAACTGATCTTGTAGTAACCAAAAAGTTTCTTTATCAAAATCCTACCAAGGAGTGCCTGACCTTAAAGGGAAAGGTCTTTTGATATGTAATATAAGAAAAAAACCCAAACAACCCATACAGAAAACCTTTTATTTTATTAAGGTTGACATTACTAACATTTTCTATTTAACATATCACCCTGAGACAAGAGGAAATTTCCCTGCCAAAGCAGTCACACTAATGGGGATGTATTGTCTGACAACAATGACGTTTTTGAACTGGGCAAAGCAAGGGCTGAACAACCCTAGAATTTCCTGCAAACAGTAGGTGTTCACAGGGCTCCGTAAGCAGAGCTGGTAGTAATTACAAGTACAGTCAGTGATGTTCTGTGCTGACTTACTTTGAGGAAACTCTAAAAGCAAGTGCTGTATTAAAGAACCCATGAATATTGACTGTACAAATGTTTTGACATATCATGCTAATGCTACAATTAGTTCCTTTAGGCCTGAACAGACAGCCTGGAGCTCCAGTCACAGAAAGGCATAGCCTTATCAAAGCTTGCCCTTGACCTAAGTGGCAGTCTCAGACTGAAACACACAAATGTGTGACACAAGAGGAAATCAACCAACACTCTGCACCGCCCCCACACCCACAGCACACTTTTCCAGGCAGAGGTTTGCCTGGAGATCACACAAATAATTTCTTCCTAAGGAAGCAAGACTTGAGACCTTTCCAAACCACTGAAATGAGAGTGTAACATAGACCCAAACTGAAGGTGCTATTAATGTCTCTAAATATGACACTTATTGCTAGAGCATGGGAAATGACTCATTTGACTAATAGTGCTCCACTGCGGATCAGCTAACCGACAGTATTAGCAGTACTTAAAAAGATGATTAAAATAGCCTGAATGCTTTAACATTTTTACAGCACACAGCTGGTAAAGAAAGAAGAAACATTCCAATGCAACATAACCTAATCCAAGGAGAGAAAATACGTGGGAGTAGCAATACAGATTAGAATTTATTTTTAATGAGTATCATTGATTTTCAGACAGCTCTGTGAGATGGGTTTCTCTACACTCACTGGTCTCCAGCACTATCATACTACATTTAGAGCTGCCTTAGGATGTGAGGGAGGATTGAAAATTTCCAAATTGTCAAGTTGACAAATGACAGGGCTCATAAGGAAAAATATATAACATCACAGGGAAAGCAATAATTATCAGGTTTCTTAATAAAAGATATTCCACACAAAGTTCACATTATAATAATAGCTATTTTGAGAGAGAATTTCTGAGCAGAAAATCAGCATCATACAATACAAATTAATCCATGGAAAATACCAACAGATTTCATAGCATTTCCAAATATTTGCTGGAAGCTGTTTATTGATTGAAGATGTATAATTAATATAAACAAGCATTGCAACTGCAATTTATCATTAATAATACAGACAGAATGAATCAATCCATCTAGAAATTTAAGCTTCATGCAATTGATTATCATTTAAGAACACTAGAAATGGAACATCCTTTTAATACAAACACAGCATTTGAAATAGTCTCTAGATGTATCATGCATTCTAGCTAATTCTGTGCAATGTATAGAGAAGAAGAATCTATTTTAGTGTAGATTTCTATTTTTTTCAAATCTGGTAACCAAGTTTATCCCAGCTTATGATTTTTTTATACTACTCAAGAGTGATCAGAGTGTCTTGAAAAAAAACCTATTATATTTTTAAAAAGATACACCCAGAATTAATATAACTTTTCCTTTTTTTACTGTTTTTGTTATATTTCATTTCAGAGAAAAAGCTTTAAACCTTTCGGTATGCACTACCAAAATTTGATTTCTTTTTAAAATGGAAGACAATATGCTCAAGTACAGGCTCTTCTGTAAGACTAAGCAACTCTCTTCTGTACTGTGTCTTAAGAAGAAAAAAACTCCAACCAACTAAACCCAAAATATCACAAACTCCCCCAAAACCAAAACATACAAAACACCTTCCAGCCCAAACCCAAGAGCCACCCACCCCTACCAGTCCTTCAATAGCTTCTGTTTGACTTAAAGAAAAATAACTTTCCATTACTGTTGAGTGTTCTGTTAACTCAGTCATCATTTGTGGGTAGTCCTACAGTTTTCATTCCTCACAATGACATACGGCAGATAATAAAATGATGTGTCACACTGACTGCTAGCCACTTAATATATCTTTAAAATTGACCAGATACTGTTTTACTTGACTCTCTATGTGAAATGTGGTTGGATATCATGTACCTCCCCTTGGGGATCTGTAAAGATTACTTACACCCACAAAATCGTTGTGACATTTGTTTCATGCTCAGATGTCCCTATGAAAGCTGGAGAGATATTGCAGAAAAAAAAAAAGTCATGTCTTAAGGATGTTGCCATGGTGAATTTAATTCTCCATTTACATATTCACTGACTGAGAAGACAGAATACTGGACAAAATCAGAATGTTAACTTTCCTAGATGGTTACATTTTTGCATTTTACATTGTTGAGGTTCTTAGCTGAAGAGTCTGGTTCTTATTTGTAGTAGGGATATAGATCCAAACTTCTTAGCTGTGGATCCAAGCAGGAGTTGTATTTTGAACCAAACAGTACCCAGAGAAACATGATCCCAGACATCTGAGATCAGGCAAATAAATTCCTATTTTGACATTAATCTGTTTGCCTCAGTTCTAGACTTCCTACTACTCAAACATTTTTTATCCTTTTCGTGTTAAAACTCCAGAAAAATTTATCTATAATGACAATGATACCAATTTTTAATATCACACATGTAATGATAAAACAACTTAGGATCCTCACAAGGACACAAATTGTTCTATTTGAACTGAATAATGTGCAATAAAGCAGGGTATAGGGACTGTGCACAAAGAATAAACAGGAGAGGGGAAGAAAATATTAAACAGAGACCAGGAAGAAAACCTTCACAACATCTCCAGGTTCCTAAAAGCTAAATATGCTGACCTTAATAAAGCTACTTTAACACTGCTTTTTTTTTGCATGATATTATATAATTTTGGTTTACTTATGACTTATACAATGTCTATATGCACACATACATTCCCAAGAAACACACCCTCATACTATTATTTCATAATGCATATTTTATTATTTGTTTCAATTGCATCTGGAATATTTTGTTTTATGCATCTGCCAGGTGCAAGACAAACAGCAGATTACAATGCACTGCACTTTAAAGCAAGCACATATGTGTTTATACTACTCTGCACCAGGAGTATGTTGTGCAGAGGCAGTGCAAATTGGTGCAGTACCAATGTTCTCAGAGGAAGCCTTTACTGTCACCATTCTCTCCTCCTTCAACTCACCTCGAGCTGATGCTGCCATTGCTGCATTCAATTCCACAAAGCAACAGACAGGGGCACTTATCACAACACCAGTTTTACTTATAGTCATTGCCTGGCCTATTTGTGACTTTTTGGAGGACAGATGCTCACTGACATGTATAACATGAAATTTGATAAAACTGATTTTGAAAGGGGCCTCTAGGTGTAACTATAATACAAAATATAAATCATTTTTCCTCCATTCTTGATGAAGATAGGTCAGAGCTGTTGATAATCCTCTGGGGCTTTGCATATAAAGTAATATGAATATCAAGTCAATTCAATTCCCCTCCTTTACTACTATTGCTAAAAAAAAAAAAAGTGCTTTTTTATGTCTTTCCCTTTAACAACAACATCAAAGAACTAAGGAAAACAAATTTTGCATTAGGGAGGCTGTGTTGAAAAACATTTCACTTCAAACAAGGCACCACACAGAGCTGACAAGATGAGAGATTTAAACATTAATTAGCATCAATTTCTTTATTGAATTATAATTTCAAGAAAATGTTGTGCGACCCTCTGATTTAAATACTGTTTTCCCTTCAAACACATTTGTCATTGCCAAAATGGGTTCTCAGATTTATAGGCATGGATTGTACATTGTGAAACTTTGATTCTTACAGATGAGCCTGTTTCCACATTTATAACCAAAGGCTGCAAGGACCGTATTAATCACAATATGCATATTAAACACCAGAACTCTTACAGAGTATGCAAGGCACTATATCTATATCACACTTCTACCTGAGAAACAACTTCTTCATCCATGCTGAATGGGCAACACAAAATATGTAGTCGTTACCCTCTTTTAACTACAAGTCCCACCTGACGGGCAGACAAACGCATTCCGGACTCTGAACTTCTCCAAGAAGGCTTTACAGTAATAACAAAACTGCTTCTCTTTCATACAGACACCACAGCCACCCATTTGCCTGAATGATCACACAGATGCAGAGATTTGTAAAAGCATTACAGGTTAATTCACACCTACCTCATGTAAATCCTCTCCTTTAATATTCATGTGTGAAACACATGAAACACAGATTTCACAGATGAATGAACTTAAGAAGTGGGAGCTATGAATGCTTCTTTCTGCACAGCTTTCCCACATGTAACAAGAAAGGAGATTTACATGGGGTAGATGAAAACAGAACTAAAACAACTTCGTGATAGGGGGCCACTGACTGAGTGAATGCTGAAGTCTCAATTAATAAGGATTATAAGGTGTGTTGTGACTGAGATGCCAGAACATCAGAAAGGCACCCAGGGGACCAGCTCACCTCTATCCTAATGAGGTTTCCTTGACAAAGAAGAAATATAATGATAGAGGCAGTGTATATATAATTTATGAATTTTTGGCACCATTATGATATTGACATGTATTTGCTTTAAGGAGGAGTGTGTGTCTGTGGGAAAGGGGACTGTAGCACGTCTCTGTGGGAAGCGGGCTCAGGTGAAGAGATTATCTCCTGACATTGCTGCGCTGACCCCAGGGCAGGAGGCTAAGCAAGCTGCCTCGGTGGGCACAGCTTGTCTAAGGCTTTGTGCAGAGGAGTGCTGAAGTGGCTGATGAAGTCGCCATAACACTAAATAAACTGAGCCCCAAGAGCATTAGCACAACACAGAAAGTCAAGAGCCTGCTTTCGTGGCAGGTGCAGTCCTGTCTAAGTACAGGGTCAGGCAAAGGGAGAAAGCAAGTGGGTTTAAAACAGAGGGGTTCTGAAGGACCTTGAGGCAACTGAGAAAACACACTAAAGGGATTCCTACTTTTGCATTCTTTGTGCAAATTATGAAAAAGTTACATTCTAATCCTATGCAACATAAACATATCTATAAGCTACACCCTAAACAGGTAAATTGTAGATACAGAGCATTCATGGGGGCATAGCACAATAGCATGTAAGTGATTTCCAGGTTAGTCAGAAAGCACAGTTGATGAAGGGAAGGCAAGACCATGTACTCAGCAAACATGCAACTACAAACCAAACAAATACAAAAAAGCGGGAAGGAAGGGAAGGAAGGGATTCTGTCCCTTCATATGCCAAGAGAAAATTCAGAGCATAACAGTGAAGGTGAAGACCCAAACCAACAAACTAATGGTGTGGAGTTACTACAGGATTGAGAGAACTTCTAAACTTTGAAGGCATAACACAGTGCCTCCGCCAGGAAACACTGGCAACTGGAATAAAAAATTAAAGACACAGTCATAACTGGTTTACAAAACACAAACAACCTGTCTTCCTGCAAGAACACTGGGCCAAATTTATATCTCAATGGCTTCAAGACAAAGAAAACTAACAAATACAGCATAAACCATAAACCAGAATATAAGATCCTTGTTGATCTCCCTGTGTGCTAAAGTGAATATTTAAAGTTTATAGAAAGAAGTAAATGAGGGATTTACTAGATAAATATCCAGTGCCGAAAATTAACTTTAAACATAAAACACCTCATATATTTCATGTATACTAAGCAGCAAATTCTGAGCTGAATTACACCAGCACACCCTAGTTTGTTTATTCAGAGGCACGAGAATCTCTCTCTATATGAATATTCAGAGTAAGATGCATTGAGAGATATGGGGATTGCTGTCCCACCCCTAATCCTCTTGCCTTACCAGTTGGTATTATGTGTTTGATGCTCAATGTCTTTTAATCACAGAATGCCTATTTTCTACCCTGTGTAGGTGTGCATGGCTTTTTAAACTAGTGATCTGCAAAAACCATTAGAACACTGTGTACCAGATCACACAAAATGCTCAAATGATACAGCAAAGCACAGGCCTCAGAGATAAAAGGATTATTTCAAATGAAACAATCATGATTCTTTCTCTGCAATTTAATACCACTACATTGTGAGTTAGAATATGGAAGCCTAGCTCAGTACTTTGGTTATACTGAGCTTTAGGACATCTCAAGTGATGCCTCCGTGACTTGTTTCAAAATATACAAGTTCTCTTTTCCTGAATGATACCATGGTTTTGTCCTCTCTTTCATTAGGAGACAATGAAAAAAAAAGCCAAATAAAAATACTTTTAATGATTTCAAATGCAAAAGAACAGATAAAGAACAAATCAGTTGGCATTGTGCCACAGTTGTTGCAGAGGACCTGTCCTTCTGAAATTATCATGGATATTTAGACTTGCAAGGAGACCTATTAAAAAACTCTCCATATCTGTATGTGCTGGTTTAGGCTTGGGGAGAGTTAATTTTCTTCACAGCAGCTTGTATGGGACTGTGCTTTGTATTTGCACAGGGAAAAGTCTTGAAATTTCAGGTATGTTTTCATGATTGCTGAGCTGTGCTTACACAGAGTCAAGGTCTTTTCTGCTTGTCAGCCAACCCCATCAGCAAGTAGGCTGGGGGCGCACAAAGTCTTTCTTCAGGGCTAAAGGGGAAGGCTGAGGAGGGAGGAAGGGGGAACATCTGGAGTTATGGCATTTGTCTTCCCAAGGAGAACTTCCTTCACTTCCTTCCTTCATTGTTATTCATGATGGAACACCTGCTTACTGATGGGAATTAGTGAATGAATTCCTTGTTTTGCTTTGCTTGTGTGTGAGTGTTATTTGCTTTACCTGTTAAACTGTTTTCACCTCAACCCACAAGTTCTCATTTTTACTCTTCTGATTCTCTCCCCCCAACCCACTTGGGGACGAGTAAGTGAGTGTCTTTCTGGAGTTTGTTTGCCAGCTGGGATTGAACTACAACACAGGAGTGTGAATGGCCTCGATGCATTTGAACTATTTTTCAACTGACAATTGAAGTGTATGTTGAAAAGTCAAAGCTGTTGTAGTAAAATCAACTTGACTTTCAAAACACATTCAAAGCCCCACCCTGCTCTTGTTTCTGAGGGAAGGAAAAAAAAAGATTCCCAAACATCTCCGTGTGTGTCTTATGGAGGATGATTTTAGTGTTGGAGAATGCTGAGACAAAAGATAAATGCAGGCATTTATCCCATATGAAGTTAAACCCAGACTATTTATGTTCAGCTTTCACTAAACCTCTAACAAATTTGATGGCTAAACTTGTCTGATTTATGCCAGAAATCCCAATAACAGTACTATCGTTTAGTGAGCAAGAACTCAGAAACCCAGAAAATGCTCCTACCCCGTCTTCACAGAGTGGTATCACAGTTTGAGGAAATTAATGTGGAAAGCTTAGTACCACATCTGCTTTTACTTTCCAGAGCTAGTTTATACCCCTCAGACAGTATAAAGCCCAGTGTTCTAGCACTAAATGAATACCAAAACATCCATGGAAGGTGACTTTTCCCACTACTACTGAGTGGTGTAGTTGACTCCCATATTACTTCCCCTGTGTCATGGAAATGGATGGTGAGAGACTGCATATCATCGTGGATGCAGAAGATGGGTCAGGCTGTCAACAGGGCAAAATGCAGTCACGGTGCTAATTCTCAGCATCCAGGATTGTAGATGAGTAACAAGGCTCAGCTTGCACACATAATTCCCTGATTCTTTTTCTCTTCCCACAGGCATAAAAATCAGGTGGAAATTTCTTAAAATTACTGCAGTTTTTCTGATTCTTAAGATTGCCTTTGTGGTGCTATAAAGGCTATATTGCCTGCTGAGTAGAAACCCTTGCAGTTATTTTTCAAGCTTGATGGGTGTGCTTTTTTGGTATTTGGCTGAGTTTCTGTTTTGGTTTTGTTTGTTTTTTCCTTTTTGGTTTGTTTGGTTTTTTTCCAATTTAAAAAAATACAGTCAGCCATACAAAACTTACTTGACTTAACCCAAAGGACAGTAAGTATGAGGAATGTATCAAGATCTGCTTTCAGAACTGGCAATACAAATAAATGAACACTTCATGTGGTATTTTGCTTTCATATGTTAATTTCAGATTCACAGTTGATACCATATATGTGAAACTTAAATAAGACATAAAAAGGTTAAAAAATACAGACTCCACTGAATAAAAGCCAACATATCTTTCTGGCTAAGCTATACGAGATAATAAAAAAATTGACATCAAAGAAACTACCTCATTCAGGCCTCTCATAATACTTGTCATTAAAAGATGGTTTGTTGAAACTTCAGACAGGCTAAATGTATGCCACATTTTGAGTGAAAGAATTACCTTTCCAGGGTTGCAATTACAACTGTACTTAGTTGTCATGGCAACCTGGTAACATATACATGTTGTCAAATGAAGACATCAAGGGACAGACAGTGATCTTCAAATCACTGCACACCAAGTGGCATTTTTCATGGGTTTATCTGTGCTCGGTTAGGAAAAAAGATTAAAAATAGAAAATTAACATTTAAAAATGTTTAAATTGCATTCAAATTGCAATACCAATATCCCATTTTGCAGTGCTATTTTAGTATCCTTAGATTAGTGTCTGCTAGCTCTTCCTTTTTTTTTTTTCAGTTAACATGTTCCCAAAATATAACATGGGGAGTTGAAAGGAAAAGAGGTAAAGAGGTCAGGATCAGCAACGAAGGTTACCATGCTTTGGTGACTGCTGAGTCCTGCTATTATTCTCCACCTTCTCTTCCTGTTTTAATTGTCCTGCTATCTTGACATGGGTATTTTCAGTCAGATGTTCTTTTTGACCTATACTTCAATTACTTTTGAGCCAGCAAAAGGAAAAGTGGATCTATACTAAAAGTCATTGTTGAGCATGCCTCAAAGATGTGAGGGGCTGCAAATACTCCAGCTGTGATCTATTTGTACAGGTTGAGACAGAATCCAGAAAACATGCACTACAAACATGGCTTTCAGTTCTCTTCAATAGACAGCTCATACTGTGGTGCTGTCATCTATACTGCTATTTTTACTTCTACTGACCACAGTGGCTTTGCTTTGTTTTATATTAAGGTTTACAACAAAGGTTTTCTGAGTTGGCGTTCAGTTTCTTTACATGGGCTGCTCACACCATGCTGCTGTGCTCATTAATGCCACACCATGTAGTACCAGTTTGAAGTGGATCAAGCATGAAGAGGCTTGTGCATCCTTCAATCTAACCCAAGTCCATGCAGGCGTTTGTGCTGTAACAAGACAGAGGCATTGTTCCAATTTAAAGTTTGCCTGAATACCAAATAGCATAAGCAAGCAGAAAGGACCCAATCCAACTGGAATCTTTTGACGACAAAGTTATTCTTTCAGAGCTTTTAAACAATTTGGAACAGGAGTAGATTGTTCACCACGTACATGGTTGACATATTTTTGATCTAGCACTAAACTGTCTCAAGCCCCAAATTCACCACCTTTTAATCCCCGCTTTACTATAAATATGTCTTGTACCCACAGTACAAAACTAGACACTGAAAATGCAAAGTGGAATGAAAATGTGTTTAACTCATTAGTTAAGCATAGTTTGAAGTTACTACACTTATTGCATACAGATTTGTCAAGACAAATGTCAACATAAATGAGTTTGCTTTGGTTCGTTTGCTATACTCATTTTAAAGGAACTCAGAAGGATTTTACTTTGTGTTGTGGCCTAGGAATGGTATTAGTGTTCCCACCAAAATGAAAGACCACGAGCCTCTCCGCTCCACTTCCCATCCCTTCTGGTCAGAGAGAGACAAAAGGCAGAGATCCTGAGTCGATATAAGAACAATTTTTGGAAACAGCAATGAGATAAGAAAAGGAACAGCAACAGCAACAATATTAATAATGAAAGCATACAACAAAGAGGGTAATTTACATACAAAAAATGATCACTGACCAACTGATCCAGCACTGTGCAGCCCCTGAGACAAAGAACAAAATGTCCCCCAGATCTTCTGGTTTTCCCCCAAGCCTGAGACAATGAAAACCAACGGTGGACAGACATTCCAATTGGGACCAGCATTAATTACCCACCATTCCATTTGCCACTTGCTCCCCCCAGAAAAGGAACACCCCTGTCATTCTGGGAAGCGAGAGTCCCCCACCCTGGCCATGACATAAGATGGCATCGAATAGAGAAATATCTTGGCCATGCCCACACCACACCAGGCTCCTCTCCCTCATGGCCACTGTGAAAAATCAACCCTGTCCTTGCCTGAAACTCTTATTTCTGAGCACTTTCAGTAACATGAACAACTTAACAGAAAACATTCTCTCCTCGGCACAGGAAGAAACATTGTCCACATCAAAGAGTTAAAAACCAAAAGGATAAAAATTAAGTAAAATGCATACAAGTACTCACCAGAAAACAATCTATTTTAATGGGAAATAGTTTTAGTTAGTATAAGCTTAGATTTTTCAGAGTATTTAGAAATTTCTCCCTAAAATTATACGTTGAAATACCGAATGAGATGACTAGAGCTTATGCTTTCAGATTTTCACTGTTAAGAGTGCTTAAGAAGTATCATCAAAAAAGGTAAGCAGTGCTCTACCATACATCTTTTCAAAGTTATCACTCCATATTTTTCTTGTCTTCATGCCCTTAACAAATGCTTCAGAAAAAGACACTACTCTTATTGTTAAATTTTATCACCTCTCAAGCTTGTAGAAATGACAACATTGATAAACTGAAATAGTGAACATTTTTTTTCTTCTCTTGTGCAAAGAAAGACAATCTTCTTCTTTCAACTTCACGCAAGAGAAGGAAAATAAAAAGTAATCTGCGGCAGCCTCCAAGCCCAGGTATCTGACTGTGTGGTAAGCATCATCAGAAAGTGCCCATTCCTTAGCAAACACTGCATAAGAGAAAATAGAAAGGATATTGGAAGTATATATGCATGTGCATATAATGAAAGAAGTACAGGTCTTTTATTAGCACTAGTTCTATATTTGGTCTGCAGTGACATTTGAAAATTCCCTTTAAAATTAAATTCTATTAGGGATTTTCCTGACACTCAGAAAATTAAATACATGATCAATAACTAGAAATTCCATTATGAAAGGCCTGTCTTTTAATAATGAATGCTGTTTAAGTCAGATGTCTATATCTATTAATTAAAATATTTTTCTGTAACTCATATCTGTATCAGTTCTCTTGTATTTCTGATTTGAAACAAAACCAAAAAAATTGAGCTAAACATTTGGTTTGACCAAAGAATGAAGTATGTCCTTAGTTATGATCTTAACACAAAGACAATTTACATCAATCCTGGCCAAGTTGTGAGTTTGCCAATAAAAGAATCTACAGAGTTATGGGTATCTGCCAACTCTAGTCAAGCCTGAAAGAGCCACGTCATTTTGTACAAGCCTCCAAATATCCATCAGACTACAACAGCCCTCCCTTACTACAAACTACAGTGGACTACAAGTTGTCTCTGTAAGGAGTCAGTTACTAAGACTTTATGTGCTTCCATAGACAATCAAAGGTTATTGACAACCTGTAGGTCTCCCAGGACTGTGTTTATCACTCATATCATCAGATGCACTGCAACATTCCCAGCAGGTGTGGTGGGTTGACCTGAATTGACAGCCAGCCTGTTAAACCAATTACACTTCTCTCAATTTCACATATTTAAACCGCGTGGAAAGCCAGGATTTTTGGGGAGGTTTTTCTGTTCCAGCTCGGTGCCGGGACAGGACAGAGGGAGGGCCTCAGAGCCCAGGGCCCTGCCGGGCTGGGCCGGGTGCCCTTGCTCCTCCTGCTCCCCCCCTCCCAACGCCGCAGCACAGACCCTGGGTCGCTGGGAGGGGGAACTATGGAGCGTCCGACGCAGTTTTCTTAAGAAGCCGGCGGGAGCTTCCAGCCTACAGCCAGCACACTTCACGCCGAGCTGAAGCGAATACCGTGCAGTTAGGGGCACAGGGAGAGCAGGGGGCTCTCCTCACCGTGGACTCTGAACGGTAACAGCAACTTCAGAGGCAGAGAAAGAAAGAGAAGGCTGATCATGTGGGACGACGCTCCAAAGCCTCTAAAGATGGCTTTGGAAGAGAGCAGAGGGCGGTGCCGCGCTTCCCGCGCGCAGCTTAAAATGCTTCTTGCAATGCCATGGTAAAGACTGTAATATCATAACTGTCTCTAATCCATTTAAAGTACATGGGGGGATGGACAGTTCACGTGTGGCTTGCGAAAGTTGAAAAAAGTGCCTATGCCAGTTTCTTTAAAAGCCGAGAGAAAGAGGGGTTTTTTTTAAAGACTGGGGGCGAAAAAATCTTTTGCGTTCAAGCCAAAATAACTCATCCTTAAAAAATTTATAACCCCATGTAATGGTCTACGTCTTGCAGTGTAACAAAACTGTGAGTTTTCATGGAAGAGATGTGTCACACCACAGCAGTTTTTTGTCCTTTTTTTTCTTCTTAAGTCTGTAAGTAAACTTCTTTATAGTCTGTAAGTTTTGTGCCTGCTTTGTTTTCTCCTAATTTTTACCTCACACAAAAGAATCCATACTTCAAACTGAAACCACTACACTAAATTGGTGTTTCCGCCCGGTTCCGAATTCAATCCACTACAGCAGGTAAAACAACATTTCTAAAAATTTAACAAGCTTTCTTAAGTTCTTTCCATCAGGAATTTTAAGAGGCGACACCAACATTTTTGAAAGCAAGGAACTTTTGCATACTAGCACATTTTAGGCACAGACTAAGTTTTAAAGTACAAAACAAACAGGAGAAATGGTAGACCAAATAGAAAACTTTCCCAAATTGAACGACACAGAGGAAAACACAGCTGAATAAAAAATTATCCTCCTGTGCCAACAGGGAAGAGCAAGTGCAGGTAAAATATTGCTCAACCCCTCTGATGTCTCTGAAATTACTAGTTGCTAGAAAGTTACAGATGCAAAAAAGGAAATTACTAAGGTCCAGCCAGAGTACAGGGAAGGAGCTCTAGGAAGGAACCAGAAAGCCTCTACTCCTGCCACTACATCCATTTATGTAAATAAGAAGAAAACCCGTATCAAAACATTCTCAATTATAAAATAAGCGAAGATTTTAGCAAACCTTCTTCCGTGCTCCTTTAGAAATAATCTATCTTTGCATTTTGACTTCAGAAACATTTCAGAATATGTTTTATGAAATTGGAACACCAAGCACCTAAACAATTTGCAAAAGATGTCTAAAACTTGAAAATTCTTTGTAAACCTCTTTTCTGCTAGGAACAAACAAAAAAATCAGTATCTTTAGCTTTCTAATGGTATTAATTTTTAATATAATTAACTAGATCAATCTTAAAATGTAGAGCTCAGCTTTGACAGTCATCAATTCAGAAGAAATTATAAGGTAAGAACATCTACAAAGAAATTCACATAGTAAGTGATAGCAGTACTATTCCCACCCTTAAGACACATATATATACACACATATACATATGCATGGGAATACTTTACATAGAGAAGGAAACACTTCCACAATTGATTAAATCATAGAATTGTTTAGATTGGAAAAGACTTCTAAAAGCAGAGTCCAACCATTAACCCAGCACTGCCAAGTCCACCACTAAACAATGTCCCTAAGTGCCACATCTACACATCTTTTAAATATCTCCTGCCCTAAATTTTGACCTGCAAGATCTTTAAAAACACAAAAACATGTTTTTGAATAAGGAAAGGATTGAAATGAGGGACTCCAGAATTTTCAGCTCCTGAAATTGAGCTTTGGAATTTCCAGCTCCTCAAATTGAGCACTTAACTTTATGTTGTGTTCCCCACTTCTTCCCTCTGTAAAAATATTACACTTGCCTATCTCAGAGCTGTATACAAAATAACCTAAATGCTTTCAAAGTATATCCAGGGTGAAATGAAACTGATTATTGTATAAGTAATGGTTTATTTAGTTTTTCTAAACATGATCTTCTCCACTTTGTTCATGCATCGGAAACACCCACAGCTGTCATCTCTTCTCCAAATATTGGGAGAGATCAAATACATTATCATGTCAACATGAGCTGTGAATAATTCAAGTCCCTATGTCAAGTACAAACTTATCTTTTAAGGCAGAGGTGGCATTGGGATGAGCCAAACTCAAGTGTCTGATGTATCACTTCAGTGATCAGTAGTAGTTCAGGGAGAATCCACAACAGAAATGAGACTTATGAGGAAGAGATTCAAATTAGGACCTTGGCACTTGGCAGAAGAGATAACTGGTCTTATAACTCCACGAGCAAACAGCACATATTGACACGAGTGGGAGAAACTAGCACGGGTAAAAGACATCTCTTTCCTCAATACACATTTAGAATTTCAACATCTTAATTTTCTATTAACACTTGTCAGTATTTTTCTTCAGCTTTTATTCATTTCCTCATCCAAGCCACACTCTGGCTTTCGGAAGGCACAGGGGTCTCTGGTGTGATTTACAAAGACACTTTGGCATAGGAAGTTACAAATAATCTAGATAAGGCACAGAAGTATTTACAAGAAGCAGAGGAATTTACTAGGCAATCTCTCAATCCATTTGTCAATGCACCTGCAGGACTCATTTGAAGGCAGGTGAGCTAATAAACCTCAGAAAAGCAGCCACCAAGAGAGCATTCTGTTTTACTAAAAGCATTTGTAGCCTTTGCTCACATCCCCCACCAAAACATACACACTTTTTAACTTACTGGCTCTTATCTCACTCTCTACTATAATAAATCAGAGGCTGGAAAAGCTGGTGGAGAGCAGAACAATAGGGCTGAAAATCATGACCTTTGTGTGCAGTAATTGAAAACCACAGAGAGTTTAGAGTGCAGAATGGACTTTTGGACACATCTATGCTGGGAGTTTTCAAGCCTGAAATTATCCTCTCTTACAACTCTAGGCTTACATAGCAGTGTTGTCAAATTGTAAACTGGAGGTGGGTTAAATAATTATAGTTCACAGCCTTAGTATGTAATTACAGAATCAAAGATACTATACAGATATACTATTATCTTATTTAACAGAGCATTTTTTTTTTCTCCTGGGACAGCCAATGTTTGTACCACCTGTTAGGATGTATTAGTTTTAGAAGTCTACAGAGCAGCTACTGAGACTGCAGTATTCGTAAACAGCCTCAGAGGGCAGCTGTGTCTTTCCACACCAATGCTCCCACCATTACACTGTGCAGACAGAAAAAACATTGGAAAGATTAAAAAAAAAAAAAAAAAAATTCCAAGTGTAGTTAAGTGTAGTTAAGGACCAGCGTAACAATCAGAGGATTTAAACCAGGGTAAACTCTGTTACCCTGTCTAACTTTATTCATCAGTATCATACTATGGCCCAGGCACAGTTACATCACTCAGCAGTGAAAAACTCCTGACACTGAAACTTCTATCTTTGCCACCACTAGTGAAACAACATCATCAGTGGCTTCTGACTCTGGCTTAACTCACTAATGTATTCCCTAAATTCACAAAATCCCAGAATCTAGTACTTTGGAAAAGACCTCTGAAATCAAATCCAATCTATGACCTAACACAACCGTGTCAACCAGACCACGGCACTGAGTGCCACGTCCAGCCTTTTCTTAAACACCTCCCAGGACAGTGACACTATCACCTCCCTGGCAGCCCATTCCAATGCCTAATCACCCTTTCTGTGAAGAACTTCTTCCTAATATCCAGCCTAAACCTCTCTTGGTGCAGTTTAGGACTGCGTCCTCTTGCCCTGTAATTGGTTGCCTTGGAAAAGAGACTGACCCCCACCTGGCTACACTCTCCTTTCAGGGACTTGTAGAGAGTGATGCGGTCACCCCCGAGCCTCCTCTTTTCCACAGTAAACAACTCCAACTGCCTCAGCTTCTCCTCACAGAATGTGCACTCCAGACCCTTCACCAGTTTAGTTTCCCCTCTCTGAATTTTTCACCTTCTGATTAGTCAAGTTAAACCTCCCCCCCAATTGCCTTGGCAACCACACAACTAGAAACTCACATTCCCTTTGCCAGTTACACCTTTCAGTTTAAATAGCTTATCAATGCCCTTGTCTTTGGAAGAAGTGTTGTCTGACTGCAACAAGCCAATTTATCACCAAAAAGGCTGAATGCCTTTTGATTTTTCATAATAATAAATTCCTTTCAATTGAAAAGTCTTCTTAGGCAAATTAAATGCTCCCAAGGAAGTCTCTTCTCTTCCCTGCTGTTCACTAGGAGGGTGCTAAATTTGTTACTTGGACATTTCTACAGGAAGCACTGCTAACCTCCACCTTCTAAAAACTTAAAAAAAATAAAATGAAAACCTATTAAATTGCAGCCAAACTTACTGCAAGGGAATGAAAATAATCTGAAGCTGTATCTCTTTACACTAAAACAAAATATATTTGATTTAAAAAACGGTATTGTTACTACCTTAGTGGTAATGAGCTTCCCACCTGCAACCACCCATACCCTTTTTTCAAACACATAACTTCTCAGGAACAGTTTGAGGAAGATGTCACACCATACAATATTGGCATAGTGTACCATTACCTAATTAAGAGCTTCATTAACACATCAATAGAACAACGTTAGCCTGTTTTAGAAACCCATTTAAGATGTCTGAAATTGTTGCAAATCAATGGTAGCATCACTAAAATCAGTGCTAAATTTTGAATTCTGTAAGTTAAATCCAGAGATAGTGGTGGAGAAATATAATGAATAAGGCTTATTATAGACACCTGCAGAAGTAAAAATCGTATGTAACCTCTTCAACCACAGACTGCAAGAATATTTCTCTTCATCATTCTACACCACAAAACCCAATCATACTTATCCCCATTAACTTTCCTAGCCTTGGCATTTTTAACAGGAATTATTTTCTTCTTCCAAGGGGAACTACTATTCCCCCATCTTAGTAAATTCCCCCCTTTCCAAGTAAAAGCCAACAAGCCCATTGTTTCAGAACAAGGAAACCATGAGGAACAGAACTATACAAATATGCTGCCCATCTTCTTGAGATGCATCTGTGAATTCACTTTTGACAGACAGAGCTGATTTTATGTCTCTCTGTGCTCTCCTTATGCATAGCAGTATCTGTTACATGTGAAGACCACGGTACAGCACTAACCTAATTTAGGCTTCTATAACGCCAGGCTGAGACAACAAACAGTTGTCTCCACATTACCATCTTAGCACCAGCAGATTTATGCCTCAAGACCTAAGAGCAGGCTCTAAACCAGCTCTGCTTCCATACTACCTGTACTTAGCAATTGTATTCAATGTCGCTGGTTAAATCATCTGAACCCATTTTGATTACAAATTACTATACAGCGCAATGCTAGACCAGAGGATACTGTCTGTAAAGTGCAGCATGTCTGTGAACACCTCGTGAACAGCAGGAAAGCTGGAAAACTACAGAAACAAAACCCCCTCACCCGTGCACTGAACCTGGATGGACTTGTTTCTATTAGTACAAAGCCAGAGTAACAGAAAATCAGCATGAAAACACAAAATCCTTTGAGAGTTAAGAAAAAAAAAAATAAAAAACGTCAAAGGAAAAATAATATAGCTTTAAAGATAGAATATGGCATATGAGCTGGGCCTCCAAGTGCAGCATGTAGGCACACAAGTAAAGGGCAATTGTCAAAACCCTGACATCAAAGTAGGGAAAGGAAAGCAGAAATACTATGTTTAGAAATGCCATTGATACAATCTCCATATCATATTTTACATACAGTTTAAGACATGCCACACAAGTTTAAAAAGGAAAAAACAGCTACATGCAATGACAAAACCCAATATGGGACATGCAGAAAGGAATCAAGTTTCCTGTAGCATGCAACATAAGAAAACTTAATTATTATACAATGAGTCCTAGAGTATCTTATTTCCTCAGACTTATGAATCCAATTCTGTCACACTTTTTACCAGACCTTCATCATCCTTTCCCACAATTAAAAAAAAGCTTTGAAAGAACAATGAATGTTTCCTGCTCTCTAGGAAGCACATAGACAATGTCTGTAGGAGAGCCAGCCATGATTTTGGAATGATCTGATCATGTGTTTGAAACACAGGATAACAGCAATTTTGAAGGAGCAGGCCTGTGCAAAGCAAAATAGAGAGAAAGTAATAATGGTTTGAAATGCAGTTGTTAAGGGTTCAGCTTGGAAGTTTTAGTCTTGCACCTGGCTCAGCTGCAAGCCACTTAAAAAAAGGCAGAGTTGCTTTTGGTCTTTTTATTTCTATTGGTAAGGAAAGCGATTTCCACACGTAATGATCACAGTATTAATTGTAGTGAAATAAGAATAAGACAGAGTTCAAACAGAAGAGTATAAACAAATATGGTGGTGATGTGGCTGAACTGGCAACTTGTTTTACCAACAGACTACACTGACTGATAGCTGAAGAACACAGTAGAGGTAAAACAAACAAGCAGGTAGCAGTAAACTCTTACATTCTTATTTTTCAGGCACCATACCAGCCTTAACAACAGTTCAGAGAAAAGCTGGGAAGCATAAACTGAAGCAGCCACACACCACATTCATGCTGAGTACTTGGCACAAGGCTCCTCTCTGGATTCAGGTAAGTGTACAAGTGTTTGCAGGGTTTAAAACAGGCCAGAGCACAGGAGGAGCTGAGGATCTGTCATGTTGCCTGTGCTTTGAGGGAGGCAGATGCAAAGGCCAGGACAAACGGCTGGGTCACTGAAGGGCAGCTCTGCTGGTGCTTTTGGAGTATGTGTGGGAATATCTCCTCTGCCCTTCCGAAAGGAACCCCCCTCCCTTACCTCAGCCAAATGTCACAAATCAGGAGTCTGCTATTTAAAATGCCAACTGGAACAGAAATACATCTGAAATACATCCTTGGCTTTTCTATTATTTGTTTTAAACTCATTTTTTTTTCCTCCAGGAGACAACATACTAGAATGTTGAAAGATTATCATATTATTCACTGATGATTAAGTGAGGGAATTTCTAAACTACTCAGCATGTACAACAACCGATACCAACCAAAAGGGACTCGATTCTATTTTTCTGTTTGGTTTGGGTTTTTTTTTGTTTGTTAAATTTTACCTGGCACTTGTTAAACTAACAAACCTTTATACACTTGCACATACACTTACAGAAATTCTTCTTGAGTGTGGGCCACTGATCTGGTCTATGCAGACTAGCCAGTTATCTGGGCACAGGGGGGATGTCCTGTGACACTGTTCAAGTTTAATATTCCAAATGATATCAAAGTGAAATGTAAAACAACCCTTAAGATCAGGTTCTAATGTATGTGATAAACTTGACTATTACTGAAAGGTCTTCAGTGTGTGTTTTTAAAAGTACAGATTTGACCATCCTTCAAAGTATTCCTGTTCTGGTATCACAGACAGATTTCCCACACTGATGACATAACAACTGACTGTGCACAGTCACTTCACTGTTATATAGAACAAAATTCTGTTAAATTTAAAACCCCCATGGTTGAAGTTACAGGTGTCAGATTAATTTTGGAAGAAAAGTCTCAAACATTAGGTGAACTATAATATCTACCCTGTACATGAGCTTGTTTGATCTTCCACAAATACTGTTTTTTTCACATGATCAAACAATACACCCATGTGCATTGAAAACATGTTCTTGCTTTCAAATAACAAATTATTTTTAAGCCTTTACAACATTTTTCTGTATTTCCGAATCATGTCACAATTTGATACATTATCATCACCAAAACAGATTATTCTGTTATAGATCTTACATCATTCCTTGTACCTTCACTTTATGAAAAAATTAAATTATGTGATTATTCTAAGTATGAAGACAGGCAGGTTAACCAGACAGACGGCTTCAAAAGTGGAGGCTCGCACTTTAGGGATAGTAAGTGCATTACTGCTTTAACAAGCAACGTAACACATTAAATGTAGTTTAACATACCAATCATACTTTATAAATAAATACACATAAAAGTATCATATTTTAAGAGCCCAGCCCAAGAAATTAGAGAATAAATTAAAGCTCGAGGAATAATCTGCCCACAATTTGTTTTATTTTTGAACAAGCTAATTGAGAGATAACCAAAAACCAAATTGCAAACAGAGTTTAATGTAGAAAACAATCTGATATTTCCATTCCATTTTTGTTTGGTATCACAAACTATGCTATTTCAAGGTCTGCACCTCTTAACTTTCCTTTCTCTAAAGGGAGGACGTGTGAGAACAACTGGCTTGCTGTTATGTGACCTACTCCTTTCCTATTGAGGATGATGAATAACTGATGGGAAAGCTCATGTTACACAGTTAAACAAATGTCTCCATGAGGCAAAGATATTACCAGACATTTAATACTGGAGCTGCCACCATGGCCACACAGGAGGCACAGTAATTCCAAAGGCATTCCACTCCATGAACATACAGAGTCCAACAAAGCGTTGGAGGCACACCAGCACAGCAAAGTGTATGAGTATTAAAATCCTGCTGCTGTGGCTGCTAGCCCAGCCTAAGAAATCATCCATGTGGTTGTTAGGATCTACTGCTGCTTCTGGGGACAATTCTGCACTGTGCAACATATCCTCAGGTTCTTTTGGGGATCACTAGAGCATCAAGTACCTGTGACTTTCTTAAGCACACTTTGGCAAAAATATTTATATGCAAAAAACCTGGTTCTTACAAGAGAGCACAACAGTAATTGCTAAGATGTATGCAATAGAAATAGGATGTCCCACTTCTTACAGAAATATGCATTCATCACACTTTAATGAAATGTCATCTATGTGGATGATAGATGAATCTTTTTCTAAACAATAATTAGCAACACATTCCAGTGGCTTTCTAGATGTGCGATGCATTTCCACGTGAGAAACGTAAAAAAATGCCAGTCAGAGAAGTTTAAGTCAGCTACCACTTCAATTTTCAGGACTACAGTATACCAAAGATAATTTTCTTAGATTTCTGAGTGAAGTAAGAATTTAAGTTCATTTTCAGAAACACACATCTGCTGAGCAAATACATTTAACAGAGGTGAGTACTGTTATCAGTTTTCTGGTGGTGTCTATTATCAGCAATGATGCAGCCAACTAAAGACCAACATCTTTGATTCAGAAAAGAAACCATAGTTTTGAGCATATTATGTAACATGCACTTATTTTCCAAAATGCTGTGCTGTTGTCAATGTTTGGCCTTCTTTTGAAAAAAGTTTAGTAGAAAAGAATAATAAAAGTCTGAGGGTTTTACGATACTGTGACACAGAATAGGCGGGATCTCAGCAAACAGGCATCTTTCTTCCTTGACGTGTTAGGTACAAGACAGGCTGAAAGGATTTTATACAACTGCTACACAATTCAAAATGTAAATTCTAGCTGTTGTTGCATTTCTGTTGGTCAGAGCATTTTCATTAGGAGTAAAGTTTATAAACCTGCCAAGCAGTTCCTAGGACTCCTATGAAGCCAAATGAAGTAATATTCAAAGCACTAGCATTATATGCTTTGTAGCCTCTTCAGTTAATTTATTATTGTTTACCAGTATCATTCATTTCTTCATGTTTAGTGTTGAAAGGGCTCTGCTGTCTTCCATGGTCAGCAATCTTATGCAAGCTGCTAAGATAGAGTTAGGACTGTGATCCCTTCTTCAATCAAATTTGCTATATCATTACAGAAGACAGGCATTTTACTTATACAACATTATCTTAATGGTCTTCAGATGACTTTAAGAACACATTGTTCCTTAGCATTCAAAGACACATTAACAACTTCCCTAACTCTACATGGTTTCACTCTGTTAAAAATGCAGACCTAGCATTGATTAAAAATTAAAACTTGAAAGGAAACAAGTATAATTTGTCCATAAGAAAAGCTGACATTCAAATCCTACAAATATACAAGTTTTCCCATCTCTTTTTGAGCACAGTTCTGTGCCAAGCAAAAATTAGTTCAGTAGTCAGGCTTCAGCCTCTTCCAGCAAATACATTCACAAAAAGCATTTTCATGACTAAATCTTTACTTCACTGAAATCAGAAGGGGCAGTATAGTTTCAAGCAAGACTTATTCTAAGTCATATGACCAAGAAAAACAGATATCTAACAGACGAAACTTCTGCCTGACAGTGCATATAGGCTGTACCAGCACTGTCTCTAACTCAGAATAAGGTTAGTTTGATCTTTTTTAGTCAGCATTCTTTTCACAGTGATTGTCTTGCCATTACACAAAACTTCCACCTATTCTTAGAAAAAATTCTTACAAATTTGCAGTTTTAGTTCTTTCAGGAGAAATAAGTATAGAGTGTATTTAATTACCATATATTTCTTTGAATAATACCAATTTAATTACATACCTGATGAAATGTAGAAATTCTAAACCACTTCAAATTTTCATGTGGATTGTTCCAAGGACTATTAAGAGGTACTAATGGCTTCAAATGGCACTTGAAACTAGTGTAATTTAAGGGTACTAAACATTGCTAATGTTGATCCTTTGTACACTTTGAACAACAATCTTTGCCGATAAACAGAGACATTTAAATAATTTACTACTTCTTCCACAGAAATTAATCATATCTTGGTAAAAATAAACTCAGAACTAAGCACACAAACCCCTCTGTTGATGAATGAAACAATACAAATCAGTAAAAGTTGTGAGTAAAAAAATACAAGCATCTTTCATTTGCACTGCTTCAGGTGATTCACACCACATGCTTGGGGAAAAAAAACCAAACCAAAACAAAAATAAATCTCTTAGGCACTGCCTTCTTGATGGGAACAACAAAGAAACAACTAATCTGCAAATACACTTTAAGTTCCCCTATCCACTTTATATATGCAAGAGTGTGCAGCAGCATAGCAGATGGCTATCAGGAAAATGAAGCTGAGTGCAAACTGGGTGTAGATGTTTGAGAAGTCACTTATGTCTTTCACAAGATTTTTGAGAGTTTCCCGTAGTGAAACCTACAGAAGTTGGTCATACAAATAAATCCAAGAATCTGGGCTTTAATGACTATCTGACACATTGTTTGTAGATAATGCCAATTGTTAAGAGGGGCAGCAATAGTGCAGGGAATATTTGAACTTCTGAAAAAAATCCTCATTACCAGCTGTGTTCGCTGTGGGCTGGTAGAGAAGCCCACCTTGACACCCTGGGTACCCTCAGAGAGCTCAGCACTTGCAGGCAATGGGAAGGTCCTCAAACATCCTCCCAAGCCTTGAGCAGAGAGGTTCTTTTAGAGGGAAATCTGGGGAAGGAGAAACCTAGGAACAGCTACAAATAATTACCAAAGTGGTAATTAGTTTAAGCAAACGCTTCTCTGTTTAAGACCTTCTAAGTCAGTGTTGTATTATTTAAATAATAAAATTCTCATCAGTAAAACCAAATCCTGAAAGCAAAAGGAGGGAAAGAAAATTCTGGATTTTTGTGTAAGACATGCTGTGATACACGACGAGAATAAACATCGTAATAAAAGCAGATGTGTTTTCTGAGCTTTGGACAGTCTTCAGCTAATTAAGTTATGCTAGACTTAAAAAAATCCACTTGTATGTATGAGTTTGGTCTTTACCCTGTTATTATGATGACAAAACTCAAATAATTACTCATCATTGTCCATGATCAGCAAAAGCGTATGCCCACATGAAGCGGTAGAGGCAGGTAGATTAGGTGGATGCAGTTTAACTAAGAAAAGTTTGGTCACTGAGGACAGATGACAACATGGTGAGGAGAAAGGAGGATCTAAATGAAAACTATTATTCCTGAGAGTGAGCCTTGACAGAGGCTCCCCTCATTCCTCACGCCCACATACACACTTCCCTCACAACTGGCTTCTCTCAATATTGGTGAGTTTGTAAAAGTATTTCTAGATCACCCCCAAGGAATTCAACCAGGAAAATGGAAAAAGCCTAGGGCTGATGAGCTAGCACTTTAACTACTACATTTTATCTCCATGTAGAAGTGATAGGAGCTGTGGCATTAGCAGCTGGTTACCTCCATTTGATCCAATTAATATCCAGCACCGCATCAAGACAAACAGCACTTCAAGACAGCAAAAAGTGCCGACAAAATTCCAAGCCTGAGACCCCAAGCTCCGGAAAAAAAACCCCAAAAAACCAAAAAAAACCACCCTCCATTTATTCTTCCAAACTATTATTCTGCAACAGAAATTACAGACCACAGAAGTAGAGAGGGAAACTGAAAAGTTCTCCTTCTTGCTTTTCAGCAAACTGCAAGTTGAATCAAAGATGCAGAACTGTTTCTAAGTAAACAAGTTGACAGAGGAAAGGTCAGATCACTGAAGAATAAACCTGCTGAGATTCCTTCCTGTCACTGAGATTCAGCAGAGAGCTTTGTATCTTGGGACTACAGGAATACACAGTCACAGACAGGAAATCTGTCAAGAACAAAGTCAAGAAGTAGAGAAAAAGAGGAGATAGTTACCAATTTTGCTTGTTACTTTTATTTACTGTTTTATTTTAAAATACATGGAATATTTAATTCTGCCACAATTCAACATCTGTATGTATGGGGAGATTAGTCAAAATTAATTTGCATTACTTTGGCTAATGTCAATATCTTTTTTTCTATGTTCCATTCTTGTTTAGATTTTGGTTTTGACTTAGAAAATAATTATTAAAAAAATCTATCCTGAGCATGAAAATAAGTATTTAGAGCGATGAAACTCTTAGTTTTCAAACCAACAAAATATAAGCAGATTTGTCCAAAAGACCTACTTACTCTTCTAACATACTTTAAGTCTTGCTACTTTACATATAAAGAGACAAAGTTACCTGAGGTAAACATCATTTACTAGTCAAAAAGACACATACACCCCATCATGTTATTTATGTTGGGGTTGCATGAAAAACATATACAAAGAAGCCTAGGAACATTTACTGCTTTTAAGATCAAAGCCAGGAATGTTCCTCCTCTGTGCCACATCTATCTGAAGCCCAGCTGCTGGGGAGGGGGAGAGAAGAACCATGATGAGACCAGGGCAGCCTTGTTTGGCCCTTCACCCCACACAAAGGGGGATCAGGTTCACTCCTTTAATTCCTCTGCTTCCTATAGCAACACTTCCAGAGGTGAAGCAGAGAAGGAAGAATGGATGTGGAAGGAATCCACATCCATTAAGGCTGTTTAGGGCTGGATTAAATTGCATAGAAGGAAGATGGGAAAATATGAGGCGATGGCCCTCTACCTACTATTTCCAATCACTTCATGTGCTTAAGGATCTTCAGCTGGGACGGACACTCACAGGCAAGGCACTGACAGCAGAACTATTGCTCCATTTAATTTCAAATGGCAAATAAGGCAGGCAGGAAACAATCTCACCAGTTATTCACAAAGGTGAATAATAAGTGTCATGTAGTCTTCTGGTGAATGTCCCACAGATTAAAGATGATAATTTCTTTGAAGAAAGATAGCAGAGGGGTTGTGCTCTTTCTTTTACTGGAAGTATTTGGATAATTGGTCTTTTCCAGCAATTAACCCAGAACTGTTCTATTTTTCAATTAGACAAGAATCTCATTTGCATGTTTTCAAAGACAACAGGATATTCTGCTTCCTGTGGCTTTTAAATGGTGCAAAGGTAACCTTAGATGTCCCTGCAAAAATATTTCACTTGCATTTTCAAACAAGTTGCCAGAACTTCCCTGCAACAGAACAAGGTAAAAAATGTGTCAGATATAGGAGAAGAGATGATTGCAATCTCGAGTCCTGCACTGAATTTAATTTCCTGTCACAGCTGCATAAGGGTATTGGGATGAAGGTGGGGTTGCAAAGGTTTAAAGTTAAGTGAAAGAAAATCTGTCCATATCCAGGTTTTGCTTATAAATATGTGCATATAAATCCTTGTATTTTACACCTAAAATTCAGGATTTCAAATGCAATAGCTTCCTCTGACAAAAAGAAATTCTGTGTATGTTACTCAAATAGTATTTTCAGATCACAGAACATTTAAATTATGCTTAGCACTCCAAAAACCTAGGACAGCTCTCACTCCATAATGTTTTTTCTTGTGATTGCAGTGAACTAAATCATGTCCCTTAAAATCTCCCTCCTCTAAATGGCACATTTGAAATACACTTCACAGAAGGATGAATCAAAGAAAATTCTCCTGCCTCCCCTTTACTAAGATTTTGAAAAATATCACTTTCCTGGGGAGATCCAGGAACCACTTGAACTTAACTCACTACAGCATTTGCATTCAGATATTCTTGTATTCTATTCTAAATATCATGCGAATAAGAGACCTGGAGCTATACAGGAACCTCTCCTTTTTTCCTTTTTCAATCTCATTAGCATTGCCTTCACCATCTCTCAGAGGGGCTACCCTAGTTCTCTCAGGTAGGCTCCAACTCTTCTCCTTCTTACAATGCTTCACTTTGAGCGGGAGAATTAACAATAGTAGTTATTCATTGCATTATAAAAAAAGTGGTCATGTCACATTTAAACATGTTGTTTGATTTTCCCATTATGCAAAATTACTGGGTAAATGGGAGGGAAAAAGGGAGGCATCACTGCTGAATTGTCATGCATGTGTTAAAAAACCCCCATGACTGTAAGGCCCAACAGGTTTTCTTTCTGCTGAACTGGGACCTATTTAAAGCAAAATGATACATTTAAAATGATTTCCTAGTGGATTTGATTAGAGAAATAAATTAATGACTGCTATTAAATAAAACATTTTGGCACTGAATATTATGGTAACTTGATTTGCATAATTTAACAGTTGCAGGGACTTAGGGAAATAACAATATAAATGAGTGCTGAAAGTGTGCAGTAATGAAAAAGCAGATTTTGCCATGCATAAGACTCTCCCCCATGATTTTATTTTAAGGTAATCTTCTCATTTCTTAATTACATTTTTAAATAAAGGTTAAAACAATTTGTTGTCAACACCTCCATTGTCACTTCATTCTGGTATTGTTGCAGATATTTACAAGCTTCTCTTCCCATTTCTTTTCCATAAACGAAAAGTTAAGTTCTGAATATAAAAGCCAGAAAGACATCTTCAGAGATGACAAAATAAAAATAAAATTAAACCAAAACCAAACATCCTCATTACTAAAATCTACAAAATAACATTTTAGTGTTTCCATCTGCTAAACCCTGAGGAAAACAGGTATTTCATATAATTAGGAAAGCACTCATTCAAATAATAATAATAATAGCAAAATAAAATGGTTTACTTCAATATTTAATAAATAATTAAAACAGCTGGATTTCAATTGCAGTTCACAAATTTCGCTTTGTTTCAAAACAAATGCAAAATTGTTGTAGTAAAAAGCATAGATCAATACTTATGTGGCAATCCACACTGTGATTTTTAATTTTTTCACGTTCACAGCAATTAAACACTCTGGAGTTACTCTGCTCCATAAATAACACTATGGTTCTTTTTTAACATCCAACACTCATGCACAACACCAGATAATTTCCCTTTCAGTTTGTCCTCACCAGCTGATAGGAAAAAAAAAAAAACACCCCAACACAAAAAGATCAAGGCTTCATAAGATGTGTAAGGCCAGCCAAGTGCTCCATTAGCATGTAAACCAGCAGATGCTTAGTTTCGATATCCTGCTTTGACTGGCATAAATAAGGGCAGGTACACGTACACCTAAGTGCTTTCTCCAGGCTCTCAGTCAAATCTGAGAGGGCCAATTTACCAAGACAATTTGTCACCTCTAACTCACCACACAGTGGGTTTGTACAAGGGACACCGCACAAGCCAAGTAAAACCAGCAGTCTGAAACCCTGTCACACACGAGCTCACTATTATTGCTGCCATGGTGGTTCTGCTCACTCCAGTATAAAGAAACAAATCCTCTCTGGAGGATGGTGTGCATCTTAGGAGATTATATTGATTATCTCCATACAAATTCACCCCTCACTTTCAAAATTAAGAAACAAAAGATTTAAAAAAAAAAAAAAACAAAAACAAAAAACAAAACCCCCAACACGGTTATTGTTAAGCCTTTAGAATGAAATTTAATAGACTAAAAAGTACAACAATAAGCTTACGACTACAATCCCTCTGGACTGGACTTCTGAATTAATGCAAGTAATGTGCTTTTTCATTTATGGAATGCAATCCTAACTAATCCCACCAAAAATGAGGTAAGGTAAAGGTGAAGTCATGGACTACAAGAGATAAGAATGCAATACAAAATGTCTGTGTACATAATCAGAAAGGTAATGCAGTTATGACTGTCAAAACAACAAATTGAAACAAATTATCTAGCCAGATTGATATTATAAGCCTACTCTGTTACATACATGTTTACACATATATGCACACAAACTCAAAAATGTTTCAAAATGTTTAGATTATTATTTTAATGATTCAGTTCAGTAAAAGACATTGGATGTTTCTCAGTGGAAGTTTGAGAGATAACCTTAACCAACCTGCTGTAGAAATAAGGTGGGTTAGAAGAATCTCAATAGTATAATAATGAAAAGCAAAGTTAAATGTTACTAAACAGATTAATACAGTGGAAGTAAATTTATTAGAAGCAATCTGTTGTTGAAAATTTCACATGTGTTCCAAAAGACAAGATGAACTGGTTTGGTTTCGCACCTTGCACCTTGTCAGAAAATTGAGATCTTATTTGCTTCATTCTTGTTCATGAAACATTTTGAAAAACATTGATTTATCCTATAAGATAAAGGCTTAAGGAACACTTTCTGGAACCAAATATTTAAAAACCAATTTTGTTAATAAATATACACACAGTCTAGCACAATCATTTTTTAAAAACTTAGTTTGAGAAATGTAGTAACTGAAGAAACCAAAACAACACATCACCACAAAAAACCCCCTAACACTCCCCACCCCTAGAAGTTCATCAATGCAGGATTATTTCTGAAAGGAAAGGTATCCCATTTGTCTGATGAAGAAACTTTATGATAGCCTTTCATCCACCTAGGAGTACACGCACTCCAGGCATGCCTCAAAGTCACGTTCACCTGACGTAACCTATGGAGCTGTTTGGAAATGCTTTCCCCTCCCATACACACACAGCAATCTTCACATGTCTAAAGTAATTGCTGTCAGTACCAAAGCCAACATGTTTTACTTGAAGAGTTATTTTTAATAGCTACTTTGGAACATAAGATTTTTTTGTGTTCACAAGTTTTTGATAGCGTAACTTTTCATTTGGTCTCTCCTTTGAGCAGCTGCAAAAGGCACAGCAGTTTCTTTCTGTGTTCTAATGTCCTGGCTGCAGCCCTTGACATAGCTACTAATACAAGAGAGAAAACAACATGGTAATAGAAGCTGTAAGCTAAAGGTTTTTAAAAAGCTACTTGATTTCTGAAAACAAAAGTAAACTTGAGCAAAAGGAATGTAACAGGTGGTTGAATAAGGAAGAGTAAGACTAGAAGCATCTACATCCTAAAATAATCATTACCAAGGAAGCCTGCCAATCCAGACGAACTAGAATTTTTGCTGTATGTAAAGGATTCAAACTGACTTCCCAGTTTCTACAACACTATTTTGTTTTACTGAAGTTTCTCAACAGAAATTTGAAAGCAATCTGAGCTGAAAAAATAATTGAAAAGATTTGAGTATTTGCATTAATCCCAAATTCACTTTTGAATATTTTGTTTGATTGTTGAAATACAATGCAAATTAAGAATATCACTGCTAAAAAAAAAGCTTCATGTACAATGATGCCTAATATAAATGAAGATCACTGTGGTAAACAGTATTAAAAAAACCAAATCCAAATCTATGACAAATTGTTCACTGCAGCCAGCACAGCCAACAAATTCAGGTGTCAAGAACCAGCACCCCCAAATCAAATGCAGAGGAAAAGACAGACATGACCATTAACACCTGAAATGGGATACAACTGTCAAGCTGTTGGATATCAGACTGTACAAGGTCATGAAAAACCACAATCACAGGTTTGCCCTGACACTGTGTCATTTCCTCTGACCAACCTCCTTTGAGGTAGCTCTTCAAACAACATCTGGATTTGCGTGCCTCTATCCTTCTCACAAGGGTTCAAAGCACAAGCATAAAAAGCCTATGCAAGCAGAAAAACTGACATTCACCTTCACATTTTTCTGTTTTCTGATCTTTTTTTGTCGTTTTTCTTCAATAGAAAATAAAACCATAACAGGGTTGGGAACAGCATGGGGCACAGACTTCAATGTGGCATTTAAAGGAAAATCTGCTGTCTTTAGTATGTTTCAAGAAAAAATTATCTGTCTGCCAGGAATTCATTTTTAAGTTTCCTACACAACAAGAAGATATAATTTAAAAGCTGAAAAAGAATATGTAACCCGTGTTGACACTGATATAACTGCATTTTCAAGCACAGTTTCCTTTATGCATAGACCACTGGCAACTCTTCAGCAGAGAGTTTGTATATAATGTTACACACACATATGGCTTCCTTCCCCCCGCTCAACCAACGCAACAAGGAACGACAATTCCCATGAGGTTTTTACTCAACTTTGACATGAAATGTTCTTCCCTTTGGACATTTTCTACTTCTTAAAATTGACATTTTCTACTCCACATCACCAAGCAATACGATATTATTTGTATTGGTAAGGGGTGACTGGATTTTTTTTAGTTATTTTGAGTTTTTCTACTTGTTTTTTTGGACAACAAATTTAATTTTTTTTTTTAAGGCTCATCAAATATTTTAGCTGGCACTGAGTGAAGACAGGAGGTGAGGGGAAAGGACTTTGGAAGCAAGGAAGTACTGTTCCATTATAAATTCAAATTTTTTGCAGCAAGTTGATAACATTCTTTATCAGGTCACTGATCCTACAAAAATTATTTGAACACAACATATGCTATTAACTTGTTATTAACTTCTATGCTATTGAAAGGTTTCTTTAGGGTTTAGTTACTTTAAGCACTGAAAGAATTTTGACTAATTAGACTTTAAATAAAAAGTTCATATATTCATGTATGTACATAATCACACATTGGTTGTGATTTTGTCTGTCGTGCTAGCTTCTCTTTCACCCCAGTATTAACTCTGCAATAAACTAAATAACCTATAGCCTTTAAAAAATATATCCAATTTTGATCTATGTACGGTATTGAATAAATGTTTCCCTTAAGCAAACAAAAAGAAAAAAACCCAAAACAACCCAGAATAAAAAAAAAAAAGTACACCTGGGTATCCTCCAGCTAATTCACAATTGCCTTGCATAAAACATGAATATTAGAAGAACAGAATTAACTATACAATGAACTTTTTCCACATAAAATAGCCATGCCAGTGTAAATGGACTGTGCCAAGCCTTCATATGATAGTTCTGAATCAGGACATATTACAGCTCCATCACTTTCATCATTTAATAACTTTTTTTTTTTTTTTAAATAAGAGAAGTATCACCATTGTTATATTTTTGATAAAGCAACGATACAAATAAACTGACTTCATTTGGTTGAAAAGATGATCTACTGAAAAAAAAACCCCAACATTTTAATGAGGAACTATTATGCACTAGCAGAACCTCCTTTATCTGCATCCAAAAATACCGTCAATATAAATAATGCTGTTGGCATAGGCTAAACATGATGGATGTGCTTAAAATACTGTTGCTGTAAGCAATGCATTATTTAATCCAATGTATAAGCAAAACCCACATAGGATAAAGATTCAAAACCACAAAACCCCCAAGCCCCTCCTAAAGAAACCAAAACTCAAGTGGAATCTTTAATTTCAAAGCCACAACTGAATAGATGATGCTACAACATACCTTCACAGTCCTTTCAACAAGAGGATGAAACATGAATTGCTATTCCCAGGACAATACCAGAAATGCAAAAGAAAGTTTGTCACTCCTGCAGTCCACTGCCTCATTCCTCATACACCTGGCTCAGGCAAAAATAAAACCCTGGTGGAATTTGCATGGTCTCAAATTTCCCCTTTATCATCTAAAACCCAAGTTCCTAAAAAATACTCCATCCTTCCCTTTCACTCAGCTATAATGTATCAGGAACAGTTAGTGCACAAAAGTAAATTCAAACATTATTTTTTCTCTGAAACAAGTCATGGCTACGTGTTCAAATTCTTTTTCACACACACCTGTAATTTATAAAGTAATGTACAATTAAAAAAACTACATACCACAATAAACCCAAGCCAGTAACAATCCAAACTGTGCTACTACAAAGCAGTGTGAAATAATGTTAAAGGTGGTGAGAAAAACAATATTTATGTCTATAGCTAAACACAAGAAATTTGGAGGATAAGTTGCCAAAATGCAAACACAAGTGAACCACTTCAGCTAACAAGCTTTTGTACTGTAAGACCAAACACAACAAGCTAATGCTGAACCACAGTTACACGAGGAAAGGATACCTGAAAACTGGACAGGTGAGCAGATGTGCAGAGGAAACATCATCTTCTGTATTCAAAAACATCAGTAACTTCTGCAGGAGAAGCAGTGTGTGGATATACATGTAGCCTCCTGGAATCCATTCTGTGCCATTTGTGCAGCCAATTAAGGTGTTAATTTACACACAGCTGATCCCTATATTCTAATGATGGAGAACACTTACCACAGCAATTAAATGTGGCCCCAAGTCATGAAGAGAAAGCTTCCACTTACCTAAAATGAAAAAAAGGAAAAGAAAGAAAACAAATAAGATTAAGATAATTTAGCAGAAACTCAGTGTTTCAGATCTGATATTTAGGAAAGGAAAATCAGGGTATTTTTAATTTTGACTTTTCCTTCTTCTCCCTCACTCCCCAAAAAAATAAAAATTTTGCAGGGGATAAGAAACTATAATAGTCTGCATGTGTGCTACAACCAGCACATATACTTAACCAACACACATCTTCATCAATATACCTTTTACCCAAACGGCACAGAAATTCAAAATACCAGGAAAGGGATGCCCAATTTAGGGTGACAGGGAGAACCAAGGTGGGGAGACAAATCCTGCAGAGCAGGAATGGGCAGAACAGCTGCTCTGGGCAATTCCCTGGCCAGGGGGCAGACCCATAGCTCTCTCTCCCACTCCCTCACGGGGGTGTGTCAGGTGTGCCTTGTACCTGAGGCAACAGCCAAAGGGTCACTCAGTCAGAGCACACCTTAGGCAGCTTCACCCCTTCTGAATGGGTGGATTGATTTCAGCGGCCCTACACAAAAGCAAGATAAAACTAAATTCATGCATCATTATAAACCCAGCAACTATAAAATTGGCATAGTATTTAATCCCTTCTGCTTAAATAGTTCTTAATAACTGGAGTGGTGTTAGATCAGAAGTCCTCCATAATTCATTAACTTTGTAAGCAAAAATGTGATAATAAAAATTAATTCAGCGAAATATGAAATGAGGTAGTGTCTGAAAGTTCCCAGAATATGGGATTTTAAAAAATAGAACATATTGTCTCCACTGTAGATGTCTATACAGACATTCAAATCCTTTCTAAATACTACCATATATTATCAAAGAAGGGGTAGTTTGAGGGTACACCTCTCTTCAGCCACATGAAATATGTGTAAGGACACTTAGAGGTTAGGATGAGAGAGAAAGAAAAAGAACAAAGTCTCTAATTTACAACTGATACCACCTTTGAACTGCACTGCTTTTTTCTAAACTTGCCATCATAGGAAGTGTTCGAATCATTTAAAACATGACGTTGTGCATTTAAACAAGGAACTCTGAAAATCTGTTAAGGAGAAACAAAGCATTTCCTACAGAGTATAGTTGACTATATAATAAACCTCTAATTGTCAGAAGATTTAAAATAGTTTGCATGCAGTTGCACCCTTCCAACATATATTTAAAGTGCATCCTTTTGTTGTTTTTTTTTTCCTTAGCATAGCAAAAATGTTCCTGTTATTTTGGAGACAGAGATGCCATATAAATAGCATAAGGCTGTGTCATGCAGCATAGTTGTAGAGACCCTTTCACCTGTTATCCACCTCCTCTCTCCCAAGGGAGAGAGGGGAAGATGGGTCAGAGGCCAGAAAAAATACGATGGGGATGACACAACACCAAAAATCTTCCTTTGTCAATCTCTGTAAAGCTCTTCATTAACTCTCATTTTTTCTAAAATTTGTATCATTGGTAAGTAAACTAAGACCTTGTATGAAATACATTTCCCTTCAGCCTTTTGCTTAATGTTTTCATAATACTCATAGCTGAGACATTGCTTTTCTGCATCCTTTCATCCAAAGAGACACTCTACAGGAGAGGACTCAAATGCTAAGGCCCTAAAAAAAAGCTCAAATTGGACAAAAAAAAAATCACATTCATGATACATTTGACAAACTAGGGTTGGGGACATAGAACACAGGTCAGATAATTTTTCTAAGGTATCTGTTATTTCTGTCACTATCCTACTGCTACAGGATAGTTGGAAACCCAGAACAGTTGGGTTGTTGTTTGTTACAACAGCTTGTAACAAACATATGTAAGCATTAAGAGTTACTAAACTGTAAGCAGCAACCCTGGAAAGAGTTATCAAAATGTTTTAACTCTGGTGGCTGTCAGAATGGTTGGGCGGCATCTGATATAGTTAGAAATGATCTCACGAGTCTGCTGCTGTTGCTCCTCCCAGGCAGGCGTGCACAGCAAGCTGTGCTTCCTCCTTCCATGTCACCCTGCTGTTACATCACCTAACGTGCGTTACAAAAATCCCACATTTCGCTTTTAATTAAAATAAGAAAATTAACAAAAGCAAAAAAGAAAAGCCATCTACTTTCTACACACTTTAGTTCTTGTAGTTAATTGCAAAGCTTATTAAGACTCTGTCCTCCCTCCAAAATATGACATTCTAAATGTGCTATTACTACACGTATTTAACATACAGACTCCTCTTTATGGTACCTTGTGCCACCATCCGATTCACAATCTCACTATTTTAAAAAACCCCACAAGCCAAACCCACAGTGCATAAGTAGTAAAGGTGCTGATGTAAGATTCACTAATATGAACAGTTATAGCTGTATCCAGAAGAGAGAAGCTGTGCTGCAAGATAAGCCCTTGGCATGAATGGCTTTCTGCCAAGTTTTCTGACTTCAGCCTCAGAGGAAGATAAAGACACCTTGAAATCCCAGATCAGAAAAACTTGTGTATAAAAGTTAACCTTGCCTCAGAGTCACTTTAGCTTCAAGTCTACATGCTTTGCAAAACTGGCATTATAGAAAAATAAGATCTGAGTATGCTGTGCAGTTAAGCCTACCTTTATTTAGTTCTAGCTCCAAAGAAAGCTAAATCACGGAAAATTATGGCTATTTCACATATGAAAACACAGTCTGTTACAGTCCAGAACCAAAATAGTGCAAGCAACAAACAGGAAAGTTCTTCTGGTCTTAAGATTGTTTCTGTCCTGCTACCTGTAATAAAGCTAAACCTGTCAACATCTACATATATTTTATTTTAAGTAAAATCTGAAGTATCCTGAAGTCAGACTATTCTGCCCCATCAAGCCTGAGCAGTCTAGACACTGACACACAGGACACTGCCTTGCTGCTAAGTACAGCGCATAAGGGAAACAACACACCATTTTTCTTTCTAGCAAGCTCACTCAAGAATATCTATAAGCCCTTAATCTGCATTGCAACCAACCATTTTTATTCTCCTTCATTAGACTCAGTTTAAAGGGATTTGTTTCTGCACCAGCTGCGGTGAACTCACAAAAATGCCTGTAAGATGGAGATAAGCAATGACCACAGTTGCTGCTCTATTAGTTTGCTTGCATGGTGGATGTTTTTGTGATTATAGCTACTCCGCGATTTAACGGTGGGAGGCTAATGGAAATGTTACTTGCTATGGTAGCAAGCTAAATCAGTTGGGGGAAGGAAAAGAAATGTGTTTACACTTGAAAATGTCACATAAAACAGTGGGAAGTTCCCACCCCTGACACCAGAACTGGCATGCTCATTCAAGGACTCATCTACACTATTACATGCTCCTTCACGCTCAGAAATCTATTAATTTACAGTTATTTGCATTGATTTTATAGGAGATTTGTAAGTTCTGCAGTAATTTATGGACTACTGAAGAAATTAACTGTGCTTCTTCCAAAGATAAGAATAATTGATAACAAGGCCTTGTCACGAGTTACTGAACACATCACCACGAGTCTGGATTTTTTGCTGTAAATTCTACATTAATTACAGCAGAACTGATAGGTAGATTCTATCTGTCCCACCAAGAATTTCTTCGCTGATTCCTGACAGTAATCCACCAGCAGGAAATGTAATCAGCCCGATAATGTCAGCTCAGCCTCTGAGGTCTTAAGTTAGAGAGATTTAAAATAATGTAGTTATTGCATATATCATCTCACCGGTAAGGGCACTGTGTTCTCAAAAAAATACCCTAAATTAAGTGAAAGTCAAAAAAGAAAATCTGAAAAGAAATGCTGCATAAAATACAATTTCATCATATTTTGAGAGCTATATTGACTGTGGCACTGAAAAAATTGACAGAGGCCCAGTGATTGAGAATGAACTTCTTCTAGAACATACACTGTATAAACCATGAGAACATATTTTCAAGACCAATGCTTGTCACTTAATATTTGAAAAAAACACTTTGTAAAGTTGGGGGCAGGACATGTCTATATTATTTTAACAAAGTATGAGTTGTTTGATGAAATAGGCTTGTGGATATTAGTTCTGGCAATTTGTTTCAAATTTTCCATACAAATATGAAAGAAATTTACTTCCAATAGAAAACAAATACCTAATTTTTCTTCTTTGCTCAGCACTTTGCTCAGTAACAATGTGAACAGAATTAATGCCAATGTTGGGTGAATCCCTTTCAATATAAAGGATGTCACTACATAAAACTTAATTCCTGATTCTGTAGCACAAAACCATGCTACAGAAATGCAGTACCAGTCAGTGCTAATCATAAAATCCCTGCCAAACCTTTGAGGAATTCCTTCTTTGAGGAATCATTTGTTTCTATGTATATCTTCTTTATAACCAAAATTTTTCCTTTTCACTAATAGGCCTTCACTAATGCATACAGCATCCTGGCACCTAAATGACCTATTAATGCATACAAATATAAACCCAAAACTAAATACTAAGCAGATAAAACTTGCATACGTAGATATATTCCATAACATTAAAAGTACAGATTGTGCAATGTTGGTACCGAAAGTTTTATCTCTGTGCAGCCCCTGCCCAGTGGACACTCAGACTGTATCTCTGTGAAATTCTGTGTTGGCCCGAATTGTATTTATGGCACCCTAGCAAAATCCCAGCAGAATTGTTAAATTGGTCGTGGTTAATTATACACTGCTCAGTCAGAGAAGAATCTGAGTGGTGCAGAAACTCTGATGAACTCTGAACCCTTCTAGGAGGATACACACACACACACACACACGCACGCGCGCATACCCAAGGTCGTTGTGCAATTGGAGGCACTGAAGTTATTTACATGCAGTCAAACAAGACCAAACAAGGCAGATGATCTACAGCCAATGGCGTCAGTTCTCCATAGAGCACTCACCAAGATCTTGAGTACTAGATGAGGCAGTGGCTTTTGGGGAGCAGCAAACATAGGGAATGGCGTGCCATAATTCTCACAGAAAAGGAGCTGGCTGTAAGTAGCCTGGGCAACTGCAGTGTAGTGGCTGAGCCTTTGACTTTCCAATGTTCTTTTAAACAGACTTTGTAACCCTTTAGAAGCAGAGATGAAATTATTGCTAAAATGTAGCAATGTGTGATCTCACTGGGGCCTTAGAAATAATGCACAGCGTAAATAGTGAACAAACCAGTATCTTCTCCAATTATCTTAATATTCCATAAAGCTAATTGTCACAAGAAGTCTTTTGTGTAAAACTGAGAGCTGCTTGAAGATGAGAAAATAAAGAGCTATAAAACGACCCTCCGGAACATGATTATCATTCTAGTTTCAAATGCAGTCCCATCTGTCCCCATGTGCCTTATCTTTCCCATAAACATGTGAGCAAATTAATAAAACGGACGTGATGATAGAATGGTGGAGAAAAGAGATCCCTTGCTTTTGATGGACCACGTCAATATGCTAGACAGAAGACTGGAATTTGTACAATCCCAAGTTGATGTCACCAAGAGTGGGAAGAGAAATATGAACATAGAATATGTTACAGACAAGCAAAATCAACATCTAACTGGACATCAGATATAATTTCCATTTGATGAAGCAACCAATTTTAACACAGATATTCTTTTGACATACACTAACAGCTGTAGACTGAGTGCACCTATAAGCAGTTTGTACATGCCTTTCATTGAAAGCATTTTCAATTTTCTCTAATTTTTATTAGAGGCATTGCCTAAAAGATTTATCTGAACAGTGTAGGCACAGACACGGTTACCCAGAATTAACATTCCAAGTGCTACCAGATAATGTGCAATATACCAGCCTTGTAAACCCTCACACTATATTTTGTGTCTGAAAATTTGTGAAGTGTAACATTATTTGACTGTCTCATTTTTTAACAGCACACAGCCCTGCTTTCCTCCATCATCACCTGTTGCCACACTCCCACCTATCTCCATAACAAATGAGCCCTCAGTGTTTACTCTGATCAAAATTCATAGCTACAGCTGACTGCTGCGGTTCTGCACTCATCTACAGGAGTAAAACAGGCTGTGGGGCTGATTAGTGATCAGCTGGGCTACACACCGCTCCTGAAAAAATGTTGCTACTGACAGTCACAGATCATTTATGCCTCATTGTGATAGATGCACAGAAAGTCATGAAGAGAAGGTCGGGAGCCACTTAGACGTACTTAGACCATTAAAATGGGCAGTGTGAACCGCTCTAGGTAAGTCACAATGAAACATAGTAGACAAGCAATATCACAAAACACTGGGTTTACAGTGTGGTAGAATATTACCATATGTCAAGGCCGTCACACTGAAGGCAGAGTCACCCACTGGCTCACCAGTCACTCCAGGCTCACTCGAGCAGGACAGGGACAAACCCTGAGCTAAGGTGTTTGATCTGTACAGGGCAGCTAGAAGTGACTAACAGCTGAAATCTACCCAAGTGTCAAGGCAGATGTTTGCTTGGCAGGGGAGCCCAGAGAGACGTTCTCTGCGGTTGCAGACCGCTACTTAAAATTTTGGCCATCCTAAGTAATTTCATCCATTACTGTCAAAGGACACGTCCCCTCACTGCTCATGTGGTACAGGTCATAAAGTTTATTTAAATATCTGCACTGGTTTTCACTGGGGTAGAGTTAATTTTCTCCATAATGGCTAGTATGGGGCTGTGTTTTAGATTTGTGCTGGAGACAAATTTCTGCTATTGTTAAGCATCAAGGCCTCCTCTGCATTTCAGCCCACCCCACCAGTGAGGAGGTGGGAGTGTACAAAAATCTGGGAGGGAACACAGCCAGAGCAGCTGATCTCATCTGACCCAAGGCATATCGTATACCATACATCATGCTCACTGTAGAAAACTGGGGTAAGAAGAAGGAACGGGAGGACGTGTGGAATGATGACGTTTGTCTTCCCAAGCCACCATTATATGTGATGGAGCCCTGCTTTCCTGGGGACAGCTGAACACTTGCCTGCCTATGGGAAGTAGTGAATAAATTCCTTGTTTCGCTTTGCTTCTGTGCACAGCTTTTGCTTTAACAATTAAACCATCCTTATCTCAACCCTGAGTTTTCTTTTGATTCTCTCCCCTAACCCACTGCAGGGAGTGAGCAAGCGGCTGAGATGCCAGCTGGTATTAAACCACAGCACTGTCCTGATTAAAAACTCAGTCAGGGTAGTCTTCTAAGGGAAAACAGAGCTACCCCGTGGTCAGCAAGGCATCTAGAAATGATAAAGGGTTTTGCACAAACAGACAAGGAGGTGGATGAGAAGACTTCATCTCAGAAATATGAGATATTTCCAAGATATATTGGGTTTGGAGGGAGGAACAAAACACAGAGCTTTAGTACGGAAGGAACACAAGTGATCCTTCCATATACTCAGTATTCCTTGCATATACATGAGCACAGAAAAGTCAAGAATGTAAGCAGTTACATAATCAGGAAAGTTAAACTTCTAGGAGAAAAACACATAACAATATTGAGTATCAGGAAAGAGCTGCAAGGTTGGGTCAGTAGGATATTGTTTTCAGAGCAAGGAGGTATTTACAAGCATCGCATTAGGCTCTGGTGTTATCTGTGAAATGGCTGATAGCCGTGGCAGCAACGACCACACAGCATGTTCAGCTCTGTGTGAGCCCAGACAGAATAGCGCTGCCCAGAGGGAACAGACCAGTTCATGGAACCAATGCTTAATGTGTATCTAAGGAGGGCAGTATATTGAGCTTTGTGTAAATATCACAAAGATCAAATAACAGCTTTGAGTTGGGCCTGTAAAGGAGATCATGAAAAAGGAAGAAGAGCTGATTTTGACACTAAGAAAACTTGAGATTATCAAGTTGCTGAGCATCGTGAAAAAACAAACAAAAGACCCCCAAACTCTACACAAACTCTAAGAAGCTATCGCAAATTTCTTTTTCCTACAGCTCAAGCCTGTCACCTCTGCTCCCTTCCCAACATAAAACTACAGACCAGCTCATTAATTCCCTCAGCTCTACTCTCAGAACAATAAATGTAAAGCATCCAAAAGAAATAATAAATTGCAGCAATACCTTAGAGGTATTGCAGCTCTCTTCTTTTTTCTACCTTCTGTGTAGTATTAATATGCTCCAAACACTCTTACTTGAACCCAAAACACAGCTTGTGGAATGGCAAAGGACAGATGTCCACAGAAGAAAACCAGCACAACTCTGAAGTTTTATTGTCACGTAGCTCTACTGAAATAATAATCCGTAAATATGAAAAGCATTACAGATATTGAAACTTGCTATTTAATAAGGGTGTGCACACTCTTGTATATAGACAAATCCACAAAACATTATTTCATTTCCTCACTGGTTTTTAAAAAAGAATTACTCTAAATTTCTACCAATTTTACTTAAATGTTTACTTTTTTCTGGAAAGAGTAAAAATATTGAAAAATGGAGACCATAGAGTATGGAAGATGTCCTGCTCTTATATCACTGCACTGTGCTTCTGAACATCCACAGTTGCAACTGGTGTTTCTTTCACAAGCATTCTAGATTAAATAAATGAAGCCACATGAGTCCTGTATGTCAAAATGCACAGAGCTGAGACAAACAGCTTTTCACTGAAGATTTCTGAAGTCATAAATTTGGAATAAAGGAAAGGGATATATAAGGATTCATTATATTCTTTACCCCATAAACTTCAATTTAGAGAAAACTAAACACATAAAACAAGATTACAATTTTATAACTCTATCATATACTATAAATTAAATCCTTGGAACTCCTTCTGCTTTTCCTTATTCTGTCAGCTTATGCCTGAAGACTGCAATACCCCACAATGGAAGTGTACAGATTCTCTGTCAGTATAGTAGCAACATATTTTGCAAATACTATTTTCCTAAAGCAGATGTTTTGAGTCCACCCTATGGCAGTAAATACTTCACAGTAAACCTCCTGCTTAAACTATTCTTTTACAGCTGACAAAGATTTTAACCCACCAGCTACCATCTGCACCTGAAGCATCACCCTGGAAATGGCACCAAGTAGCTCGGTGGCAGGAGGGATAGAAAAAAGTGTACGAAGTAGCCTGCAAATGTACAAATCGTGAGGGCTATGGACAAGAAAACAGGGAAACAAAATTGTGGCTGGTAAAATGCTGGGTAAAAGAAAACCAAAAAAACCCCTAAAACCTTACAGCACCTCCACCACTCCTCACAATCAAGGCTCAAACATGTTGAAAGCTACTCTTCAGTAGCATACTCAATGGTCAGCAGTCTTTGGGGATTTAGTGTTCATTCAGCATGAATTTGCAAAATTCTACACCAAAGGCTGTATCAAGGAGCTACGATTTCAGGGCTGTGCACATACTGGGAAACAGAACTCCTTTGGTGGGTGTTTTAATGGGTGATACAGATTAAGGTATCAGTTTATATCAAAAGGTATAATTTCCCATATAAATAGGCTTATAAAAGCTGTTATTTGAATACATGAATATAAAAGGAATTTTGTAGGGCATCTCAGCAACAGGAATTAAATCTTTAGAGGATGGCATCTACAGGAGCATTTTCCAATTGAGATGCCCACTGTGATTCAAATATGAACTTCTCAACTTGCATTTAGAGTTTTCTCAATGTTACACCTTTAAGTAAAACTTGCAAAATAAATCAGCTCAGTGCAAGAACAAAAAGCCACATCTTCCTAAACTGTTTATCTAAGAACTGACAGTCATAGTTTTTTTTTTAATTATCATGGAGCCCTATAAATTATAACAACATGAGAGCTGAAATTGCAAAAAAGCCTCCAAGATTTGAAATGACAAGCCAAGTCATATTAAAGTGTAAGTGGCAATATTCCTGAGGCATGATAGAAAAATTGATAAACACTGCTGACTCATATAGAAGAAGCCAGTATCTTCAACAAAACCCACTGAAGCAGCAAGTTAAAGAATTTGTACTAGATGGTTAGACCCTATCTAGTCAAGGGCATATTGGCTGCTGAAGCAAAATAAAGCAACTGTAAAGCTGACTTCATGCTTTTCATCTAAATTCTCTTAGTCTGCCTTGCCCTGGTGGCTCAGATTTGTTGCTTTTGAGCAATTTGTTTTAATAATCTTCCAGAAACCATCTCAACAACATTATTGTGCAAGGGATTATCATGAAAAAAGTAATAGCGTGCTTTACGTATCTGCTCATTAAAACACAATGTTTAGGTGCTGGGGAACTATCCTTAGAGCACTCTAGAATGATGCAGAATTTTGGAACAGAGGACAGCAGTAATAAACAATTCTATAGTAATGAAAAAATCACTGAAGGAATTTACAAAGAGGTCACAAGCACTTCAAACAACAGCATTTCAGTTCACATCTGTTTTCCAGTCAACAGCACTCATAATTAGTTATTGCTATGCTCATGTCCATATTTTCCTGTCTCAAATCATGTCCACAGTTTTTTTTAAGATCTCCAGTAACTAAGTCAAATGAATATACAAGGAGGGAAAATATGTAAAGGTGAAGAGCATACGACTTTCTCCAGCCCCACTCAGTTTTGTCTGAGTACAGTTGAGTTTTTATCTATCTGTATTCCTTCAGAGAAAGGAAACTGGATAAACTCTTCCTTTATTTTTATTTTGTTTTCATTTGGTTAAATATTTCATGATATATACTCACAATGTATATAAAATACACAAAAATATTGCTATACTATTGTATTGTTTCACTTCGATATTTACATAATGGGAATAGAAAAGGGATGTATTTCAGAAATCTCGTGTCAGACCTTCCCTGATGGGAAAACAAAATAAAAATATAATCATTAAAAGAATTCAGCTGAAAGAGATACTAGAAAGGAGAGGGGGAAATAAGGAGCCACTTGTCACCCCTATCAGCTGTAAAGATCAGTATTTATCATGAAAAGTCTCTTGGCCAAATCTGTAATGTGGCACCAAAGTCCACTGAAATGCACTGTTTAGGTCCACTGCTCTTAGATTTCATTTAGAACCTCTAACTTAGAGCTCAAATTGTTTTGTTTCATTGACATTGAAATGTTATCCCCAAGTATATGTCACTCAGGGCCTTACATGAATTTTTTTTCCCAGCATTTTCCTATTTATAGCTTTTTCCCTCCTTTCTGAAACACTGTCACTTCTAGAGGGTATTTTACAGAACTTGACTAGGTTAAAAAATGATCGAGGTTTTCTATAACCTCTATAACATTTCTATCAATTGTAGAAAATGTTGTTTGCATGCAATTTCTAACAAGCCTGTTGCAAATTGAGGCATTTCAACAATATTTCCCTTTCCTTATATGATTTGCAGTTACCTGAGGAGCAATTCATTGTATTCCCTGGTTCGATTCAATCATTTGTGATATGTGATATGTCCCAGCAGTACTGCCTCCTGAGTTTTAGTAGCCAGCACATTGATATATTTGCATTCAAAAACCTATGCTTCCAAGTTGTCAAAGGTTGTAGTTACAACATCTGGTGTACAGCATGTAAGTGACATGTAAAATGTTGTTTATAAGGTCAGGGATAAATCTTTTTTGTCAGGAGTGATGTCTCTTTGTTTACAAAAAAAATAAAAAGAGCAAATGTAAAGAGGAAAGGGGCAAAGATTAAGATCCATTTTCATTAACTTTTCAAAAGTAGACAGAATTTTATTGGTTTATTTACTTTCGTCAAACCTCTTGTCCTTGAAGTAGAAGCATGGCAACTAAACAAGCACTAAGTTTATTTAACATTTTCAGAGTGCTTTGACCCTAAATACAAATTATCTAGTTCTTTCAAATGTCCCTTCGGTCAGTTGGTTCCTATCTACATGGATAACCAGCATACAGAATCATGTTTTAAATGGTCTTGCATTCAGCTTGATTTCCTAATGTATTCAGAGTCAAATCAGTCATAACCTTTTCTCCAGGTCCTCAGTCCTCAGATCATCAGATCAGATTTGTTCTTCCTCCTACTTTTTATCAGTTACTAGAGTCAAGCCTAGGGGTATTATTTCCATTTGTGCAGCTTTGTAGCATCAGTGCATGTTGGGAGGATACACAAAAAGTCCTGCTGTGGTCTTCCCTCCTTTTCTTTCTTATTGTTAAGGACGTCTCTTTCAGTGCTTTTAGCAAACATCTGCCGGCCTCAAATTCTGTTTTCATTTCTGTAGTTTGCTCTGTGGTGCTGATACAGCTCATGAGCACTGATGGGAATAGACTCATAAGGAACTAAAAAAGACTCCAACAACCTACAGGCCTGAATAGGATGAATACATGCTAGTTAGAATTCCTAAGGGATGACAAAATAAAATACTTCCTAACCTGAGTGCTTAAATTGAGACATTTCCTTCAGGTGAAAAAAAAACCTGCATAAAATCAGCTGTAACAATTGCATTTTAATATCTTTTACTGCTGGATCCAAGCTACAAAAGCACGCATTCTAAAAAAATGACTTTTTTCCTGACTGCACAATAAATACGTGAGATTAATGTGTATGAAAAAAAACCCCAGTTATTATTTTGACCTTGTTCCCTCTTTGCTGCTAATTATGATTAATTATTCTGAATGGTGATTCTCTTTGAGAAATAATGCACATACACAATGCAGCATGACACAGCCCTTTTGCAGGATCAGTAGCTGTCATAAAAGAGAGACTGCTGCAGCTTAGACTGTGCTTCCCATAGCTCACATTGTACAGGAGGAAACTACAAACTCTGAACTAGGAATGATGTAATGGTAATAACACTTCTCAAAGATGTCACAAGCCAAAGATCTAAACAATTCCATGATGCAAGGAAAGAATCATTTTATTATCAGTTCAAATGTATTTCAGTATTTTCTTTCCCAAATGGATTTTTAATGTAACCCTCTATCTTTCCTCATATTTTATTCTGTTCTGCTGGTTCTATGGATATAAAGGGGTTTCAAAGAAGTTAGAAACATTTCCACATCACTTCAAAACAGAGACTTTACTCAAAAGGTGTTTTTAACCAGGGCTTTTATAGGTGCTTTAGTGTAATACTTGCAGCAAATTACCAGTATCTTACTGTTGAAGGTGATTTAATGTACATTACTTCAGGACATTTTTGTACATGTCTGCGTAGAGTTTCTTTGAACACAGTGAACTGAATTAAATCCTGGAGGATGCATCCCTTGATAGCCCAGATCAAAGACTCAGTCAGACCATCAGAATCTACTAGATGAGCTAGTTTCCATGCTATGCCTTCTCCAGTTTTAACCTGCATATAACTCTTAGTATTCAGCAGCCAAAAGAGAGGCTTTCAAAGTAAGAAGAGCTGTTTTCACATAACAGCATGGAAGAACTAAAAAGAGTATATACAACTTACACGGATGCTGCTGACATTAGTTCCCCAAACCAGCTGACTGCATACTCAAGCATATCCACAAAAGTAACAAGAAGCTTTCTTATGCCAATGTAAGGAACAAGAAATAATTACTTTGGTGGTTGTAAAAGTGACTAATAATGCAGAAGACTACTAAATCCTATGAGATTAGGGAGGCTGATGTGTTGAATAAATTAATAACATAAACTTCCTTTCCCCTCTCCCCAAGCATGTTTAGAGAGGAATCTTGTCTTCAAAAGCATTGCGATGAAATTTTGCATAGGGAATAATAGAGTCATAGAGTGATTTCGGTTGGAAGGGATCTTAAAGCTCATCTAATTCCAAACTCCCTGCCATGACAGGAACACCTTCCACTAAACCAGGTTGATCAGAGCCCCATCCAACCTGTCCTTGAACACTTCCAAGGATGGGGCATCCATCACTTCTCTGGGCAACCCGTTCCAGTGCCTCCACACATTCACAGTAAAGCATTTCTTCTGAATAGCTAATCTAAACCACCCTTTTCCACTTAAAAATCATTCCCCCTTGTCCTATCACTACATGCCCTTGAGTAAAGTCCCTTTCCGGTTTTCGTGTAGGCCCCCTTAGGTATGGGAAGGCCACTATAAGGAGCAGAAAATTCAAAAACAGGAATATTTTTCCTTAGCTCTTCACAAAAATTTACTTAGGAAAAAAGGGATGAGGGAACAGTGTGCAGCAAGGATATATCCAGATGTTGCATTGAACGCAGCATTCAACAGCAAGAAATCACCTTATTGAGTAAATCCTAACAGCTGCTTTTGTGGCTACTTATTTTGCATCTGAATTCTGCACTCAGATTTAAAAGCTGCTTAAAGTAAACTAAATTTACAGAAATACCATTTTACTGTGGCACCCCTTCTCTTTTCCTACGGAGAGAGAGTTCTGTTCATAGAGTATTTGCATCTCTCTTTTTATCCGGATTTTCCTCTCTGTTACCATCTGCCATTAAATCTTACATAAAGGTGTAAAACAATATTCAATGCATGAGACAATGAGAAAGTTTTCCAAGTTACAGAGTGGGCTTAAAAGTTGCAATTTCCCCTCACTTTCAGATTCCTTACAGTCACAGTATGGTCAAACTCTTAGGTAGCTGCATCTTTATGTAGACTCTTCCCTCCACGTTGAGTTTCAGGACCTACCTTGCCAATCGGTAGCATTCAGATGCACGTGACTCCAAAATTCTGCCAGGCATTCGCTGCACCTTTAGGAATCCCACACATTAGAAATTTTTAACTAATTGCTAAAGCTAGCTTTTGAAAAGGGACATGGATATGCTAAGTATCAAAGGACGACCCTTAAAATACACAATCTTTCTGGATGTAAGTTTCCATCATGTTAAGTTGACTTAAATTTCATCCAGTTTAATTGTCTTGGGGTGAATCTACCCAGGTCTTCTCCACAGTGAGAGCTTTTATTATTTAATACTATTCATTCTGTTTCGGTGCCTGCGTGCACCCTGCTTGTTAAATAAATATGGGGTTTTTTCACTTTCCTCCGAGAAAAATTCATTCTGAACCTGGTGGGGGAGGGGCTGCTGAAATCTGCCTTCTATCAGATGATATGTTCATTTCGGACATTTTCCTCCAAATTTGTCCCAAACCAGGACAGTAATCAACATCCAGTTTTTAGAAGTTGTCTATAATTCAGCAGTTTACTCTACAAATCACTTAAAAACATTGTCAATTCTCATATACAACAAATTAACTTCAGTTGTAGTATAGCAGCACTTCTAAATCTACCAAACATGAAACCCATGGAAATTTAAAGGGTTTGGAAACACATTTCTAGCTAGCCTTAGTTCTGTTGATTATATTTCCATTTTTTTCACTGACTCCAGCCTTCTGAACAACATGTAAAAAGATGTAAATAAGTTACGAATACCTTGCTTCTCTGGCTGAATCTCTTTTCTCTAAGTAATATCCATTGTTTTTACATTAAATTAATGAAGGTGCCACCTGCTTTGAAGGTACCCAGAGATTGCCTAAATTAGAGGACAAATACATATTTGCATTTCAAAATTGATATGCTTTTTTCTAAGAACAGATTTATAAACTTCATACAGCATGGGCAAATTAATGCAGGAATGTCATGAAGACTTCGGACCACCTTGAAAGAAGTGTTATTCCCAACAGCTTAATCTGTGTAAGAGAACACAGTTTTTATTGGCATGTTAGAATTTCTTTGAAATTCTAAATGCCTGCGTGAAAAACTGGCTACAACAAACACTATCAGGAAAGCTGCTTTACATTTGCTGGACCACCAACCAAAGGCACTCAGTCAAGGTACAAGTGTCTACAAATTTAATTCCATCAGAGATGAAAGAAACCTTACATCCATCTCTATGTCCCTCTTTCAAATAAAGTATCTCCTTACTCACATTATCGTTTCAAGGTGAGCAGGTATAATTCCAATGGAATTTAACGGAAATAATTTACATTAACCAGAGAAACAAATAAACAAAATTCGAAGCACTCCTGTTGAAAAAACCACAAAAATTGCACAAAAATCAAATGACAAAAACATTTCTTCCAGCAGCAGCTCCATTCTGACACATGTTTAGCACTGCAAATCTCAGTAACAAAATACTGCATATCTCTACAGGATAGGAAAGTGCCCAAGCTCACAAGAACCCTAGTTTTTATTTTTCTGACTTCTGTGGATTTATATTTTTATCCATATCCTAATGTTTTCCATAAAATTTAATGCGGCTTTTGTAAAATAAGTCAGAAAGAGAGAGGGAAAGATATGAGGAGAAACTCAATCAGAATAGAAAAAAAATAATCCTGCCTTAATTCATGTTATCACATTTTTGTGCACCAGTTAATATGAGCAGATTTTGCCATACTGAAAAACAGTATTTACTTTACACAATTTGAGAGAAGAAACTGTATTGCATCCATTTTTAAGGCATGAATATTCAGACAACCAATTTAGATAATTTAAGATTTGTCAATTCCCCAATTGTTAGCACTCATCTGACACAAAAGCTCTCCTTACATAACCTCAGCTCAAGCATTAGAAAATGCAATTCCCCAAAGCATTAGTCACTTCCAAAAATTTAGGTCAGAGAAGATTTCTACCCTTCAACATCAAAACGCTATTTCCCTGAAAACTCACAGGGATTATATTCCATTTCCTTGAAAAGTCCTACTGAATACAACAGAAAGCAAAGTGCAATCATCAAACTTTTGCCAAGACCTCCTGCCTGCACATCAGAGGAAAATCTCAAAGAGTGAACTCTGGGAGGATGAGACCTCTCGGGTGATGTGTGTGAAGTAAAGGAAAGTATTGTGCTCATTTTTATCACATAGATTCCACAAGTACTCTTTAAAATTGCAGCACATCCCCTCTCCACTTACCACCTTAGAAAAGCTACAGCAGGTTTGATAGTGGTCTGAAGCATGGTTTCTAAGAGAGTATTAGAAATGCATATGAATAAAAGAAAAATACTCTTCCCTGCCTTTATCCATCACTCCATGGGTTACACACATTACACTTGTTTACACACAAGTGACCCTTCTCTGTTAAACCTCCCTTCTAAATTAAGTGAAAGTTAGGGGGTAAAAAAGATAAATTTTAATTATCACTTTTTAAATATGTAAGTAAGAGGTAAAAGTTCATAGAACTTAATGATAGGTGATACCACTGCCAGTTCCTACTAGTAATGTAAAATTGACGAACCACAGAATTAAAGAAAAAAACCAAAACCCGCTACAAAAAAAAAATAAACAAAAAACCCAAAAACAGTAGGCCGACACTCTCTTTTTATCAGGAAAGCAAATGTCTGTAACCAACAGTACAAATCAAAGGCTAAAGTAAGAACAAACCCACTTTTTTTTTTTGTTTATGCCAGTTCCAACTGTATACCGGAAGTTATAACAAAAATTTCTTAATAATTTCTTTCAGCTGAATTTTTTTACTCTCATAATCTCATCTGTCATCTTTTGTAAGTATAGAAGCTTTATTTCAGCCTTAGCTACAAATCAGACTTCAAACAAACCAACAAACAAAACCCCACCACTTTGAATTCTGTAGTCTTCAACCTTATTTCTACCTCTACAGTGTATAAAGTGCTAATTTAAATAGGTGTGGCGAAGTGTGGAAGTGTCATGATTTCCTCCTTGAAAAAATCTGTTCCGTCACTAGCAATTTTCCGCTTCCCTACTAAGAAATAAGACCCAGAAAAGGGTTTTGAATATCTAGATTTTAGTGCAGTGAAATCCTTTGTTAGGACTTCAGCTGAGACTTTTGCCAGCAGACAGAAATTTCACTATCTCTCTATGAATCTGTTTCTAGCTTGAGAAAGATCAGCAGAGACTAGATGAAGGCTAGTCTGCCAAGTTACAGAATAACTTAAGGGAAATTATATTATAAAGACAACAGAGAAAAATGAAGTCTATGAAAAACGTGACTGAAAAACCCAAATAATATTAATTCTAAAGCCCCTCTCTGGAGGTGCACTTACATAATCATAAAATGTATAAAATTATAAAAAAGTGTCAGTAGATCAAAAGTGTGTTGCAAAAAGCATTTGCACATTAGAGATACTGGAGGATTTAACTTTACTACTTCTGCTGCAATAACCACCTATGAAATATGTGCTTCCTCACATGGTTTGTCATGCACACAGAAATCAACTGTGGCGGTTACAACTTTTCCTTGTAAATGTTAGAGGAGCCAGAAACGTAATATTATGAACCTTTTCTTTTTAAGAATTACTGAGGGATCAAAATCAAGTCTGTAGATTAATATGCCATCAGAAAATGAATGTGCTTTTAAAGAAAAGTTATGTGTAAAATGTACACTACAATATACATACTATAAATATATATATATGTGTGTATCTATCTATCTGTCCATATATATATATGTATGTATGTATGTATAATAGAGTTGTGAGTCAGTGAGAAACTCCTGATGAAGTTCACATGATTTGAAAATTGACCTTTCTTTGTCTGGTACCAGCATCCTTGCATATTATTTCCTGAACTTGATGAATTTTTCTTCTACCCTTGTGCCACTTGAATTGAGGCATCTTATCAGTGGGTCACTAAATTCCAGGCTTGCTTTTAATTTCCACTTGTTCCAATCAGTTAACTGTGAGTAAAAAGAACAGCTTCTATTTAGTGTGGAATTCTCATTTTCTGCCTCATTGAATTTTTATTTGCATAAAGTCAGAAATTCACCTAAATAACCAAATTATCCTACCCAGTCACAGAATCACACATCTGAATAAATTAAGAGCAAATTGAGGTATTTTTCTACTCTTATTTTCCTTTGGTCTTTAATTTTTAAGGAAGAAAACAATTATCTTCTGAGTGCTGTATTTTTTTTCCTCAGTATCAGAGGAAAGCAGTATCAGACTGCTCTTCATTCACACAGCTCACTGGCACTATATACAGCTTCTATACCTGTATTGTGATGTTCAAGTTGAAAGCCAGCCCAGAATTTACAGGTGATGCCCTGAGAAGTGACAAACACCATTAATAAGTACTGGTCCCTGAAGCTCTCATTTAGTTTATGACACAACACTGCATACAAAAACATTAACAGCTCCTGTTCGTACACTGAAACTACTTTGATAAAAACTTTCTCTGCTGTTTTTCTTTTGTTAAGACATAACCAAAAGGCCCAATAGGTTTTACTGTCGATATCACACAACATTAATTGTTTTTAGAATTAAAATGTGCTTGAAGGAAATAAATGCTTTGAACTTTAGTCATGTTTCTGTCAAAACCTGCCTAAATTTAGTCTTTGGGATGTAGCATCTGAAAGAATAACATCACATAAATCCAATATTTTATGTGAGAACTAATCTGGTAAAGTTTCTTGTAAAAAATAGTCAAACACAGAGCACTTCGTCCTCTCAGACAAAAAGTTCTCCTCTAATTATGGGATACTGTGGCTAATTATACTGCATTGAGAACAATTTCCTTATGTAAACACATAGAGACATACAGCCTGAATTCCAGTCTACCTTCATATTATAAATGAATGGATAACTTTATGTGGTAGAAAAGTATAGATAGTTCATATTTCGTGCTCCATTTGTCCCTTGAATCATTTTAGAACACTTAACTGTGGAGGTATCTTGCCTGTTTGTCCAATGTATACATAAAAAAATGCTTTCTTTATTAAAAAGGTTTTTCTCTGTCTTCTAGGAGATTTTTATCTGCACACAACAGGCTTTCTTTTACAATAAAAAGCACCAAAAAACCCAAACCAAACAAAAAAAAACCCCAACCCTAATCCCAGTTTATTTCATTTGATACTTTGTCACATTAAACAAAAAAAAAAGCTTGTGTTTTATAATTCCAAGGGTCTTGTATATCACTGACAGCAGCAGAGAGGTTGCATTCAGGTCATCAAGCAATCAGGGCATAAAAGACAAGTTTTCTGCAAATCTATTGTAATTCTTTGAAATTGTAGACAGAGGTATTCCACAAAATCTTAGGTAAAGCACGACACCATTAAGATCCTCTACAAAGCCTCATGAGAAGCCACATGGAAAATTATGAGCTTCTGCCATTGTCCTGCACAGGGACAGAACAAAAGTCATTGTCTACCCTGTCCCCCTCACAGTGGCATGATAGAGGCACAGCTTATGATGAATCACAGCAAAAAAATGTAATGTGGTAACTACCCACAGAATAAATTGAATTCCTTGTGCAGTAAAACCACTTGATAAATAGCTTTTACTTGGTGCTTCTGAGTATCTTCACCTGCCCTCTGCCCACAAATCCCTCTCTCTTTTTCACTGTGCTATTTCTGACATCCCTAGGTATCAAGCCATAAGGCATAGCTACTGTTTAAAAATTATCACCCATCTAAAAGCCAATCCCTCTTGCCCCAAACCCACAACATTTTCTTTCAAAAGAGCTTAAAAACCACACAGCAATTAACTTGAACACACAGAGGCATTATGGACCGTCAGTAAGCAATGCTCTCAACTCTGTATCTCTGCACTTTCCACAGCTGAGAGGATGGTTGATAGAAATGTCACTTTAATTGTCTACAGAGTGACAACTTCTAGATGACTTTTATTGTCAGTGGAAAGAAATAAACACTTCTGTCATATTTTTGGCAGTAACCTTAGGATGATGTTGACCACATTCTAGAAAGGCTTTTTTCCTCTGCATTACTACAAAGGAGGGAATCTACACATCTGGTCCACGTGTGGATGCCTGTGTTGGGAATGCTTTAAGATAGACTCTACTCTCAGTGTGAAACAATGAGGCATCTGTGTCCTGTATAGCACTGCTGTAAATTACATAGTATAGAATAGTATAGGAATAAAATATAGTGAAATCTTTGCTTAACAACACATAGAGAAGCAGAATTCATATACCATAGCTGTGGCATGCAATGACTGATTATTGAAAAACTACAGCTTGAAAAAATACACAGCTAAAATCTTCAGTAAGATTTCTATTTTCATTTTCACACAAAAAGGAGAAACTGATCTACAGAAAAAACAGATGCTTAAGTACTTCAAATGCTGCAGGAAAATATTAAATATTAAATGTTTTATAGCAAAAGCCAATACTCTAAGATAACTCCCTACCATAATCATTAACAATAAAAACCAGATAAAGCAATGTTAAAAATTCTGCTCAGAAAAATCTCTGAGCAGAAAAGAAGAAACAAAAGACAGCAGTTGAAAGCATTTCTCAAATAGCACTGTATTCCTCTGATGTCTTTCTCCTTCTTTCAAAAGTCAACATAGTTAGATCCTTGTTTGTACTTCCCATGTTTTTAGCAGGATGAGAAGGGTTCAGAGAGGAGCCAGAAGTTTATTTAATATAAAAATGCCATTACTAGAAAACTAGTAATAGAACTAGAACGGAGATACGAATCAAATTTGAAAATAGCAAGTTTACGTTCTCTAAAATAACTTAATTAAAACAAAATCATCTTATTCAACATCTAAAGATAACATTGATGCAGTACCCCATGTAATAAGACTGCTGCATAATCTTCAGCAGACAATCTTTTACCTAAAACCCCCTCTTATTCATCCTTCTTTATGCACAGAATTTAAGCAGAGCAAAAGCTTTGTAAAGCTGACTTAATAACATGCAGCAGAGACTGAAAGACCAGGAAGACAGAGACAAAATATGAGAGACCCCCTCCTCTCCCCAAAAGCTTATCAAGCAGCCAGCTGCCTGTAATACGGGTTGTAGAGAGCAAACAAACTGAAGATCTTCTTTGTGGTCAGCAGCGTTACGGCATCAGCACAAAAGCTTTAGTTTAACGTGTTTTAAAGCTGGTTTCCCAATAAGTGTGAGAAAAGGCCATTTTTGATTGAAAACAGCATTTCAATAATAAGAATTACCTAATCAACTTGTGAACATCATCTTCTTTTATTACTAAGATGTAATAAGCAAAGGATAATTTGTGGAATGAAGGTTTCCATTTAAAAGATTTTTCATAAGTTGTATTCAAGGAAATAATCCAGCAAGGCTTTTCCTGCCTCCTGTTATGGAGAACATGGCAGAACTTTAACTGACAAGTAGTGAAACCTACGGAAATATTTTCATTTTACATGTATTTACTATCTGCAAGACTTGAAAGTGATTTATTATGTAATGCATCTCACCACTTCTCTTCCCTTTCTCACATTTATCACCTTTTACCCATAGTTACAATAGCACAGTGCAGTATAAAATACAATTATTCACATTCACACAGAAAAGTCTGCAATACATAAAAGGAGCAATTAAAAGAGAAAAGCTGCTACACCAAATCAGCATATTCTTTAGGTTTTGACAGCTGGTTCCAGCAAGTATCACTGCCAATTTTCCAACTCACCTGCTAAAGACTGTCTTTTGTAAACCCAGCTCCTTGCTTATGCTTTTTCACGCCCCCACAGATTTCGTGGCGCCTGGAGACTTCTTAGCAAATGTCTCTGCCCTACTCAGATGTGAGGGAACCCAGGCCATACTGGACATTTGCCATTTGGGTCTGGCCACACAAACACCTGATATATACTATACTACTCCACTCCAATAGCACTGAATTAATACCACAAAGGTATAAAAACAAATACATCAGTATAAGAGAGAGCTACATATGTAGGTAGTCTTGTAGCCTAAATGATAACTGGAGATCTTCTCACTCTGTACAGGAGCCTGAAAGGAGGTTGTAGCCAGGTGGGGGATCAGTCTCTTTTCCAATTAACAAGCAATAGAAAAAGAGGAAAAGGCCTCAATTTGCGACAGGGGAGGTATAGCTTGGGTATTAGAAAAAATTTATTCACCAAAAGGGTGGTCAGGCATTTGAACAGGCTCCCCAGGAAAGTGGTTGAGTGCCATGGAGGTATTTAAAAGACCTTTAGATGTGGCACTTAGGGACTTGGATAAGTGGTGAATTTGGCCATGTTAGTTTAATGGTTGGATTTGATGATCTTAAAGGTAATTTCCAACCTAAATTCTTTGAATCCTAGTTGGTTTAGAGAGATTGATTAGTTGCCATTATGATAGAATATACCATTAAAGAAGTATTAGAAGTTATAAAACTAGCAATTTCTCTCATTATTAGGTTATTGTTACAGGACAAATTCAGTCTACATTTCACACAGTTATGGTTATACCAAGGGACAGGAAGAGCTCCCTGCACCAAAACTAGGTCCAGGCACACACCACTTATAGGAAGCACAAACAATGCAGGCCTAAAGACCACTGCATAATGTATTTCAAACCAGAGACTGCTGAATGTTTCATATACTCTTGTTCACAGACATTTCAAAGTATTTTTTTAAATTGCATTTTTAATAAAAGTTAGTTTTACAAGCCAGTCAAAGGAGTTTGTTCTGTAGACTGAAGCAAACTTCATCTCCCTCTTCCTTCTTTTCCAATTAATATTTTAATGAAGCTTCCTCCATCAGTACTTCCCAGTCTAATAACAGGCCAAGGAGGGCGAAAAGATCCCCATGCAAAATTATAAACAAATACTACAGAGAGAAACATCAATGGCTGAAGAATTATAGTGTCATAATACTTAGGGTCAGGTCATACCCAACAAAGGGGAGCGAGATGGCTTTCCTCTGGGCAGAAGACACGGATTGCACAGAAGACATCCCATTAAGACTTTACTATACATTTTGTTAATACTCTTTGCTCATGGGAGTTCCCATGAAGGTCTGTATGGATGACACCATCTCAGAGAGATACAGCTTTAACACACTGAGAGGCACTGAAGAAGAACTATCAGTACATAGAAGGAAGTCTGAGGCAGTGGCACTTGGGTAACGGGAAGAAGGGCATTTGTGCTATACACCTGAATTTTAAAAAAGTAAATTTCAGGAAGCTTTGTAAAGGTTAAAGTCACTACTGGATGGCTGCCATCATGTAGCAGAGACCAGGCATGTAACTGTGCCTAATTACAGACCAACTTTAATCCACCAGATGATCTGGCTGTGCAGAAGTCTGGCAGGAGCTATCAAGAAACACCACCTTGAGGGGCTCAGTACAGGCAGGCTTCAAAAGCTTTATTTCACTTTTGAAACATTTCTGCAAGGGTACCAGAAGGCAGTTTAAAAATTAGCTCTGTTTTCCAGCCTAATTAAGCTTTTAAAACACTGAGTATTGGTGAGTAAATTTAGCACATACCCAGAGCCATGGAGCTACAATATGCTACCTAATGTTCTGAACATAGAGCATTCTGAATGTGTCTTCTGAATATAACCACTAGTTTTACAGATTACTTTATTATGCAGGTATTTTACACAGTATCTCACGTCTTTGACAACCAGCAGTAAATGAAAGCAGAGTCAAGAGTTTCTGAAGAGAATGAATTATTTCCTTAACTACCAGCAATCATGGATACTGTATTTCCACAAAAGCAGCATTAGCACTTGATTTATTTCTATCCAAAAGTTAATGCAGTGTTATAGCTAGGAAGCATAAGAGACATCCTTTCAAACTTCTCTCCACACTACAACCAGGATGAAGTGAAAATACCACAATTCAGATAATACCAACAGCTGTCTATTTGCTAATTCAGTGTTTTTCAGCCTTTCCTGATTCATAGAAACAGAAGAGTTTTTCATGGAAGACAAGAGCTCTCTAAAAGTTCAATATATCTCTATCTATATCTATCTATATCTGTATCTATAGCTAATCTATATCTATATGATGCATTATGTTCAATTTGACTTTTATATATTCCCCAAGACACATCTGTGCCTCAGAAGCAGCACAGGACCCCCAGGAGGCTGTGTGGCTGCTCCTGCAAGGCTCAGCCTTTTATTCTTTTTTTTTTCCCCCCTTTCATTGTACGATTTTATATTTCTTGAAATTCCCAATATTGAATAAGTGTTTCTACAAACAGTAAAATATGCAAACCCTGCTTGAGTTAGACAAGATCTCCTTGTTTTAAGATCCATCTCACAACTGCAGTGGTGCACTTAGGATGGTTGTATGCATGTAAGTAATGGTTTGAAAATAAGAGAAATGCAAAATATACTTAAGTAGCTCAAGAAACAGTCAATATTCTTGATTTTTGTAACATTCTTACTGAGGATAACTGAGAAATATATGACAACGCAGCCCAATATTTTGAAAATGGCTCTTGGGTTTTTGGTTTGGGTGCTAGGGGGTTTTTTTCCAAGCAAAGTAAAAAGAACAGAATGGTCCCTATATTATCCAGTTGTAAGAATTTTTCTGAAGAACCATAAATCATACAAGTCAGCTTAACTTACATTCAAACAGTTTCACAGGCTGAATTCACCTATGACATAACTAGCAATTAACCTCTGAGTGGCATCAGTGCAGGATTTCCCTATCAGTTTTCTTGGTAGCTTCTCCAACCAGGCAAACCAAGCACCTGTTCTGCCCTCAAAAAATCTCCACACCAAACTGAGACGCGTCAATAGCAGAGAACACACAAGAAGCTTTACAATAAAAACCTCTTCAGAGAATGACAGAGGCAATGTAGCCCTGGAAGGACACCCATCTCAGGTTTTATGAGCTGTGTTGTAGGGAAGGAGACTTGGACTGTGTCTGCCACTGCCTTAAGCTGTCTCTCAGCAGCCAGGCTACAGCGAGAGAGATCATGCTGAATTCTACTGGTATGGCTGCCTCTGCCCTGCATCCTTTACATGTAATGGTTCATCTTGGCAGAGGATGCTTTTCTCCTAGACCCTTCCACTGTCAATTTGTCTTGAGAGACTCACTTTACTTAATTTTTTCTTCTTGACTTTGGTTTAAAGACTTCAGGTACACACTGTTTTAGTGCTATCTTGGCCTGTGTTCTTTAATGCCACTGGTGCTGCTCTTACTGACAAAGGCACAGGAGCAACCATCAATTCTATCAATTAATTTCTTCAGAACAAACTCAAAACAGCTGAGGAGACCTGCAGCAGGGTCCAAAGCTTCATACAGACAGCAGGAGCAGGCCCTCATGTCTTTTTCAGGTGAACTGAGAGGAACAATACTGGTGACATCAGCTAGTGTGAAATCCAGGCTCAGCTTCAGGCAGGCACTGGGGCTGTGGATGCTGGAGGGACAGAGTGTGCTCCTGTGATTCCTACCAGCAGTGCTGCTGGAGCTGCTCAGGGCGCTGACCTCTCATGCTGCGGAAGGCAGCAGCCAAATAAAGCCTGCCTGCAGGGTTTTGCCTCAGCAACATATCACAGCTACTGACAGCTAAGCTGTTTCTGACATCTTCCTCAGCTGCACTTTTCTTACTTCTCCTTTATGAAGGCTGTTTTTTTGTTTTTCTCTAATGCTGAATATTTTAGCTGGGCTTCTTAAATAAACTTTCATCACACGGATGCAAAGAGGGGAAACTGAATGAAACTTAAAAGAAACATAAGATTTTGCAAGCAGCTTTGATGTTCTCTAGCTTTTTATTTATAGAATACAGATTAACTTCCTTTTGTTAACATCTATTGTTGTTTTATAATGGGTGCTGCTTTGATAAGTGAATTGAAAGAGTTTGCTGCAGTTCCTTCTAAGTGCCCTGTCTTGCTAAAAAGTAGGCTCTGTAAAAATGTGTTTCTGACTGCAAAATGGAACAAGAACATATAATCTGATTTTGGATGATTATGAAGCAAAGCAATTGCTTTGAAGTTGTGCAATGCGATTTCTTCACTCACATGTAACCCATAAAATTCAGCCTCAACCCACCTTACATATGCGCATTGGACAAACAGAATCAGTAAGTCCACTCTTCCAACTACTTATCCTTTTTGATATAACTACATTGTTTTGCTGAGACCTTACAGGTTCCTTTTCTTCTACCTCTTGCATCCCTACAATCAGTACCTTTTTATAATACATAGAGATGTTTTGCTTCTGAGGGGGATGTCAGATCCTTTCTTTATTAAATATGTTTGAAATTTTCTACATATGCCTAAAATCATGCCAGAAGCAGCAGATACTCTGAGAATTCCTAGGATCCCTACAAAGAGTTACTAGTGAAATCTATTATGAATGAGCCTAGGTACGTGCACTCTAGCAATAGTGGCTTTTGGGTGGCTACTACTATTTCCCTTCTTATTTCCATTCGGACACCCCCTGTTGTTGTCACACCCGCTGCTGTCCTCAGTGGCACTGTTCCTAATGCCAGTGCTTTAGGCAGAGGAGGTTTTCAGTTCAGTACTTTCACAAACTGACAGAGAACCTGAAACTGAAGTGATGAAGGTCTAAAGCAGCACAAGTGCTAAGGCACCTAACACACAGTTTAAGTGGAAGATAGTGGCCTGGACTCAGACAGGATGTTTCACAAATTTCCAGGTGTCCCCACAAGCCATATCCATACCAATAAATTAAACAGGTATAACCTCAAGGTCTGCTGGTAGGTATACAGTAGTTATCTCCAGCAAAAAGTCAGAAAGCAGTCATAGATAAAACACGCTTTTCAGTCTGTATGGTGTTCAAACTGCCCTTTCCCATCACATGAAGTCTGCAAATGACTTATCTTTTCCATTACTTTCCCTTTTGATTGCTCATTTTCTGGTCTCCCACAGCTGCATTCAGCACAATGGTGCAGCTCCTTTTACTGAACCCAGATGTCCTCTTGAGAGGTAGCAATGAGCATCTGAGTCTTCTCAAGCCATAGAGGAAACTAAAGGCAGACTTGAGAGCACTGGATGAGTACTCCAGCTGCGAGGCTACATGTAAAGGTCAGCAACTTGACTGCAAAGAAAAAAATTAGTTATTTGTCCATACTCAAAAGGACCATTTTCAGGGATTAATTCCAGGCTTGGGGTCATGAATTTCCATCTTTTAGAGCTCACAATTCAAGTGTTCAATGTGGCATGTAATTTGTAGGAAAAATGCCCTCCTTCACGGCATAAATTGGTAAATATTCTTACCAAAAGGGGTTTTTTTTTTTCTCAGCTATGTATGATCACATGACTGTAATCCTTTGCTATTTGCTCTTCCTACTACCTGTAGGTGCAATAGCAGCATGATTCACCAATTCATCATCTGAAGGCACCACTTAATGACATATACTGATCCTCGGGTTACTACAAAATCCAGCTTATTTTGCTTCGGTTTGGCTTTTGTTTTTAAAGTCATATCTCCTTCCAGTCTAATAAATTATTTTAATTTAGTTGATTTCATCTGCAATGTGATTTCAGAATAGAAAAACATCTCACTTTTTTTTTTTTTACTTGTCTGTATGCTCTTTAAACTATTCAGGGCTCCTTTCTCAGCCACCTCTTCCATCTAATGGACCAGATACAGAAAATGCACATTCCTTTTACTCAAATGTAAAACCACGACGTTGCCCCTATTTAATGATTTCCAGTTTTGCAAAAATAATATTTGGGGAGTTGGACATGCTAGTTAGCTGCCATTCCTCTCCTCGTTCAGCTTCTTCCTACTCTTTTCTGCAAGCTCCCTTCTCATCTCAGCTTTTTAACCCCAAGGACTTGAACTCTATTTTTAGCCTTTGTATGAATTTCCAATCGAATGCATTTAAAGAACCTATCAGAGATGTCTAAAACCTTGGAAGCAATTAATTAAGTCCTGCTATTTCCAGACTATACCAAAACAATTTGTCACTGCATGTAAAATGGTATAATCGAGTAGTATAAATGTTTTCAGGCCAAGTCTTGCTATGAATTATTTAGTTCATCTCTCCTAATTAAAGACCTATTGGAGGATTAATGTCTCATAACCTGGCAAACTACTTTACTAAGTAACAAATTACCCATATAATGACCTCAAACTAAATTTATGTAACCTGAGCAGTAATTTTCATAAGTATACAAAATCCACTGAAATAGAGAAATCTGCATTCAAAAAAGGAAACTGTACCAAATGTAAACCTATACTAAAATAACCGATTCACTGAATATCTGGGTATTTTCAGCACTTCCATCAATATACATTTATAAAGACTGCTTCTGTGAACACAGCAAGATAACATAGTTATGCTGTGGAATGAAAATACAGATTTTCCATTTACCTCCTGGAAATACAACTTACCTTCCTCTGTAATGTATGCAATACATATATTTCCTGGTGTTAAAATTTTTATGATAAGCCTTTAAAATATGCTATGCACCTGAAATTGGTTATGAAAAGAAAACAATGTAAATGGTTGAAAAATTTAGGGAAAGATGAAATAGGTCAATATAGAAATATAGGTCGATGTGGAAAGATGAAATATTGGTCAATATAGAGCAACTGCCTATACTGATATCAAGAGGAAAGCAGGATGTTGTTTGTTTGTTTCCACAAACAAAATGTTCAGAATTGTTATTGTTTAGTTGTCAAAAAATTGATAAAACTAAATATTAACAGTTAAAAAAAAAAAAACAGGGTATAACAAGAATCAGCAGCGATGCTTTGTAAGCTTCCCCTCTGACTCCCAGGGCCCTGGCTGGCTGTGTTTCCAGGACTTGAGGCCCAGCTCTGATCCAACCCAACTGTGTTACTGTGCCTCTGGCTTTTGAGAAAATAACTAACTTAGGAAAAAGAGCTGTCTGAAAGAGCAGAAAGATGAGAAAATAAAAATTACAAATGGGAACAGTTGCTGAGCTGGGGCTTGCTACTGCAAGTGCAAGAATTCAAGAGGGAAAGAAAAGTAAGCTAACTTTCAAGAGGGAAAGTTGCACCAACAGAGCGAGGTACAAAATCCTAAAGGGAAAAGCCGTGGATGCTCGTCAAGTGAGCCGGGCATCATCAGGTCACAGATCTGAGCGGGCAGCGAGAGCAGTGATGACAGAGCTGGTGGCAGACGGGCGCTCAGCAGCGCGGCGGAGCCGGTGCCGGGGGCTGCAGAGGCCGACCCTTCCCGCCGCGCCCGTGCTGGCCGGAGGTGCCGCGTGCTCAGCCTCAGAGCTGAGGCTAATGCCTACGGACTGGTGCCCAGCCTAAGAGCTCATTAAATCCTACCGAGCTCCCGTGTGCTACCTAGGCAATAATTGCTTCATACTCCTTGTAATATATACATATATCTTGTATCCAACATCACTTTGTACCAGCTAATGACAACTGAACAAACCCATCCAAACTGGTAAAAATGCCTGCTGCTTTAATATTTCTTCTGCTGAATACATGACCTATTTCTGTTAAGCACAGCAGATCAGGCTATGACTGGACAACTTCTGAGTCCCAGATTTTCAGACCTTATTTCTGCTTTATGTCCTGCTTTTACCAGGCCACAGTTTTAGTAAAATGAAAACCAAGTATCAATTCTTCTTATCCCCCTTTAATATCTGCAGAAGAAATTATAATCAACATACATATTCCAGTCTGATTGGAGACAAAAAAACTGCTTAGAGGACATAAAGAATTTATTATGTCTCTCTGTCTTTGATCCTGTAAACTCTACTGTAATACACACATTATCAAAGACAAAGCTAAGCAAAAACATCTGCACTCATATACACCAAATGCCCTCAAGAAAGATGAAAAATAGCCAGTCAGAGCATCTTACTTGGCTCGTAAATAGAAAAGGAATAATGAATTTGGATATGCCTTCTGTAGTCTTGGGGAGAATGCCTGAAGGAACATGTTTTACTGAAGAACCCAATCCATAACATACATGATATTAATACTCATCCAAATACAACAGTACAACAGAAAAAAAATTCAGACCCAACAAACAGTCCCTCCTGACCAGGGCTTTAACAAGCCCCTGAAATACCTAACCTTACAAAACTGCTTCTTAGGAAGAAAAAGCCCTTCAAGGTAATAGAACAGAAGCCTCTGAAAATCATGCAATAGTTACAAGCATAAATGCTAGCAAACCTAACTGAATGGGCTTGAGGGTTTTGGTACATTGTACTCTAGGAATACAGTATGGCATAAGTTCCAGTATATAATAAAGGGTTTTTAAAATTCCACTACAAAAAATGGAAGAGGTGAAAAAGAAAACACTTGTACCACATTCTAGATATATGACAAAATACAAAGGGCTATTAAAACTACTTGAGAAGTCTATCTTTGAAAGTCAGAATAATCAAAATGCAAAACATGCTACAATTTCTTTTTGAGTAAATGCTCAATAAAATGTAGAGAATAACATAGAAAATATAGTACCTTAAAATCAATTATACTCGTCTTTGTATTATTCATTCCCTATTCAGGAATGTTCTATAAAAATATCCCTCCATCTTCAGGATGCATCACCTTCACTATAGCTCTACGTTCTGTGTTTTGTATGAAATACACATGTGCACAAGCCTCTCTGCAGAGAGGAAGGGAAAAAAAAACCCCAAACAGTCTTGCAGGGTTTATTTTCCTCAGAGTCCAGGTCTTCACATACTCCTGTGCAGCTTGTCCTCTAAACCAAGCAGTTGTTACAAGACCCAGCTGTCGACTGGCATTAAACCCAGTTACAGTACACCCGCTCTATCTATAATGCTTCTGCTCTATCTCAATAATCCCCACTACCAAGTCCAGCCTGGCACATGGCACAGCACCTTCCTAGACAGAAATTTAGAGAGGCTTGAGGTTAGCAAATAGTCTAAATGAGGACTGTAGAATTCATTCTGATGAACTTCTGTATGATTTTAACTGTTTCCAGAAGAAGCATGTTGAGTTGTGCAAATAGTTACCTTTAATATAGAGATTGTATTTGTAATTTGTCCATGGTGTGCTTTGGATATATTTTTGAAGGTTTGATCCTACAGTTCTGGAGAGCACAACAACTTCTTGAAAACAGCAGGGGAAAAATGTGACAAGACGAACTTTTGTGTTTTCTACTGGGAGCTGCAAGGTCAATGCTGATTTAATTGAGATGTGGGGAGCAGAGCTTTACCCAGAGGTATAAAAGAGAAAGATGCTACAAGATTTCTCATGAAAATTTCAATTCAATCAATATGAAAGCTACACATTTGGATCAGAAATGGCAGGGAATCCTCAAGGACTCTTCTTACAAAGAGTTCACATAATCTTAAAATAGCCTTTGAAAGCCTGAGAGAGGTCATCATGTGGCTTTGAAAATGTTGAAATATCTGAAAATAATCAATGTTGCTGGGATCTTCACTTTTAAAATTAATGCCAGGCAGTGACATGTCTTACTATTTTGAGTGCTTCCATGCTTATTTTTTCTTTACCAATAAGGCTCGTCCTAGGAATGCTAAGAATTCTCTAAGTCCTGATGAAGGTACTTGAGGAAGTACAAGGCAAAGGTGGAGGGTAACCCTAGGACAAGTGAATATTTTACTATGATGAGGACTTCGTCCTAGCAAACCGTTTAAGCTCCTAGTATGTTTCTCTGTATCTGTGTATCTCTACCTTTTTTGTTCCGTAATAAGTATTTTGAAGAAAGTCCTGACTGATTTCTGTTCTTCAAGGCTAAATGAAAAAAACCAAAGAAAAAAAGCCCACACAAAACCAACAAGCAAACATTACTTAGGTACCTTGTTATAGTTGCTGAATTGAAATATTTCCATCTATAGCATCATCTCAGTTAGATGTCTTTTAAAATGAACTTAAACTAGCACCATATGTTTCCAGATTTTAGACCCCATTTTAGACCAAGTTATACAGATAGGAGTCAAAACAAGTCTCATCTTAGGAAGTGAGGTGGTCTCAAGATTGGAATATTTAAATTTGACTGACTTTTTTTGAATAAGCTAACAGTAAGTGAAAATACATATATAGTGTATGCAATATTTTATTATATTTTTATTAAATACACTGTATATATATTTACATTTTTAGTTTAAAGTCTACTTTATTACATTTTTAATAAGAAAAAGTGAAGAAAACAACTAGAAATAAAAGGAATGGTGATTTAAATTATCTGGGATTTTTGAACTACGACATGAAGTACATTTAAATTTTATTACTGAAGGATTTTTACTTTGCTTTACTTACATCACAGTTTATTTTAGAATGCAGCAACACTGATAATCTCTTTAAAGAGATATGTGCTCAAAATCTATGACTCAAAACCCAAACCATTTAAAATTAAGTAACTGTCAAGGGGCATGTGCAATAAAATGAACATTAAAAAAAAATCTAAGCTGATTCTAAGTTTATTTATGCAATTTTCTTCCCTTGTGTGGAATGAATGGATATGCAATTTGCTCTGGCTTTGTGTTTAGATTTAATCTACATCTGAAAAAAAGGTTGTTCAATGGATTTCTGGGACAACTAGAAAATCAGATAAAATTAAATCGCTCATTGTCCTTATCAGATTTACCTACTCCTTATACATTATATACACTCACACAGAGTTATATATATACCCTCCAAGTCCTCATTCACTCTGCTTTCTTCCCTCATGATAATACTGTCATCTCTAGGTCCCACAAAATGAAGTTATTGCATCTTCCCTACTGGACTGCAATGCAGAAATATGAAAAAGCTGGATCACCACTGGCAGGTCACCATTACCAGTTCCAAAGTTTTGGTTTTTTTTGTTTTTTTTTTTTTTTTTTTTGAGGACTGCATTTTGCCAGAAAAACCATCTCATAAGAGGCAAATAACTCGTACAGCACAGTGGTATTTCCAAATACTGCATGTGTCTGAGTTTGGATTAAAAAGACTGAGAAATACTGGAGCTCTGCTGTTTGGCAGTAGTGTCACCAATCACCACTTTTTTAAACCATAGCATTTACTACCTGGAAAACTGCATACACACACAGCTGACTCAAAATAGTGCCAGAGGAGAACAGAACAGGAGACACACAGAAAAGCTGTGAAGGCGTTAGTTTAAAAACAAAATATTTGTGACTTCCTTATTTTTCCAGTCCCTAACGTTTTTGATTCCTGTTGATTCATAGGTGACCACCAGGTCTGAAACTTGCATGGTAGTCTTGAATCTGAGGGTATACACAGGACCAAAACGTAGGAATCTGAATGAATAAAGCAGATACTGTCATAGGCCACAGACCTAGTACCTTACTTAAATAAAAAAGAGGAAAACACCCAAATAACCCAGGGACTTAAACTTTGGTCAGGGTTTAAGAGTCACTGAGCATTAGTGATCAAAGGGTACTGTTGAGAGATAGTAGGACAAGATGGATAAATAATATAAATGGTGTGAGGTTTTGACTGATTGCTTGAATGAAATCATTAACAGTTTTTTACTGTGACAGGAGACATAAAGACTCAAGACTTGACTATGAGAGAAAATACAGCTATAGCCAGAAATGCCAACTGAAAGGAGAAAAAGAGCCTTTGCTTGTAATAGCATGGAAAGTAGTTCCCCAAAAGTATCACCAGATTTAAGATATGACCTACCTTTATTTTAACTATCAGCTGAACCTTTTCACAGCCCCCAGAGGCTAAAAATGAACTTTCACGCAACCACAACCGAGTGTATCTCACACAGTTCTTAAAAGGCAGCAGTATTAAAAGTAATAACCACAGTTAAAACCACTACAGAAAGTCTCGCCCTCCGTAAGCAAAAAAACCACCAAAAAACCCCAACCAAACAAAAAAACCCCCACAAAACCCAAACAAACCCAACCCTCCAAACTAAACCACACCAAACCAAAGAACCTTGTCTGCACTGGAATCTTTACATGAGAGAAATTTTGTGCTACTGGTCAGCTACAGCCTTTTCCATCCTTTCTTCTAGATTTATCAGTTTAGTAATTTGAAAGGTTTATGAATCAAATCAATGTGTTCAGTCAATTCCAGTCTCAAATAACCTTCTTATAGAGGCTGACACCAGCAACTGTCATTTGAAGAAAACAGTAGCTGTTCTACAGAAGTAACAGAATTTACTTAGGTTCAGAAAAACTTAATCTCTTCCCTTTACTTCTCTGTAGGCATGAAATCACATGCAGTTTCTCGGACAGAAAACCAGACCACTTGGATCAATTTGGTGTCTCAACTTCTCATTTGGGAGAATATTCACTTTAACATTAATGTGGGAAAATGGGGTAGTGGAAGGATTAATAAGCAGGGAATAGTGAGGCAGACAGTCCTTCTAAAGACTTCAACCAGCAAGCATGAAATCCTATATATAATTTCAACTGCCGTATAAAGAGTAAATTATTTCTTGTCCACTACAGAACTGGTTAAGATTTAAACTTTTGTAACTGAAATCCAGTGAAGGATCTGAAACAGCTCTGGATCTCATATTTTTGATGCTGGATAAGATGAAAAGCAAAAGTTTAGAGGAATACTCTCCTTTACACTGACATAATTTCACATTTCTTAAATTGGACAAAGACCCTCCGGCCCCCCCTCATGTTTCGTTGCCTTGGGTGGCTCTGCCAGCCCACACTTCCTCATTTGCTCTCAGAATTGTGCCCATCCATGTTAGTGGTGCAGGAGGAAGAAAGGTAAATTCCTACAGTCATTCAAGTAAGCCTTCCTGCCCAGTCCTGTACCAGAATAACTTCAGAATAAACTAAAGCACAAAAGAATTGAGAATTGGTGATTGGTGCTGTCTCGTCTCAAACATCCATTCTTTTTGTGCCCAAGATCTCTCTGCTAAATGAAGTAGAGAAATGGCCCTTCCTGACTGGTCACATATCTTATCAGTCTGCAAAGATTCAAGACTTTCTGTTTGCATTTAATAGTATGTGAAATTACACAAGAGCTATAGTACGAGAACATTAAACACTGAGAAAAATTGGAAGTGAAACACGCAGAATAGAGGGAGCAAGTCATTGTCTCGATCCGTAATCTCTAACTGGACCTTACTACTACCCCTAAAAACAATGTTAAGTCATGTAGAATATTACAGAAATGTCAGCTAATAAAAAATAAAATCCCTTTAAGAATTTAAATGGCAAGAGCCTTGAGCAGTTGACGATAGGTTTCTCCCAGAGAAACAACTCACGTAGACAGAGGAGTCAGGATTACTGGAGCTAGCTGTCATGCAGCTCTGTGAACTTTCTACATTTCTGTTAGCTGAGGGTATTGGCCCGTGCTGACCTTCTGTACTCTGCTTGAGGCAATCACATCAAACTCCCTTTCTGATGAGCCAATGTGAATGGCACTCTGCTAATGACTCCTCTTGCCACATTTCAAGATTCATGGCAGTTACATCCAAAGGAATTATGGACTCCCTATCTTTTGCCTTCAATTAATGAAATCCTTTCAGTTCAAAGACCCTCAACTTGAATGCTAATTCAAAGGATATCAAAGTAATTGATAGTCTGCATGAATAAATCCATGTGCTTTAAAATGCTTAGCCTTCAAAAAACCCATCAATTTATAATCATGGTGCCTTAAAACGGTGAAATCAGAAGAAATTCCTGTACATTACACATACAGTTGGTTAACCTATATTAGAAAAAGGAGTTAATGACCTTACCAACTAATTTCACAGAGTAAATTCAAACAGCAAGTAACTACATCCCACTTCTATATATGAGCTCTTACTTGACCTTTGTCTGGAAAATTTCTGCCCAATGACAGTTTCATAGCTTGTATCTCCAGTGTTACTCCTGATTAAAAAAATCCAAACTAATTAGCATGTAACAACCAACATTAACAACATATGCTGGGACTGTAATGAAGTCCTAATTTGTAAAATGTTCTCAAGGATGCTGTATTATTGATTAAAAATTAACATCTTCTCTTGCTCTAGAGCAATTAGTGAAAATGTAAGATAATGAATATTTATAAAGCTAAGGTAAAAACTTGATCATACCCTAAGACACCATTTTTTGTGCTTAATAGCAGCTAGCAAACTGCTAGCAAGCAAATCTTATGTATTAGGTTTACAAGGCAGAAGTTTGTTCATGGCAGTCTGCTTTACATCTAGAGCTGAGAATGCAAGAAAAGGGTAATTTCCCTCAAAAAAGTCAAAAGGCAGCAGCAATAGCAACAAAACAAGCACAAGAAGTCAAGTCAAGCAAACTTCTCATTCATATTCCCACCAAGTGTTTCTCAAGAGGTCAAACTGTCAAGTTAGCTAACACCTTTGATGAATACAACAGCAATGGTAGTTACAGCTTTCCAGTTTCACTTCAGAAAAATAGTACGTGCATGCTGCATTGCCCTCACTTGCTGGGACTCCCTTGATAGAACGTAAGGTGGTAGCTAGACATCTTTATGTTGCTGGCAAAGGTAAGATGTGGCCCATTCTTCACTCTCAGGAACAACAACTTATTTTTATGAGCTGTTCTGCTAGTACTCTGCACTCATCAAACAATTATACTTATTAGCACTTTGTCTTAATATCAACTTTTTAATCATTCCTTAGCCCGGTATGGCCTGTCAACAAAACCTTCGTATTTTGTATTTTCCGGCTTTGGTTCTCTTAACCCAGATTTCACAAGCACAAAAAACTCTTATTAAAGAGGTTGCCCCGGACTTGTCATACGCAAGGCGATAAAACAAAGGTGTCAAACCTTGAAGGTAGAGATGGATTTCAGACAGAGTCAATTCTCAGACATTAATTACACTGGAAGGAACACTTCGAAGTAGTTGCTAATACTAACTTCTGGAAATTGCAACAATAAAAAAAATACAAACAGCTGCCATTGGGGCTTTTCCTAAAGATCAAGAAAAACATTATTATTGTGTAGGCCATGGTCTTCAGAAACACAGAGATATATTAGATGGTCACCAGGCAGGGAAGGATCCGCCTGTAAAGGATGCCATATCCTGTCAAAATATAAACATATCCCTAGCAACGCCCTGTCTCCAGCCTGAGTGGAAACCTTGGTGTACAAGCAGACAGGTGAGTATGAAATTTCTTGCCTACTTCTTTTTCTGGACCAGATGGGAATTCAAACTCTTCTTGAGAGCTACCATCTCAATTTTTCCATTAGGTAACAGGGACTTTATGTGTCATGCTGAGAGCTCAAGGTATCAAGTTCGTAATCAAAAAAGATACTTTTCTCTTTGAAGAAGAGTCTTACATAATAGCCATGGCAGCAGAACCTGCTGATCTCAGCTGTAGCTGCAACACACATCTAGCTGCAGCCTTCACAGAAATGCTTCTGAGAGTGAGGGAAAGGTAGTTAAAAGCTATGTCTGTCACAAAGGGAAGCATCATAGAAAGAGGGCTGTTTTCCTACTGCTTGAACCTTTCTCGAGCTATTAAAGGTGTTTTGGTTTGAGGGGTGGTGGTTGTTGTTGTGCTGGGCTTTTTTTGGTAGTTTTGGTGGGGTTTTTCCCTGTAATGAGTAGGTTATATCTATACAAAATAGAATCTAAAAGAATCTTAAAATTAGGCTGCAGTGTTATCTCTCCTACTTAGTTGCTAGCACCACAGAGACATGGCTCTGCTTCTCTTAGGTGAAGCCACAGTTTGTGGTAATTAAAATATTGACATTTATTTTCTGACAAAAAGGAAAGATTCAGTGTTTTTATAAGATAACTCAAAAAACCACCTTTTGTCAGCACTTTTTTTTCAGTTAACTTTTTGAAGTGTTAATAATGTAAGTTAATATGAAGGTTTTTAATTCAGTTCTTGACTGCAGAAGGGCTGACTACAGCATTACCAATCAGAACTTAAAGGCTGAATGACAGAAGCTCACTACATCCATATGCATTTCCTTCTCTTGTTAACTTCAGTAGATGTGACCTATCAAAGGATATTGCTTCGTATTTCATTAACTCAGAGAAATGGGGGAAACACATAAGGGACAAGCATTTCTAACCAGAGGATTTCTGCTATAAAAATGTTTTCTATATCTTTGGTAACTTTTGTGGTAAAAGACCTTTCTTACACTTATGCTTAGCTACAAATGTGCAAACTAAACTGCTAATTTGAACAACAAATCTGAAAGCATCAATCTTTTGTCAATATTAAATAATGCTAGAAAAATAAAGTTTAACAACTTCCATTAAGCATTTTAAGCTCTAGTGTTTTGTAGCACTGAGAGCACTAATGTATGGCCTTTGCCATCGTGCCTAATCAGAGGCCATGTTTTTTTTCTTCTTTTCAGTTTAAAAATATGAGGTTTTAAGGTTTTTATTCCTTTAAAATCTTGGTGATTTTATCAGAAAAAATAAGGAGCCAGGAAAGGAAGGTGTCTATCACAAACAAAAGAACATATTTAAGCAACAAGTGAACGCTCAAATAATCAAGTGTTTCAAGAGATGAATTATCACTGTGATAATTAACAGGATTACAATCAAGTCAGGTATAAAGCTGCAGCCACTCTGTAAATATTCTAAGATGGACCCAACTGAATGGTAATTGTACCAACTACTGTTCTTCAATACTGCTCCTCAATTACAGGAAACACAGCCACAGTTTCTGTGAGTTTTTTTTTTGAAAGGAGCTGAGTATACATAAAAGCTACTCAAAATCCGTGATGCCAGTCCTATGAATTTTGATGAAATTTGCAACACCTTCCACCTTGAAAAATTATAATGTAGTGGGCAAGTAAAGCCTCCTGTTTTTAGAGGTGCTCTTTACATAGCCAGAGCCACAATAAACTGGTAAATTTGCAGGCCTCTTTTTTTCACGGTTATGAACTACTAACCTAGAGAAACTCACTACTGCATTTCAATTTCCATAAGCTGTAATTTATTGTGCAACAAGCTTCCCAGCAATACAACTTAGACTGCTGCTCCTTATCTTATCTGTGCAAGTTTTCAGGAGAGCTGACTTGTTATCTTTCAACTACATATTCTACATCAGCATTGCCCATGCTGACTCAGCCCATGGGTTTTGCTGTCTGACTCTGACTGGAATTACTATATTCTTTACTAATTCATGCCAAGAAAACTTCTGAATGAATTAATCTCAGGTCAGTGTCAAAGGTGCCATATAATATAAACACTTGCTTAGAGTTATCAGTATTATACTTAATTTATTGAGATAAATAAGGAATCCCTTGGCACAGCTAGTATTTTACACTATAGAGAGAAGGCTATTTTGGCAACAGTCAGCATTATGGGTTCAGAAGTAATTACTGACATAAATCAATAGATGCTGAAAATATCGATTATACATTCACTGTTAATTCTCTGGCACTGTATCTCTAGGATATGACCATCACATCCTTCACTTAAGTCTTCAAAAAAAGCCTAGAAATAAATACAGAATTTCAGGCTCTGGCAAAGATTAAATTATCAGTTAACGACTCATAAGACAAAATCTTTGTATGTCACTGCATCATCAGACTTTGAATGTTCCATGGGGTAATTTTTTACCTCCTTCTCAATTAGTGTATGTGCCGGAGCTCGCAGTCTTCTGATCCTTGGATTATGATTTCTCAGCACAGAGCTCCAGCAACACTCAGCAACCAAGAACAACCACCTCCACCTTTGGCTCCTCCCAGGGCTTGATTTATAGGGCTTGTGCCCGCCCTGCAGCCACAGCTGTTTGTAGGAGGTTAATGAGTACTTTAGGTTGAGGTGGCCTTAATTAATACTTGGATCCTGGTGTGGATCCTGGTCTTGAGTGAGAGTTTGGCTAGTGCATACCAACAGGGTTTAAATACATTATACAACAAGTGTAAGATGCCAATATGGGTTAAAGGGAACTTTCCAACAAAATGAGAGAAATATGATAACTGTCATAGAGTTTCCTAGTTGCATTTTTCCCAGTTCTCCTGAATGAAAGTTAAATGTCATCTCCACATTTAATGTGTCCTGCTTTGATGGAATTGGGCAGGAGGAATATGTTCAAAGATTAGCATTTTATATTGCTTTATGAGAGGAGAGGTTTTCAGCCTCAGTTCCTAGCACTGGGCAGTATATTTTCAAAAAGGTTACATAGGATTAAATGGGAAAAATGACTTAATTTTAAGGGATAAGAGTACAGTAGTTAATGTTTTGGGGGTTTTTTTGGTGAGTGAGGGTATGTGCACACAAGTTTATGTCAAAGAAACTTTTGCCAGATGAAAAACTAAACTGGACAGACAATAATATAAGGAACCAGAGAGACACAAAAACATTAGGGAAGAGCAAAAGATGTCAAAGCTAACTGGTCACGTTGGCATGAGAAAAACTGAGTATATAAATAAATTTAATTTCAGAATTAAAATGAAATTACTAGTCTGCATAAGCAGGAGAGGCAACCATTCTAATTAGTTTTCAAATGGAACTTGATGAATTTATTACCAGTAATTCATCAGGCTGTAGCTGTAATCACTGGAAACTGAAATCAGTTCTTCCCTGCTAAAGCACATCCCCTGAGCTTGTTCTCCCCAAGCACATTGGTCTCCTGGAGCTTCACCCTGAATATACTTAGTTACATTTTTTCTCTAGAGGAGTCACCAAGCCGCTTTTGCTAATGTGAATTCTCCTGTTTTAACGAATTTCTTAATCCTTCCTTAGAGTTGTGTTGTTTGCACTGCACTGTTCCAGCCTCTGCCCTAGGTCAGGCACACATATTTCTGCAGAACAACCCCCCATACCTTTTCAGAGAAGCATTTCTTAGCAAGGTAGCAGCAGGACCACACCAACAGGATGTACTTTTGGTAAGATCTAATAGGAAGTTGAACTGCTGATAACCGAAATTTTATTGTTGTAGATGCTTTGCTTCATAGGCCCAGAGTCAGGAGATTTCCAGAGTCACTTCTCACTTAAAGAGACCCTAATGCAGCCCTAAGCTGGGGCATTTTCTTAGTAGAACATATTTATTTGCAAAAAGTTATTTACAGACTCCCCCCTCCTCAAGCACAGAGGTCTTCTGTTTAGGATCCGTGTAAATGTGCTGGTACAGGAATACCCCATTGTGCTTCCTCTCTGATTTTCACAAGGCTATTAAACAGTGTTCACTCCACAAAGCGAGAAGTCACTCCCTTCATCGTTAAAAAAAAAGCTATGATGATCATAGCCATGGTAAGATGATGAACAGTAAAAGTCACTTCCCAGTCATAAAAGTCACTCAGATCTGTGTGTAGCACAACAAAGATTAAACCACCTATTTAAACTGAAAATGTGACCTTATAATATTTGTCATGAACCATGAATGTGTCATGTAATGCATACAGAGCGCCATGCCTTGGTTGAAAACATTTTCAGGCTACCTATTATATTAATTTTACCAGATTTATTTTGTTCATTTTAAAGATCTGGATATTCATCTCTGCCCCAAAGTGTATCTCTTCTTTGGCTCTATTGTATCTGCATTAAACGTAACAAAATTAAACTGCAGATCATCTCTTTTTGATTCTATTGATTCTTTCTTATATCTGGGAAAAACATGTTGCATAATGTTTTATGCCTGCAGTTTGAAACAATGACTTTAAATACCTTTTTGTTTGTGCATTACAATAAATTAAATTTTAAGAATAGACCAAGACCGACTGATGCAATCCTGTTATTTTTATAATGCACGTAAATCAAGTTCATTCCAGCTGGCAGCTTGATCTGCTGTCTCTCCCTTGTATCACAGATTTGCTCTACTTCACACTGAATATGGCAGGCCATCCTTTTTAACTAGGGAAGTAGATGGCATCTGTACTGTGTAGAATTTACCTCTGGCCAAGTACCATTACACCTGCTTTTGGCAGTGTCATCAACTACAGTGACAGTCAGGTTTGTCCTGAAAGGGATCGCAGGAACCCCACAAGCACAGCTGTGGTCTTTCCAAAGCAACCAGACCTGGATGGAACTTGAGACATGTATTGTTTTGCACATATGCACCAACCCTCCGAACACCAGCTTTCCCGTTGGTTGCTGAACAGAATTAACCAGAAAAGCAGTTAGGTAGCTATTTATAACAGGTTACTGTATGAGGCAGCCTGTTACATGTGCCAAATATATGAACAGGCTTTTATGGCCTGTCAGGTGGTATCTTTTAAATGCTACACAGTGCTTCGGACACAGTCTTTGCAGCTGTTTTTCTACCAAAGCTGAAGCAATCCTCTAAACCTAGGTACAAGATGCCCCATGTGCACACACGCTCATGTTTTACTTCATGACAGAACCCCTGTAAAAGAGGCAGCATCTGCATAATCAGCAGCTGTTCCCAAAGTCCCATGTTCTTTGCTCGTGCAACAGATAGGACTGCTAATGACAGGGAGCTGGAACTGTACTGAGGAATCCTTCCTTCCAAAATACTTATTTTAAACTGACACCTTTGAAACTTTTCAAATGAAAAGGCACAACACAGAAGTTACTTTGCAATTCTTACTTTGCAGTTAAAATTTGGTATTCCTACATACAGCCTAAGAGAATTTTCTTTTTCCTTTTTCTGCTAAAATATGTCATTTATTTGGTATTTATACTGCATTATTAAATTCTAGTTGGCCTTTACATTACATCTTTGGAAAAAGTAAAAAGATCAATATGGGCTGCTTAAAAAAAAAAAAAGAAAAAAACAAACAAAAAAACTAATAGTTTTTTTCTTCTTTTTCCTTACAATTTTGGGTGTAAAATGAGAATGTCTATCAAACCGTTAATTAGTTATAAAGTGCCTACACAACCACAGGAGTTTTATGATTGGTTCCACAAAATCTCTTCTACTTTCACGCTGCTGCACATTTCTGAATTGCTCCAACATAAAACAGTTTCAGACAAAGAATGGGTTCCTAGGCAGCAGATTCGATCCAGCTCCAGAATGTTTTGAATTCTTGTGATCATAAATATAGTTGATGCTGGCAACTGAAAAATCGTTGACATACTATTTGTCTCTGAGATGCACTGCGAACTGACTCAGCTGTTGCAGCCACAAAACAATAAAGCATTCCGATGTAACCTACCCTGCTTGCAGACTCATGTTTCATTACCTCCCTCTAGAAAATCTCACCTAAATCTAAGATGTTTGTGGATTTTCTTCCGTCTTGACATGGGAGAAACATCTTTTTCTCACTAGTTCCAATCTCACTTCATTTTATCTGGAACAGAACCCAGAGATTTCGCTTTAATGAGGAAATCTAGCCTAATTCCTATTTAGACGTTGTATATGGACTATATTCCGATCTTGTTAACCACCCTATACATCTGTATCCATCAGTCTCGATGGATGAAACAAGTACTGACACTAATAACTTTGCTTCCAGTTTCCAGATGCGGCTGAATGGGAGTAAATGCAGCTGAACTCTCCTATGGAGTGTGAACTTTATCTTCTTCTCATCCCCTGAAAGTATGGTACGATGCTTCTGACCGAAAGATTCTGAATATGCTACGCTGATGTTATTTAACATCTGGTGCCCGTTTCTAGAGAACTTGACATTGCAGGGGCTTCTTGAAAGCAGCAAAGATTCTGCTCTGACATAACAGGTAACACCTTCTAAAACATTATCTACAAATCCACCCTAGAAAGTTTCAGGTCAGTTCTTATGCACTTTGCATAAAGGCTAACTGCTATATTAATAAATTATGAAGAGGTGGAAGATTAGGTTCCCACCTGCTGTACCCTCAGTCCTACAATTAACAGATATTTATTTATTTATTTAAACACTGGCAATATGAAATCTACCTACTTCCAGCTTCCCATTATATATACAATATAATATGCACATTATATGTGCAATATTGTATCCTATATAGGTATATAGGATATATCCTATAATCCTATATATCCTATACATATGCATGTATCCTACAAATACTGGTCAATCCCTATCCTTGGTTGTATTTCATGTATCATGCCTACTATTACAGCCTTACAAGGCTGAAATGCTGCTTAGAACAGTAATTGCTATTTTTTTTTTTTGGTTACAGACCAAGCACTATCAAAGTCTAACTGCTTTTCTAAACCATCTGAGTGAGACCTTATTAAACAAGGAACATAAATTTTGGAAAAAAAATTGCCTTTGCTAATAAAAACATGGGCATTAGACTATCTCATTTAGCAGAATTTGGACATTATCTGCCTCTCTCTGCAAATTACATTTGATCTTTGCCAAAAAGCAGAAGTACACAGTTTAATATGATAACATAGGACCTGTTGTAACACAGTCCAAAAAAAAAAATCATAACCAGGTCATAAATGTTAAAATGCAAAAGGAAGGAAATGCCTGTTATTCATCTTGCAGGCAGTATTCAGACATTCATGAAATTGAAAGTTAATGTACCAGGGACCTTCATTATCTGACCCATTCTATACTATCCATTAGAATCCCATAGTACTGGAGACAGAGGACCAATATGTCACTAATACAAGACGGAAAAGGTCACAAAAACTAAGCATCAATAAGACATTACTTCTCTATTAAATTTCACAACACTCAGCAGAAAACACTTTCGCTGAAACCAGAATGTTTTATTATGTAATGTAGCTAAACTGAGAAAAATATATGTTTACCAAGGCAAGGGCCTAATGATTAGCTGTCGAGTGAAAATAATTACTTTTTCCCCCTCCATTTCCTCATTAAAGAAATTTTGTTTGTTTAAAGGAAAATAAAGGTATTGCACGGGGTTTTTTTTTTTGCTTTTTAAGGCTATTTCTTACAATAGAAATATATTGTTCCTTTGGCTACAGCAAAGGTTTCCTTTCACACCACTGAAAATACAGTGTTTATTAGTATGTAGTAAAGTCAAAACAAATTTGCTTTCCATTTCCTCCAGTGGAATATTTCATTTATTTAGAATAGCTTTCAGTAAAAACAATATCACTACTACTGCAACATCATTTTCCTGTAGAAAGATGATGTACTGATTCCCTTGAGCTTTCTCCATCCCATTTCTCCCCTAACATTGTTGCCCAAGCCACTCCATATACATTGCTCTTACTACACAGCTGAGAAAAATGCATAGCAGAAATTGTGATGTGCAAATAAATTACTATGAAACAACTTATGAAAAGACTCTTAACTTTACCATTTGCAATTACAGAAAATATGTGAGCATTCACAATATTTATTTTAAGTGTTGGAACTAGTTTGTTCACAAGGCAAAGTTTGCTGTCAATGATCTTGGGACTCACTCACATGAAAACCTCATTCCTCATGCTTCTTTATCCAGTAATGGGTAAAGAGGAGTTGTCACAGTAGACTCATCCATGTAAATGAAAAGCAGGACAGGTGATTTTGTGCTGGTGGATGTTGGACCAGAGGATTTCACTCATCACTCTGTGACTTGTGGGGAATGCCACAGGAAAAATGGTTACAGCTGTCCAAGTTCTACTTTGATACATTGCTTCAGTTGTTCTATGTACTTTCAGTATCACCAATAAACATCTGGAGACCAGGATAAAACTTTAACTATTTAAATGTAAACAAGCACACCCAGCTCTTTCAGGAAAACAGTATTTTCAAATTATTTGAAATGGTATAAAATCAACCTGTAGACTGGATAGAGTATTCTAAAGGAGCTTGTAAAAAGAGACAAAAATGAAAGTATGATGAAATTAAGGAGATCGTAGGAAGGAAATTTTCATTTGGGATTCCCAGCAGTAGACTGGATAAAATGACACAACATACTACAGCACATGTGATGTAAAGAGCAACTCTGAAGTGGCTGGAATAGAGACAAAATAGAGCATTACCATCTCCCTGCCTGCCCCTGCTACCCTTCTCAGTCAGGAAGGTTTGAATTTCAAGTTAATCATGCAAACCAGAGAGTGACTGAAGAAAAGCCTGACATAATTTCAAGTCAGCTGGAGCCTCGGGATACAACTCTCTCTTTCTTTCCAGCACCTGTAAAGACACCAAGTATTTGCAGTCTTTAACTGAAGATGTGCAGTTTTTAAGACTTTCTTTCTTTTTAATCAGAAGAATTACTAGGAAAAGATAATTGCAGCTAAAGAAATTCAAAACTGCAGAATGACAAAAACTAAAAAAAATGGCTGGAAGACAAACTGCTGCCTTGCCTTCAACTCAGCAACTCATGGTATCATGGTTTAAATTCCTTGCCATCGTATCAGAGGGAAAGTCCCTCTTCTTTTCATCAGCTCTGGGACTGGGCTTTCCAGTGCTCGTCACCTTCCACCTTTACCCAGGTCACCCTGGCTGAGACACTGCAGAAAGCCCCTGCTGGCTGACCAGCTTTACTCTTCAAAGAGTGACAGAAGTGAAAGCTTGGTCGTTCTTGGGAAAGAGAAACCTTCTCCAGCATTCTCTCCAGAAGGCTAAACTGAAGGAATGGTGACAAGGTCTAAAAGACATCCATCATTCTTCTCTCCCGTCTTTCCTTAATGATTTAAGATTTGATATTTAACCAATAAGTATGAAGAAACCTCTAAAAACTTCTACTGCTTATCAAAGAACATAATATCCAATTACAATATTTATCATAAGGCACATGGAAAGCATCTGCATTTGCTTAAAATTAATCCCACTGTTTAAGGAGGAGACACATGGGAACATTTTAGGCGTTTTTACTCTTGCTTTGGTAAACACTTTGCAATGGACTGTGACACAATTTTTATTTAGAAAGTTGTCTTTTTAACAGTGCAGGATCAATAGTAATGCAGACAAGGTTAGCAGTTACTGGCTAACCTCTGTCCAAGATGGCAGGCCCCTGAGGCACATGGAATTTATGCAGAATCAAAGTTAATAATGTTGAAAAAAAAAAAATCCCTGAATCCTTGCTACTTGATGCTGCCTCCTAACCAGTGTGCTCACTGTGTTTGAGATAACAAAGACAACCCAACAGTCCTTTCCCATCCTAATCTCCTGATCTTTTGTTTTTGTTTTGGAAGCATAGTATTATATAACTGAAAGCCAAAATCACAGAAAGAAACTAAGATGGGATTTTGTTCAAATTACCTTGTAAAGGACTAAAATACAAGAAAGATTTACTTTCACTTTTTTTTTTTACACATTATTGAAATTTGTTGACTTTAAATATCTGGATAAAACGGTAGTTGCCTCTCTGTGCTTACTAACCTTTAATAACAGCTAGATTGAACTGGAGCACTAGATGACATGACAGCTCCCCCTAAAAGACCAGTCTGAAGTCTTCAACTCTGCTTTGAAATAAGCATGTTTTTCACAAGACATCTTCTGCCTACAGGTGTGCTAATCTGAAGTGACCCCAACACATACAGACAGAAGACACTGAACTGCAATTCGAAGATTTTAGGTTTAGCAACATGATTCCTTATAATGTAGTCAGCCTATGCTCCAGATAAACTTAGAAAATCAAGACAATGTTTCCAAGCACTGCAATTCTAAAAGAATTACTTCTATTTTAGTAGATTACAGTGCACCCACACCATATGTCTTTACATAAAGAGATCAGTGTCATGGTACCAAGCATTAGAACATGAAATCTATATTTTCCAAAAGAAAATGACAGCTAAGATAACCTAGCCAGCTAAATTTCAATAATAGGGCAGGCCATATTGTTGTTTTACTGGGGAAAAAAAATACATGACAAGTAAAGCTTTGGCTTAGACTCAGTGTGACTGTACAAAAATAGCTAACCATCACCAAAAAACCAAAAAAAACACAAAACCAAAAAACCTCCTAAAATAACAAGTCACTAGACAACATGCAAAATACAGCACTACACAATACTTCAGCTTGAACAGGCTATGAAACACATTCAATAAAGTCTCTCAAGATACCTATTTCTTTATTTGACATGCTTCCATGTATTACTGTCACCATTTAGTACTATTTACTTTAATTAGATCCTACTGCCAAAATTCATTAGACAAGAATCTGGTACAATGAAGAATAATAAATTCTGTTCAGTCATATGTTTTTAAATTATTCTGCTCCTATAGAGGAAAAATGGTATTTCCTACCTTGGCTTCTAGTTAAGAGACTGCAAAAACAGTCACAACAATTCTTTCAAAATCTTGTGTAAGTCATAACTGAGTTCACAGGATGTACTGCTAGAGCTTTATGTAACAGAGCTGCACAGGACACCCACACTATAATTGAGTGCTCTATTACTGGAGTCCACACATCTTATTGCAAGAGACACTGTAATTGTTGGCCAGGAGGGGTGACAGACACCCCCCAGCCAGACCCTGCCCCAGACAACAGTGCAAGAAATATGGAAAGCTCCAAATTTTGAGCTGCGCTTAATTACCTGGCTTGGGGTCCTGGTAGGAGAAGGGTGGAATCAAGTCTCAGCCTAGTGGCTAGATGATTTGCCTGGGAAGTTAAGAGTCCTGGATTTAAATCTCTCTCCGTCTAGACTGATTTCAAGGTAATTGCATTAACAGCAGGTTTAGAGACTACTCTCTACCTAACTTGTTAAAGGAATGCTACCATGAGAGTACTGAAAGTCTTATTATTAGGTTTGCCAAGCTACTAGGTGTATATGAGTATATCCATATTCATCCCAGCTAGCAATTAATTGTTGAAAACAAACACACACACACACGTCATCACTCTCTTATTTTATATAAATGAGAACTAGAAACGAAAGGATAGTCATCATAAAGTGTATTGATGGAAAAATCTTCCATCAAATTGTAGTGTAATCTAATCAATTAATGCATTAAAATCTTTATTACAAATTTTTATAAGTTACTATTACAAAACGCAAAAAACTTAATAAGTTTTTATCAAGAAAAATCCTCATTCTCCCATGTCAGCCTATCTGAAATCCCACTTTTTATTTTATTCTTTCTTGTTTAGATACAAAAGAATACACATCCTCCTCTTCTTAATGAATATCGCCTTCAGGTAAATATTATATAATTCCTTTTTTGGGAGGAAGAATTGAAGAGACAAACGCTCAGTCCTGCAGGAAATCTAACCCATTTTGAAGCTGATGGGAATTCTTAGATTTCACTGAAGGATACAAAATCAAACATAATGGAAACTTCTACTTTAATTTTGGAGCAAATACTGATGCCACAAAAGAAGGTACATTATTGGACTGTTACTTAGGTTACCATGGCTCTCAGTGATATCCAGGGTGATACTGTTTGAACTTTCTTACCAAAATTCCACATGGATTAAATGGAAATATTACAAAAAATTTCAAGGAAGTTAGAGACAGTGAGCAAAGACAGGAAACTCATTTTCTGCTTTAAATCAGACCCTTACTTCAAATTAGATCCTGCAGGAAAGGTTAAGATCCCTAGTGGAGGCTGCAGCCCAGAGCACTTGTGGTACATCCTCTACATCCTGCCCTTAGATACAGGATTGCCTCCCTGTGCCAGTTCCCCACCTACGACAGGACAAATATGACAGCTCTCATCTGGTACTTCAAGGGATAAGGAAACCTGTGCTGGCCAAGGGAAAAAAAAGACAGGAATTAGACTTATCACCAGGTCCTCTCCCTCCATTTCCGTAAAACTTCTCAGCTCATAGGGCACAGATGGAGCTAGGAAAACTCAAGAGAGAATTCCCTGCATGCCAAATTGCAGATTTTGTATCACCTCCTTATTTAACTTTATCATTTTCTTCTAATATCACAAAAGCAACCACTAAACAAAATATCAAAGTATCTTTTTTGTGGAAGTTGTGAAAAAAAGAAAAAAAAGCCTTGCTATCCTTTCACATGATCTGTCTTCCATCAGTGAGCTGCACTCCAAGAGCAACAAATATGGGTAGGAAGATAGAATCAATTAAAAAAAAAAATAAAAACCAAACCAAAAAACCTCAAATCAGCAATACAGATGCTACTAGAGATAGAAATCAAAGGAAGAGGAGAATAAAGAAGTGAGGTAGCAGTTATATTCTCACAGTCTACAAGACGAGAGCAAGGTTTATACTAACCTTTGTGCCTCATCCTTCTTCCTGGGCACAGAAATGCAGTATTAAATAGTTTTTGAACTGCTGAGAAGAGGGGGCAGCAGGCTTAAGTAAAGAGAAATAAATGGTGCCCTGAAGGCCTGCTACATATCCAGGGTGCAGTTACATGTAACAGCAGAGAAGACCTGAGGAAGGAGTGGAGGCCAGCATTAATTAATTTGATTTGGCCAAGATACTAGAATTAAGTGACTTCATTTGGCTGGGCACAATTCAATTATAAAAAGGGTTCATCTGATTATTTTGAAGACAGAAATTATTTATTTCAGAGAAGTAAAGATACACGGATGGAAATTAACCAAAGAGGAGAGGGGACAGGGAGCATCACAGAGCATTTCTCATCCCCTTTCACATAAACTGGCTTAATGCTTTAACTTTTGGGTTCTGGCAGATTTTCCCCTAGGAAGAATCCTTAGCAAATAGCAGCTGTAAATATTTGGCTTGCTTAAACTCTTGGCAAAACACATTTCTAAGAAATCTAGCTAAGTAAACAAACGTTCCAATTTGGAGTCAGTCTGAAACTGAGCACCAAATGGTACAATACCAATCAAATTGTGCACAGTCACCTAACTTAAGTGTGGCAATGAATGCATATTAAAAAGTACCTGAATAATTTAAGATTCCTTTCTGAGCCCCTACTGAAAATATGGCTTCCTCTTTTATTGAATTGCTAATTATTCCAAGCAGAAGATTTAATGCCAGATAAAGTCATGTGTGCATGAATTTTTCACATCTAAAGCTTTTAATTGTGTGACGCCTATGTTACAAAGCAGAATAAAGTAATGCTGTCTGAATCAAATACTCCAGATTCCAATAGGTTGGATGGAAAAAATTTCCTCTTCCCTCTTTTTGCTTCTTCATGACAAAGATAAAAATCAGCATTAATCATACACTGGCAAACAACTCAGTGTATTCAGTTTGAGCAAACTCATCTCAAGTGGATGTAAATCCAAGTGCACCAGGAGTAAGACACTGCAGTGTTCTGGGCAAGAGAGCACAAGGGATGCTGGCACCCTCCTCTGTCATGGCAGAATGTTTAAGGTGGCAGGCATTTAAAGTATTAATTCTATAGCGTGTGACTCAGTTTGTTTCTCACTTTCAGAATTTGCATTTTATCCGACTTCCACGTGAGAATGGCTGCTCCTTACCCGAGAAGACTTTTTATGGAAGAAGCTTCCACACTGCTAACTTCAGACAGAACTTTCAGTTTAGGGTTAATGCCAGAAGAAGAGCTAACATTGGTTCTAAATATACCTCATCTTAAACTTGAAGAGTCTGATCCTTACATTCCTGAAAACCAATGCATTTCACCCAAACAAATCAATCTCTATTTGCAGTCTGAGATAATTTGTCAGAAATGCATCCACAAAATGCTTTTATTTGTCCTAATTCTGTTAGCTCATCTCATTTTCTCTTCTCCACCTTCCCCTGGCTAAGGAAGAAGATCTAATTAAGACCCCTGTTAAAGTAGCACGGTGTTGGCTGAAACCTTTGTTTGTACCCTTGCCAGCAGAGAATGATGGACGTTAATAAATAACCCAGATTGCAGCCGGTCCCAATAGCTAAAGCAAAGCAACGGCTGATGCAAAGCCAGGACCAGCGTTTTAAAACAGGCAGTGAAGCAAAATGGGCCCACATACCTGGCAACAATAAGAATCCCTTCACTGATGGATAGGAATAAATATAAAGGCTGATAGCACAGTAATAAAACAATGATGATAACCCAAAATTATTTATTACGAGGCAAGAATGCTGCTGCTTGCTCAGGCTCTGCTGTAAATGGAAGCTGACATCAATGGATGACTCTCAGCGAGAAAACATGGACCATTTTAATTTGGGAAGTGTCATCTCATTTTTTAAGGTGAAAGCCATTATCAGAGGTGACAATGATCTATAGTGAACGAAAAGAAACAATAAACCCCCATACTTAACCCCTCAGCCTTGTGCATTTACTACAGACAGCAACTTCCTTACAAACACCAAAACATCCTAGGAAGTTGAAAAACATCAATGACATCTTCTTGGAAATCAAAAGTCTTATTGGATTTATTAAAGAAGAATTAGAAATGACACTGGTACAGTATGTACTTTGAAGGTAATACAATCAGCCCATATTATTCAGACAGTGGCTACCACTGAAAAACAGGACACTCCATTGGAAAAAAAAGAAAGAGCACAGCATAAAAACATGGAGTAAAGTAAAATTCTGATGAATTGTGTTCAGTAACTTCTAGAGAGAGTCTAGTCAGCAAGGGAAACATTTCTTCTCACTGCTTCCTGCCTTAACATAGCTAAACCTATATTGACATATTTAAGAGAGATAATGTGCAAAAGAAGCTTTATGGCACATCCTCTGTAAATTCTATGGCCTCCAGTAAAATGTTACCATAGAAACACCTTTGCCACAAGGAAGGTGCACTTTTGTAAAGGGCCTGGGGGTAAACTTTCAGATTCCCATGGCAACTGTTTTGTGTGAAGGCTAAAGTACCAGGTGTCAGTGTCTTTTGGAGCAGCATGCAAGAGAAAGAAGAAAAAAAGCCCACCCAGTATTTTCTTCATTGGAACTGGTAGTCATAGCTGGTAATCATTCAAGGTAATCATCTACCTGAAGGTGGAATACCTATAAGGGAGTATTTTGAGTTAAAAACTGTGTGTGAGTGGGGTACTAAAGCTACGAAAAAACAAAGGAGAAAAGTAGTGTTAATTAAAATGGCAGTGGATAATCTGATACATTCTCAGTAACACCTATTGGGGCTTTACGTTTTTTAAAGTTAGGAGAGGGACTCAAAATTCCCAGATACGCTTAATGCAAAGAGAACTACAGTAAAAAAAAAAAAAAAAATCAGTTCTTTGTGCCCATCAGATTTTATACCATGTAAGTCAAGAAATTCCTTTATTTTCTGTCACACGTTCAATCACCACTACTTGCTGGGAACACCTCTTACTGGGAGAAGACACACTTTAACAAAGGTCAAGAGTACAACTATGCTTAAGAAGAGCTACACATTTATCATACTTCAGCAACTTTCCTATCAGCTAATCTAGAGCAGCCTGTGGAAATCCTAACAAACAGCAAACTTTTATTCAAAGCAGAGTACCAGACAACACCTGTATTTTTAATATATGAACACTTCATGTTCTGCTAATTAGGTCTTCCTATGGGACTCATTTCATTCTCTTTTGATTTTTCCTTCAGTTGACTATATATCTGGAGTATTTTTAATAATTATTTGACAAATTGTTCTAGATATTGTCCTGTTAGAAAGCATACAGAACAACGAAAGGTATTTCCTTCACTAATGTGTTCCATGATCCTGTATAGTAGGTAAAACTGTATGTCTTGGAGTAAAACATGGAAATGAGGGAAACGGATGGACTTGTTGGTTTGGTGGAGGTTTTTTTGGTTTCCTTTTTTATTTCTTCTCTTTAGAATATCTTTAAATATGACTGAATATTTTACTATTGTATGTTTAAATGTTTTGACTGTGCTTTAAAAGAGAATGAAATTCTTATATATCACCTTGGTTGAATAGTAAGACTCATGTAAGTGTCTGCTTTTTTCTGAAAGCAGAGGTAGAAAGAGCATTTTGCCTATTTTAAATAGCTGAAATCAGATAGGCATCCAAAACTCAATGACAGTCCCAGCAGCAGATAACTTCTGCTCAGTTGGGAAGACAGTGAATGCTGGAGGCAAGAAAGAACTAGTGGAGAAGTCTGGGAGAGCAGAGGCAGGGAGACACAGATTGTGAGGATGCAATAACACAATTTATTGAATAACTTGTATTTTTCTTCCTCTCTTCCCTTTAAGTGCTGAGTGTAAAAAAGCACTGAAAATAGAGAAGCCAAGCAGCAAATTGAAGGCATTGAAACATTCTTTGCCCAAGAAGTGGCCCTAGTCTTTAAGGGAGTCGGGGTAACTTTCATGAAGCATTACATGCACTCAGAAATGTTTTAGGAATACAGATTGAAAGTAGTGGACAGTGGATAGCACTACCTACTAGCCGCACTTTTTCTCTTTAGCGGTAACTGTTGCATTAATTTGGTTGTGTCAACCAAAGTTGCAGCCAACTAGTCCAGTTGAGAAAATTGTAGAACAGACACAGGTAGATTTTTTTTTTAAATTCCAACCAAACTTAGAGGATGGAGAATACTGCTTTTGACCTGAGAGCCAGAGTATGCAAAGGAAAAATGCACACATAAGGATTCCAGATGCGTAAGCTGTCAATACACGCCAACTCTATGGGTCCACTGTAATTGCTAATAGGAAATGTTGGAAAAGGAATTTGTTTTTAAAGTAAGTCTCCCATCTGTAAAATTATCAAGGGTTCAGGGAATAATGAGAGTCAAATTATTAAATACAGTGTTTTCCTGCTGTAATTCTCAGTATTTTTTCTTGCTGACTTAGTTTAAGAATTTGGGAAAATGGAACATGGTGGGAAAAGAATGTTTCTTCCGCTGAAGCCCAAAAACTTCAGCAAAGTAGGATATGGGTATATTTAAAAGTACAGGAACACAAAGGTATACCTCAGCTGAGTTTAGACATCTTGTCCTTTCTGAAGCACAATAGAGGTCAGTAAAAAAAAGTGTGTATTTTCCAATGCTGACTGAGAAATGTAATAATGCTTGTTGTCTCTAAGGTAAATCCCTCAGTTTCTTGTCCTGAAACCTAAGGTATGAATATCTAGGATTTTCTAGCGATAGAAAAGTGCTTGTGGATACTGAATTGGTATCTATTAAAACTCTGATAGTAACTGAATTATTACCTTTCTGAGAACTGTTTAGGGACTCTTATTCTCATGCATCCTATTGGATCTAGTAAAGCCACTAACCTTTTTCGTTCAGATGGAGGCACTTGAAATAATTAGATGCCTGTTTTCTGAGGTCTTTGAAATGGTCTTTAATGAGAACTTAGAACATAACCAGCATTATATCTGGTAACTCTCAAAGTAATTAGAGTTCCTTGAGACCAAATACTTGGAAATTCTCAGAAAAACCACAGTGGGAATTTTTTCTTTATCTGAAGTAAAACTAGGAATATTTCTTTTAGAATAGCCAAACCTGGGCTGAGAATTAAAAATTATGAAAAATTCAAAAGGTATCTTCAGCTGAAAGATTCTTTCACTGTATACAGATGTGATCATTATCAACATGCTTATGCATTTTCTGTCATAATCCAAACACATGTTGCAGCTAGGGAAAAAAAAGCCCAAGTGGACAGAAAGGTATTGCCTTGAATCAGTCTGTACTATGGCAAAATTCAACTCAGAGGAACTAACACAGAAGGGCAAGCTTACTTTTAGGATGATATCATGAAACTCCAGGACATAAATATTGTTTTTTCCAAACCAGGGAGACTCAGATTCTCTGAAGAAAAGGGAAGCTGGGAAGAGGCAATACCATGCAAACTCTCCTTCTGTTACAAAGAAACTTAAACACGATACTCAACTGGCTGACACCTGTTTGTTCTTAACAAACGTAATTTCCTTGATAACTTGCAATCTTAGTCCTTATTTACAGTGATTTCAATGTAATTTTTATCCTTTTGAAGACACACACGTTCGTGGCATTTCAGAAGGAACTCCATCAACATTTTAAATAGTTGATACTACTCAGTACAAGGACTAGAAATACCTTATCATATGTCTTTTGCTATTGCATGTTTTGCACAGCAAAATCTCATCAGTATTTCAATAAACATCCTATGAATGCTTAATGCACTTAAGTCTATTTTATTCTAAATGATGAGGGCTCAGAATATACCAGAAATTATTATTTGCTTCTGATACATGGCTTTGTCTCTTGTACTATTAAAATCCATATCTTTTTATTCATTTCAGCTCTTGATATTACCCAGTTCATCCTACTTGTTATTCAAGTCCTCCTCTGCATTGAGATTGACCCCATCTCTGTTATATCAGTACATTTCGTTCGTGAGTCAAGGTCATTAAGGAGAATATTAAATAAGATTGTTCACTTGATGAACTCCTCTAATATCCTTTTTCCCTGAAATACTTCCACGTTCAAGATAACTCATCATTCTGGGAAGATAAGGAGGATGCATGTAATAGACAATGGGTCAGGAATGAACTCAGTTGCTTGAAGCCTTTTCCTGGAACAGCAATAAACTGAAACCTGTTACTATTATCAAGGACATTACATATTAATGTGACTGTGGAACTGGTGGTACCTGACCTGTGTCTCATTCTGTAGTCCTATACGTGGCCTGGCCCTTTTCTATGCCATTACTTGTTGTTATGCCAAACCCATCCCAAGCTGGGCCCAGCATGAGGACTGTACTGGAAGCATGGCTTGTGCACACCAGCAAAAGGAACCTGTACCAGCAAAATGCCAGGTGTGGGGTCAGGGGCTGCTGGATAGACCTGGAGAGAAGCTGGTGGGTCACTGATGAGAGAACACTCACAAGCTGCAGGACAAGAGCTGGTAACAGAACACAGAAATCTCCCAGAGGAGTGGCCTCATGTCCACAGTGAAACCTAGACGGTCTAGAAGACAACAGAGTTAGTGAGGAAAGACAGATGCCCTCAGACTCTTAAAACGTAACCTAAATATTTTCAGAGCATCACAGAATTTGCAGTATCATGATTCTTAGTTTTTAGTACCAATATTATGAAATGTTCAGATGATATCATGCATGCAAGTACAATAAAATTCCGCAATTCTTAAAGCTTTGATGAAGTGGTTTTATAGCTGTGCAAGAAAATATTGCCCTCTTGTCCTTTGGTGCTGAAGGTCCACAACTATTTAGCCAGCCCATTGGAGCCGGCAGGCCAATGGGGCGAGAAATTAGACACACTCAGCAACGTTGCTTAGATGAAAGCCATTGCTAGGCCTAGTAAGATTGCAGGTGAAGCCATTCTGGCACAAATAAAGAGAAACTGGGAAGAAGGAAAGAAATTATTAAAAAAGCTTAATTGAACTTCTTCAAGCATATTCCAGCCACTTTTGTGCCTGTTGGCCTATGCAGATTGGCAGTACAGTAAAAGCAGGTGTGGAGAGGAGAGGTCCCTAGGCAGGAGGGAGGCCAAGCAGCAGCTGTGCAGGCTCACAGAGCGTGCTCGAGCTTTCTGGTGTGTAGTCGAACCGTGATGTAGAAAATAAAGGAGGGAAAAGAGGGGAAAGCACAGGTAAAATGGGGAACTGAAATAGATTGATAGCATCCGAGTGACCTTGATTCAAGCACACTGCCTCATGGTATATGGAACTACAAACTCACTTTTGAAGCATATTGATCTATTTTATAAGGATTTATTGTCAAAAATTGTGGTTTGGTTGCAAATAGGCTTACAAGTGTTCATATAGAAATTTGATACGGTCAAGCAAATTCTTGCATTTCTATTGCTTCTCTGCTGTGGCACAGAAGCCCTGAGCTGGCTTAGAGTGACTGTGCAGATACATCCCAAACACAGCCAGGCTGACACCTTACGTACAGAAAACTGACTTACAGAACAGCCTGATGGTAAGCTTTTCCTGTGACTCAGTTTTCTGGTCAATCTGAGGAATTTACAGTTTTGAGTTAAGCTCTGAGAATTGTTATAAATTGAGTTTTAAAAGCCCTTACAAGTACTCCTAAGAAAGATAGCCATAAAATCCAGTTAAACACAATTTAATTTATTTGAACTTAGAGCCTAACAGTATAATGGAAAAAGAACTATGCAGTCAATAGCCAAATGAATCAAGAATTAATCTGGGATTTTAACAGAACCTAGAAGAATTAGCAAGCCTCTGAAAATCCCTTTCTTAGAAAAACAGCTAAGACCTAGGGCTTTAAAGAAAAGTCAGTTATCAATCAGTTTCCAAGAGTAGATGTTGCATACAAAGACAAGATATCAGAATTCAAGGTCAGGATTTTGACTACGTAAAATCTCTTTCATTAGCTATTTTCCTTGGATATGAATCAATGTGAGAAAGCAGCAACCAAAGTCTGGAAGTCATACAAGTGTGATCCAAAAGAAGTTTCTAATGACAGCATCAAGCACTGTATCAGCATATATAGGGTGCTTGATTATAAAATCCTCATGCAAATTAAGGACACACTAGTTAAGGATTATATCAAAGGCCTGCAAAAAGAGGTTTGAAAGATATGCAACGTTTCCCAGAAATGTTTCATTTTAAAAACACCACACTTCCATACTGATGCCTCTTTTTTGGCCCTTCCTGGGTTATGTGGTAAGTACTATGAAATAGATGAAACTGAAAAAAAATTATTTGCTTCATTTCCAACACAGTCTTGCACAAGTTTCTTAGAACACTGAAGCTGAAAAATACTGTGTGTCTAAAAAAGAACAACCATCACCCATCAAAAAACCAGCATCTCTTTCACAGGATGGGGGAGGTATTAGGTGCTTTTTAGTAGAGGATTTAAAGGAGATCACATCAGTTTAAAAACCAGCACACAGTTGCAAGAACCCTTTTCACTTGTCTCACCCAGCAGTAAGCGAAGTCATACAGGGAAATCATGTTTGAATCTCATAAAACAGAGGCAGCGAAAGAAAAGTTGGAAACTTCCTCCCTAATCAGCTTCTAAGAGAGGGAAACTAAAATGTTCTGCTATAAAAATAATCATCAGTTCTGCAACATAGCATTCAAGATATAATATTCTCTCTGTGCACTATTCTTACTTAAGTTCTTCTATGCAACTGAATTAAGCATGATTTTATTAACATTTAAATTTCATATATATGACCTATTTTAGAGAAAACTATTTGTCCACAGTAGGCAGAATTCTTCAGGTTTTAAAAAGTTCCTTTTTCATGTCTGCTATTTTTACCATCTTCATAAGTGAAGTAACAAGTGCATGATTGACCTCTTTATGAGAAAAATCTAATGTGTAAATTAGTAAGACATCCTAAGGTTCAGTAACTAAAAGTGACATGAAATTCCCTTTTGCTTTTTAAGCTAATTATCTAATTGATGCATTTGCTTCATTAAGCTTTAGGTTCTATTTCTTTTTTCAAGTAGTAAAATGCTAGCTGACATGCATTTTAAAGAGATATCACTTTCAATGGCTTAAGACAAATTTTAAAGTAGTGCTTCTTAGAAACCTTCAGCAAAAAAGGTTTCAATCATGATTTAATACAATGGCATACCAAACATTTTAAAGGTTGCACAAATACTATTCAGAAGAACACAAGCTGCATTATCCACCTTGAATATCTTGACACTAGTTGTGCACAAAAGAAGTTCTTTTCCTGTTGCAAGATGTACAGACTTTTAAAGTGCAGAATTACAGAATTGCGAAATTAGGCAATTCAACTTAATATACATACACACAAAAATTATTATGTTTTTACAAATGAAAAAAATCAGTATCCAATAAATATAATTATTAAAGCCAGTAGAACAAATTGAACCATCTATGAAAGGCCTGTTCTCTTACAACAGGTGAAAAGTCTTTTCAACAGAATTAATGTTAATCGTATCAGAATACGATGTATATTTCAACAGAATAAGGGTTACTTACTGATTTGAGCTGTCATAGGGGATATTATTGCTTTTTCACAATACTGTTCTTTTTGTTGAACTTTAGTAATAATAGTATTGAATGCAATCATTAAATATAATTAAATTACGTAGTAGCAACACACAGATTATTGAATCTGCTAGCTAAAAACGGATTTAAACTTAGCAAAGAACAAAACAGCAATACTGTTTTACATAAGTTTGGAGAGGTATGTTGTCTGTTTTACATGCAACTCATTATCCACTCTGCCTGTATCACTAAAGAAAATTATGGCTACTTTTCACTGAAGTTTCTGTTTCAGAAGCAATTAGAACACAGAATAGACTGTAAAATATCTTAGATTTGTGGAGACAAAAATACTTGTATGTAATTAATGGAATTTTCAGTCAGTCTTGAGTAACTACTAGTAAGGTTTATCTATATCAAGACAGATAGGCTTCCAGCTACCACTGCCTTTTCCAGTTTCCATAAACAATAACATAATCACGCAGGGTGGAACCAGGTGTCACACCTATATTAATGTAGCTGGAGAGGGAGCAGAAGTGTTAAAAGAAGTCGGAATGCAAAGGAATACTGTTTTGGAAATGTGACGAAGAGAAAGTCTGTCTATTTGAAAGCTGCATTGACTGTTGAGCAAAACCTACAAGAGTTTTAAATCGGACTCTTGTCTAACATCCTTTTTTAATCTACGTGCATTTAATCTTCTACAATCTGAAAGGTGAAAGGCAAAGCCGTTACTTTGCTGTTCAGATCAGAGTCCATTCTGGAAGGTGAGTATTCAGTCCACAACAACCTTCTAGCAGCAACATGGAAGGATCCATTGCCTGGTTAGAAATCTATGTGCAGCCTTATTCAAGGGATCTTCCTAGTAGAAATCAGACTTCCATTATGAAGTGTTCTTACTCTGTGTGGTGGTTTGATCCTGGCTGGGTGCCAGGTTCTCAACTTTATTCCTGGTTCTCTCCCTCCTCCCCCATAGCAATGTAGGCAGATGGGGAATGGGGTTGTGCTGGTTTTGGCTGGGGTACAGTTAATTTTCTTCACAGTGGCTAGTATAGAACTTTGTTCTGGATTTGTGCAGAACACAAGTGTTGATAATACAGAGATATTTTGTTATTGCTGAGCAGGTCTTGCACAGAGCTTTCTTTTCTTTCTTTTTGTACTGCCATGCTGGCAAGGAGACTGAGGGTTACAATCAGTTCACCACGTATTATTAATGCTGTTTCTTTCTTCTCAGAAAAAGGAGCTCTTGCCTGGCTACAGTGTGGGGTCCCTCCCACGGGAGATAGTCCTGCACAGACTCCTCCGGTGTGAGTCCTTCCCATAGGTTGCAGTTCTTCACAAACACACTGGATTTTTCTCATAAAGAGGTCAATCGTGTACTTGTTACTTCATTTATTTAGGGGGAATAAATCAATCAATCAATCAATCAATCAATCTGGATTTCCTTCTGTGCTTTGTGGCCATTATTAGGATAACATATTCCAGGATAAACAGATCCCCTTCCGAACAGAAATTAGTCTGTGAGACCCCAGAGATAAACCTTTAGATAAGCTATATCAGCATCTATTTTTTACATGGTTTTGGCTTTCCTAAATTAGATGGATTTGTGCACTTGATGATGTCTCTATATCCCTGCTCAGTCATCCACCCCTGTTTCCACCTCTTGACTGCTACCTTCTTTTATTATATTTGGCTTCTGTCACAACTTCCTTGTTCATCCACACAGGTTTCTTGCTAACATTCCCTCACTTCCTGCATGTGAGACTGGACCATTACCAAGCTTGAAAGTGGAGATTCTGGAAAATCAACCAGCTCTCCTGGACCCCTCTTCTCTCCAGGGCCATATTCTCATGGTGTTATTCCTAGAAGATCCATCAACATGTAACAGCCTGTTCTCTTGAAGCACAGTGTTGTGATCCCCCTTTTTGCCTTGTTAAAGCCTTGCAAGATCCTGAACTTCTCTATTTCATGATCACTCCAGAAAAAGCTGCCCACCCTAGGCTTCAAATTCCCAAGCAAATCTTCCTTGTTTGTAAGTATGTGTTTCTGCAGAGTGGTTTTTTTGTTGGCCAATTGATCACTTTTGTCATAAGTGAACCTTTTTTCCCCTACAATTCACCTTTTTCCTCTGTGATGTTGTCTCTGCTCAGGACAGCTTGCAAGGCAAAACCAGCAGAATCATAAAGAATGAGAGCCAAAGGACAAGGGGAACTATAAAACAACAGTTGGTGGTATGGTTTCCTATTTGAGCATTCATGCAGCACTTGAAAAACCAGCATACATTAAAATGCAGTCAGGTATTTTCTTACACAAATTCATCTCCAGCTGCTCAGCAGGCTTAAAATAAATTTTCTAGCATCTTCTGTGGCAAATACTCTGGTGGTATGCCTAAATTCAGAAATAGTGCAATGAGTGATCCAATGGTCTGCTTATTCTGGTAATTTAATACGCCATTGCATGATGAAGGTGTTTCTCTCATTGTTCCCTGTGACAGCAGCATTGCTTTCTTTGCGCTACATTAGGAAGTTGGCTGTGAAACTGGCATTCAGTCAAATTCGGCAGTGGACCAGACAGCAAAATATAGTTCAGAATTCAGTAAGGTTTGTGGTGCGCAGGTTTCCACAGTGACACCTGCCACACTGTGTCACTGTGCTCAGCAAGCCACTTACGGCGGTCCACTCAGACTGCCACTGCATTTCTCATTCTGCTTCTGCACTTATAATACCTTCACTTGTCCAAATTATGCAATGCAATAAAACATCTTGAAAGTGGGAAACAAACAGGCACCAAAAATTAGTTTCAGTAACCCTTGCTGTGTGGAAATTGAATGATAACACCCCCCACAGGGGTGTAGAGATTTACAACTAATCGTATCTGTTCATATCAATGATTCACCATTCAGATCCTGGACAGTATGTAAATACCAGGCTCCCTATAGTGTCTCTAATAATTTGCCTATGCTCACTTTCAGCTGGTATTTTTTCCTCCTCCAAACCATTTTATAAGATGTAAAGGTTTGGTTCAAATCAGATTTTAAGTTTTGTGAATAAAAAGACAAAGGATCTTGGGTTTAGCACTAAACACAATATAACTTTTAATGATCTCTTCATTAAAGCCATTACAAAAGAGAAAAAAACCTGTACTGCACAGCACAAAAACCTTTAAATCTTCATTAATCAATAGTTTAACATTGCTATATGTGATTCCCTTGTACCAATGTGAATTTAACAAGAGAGAACTTGAAAAGAATTTGGGGCTTTAAAGGAATTTAGCTACAATGTGAGATGCCTCCATAGCATGATGGGAAGTTGCCTCCTCCTACATAGCACGATGGGAAGTTGTGGGTGCAAAGATCAGACAGAGGTTTGTAGTTTAAAAGTTGTGTATGTACAAGAAATGTATGTATTTTCTCGGTGTGGTAGGGAGAAAATAGACAGTTAACCATTAACCATTCTCCTTCCCCTTTGCAACTTTAAATCTGTCAGACTGATACATAAGGATAGAAATTCCAACAGATTTTTTCTTTTTTTTCCCCCTTTATTTTTTCCCCCAGCATCTCAGCTATTGATAACTTCCACGGCATTTTGTTCACTTTAGATAAAACAGAATTTTAGCAACTTGGCCGTGGAAAAAAAAACAATTTCACAATCAAAAATATGTTACTTAAAGATGCACACACACACACATCTCTTAACAAGATGCAGCCACTGCATCTCATCTACACATTAGCAACCCTGTCACGATCAGCTTGCTTGCGTGCAGCTTCTCCTAGTTTCTTAACTTCTCCACTTCCAGGGCAGACATTTCACTATATGCTTTCACACAGGCAAAATATTTATACATCTTTCAGGTTTTCTTTGAAAGACTCACCATCTTTCACTGACCAAGCCAACACAAAGCTTTTCCTGAAATTATTACAGCCTTTATCCCTGCTGGCTGCATCTCGCTTCTGCCTACTCACTGCTAAACACAGCCACTTTCAGGTAAGTTTGAGAAAGTGGAAATAAAGTAAACCCATGTTTGTGTGCTGTATATCACTTTTACTATGCAAATGATTGTTTAGAGAAGAATAAAAGGCTGTAAATATTTTGAGAAGTGGGCCCCCAGTGCCTCTTCAGTCTGCCAAACGGCGGCGCGTGCTTTGTAATTATGTAATATAGAGAATACCAGCTGGTTTGAATCGTTCTCAGGGGCTTTGGATGATATCGAAATGCTTGGCTCCCCCAGTGAGAGCCATAATCAAGCAAGTAATACCGTAAAGTCAGACCAAATTGACATTGAGTTGTTGGCTCTTAACACACTTTAAACCAGATGTTAATGCTGTACACTGTGATTTTAAAGTTTTTTTGTCTTTTTCTTTTCTTAGATAAAGCATTATTTCTCTGACAAAATAATGTTCTTGTATATAGACACACTCTCAGATGTTGCATTTTACATTTTCTGAAGAAACAGCCAGATGTTTATTTTCCACTGCTATGGCACAGAATGGAAGGGGTACTTGTTTTGCTGTCAAAGTGGTTTTGGGAGGCAACCAGCCCAGACATTGTTATGTATTCAGAATGACAATGGCTTAAAGTGGAGTCTTAGGAGCAAACTTTTCAATTCCTACAGTGGCACTTACTAAGAAGAAGTGGTAGCTTTTTGCTAACATGTAAAAATAAGCAAGCATCTTCATTAAAAAGTTTTTGCAATGAGTTCTCCACTGCTTTACAAAGCAATAGACATTTAGAACTTCTCCAGACCTTGGGGTCTTTAGATCTTCCCAAAAATGTGTTAAGAAACTATAATACTATATCCGTTTTGTGCAATCTAACATAGAAGCTGAGAAAGGTCTCAAGCTGTTGCTACAAATACTCCTCTCCTGAAGCATCACAATGAAACCACTCGCCACAGAGATTATCTTCCTTCATAATTTTGTTAATAATTTTTACAGCCATGCTGAGACAACTTTTGATTTTTATCAGAAGTCAAAGAGCTCCTTCCCTTTCCATACAACACATTTCCAGGTCAAAGACTCTGTAAGCCAAAGAATGAATTGTGAACCACTCACCATGTTTTCTATGCCTGTGACTGTTAGTGGAGCTAAACTTAACTACACAGGCTGCTGTTCTTGCTGCTTATAGTAGCAAGTTAAAAAGCTACATCTCACCTCCAGCAGGTGTCTAATGCAATAGTGGTATTGTCCTAAGAGCAAACTGCACTTTGCAGTATGGACTGGAGGCCCAGCAACCAGCTGGATGACCCAGCTCACTGCCTGGGTGCTCAACAGCCAATCCTCCCACACAACCAGGGAAAATTTTACACAATGCCCATGCAAATCCTGTTCACAATTTATAATGTTCTCACAGTATTAGCCAAAAATCTGCCAAGTCTGAAGGACCCAAGAATGGCTGCCATGTGTTACATGTATCATGAGATCAGTCCAAGTTCCTCTTCATCCTCACTCCTCTCCTCCTAGCCTTACCAGTTTGCCACTCTGATCCCTTGACAGCCATTCTGCTGGTTTTAAGCTGCTTTGCATGCTGCTGTCTGATCCGAGATGTGGGAAACCGAGTGCTGTGTGATTACGTGTGCTGTTAGACAAAGCCACTGCATAAGGGATAGAGGTCAACAACTGCTTTGTTGGAAAAAAAATGAAAGAAATGCAAAAATGTCCTAACCCACTGCTGTATATTATAATATCTCAAGGTGAATTACAGGGACATTTCCTCCATGAGACACAAGTATAGCATAGTTTTTGTAGAACCGTGTAGCAGTTCTTCACCAAAAATCAGTATAATACAATTTTATCCTCTTGAATAAGCACTAAAAACTGTTCTATGTACTATCAGTAGCCTCCTTCCAGACAGCCATGTTAAAACAGCAAATAGACAAGCCCCTAGGTAATAGAAATAAACACAACCAATTATGTTATCAATTATTCAGATGGATAACTACTTTAAAGAAGACAACACAGCTACTTTAATAATTAATAATATTTAAGACACTAACAAACTACAATGTCACTTAAGATTTTTATGGTCTACTGGGCAAGTATTTTTTGAAAGAGCACATAAAAAGATAAGGAGCATTTGAGAGACTTCTATTTGGGTTATGGAAAGATTGTATCAGTATTTCAGGTTAGATTTTAAAGCTACTTTCCACAATAATCTTCTATCCCAAATGACCTGTTCTAAAAAAATATATGTTAGCCTTGTATTTCAGTAGTTAATTTTTTTTCTATTGGGCCTATCTTTATTCTTTTTTCCTCATCAGTTACATTATTTTCAGTATATAAAAAACTGACTTTCAATCTTTCTTTTTTTCCCAATGGGAGTCCATATCAAAATGGAAACTTGTTGGGAATGGGTGCTGAGATAAACCTCTTTCTTGAATTTACGTAGAATTAAAAAAAAAAAAAAAAAAAAAAAAAAAAAAAAAAAAAAAAAAAGAACAAGATGTCCAATCAGCTCTTGTATACATAAAAAAACCAGTTCCTTTTGAGGAATGTAACAAAAATGTATGCAATTGCCTTTTTGTGTGTAGGATATCAACTCTACTATTATTATCTGTTGTATCAGTTTTTGTTAGTTCCATTTATCCAACAGAGAGGAGGGACATAGAGATTTTTGTCCTGATGAGCACTCAGAAATTTCTTAATTTCTTTGCAGGAGTGCCTAAAATTAGACTAAATCTACTCTTTGATATCCAAAAGGTTTGGCTTTTTGGCATGAGTAACTAACAGCTCTCTTGCAAAGCATTTGTCACCTTATAAAATAACCGAAGGTAGGTTTTTATTCCATGTCTATTAAAGAATAAAAGCATCTCTAATTCAGTAGGACAATTCTTGTATCATTTCAGATTAACATCATTACTACAGACATGTGCCTTTTCAAGCCCAAGATCCTGTGACAAGTTCAATACATGTAATTTCCAGAATTAACCTGGAGCTGAGTGTGGTATCTGAGCTACAGTTTTAGAGGAAAAAATGTAAGCAATAAAAGGTAGTTATCCCCCAGGTTTCTTTCCCAGAATCTTCTCCTGCACCCAGGCTTCACTGATTGCTTGTGATTCAAGGACATGACTGTGCAGGAAATTCGTCACAGCAGGCTGGAGGGGTGTTCCATTTATGTTCAAAAAACCACAGACTCCACAGTAATATGTCTTCAGCCTTGCTCCAGCACAGCAACTACACAGCAAACAGCTCCTCAGAAAATATCAACACCTGACTTCCAGAGGGAGCAAAAAGCAAAACGATTTTTGATTCACGATGTGATGCCTGGCCTACTGATACAGGCATGTTTAGAAAAGGGTCTGAAAATGGAAGCAATTTAACTACACTGAAGTTTAAGGTAATAAAAGCTTGTTTCAAAAGATATAAGCAATTTTTATGTCAGATCTTAACTATCTGCAAGAGGACTATGCCATTTCTTTGACTAAACTAATAATACGGTTGCTTTGCTAAAATTTATTTTATTTTACATGTATTGTTCATTCTGAAAAAAACCCCTGCATTTCTGACTTTTTTTTTTTTTTGGAGCTGCTTCTCTCATGATTTTCAGGAACTCATTTAATATTCTGTGCAAACAACTAAATATTAAACGTGTCACTGCTTTGGTAAACCTAAAAATAAGCCATGTTCTTTTTTCCAGCACAACTACACAGTGATCGAACTGGAACAAATAACAGGTTTCAACTAGATGACATTTCTCCTTTTTTATCACCACTTCCCCAAGGGCTGTATGCCAAATTGGAGAATGATAAAGTAAGGGGAAATTATTTAGTAGAATGGATGTTATCAGAAACATGGGAATGAGATCTAAGATCAACCAGAATAAAATCACAGATGGCAGGTATACAGCCATTATGAAAAAGGCTTTTAGATACAGTAACATGAGAATACTGAGCAATAGTAAAAACTTCAATTATTAATGGAAATGATAAAATTTCATGACATGCCAATGAGGCTCAGTTATTCAAGTAATACTTGAACTTACAAAGAGCACAATATGGTATTCATCACATGAGAATGCAGAAAGATTTTTTTCACTGTGTGAGTAAGTTAAGGGTATAAATACATGATATGGACTAGGGAAAAGAATTACTTAAACTGCTTTTTTATAATGACCTCTCAAAAATCTGGAGATGAGTGGAGAGATATTTCAACCACTACTACTAGTTTCTTAATATTCAGGATACTTAAGAAATTCGAAGGTAGTCTAAAATTTCATTATGCAACACAGGCAAACAAAAAAGTATAAATACCGTGCATAATGAAAGAAAAGATTGCCAAAGATTTGATTTCTAGAGGATGGGAATACAGTTAAACACTACATTTGTGGCTCTATAATGAAAGTCTTGGCAGCCATACTTAGTTCTACCATTTTAAGAGGTTATAAATTGGTAACTACAAACCCAAGATATTCTTAGAATTTTGTATTGATTCAGCTAGAATCACATTCACTGCTAAATAGAAAATAGTGCAACACCAGACAATACCAGTAAATAATGCACTTGGCATACTAAGTGATCTAAAATTATCTAATAATATCTACTAATTCTCAAAATGCTGAAAGTGCAGTTTTGTAATGTTCAGTACTAGACACAATCCCATTAAGCAGTTTAGAAAAGCACGAAGGAGTAAATAAAAAAACTCAACAAACAAGATTGCTGATTTTTCAAATTACACAAAGAATGCTTGTAAATTCAGATATGCAGAAGGAAATAGTGCATAGAAACCAGTTACAGGGCAGGCAGCACATCTAGAAACCACGAATATGGCCCACACTAACAGAACAGGAGGTTTGAACTCTGGAAAATGATGAGGCTGGAAAAGGTTCAGAGAGAACATAAGCTCGCAGGTTGATGTTATGATAGAATGAAATTCTGGGGCAGGAGCAAGAAGTATTAAGTAGAATTAATGACTTCACCACAGTGCCAAATTGACATTAAGAGCATTTCACATGTATTTGGCATGCATAAGCCAAAAAATATTTTCAGAAACTGAAGAAACTCCAGGGAGAATTTTAAAAAATAATTTGGTTTTGATATCTCTGCACAAAATATTCAAAAATGATCCATATGTACCATACATCAAGAAAATTATTTCAAGATGATCAGATAAGCAGCTTTTTGATTTTTCCTTATCCTGCCCCAGTGCGTCTATCCCATCCCATGCCTGAAAGGTGCTGCTGCCTCACACAGCAGTTCTGCAGGTAGGAGTCATCCCAAAAATGATGGGATACACCCTCCTCACCCCATGTATTTTATGACGCCCTATATGAAAAGTGAGAACACAGAGTGGACTCCTCAGCTGGAAACAACCCTGGGTCAGGTTGCAATGGCCAGTGCTAACCCCTGAAAAAAGAAAGAAATAGCTGGAGCCAGACAGTTCTGATGGGAAACTGGCGTGACATTTTAACTCTTGGAATGCACAGGTACCAACCACACTGAGCTCAGGTGTTTGGCACTTCAGTCTTCCTGTTTGTGCCCATTGAATGGCATCTCCATCTGGAAGCAGTGGTCAGGGGAGCTTGGGAGAAAGTCACAGTGTTTGCAGGACATATCCACACTTGCTTTTCATGATGAGTCAATTCAGTATTAGCTGCTCTGGAGAAACACTGATGTTTGTCTGACGCTGTTCAGGTAAAAATCTTAACAAGGGAAAAATCTACTTCAAAATTAGTAGTATTTTACAGGCTCTCTTTTCAAATTTTATTTCTGAAATGGGAAGATATGGATTGTTATGAAAATTTTTAAAATATTACGGGAAAATCATATTTAGGTTTTTCTGTAATTACTATAAGACGTTCAGCATTTGCCTTACAGATTCCCTGGAAATACAGTAACTTTCCATCATTTACATGACAGGTGAAGTCAAGAACACCCCCCATGTGACTGCAGATTGTGTGAACTACGAACTATTATGACCACAAAAGCCAAGGAAATTCCCCCTCAGGAACAGAATACTGACATACCTATTCCTAAGTCATATACAGAAAATTTAATATAGGAGATACTTGCCATATTTGAGCTGTGATAGGAATTTTTTCCTCTCTACACTTGTCCCTCCATTAGTAAGTGCCTTTAGACTCACCCAACTACGGATACCACAGAAGTTTAAAGACTTACAAAGATTTACCCATTAGAAGACTTGCTTTCAGTCAGAACCATTAGCACTGGAAGAAATAAGCCTTCTAATTAGGCATTTAGATGTATTTTCAGAAGAAAAGATGCAAGTATTTAAAAGCTATCAAATGAACAAAAAGTGAATGAGTCTTCTGTTGTTTGCAGTCTTATTAAAAATTGAAAAACACTGCACTTTTATGGGAAAAAAACAAAATGCAGATGGGTTGGTGGGGAATGGACTGTAACTGGTTAAAAATCAAATTAAATTCTGAATTAGCATGCATTTTAAAGTCTTTCTTCCACTTCAGTCTGTTTGCTCTTTTACACACAGAAAGCCTGGTGAAAGTTGCAGGAACTGAAAGAACCCAGTACAATGCACATTCATCTCAGAGTCCTGTATATGATAACATTTCCTCTTACCCCAGTTCAGAGATCATGCTGCTCAAGAAGCAGGATTTTAAGGACTTTGACCGCTGATATTTTAGATGTTAGGCAGCTAATATCTTTTAAGCACCTGGCAGAGAACTTTAATCTCTTGACCAATTATTTTTATGTGTACCTGTCCTACGGATTCAGCATTCAGGTTGTGCACTGTTGGAAGTAATATCAAATGCTTCTGTGGCAATTCTTTGTTGCAAAGGCTTTATTTGTTAATGCTCACATAGATTGTTTTGCTTCAAGTTATAAATGAGGTTAGCCAGTATCCAAAGAACTCGTCTCACAGTAAGAAATGGTTCAAATTAATCTTCTGGTCTACAAACTCATCCTGTGGCTGGGCACTTACTGCAGCACATACAGCCTCAAATTTTCAGAAGTACAATTCTACTCATTCCAAGGCCCTAAAAAGGCAGCTACACTTTCATTAGAGAACAGGAACATCCTTTTGTGCCAGAAATACACAATATGAAAGCCACAAAGGAGAATGAGAAATATAGGTCTCACTTTTCTAGGACTGCTGTTAAAAAAACCTCATTTTCCATAGCTTACATTGTGTGACTGAGAAGGAAACCCAAAAAGAGAGTGTGAGATGGAAAAAAAAGAGCTAGCAAAGGGATTCTTAAAGGATAGAAGGTCTTTCAAATGATAAGAAAATGTATGTGCCCTCTCAGATGTGGAGAAGGATACAAGGATTAGAAAGGAAGAAAACCCAGTGAGATGAGGCAGAGGGTTACAAATGCAATACATGGAAGCAAAGCAAGCAGGTCATTTTTACAACAGAGGAGGTCTTGAGCAGTGAAAATATAGCAATATATATATGAGAGGCAAAAAGAGGTGTAAATATATTGGGTAGCCATAAGATACAGAAAGAAGATGTCAGAGCTTGCAAGGAGAGAATAAACAAAGGGTATACCTCTTAGAAGGCAGATGGGAAGGGATATTTTGAAGTGGAAAGTATCTAGGGATGGTACACAGAATGACTTGCAGGAAAAATATCAGGAGGCTTCAGGCAAAAGGAAAATAGAATTTTGGCTTAAAGGGGAATGAAAGAAATGCTTAGTAGAACTTTTTTTTTTTTTTTTTAAAGTAGCTTCCGAATGAAATGGCTAATAAAGGACAATTGATAGAAAAATTGTACGGAAAATATGGGTAGTTTAAGGTAGACATTTCAAGGAATCGGTATTGGAAGGGATTTTTCTACTTCAAAATGCAAACTATGTACTCAAGAGAGATGCCCAAAGTACACAAGATTGGGATGAAACATTTGAGTGGGCCTAAAGAAACATCAGAAGCTAAACCAGAGATGCATAAAGTGGGGAGAAGTAAATGAATGTTGTCAACCAGAGATACAAATATTACCTGCATCCATGACAAATGGTAGAACCAACACTAACCAATCTAAACCTCCTAATTAAGCAATTAATCAATCAAGGCAACATATAAAGAAATCACATTTAACAGTAGCTAGCCACATATTTTCTCAGGATGAACAGCCATGAGTTTCATCAACTTCCAGAGGTCTTTCGCATTCCCACCTGCTACATTCTATTTTTTTCATATGTTGTACACCTGCAGGATAAAGGATATACTAACAGCCCTCAAGTATGTATGTCTCTCTCTCTCCAAATACTTACCTCAAATTGATTACTGAAGTATATATTTACTGCCTGTATAAGCTGCAACTTAAATTACTGAAGGACTCAAAACAATCTTACAAGATGATAACCAACGTTACCCAACAAGCACTTATTATTGTTTTAAGACCTGCCAGAGAGTAGACATGCACTGTGATATTGATATGAGAAGATGAGTTATTATTTCCATTCAGTTAACAGGAAATTACTTAACACAATAAAAGGAAGAAAAAACATAATGTTTTTTTCCTCTTCTGAGTTTGTACTTGTAAAGCTGTGACATCTTGTCATGGTCAGGAGGAAAAAACCTCACAAACTCTCTGGAAGAATTTCTTTCCAACATACTTACTCAAATACACATAAACTGTGTTTGGAAGTACTCATTTTGGCAGAGATCTGAAAAGTTACTCGCATCTTGCTCAAGTCTATGCATCAGAAACTGAGGTCATGCTACTCCTGTTAAGTCATGCAGCTTCAGGGATTCTCTAACAGGGAGCTACTATTGCACTTTGCTCACATGTATCCATCAACCTCAATCACCTTGGCTGGTGTATTTTTCATATTTTCAACTCCTTCATTTCACTTTATCCTGTCTCAGCTTTTAGGTCCAGGAGTTCAGAAATGCAATTTCTCCCTTTCACCACTTCAGAAGCATCCTGTTTGTTCAGCTGACCTCATCACCCATGAGGGATTCAACTTCAGAGTTTAGGCTTCTTTCTCATGCAGGACAGCACAGTACCTGTGAGATTTGTCCTTTTTATCTTCACAAGACTGAAAATACTATCAGTGAAGGAACACATCACAGATTTGTCAGTATTATTGTATGGCTGCTTGTGAAAGGTGCTGACAAGCAGCACAGTTCAGAAGCTCTCTGTGCCATCCACAGAAGGTGGTTATGTTTTCATTTGCTAGTACTAATATAGGCCATGTTTTGGGACCATCAGAGAGAGAACTATCCTTGAAACAATTTTTAGGGCAATTTTAGCTCCTTAGCTTTAACATATAAGAACTTTTGTTCTGCCTCAAGATGTATCATGACTGTTGAAAACCTGCCTCCTTTTAATGTTCCAAACCTGCTTTCTGCTGGCTTCAGTCCAGCCCCCTCTTACTTATAGAGGAAGATGTACTCAGCCTGGCCAGGCCACTCTTGGTCCTCCTGAGTACTAATAGTGAGCTCAGGGCCTTCATTTTCTGTGTGAAGTTCTCACTTTCTTCTACCTGTATCACTTTGTATCTACCTGTATCACTTTGTATCTGTTTACATTGCATATCATCTGGCATTTCACTGCTCAGTCACTGATTCTGTAAGTTCATCTTGTACTTGGTTGCTGATGAACTTTGTGGTTACTATGCTGAGTTAACCTGAATATAATGAACAGACTTGGTCATACGTATATTCAGTCTCATTATTTCTATATCTTTGGTTTTTTTTTTTCTTTTAGCCACTACGTGAATACTAAATGAACTGTACAGGCAGCAATCCTTTAGACACCTAATTTCCTTAAAACTTTTGGGAAGTCACCTTTTTGAAAGCCACCTGGAAATTCTGACAGTCTCCTTTACCCATGTACTTGCTAACAACTTTGAAGAATTCCAGTGGCTTTAGGAGTCAAGCATTCTATTTAAATAACCATCATAAGTCTTCATGATAATTGTCCAGGTGTCCATTAATTGTATCAGCTAATGATGTCTCTAAAGGATTTGCACTTTATCCACTTAAAATTGAAAGTACTATCCCTAACAATTATGCAAAGATAGAAATTTTCTGATTTACCGGTTATGAGCAGAAACTGTTTTGTATTCAGTACCTGCTGGTATGTCTCTTTCGCTACTGGCAAAAGTAATTACAAGAATGCAAACCTTAACCAAAATCCTGCCCAAGAATTCCTACTTAAACTTAATTGGATATGACTTCCTGTTGTTTCCAGATTTTGGCATAATTAGGTTCATATTTATTTTTAATTAAAAATACCTAAATTTCCATTAGAGAACTGTTTAGTTGCAAACATCCATCATCTTAAAGGTCTCAAATAGAAGATTGCAATGGATTTATCAGAACCGAGTATCGGTGATGTGGATACCTGCCATCTCTGTCAGTGCTCCTCAACAAACATCTGAACAATTTTGTTCTCCCATCTCATCAGCAACCGAATAGGTCAGGCAGTTGGACTAGATGATCATTTAGGTCCCTTCCAACTGAAATATTCTACGCTATCCATCCACTGCTAAGCTGGCTTACTTCTAAGAAATACAAATTTAAATTATGTACAGAAAGCATGCATTAAGCACAATGCAATGCTATCTACAAATGTTGATACTCGGTTACGTTACGCTAGAAAACATCACTGTTAATAAGTATCCTCATAAATGACCAAATGATATTTAATATATTGAAAATAGTCTGTACAATTTCATTTTTTTTCCAGTTACAAAAGTTGTCTCTAATAAAGATACAATGAACAGCCTGTGAGCAAAACACAAACATATTTTCTCCCAGCCTTGATTTGAGGCAGGTTCTAGTCTATGCTTCACCAAGCAGAGAAAGATGGTTTTCTTCCTTGCATCAGACACAAGCAAGGAGAAGATTTTGTATATGTCTCATGACAACATTTCATCTTAATACAATCTGGTCACAGCAGCTACTGCAGAAAATTGCTCGCGGTTTGCTGGCACCATGGGAGACCATCATTACTGACAAGATTGAGAAACCCATCAGAGGCAATTCAGGACTCAATCTAACTGTGGCATCCAAGTGCTGCGCTTTTTTATTGGGGCTATTTTCTTGCATCTCTTTAATTCTTATTCACGTCCGTTGGTCCTTGACTCTCATAGCGATTCAATGCAATAAAGGCTTCAGCTCAACTGAATTCAATCTCAGAAATCATCAAAAACTAAGATTTATGTTATAGTTTTTGGAAAACCTTATGACAGCTACCAATTCAGGTGAGGAGATGCAATCTCGTCTTCAACAGCATTACAAAGATAGTCACCTGACTCCTTCACAAAGGGAATGCACAAGGCAGCCCATTCTGTCATCACAACATGATACAGAAGTCACTTTCTCTGTGGATGTTTGGCAGAAACCAGTTACCACCTGTGTCAGCAACTTTGTTTAATAGGTTTCTTTGACTGATTGAAAGTCATCTATGGTATGGTAGTTTTTTTACAGAAAAAAAAAATATTCTCCTTTCAGTCTCATGGTCACCCACTCCAAATCAGACTGAAGCCATTGCTGCTTTTAAAATACCGTACAAAAATATTCTTTTGAAAATATATGACTTGCTGAGCTTGCAAATGTCACACAATAACCAGCAGAAAACAAGAAGCAAAAATCATAGGTCTATTTTCGTCTTGTTATTGCAGACAAGATACCTCTACCTGCAAAGCGGAGGGAGACACTAAAATTCTGGAAAAATTACAAAAATACATCCTTTTCATGAGCATGGCAACAGACACAGAGATTCATACTGTCTTCAGCTGAAGTTGATGCACTTGCCATTATACTGCACCAGTTCTATGGTCTTCACCTGTAACACAAATCTCTTACCAGTCTACTATTCCTTACTGTGGCAAAAATTAACAGCTAGCTTTTCCCAAAACAGAGTTAATCAAATGAATAATCAGGATTTAGTTTGGGAAAGGAAAAAAAAAATCTGTGATTCTTCTTATTTCTTATTTTTTTGGTACTAACTTCCAATCCCTATTTGAAAGTTCTCTCAAAAAAACTACATCCCCAGTCTCTCACTAGTAAGTGGTAGGATATTCTAGCTTTTGATTTTCATCAGTTATTGAAAAACAATCCCTTTATACACTCAAAATACCTTGTTTCCAAATTTAGTACGTATTCCCAATTTCTAAATATCCAGTTTGGAGAATTAACTTGGTGCAAGGAGGAGTGGGGTGTGTGTGTGTAGTGGTATGGGGTTTTTTGGTTTTTAATGCCATCTAGTCAGACATAGAAAAGAGGTAAGGAAGAAAAATCCTTCACTGCAGGAGGGTGTTGAAGATACCTTCAAAAGTCTTGTGATCTATTTAAAAAACCCAAACTATCTGGCTGGCCTTCTTTTGTAGCCTAAGGCTGGTTCCATATCAAGTGAAGTCATCACAGACTAGCTTCATCATGGACATCGCATTACTCTATCACATCACGAAACAAGCAGGGTGCACTAGGCCAATGCTAAGAATTCCTCTCTTTCATCATTACATGACACAGATCCAAAACAACATACCAGATGATACCATGATCCAAATCCAGGACTGGCCAAAACACTAGCAACCCAGCAAGATACTGCCAAACTTTCCTCTGCAAAAGCGATACTGTGCAAATGGAAAAAGGTAGCTGTGTGCTGGACTGCCCACATCTGAAGGGATTAACTGAAAGGAAAATTATTTGGTTGTGGAAGGTATCCTAAATTTTAGGTAAATTAGCATCTTAAGTTCATTAGCTTTTCAGGTATTTATTCACTAGATGATTCCCATCTACTACCTGTGAGATCAGAATCACATCAGTATCATGCCTCTATTAATTGAAGCTAATTTGTTGTCTTTTTATAGCTTGGAAAAAAAAATAGTAAATGATCACACACACAGAATAGAGAGAGAGTGCCATTAAAAGTATTCAACACATCTAGTCACTCAACTAGGACAAAGGCAGTTTCTTTTAACCACAAATCTAATTAAAAACAGCTTACAGAGAGCATCTCCAGGGTATAGTGAGACAATATGGAAAATATGCATATTTAAAATCCCTGGATTTAAATCTAGCAGAGCAAATAATGCAAAAGAATGTGGAAATATTTTCAATTAAATTTAGAATCCTAATTATTTTTTATCTCTTTTTCACGTAGGGTCTTAGGTTATTTGGGCACATTTAACCATTTTATCTTTGGTCTATAAGATAGGTTTTCTAGTTGGGCCATAGAATCTGTAGACAACACTCCAGATGAGTAATCTGGTTGATACCATCACAAATACTATGTGATAGAAGAACTGAAGCTTTACATAATTCTGCTCATTCTTTGGAAGATGCAGGAAGATCTCACAATGAAGTACCACCTCCATTTAAGTGGAAGTGACCGAAAATCCTAAATAAGGATCTTCTTCTCAAGCACTGTTGTCCAAAGCGATTGAACAGCATCTAGCAGCAGGGAGAAAATGAAATTACAGAAAATAATCTCAGCAGCAAAGATGGAAACTCCGGATAGAATAAAGACAACTGAAAGAGATCTAAATCACATTCTGTACTTTAAAAAATGGGTGCTGGTAAAAAGAACCAGCAGAGAATAGTCTAATAGTAGCTGATACCTGTGTTCTTGATGTATTTTGGTTAGCAATCACGTAGAGGCAGCTGACTGTGCAAATGCATTTTGTATGGCTGAGGAGGGTCATACCTCGGGTAAGACCAACATTTGTTTTAAAGCATGTATGTCTTAAGCTTGATGACAGAAGATAAACTAAACCTTGAAAAATGTCTGTGCCTTACCTAGGACTGAAAAGCTGTTTGCAACTCTGAGAGGATTAGCTGGGATAAAAGAATAACTATTGGTCAGCCTAAAGGACAGAAATCTCAGAGTGACATTTCAAGGAGACTTAGAATGAGTTCTTTACAAGGAGATTCTCTTTTGCCCAGCCATGGCCCCCATGACGATCAGGCTGTAGTTTCTGACCACACACATGAGATTAAAAATGCAAAGGCATCACAAGGAAGGGCTGGAAGCAAAAAGCAAGTAGAGCTAGTTCAATGTCTATTTAATAATACCTGGAGCTTGCACAAAGTGCCAAAATTGAGATAATGTAATGAGGCAAAAGAAATAGAAGGGATGCAATTTATTTTCAAGAAAGAATATCAATATCCAGATTCAGCTGAATCACAGAAGGAATGGTGGCAGCACTGTGTCTGTATGACAGCATACACCAACTGCCTACAGTATGCTAGGGACCCAAAACAGGCGTATTTGTACATTTTCAGAAATGCATAGTCAAGAAACAACTCCATTCCCTAATCACGAAATGGATATGGAGAAGCATCTCAGTCTATGGAAAGGTGTCTATCACCTAAACTCACCTGTAAGTACCTCCACCTAAATTCCCCAAACAAATAAAGGCAGCTGGTGTGTTCAGAACAAATTGCTCCAAAATGACTAAGTCAACTTTCCCTGACTGAAAAGGGAAGCTCACACTGGGCAGACAAAGCCAAGCCTACCTTGGTGGGACATCCAGTAGTTAGCACAATTGCTGACAGAGGCAGGACCCAGGCCTTCCAAGCCTGAGAATCTTTGAAACCCACTGCTCAGGAGTGCCCTGCTTATTTGACAAGAGGCAGAACTGAGAGGGAGCTGCCTCCACTCAGAGCTAAAAAACCAAGAATGCTAGAGGCAAAGGGCTGAAGAGAAAATGAGCATGAAAAAGGTTGATATGGTAGCTTTGTTCCTATTCATGGACCATTGCCTACAGATTAAAAATGGTTTACGGAACAGGGACCAGCTTCCTGAACTCCCAGAGGAGTTTGCTCTTCACTGGGCTTTACATTGTATACTTGACATTTAACTTTAAATATAATCGTCTACTATTACAGTAGGCTATAGTTTGCAATTTGCTACTACAATTTCCTAGGAAACCATCACAATAACTTACAAAAGTCTAAGCAGCAGGCCAAAGTGCTCAGTCTGGTCTGCCTAAGTATTTGACTATATCAACAAAAAAATCAGCAGTTTACAAATGCTTAAATTACATAGGTGGGAGAGAATGGGTCAAGGTCATCGTTCTGTACTTTACATTTCTGATTTTTTACAGAAACAAAATATGCAGGGCAGCTCTCCAAAGTTTTACATGTCATTCAGTTCTGCTGCTGACCTGCTTAAAAACTTGAACTTTATCCTCATGGAATGACTGAGAAAACTGTGAAGCTGCATTTTCCTTGATAGTTCAGACCTCATCAAGAAACATCCAGTTGCTGAGTCAGTAAGTTTTTTAAAAAGCTTCTCCATAATGCAACTCTAATACTGGATTACTTCCAGTCTACTTTTTTGACCCTTTGCTGAATTATGTGGCATGGATTTTTCAAACAAAGCCTTCACTGCCTGCCATTAATCCTTTTGGGTAAGCAAATCAGCAAGCCTTTTAATCACTGGGATTGATGCAACCACTCCTAGAAAAGCACCACAAACCATCTGCCAATTTCACAACTATCAGATCCATGAGTGAATGAAAGTACAAGATAAACAGCCAGGTACAGAAAGCCACGGCTGAATAAAAAATTAGAACCATCATGGGAGAGATGGATTACTACTATATTGTACTACAATCCATGGAGCAGTTAAATCTCAACATATAATTTCTATTATAATAGTCTTTGCTCCAAACCACAAGTCTAAGCACGAACACTTTTCTGTGTATTACAAGAACAGAAGAATGCAGTCACATGTGTAACAAATATGAACACAAGGTAGGTTTTCATAGGCTACTTTGCTCCTACTGCCTACAATCATGCTTTACCTGAAACAGCACTTCAAAATAAAGAAAAGTCTTCGTAAGCTTTTCACTTCCAAATGTTGTAATTTGTGTCCTGTAAAGTTAAATAAACTCAAAACTTCTTAAAGGGATATGAAATACCCCTTCAAAATGATGATAGGCCAATCCTGCAGCAAAGTAGTTGCTAAAACTAGGTGCAAAACAAAACCCAGGGCAGGTCTCTTTTGGAACAGTAGGATATGGTGAGTTGCAGTGGATCCAAGGAAGGGTCACCGTCCTCTCTCTGCATATATGGATTAGAATAATTTATCTATGTTTTCTTTTAACATACCTACTCTTTCTTGAGAACATAATGGAGAAAATCCCTTAAAATACATTGAAATCTAAAATAATTGGAAAAAAAATATGTCTAACCACATCACAACCCATAGGAATTAATAGTGGCTACAAGCAGAACAAAGGAAACAATTTGATACTCAGCTCAAAAGTGCTGGCAACAGCACAAGCAGCTGAGGCCCCTTTTGAGTCTCCCTCAACCTTGCAAAGATCAAGCCTTTTCAGAATAAATTCAAAACTCAGATAGCCAACTATTTAACAGTAGCAACTAGAATAAAAGGCCAGCAGTAAACACAAACTGTAAAAATTATAATTATTGTTCCCTTTCTCTTTTCCCAGGGCAGAGATTTCCACCCCCAGGGACAGCAATTGCATCCAAAGTTAAGAAACAGAAGTTGATTGGGCATTATCCACGGATTAAAAGTGATATAAATAAACATGCAGTAGGAAGACAAGATAATGAGATGGCAGAGACTCTCCTGCACTAGTTTGGCTAATTCCCACCGTGCCCCTGGTTTTGCAAAAAGGAGCTGCTCACCCCCTCATCTGGGCAGGCTCACACCCAGTACTGTTCGTCAGTCTGAGGGAAAGGCCACCCCTGGCAGGGCAGAAGAAGGCAAGATTCTCTCAATCTGATGCTCGACCAGTAACAGCTTGTGAACATGAGAATAAGGAAGCTTCTCCTGAACAGCTTTGCCTGAACACTGAGAAGGGAGTCAACCTGACTCTGCAGCTTCTTGATGGGCTCCTAAAGCAAAAGCAATCAGTAAAATGGCAGAAAATGAAACAGACCTGCAGTCCAGCTTTTGTCAATAGCATGTGGTAGCTTCAGCCACACTTTGTGAAGAGCTCCAGTGGCCTTTGAGATCTTCTGAGGTCCTCAGTGGTTCCTGCTGCTCTGAATACTCAGGGAGAGGACAGCCTCATTTCTGGATCCTCACTTAGAACAGGAACCAGATGAATTGTAAATACAAAGATTCCTCCATAAGGGTGAATGGCCAGAAACTGCTCTATTTATGTTCCCACTTCTCAGGAACCTTCCACCGCAGCTGCATCAGAGCCAGAACAAACTGAAGAGGCCAAAACAATGCCTTTGTTTGGGGCTGTTTGTAGAAGCAGTGTGGAGCCCCTTAGCCAAGATCATGTCCCAGGCCTTTTTATTATCTGTATCCATGTACTGATAGAGAGAACAGGCACATTCTTGCTAAGAAAAAAAATCTCAAAAGCATTAAAAGAGATTTTTTTTGTTTGTTTACCTTTTTTTCCCTAAAAAAGCATCAAACCATTGTTGGCATTGTGAAAAAAATTTGATCAGTGTTCTCAAATTTGGATGGCCAAGTCCTATAAAAATGAAAGCTGCCTGGTTGACAGAAATATAATTTTCTGAAATCTGGATCCTTTGGCAATCAACTTAAGTGTGTACTTCTGATGTGTAAGTGTAGACTTAAATGTCTTATTTAAGTATCCCAGGAAGACAATGCCAGCATGATTATTCAATGTCCAAACACAAAATCTTAATTAAAATTAGTTTATCTAATTAAATGTCATGAAGGACATTTATCTGCAGAATACATGCAAAACCTAAACCCGCTAAAAACTGGTGCTATTCACTTAAAAGTATCTATGATTTCAATAGCAGAAGTGATTCAGCAAGCCAAGTGGCAACATTAACACAGGAGAAAGTGATCCAGAAATGTATTTCATTATTGGCAACAGTTTGGGATTTGTGCTGAACACGGAGCTGATACTACAGAGCTGTTTTTGTTATTGCTGAGCTGGGCTTGCACAGAGCCAAGGCCTTTTCTGCTTTTCTCACAGCCACACTGGTGAGGAAGTTGGGGGTGCCTGGAAGGCTGGGAGGAGACACAGCCAGGACAGGTGACCCAAACTGACCAAAGGGATATTTCAGACCATGTGGCATCACACTCAGTATATAAAGTGGGGAGAAGAAGGAGGAAAAGGGGACATTTGCAGTGAGGGTGTTTGTCTTCCCAGATAGCTGACTAATACTGCTGACCCTGTTTACTGCTCATGACTACAATTTTTAATAACAGTTTGCTATATTTTAAGTTCAAGGCTTATGAGGTTTACATTATTTATTTATTATAGTACTGGTAGCTCCAGGCCATTCCTGGAAATTAATGACCAATGAGATAAACAAGGATCACTGTGAGGTGTTAACCTTTCCAGATGACAGCAGTACCCCATGAGGTAATTTATAGAAGTTTTATTCTCATAAGAAATGCGGAAATAATCTCTTTCTGCTTTCTAACATAACTATTTTTGAGAAGAGCTACAGTTTTGTTTGCTGGAATCCTTTCCTAAAATCTCTGAAAGATGTTCCTGACGTGCTGGGTCTTTCTGAAGGCTTTAAGCTCTGAAATTTGGCGCATTCAGTCTCGATTACAATGGCTAAGGTTCTGCCAATGGAACCTGCTCTTTAAAGCATCGGGGGGAAATATGCTTTGTTAAAGTGCGTCAGCTGGCCTGCTCCTACTGGGGCAAAAGCTTCGGTATATTCACAGAAGGACCAGGCTATGATCTGGCTTTATGTTTGCTATTATCTCTTGAACCAAAGAAGTCATCATTATTTTTAAATTCTGTGAAACGTTTATATATGGAAATCCAGAAGGTTACAGTATCCTGCAGGCAGAGCCCCCCCAGACTTCCTGAATGGTCCTTCTACTTTCTATATATTCTCCATATTTGGCATTTTCTCAGTGCCTGTTATCTTCCAAATCCCCCATTCAACAACCATCTCTTATCCTTTCTGCAAAACAATAAGGGGGCAATTTTCACACTTCATTATTTGAATTTTCATAGTTTTAAAAATATATCTTAATTAAGATTCCCTTGAAGTGTGAGAAAAAAATGAATATGTGTTGCAAAAAGTTCAAGATCCGAACTGCAGAACGGTTGAAGGCCAAATCAGCTAGTACCAAAAAAAAAACCCAAAAACATTGTAGACATGGACCAAAAGTGTCTTGCTTTTCACATTAATACTGAAGCATTGCTTTAACAGTGGAATCTAGGCTGCAGAATAGGGTGGTTTGCTCTATAGTGACTGCAACACTTCTAAAAATTGCAGAGGCATGAACCTTGCTCTACTCGTAACTCACACATCAACCAAGTCTTGTCCTCAACTCTGACAAGAGAAAGGGGAGACAGATACTTAGTGTAGCTTCATGACTTTTGCCAGGTTAAATCTGCTCTAACACCCAGACAAGCACCCCTGTCCTTCCCACACAGATGCATTCCTCTTTCCCCTCCTTCCTTTGAATCAGCTTATAATTTTTGCAAAGGTTCTAAAAAATCTTGAAAAAAAATTAGAAATAACAGTAATTCTGATCTAACTTGAGAAACTAAAAAAAACTAGAGGAAGAACATCAGTTAAAAAGAGCATATTTGCTGGCTGGTTTGAGAAAAATTCCCACATAGTTCAGGAGGCAAGTAGCAGAACCAGAGTGAGGATATGCAGGCAGCTGCCCAAGACAGCCCACGCCTGCAAACCAGCATCCTGGTCTGTGTCACTTGTGGTCATGGCACTTTCCTATACCGATCTAAATCTATGCTGAACGCGAAAAAGGCAGTTCTCTTATGTCTGTGCTCTCTGTTTAGTGTTTCTACCCTCCACTCCCACAGTTAGGCACATAAATAAAAATAATTTATTTAAGTCAGGCACTTAAATAAAAATAATACATATAGTTTGATATCCCTAGTTCCTGTAATGAAGGACTACAAAACTATGATTAACAATCACTGTCTTCACATCTCAAGAAACTGCTATGCCTTTTACTCATGATTACTACTGAATGAAGTTACTTAGGTGCTGAAAGGACGCATAAAACCCAGTACAGTTGCTTTGTGAAGTCTGAAGCCCTGTTGTAAAACTATGAAATGCACTTCCCTATAGTTATTGTGAATATACTTGAAAAGAACGCATCGTATTTTTATGATGGAGTATTCCATGCCAGAAATAAGGAAGATGAAAATTGCTATCAGATTAGAATTCCTATAATCAAGCACTCATTAGAAACTCAAAGGTAACCTATATGCAGACAGAGATGTATACTTTTTACATTTTACATATTAAAGACTACTGAAAGGGTGAATTTTCTATATCAACTCTGAATCCTTTAAAAACTTTCAAACATACCCTTATAGTAATTGTATGACCTTGTAGGTTTGTTCCATTTTACATTACAGTCATTTTCAATTGAAGATTAGACTGAGTGAAAGAACCATCAGTCAGTGCAATTTTAGAACATTTTAAAGCATTACACAAGCAAGAGTAAACTTGGTCCTTTCATGATGCGAATGTGAATAACAAGTGACACTGTGGCAGCTACAGCGTATTTCCTTTACCTTCTTCATCAAGGCTTTCTTCTCAGCTTTTCTCCATCACACCAGTGTTTCCATAGGCTTTTAACCAAGCTACTGTAAAAACATGTAAATTACCTAGTCAGTAGTCTCTCAGACAGACATTCCTCCCCACAGGATCCACTGACTCTGCCACTGAGCCTATCTAGTGACTAATGAAGTCAACTGCACTTACCACTTCTGGCATCCCAGAAAAAAGAGGGCTCAGTCATCTCTATTAGTCTAGACAGAGTATCTCCTACTTTGTCGCTTGAGACATTTATATATATTTCCCCAACATGCATGGATAATAGGGCTGGGGATAGGCTCCAGCACTGCTCTGTGATCACTTAGTGTCAAAGCTGTAATTAATATTTTGTCTGGTGCTTTTGCCCACAGATACTGCCCCTATATAATCTACTTCTCTGCAAATGCACTGAACTCCTGGAGAAACATGGCAAGAAGGCAAATAATTGAGTCTCAGCAATCAAGTTTCTTAACTTTTTAACACTATGCCTAACTATGATTACTTCTCACTGGAGAACTACAGGGCTTTGCCTCCCCCATACTGCCTTCCCACAAACATATTCTCCTCTATTTTCTATAAAGAGTGATCAATAAATGAGAAACTGTCATTGCAATAGGGAAATGTCTCTGAGTTGAAGGCTTTTTATTGCACAGTGACCACTTGGAGCTTGTCGCTGCAGTAGCTGCCATGCATCTATGACACAATTGTTGCTGTAAGCCACCCCAACAGACAGTGAAGATGACACTGCAGAAGGAAGGTTGTAATGCAGAGAGATAAGCCCTTGAAATAAAGTGGCAGTTTACCAACCTGACACATTTTATTACTTTTTCATATTACTGAAGCGTTTTGTTCAGTATGTTTTTTCTTGACCTAAGATTCAAAAGAATTTATTGTTTTCTTCATTAACCTTTCTTGATACTACTCCCTCCTCATGCACATAGTTGTATTGGGCACCTTGTAGGTATGTGGCACACACTATCCTCTTTGGCTATACTTTTTTAAAAATAGAAAATATTAAGATATTCTGTAGAAGAACCAGTAATAAAGAACAACCCTGTTTCAGTTTTATGAGTACAACAGAAGCCAGCAACTCTGTACATTGGTGTGGTCAGAAAGAGCTCTGGGGGATTGGTTTTTATTTAAAAAAAAAAAAAAAAAAGCTATTCCTCTCCATTTCTTCTCTACCTTCTTAATCTTCTATTATACTTCTAAATAAATCCTTATAATGAACACATCACTCTTGCATATGAAAAACTATATATCAGCTGTCAAGGAAAACACTGTTAGGGTCTTAAAATCCTCATTGCAGAGCAGCTGGATCTCTGACAGTAGGCATATACGCTAAGCTTTTAGCATGAACAAAAAAAAGAGAATGAAACTTCAAAAATTAAACCTTCTTTTATAAAAGTAAATGAAAATTCCAGCTCAGAGATCCAGTTATTAAACTATGTACTGTAACTGAGGCAAAGGTTGTCATGAATCCCTGTCTTCAGTAAATGAATATAGATTTTAAGGATTACATGTATATCTTGCCTAGCAAGCACCTGCAAGTAATTGAAGATGCTGCTGTTCCACAGCAATATGTTACTGCCTTGGGGCTGGAGGTTACTGCATTGACCTGCATTCTTCAGCCACTCAGTGTGGAACCCAGCAGCTTAGCCCAAGCCCTATTTCCATGACAGTATGAAATAAAAACCACTTAACTTTGCACTGGTTGATGAACACTTTCATAACCTGTTGACACATCTGTCCAGAAGGTTGTTTTTAAACTTTTGCAGCTGATTGCCATGTGACATGCACTTAGGATTTTAATTGTAAAAAGCTGAAAATTAAATACAAGATTAAAATTTGGACCCCAATTTGCTTCTTTAGAAGCCAGGCTGCTCTCTGGAGCACTTTATGGTCTAGTGTTCAACTAGGATTGCTCACAAGTGCCAGCACAGGTGCTTCAGACTTTCCTATAGCTAGCCCAAAATTAGTACACAAGTTCAAATCTTCCAATGAGAAAAAAAGCTTCTTTTAAATACAGCCAGGGTATGAATTTCATTACTCAGTCTCTTCCTGCAACACACTCTAAACAAACTAATTTAAACAAGGAAACGTGACAGTTATGGTTTGCCCTGAGGCAAAAGCCCTAAAGAGATATGGGTTGCAGAACTAAAGCTGTGACAATCTGTACAACATACATAAATGTAAAACAAAGTGATGGAGGGAAATCATCAAGTATCTGAAAAACAAAAAAATAAAACTCCATTCTCTACATCAGTAGTTATCAGCTGAGTACAACCAGTATACAAAGTTTGCATGATTGAATTCAGCACATATCACATTTAGACTGATGGAAACGAAGATGCTTGTAACCATGTTCTGAATTGCCTGAACAGTAGCTTGGAACACAGTTTTCTAATAGTCAGAGTGGAGAAATGTGCTTGTGGCAGGGGACCTGAGGGAAAAAAACACCATTTTCAATTATTTACTTGATGACATCCTACACTCCACAGCATAATCACTTCTGTAAATTATGAAAGCTTTACTCCTGTTGTAATGACTTGGTAATAAGTCCAAATGCATTGGAGCATGATACAATACCTAAACAATTACATAAGGTGTAAAAGATCACTACCTGGTTCAGAAATTATTATTGTAAATAGCATCTTGTGCAATTAACAATATCCACTGAATCTGAAAAATGACAAGTCACTTTCAGGCAGCCTATACATTGCTTCTCTAACATTTGCATATTACTGTGAAACAAAGACATCTTTATAGTAAGAGCCCAAAGTCTTGACATTTTGGAATGTGTGTGTTCGAGCAAGAGAGAGCATGAATGTCTTCACTGGATGTCTGTTGTCTGTTTGTTCTATGCTTTGAACTCTGGGATATGATAACCTCAGACACTGTCTGAACCGGATAAACATTTAATACTTTTCTGCTTAGCAGAAAATAGCCTAGATGTAGGTTCCAACTGTCATGTGTTATCCATATTCTTCTTATCTATAATCAAAACACAATAAACTTGCTTCATCATAAAATAAAATTGGTGAAATAAGGCTTTTAGATCAGTGCATAATGAAAGCTGCCTTCTATGCTCTCTTCCCGAGGGGCACAGGACAATTTTAGTTTTGAACATAGTTGGAAAGTTTTTTATAACTTTTCTGAGAACAAAAAATACATTCTTATTTTGATATTTTATGGGTTTGTATATTAAATCATCAATGTAACTGCCTTTAGTGAAAAGATAATGTGATTACAATGACTGTGTCCAACTGATGACAGTAGGGTTCTCTATTCTCAAGAGACTGGCCTGTTTTTAATGATAATTTATGAAAAGAGACATAAAAAAAACTCTAGCATTTTTCAACCCTTTTATGTTGAGCCTTTGACATCATAAAGTAACTAAAGTGACAGTTTCAGCTTCCCGTGCTTCACCAGAGCACCTCATCAATAAAAAACAAGAAAGGATTTTCTCCAGCAGGAGAAAAACCTACAGCAAGTTCTCCTGCCTTTTTCCTCAGCACAGGGATGCATTACTCAGGGGATACTGCAAAGGTGCTCATTACACTGTTACTGCATTTTAAGAAGTTTCAGTAGCCCCTTGGTTTTCATTACTTTCTTCTCTACCCCCTTCTTTTTAATATTTCTGCATCTTTACTCTCAGTGCATAGAAAACACACTAAATGCAATTGCACCCATTGTTGAGGGGTTTTGTGCTGTATTTCAATATTTCAGCTTATGTCTTTCTGAAACAGAATGGTGGTACTCTAATTATAGTCACAATCAGGGAATATTACCTTATTCCTCTAAGTAATTTATTTAAGTATTTTACGTCAGACACAAAATGCATATGTGAGTTCCTAAAGAAACATGGGGTGTTTATAGATCTATACATGTTTCTTACAAATCTAATGCAATGATCTTTATATCTTCATAATACACAAGGTCCAGAAACAACATGAAATCAGATGTGCAACAAACCCAGACTTGACAACAGGGAAATGTCTTCTTTCCACTGTCTCTTTATCCAAAACACAAATCACAGTCAAACTGAACATTTTTTGAGCTTTGAAAAACTTGGCTAGATTTTTCCCATCAGCATTTTCTTCTTCTATGATCTCTAGATCACAGGAATATCAGACAAGATGCAGCTTTTGTGGTCAGACTAATGAAAAGCAGAGGTTTCTTTTCAGTTGTGCCGGACTGGTTTGTGGAGTCAGTATACGCAGTGACTGAATGTTCCCCTAGATTTCTGCAAACATATTCAAATTGCTTGATATTCTTCCAGAAATAACACTTGCATTCTCACAAGTACCACTTTTATTAGCTAACACTTCCATTCAAGAACTATGAAGAAAAACAACAAGACCTATTTTATACAAATTTACGGTCCAAACCACTACTCACTTTTCTTATAATGAAGCAGCTATTCCAGAGACTTCAACAGCCTTTTTAATATGTAATATGACTATTACCAAGACTGGGTCAAAGCCTCTTTAATGTCTTTAAGGCATTTCTGACCTACCCCTATTGAGTAAATACTGCAATACAGCTGCAGAGTTCCTAGAAGGGCAATCTGGCAAGTCACTGATTTATGACTGCAGTCTTAAAATCCCTTTGACAGGGCCACACGAGCTGTGTGTGAGATACCAGACACAGTCAGAATACTTTTGGCAGTGAGATTTCATGAGGAAGCATGTGACTGGACTACATCCCAAAATGGAGATTGGCTAAAGCAAAGTTATGAAGCTTTGATGAACAGCTGATATACACAATCAAGTCAGTAACCTTCCCAGAGTCTCTTTTCAGAGTGGGTGCTAAAACCTTGTGAGTGCCTTCTTCACTGAAAAATACTCCAGGATCACAGTGTGGTCCTGTGTACAGAAAAGCTGGGCAATGCACTGCCTAATACACAATAATTATTCTTCTACTCTTTGAATCTACAATTGTAGGTGTCTTCTGAATCACATACCACGCTGTAGTTTCAATGACCAACTGTCCACACCATATAGCTCATTAGGAAAAGAGCAAAGCTGAACTCTCCCTCTTGCTCTATTTCCTTAATTAGCTCAAAATCTGCTCTCCCTCACTGTTATAATGTATATTAATGAGAAATATTTTATTCATCTACTAATTTATTTTAAGACTTTTCTTTCAAAAACTGGCTTCTGAAAGGAAGATTCACAGTTACTGTTGTTTTCAGAGTTCAGGTTTTTGATCATCTGATAGTCAGGAAACACAGTAGGAGATGCTTTGTATCAGGGAGGTAACAAGGGACTCACCAAATCAGAGGATTTATCTGCAGTCAGTTGTGCTATCAATAAAACAACAGAGCTCCTGCTAAGGAAGCAGTTTGTTGGGGGCATGTAGCACAGTAGGAACACCATGTCTGTCTTTAAAGGTGACCTGAAAAAAAATTGTTATTTTGCTGAGCTGTTTATTATGAGGCCTGTTCCTTTCACAGCACAAAAACTGTCACACTTAAAAATTACTCCAAAATGTTACTCTAAAAATCCTTGTTTGAGAAAACCTGCAGGAAGGGTATAACATTATAGAGAGAAAGAGGGTCAGTACACATGCATCATACAAGTTCACACACTGATAGATATCAAACATTCATCAGGGAATTATATGATGGATCTTTTGCTATGCCCTTCATTGCTTCAGGAGGGACACATTTTAGTAAGGCCTGTTACAACAGAATATAATGTATTTTAACTAAAAGATGGTAGATTTTGGCTAGATATAAGGAAGACATTTTTTACAATGAATTCGGTGAGACATTGGAACAGAGAGGTGGTAGTTACCTCCCACTGATGCTACATTAGGTGAGAATGACAGTAGCTTTTGTAAACAAAGAATGAAGTACATAAATAAGCACTATTCATCTATCTTAATTTGCTACCTGGTTCTTCATTAGTTTAAATTCATACTAATCTCTTCTTTGGCTGAAGATAAATATCTTCACCATTCAGCTTTTAATTTGCTCAATATTCTACTATCTTCTCCCCTTCAATAGGGATGAAATTATTAAATGATTATTAGAGATTAAATAGCTTTCATATGCATACATATGTAAAAATAAATCCTCTCTCAGTGATATGGGCAGATTGGCTGAATGGCACCTAAGGTGTGTTACATCCCCAGCTGAGGTTTGTGCAGCCAAAGTTCCATTTTACATTTTTCCTTTTAAAGAGATATAATCTCAACAAACGAGAAAAACATATTTAGTTGACAGAAAATGAAAGGATAAATACAATGTGATCTTACCAGGAACTACAATGCATGTCTTTAACTTTGTATTTTGGTAAACGTGTCATCTGTGTTGGAAATGGAAAAATCTCTGATGAGAGCACATCCCTCCCTGAATGTGGCCCTCTGCACCAAGGTCATACAGTTATGAAGATGTTTTCCTCCATAACAGCACATTTTCATTATGATTTATGACTGCAAAAACCTTTTCACATTAAGATTTGTTTGATTGTCTGTTTCTATTAAGGGTATCATAATAATATTTTTCCGTTTTCCAAATAAATATTCCACACAGCCTAGCATCCGCTAGATATGCACGAGAATGTGACAGTGATTAATTTCTGTTGCTGAATTCTTTATTTCCAATAACTAATTTAAGAAACTCACTGCTTTTTATACTGAATTTATACTATGCTTTTTATACAGAATTTATACTAAAAGGTATAAATTCTGCAGGGTATTTTTGCTTATGTAATTGATAAAACATCTTCATATAATAACTGTAAATTATGACTGTATTATATAAATATATCTCCTCTGAAGTGTCCTGTAGGACATGGCAGTATAGGCAGCTGCTGTGCACTGAAGTATAAAATTTATACTATGAAGAATAACACATCACCACAATACCAGAACTTCTCTGAAAAAATAAATATAAAAATACTTTTTCTGCTATAATTTTATCTGGATGATAAAGTTCTGATTAAATCATATATCACAGAAATAAATTATATATAAGGTTGTTGAAACTGCTCAATATCGTCTTCCCATAGGAAATAGCAAAAGCACAATTTGGTTTGGGTTTTTAAAAGCAAATTAGACAAACCACTGGAAAATTGCCTGTGGAGAATAATGGTGCAGTGGCACACAGAAGGACAAGTAACTTAATAGAACTTGCCTAATACCTTAGAATTTCTCAATTGCTGGTCCTTCCTTAGGTAAAACTGTAATCAAGCATAGACAAAGTTGGAAGCAATTGCAAAAATAAATGGTAAACCAACACTACATTTTTAAAGCAAGCTCATGAAATTATCCTTGCTTCCACATAATCCTTTCTTAAAGCTGAGGCCCACATTAGACGATCAGGAAATTTTCTTGTGTAGTATCATATGTTATGCATGCTTAAAAATACTTTAATGTTTAGAAAACAATTTGGTCTAGGTATGCCCTACTATTTTTGAAGAGGCTATGGGAAGTTTTTTCAGGCAGTGATGAAACCAAGTCATAGTACAGATAGATAATCAGACTTTTTATCAGAGTAGCTAAGAGTTTGGTTTCACCATTCCTTTCATCTGCAAACCACGAAATCCTCCAGAAATTATTTGTCAGCAGCCAAAATATGCTGATATTTCATCAGGTTTTAATACCCATATATTTATGTTCAATTTTATTGCACCTTACAGAAAACTGTAGTCCAAGTATTTGGGTTAATAAAAGTTAAGATAACTTCCCATGCAAACATAAGGCTTAGAGAAAGATGAGTTGAAGAGAAACCCACTCCTCTGAAATATTCTCTGCTAAGAACAATGTCTCTGGGCATTTGACCAGACTACAGAAGGGAGTAAAAAAAAAAAGTTCTTGAGATACTCAGCAGCTGTTCCTAATTGTGTATTTTACTGGGATTCAAAGAAGACAGTATTTCAGTAATGCATATAATCACAGGTATGGTATCTATACAGTGTGCAGGCAGGGTCACCATTTATTCATATTGCACTATCTTTGGTTCTATCTCAGCTACCCTTTAGAGTTGCACAGAAACAGCAGGAGCTAAGGAAAATACAAGGACACTGACACAGTCCCTTCACCATACCACACTGGAAAATCTCTCCAGACTTTCTATCCAACTAACCTTAAATCACTTCTGTGCATGCTACAACCTGCCATTATATATGTGTACAGGATTTTTTTGTTTATCAAAAAAACCCCCACTAAGATGTTCCTGCCAAACAGCTCCTCTTGGACAATACACAGGACAGCAGAGACTTTATCTGTGAATATGCAACTGAATTTTAACCACCCTGGAAGAGGAAGGGTTGAACACTCCTAATCTATAGGCTGGTACACAAAACTATTATCTGCCAAGGCCTCTTCTCTGTCTGCTTCTCAGACATACTGATGCTGTGAGGAGAAAGAAGTTACTATATTTTAGCATTCTGTTCTTTCAGCAATTATCATGGGATTTATTAAGTGCCAGTCAGTCATGGCTTTCAGGGACTGAAAGTCTTCTTGGATATGACAAAGGCAATGTGTTACATTATTTTTGTATCATAAAGCAATTTACCAGGCATGGACCAGTGTAGTAAAAGAAAATTACAGTAATTCTCAAACTGACCAGGATGAATGTGCTCCTACCTTAAATACACACTGAGTATCACTGAAAAGAGAGGTCTGAATTCCAAACAAACCTCAACATGCCTCAGCCTGCAGCTGAACACACCCTCCTTCCTCTTCGCTCTTTCTCAAAGGCATTATGCTGGAGTTATCACAGGCTAGATGCTTTGCTGGGGTCAATTTTGTCTTACTCCAACCGGGCTATTATGTAGAAAAATTAGTTTTCATATTGCTGCAAGTGTTAACGCCACCTTGCTTTTGTAAACAATAATATAATTAGGGGCTATTATAAAATAATCAACTCAACCATAATTCTGCGTGTTTTCACTAAAAATGCACAGACCATAATTTTTAAATATTGTAATTATTATTTTTTAGTATTCAAATAACAGTTCATGGAAATGTTTCATCCAAAGCAGATTCACAAAGACCCAACACCTTGAACAGCTGCAAAGTCATAAATGAACTAACAGTTCCTGCATGTACCTTAAGGTTTTACAAAAGAAATGTGCAAAAAACTTTGAAAAAGACATAGATGGTATTTCATATCAGAATGTTATTAGAAGTAACAATTAAAATTTAAAAAGGAAAAAAGCCAAGATAAAACCCCACAGGGTAAGGAGTGATTTCAGGGGAGTAGCAAGGCTACTTACGCTGTAATAGACATTTTTGAACAGTTTCTCAAGGGCAAAATCTTTGGCTTGACAGTGGACAAAACTGTATATCATGTCATACAAAGGATCCAAATAACTGAAAACTTTCTGACATGCCAATCTTTAAAATATTTAAGTATGTACCATATTCTGCTTTTGCCTGTAGGAATTTATTTGAGAAAGGACGTTCCTCCTCCACACCTTCCTTTCTTCTTTAATCCAGTATTGAAAAACAATGGAAGTTACGTACCTATTCCCAATCCAAGGAGTTAACCAGAATGAAACTTTGGGCCTGATAGGTATCTACAGCTGAGGAATGAAGCAGCTATACAAAATACCAAATGAAGGAAATACTATAAAAAATACAAAGCTTCATACAATCATTAGAAATAAGCAAATTCTGAATCCTTCGCTTTCTAGGAAAGCCTAACAAAGATAATCAAGCATCCTATAATTTACATCTCTAACTTAATCTGAATTTAAATATAATGTGTGTTTCCCTTTAAGATTGTATTATTAATTCTAACTTCAAAATAGAAAAGCAGTCCAGAAAAGTGCTTCTCCACAGTTAAACCCTAAGTCTTCTGGTTTTAAGTGAGAATTGAATAGACAAGAACCACAGTCTCAGAATTCTACAGCCTGAGGCAGATCTCCCAAGGAAATAATTGCCAGAGCTCTTTGCTGACAAGCAGCCAAAAGAATAGAAAAAAGAGCCACTGTGAATAACTGGAAATAGATTTGAGATTTAAAGGAGAGAGAAATTAAATATGTGCATATTTTTTTACTTACAGAAGTACTGCATGCATTGAAAATAATTTAAAAACACATAAGCAAAACTACAGAAGGTGGATTTGAGAAATATGACACTGAAAATGATTAATACTGCCATTAACTGCAACAGAACTAAAAATATTATTGAATTAAATTTATAAATATCCCTCTAAAGTATTAAGATCAAAAGTACCTCACAGCCTAACAGTTTTCCTTCTCTTTTTAGCAGCATTACCTGGCAGCACCATGAACATGATATTTTGCTACAACACTAGATTTAATTTATTAATAAATTAACTTGTTCATAAGCATCTTGTGTTGTGACTAAAAGAATCCTGACCCCTTGCCCACTTTGACAATAAAATTCCAGCAAAACTGAGAAAAAAAAGAACACATGATTTTTTTCTATGACAGTATACTAGGCTACTGGAGCAGTGAGCTCGCTGTTCACCATCCATGCCATGGCTACCTACCTATAGCCTGGGACAACCCTGAAGCTGATAACACAGCTGAGTCTGCCTAATCCTGGTAGAGCAAGATGAGTTCTTAGAATATTTTGATTTGTATGACTGATGGCAGCACACATGGAGGAGCTACCGGAGGAGCAATATAAAATGCTGTGTTAGGCTACTATAGTGCACTGATCTTTTATATAGCAGTAAAAGCTGGGTTTAATGCCTTGCTGTGGTTTTTTGGGGAGCATTTCATAACCAGCAATTTGATTTTAAAAGATTTTATGCATTTAATGCATTTTATGCATTTATGATGTAGATATATTAATTAATACTCTTGATTTAATTAAAACCAGGCCAAAAGTTAAGTCCTCAGTAAAACTAGAGACATGGTTGTCAACAAAATCTACAGCAACATGGAAAGAACTAAGCATGGAGTAAACAACACACCCGCACTTGTTTTCTCCTGAAAAGGACATCACAGCATGACATGGTGCACACACACAGTGACAAATGACATCTGCTATTATCCTGTTCCTTTTGCATGTTATGCCCTTTCTCTGACTTGACTTTTTTTGGTCAGAAGTGCAAGCTCTTAATGGACCTTCCACCGAAGTGTTTGCAATAAAGCTTTGCATACGACCACTGCACTGTATTCACATTTAGTTTGACCTGAAATACAATTTTATCAAGAAAAAACTTGATCACCAGGTAGATAGAAGAATTTTAGAATAGAAATTAAAACTGGACATTGCAGAACAGCCGCTCCACATCTCCCACAAATAGTGCCACCGCTCTGTCTTTATATGTATCCACACAGTCCAGGTCAACTTGTCCAAGTCTTTTTTCTTTTTCACTTCAGAATCATTACAGTTGAGCTGTTCATTAAACTATTTGTTTCTTGTTTGTTTGTTGTTTTATTTGTATATAAAATGTGGAAAAAATTTTGTTTTGTTTCCTGCACGTTCCCTTTCATGTCTATCTTATTTGACATTTTCCTCCATTGTAACCATATTATTTCATTTTCTTCTTATTTCCCTTTTTTATGCAATCCTTTATTGCTCCCAACTACCATAATTTTCTTCTGTTGCAATTGCTGGGCCTATAACTAGACCTATTCCTATCTTCCTGTATGTTTCTCCTCAACACCCCCTGTTGTTATCAAGCATGGTCCAAGTTCTTCCTTTCTCCCATTAGTATTTCTTCCTAACACTGAAAATATGATCCCACTTTCACATTATCATGTATGGCTCCTACATTTTGGTTTTCCCGAATCTAAACCAGACATCTCTTCCCAACTTCAAAATAATCCCTGAATTTCATGCTGGTACTTATATCTGCCCTTATCATGGGCTAGAGTTTAACTCTTTTCCTGATGTGACTCTCATGGTGGCTACACAACCAAAGAAAAAATGTACCTCAGCAATCCATCAGGGGAAGTACAAGAGAGGAAGGCTAAATGAGCCCTTCCCTCACCATGCTATGCTGAGCACATTCTGTGATGTCCCATGGGGGCACAGATAATTAAAGCAATAGACAATTCAGTAGGACAAAATAGGAAGCAAAAAAAGTAGTATGAATATTATTCAGCAGGCTGAGTGAGCCACAGATAATGTATTTTGGGATACAGAAAGAAAAGAAAAAGGAGACACTCTCTGGGGTACACAGAAAAAGAATTTATTTGAATATAAAGGTGTCTCCTTCCAGTTGTGAAACATAAAGTTACACTAATGGACAAGAGCACACCCTGTCCTTGTCAGATTTCCAACCTAAAGGAAGAAAAAGAGCTTTCATTTCTGTTTCTGCTCTTAGTTCACTGACCATCACTGACATAATCTGGAAAAGGACAACTTATGAGGGCAGTGTCCTGATATATTTTAACTGCTGTTCTCATGCAGCTGATGAGAATATTTTCCTAGCAACACAACTGAAGATATTTTCAGAATTATATGAGTAAGATGCTGCTGTCCACACAATTCTTACCGCTGATTCAGAGCATAAACAGAGTTCCTTGGGATCAGCTCAGAGAAAACACAACATTCACAGAGTTCACCTTGTGGCCTAGTAGAGAGTTAAAACTTTCTATGTTTACTATAAAGTGTTTACAACTGTCATTTAATAGCTCTCATATTTCAGTTTTTACAATGGAAAGTAAAAACATCAAAACGAAGGATAAATTTATGGTTTTTACGGACTTTTCATCTCAAGAATTGTTTCCAACATTTCTAGGAATGCATACTTATCTGTGGCACATGCTTATCTTTTATCTCCCTTCTTATATATGATTGAGGAATAATACATGTTTCTGCTGTTAAATCTTTTAAGGACACGTGAAAAAACACCCCTCAAATGCTATACTACAGTACATGGCTAGAAGACACTGGAGCCTTAGAAGACATGACAAGCTAAGCAGAAGGAAATTTGGGATTGGATTTTGCTTGTTTTATTCAAAGAACAAGCATAGTAATATTTACAAGCTGTGACACCTGACTTAATTTTGTTTCTTGTTGGCTAGAAAGAATAAATTGCTTCATTTCATTTTCAGCAACCTAGAATTTGATTCAAAAGAACATAGAACAGCTGCAGCACATTCAAAGATAAGCCTTCAGCTTCTAAAGTGAGGTCTAAAAATGTAATGGGCCCTTCCTTGTAATGAATTTATATTTTCATTTTTGAGTAAGTAGTACCACCACAAGAGACAATACAACACACAGTTGCATCAGAACAGCATCAGGATTATTTCCTTTCAGAACTTAGTTCAGGTAAATATTAATGAACAAATAACAAGTTTAAGAGTCTGGCTCAAAACAGAGCTGATCCATAATACAGTCTGCGTGTGACTAGGAGAAGCATGAAAAAAATAAAAAAAGAGACGGGTAGACAGAAAAGATGTGTCCTAGAGAGCACCAGCAATAACGTGTATTTTATTGAAAAAATATGTAAAATGTTCACTATATAAAAATGTCAACTTAAGAGATAGTTTTGTGATTTTTTTTCATTCATGTGTCACATTATTTGCATAAGATATTAATAACATCTTTTTTTTTACAAAATCAACTCCTTTATGGGGCCTCAGGATAAAGTCAGATTTAAAGACCTTGAACAATGGCTACCTCACTTTTAGATATTAGCTTTTGAATAGATTTTACAGCCAAAATAATTTTGGTTTTTTCTGCATTTTTGCATCAAGGATTCTTGTCTCTCTGCCTTGTGTCAGACTAAGGGAATTACACAACTACATGGTGAGTTAGCTCAGTTGGCTCATCCTTTGGAAAACTAACTCTGCCAGCACAGGAAAAGCAGAAGGCAAGGTTTCTGATGGCTTAACAAGATATATTGACTCACCTTCTAGTGATAAAATCACTTGATCTAATGCAAAGTACAGAAGTGGGAATATGGTTTTGGGGAGGAAAGCACACAGACTGTTTCTTTAAGTTGTCTCTTGCCACAGGATCAGCTTCGCATCCTTCATGTATCCCCAGTGTACGAGCCATTCCTTAAATTTTACCATCCAAGATCTCTCCTCTTCCTTGGCTGTGACCTTGGACTCCTTTAAACTCCTTTATCTGGGGAAGGTGAGATTGTGCCCTATGACCTCATTGTGCTTACACCACTCCGTCAACAGAATGAATTTTTCTAATGCTGTTGTATGTTACCAAAAAAGTTGTGATACCTCTCCCCAGTTATCCATGACTACATATCCTTGCAATTTATCCTTTCATAAGTGCTTAAAACTGTCTTTTCAGAGGCAGACTAAGCACGGAAAGCACCCGATGAGGAGTGCCACATAAATTAGGAGAGACACTATTATTAAAAGAAGAAGTACTATTCTTAAATTTCTCAAGTACTTCTTGCTTTCTAGTGACTGACACTGGAAAAATAGAGGTCCAAAAGGCAACCATGTACTCCAGTTCCTCTGAGAGAGGCCTTGGAACAGTAGGATCATTTATGAGAACTTTCTTTAAAAGAAATTCACAATGCAGTGAGTCTTACTGATCCAAGGCCTATAGGGCTCCTGAAGAACACTGGACACTGTGTAGATGAACTGTTAATATGGGGAAAATGTCTCCTTTATTATCTTCTGGAAATGGCTCAGTGTATTGCCTATTTCTATGATATCTGTGACAGAGAAGTGACTGGAGAGAGCACACTTCTTTTTTCAAAGAAACAGATGAAAGCGGAGCAAAATCATGAGCTAAGGGCCTGGATCTGCAGAGTGCCAATTTTACCTCATGCTGTTTCAAGTGGAACTGGAGCTGCCTTCTATCTCAATTTCATATCTTTCATGAAGTTTAACAGTGCAAAATTCAACACAGAACTAACTCCAAAGCTTGGCCAACATCGTGAGCAGCTTCAGCCATGATATGTGATTTTTTAGGTTTTCCTGTGCAGGGCCAGGTGGATGCTATGGTCCCTGTGGGGCCCTTCCAACTCAAGATATTCCATGATGCTCCATGCTGAGCTATGTGGCCTGGCAAGAGATGACCAGTGCTAACACCAAGCCTGTGGAAATCACACCAAGTCTATGTCTGAGATGCTGCAGAGAAGAAAACACTACCATAATCCATTGAGAAAAAGAAAACATTCAGGCTTACAGGCACAGGCCTTGGAATAATGAGCCTAGGATCAAGAACAGCTCCTGACAATAGCAAACTTGAAGTTTTTCCCGGCTTCTCAGAAACAGTAAGTTCCTGTAGCAGTAATAACTTAATTGTTCAACTGTGTCCAGAGCTGAGGAAGACACAAGAGTGTTGCAAGCTGGAGAACTGTGCAGGCAGCCCTAAAAGCCAGGGGACTAGGGATCTGCCACAGTGAATAAAGTTGTCTCTTGAAAAGCACAATCAGAAGGGAGAAGCTAAGTCTACAGATAAATGTAAAGTCACTTATTTCCCTCCCAAATACTAAATTTATAGAATTGAAAGACTAGGAGAAATAAAATCCAGTCACAAAATGAGAATGCAACTGTCCTTCACGTAAGTAAGCTCTGACATAGAAGAGACAGAGCACATGACCAGCATTTGGTCACACACTAAGCTTGACTTGGTCTTTTGTTGTGGTCAACAACAACTTCTTCACAGTGTTGTACTCTTACAATCTATGTGAACGTTCATGTGAGAACAGACAGACATTTGGGGAATAAACACATTTACAAGTCTGCTAAGCAAATTAGCACAACTGAAAGGTACTGACTAATTCTCTTTGAAGTTCTTCCCTCTCCTGAATACATACTTCACTACAAACAGTACAATAATCCCATAATTGATTTGTTTTCTCAGCTCCAAGCCTCTGGTTACTATGTCCTGACACTGATTTCACAGGGTTAATTCAAGGGAGCATTTTTAGGATGCCCTAAAAATATTTTGTAGTCTACCCTGCAGACCTACTTTTAATTATGCTGTCCTTGCACAACTTCCTCTTCTGAGCTGATCAAACACCTGCAGCTCCTCTTTCGTTGCCCAGGTAACTGGCAGCAAAAGTCCCATTTGGGAATCCTAGACTGCCTTCTTCTGTGTGCACTCAGTCCAATGCAAATGAAACCCTAGCTTACACACAGTACTGAAGAACATCTCAGAGGACTGTCAGTGAGAAAGCTCTCTGGATTTGACTTTGTGATTATTCCAGCACCTACAGTCACTGAGGTAGCAGATGAGATTACAGGATAGTGCAGACAAGGACAGACCAGGTTTCGGAGGTTCTTTCCAAGACACTGTATCTTCTATCACAGTGCCTAGCTAGGACTAGCTTATCAGAGATTCTGCAGCCAGTACACAACTGCATTTGCTCAGAGAAAGTACTCTGTCAACAGAAAGCAAGTTTCTACATAAGTAAGGGTAATCTTATACCAGGAATTTTCAAATAACAGCATCCATGGCCACGGCCACAGTAGAACCAAAACAGAGTCTTGTCTCATGTACATCAGTCACACATTAAACAAATACAGAATCACTGTAGACCTTTATTCAAAGAGAAAACAATACAAGAATTGCGCTGTCCATATAGACTACCAGAAACATCAGTCACTGGTTCTTAATGCTTTAATAATTAATTCATACGTTCTCCCAAAAAAAAAAAAAAGAGGTAGCTAAACCAGCCCCAAAACTTGAAAGTCGAACAACTAAAATCTACAAGTATAAAATAAAAGGCTATTAAAAAATTTGGATTGACTAATCAAGAATAACTTTTGTTCAAAAAATACTACAGGTCTTCCACAATGAGTCCATGGACATTAGCATTAATGCACATACATAACCGTATATTATGAGCTTTAAATTTAAACTACCTGATTGTATAATGTCTACAAGGTGCTTCTTTTCTCATTCTACTACTTTTCTGAAAGTTAAAGGTGAGAAAAAATTAAAAAAAAGGAAGCAGGAGTTAGACTTGTGGGGAAGTTGTGGGTTTTTTTCTATACTTCTTCCACACTCTTTTTTCAGTGTTTGCATTTTGGGTATTTCAGACATGTAATCTTAGCAGACCTCTTGAACGTAGCAGAAAGAATAAGGGAAAGGAGAGCAAATTGCACAAAAAGGAGAGCTACAGACAATAGTTAAGGAAAGAACAAACATTGTAATCATGCTACATATTAGTGTGAACCTACACAGGAAAAAAAACACTGAGTAATTTTTCATTATGTTAAAGAAAGCATCTACTCTCTATACAATGATTATTTTTATTCAGAACTCCCTCTCCTAAAAAAATTCCCAACTTCTTAACAAATCATACCCACTTTCCACACGAAATCTGGGTTTGACCAGTTCTAGAATTATATAATCAGTGCTGCTCCGGAACCACAACAGACAACTATTCCAGAGAACTCTGGAACCACAACCATGGTTGGCACTATGTCCAGGGCACCACTGTCATTTCCCTTATGCCTCAAACCAGAAACATTAGCTGGGTGCTGCAGGTAACACTGTTAAATGAAACATGGTTTTCCTGTTGCAGTGAAAGTTCTACAGTGTTGAACTTCTGCTTTTCAGACAGCAGTATCTAACTATGAAGGTGGTGAGGGTAAGGCAGTAATATGACTAAAAAATGTATATATTGTGGGGTTTTACTTATTTTGAAAGTCCACAATATTCAGCAGATGAAGAACATACTTATGGAGAGAAAATTCTTGTCATAAGAAATGTCAATACATCTTATTACAGTGACAGTGCAGTAGCATGTCTTTGATATTATTAAATTCACAGCTTTGATAAACAGCCTACAAATTACCTCTTGAAGGGAGCTGCATAATAATACCTGAAGCGTAAACAGAGGAAATGGAGTTTAATTAAGTGTTGCCCAGCTAAATCACACAGAGAAAAGCATAGGGAGGTGGGAAAAATGCTGAGGACTTCCATCTCTGCATGGAGGTGGTAAGACAGAGTGGCCAGGCAAAAGGCTGTATCTGAAAATATACTGAGCTATAGTGGGTTATACATCATCACTTCCTGACAAGCAAAAGCTCCCATTCTAATTCCTGCCTTTCCACATGCAGCATTCATTTTCTCCCCCTTGTACACAGAGGAGAAAAGCAGTATCATAAACCAAGGAAAAATTAGTAAGGATGAACTGCACATATCCTAATTACTATTTAATACTTAAAAAAAACCCCAAAGCTGTTGTGCAATGCACATTTAGTAGCCAAGCAGGAAAGTCCTGGGGAAATAAAAAGGAAGACATAAACACAGATAGAACCACCAGAGAAAAAAGGTGCCGGGGTTATACTGGGGTTGGAAAGTGATGATAGTCAAACAGCTTTTGCAGAATTGATAGGTGTTTTAAAACAAATGGTTGATTTGATTGGCATGATGCTAAATGCTAACATCATGCACTGTTTTCCCAAGGTATCACAATTAATACTCCTTTATGAATAATAATTGATAAAATAATTAATAATATAATAAATTATATATTATTTTAAAATATACATTATGTAATTATATAATTCTATAATATATAAAATTTAATTATTTTATGTTTCATTTATTATTTTAGTGACTATAATTTATTAATAATTAATTAATAATAGCTTATTAAGTGCCACCTATCTTCTAGAACTATATCGCTTCCCACTAAAATAAAAAGTGAAGTACCCTATATATGGAAAGTATACATCTTTGGAAAGTATACAAAATTTTTAAGTATCAAGAGTCCAACACCTGTAGGAACAGGTATATTCCCAAAAGCACATTGCTGCAGTACTTACTGACATCCCACAGGTTACAATGAGCCTGCATTTGACTTTGTCTCATTACGAATAATCCTTGACTGAGACCGTTTCATAGAATCCTAGAATATCTCAAGTTGGAAGGCACTCATAAGAATCATCAAGATGAATCCCTGCTCCTTGCCAAACTACCTAGAACTAATCTGTATAACTAGAAGTGTCTGGATGATGCTCCTAGACATATGGTTTATTTCTATTGCCCTAATTAAACAAATGAACTTTCAGAAGCAGAATCACATTAACAGTTTCCTAAATTTAGTAGCATTTTTTAAAATTACTTGTGTAAACAATAATTCAGTCATTTGATAGGATATAAATTTCTAGACTTTTATGACTGTGAGAAATAATTCCAATTCCTGCTTTTCTCCATTCTGATTCCTAAATTAAAATGTGCCTTCAATAAACATGAAAGTATGTACAATACCTAATAGTTTGAAAGCAAAGTCCAGACATGAATTTAATAGGGAGCCGTCTTCATAGAAGGACCATCGCAACTGCATCACACAGAAATAATTCAAGCAAATTTACACTGAAGTCAAGGACTCCAAAGTAATGCACCTGCCCTTCAGAAGCAAGCATAGGCAGATATGCTAACAAGTCTTGCAGTTTTGCCTTTGCCTCATGAATGAAAAAAAGCTCTTTAAAGTGTTTCATGTGACACAATCTCACAGAAATATTTCTTCTGAGAAATTTCGTGTTTCTTGGGAGTCTAGTCTAGGCTAGTCAAAAGCTAAACTGAAGCTCCAAGAAGTCAACTGCTGGTTCTTCTGTAGAGATTCAGTCTGTTAACTGGAGACTGAGCAGACAAAACAGAGAAGAACTTCAGCAGCAAACTGCCTGTGCAAATAACAGAGACAAGGTATCATCTCCTAATTAACACACCAACAATTGAATATTGATTAGAGTTTGTCACTTTCAAAATAATTGAATCTATCTTGCCTCTAACAGCCAAGAGTGTTAAAGATTTGTAATAAAGGATCTTCAGTTGAGGAATGCTTTGTCAGCTTTGCTATTGTGTTCTGTACACTGAAAGACACATTGAAAATATTTCCTCCTTTTTGATAATTTTCCCTATTTTTTGGTTCCCAAAGCAAAAAACCCCTGGGATATCCTGAGTGCATAAAATTAATGCATACCTTGTTCCCACATACAAAAGTAGATCCAAGTACAAAGGAATTGAGAGAATTAAAACCTAGAATTAATACTGCTAAATGTTACATCATTTACTGGAAATTGGTACAAATTATAAGGGTTGCACAGCAACCCTATAAAAGCTCAGTAACATGAAACAGAAGCGGTTTTTTTCTGCTGGATTTTTTTTCCCCCGCACCAGGGAGACTGAATTTTCAAAGAGATGGCTGAAGTATAAATTGTGCATCTACCAAAAGCTTTTAGGTGATTCCATGGAACAATCAAATCCCGAGGAATAGCTGTACTTGAGATAAACGGGAAAAAGAATCTCTGGGAAGGTATCTGCCTGGTTAACAGTAGTAACAAGTTAAAGGTATAATCCTGCTCCTTGCCTGGGGAAAAAAAAAGCCTCTGACCTTAAAATGTTTTCTTATTTGGAGTGAGAAGATATAAGGAGATGAGACCAAAATCCAAGCCCTAAGAGGAGAACTGAAATTAAATTGAATACTGTTCAGAAATATCCCTTGGAGTGCTTTTAGTTCTTCTTTAGTTCCCTCAGTTTCACATGCATGCCTCACAAAACTTAAGATTGATTATAAAACAGTTGGTTTAAAAATAATAAGTAATCATTCCATTTTCCATCTAATTTCCACCATTTCATGTTTACAAGAGAGATTACTCTAAGTTAAAAATTCACATGTGAGAAAATATATATGTCATATATACATATACACACACGTGACTTTCCAAGATAATTTTTTTAAGGATGGATATTAATTTAATATTAATTGAAATTTATAAAAAAAGTTTTTTTCAGGCATTCAAAAAAAGCACTTAATAAAAAAACCCCAAAGTCATCCTGATTCCACGATCTTGTACTTAACAAAACAATGTTGTGATGTTTGTTTCCCAGATGTTAAAATAACCGGAAAACTGCAACTGCCTGTTCACATGAGTGACTTCTCAGTTCTGTATTCTCCACCCTGAAAGAATTGCAAAAGCTTAACAAAACCTTAAACATGAGAAGCAATTTCTGTGGTTAAAAGGCAATTTAGGTATAACAAAATGAGGTGTTGCTGGTTAAATAAATAAAGAAATTTATTTTACCTTTTTTAACTAACGGGGCAGTCCATAGGTATTCCTTTGCTATTCTACATTTCTTACAATGTGGAAGTGGAGGGCCCTCTACAACTTATGCACAGCTGGAGGTAAACGGTGACACATATCCACCAAATATCCCTTTTTCCTCTCACAGAAGGCGTCTTCTGTGCTTGGATTTTGAGGGAGAATATTCTGGATGGAAAAGTCAATTTCTCATTAAAAGTCACTGAAGCTTATCTTTAAATTGGTGCCAAAAATGGTTCTTGCATTGCGACCTTTTGTGTCCGGATTCATCGTGTAGGGAATTTTTTACAGCAAATTCCACACCTCCTGCAAAGCATGGTTTAAAATGGAAGCTCCAACACAACATTAGCAATGGCCATGCTATGATAAGAGAGAAGAGAATACAATAATTGTTATAGTTTGCTAAGCTCCACCTGGAGGACCTGGTGGCTAAATGGATTACTTGCTGACTTTTCACCTCTGGGATTCCAGCCCTCACTGGAGTGACTGAAAATCATTCTGATCAGTCAAGTGAAAAAAGACCAAAGTGAAATTAGATTGGTGGTTTCAGATCAGTTCCCTCAGTGCTGTACTTCCAAATCACAAAACCACAGCACGTTGAATGCTGCTGGCAGGGGAGAAACTGAGAGGCTTTGAGGCTTAATGAGCATGAATCCAGCTGCCTATCCAGCTCACAAACACCTTAACATAGACTACAACCACCCCATACAAACAGGCACAAAGTAGAATAAATGACTGTGGATTACCATACAAATTAAGCAGGAGGAATCCCTTGCGAATGTGTATTGAAATGCCTGCATTGCAATCACAATAATAAAATTGTTAATCATATTAGATTAATTCTGACAGCCAGATGATACTTTGGTAAATGTTTAAACCAAGTCTCTAACAGTATTTGAGTATTCCTATTAAAAAAAAAAAAACAAAACACCTTCTCTTTTCATTGCACTCACAACAACTAAACAGTCCTAGCATATCCCATGACCCATGTGTACAAGAATTATTTCAACTTAAAAATGGGAAAACTAGGGAACAAAGAGGTTGGAGTGTTTTATCCAAAGATTTTTAAGGCCAAAAAAGGGCAATGTGATCATCTGATCCAATGTTAGACTTCCACCATCTCTGTACAAAGCTGGACAGTGAGAATCAATCAAGAGAACTGCTGTTACCATGCAGGAATTCAAGATTTCAAACCCCAAGCTCAATTTCCTGTTAATTGATGGAACTAGGCATAAAAAATTTGCCATGAAGCCAATGTTTTACTGCAGATGAAACAGTCTTGTCCCGTGGTGTTGTCTTTAGCTGTAGCTCAGCCAGCAAAGACAGACGAAATCCCACTTTCTACAGTGAGACAACTTAAACGGGAAAGAGAGCTGGCATACGTTACATGTGTACGGAAAATACTCCATTAAAGGACTGCTTGGAACCAGTCAGAAGAAAGACCTCTGTCATAGTTTCAATAATTCAGGGCTAGGGGTTTTATCTTTGGTAATATTTTTTTTCCCTTGTCTAAAGTCATATAAGCTTGCTTCTTTGTGGCAGAACCTGCAGAAAATACTCATTTGCTACATGAACATGAGTCACAGCGTAGGTATAGAAGAAACTGTGATTTTGTAAGCTGGAGCTGAGACGTCTCAAAAAGAAGTCTCATCAAGAATGTTGCCTATAAAAATGAACATTTTTATTCATGAGATTATTATTTGGGGGCATCTAGCACATTGTCATGATTTTCATTAAATGTAAAATCAATTGAGGTAAAAAAAGAGCCTGTGAATTTCTCTAGGGGATCAGGCATCGTTCCTCACTCAAAAGTGACGTTGATTTTGCACCACAGAGCATTCTCAATTCTCACATCAGAGCAACAAACAGGAGTTCTTATAAAGCAGCTACAGCAGCCCAGCTTCAGTTTACAGAAGTCTGACATTATTCTTCTCCCCAACCAACTATCTTCCATGCTCTGTTTAACGAGATTAGGGAATATTAGCAAATATTCAACATTTGACTGCTGTGAAAATGTGTAAGAAAAAATTAGAAGTAGATTGAAACATCCTGTGTACGTGGAGGATTTTCAAATATGGTTCACTGCAGAAGGCTTGATTAGCAATATATGATTGCAATCACTGATTATCTTCTTTAGGGTCATATGTCTGCTCAGATGCCCAGGAAATTTCACCTACAAAGAAAATGGGCTGGGTATGCTCCACAACTCTTTCACTAATCTAATACTGAAAAGCCTTCTTAAACACTGTATTTGACCATAGCTCATACAAGGAGTTTCCTGTTTGGAATTATTTGTCTTTATTTAATAATAATTGCTTTATAGGGTTTTTCTTTGTTTATTTTAAAATGGTTTACAGTATAAAACTGCTTTTAGAACTTTTGTAAAACTTGCATTTAATGAAAGAGTATGCCAAAAGACCTGGTTTACAGTATAAAACTGCTTTTAGAACTTTTGTAAAACTTGCATTTAATGAAAGAGTATGCCAAAAGACCTACTAGAAATCTGAAGGCAATTCAAAGTCCTGATAGCTATTTAGTTATTGGCACAAAAATACACAGCTCCAAATTAATTTATTTCATGTATTGCACGTACCTTATACTGCAAGATCTCTCTAAGCCTACTCTTCAGCTCACTGGCTTTAAAACCATTGAAAGGAGACTATATCCATATACTGGACTTTATTTTTTTGCATCAGTCTCTGACAACTGGGACCTGGATTTCTTGCTGTAGTCTATTGAGTCAGGCTTCTACTGAAAACCATTTTTCTCTGGCAAGTCATATGAGTTATAATAAAAAACTTTCTCAGTGAGAACCTTGGTAAAAACTCGTCTGAAATTAATTGGTCTCCATACAGACACCAATATAAGACAAAGGAGCTGATATACTCTACCATAAAAAAGGAAAGGTCAGAATTGCTAATGGCATTTACTGCTATGCAAAAATAAGGGGTTAGATGCAAGTTAATTGCATCTGATGTTTCATCTATTTCATCATAGAAACTCATGTGCTCTGCCTTAGAAGAGCACCACTATAGAAAATGATGTTATCTTTCTTTTGATGCATCACAAGAAATTGAAAATGGCTTTTGAAAGAGTCTATTGGGGAACCAACAGCTTTCACAATTTTTTTCATCCTTTATTTCCCCAAAATGGATTTTCTCATTGATTTTGGAGCTATCATACATTTTAGTTCACAGTAGCCTAGCACACTGAAACATTGCTGGGCACATCTCTCTCTTTTGCCCTCTGCTATCTAGATTCTAGATTTTACAGTCATTCATCTCCCAGTGTGAAAGCCTGCATCATTTTCCACCTGTGCAACCTATTAATAATTTTTAGCTATACTTTCATATCAACTCTTCTTCTTACCAGTCAATCTAAATTAAAAATAAAAATCTAAAAATCGACTTCTGATTGTTTTAAGTAAGCCTTTAATGTTTTGTTTCATGTAAAGAGAAGCATATCCAGTTGATTCCTATTTTCCCATTTTACATGTGCAGCAGTATCCAAAATTACTGCTGGTCCAACAAAATACAGCTAACAGAAAAAAATGTTCTTACAACATTTTTCCTCAATACATTTTCTCTTAAGAGTGGCTATCATTAAGTCTAGTTTCATTTAAGAGCTAGTCATGAGACAGACACATTTTTCTTATTTAAATGCACCCTTGTATTAAGAATCTGCGTCTATTTGTACAGAAAACATAGTTCTTGGAGCATGACCAACCTGATAGAGAGCTACTGCCTGTGAATCAGATGGAAGGATTTACCTTAGAACGGACTAATACTACTGCAGGGCATTTCTAAAATGCTGAGACCAAGTTGCACATTCTTCTCTCTGCCTGGATACGAGATTGCAACCTGATACCACATCCAGGTTTGCATTTCTAGAAGTTGGACACTACATTCAGTCATACTTCTGGGATAATTGTTAAGGCATTCTGAATTATTCTCTTCCTCTTCTGTAGAAAAGCCATTGAGGGAAGAGAATGCAACAGCATCCTTGGCACTCTAGGTGTGTCTGGACACGTAACAAACCCAGCATCTTCAAATACAGACTCTACTCAGCAGAAAAGGCCTAGGAGAAAGAGTCTGTATTAAGAGTGAATCCCAGCTATGATGTCATGGAAGTGTCCTGATCATGTGTACCAAGATGTAGCAGAGAGAAAAATAATCAAAATTATTTAACCAAAAGAACAGGATGGTATGATCTTGATTTTCATGTATTTTGCAATCTCAGATTCTAATATGTGTTAATGACATTTCCCATGGTCTAAGTATTAACATCTTAATTTTATACAAACGTGCATGTTTAAGGATAGAGTTTTTTTATTCATTCTTTAATATCTGCAGCTATGGTTAGAGGAGAAATCAACATATCCAACACCAAGGTACAGTAGTCAAAAGCAGGAGGCGAGGCAGGAAAGCTCAAGGCATCATTCAGAACACAACCTGCCTTCCCAACAACCAATCTCAGCCAGAGAGTCCTTAGCAAGCAGGGAGAGAGGGAGAATGCTTAAATCCCTTTGTGAAAAACCAATAACATTTTTCCTGAGGGAGCTCTGTAGTTTATTTAACAATTCTTAGCTGTTGTTATATTAATCTTAGCTTTTGTCCAGTTTCTTTGCACAGTGGGGACTGTACACGAGCAATGGTTAGAAGCTCCTACTCCCTGAATCTTTCACTACTGTGATGAGGTTCTTCAAGTGGAGGCATAAAAGTTAGTCCCCATTACGCAGCAGTGTCACTCCCACTGGGTTTGTGAGAGGCGTAATTCTCGTCTGTCACAAAAAAACCCCAATAAAACACATTTAATATGCCAAGAGGAGACCATCTCCCTATCAGCTATCTTTACTAGAAGGGCCCTTGAACACCCTTGAGTTCATTTATGCAGCTGATATTGGCAAGGCTTGTTTTTTCCTCTTACTGGTGATTGTTGCTATTTTAGGGCAAATGCTGTTTGAAACAAAAGCACCTGTAATCACTGACACTTCATAAAGTGTCCTCAGGCACAAAAGCAGCCAAACAATGGATGCCTCCTCATACATTTACATATATTTGGCTTCTTTATTCAGAGGAAGCTATTAGACATACAGAATGGTTGAGAATGCTGATATATAAAGACAATCGCATGATATATTTAAATTAGCCCTTCCTCACACCCCAGCAATACTGCTTGGAATGGTATTTTTAATAAAGCACAAAGAGAAATATGCACACAACTACACTGTCATGAACTGAGATTATAGCAGCATATCCTACAAGTAACAGCTCAGGTGGGTAGATAGCCAGACATGGTGTCTAATGAATTAACATTACCACCACAGGTAACGTTGCATGTACAATCCCAGACCCCAGGTGATACCCTGAAAACTCTTCAGTTTCTTTCAGTAAAGTAACTGGTTTTCTTTTAAAGTTATAGCAATGTTTTGGGGTGTTTTGCTTTCCTGAGGAACAATACATTTGTACTTTTAGTGACCTTCTGCCTCTGGAATTTGTCCAGTTAGCATCAGATCACTGTACAGGAAAGGAAACCATAACTGGTCACAAGTTTTCTAAAAGCAATTGTTCCTAAATTCTCCTCTTCCCAAATAATACCTTGAACACCTGCAAAAGGTAGCAACACACAAAATAAGACCAGAAAATTAATTGTAGAGTTGAATACTATCTTATTACTTTAAGTTGGGAAAAAGTTTTATTTCGTAAACTTTGGCTAACCTAACATTATTATTTTAATACCAAGATGAAGCTCAGAAATCACAATCACCAGAACTACTGTAAAATTAAATAAAATAGTGAAGGGAAAAACAGAGCATCAAATATTCTTATATATCAAATAGGCTTCCTTAAAAGAAGACTCTAATTACAAATATGTAAAATATTAATCAATTTCTAAAAAAATAAACCAGAAAATTGTAGCAAACTTATAGCTCTCGTAGAGCCTATAAAAGCATTACCATTTTGTAGTTGTAATTAATTCTCACAACCCAAATATATTCAAGAACAGTTACATTCATTTTGCCTTCCTGCTACTACCACCCTTTATCTGAAATAATTATTTCACTTTCTTCTCTGGTGCCTGCTCCCAAAGTGGTAATCACACTCCTCAGCATTAATTGTACTGCATTTAACAAGCCAAACTCTCTTTGTACCCTGCATGTGGTAGGCTTTCCACTTTTTAATTACCCTAGCTCCACCTGTCCCTGTTCAAATTCCTTTTCCATGAACAAGGCTAAACAAAACTGTCAGGTGAGGTTCTTCCACCATGCTGTACACCATGATTCATCACCTATCTCTACGCAAATGCACTGGTTCCCAGGGGCTAATACCTAATACCTTTTTTATGGACTCAGCATGCAGATACCTCTGATGCATGGGGTTCTAGTAGGTTAGGGTTTTTTCTTACTTGTTAATTTGTGATTGAAAGGGTCAACTCAGTGCAGAAACTGGTATGCTATAAGGCTAAAAAACCCCAAATCCCAGGCCTTCTCTATCCCTAAGCCATGTACACACAGCTTTAGAGTGTAAGGCTGGGCAAATACTGTAATCTCCTTGGTCCAAGGACACGATGATGATAACAACGACAGCAATTACTATCATTTTTACTATTACTATTATTACTGTTGCTGTGTGGGGTTTTTTGGGTTCAACATACCCACACCAAAAAAAAAAAAAAAAGAATCTCATGTAGTAGCCAACCACTGTAGCACTTTTATGCCACAAAATTGAGGTTATCCGTAATGTGCAGCACCAGGGTGCAGCATGAACACATATGGGACTGTTTGAAAGTGCAAAGCCTGTGAGAGTTAAGTGCTACCAGCGCTGTCCAAACTGGCTGCCAGGAATGGTATTTGGAGCTGTTTTTTAAGCCATACCTGACCATTGTCTTGAAGAGGGCATTAAAGCTCATCAGGAAGCATGCTAGAAACTAGAGACCATGCTAAAAATCAAGCAGTACAGTCTACACAAGTATTTAACAGTCTACATGTAATCTAAAGGAATGGTCCTGCTCTTTCTAAAACTGAGTTTCATTACATTTCTCTTATAATCTTCAATTTCATCTGATTTTCCCCATCCTACTATCTCAGACCTCTTCCTTTGTTGACAGTCCCTCCTAAATGTGTGTCAACTGCAACAGCAGAGCACTACAATTTATTAGAATTTAATGAAAAATACTACTCACTCTATTAACTTCTTAATCTTTAGGAAATCCCACTTCTTTTTCACCCTCAAAGCAATATTTTGCTTTTCAATACAATCCACTGTCACATCCCGTTAGCCAGCTCGCGTGCTTCCTAACAGTCCATATACTAAGCTTTATCTTCCCTGGTTTAGTAAGTAGTTTTTGTCATTCCTCTCTAGAAATAACTTGTTATGCTTCAATATTATTCCTGTCATTACAGATTTCTTCATTATTAATTCTAAACTGACCAACTTATTTGCAAGTGTCCTCTGAAATCTGGGTTATAAACTTTGTAGTTCTCCAGAACTAAACACACTAAGCTCTGGAAATTCAGATGCAGTAATTCCCATTCTCATACAATCCATAAATCTTTATGCTTATCATCAGTGCAGCCTTACAGAGTAGAAAATCCAATTCTTCATTACTCCTTTATTCACACAGTTGAAAAGCTTAATGCTAAAGTTTTATAAGGACTTAAATTAGTGTAAAGTGTAAATAAGTCTTTTACAGTACTACAACTTTTATTACACTCTTATGGCGGTCTCTTTCGTGATGTCTTAATACTCTTCAATGAGTTATTTAAACACATTCTTTGGTTCAGAACCACACAACAATGGTAATGTAGACTGACAGCAGTAAGCAAATGAAACTTTTTGAGCTTTTCTAACCCTGACCCTAGTGATGAGCTTCTGATGAGTCAAAATTGTACTGTTAAGTCAATCACTTAGATGATTACAGATTATTTTTTCCTAAAATAAACATTCTACTTCAGAACTAACTTCTCAGCTATTCTCCCCAGTCCCTCGAAGAGCTCCTGAATTTGACATGTCTCTAAGACAAGTAATTGAAGAAACGGAAGGTGGAATACAGCCTCTGTTGGGGGAGAGAGCAGATAAGGTCATATACCGGATAAGGGATTTTACTCTTTTGCATCTGCAAGCTTGCCAAGGGATTGACTGAAATGAAGTGGTGAGCTCCCGATTCATTTGAGGATGTACTCCACTTTCTGGCAGTTCAGTTAGACTATTTTTTAAAATTATTTGTTTTGTGGAAAGAACCAAACATATTTACTCCCTTTTCCCTATGAAAGGAATACGTTCAATTGTGGCACCTCTCCAAGAAGCACTCCTTTCCTTCTGCACATCTCAAACTGGGACACCAGATTCAGTGAAACTTTCTTACTATCCTAAACTTGTTAGTGCCAGACACATTTGAAAACTATTCAAAGGTGAATTTAAAGATTTGTGTGCCTCTAGTTACATGGTAGTGCTTTGGGTTGTTTTGGTTTTTTTCCTTACAGGACAGGATCTGCTTTTTCTTCATTCACTGAGATGATAAAACACCTTCAAGAATATATTTTCTCTTTTTCACCTCTTGTTCTATTAAAAGACACAGTATAACAAAAAGCATATTCCAATTAGTATTCCACAAAATAACCAAACCTCTGAGCTTATTCTCCTCTCAAAAACTGAAAGAAAATGATGGGAGCTAGAGACTTTTTATGATAAAAAGTCTTTATCTCTGTGCAGTCTAAGAGGCAGGTTATTTATTTATCCACTCTTCCATTCATTCTAGCATCCCCTTTGACTGTAACAATTACATCTGCAAGTCTAACAAAAAAGATTACTTTTTAATGTTGTTTTTGGTCCTTTTCTTTTGCCAGAACTTCTTGACCAAGCTTCCTCTGTCTCTCTGGAATTAAATGAAAGCCATACACTGAAACACATAACTTGAAGACTCCTCCAACATTAGCAGCCTTATGACTCGCACTGGCAGAGCAACGCTTGGAAGATAAAAACCCCAAACAGCTACTTTTCAGAAGCACTGCACAACTCCTGACCTACCACTACTGTGTAGAAGCACGGACGAATTGTTTTTGGAGCCAAACTTACAAAGTAATCAGATGGATGTTCCTTCCTCCCTCCCAAGGACAGCTAATTGTAGAATTCTTGTGAAGAAGTAGAATAAAAATATTCCCACATTTACATTTAGAGAGGTAAAACCATAGGCCATTTATGGTCTATCTGAAAATATCCATGTACACAGAAACATGCACTGCACCTTGCCAGGTTTCATTTCTGACATCAGATGCAAAGCAATATGTGTGAGCATGCAGTTTGCACAGGAGGAATGCTTTAACAGAAAAAAAAGAACCAGCAAATCCTTCAATATGCTCCATCTCAGCAATGCAGGCCAATAGCACAATGATTTCTGAGAAGTAGCACTACATTCTCTCCAAAAAGTAACTCATCGTTTTATACCAGAAAGCTCTTGCCAGACTGAAATCCTTCATTCTCAGGACGGATTCAATCACAAACGAACTCCTAAAGGGAAGTCATACAAGAGCGAGTTTCTGGGGGGAAAAAAAAGATTTCTTTCCTACTTCAGAAAAACAGCTATTTAGGTCTTCTCTGTATATCATAAAATTAAATTCCATTAAATAAAAGCCGTATTATTCTACAGAATATGAGACATAAACTCCTATCAGGTGTATAAACACTTATTCTTTCAAAGTACTGTTTCCTAAATACTGAAAATTCACTCCACTTTTGCTAGAACTGGTGGTAATGCTGGTGATAATCTCAGAAGCTTCATCATCTGCATCTATTTTTAAAGAATGTTAACCACTCCCCTATTATGGGGTAACTTCAACAAGCAAAGTATTTTTAAAAAGCAAACTGGTTTTGTTGCGGGTTTTTTATTATTTTTTCCTGAAGATAGGACTAGAGAAATTCTACAAAAGCTAGAGAGCTTTTTTATATAGGCTGCATGTTAATGAATTATTTGCACAAGTAACTGGTCATTACCACTTACAATTCTTCCTCTGTGGGTCTTTGCATTTTACCTACACTTCCCAAGCCACTGAGGATGGATACAAGTTCACTTCCCCAGTAGGAAATCAAAACATCTCATTTTCTTTCAGCGGGTTTTATCACAAATTATTTTTGCCCGGATGCCCTTCTCTAAAATCTCACTAAAGCTTTTCCCAGGCAAAATTATTTTACCATTTATAGTTTCTCTTCTTTTAATTAATAACCTAGGATATAATTGCAATATGACATTTCAGAGAGTGCAATTACAGTTTAATAAACCATGCGGGGCATTTAAAGGCAAAGTGCCCTAGGTTTTCAAGTATTCTGCTTTATTTGCATACTCTTTGACATGCTTTGTGGTTTAGTCTGATGTGGCTTTTCTAATTAGAAATAAACAGAAGTTAATCATTCAGGAGGCAAAGGGAAAGGCACAGTCAGAAAAAATCCCAGCCTATTATGCAGTTATACATTAATTCCATGCAGTAATTTAGACACAGTTTATCCTTTTTTTTTCTTTTTCCTCTTTTTTTTTTTTTTTCCAAATGGACTCAAGAAATAGAGTGATGATGACAAAGGGGAAAAAACCCCAAGAAATAATACAGGAACTTTAAGGCAGAAAAATGTTCTGTTAATGTTTCTTTAGGAGTCTATATATCACCTCTGTCCACATTAGGTTTTCTGAGCAGTACCTTGCAGAGTTCTACCATAGGGAACAATAAACACAGTTAGCTAACCAAATGATTCAGAAAGGAAGAATTTGATAAAGATATCACCCAAGTTGTAAATGGACTCTGCATGACTCATTTGTCACTTAAGAAAACCTATGGTATCATTCCATTACTCATTCTCTAATATTTTGGGACTATCTCCAGTGGGGATAATTACTTGGGAAAAAAGTACAATCAAATTATCTAGGAACAAGGTCAGATGTCCATACAATTGAAAGACTTTATTAAATAAAGCAACTGTTCAGCTACTGTCTTGCAGGAAGCTCAGAGAAGATAAGGATGCTGTGAGCATGGGAAGTTGTTGACAGACTCCATAGTACTGAGCAAAAAACAAATAAAATAGTCATACTACTGAATAAATACTGGTTTAAATTACGTAATTTAGCCTCCACTTCCAAACTACTATTTTCCAAAGTGAGTCACAACCAGAATTGTCAAGATGTTTGTGTGCTCTCTGCTACAGAAAGGCATCTCAGGACCTTCTCAAAATGACTAACTTTGATAATAATTTTCCCTGAAAATATGATCTTTTCCTATTTCAGACTACTTAAGTCAACTATTTTTACAATAACTATTTATTGTGATGAAACGCTCTGAATTATAGGAAAATGAAGAAACTGGACCAACTCCCTAAGGAAAAATCACTAGGAATTTTTCCAAAGAGAGAAAAAAAAAAGTTCTTTTTATTCTTATACTAATGGCAGGATAGGAAATGATGTATTAACTCTTTTTGCAGTTCTCTAATTCCCCTTGTAAAATCTTACCTTAAAATAGTGATTTTCCACTATAATCCCAGTAAGTTGCTAACTATTCTAACTAAATGTGTGCAAATTAGCAAGCTAAGGGTTTTGAGAAGCATGCAGTGCGTCTTCATTCTCGCTGTGTGTATATTCCAGGTGCCGTAATTATTATTTGACTAGTTCATTCCACTTCTTTTTTGGGGGGTTTAATATTGTGTCACTTAAGTGTTTGCTAGAACAGGCCATCAAGGAATAACCATTGTTCACTCAGACCCTCAACATTCTCACCACTAATTTAGTGATCTTGAAAGAGAGAACTAGGAGGTACGGTTAGTTATGTTCAGCACTACACGTTATTATTCAGCCTTAAGAACCCTCACAGTAATATCCCAGTCTGGAAAGAGCTTTCTTTCATTTCCCCTTCATTTCCCCTCCTCTGCCATGCCCCGCCCCACTCCATCCTTTTTATTTGTTACTCTCATTTAATGAACTTTTCAAATGCAATGACTTTAAATCCACAGCTGCTGGGAGGACCATAGAAAAGCCCGTGACCACCAGGTGCTTACCTTATGCTTACACTGAGAGATTGTCTTTTGCTAAATTCCCGTTAGACTTTTAATGAAGTATTTTGGTTCAGAAGGCGGTCAAAAGTAGTTGGTACTTTTATAATGAGCAAACACACACACACACACACACACACCCCTCCCAGTTCTAGTAAATGGAAACTATTTGCTATATGTGCTCATGTCCCCAGCACCTGTGGGAGCTGCTACCAAAGCAGATGGCCAGGAGGAGGATGAAAAGAAGACGGATGAAGGAAAGAAGGAACCAGACGGACAATCCAAGATGGTATTCATCTAATTCTTCACGGTTCTATTTTCCTGTTTCCTCCCTTCTGTCTCTCTGTCCGTTCCAGACTGAAAATCAGTTGCCCCTTTTCAAGACATTTTTCAATTTCACAAGCAAACTAAATGAACACGTTAATTCTGCTTTTATGGGGCTCAAAATGGTGAGCAAAATAACTGTTCATTTATAACAGTGAAAATGCTAAACAAAACTCATGTTTGTGCCTGGAAAAAAAAAAGGCTTACTGATTATGTGACTCTCCCACCATATAGGCAAAAAATTTTTTCTCAACAGTCCAAAAAGATTTGGAATTTATCTCTTCCTCAGTTCCTGACTGCCCCTGCATTTTATCTCTGTTTCTCAACCTCCTTACTCAATTCCTGAAACCTGTTCTAATACGCATGTAAACCATTACTAAAAAGCATATAATTAGACTTAAATCAATAGCTGGATATCTGGATTGTGCAGTGGCAAAAGTCAGGCAATTCCACAGAAATAGCCCCTGAGGGAGATCCTCTGCTGCTCTACAAGGTTTTAGATTTTACTTTCTGCATTTTGACTGATTAATACAAAATGTACCTTGGCATTTTTGCTGCTTATAATGAAAAAGGTTTGCAACATTCAGCAAGATAGACTTACATTTGCCCAATATTTCTAATACAAACACTACCTTAAATTTTCTGAATTACTGCAGCAGATTTTTATTATTTCATACACACACACATAGACACACACACACTCTGTTGGTAAAAGCAGTAGCTGTTTAATGTTTTTTAATGAGAATTAAAAATCTGTTTATTTGATTTAATCAGCTCATTGAGCATTCTCTTTGTTCCTCTAATCCCTTGAATGGGGATGTCAAGGCATGTGATAGCACACAGCCATGACAATAATCTCAGGAGGTTATCCATCGCTGCCATTTATAATAAGTAATGCATTTTAGTACTAATGAGACAGCTATACTCATTACAGGGGAAATCTACTCCTCCCCATGCATAAGAGCAAGAGCGGCAGCTGCCTTTGGGCAAGGAATTATGGAGGTCTTCTGGGTACAGAACCCATTTGCAAAATGGGAGCTGGCTCTGTAACCCTCCAGAAAGGCCCAGTCACTCCATCACCTCTTCAAGTGTCTAGACTAAGGAGCAAATCATAATTATCTCTGGCTGTTCACCTTCAGAACTTCCTCTTGTTATAGCACATTCAGAAGCTGCCAGGGACTCACTGCTCTACTCTGGCACTATGACTGCTATGGGACTCACCAGGAAAAAGAACATTTCATATAAGGTTATGGATAGTTTTCAAGATATACCTGCACATGGCATATATAACATTAGACTCTGAATGACTGGTTGTAGGAATAAAAAAACATACCCATTTTTACTTCAAAGAATAGAACCATCAATTAGCCTACCCTGCAAAAGAAACTCTTTTCAGAGGTGTTCAGCACCAGCAAAGACCACCAGAACTTCAATCAGGACAAACCTCTTTTAGCGGTTTCAATCTAACTTTAGTTTCTTGCACTTAAAACTGAATATTGTCGGCCACAATCAGTTGATACATGTCTGTACAAGCTATGTTAGAGCAAAATATACTGCAACAGCAAAGAATTTTTTTTTTCTGGAGATGAAAATGTGGGCTGTCCCACATAATAAGTACACTTACTATGTTTCTTTAAACAGTTTCCTCCTATTCCAGTTTCCAATTCACTACAATAATCTTCCCTGATACTCACCCTGCTTCTCTTTAAAAATTCATCAGTGTCTGAAGTTGTACTTCATGATGAAAAAAAAAAATCTCCAATATGCTTCAAAGGATTGTGTGATGCTGATTAGCATTCATATGAATGATGTGTGCACTCAACAAGGCAGGTAAAATAAGTCAATATGGTCATCATGAGTGTTCAGTCAATTGGTTTCTGGACAACTACACAGTTCTTTCAATTAAGGCAATTTTTGCCTCTTTTTGTAACTTACTAAGATAGAAAAACATTGAGCCATTATCCTTCAGCCTCAAAGAGAGATGATGACGGTTTTCCCACTAAATTGCAGCTCCAAACCTTCAAAGAACAAAGGAAAACTAGACTGCAAGGGCTAGCGTAGAAGGACCATAGTCTTTCTGGGTTTATCATTGTCAGGTTTGAATCACATGTTCCTTTTTTCTTTTTCAAATCCAACAGTTAGTTGCATTTGTAAGATTTCAATTTCTTTCACACTTTATCTTATGTGGGGCATGTGGTTGCCTTTACCTACACAACTGAAAACAGTTCTGGGATTTCTACTGAAGCTTAAGTCTGCTGCCATTATTTAAGCATTCATATTCATGTTTAAGCTCCATGGCTGCAGAAACAGTGTGAATATCAATCACAAAATTCCCTTCTCAAAAAGGCAGCACAGTGTAACCTCTGTGAAGTGACTAGGTCCTTGCTAATTGCAGCTTGAGGTAGCAGGACAAGTTCTGTTCAGCAATATGTGGAGAAATAATAAATTCCTTAAATGCAGCAGAGTTACCTGAGAGCCTTATTCCGTGACACTGAGACCAGAACATGACCATAAATAGCAGCAGATGAGAAAGCACAGTACGTGCAGTGATACTTACCCGTTTTTCCTAGAGGTGACATCCAAAAGAGGTATTATTACAGAACTGAAGAAATAATTTGAAGAAATACAATATCCAAATTCCCATTGACTTCTCATAGAGATAAGCCTCAAAGGCTGCAGAATCAGACTCCCCTTTTTTAATGTGATAAATGGATGTTTTAAAGCCTTCATTTGCTAACCACATGATCATATAGCCCAAAGCAGCAACCACAGATGCCACAAATTATTTTAAAAGAAAGGATAATTTCCATGCCACGTGTTTTGAGTGGCACATTTTAATGGCTGCTCAGTCTGATGACTTGGATATCATGTCCCATCTTTGCAGAGTGTATCATTCTGCACAGGTAATTGCACTGACTAGAAACAACTGCATCTCCCCATCAGAACTGACTGAGGAATTAATTCACACCATTTGGTGGTACATTTGAAATCAGCTTGGGACCCTGACTCACTCCATTAACCAAAGTCAAGTTACCTCCTGGTAAAATATTCAGGGCTTCTTGAGCAACAGAGAAAAATTATGTAAGCAATTAAAGACAGCATAAGTGTCAATTTAATCACACTGTAGTCTGGTAAGAATGGAGTTATTTCATAGATACCTGTTGTGTGCCCTCAAAAGAACTCACATGCAAGAGAAATTGTTATGTAACAAATTCAGGTGAGTAGAAGTGACAGACACCAGCTTTGCCTTGTGCAGTGAAGTGTGAAGAGAGGGGGAGCTTCTTTTCCAGCTGTAATGAATTCGGTGCAAGCACATTAACAAGCCACTTGCTTCTATTCTGATTTATCTTTACCATCAATTAGATAACTTTTATTTATGCCTTAGGACTGTGCCGTGTTGGCACTTGCTGTGCACTGTTACCCCTGTGAATTTATTAGCCAAAGTTCTAATTTAATCAGTGATTTCAATTTACCACCAGCAAATCACATTTACTGTCATTATGTCTGATAATAATGTTTTTCAACCACGTGGTGCTTTGTTGTGTTTCATTTTTAAATAGTGTCTTCAGTATTGTCAGTCTGGTCACATTAGGCCTTAACCAGCATAAAAGAATGTGCTACTTCCCTGAGGTGTAACTCTCTACTACTCCACAACGTACCACACCTGTTAAAAACAATCAAATTTTAAACTAATGCCTCAGGACAGTTGCTTTTCTACCTCAGTTATAGTTCTGTTACTTTCTGGGTACTGGTCCCAATGGTCTCAACAAAACAACTCATATCAACTAAACCTGCCTGAGCAGGGTAAGGGTAAGGGTGACAAAAGATAACAGAGCCGCTGCTTTGAGCTCCCCCCCAGGCACCTTTTATCATTACTTTGCAACATTAACATTTCTTGTGAATCACTGGGACATCTAGGACAGGAGCTGAAGCAGCCAAGGAGCAGTTACCATAATAAATATGCCATCTGATCTTCATGGATATTCAAGCTGATTACGCCAAAGAGCCCCTCAAGGGGCTTCCACATTGGAGTACCTGCAGCAGGAAAGACTTCGTGAAGCTCCCAGCTACGGATGCTGCTAACAGCCTTGCTTGGGAGATGGACTGCAAGAGGTGAGAAGAGCCCTAAGTCACAACAAGAGAAGTCCTATAAGGGATCCTACAGGCTCTACAAATATTCTTTAGAGATTTTCTAGGCCTCTTAAGAGTAATTCCTTTCCCTAAGGCCTTAATTCCTTTGCTACCTGCTTTTTTGTGGCATGGGGAAACAAGGATCATTATGATTTTTTCATACATAAAATAACAAAGCAAAGGAAGACTCAAGCACTTCCTCCATATAAACATGGCATTTATAATTTTTAAAAGTCAGGCCAATCTAAATATCTGACTGTTTTGCATATAAGCTCAAGGCACTGAACAAAAGGGTGCTGCAATGGTCTTCAAAAGAAAAGAAAGGAAAAACATGAGATGAATGGTGAAATATGAACAAATAATGAATCAATTAGGACTTAAAAGGTGTACTCGCTTATTACAACCAGGTTCTCTCATTCCAAACTTTCATGATTCTCTTTGTTTGATATTAAAATTAAAACATTAATTACAGATTAATATTTCTAGATAATTTGCTGTGTGTATAAACTGTAATTGAAATGTCAGACATCAAGCTGTTACTGAACAGTATTTTGTGTTTTATTGATTGTGCTGTGTAATACAATTTTTACTGTGGTTTTATTTACTCTACTAAGGGTTAAAAGCTGATATGGTTAATGCATCTCAAAATATATGAGAAATAAACCTCTGAATAACAGTATTTTATACCCTTTTTTAATGAGTAAAGACTGTTAATAACAGCAGTGAGTGAAAGTACTTGTAAGTATTAATGTCTATTTGCTCTGTAAGTTAGTTCTTCACATGCACATTTATAATTACGAAGACTTAGGGAAAGCAAAGCAAATCTAATCCATTAGGTAATATTGAATTGGAATATACTTTTCCTGAGGTTCAAAAGGCTTCTTCACATGGTGCAAATAAGTGACAATGAGAAATACCCATACTTCAAAGGAAAGAGACTGATGTTTAAATTCATTTGGGGAAGCTGCATGTTTCCTGGGAGTGAGATTTAACATGTAGAAGTTATACCTCACCTACAGCATGTCTTTGTCCTTCCAAGACATATGCACTCACACCCCAACAGGTTCATAAGGCTCAGTCTTATTACTTCAAATAACCTGTGTCAAATCCTCAGATGCACCAACTTGCCTTTTTGGCAGGTCAATAGGGACAGATTGTAGGCAGACTGTCCTGCCTGGCACACCTAAACTCTACCTTTCTATCACCCTATACAACTAGTATATTAAAGGAAATAATATGGCCAGGGGTCTGTTTTACTAAGTATTCTAATCAATTTAGACACAGAACAGATCCCCAAAAGGATGACAAGGCCTGATTCATCAGAATCAGGAGCTGCAGTCAAGCAATTTTGAGCAGTTAGAAACCTAGGCCACTGTCTTTACCTGTTCTTGTCAATGACTTTGGTTATCTGCCTGCTGTCATCACCAACCTGTAGCAAATTCCCCACATGAATTAAGGTCCCAGATTAACATTCTGTACAATAATAGAGTAAAATGAGCTTCATGGAAGAGTATTTAAGGTGAACTAAAGCCAATGGGGTAGGAATGAAAACCTTAAAAGCCCTCAGAGAACAAAACATGATACTTTCTGAAGCTTATTTCTTAGTTCCCAGCATACAAAATAGTGTGAGGGACTTGTGCCTGATTTGCTACAATTTTAATTTCTTACTTGCTTGATCTTTTATCTATAACACACTAAGAATAAAGTTCCATACAATATATTTAATTTGTGCTAGCATTCATCTTCCTATTGAAAAACAAAATAATCTCTAAGTGTTCCTAAGGCTGACTCTTGCTGTATTTAAAAAAGAACAATGAATTAAACAAACAAGCAAAAAACAAACAAACAAAAAAAACCAAACCAAAAAAAAAAACAACCAGTGACAAAAAACCCCAAACAAACAAACCAAAAAAAACCCCCAAAAATCAAACCAGTTTCAGAGCTTTCCAGATATCCAGGTGGGACTATCAGCTGGGCAGTGAATTTTTCCTGCATTATGTTCCTTCAAAAGTCAGAAGACCTAGGTGTAACACACCACACAGTATAGCCGGAATAATCTCAGTGCTAACAAATAATAAATTGGGCATTACAGATTTCAGATGTATTATCACAAAAAAACCCAAAAAACCCCTTTTTACTTCACCACTGCAATCAAAATAACATCCAAAGAGATAACTGAAGTTCTGGAACTTTCAGAGGAGTGAAAACAAATTCTATTCCATTCTCAGAAAAATTTTGCCAAGAAAATCCATTGTTGATCAAAGGTTCTATGTATTTAGGGTTTGCATATATATATATTATGAGTTATCTGAGGGAGCTACTAATGCTAGTAAAATCCATAAAGCACAGACAAGTAAAAGGTTATGTCCTTCAATAGTTGGAGAATAAAAACGGCTTAATCAGAAGTCATCAAAATGCAAAGGTAACACAGCAACCCAGCAGCCAAATAGTTCATGATTTCCACCTGCATTCTGCCTCATAAATGACACATTTCTAGCACAATTACTAAAATAACAATATACTGCAAGCAGCACAAACTTTTGAGGGCATGAAGAACTCCTATCTCCCACAGCGGACACTGGGAAGTGGCAGGGCTCTGCACCTTGAAGGACTGTGCCTTGAAGTTTCACTTAAAACCAATGGGACCTGGCCTGTGATCCTTGGATGGTTAAAATACAAATGGATAGGGACACAGTGAAAAAGCTTAGATGCTTTTTTGATGAGAGAAATGAAATGGAATGAAGGCAAGCATCTGTTCAGAGGAGGACCATGCACTCTCTGAATACATAGTCAGCCAGAAATAGAGAATATGTAAAGACAGCATGCTTGTTTCTGGATTACTTTTTTTTTTAATATGTTACTGCAAAATTAAAACCTTCACAAATTCATTTCCTTGAAGGGTCTCTAAAACCTTGGACTTCCAAAGGGCAATATCTACAAAATAATAAATGTTCATTTTACAAAGTTCTTTGTAAAGGTCTATGAAAAGGAAGCTCAGCCTAATTCACCACTTAGGCAGTTAAGGAGTGCTTCTTTCAGCATTCCTCTGTGGCCTGTGTCAACCCCATTATTCTTAATAAGATAAGGATGCCTTGACACATGCTTCATTTTCTGTAATAGTCAAAATTGGTGATGCTGGAAAAGCTTTTCAGGCACATGACCTCCCTCTATCTTACTGCAAGTCATCTCTTGTTTACAAGTGCTGGTATTGTGCTATGCTGGCATCATTATCTATATTATCTGCAGCATAAGTTGCATTATAGATTCATTTTTTAATTTTTTTTTTCCTTTGGATGAAAATTCCATTTGCATGATGCCTCAAAAAAGTCTCCAGACGAAACAATATTGGCACCTCTAAATTTTCCAACCTATTATTACTAATAGTAGCTCATATTTCTGCCACGAGTCATTCTCTGGTACCCAAGTGCTATATAAACAGTAATTAATTATGCTTCTCAACATGCTGGTGAGGTAGCATAGCTATTATTTTCATCCTAACAAGAGATTAAATGACTTGTTCAAGGATGCAGAAACAATCAGTGATTCAGATGGAAGGTTTGAATCCTGGGTTCCTGCTTTTATTGATGACCACACTTCCTCTCCTTTTGTTGGAGAGAAAAAATCATAAAATTTTAATGAGTTATCTGTTAAACATCTAATAGTGCATTACACAGACTATCAGTATTAGTGTGCATAAATACATGGTCTCCAAGTATTTCATCTTCACTCCAAGACAAGTAACTTCAGCAATAATGAAAAAGGAGATGTATCAGAAAGAGATCAGAGGTTAATTGTTATCACATTAGACTCTAAAAATATGCTCCCCTTTAACACCTCATGACAGATGCCAGAAAAACAGACAGAATCTGCCACAAAGGAAGAAAAGATGCTAATTTGCAGATAAGCCAGCTATAGTCTACAGTAATAAAGTCAGTTCTTGTTGTTTCTTAATAACGAGCTGTCAGATGGTGGGATTATAGCGTGGCTTGACACCAAACTACTCACAGAGAGCCACAGTGTTATGACGACACTCATCTCCTTCGCTCCTCTGGGATATTTCAATTCCATTACGTATAAAATGGAACCCAATTTCCTTGGTAGAACAAACCAGCTTTGAAACCCTTAATGTAATTCTGTGGGGTGAGCGGGCATGAGGGAAACCACTTCATAAGGAAACAAAATCACATTACTACATCATCATTTCTCACAAATACACTCTCTGCTCTGCCTTGTACCCTCCCTTCTTTCTCCCCTTGCCCCAGGGCACAACATAGTACTGTGCAGTACATTGCCTTATGAATCTTCTTCAAGTACCCAATTATCCTGGTGCACCAGACTTGTCATTACCATGACAGCTGTGTGCAGCACGCAGTACATGCTGTCAGAGGTGAAAGATTGTACACAGGCATCCTGCATTTCCATTACAACGTGGAAAGTGAAGGGGAAGGAAGACAGACACAAACATGCACACACCCCCAACAAACAACTTTGCTAAAGACGTTGATTAAAAACAGAAGTTAAGATCATTTCTTTAAGTGGCAATATAATTGCCAGGCATTCTGGTGCTGTCTATGCCTCCAGCAATAGTCCTCCTGAGTATTTTTTGTCATGATAATCAATGAGGCAGTGTAAGTACATTTTGAACACTTTTAAACAGAGTTGAATAAAACATTCCATCAGCCTGAAGTTCCTCTAGAAGAATTAAGCTTCATATTTTCTTTCCTCTGACCACTTTTCTTCTTTTTAAAAAGTAAATACCTCATTACTTTTCACAAACAGAGACTCACCCACAAAATCCCACAGGATATCACCACAGTAAATGAGTTGTGCTGGCTCAAATAGCCTCCCATGTATAAAAAAATGCACAGAAGTGATCGGGGACACTCACCCCCTTGGTGAGTAATACTGGCTAAGCACAGATATCTGACCCAGGACACATCTGGCGAATGGAATTGTGATGGATCAAACCTGGCACTCACGTGGTGGGAAGTAACTGATGTTACTCCTCTGAGCATATGTTCATGCAAGGTGACATATGCCCTCAGTTCCTACTAATGCCAGTGAAAAGCATATCCTGGAAACATCACAGTCAATATCTCCCTGCATCAGGCCTTTAAGGACAAACCTGCAGGACAGATGAGTGGTCACAGTTCTTAAGAATGGGCCGCAGATTTTCTAATGACACAGTGTTTAGCACTTATATTCTGCATCTCACTTCCTCCTTCTTGAATTATCCCCAGCAATCCCTTGCCAATTCTTCACGTGATCATGCAGCTCATTACAGCTGTAAATATAAACATCCTTTTCCCACAACCTATCATTATTAGGAAACCAGATGGTACAAAAATATCTAGAATAAAAGTGAGATGGTGAGATTTCGTCTTCCCTGAGTAATGGATTTTCTATTTTAAACCAATGTATAATAAGCTTGTAGAAAACAATAATTACAGAGAGTTAAGGATTCTTTCTAAAGACAAGCGGGCTGAAAAGGCTGTGTAATAACTCCTAATTCAAAATTAATTTAATCTACATCAATAGAGACAAATGGAAGCAACCTGAAACCTCTGGTCAAGTATTCTAGCATCAGCACTTGAGAAGATATATCTTCCCAGTCTGAAATGGAAGAGAAGGGGAGCAGCTGCAGAGAGAGAAGGGAAGTAAGCAGAGAACTCCCATCTCTCTCCTTTGCAAAGTGGGAATGAGGTGTTTATTACTCAGCATCAGCTGCTTGCTTTTCACAGGATGATATAACACATGAAGCTTCTGAACAAGATCTATAGTTAATACCCTGTGCAGACACAGCACTTTTGTGTTTACAGAGAACATGGGAGGCTGAGGTTATGAGGAGTCAGTGCAGAAGCCTTTTATTCCATGCTGCACATAACTAAAGGACAAACATTGCTTCCTTGGAAGAGCTGTACGAAACCTGAAATCTGCTCTGAAATCAATGTCCTGTCCTGTGAAACACAGAGCTTTCTCCGGTTTGGAAAACACCACTCCTTACTGAACAACAACACTCAGATAAGCAGCCTGCCTCACAGAGTCAATTACACAGAACACAAAAAATGTGTAGACAGGGAATAAGCACTGACAGGTAAGGATTCAGAAAAACATTTAAAAAACCAGGAATTAAAACACTCTTCAATATCAAACATTTAATCTTTCATAACTTTTCTCCACTTCCGAGGCCCAGGAGCATCACTCTATCACCTTCTTAACAGCATACTCACACCAATGTCAACAGCAGACTTACTCCTGTTTGGAAAAAAAATCTTTGGACATGGCGTGGGAATTATGAAAGTGAGATAAGGGGGTGGAAAAAGGTGGAAAAGACAAATAACAGTAGCAATAAGAGAGTGAGTTCTAAAAAGCTAAACTTGATATTTGTGTATTATCTTGTAGGAGCAGCTCTGACAAAAACCAAACCCAGCAGTTAATCTGACAAATACAAAATATGCATAATTTTTACTAGTTATGAAAACTGCAGCTGTTTTATAGCAGAAGGTTATGAATTTCCATATGGCTTAGATTATTATAATTTCTTTTAAAACCTACAGCAAACTAACAACCAATTATAATTCTCATCTCTCTGATAATGACATTTTTCTAATTAATGTGAATTGCCTTAATTTTAAACTATGCATTATCATATTTTTTTCACAAAAAACTAACACTTACAAAATTTTACAAATGCATGGCCTAACGTATATTCCTAAAGTAAACATCCTCTTGTGAAGCTGCAAGGTCAGAGGCATAGAATGCACACATGATCATGTTAGTGGTAAGAAGGAGCTATAAATATCTTAATTAATTTTATTACTAATCTGCCTCCCAAGCTCCTTTCAAGTTAAAGTCAGCAAATCATCTTCACGTTGCTGAAGCTTTATGAGTGGGAGCACTACATAGCTGGAGGATCTGACAGCTTTTCAGTCACAAGGATGTGCTGCATAATACCTGGACAGCAGCTCTGTGAAGCTTGCAGGAAGGCAGAGAACATCAGTCCTCAGCTTTTTAAGGGCATTTAGCGTAATTAAGTTCTGACTCATCTTAGCTACGTAAAATTACTCTTATGCTTAAGATTATTTTTTCCTTAGCATCTATTAACCCTCTGAATGTTAAATCATCTGCAATTCTGGCTGTAAAAAATAATTTTGATAGCCTGGGATTAATAGTCTTGAACAATGTTGTGTATTTTGGTGAACACATACAAATCTCTTCCAAGCGTGCTGTGCAGGAAACCAGAGGTGCTAAATACAACTTCCATTCTGAAAAGTAAAACTGTAAAATTATGGTTTGAGTCTGAGTCTTTCTGAAAAGCAAAAATAATATACTATATCTTGATAAAGAAAAGGAGAAATTCAGAAATCACTTGGTGATAAAAACATCAATTTCCTTGAAAGGAAGAGGAAATTACTCACTGAATATTTATTCCCTTGCACTTCTGCACATACTCACCTACCCAACAACAGAAATTAAAAACACCACTCTGGGAGATGAAGACCTCAAATTACCAGAACCCATGGGACCATTCACAGTCTGCGAACCATTGATATTAGCAGACTTTCCACATGCACACCAATAAAGATCTATCACAGCTCACTTCCAGAAAGTTTTCTTACTTTAATTCTGATTACAATTGAGCCTCTGATTTCTGAAGGCAAGCATATTATCCCAAGCCTGCCTTTCCATTACTATTACCATAATTCAAATTACTAATGGTATTTTCAAAACCTGAAGTTATTCTTAAAATATACTTTAAATTATTTAATACAACAAAAGCAGTTTATCAATAGAAATTATTGTTTCTTTGATTTGAAGAAGAAAGAATCCCTATATATGATTAAATTTTAAAAATATCTAAAATACTGTTTCCCCATTAGACACATTTTCTTACCTTAAGTTAGGAGTAATTATTATTGCTGCCAATATTAAAAAAACCCCAAACAACAAAAACCCCAAAACTAATAGAGGTTAATGAAAGGGGGAAAAAATGTAACCAAGATGTTCTACTTTTTTAAAACTGATAGTGAATACCCTGCTTTTGTAGAGAACTAGTTCGAGCCTTTCAAAATTCTTCCGTAGAACATGCAATGCTGGCAGGCCATGGTGCTGTGGGGTGAAAGATGTCAGCTGTTCCACCTGATACTGTACTTCAACAACAAATGGCTACCTTTACCAGCTACCAATTCCCTTTAATCTGCTATTATGTTTTATTTCAATATTAAAACTCCATTACATAAATCCACCCAACTGATACCTGTAGGTCATATTCAGGAGACTGGGAAATAGTCTGAGGAGTGTTTGCACAACCAAATATTCTAATACCTTTATATGCACAAATGAATTTCTAATTTTGGCTGATTTATCAAACAGCTAGAAAAAGCCTCACTGTACCTGGCATCCATCAGCTGTGGTCTAAATAGCAAAATTCTACTCCCGTAAGAAGCACAAAAGAAGCGTTAAATTCTGCAGGTGGTGCTTGCACAACTGGAACGTCTTTGAAGAACCAGCAATATTCTGGGGCTCTAACACGGCCAAATTGCTAAAGTACCTACTGTCACAGAGGACTAACAAGTGAAGAGCCTTCACCACCATGTGCCACTGAGCCCAAACAAAGAAATAACACTGGAAACTACCTGTATTATAGGACCATAAGGGAAAGTTCAAAACAAGGATTTGGGTCAATCAGTCAGGACTCGGAGAGAGCTTCTAAGTGTTCAGTAGAAGAAGCTCTATACTGTGACAGGATGTGCCTTCAAGTGGATGCAGCCACCTTCTTCTACAGAAATAGGAAGGTTTTGTTCACTAACCTTATGGTAAAACTATTGGTGGGTAAAGCTTTAAAAGAATTTATATAACTGTAGAGGAAACACTGCTGCTACCTGCTGTTTGGGATAACATGAAGCACTGAAATAGTCTTCATTCTTTTATCATATCATTGTAATAATTTGAATTGGCAGAAGTTTAAAAAAATAAAATTCAGCATTATATTAGAAAGATTTGAATGTATTAGCAATGTAAGTCTTCTGGAAAATTGCCTTCACGCACAGACAGTCTTGTAATTTCCAGCTTCTCTGTTCTTCTCTTATGTGCCTTTTAACAATGCAGCATATTTATACTGTCACGGCACAAAAACATTTATAAGCAGAAACTCTTGATAGTAACAAAGCCAGGAGGAAGCTACCTTCCTTCCTTAACTGTGTTGCAGAGCAGCAGCCCCTTAGCCCCATGCCTAGTCTCTCTCTGGGATTTGTGTAGGAGCAGACCTACCAGTTTTCTTGATCTGCACATTGTGGCCTCCACCTCAAACCTTGCCTGATGGCATTGCAAAGACACGTCTTAAAAGATGGTCTGTGCCTTGCAGGAACACTCTGCATAAGCTCCCCAAACTAGTTTAATCTTCTAATACAGGATTATAACATAAACCTTTATCAACACAATCAAATCAGGAGGTGGGGAAGAAAATGAAGAAATTGCTCTATCTGCAGTAGAATTTCACTCTCAAGACTACGACTGTGTTATCAACATTTCATTTTGAAGTTTTTTAATACAACCTTCTAAGAAAAGATATTCTGCATTTGTTTCCATCAGTCTGACATTCAAGAACACTCACAGGGCAAAAAAAATGCAATTCCATTTGGTGCAACCGATAGGCAATGAAAGTAAAGGTAATTTATGAATTTTGAATCTAATCACGCAGATTGCTAAAATGACCGACATAAAATGGGACACAGCTTTTTGAGATATTTTTCTACCCCATTTACAGTAAACAGCAGAAATGTTTTTAGCATTTAAGGAATGCTAAGGCTGTCCAGAAACTGTTCTCAATTTAAATTCTATTGCCATTTAAAAGAGCTGAGGTGGGAATTGAAGATAAATTCTCCGTATCAGAGAAATTACATCCAAAAAAATGGCAAAACAAATTATGACATGTAGCACGGGTTGCCCAACTGCTTCTCAGTCATGGCCTGGGGCCAAGCGTTGCTTGTCTGTTTGTTTCACACTAACAGCTGGACACACTTATGCATGGTAAACGGCCTTCCTAATGAATTATGCTTAACAATATAATCTATAGATCTTCTCCAAGAGTAGACTGGAGACACTACAAAAACTTGAGACACTTCACAGGCTGAGACTAAGCTCCTCTTCTTCAAGGGCCCACACAATTTAGGTGTGCACAGCAACTACTTCTGGCCACATAAAATGAGAGGGGCTGTGCAAGTCCTCTCCAAACATGGGGAGGGAAGATGAGAAGCCTTCTAGCAGGACTGGCTTCAACATGGGGCTACACTAGGAAGCACACACAGCTGCAGGAGAGTTCAGCAATCTCCAGCATCAGGCAGATATATGAGCTTCTCTCTCTGGTGTGAGATGTCGCAGACTGAAAGGAAGGGCAGTGCCATCCTTCCAGCCTGGAGGATGTTATCCTTGCTCAGGAAAAGCTGGACACAGAAGCACATCTCATGTACTAGGTTGGGCAGGGACTGAGACAAAAGTGTGCATTTAACCCAGTTTACAGGTGATGTAGAAATGGTGCTCTGGAGGTCCTGTCTCAGTGCCCTTGCAGACACTGTTTTGTCTTAGCTACAGCTCTGAGTGATATTGTTTCTGGCATCCAGTTCACCTTGAGGGTTTAATATCCTCTTCCCTCCCCTCCTGTCCCTGCATGCTCCTACTTCACTGTGGTCTGCAATTTAAAGATACACTTTAAGATATAGTATCTGTCTTAAAGAAGAATATGGCAACTCTTCAGCTTTCTTAAACATATTTTTCACATATCAGAACTTAACCTCAGCTACACGTCAGGAGCTTTTGCTCCCTTTTGCAAGAAAGAAACTATTATTACACAACAATAATTGCTATGGGTTTTTTTTAGTTAATAATTTTAAGGACACAATAACACGCATAAAGACGGAGACTTATTTTCAAAAGAGCCTGAAGTTTTCAAGGCATCTTTATTGATTGTTGCTGAGTAATCTGAGTCCTTCAAAAATTTTCAACACAATTCATTAGCCATATGATAAAAAGCAATGCTGGAAAGCGCTCATAGCTCAAAACCTCCACAGAGGTTAACACTGTGCACAGTGATACATGAGTTCCTGTCTGTGTGTGTGCTCTGAAAAGAGGCAACACTCAGTGAGGAGGTCTCTTTATCCAAGCAATATTCTCTATTATCTGAGCAATATTCTCTAAAAATAACTCAGAGTAGAGAGACAGCAGTAGCCTAGAAAACAAATTAGTAGAAGTACCCTTGGTTACATCTACAGAGTAAATTTGACTGTGCCACAGAATGTTCCTGGATGCTGATCCTTAGTGGGTGCTACTACTAAATCACTAGAATATGCTTTTGGGCTGTGATGACCATTGTGCTCCCTAACAATTTCCTGCCACAGTTCAGGGGTTAGTATACACTGGAGACTGTTTCTGATAGGCAGTCTGCCTACAGCCATGCTGGCTGTGCTTAGGAGAACATGAAAAGTGTGTGAAAATGTATTATCAGTATATGGATATGCTGTAACAGTTCTGGCATGTTTAATTTAGTAATGACAGTGTGTGTCAGTTATTGCAGATCCCAGAGGTTGATCCAAATACATTCAGAGCAAGCTATTAATAGATGCTACATTCAGTGAAAGATGTTTTAATTTTTTGAAGTACATGTTTAACTTTGCACAGCTGGTGTGTCTAAATAGCTGCCATAAATGAAGACAGAAGATATGAACCATATTAAAGAAGCAAAATTTACCAAAAATTTGCTTCAAATTTAGAGTAAGTGCTTTACACTTTGTTTCTGAACTCAGCCAGTGAAGGTTTCTTTCCAAATATAGTTAATCAGTTCAGGGTAAAGATCTTTGTTAACAGAAAGGAGGCTCCTACAGCAGCAATCTTTGTATATTGTTGATGCCCAACCTGAGAAAAAAAGAGCATTGCATTTGTGTGGAATAAACCAACTACTGTAATACTGTAATTGCTACGAACCCAAGGTCACAACTTTCTGAGCACTGAGTGAAAATAACCGCTATAAAAACAGAGATTCAAGTAGTGTGCAACACACTTCTGCTACCAGATGTATACTGTCTGTGTTGTTTTTACTTGTTTAGGATATAAAGGGAGTTCTGTTCTTCAGAAGAAAAGAGAATTGGCAACATTCCACCAAATGTGCTTATGTGCTGCACCTCAGGGGGCCAGTCAGTAACTTTATTTTGCTTTTGTTTTGTCTTTACATAAGGGTCTCCATATGCTTTACCAACATATCCATATGCCTTTTCTTTGTGCCTCCGAATAAAAAACTGGGATTTTATTTTTTTTAACTAACAAAGATTTTGTTAACATTTATCTGATGTGAAATGAAAGCATGAAATGGAATTTAAAAAAAATAAAACTAACCAGTTTTATTTTCATCTCTGGAAGCCCACAAATGGGTAATCTTTTGCTACTGTTCTGAGTACTCAGAAGTCAGTTCTATTACTTAGAGTGCAGCACATGATCATGTATCTTAGAGAACTTGGGACAGAGCCTTCTAAACAGTGCCTCCTCAACACATACGGCTAAATTCCTCTTCCAAGAATACATAAACATTTTGAAAAAGCATGTACATCAGAAAAAAAAGGGTATACAAATTTGCTTGAATGTCTGTCTTTATAAATAGTGGTTTTGCTAAAACTTTTAAAGCAATGGACTTAAAGTTGCAAATACATACTATAGCAGTAGTTTATTACATTTAAGTATACTTTTTTCCAGGCCCCCTGCATCTGCTATGCTTTTTTTTTTTTGCTTAGATTTGTCAATGTCGCGGGTTCAGTTCGTAACCGGGCAGAAACACCAATTTAGTGTAGTGGTTGTAAGCCAAATTATACATTACTCTCTTGATGTCTTTTTTGTGAGATAAGCATTAGGAGAAAAGCAAAGCAGGCACAAAACTTGACAGAATATAAAGAGATTTATTGACAGACTTAGATGAAGTGAAGAAGGCTACAACAGAACAAACTTTCAGAACTCTTTTTCTCCCCCACTTTTCCCCTCTCCCAATCAGTATTACAATTTTAGGAAAGGGAAGAAAAAAAGGGTTTTCCCTCTTGCTTACGTGGTTTTACAAAATGCCACCATTTGCAGGTTTGCTTAGAATTAAACAATCTCTGCTAAGGTGTAACACATCTCTTTTCCAGGAGCCCTCTCACAGCTTTATCAACTGTAAAACACAGGCCCTCACATGGGGTTATTACTTGTTTAAGGATGAATCATTTTTTTTCCTTTTGGCTTGAACATAAGGCTTTTTCTTTGCCACTAGGTTTTAAAAGCCTCTCTCTGCTTTATATACATAGCCTGGCATCGGCACTCTTCAACCTTTTCACAAGCCACTCGAAAAAAATGTCCATCCCCCCATGTACTTTAACATGGATTAAAGAGACAAACAGTTTGCAATATTACAGTTCATACCACGGCGAGGAAAGGAGATTTTTAAGCTCCGCGCGGGACCACGCAGCACCGCCCTTGTAGCTTCGTCCCACGTGATCTCGCTTCCTCTTTCTCTCTGGCTCTGAAAGCCGCCATGCTGGTAGGGTGTTACCGGGCTCCATGGTGGAGAGAGAGTCCCCCCCCCGCTCCCTCTGCGCTGCCAGGTGCACAATGTGGAAAAGGGGTGTCTTCCTCTGTTCGTCGCGAAGTCTGCTGGCTGCACTGGAGGCTCCGCCGGCTCCCTGTTCCTCAGGATACCGCGTCGGATGGCCTCAGCCCTGTGGCCAGCCATAGCCACCCGCGGCTCAGGGAATAGTTCCCCTCCCAACAATCCAGAGTCCGTGCTGCAGCGTTAGGAGAAGGGGCAGGAGGCAGAGAGGCAGGGGCAGGGGCGCCCGTCCCCAGCCCCGCGGGCTGGGCAACGGGGGACCACCCCTCCCCCTCTCCTGTCCCTGCACTAAGCCGGAACGGAAAAAAACCTCCCAAATCCCACCTTCCACGGGGTTTAAATATGTAAAATTGAGAGAAGCGTGATTGGTCTAAAAAGCTGCCTGTCGATTTAGGATCAACCCACTACAGTCAACTACTACTAAATAAGGAGATGGAACTGAATAGCCACAAGTAAATTCTTCTCTTGCAAGTTCTCTGTTTACTACAGCCTCTTATTTAAGTACATCCCAATAATATCAGTTTGGACACAGAGGAGGAGCTATCAAGTGTTTATCAAAATACACAAAGAATTGGAGGTTTTAGAATTTTATATGAAAATAAAGATGCGATACTTGGGAGACAGATCTTCTTGCATGGAATAACTTCTCATTGTATAATTGGGGTTTCTGTTTTACACATCTCTAAAGTCTGTTTTAATATATCACCTCCTGTTTTCTATCCTTTGTGTTCCCTTTTTTCTCTTACAATCCCTATATAGATACAGCTTTTAGCTATCTTATTACCCAGTAGCATTTTATGAGTTCTCATATACATATACATATATATATGTGTACAGCCACTGAAAGAGCTACAGTATATGTAAAAAAAGGTTTTCCTTACTCATAGGTGGTGAATGACTGCAGCTGATCACAAATGCGCTTAACAGCACTAACTCTTGTAGACAGAGAAGTTAAAATACAAAGGGCTTTCCTGGTGCATGATAATAATATCTCATCTTTCCAATTGTAAAAGAGCCTTTATGTTACGTATCTGTTACAGTCTGCCTGTATTTTGAATGTTTTCTTTTCCAAGGTTAAAACCCCAGCAAATTACATTTACTTTGTGTCTTGGGGTGACTCTATTATGTGTATCGCCTATCATGCTCTATGCCCAAAAAGTAATATTGTGCCTTTTCTGTGCCTTTAAACTGAGCTTGGAAAAAAAAAAAAACCAAACAAACTTTTCCAAACAGTTTCTCAAGGACACAGAGATACACAAAAAAGTGCAAAACATGTAAGTACACAGAATATGACTTACTATGACAGATACATACTTATTTTATTCTGAACTTTCAGGCATTTCCTTATGAGTTTTCCCTTTCCATGCTGTCTTTTTCAAGATACCTCCATGGAAATGGATCTCACAAAAACATTGCCACTGAGTAACACAACTTTGCAAACTGAAAGCTGGATTATGCAATCAGGCAGCTACATGAAGATAAGAAAAGAACAAGGGAGTTAACACTTAGAAATTTCACTCTGCAAGTTTTAAAGTAAAGAAATGACCAACACAAGGGAGCACCTACAAAACTACATTATTCTCACAATGAAAACACACTGTGTCTGCACAAATGCTCCTTTTCCCCTTAAAACATAGTCGATGGATGCTGGCAAAGTATCTGCAACCAAAAAAAATATGGCCAAACATGTTGATGTTCAGAAGTCAATATAGCTCCTGCCCACCAGTGATTTTTGCAGTAACTGCCAATGACTCCCAGGAAGGCTGTGATTTCCATCACAGTGATGACACATTATCTCTCTTTCCTCCCTGTCTTAAAGGATGTTTTCTGTTAGTCCTGTCCCATTGTCCACTAACTCCTGTAAAAAAGCTAGCACGTTCTGGTCCCCATGAGCAGGTGCAATGGGAAATCTAACATTGCTTGTACCATTACAGCACCAGCAGGGTTATCTTGACTCTTACGTTACTCTGCCTTAAGAGTCACGTTTGTGAAATAATGCAAACTTTTCTGCTTTTTAGAGCAGTAATCCATAAACATCCAAGACAGCCAGAGAGAACTGCAGCACATTTCACTACAAGAGCTCAGAAACAAGCGGTACTCTGCAAGAACAGCAGGAATTAAAAGTCTGTGTGAAAGCCCATAGTAGAAGAGAGCGTACTTTACTCTAGTCTGACATTCAGCCACCATGTTAATAATATGGCAACATAAAATGAAGTTAAAATAAACATGCTTCATAAAGCTCAAGGCTAGGAGAAGAATCAAAAAAATACAGGGTGGCAGATCAATTTTTTCTTATGCAGTGGCGCTGGTTAAAATAGTCTGGGCCTGGCTTTCCATATATTCCTAGGTTGGCAACAATTTTATAATATCTGTAAGTGCTATCCCAACTGCTAATTGATTTTTGAAGGATTTATTTCTTAGTTTTTTTAAAAATAACCTGCACAATTAGCCTGCAACAGAACAATTTTTGTCACAGACTTCATATCCTACAAGCAAGCACGAAAAAATTTATTTTGAAAAATCAAGAGAAAACAAACTTTGTAATTTTTAAATACTCTTCCGACATTGCCAAGAAGAAACAGTCCCTCAAACTTCAGAGAAGCAAAAAGTGAGATATATACTGGTGAAAGGGACATCTTTTCCATAGGTACTGCCTCATGATTAGATGCTTGCCCAAAGACAACCCTTCTGAAGCCATTTGGTTAGAAAACTCTCCTGATAAGAGCAAGCTATGGGCTTGAATCCCAGTAGTCTATTAGGATGCTTCCAAAAAATTCTCCTTAAGCCTTGATTCCCCACACTCAAAGAAAAAACAAAATCCCCTAAAAATGCATCTACCAGCAACAAGAAAAAATAACTTTTCAAATGACTATGCTGCTGTGATTTGAATCAGTTCTCTGTGCTTGGTTAGCCCTTTGCTCCTCACAAGGGTGGTTCTGGCTGCATGTGGAAGACAACTGGAATATTTAAAACTTGACATGAGCTACTAAAATTATTTTGCTTGACTTCAAGACAGACTTTCAGCCAGAGAGGCTACATTTCAGATGAACACAGCTTCTCTGTATCTCACTGACTTCTAAGACCTGAAATGAACTTTTTCCTGTCAGTAAAATTATTGTAACTTTGCTTCAAGGAGTTTTTAACCCACTTTATGGTGAATTGAATTTTCTTTCTCTAAACTACTCCTATGTTTTTCACAGTGTACACAGTTCTGCTCTGCACTGTCGACAAACTTCACACGGTGGAAAATTTGCCTTGTATCTTTGTCTTACTGCCTGGAAAACTGAAGGGAAAGATGTTCAATTTCCAATTATATTTTTCAATGTCCATTAACAAAGTACATGGATGTCATACAATACTGCCACAACAGTAACCACACCTTTCCCTATAACACCTTCCTTCTGCTTTTCCGCTTCCTTGTGCGAGATGACAAATCAACTGATTTTCACCACCATTTATACTTACAACCTCAGAGTTAATTATCACTTTGCTTTTTCCTCTACCACACAGCTGAGATTCTCCAATTCTACCGCTACGTCATTCTTAGCCTCTCCAAGACCCTGCTTGTGCTTCCTACAGACAAGTCTATTACTCAGACCCTTACTAACCCTTAAGAACAGATAATTCCCGTCCCTTGATTCGTCAAAAGACTCCCCTCATTCATGCAAAACACAGCTGGACTAGCCATCTTCCTCACCTGTCGATTTGATCATGTCAAGTCACTCCCTCTTTGAAGCCTTCCATTTCTATCACATCAAATTTAAGCTTCTTGTCATCACATTCAAAGCTTTAAATCGCCTGTCATTGTCCCCCTGTTCCCTTGACCAGCTTTCCTTATGCTCTGAGTTCCCTAGAGCAAAGAACACTTGTACAAAGAACTCCTTGAACACTTGTAAAATCATTAGTTGTATGACAGAGGTTATTACCACAAATAAATCACAAACAATAAAAGACCCCATCAAACCTCATTTTTTATTTCACTGTTAACCTTGCAAGCTAATTCCTACAGCTCAGACACTAATGAGATAAATCTCACTTTCCAGATGACATCTGAAAAATTTCTAAATTATTAGCCTCAAAAACTCTTCCCAGACTACCAGATAAAATTGCAGCACAGAGAAACTGAGACGTGCAGATGTACAGAAATGTTTTAAATAACAAAACTGAGGACAAAAGAACCAAGACAAATTCTCCTCAAAGGAGGCTTACACAACAACAAACAATGCTCTTTTGCTTCTAAATAGAATCCTATGAAGAGTTTTATGACTTTCTATGCACATTATATCACACCATAAACTAACTGCTTTCCCACGTCACTCTGCAGAGTAGCCCTCTTTCTCAGGTGTGTCAAACTCCAAAGAAAATTTCACATCTGCCTTCACTGCTTCATAAGATTATTCTGCATAGTGATATAGCTACTTTATGTGCTTTTTCGCCTACTTTAATATAGAACTCATATTTAAGTAGTACACTTGTGTGGTGCTTGACTGACTGCAAGGAAAGACTTCAAAACTGGAAAAGCTGTGAATCTTGTGGCTGAATCTTCACCATTTTTCATTTCCAGTTTCCCAACACCTTGCTACAGATATTAGGCAAAACCCCTATTTTCTAAAAGGGCTTTCTCTGGACAACAAGATTCTTTGACATTAAATGCCGAAAAAGTAAGAGACAACTGTGCATCATCATCCAACTCTTCTCCAAGGGTACGTCATTCTGCATTTGAGACAAGGGCTAACTAGCTGAAAGGTCCCATATCTGCCCTGAAGCACATCCCTCTTTAAGTGTATTCCAGCTTTCTGTGTGTTAATTAAGACAAGCTAGATTTCCACTTGAGCTAACTTCAATATGTCAACATCTGTAGCAGATTTAATCCCTTTTCCTGTAGCTGCCTCTACATCAAATGCATGCTATATTTTGATCAATTCCCTGCTTGCTCAAGACAGATTTAAACACCCATGACAGCTCAGCACAAAAGGACGACTCAAGCTTTTAAGAATTCCAGGAAGTGCCACTGGGAAAACTCCTTTGGCAACCACACTGCCCTACAGCCTTCACATATCCTCTGTGATGGTAGAGGTACTTGTTGCTCTTACCACTACTCCCTCCTCTCCTTTTATTACTTAACCATTTCACTCACACACTGAAATTACCGTACAATATTCATAGTCCATAAAAAAAAAAAAAAAAAAATCAGTATCCATTAAGTTCATGCAAATACTTTGGGCACAGCCAGTGGATTCAAATAGGAAAACACACAATAAAACCTCATTATGCTTTTTTTTTCCCTGCAGGAGCTATATTTCCACAATCTTGCCACAAGTTCACAAAAACTATAAAAAACCCGTGATGACAGAAAAATCTGGTGGATGCATCTGATTCCCAGCTCTCTGCTACCACTGTCTTCTGTGCACCTTTGTTTCCTGATCCTGACTTTATTGATCTTGACTCCTCTGGTTATGGTTTAGGGACATTATGAGTGAAGCAGATCTGAAGTACACTGCTACTGCAGAAGGAGCTCCCAGTGTTGCCAACTCTACTGCCATTCCCCTGCTTTGATCCCAGTCACTTCGTCTACCCCTCATCCTCCTTCGCACCACATCAAGTACTTGTCTAATTTTGCACTGGGTAGACTTATTCCTCAGAAACAAAGCCTGAGCAGAGGAGCTAACCTAAACAAATTAAATGAAAAGTTAGTAGGAGCCAAAGCTGTGGCAAAGGAGATGGGTAGAACTGTGTGGTTTAGTAGCAGACAGGAGGAGCAAGAGAGGACTCATCTCTACACCACTCAATGAGCTCAGCTGTAACACAATTGCACCTCCAGGCTGTGGCTCTCCAGCAGACTAAGCAAAACAGCTACTGGTTACTTGGACCTGTGTTTCAGTGGCTTGGTGTGGTGAAATGCAGGTTTTGTGAATACAAGAACTGTCAAACATGAGTGGGATATGTGCAGCAAAGAAAGGGGCAGAGTGTGACTACGCAGCCAGCAGTGAGACCAACTTAAATTCCTGTAATGTGCTTGCAAGAGCTTCAGTTATTTTTCTGAGACAGGAACTTGTCTCATCTGCATTCATATGATACAACTTCAAACCCAATAAGGCCATTAAGTGCAATCACACTGGAAAAATAATAAAACAGATAAAATTAGATGTCAAATTGAACATGTCACTTTATGATGTTTGCTGAACTAGCCACATTCCTAGTAAGTGATAGCATCAGAGGCATCACAGATTTGGCTTAGAAAATGCCTCAGAATATTTAACAGATCTCATACAGATATTCAAAATGACAGAGTCCAGCATGAAGCGCTTTCATTTTGGAACATCTACGAGCATCGGGAAGAGAACTATAAATCCTTTATTTTTTGCTTCCAGACTATTTTTTCTAAGACAGAGAGAAGAGATGCATCAAGTCAAATACACTACAATAATGTAGCAATGCATGGGACCTTGTTTAGAAAACTGATGCTCTTTCTGTGACAATTTGTAACCCTTTTTAAGACTCTTCAAAGATTAAATAAAATCTGACAGTTTTCTTCCTACCATATGTAGAGGTAATGAGTCTATCAAGTCTCTTGAGGCAGCCAGCAATTATCTCTGACATTAGATACAACACACTTGCATTTACCCACACAAACATAATTTTAACTATGGGCAAGAATGATTAAAACTTTCGAAGCTAGTATGAAGTAAGGACAGAACAGCTGGCAAAATGAAAAAGCACTGCAAATAGATTTAAAAACTGCAATGTGCTGATTTTCTCCTGATTGCAGTTGTGGCAGTAAGGATACCCATCAAAAGACGTTCAGTGAAGCAGTTTAGCCCACTCCACCAGTGAACAGTTTGTGCACCTGCAGACTCACTAGCTCTTAATAGATTCAATTCTCTCTAGGTCTGGGGCACACCTTCTCTGAATATTTTGGTGCCTCTTTGAACTCACTCTTCCTCAGTCTTTACTCTGACTGCAGGTTCCCCTTGTTCCTAGTTTTACCAATTCTGGCTAAAGAGAGGAAATATTTAATCCCCTCTGTACTCTACAGGGTTTGGAAATTTTAATTCAAACCATAAGAATAAAGGTACTGGGATTGCCTACTCTTGTCCAATTTCAGTTTCCAGAATCTGAAAATTTCCAGTATTCTAGGGCAGGCAGAATGTCTTGTTTTCTTGTCCTCCAGTCATCTTTGCACAGGGATGGTTAACAAGCTCTTGAATGCACTGCCCCTCTCTGCCATGTAGAAAGGTTGAGAAGTGTCAGATATTATTAGTTATTCAGTAATGCTTTCTCAGAAAATTCACTGTCCCTGCCAACTTGGTCAACTTCAAGACACAGCCCAAATTCAGGATCACCCTGCAATGGCTCTCAGGGACAAGCTGTCAAATGTTCCTCTCAGCAGGTAATACATCTGCAGTACAGTCCTGGGTAAGGTTAGATTTGTTCCTGCTGTAATACGAGACGGAGATCCTAAAGTAAGACAGTGACAGTTTGACAGAGATGTATCTTACTGTCATCCTTGAAAATTGGTAGTTTCAGGCCTGTATGAGTTATAGCTACACAGTGATTTCTGCTATGCAACCCAGTGAGAAGCTTCCCATCTTTTCGTTTTCATCTTCACCTGTCAAGTCCTCAAGTCTACATCACAGGAGAAACTTGGCCTGCTTTCTCCATTTTCCTCTCAGAGCAGATACTTACTACAGATAAGCAGCTATTTGTTTCCACATGACTGCATACACTAGCCAGACCTGCTTTGTGAGTAGCTTACAAGCTGTGTGTATAGGTCAGCATCTACCTGTGAGCAAACCAAAAGCTACAGAAAACCTGCAGGTACTGATGTGCCCAGTCCTGCTCACACCACCTCCAGTGTGCCCCAATACAGGTACAAGTTGAGCACTAGACCTCTTCCACAGCAGCGCTCAGGCCTGCAGTGAAGGGATGTATGCATCTAGGACAGTAAATTCCATTTTTACTGTAGTGCTCTCATCTCCATATGAAAATGCTGTGCCTTTGAATATACAGGGCCTGTTGTATAGGACTGATACAGATCAGAAACTTTGCACTGAGACTGGAGGGAGCTGGGGTAGAGTAAAAAAAAAAAAAAAAAAAAGAGCAAAAAAACCCAAACCCCAAATTCCACAGTGACTACTTGCATGAGACAGCACGTCTACACTACAGTACAGAAACAGAGCTCTATTTTAAATTACTTTAATTTCCTTCACCCACTCCCTGTAAGTCATGAGTGCTGGAGACCCCTGAAGTCAGAGTTTCCTGGCACTGAAGATCAAGCCTGCTTGGGCGATGCTCACTTTGGAAAATCCCTGTTGTCAGCACATGGGAATTTTTCAAGCTTGCTTGAAAAGAGTTGCTTTTCTTCTCAGCTCTACAAGACAGAAGCCTCCCCCACCATTCCACAGTTAGAATTATAAACCCACCATACGTTTGAAGTAGATACATATAACCTTACTAAGCCTTCAGAACGTCTATGGTTAAAATTTATTTTGATCACCTCTACAGCTTTCTATTGTTACAGCATGATGAAAATTAACAGATTTGATGTATACTGTGAAGGTGCATGTTAACTTTTGTGCCTGACACAGCAACTGGAGGGAGAAGGAGAACAGTAATTAAGGAACTATCTGGATGTTGTGCCAGTGTTAATTAGACACTGCAAAAGCTGATTTAGCCCCACAACAATTTTCACTGAGGTAGTCACTTCAAGCACTTCTTAAAGGGATCTTTCTGTCAATCATATAAAAAGATTCCTGTTTTGCGTTTTTTTTTTCTCTGAACTGTCATAACATACTTTAAAACTTGGCACACAAAAGAATGAAGATCAGACTATGCCTCCTCTCATTTTCTCTGCAATCAAAACAAACTCAATATTTGAAAAGTCAGGCCTATATGTCTTGTGCAGAACGTGTCCCAATGTAGCCATATTTAATTAGTGAATGAGTAATGTACTAGGACAAAGCAAAAGTTCAGTCACTGCTTCCACTCTATTCCTCAGAGGTGATCCAGGTAAAAAACAAAAGATTTTAAGAAATCTACATATTTTCCACTGTTAGAGAAAAGGAAACAGATCTAAGAAAGCAAGACAGATTTTTGTAGGAGAGTAAAATTGTCAGGCTTCTAGTTCTTATGTACCAAGCATGCAAGATATGTCATGTCCACAAATTGTTGTACTGGTAGCTGGCATTTTAGAATGAATTAGGTGGGTGGATGGTTAAATGACAACAAGTACTGTATATCTTTAGCCCTCAAGGAAGAGAGTACTTCAGACCTCCTTAACGTGTCTTTTTTTCCTCCTTTTAGGTAATAAATTTTTCCAGGAAAAGGTCAGGCCAGTGTGACAGAAAATCATTCTGATCTGAAGGCTGTTAGGAGTCATGAAAATAACATATCCTGCTATATTCAGCCAGGCTGGATTTGTGCAGAAACCTGCACAATGCAAAAACACAGGAGGATGTGTGTTGGAGGAGAAATAAAAAAGCAATCAAAAAAAAAAACCCAAACACCAAAGCCAAACAAATAATAAAAAACAATAATAAAATTTTTAAAAAATTTTAAAAAGGAAAAAAAAAAGAAAGAAAAGCAAGAAACAAAACCCCTGCAAAGAAAGTTTTACCAAAACCAGCAAGGGAAGGAAAGAGACAATGGTACTTGTTTTTGAATACAAAGCCTCCTGTATCTATTCTAGCACAACTGTCTACCATTTTTCCACATAAAAAGAGCTACTTCTTTAGATTATTTTAGAACAAGTTGGGGTAAATGCATTTTTGAATGGCAGTAAACCTTTCAAAAAGCACGGGGGTGCATCTTTGAGGTGAGTTGCATCTCTTTCCTTAAAATGTGGTGACCAGAAGAGGGGAGCTAATGTGGAGGGAAGATAAGCAGTGGCAGGTTTAAAGCTCATGATAATGCAGTGATCTAGCTCTAAGACACGTACAATAAAGCTTCTTCGAAGACTTATTTCATTGCATTCTTTACCAAACAAGGAAATCTTCTCTAATCTGCAAGTAAAGGAAATGACAAGTGTGAACAAAAAAATGAACTGGTTACAGACTATTCAACCTTAGATTATATTATTCTGAACTGTTAATTAAACTCTTTTTATAGCTCTCTCCTGAGTCTGCCTGGGGCTATACCTTTAAATTACCTTTTAATGGGAAATTGATGTGAACAGCATGCAGCCACAAGACCAGGGAAATGTGTCCCCATTCTTAGGATGTCTGCTGTGCACATCAATGGACATGAGGGGCTCATGTAGAACTGCTACCTCTATTCTTGGCTGAGTGAGGAGACAGCCAATTAATTGGCTGTCAGGAAATGCATACAGCACTGTAACACTTGGATGGAAAATGAGAAAGAGCATACAAATCAGAGAAAAGAATACAAGATAAGCAGGTCAACTATCATAAAAAGTGTGAAAAGGAAAAATAGCTACTGGAAACAGATGAACACAACAGTAGCTCAAACTTTCAATTCGCTGTATTTATACTGACGTAAGCTTGGCCAAAATGTTTATACAATGACATAAACCACACTGTGATATATTCTGGACTATTTCCAAAAGCTTGATTTACACTTAGAAGATAACCCCTGGTAGCACATGTCAGATGAATGGTGTAAATGAGATTATTGATATGATAAACTGTTACAAAAGAAAACTGAGAGAAAAAGCAATGGCTTTATGTTATAGTTTTAAATTAGGAATGTAAGGTAACACTAAAGGGTTTATGGGGTTTTGTTTCATTATTATGTCTGTCTTGTTTTGCAGAAAATACAGGTCTGATACAGCCCGTAGCTTTAGCATCTTAAAGCTCTTGTCAAACACAGCATTTTCTGATGGGTCTAGCCTGAGAGAATCTGGCAAAATAAAATTATATAAAATGCAAGGTATGAATTTATACCTATAAAAAGGCAAACTGAGTCAAATAAGTCATAAATAGAATGAAACAAAATCAACCTAAATTCTGCCCTCATGTTCCATCATAGAAATATCAGCTTTCATGCAGGGTACAAATGTATTCAGGGGAAGTCTAACTCAGAATAACAGGACTGGCAGAAAACATTTAGAATTCTACAATCTAAAGAAAGACGACAGTCACCATTTTTGAACCAAAGAAAAACTACATGAAGAAAATCACTATATGACACATAAATGGTCAAAGTCTTGATTGAACTTCAGTAGTGATATAAATCAGAATAGCTATGACGGGACCTGAATTCATGACAGAATTACAGGTCAGGTCAGTGCCCCACTGCTCAGACATCCCTGCGACCAGGGAAGTGAAAATATAATAGCTCCAAGGAACAATTACTGAAACAGTGATTTCTAACATATGTATTTAGCTACATCAAATTATTCCATTCTTACCTGATAAACTACTATGTAATATAAAAACCAAAAGCCAGTGCATTTTTCCAGAGTTTCAGGACGGACTTTGCCTTTTACTAATAAAAACAAAACCATAAACCTAAAAATCTTGTTAAAGTTTCAATCACATAGAAGTTGACATTTAGACAGAAATATCAAGAATAACTGCATCAATGCAACATCATGCTGTGCACTTCTGTTCTTAGTCATTTTTAAACAATCATCACAATTTTAACTAAGAAGCAAAAAGCTAATCACATTCAGCACAGCAGAAGCAGGCCTAAGATCACAAGCCTGAGCATCTTGGTTCGGCAACCTAAAACAACATTAAGGATATATTACAATGTCTGTTTCATTAAATATTTCTTAAATAGCACCCACATCTTTGGTTTGAACACACAAGGGCTGATCATGAGATTAGAAAAGCAGATAATCCAGCATTTCATAACCAAAATCTTATCCTTCTTTTTTCCTCCTTAAGCAGAGCCAGCAGGAGAGGGAGTAATGATTTGCTGTTCCAACAGGTTATCAGCTAATTGATATAGTCTTATTGGGCAGAAGCAGCAAGGAGGGAACAGTAGGAATGGGTCACATCCTGCTGACTCAACACAGCTTGAAAAAAAGCAAGGCAAATACTCACGATGGATAAATTCCTTCCCATTTCCTCAAAGAAAAGGAATGTGATATTTGCATGCAAATGGCATCCTCATGAATGATCATTTCCATAGTGTATTTCAGGATGTTGACATGTTACCTGATCTTTAAAATTCCTGAATATGACTCTCTTGAACCATATTTGTCTCTACTGACATTATACTGCAATTGCCAAGAAACAGCATTTCTCTTGAGAGAACCTCAGCAAAGATAATCATGTAGCACATAATAAAAAGTTAGGCATTGATTTCCCCTCCTAAGAAAGATGAGTTCTTCTTGAGAAGGTCATTGACCACCCAAAAGATCACAATAAACCATGGGCAATTGGCTAAGGCTTTAGCCTACGCAGTAATTTTGAAGCAGGTAAGTGGAATGTTCTACCACATGAAATCTACAATGCACAGCTGGAAACAAAAGAGTAAGTACAGAGCATTTAGACTTCCAAGTGGTTAAAGGTACAAAGAGGCATCAAAAAGGATGTAAACATACCTTGTCACAATTTAAGAAGTAATTTTAAATGGATCCTTTTCATGGAGGGGTTATTCGGAGTGGAGTCTAACTCTTAAACAACACGATTCTGCTGTTTAACTGCCATGCCCACTCCTGCTGATAAAATGCCACCACAAGGGGAAAAGAAATCTTTACAGCAGACAAACCGCTTTGCCAGTGGCAACACTGAGAAAGTAACTTTTAATAGTCAATCGGTTACAATTGTAACAAATTGCTGAATTGGACATATTTTTTAAACTCAGCTCTAGTATCAGACTACTTTAAAAGGTAATCAAGCATAGTTAATTACTGTCAATTACTTTTTCTTACACTGTGTATAGGTGGCACATGTTGAACAAAACGATTGCTAAAACACATTATTGCTCCTCTCCCTGGGAAAGACAAAGAAGATTCAAGGATCTCGGGAGGAAAAGAGGCTGCTCCTGGCTACTGTTTCAAATTGTACTGTGTCACTCTTCCATTCAGCTGTATAAATGCAAGATACAGAATGAAAAATATTACTGATATTCCCCGTGCACTAAAGTAGAACACACAATTTACTTGTGTACATTTTTCTTAGGTTTGAATGCTGATTCCACAGAGCCTTCACAATAAATTTTCTGTTTGTTTTCCTTATGGAGAGAAAGATTGAAGGAAGGAAAAGGAGGGAGAAGGGATGCACAGAATACCTACAAAAATAACAGAAAACCCTTCAAAGTAAAAGCTCACCATTTCAGGCAGCTTTTAGTCAGGATAAATACAAAGCACAGTATTCACTCATCATCACACTTGTGAAATATTTCTTAAAAAAACCCTACATATTCTCTTCCGTCAAATCCCCTTAAAAGCCTCTGCTGTCACATCTACAAGAGCTTGATAATAGTGTAGGCAATGCATTATTGCAGAACTATTCATAACCTTGGATTTTACAGTTTAGTATCAAATGTTATTAAGAATACACCTTGATTCATAAATATTTTTCCACACATATTGCATCATACATATTACTCTACACATACTATTTCTAATAGAATTTATTTTTAAGCATGATTTACAGAGACACACAACTGTAGAATGCATATTTTTAAAGATAACATTTAGAAACTTTGAACCTTAGAACCCACACAGTGTTGAAAGGCTGCCCTCAGAAAGGACTGTGTCAGGATGAAGGCAGCTACAGCCTAAACAAGCAAGGAGATTATGCATCCTCAGGCACCTCACATGGCACAAATATACTCCATTCTTCCCTCCCCTCCTCCCAGGTGCCAGCATAGATGCTCAGAGTTACAGTCTCCTACTAAACAATGTATTTGGATGTCTTCACAGTTCAGGCATTTCTTCTTTTTACACAGTGATGTCATAGGCTGGTTTAGAACACTTACAACTTTAGTCTGATACCTTCAACGGCCATATTAAAAACACCAGCTAACGAAAATACCAAGAAGAGAACAATAACTAGATTTTACGATTAGTGTCCAGGTATTTTTTGAATCCCTCATGGTTCAATGAGCCCTCATTTGGTTCAGAAATGCTCACAAGTACCACAGTTTTCCCAAGTGATATTCAATTTAAGTAACAGTTTATTGACTTGATAGGCTATAAAAATCTTCAATTAAAAGAATATATTTAGATTAACTTTCTTTATCCTAATGTATTATCTGACTCCTTCTGCTACACACAAGGGGAAAGATGCAGGAGGCATGCAATACTAAAGGGTTTACCCTCATTCCACATTACTCATTTTAAGATTGATACCTGAAGGACTTCAGTAACTGCATAATAAAACATGGCAGAAAGCCCAACAAAGCTAGTGCCCTTACAAGAAAATAGTATTAGGCACTAGAGGGAGCATCTGCCTTTACAGTCACTAAACAAATGTTTCCATGTCCCTACAACATATTCCATATTATGCGCAAAAATAATTTTGCGTGTTGTGTATAAGGTACAAGTCCTACCTTTCCTATGAAAAGCAAACAAATAAAAGAAATACCAATATTACAAAACCATCACTTTCAATAAATGTGCCTTCAATTCTATTTAACTTATTCAACCATAATTTTAAATTATTTTCTTAAATTTCAAGTAAACTTTTTTTGCACAGTTATCTAAACAGCCTAACAGTGTTAGAATACCACGGCTTGCACTGTTCAGGAAATGAAAGCAGTGACATTTTATATTAAGGACACAGCTTCAGACTTCTGCAGACATCCACATCTTGGCTAGCTGCCTAGACTCACCATGAGAGAAGGGCATTTCTGAGCTGTGATTCACCTGACCAGCTCTAGGCATCTGTCACAGGATTACCGTGTGAATCCTACTCCCCAAGTACCACTCCTATGAACTGCAAAAGTAGCTGAATTCACATGTGGATGTAGATGTGCTCACAGGATCTCCACCCAAAAACATAAATAGAACACACTAAGAAAAAATATGCATGGCAACACCCGTGATTGTAAACTGGGGGGAATTGTACAGTGGATAACAGTGGCTGGCTACCTGGAGCGTACTGGCACCATGAACTTATTGTACATTTTCCAGTACCGTAAAACTCTTCATTCCTGCTACATGTAACAGATTTGGTTAGGAAAATGAAGATACAAAGAGCAGAAATCCCTTATTATAGCCTGTAAGAAATAAAGAGAGCTTGGACACCTACCAAGTTTGCATACAGAACCATTTGAAATACTAATACATTTTCATCCCCTTACAGTGATGGGAAACAAAGTATCTGCCACCTATGGTTCTCTTTAATGCCTCAGCCTTGCTATGAATTCCCTTGCTCACTTCAAGACAGCCCTCAGCTCTCTTCCTGTCTGGATGCTGCTAACTGAAACACTGCTAAGAATCACAGCTTAGTTTACCATGACAGTTTAGTAGCCATGGTTTTAATATCAGGTATTATGCTTCCAGACTTTGTGCCAAGCCCTGAACGAGGAAATTCTATTTTCAAATGCATCAAATTGGTACTGGTGCAGTCAAGGATATTAAATAATATAATTTTAGCTTCTTGTGTGGTTTCTTCCTGTTCTCTACAATGATCAGCCATGTAAGACAGGATTTAAATTTTGGGAAGAAATATTATCTCCACTTACATCCTCTGTAAACAAAGTACAGTGACTGTGGTTCTCCAGAATTTTTATTAGAAAGCCCCTTTCTTCTCCTTGGCACAAAGGTCCTTGCTCATTGTGAAGGACAATGCATCACAAAAGCAAAATTGCCACCATTTTTTCAGTTATTCTTCCAAATTTACGAAGCAAAGTGATCTCCAAATAGGACTTTTACTGAAAGAAGGTAAGAGACCAACAGCCTCCAAAATCTGCTGAGAAGGTTCAAAGCTGGAAGATCTCACAAACCCACTAGTTTTGACTCTAATAAAGCTGAATATAAATTATTGTACCAAAAGGATCTGAGCACCTGTAAATTTCAGATCTCTTTGAAAACATTTCTCTTTGCATTTCAAACATTTTTGCAGTACTGTAGCAAAGCCTCCAGAAAACTAACAGAAGCATTTATCTTTCAAGCAATAATAAAAAGAATACAGAAAAATCACAAAAATAAAACTTAAAAAGTAAAATGTTGAAAATACAGCCAAGATACAAGGTTTCAGAATATAAATATATATATTTGATACGGCAGTAATAAGGCAGCTAGAAATTCCCTCAGCATTGAGGTTTGTTAGTCACAAAGACTGCCTGAACTGCAGGGTACCTGACCTGAGCATGTATGGGTGCAAGGAAAAATAAGTAAATAAAAAGGGACAACATGATTAGAAGGAATTACTGTATGGTCTAGACTTGTCCCAACATGAAGCTGGGGCATTACAAGACCAATAATTTAAAGATGAGCAGAGGTGAAGAAACAGGCTTTCATCTTTTTCACTTTCTGCATTCACTCAGTGTGAGCTTCCACACAAACAAACAGAATGCCCAGTTCCCTCATGTTAGGTACACAATATATTGCTCCCTGTGCAAGAGAACAATCTGTTTTCAAAACGTTATGTGAACACAGATTTACTTGCCAGAAGATGTGTATTTTGAGCAACTAAGACCCACAGAAATTCAAATCTTTGATTCCTGGGTATGTGGGAGACATACTGTTGGCCCCTGTGAGCCTTAAGGCAGAGGTGGTAACACTACAAGGATGAAACAACTGTGGAATCAGATAACCCCATTTTTTTTCCTTGTGAAACAAAAGGTAGTGATCAGTAACACTATACTATGGAGGCAGAACATTTTAAGTCTAGGAAATTCCCCTTGCCATTGCTATCTGGTTTTAAAAAGCAGGCACAACTCCTTCAGTAACAACTTTCTGAAGACTTGAATATTTTGTTCTCTAAAATATCTGAATTTTGAAAAAGCAGCTAAAAAGACATGTATGAAAAGTGATTGGTTCTGATCCACAAGCTTCCTTCTGTTTAACTGGGACCACTGACATTAACAGCTACATCCTGTGCTGGGTGAACTAAAAAATACAGCAGACCACACTCAGTCTAGGACAATGAAGAAGCAAAAGTCATGTTTATGCATCCAAGATGTATTAAACAGTTTAAAGGATGCTTAATAACTCACATCAGCTCCTTCCCCGAGTTACCAGGACAGTCTCACCCCCCAAAAGAGCCACAGCAATGTTTGTTTGGTCCACAGGCTTCCTCCCAAACACAATGCATTGTACATCATGTTGTGAGAGCAAAGACTACAGATTACATACATCACTTCTCTCCTCCTCCATCCCTTGTGCTTTGCGGAGTAAGGAGGGGAAAAAAATACTTTGTAGAAATTGAATTCCTTCCATGTTTCAAAAACAAAGCTTCAGCTATACAGGCAAGCTCTAATTTTTTTTTTTTTTTTAAATTTAACAGTAAAATCTGCTAAGGCTGTGTTCTCTTTAGAAGGTTATGGATAGTTACATTTTTGTAAGCTCTGAAAATACATAGTAAAGCCCCCTGAACCATTTTCTTTACAAACTGTGGAACACTTGTTGTATCAGAAGCAATCCATAAATATGTATTACTACTTTATAAATATGAATTGTGTTACAGATGAAGAAAACAACTGAACAGAAGACCTCATAATTGGTACAGTCCTTTATTTAAAAAGGAAAAAAACTCCACGTAATTCCACAAGGAATTACTTTACATGTAAGTGTGGGAAGATAGTACAGCAAAATAGTTTCTAGTTCTTTATACTTGAACATAGCATTTGTGGGTTTCTGGGTGTTTTTTTTTGTTGGGTTGGGCTTTCATCTATCTATTTATTTATTTAGGTTTGCATTTTTTTTTTTAAAGTTCTATTTAGTTTAAGCTGAGGGAAAAGGAGTGCAGACTGAGCTGCTTGGGTTGTTGGGAGGACAGTAGATAGGGCAGTTTTGTATTCATCCACATGGCTACAGTGCTCATGCAAGTCCATAGCACCTCACACCTCGATTATTGTATTATTTTTCTTTCTAAGGCCAGCAAATGCAAGAGTGCTCAGTTGTGATCACTTCCTGAAGCTATTGCCTTGAGTATGCCACCCACACATTGCACCTCACATTTTCTATTACACTGAAAGAAGTGTAAAACCATGACTATAATTTTATGCAAGTTTTTCCTATCAAGCAAGCTAATCAGCTATTTGAAGTCTGGCTGTATACTTTGAAATTCATAAATACAAGAAAAAAAAATTAGTTGGTTGAACGTCCCTTAGAAAAATACGTAGTTTTTCAAATTTATTCTTCCCATATAAACATTCCCAATTTAAGAAGATATCTACAGATCAGCCAGAAGCAGCACACTCCTCAAACACTGGGCGGAGTCACTGGTGAAAATCCCCAGCTGTTCAGCACTGAGCTGACGTGAGCTGTTGGAAGACTCACACACTGGTCCATTAGTTTAGGCTATGGAATCCTGGATGTTAAGTGAAAACACCAGCAACCTGAATCAACAGAGAGGAAGAAAAGACCTGAAGCCCAAGACTCACCATCTAGAAAAATCAATTTACTAACACTTTGCTTTAGTGGAGAATTAGAAGGCAGAAGAACAGATTGTGTATAACTTTTAAAGTAGAATTCAACAGTGATAATATCAGTAAATGGCAATTATTTCTTCTTTTAAAAATAGGGAGAATAAACAAGACTATAATGAAAGAAGGATGCTCATTACTGGGAATATCACCTGTACCTCAGTTCATCTATTAGACATTATCCAACTGTGTATTTTTTTATGCAAAATGTTGCCTTATAGACATTGAAGATCTCTAAGCAATTATTACCACATGTTGCAGGCTGCTTTGCCAAAGGTGAGAGTGTAAGAAAGACTAAGAATCATAATATAAGCATGGCATATAGATGGGGATTTAATCTGAATCACCTCCATGTGCAAGAACACGGCCTTCAGACTCTTTACCCTGTGTCTGATATCATTTGTACAGGTCATTGTACCTCCATTCCCAGGGTTAAGCCTGAGGAATCTCCAACCCACAAGGCAAGTTTTGAGCAAATGTGCTGCAAGGTGGAGAATCCAGCTCAAAGTGAGCTATTCTACTCCAGAAAGAAAACTGTAAGAAAGGCAATAACTTCAATTGCAGGAGAAACTTGTGAGTTGTTCTAACATCCTTATGCATATTCCATCCATGTGGCTTTACAAATGAAAACTGAAATTTCAGACACAGGAAGAGGTCTCCAATATTTCATAACATCTATCATTCTTCCATTTTTTCCACATAAAATTACTCCAGACTAGGGAGCTCTTTAGAAAAGCATGAAAAACATGAGGTAGGCTACGGAGAAGGGTCATCATAAAGAATATTACAAAAAGTGACACTGTCACAGACTGTGACTGTCTCTTCCATGAAGAGCATCATAGGAGTGTAAAGGAAGCAGGCAGTCAGGGTTAGAACTCTGTCTTTCTATGGAACCACCTATTCTCTTGTGGCAGAGGAAGGTTTGGGCTGTACATCTTCAATTTTCAGGAGAAAAACAGCACTGCCATCACAATATAACATATCACTACTGTTTAATATTCTGCAATTTAAATGAAAACAACAGCAGACTTCGTAATTCAGTAACCTGAGGTTCTAAATTAATGAACATTGGATGATGAGAGGGGAATATAAATGAAAGGGCTCAGCACTAGAATTCCAAGGATTTGAGAAACATTTTACAGAAACACCTGGTTGTTTCACTGATATTCTTCAGTAAGGACTGGAAATATAGTACTATTTTCTGGGAATCCACTGATGTAGATCTTTATTGAAATAAGTGTTTTAATACAAAATGAAAAGATAATTTACTGGGAGTTTATGAGTAAGAAATTATTTTACACTTTCTAATCTCCCTCCCACCCAAACACCATAAATGTCTCATTGTTCTTCCGAGAGCATGTCTCTAGTGGAATATAAAGATGGTGCTTACAGCAGCATTTTGAGACACTCAGTAGTTAATCATATGTAAAACTGTTAAAAACTAGGGGACCAAATAATTTTTAAACCTCCCTCATGCATCCTGTAATTGTGCCATGGGAGTCTGACAGCCTGATGAATACTGGGTCAAAGTTTTGCAGAACACATAGTGTTTAGGTGACTGAGTAGGTAACATAGTAATAACAGCATGAAAATTACAAGGAAAAAAGGCTTAAGGAAAAGCCTTAAGGAAATGTAGACATGTCCCTCAGCCAGGAAAATGAACCAAGGGTTCTAAAACTCAAGTGTCAGGGCAGACTCACAGAACACAAGAAGGGCAAGCACTGTATGCTGTATTTAACATACCTTCTTAGTATCATATTGAAATGGATACAAGACTTGTCTCCAGCATCTCATGAGATTTTTCCTGTTCATTTATCAGAACTGACTGCCACTTTGTTTTTTGATACTTTGGACTCCCATTTGATTCCTGTTTTGGGCTGATCTCATTGCCACTCAAACAGATGTAACATAGCCTGCAGCTCTTACATATTCAAACACTAATTAGAAAATCAGAGTGGAAGGCAAGACATTCTCTCACAGGAGCAGATGTACTATGGTGACCAGAGAACCCCTGTTAATCACCATTAAAGGATGATCTTTATGTTCTGAACAAAGTCTGTGGATTTTGTCCCATGTGGAGTCCATTATGAAGGGGTTTTACCTTATCTGTCTTTTAAGCAATGGCTTTAGGGACTTACCCATTCTCAGACTCAACGGGAAGGCAGAAGTCAGGCAACCTGGCACTAGCCCTATCATCATATTAAAGTTGCTGCTCCTCATATAGTTTGCTGTAAGATTGATGATCCTGATGATCCTGCATTTCATTAAAAAAAACAAAAACCAACCCAAACACTCACCCCCAAAACAAACAAAACACCAAAACAAAACCAAACCAAAAATGACCCCCAAACTCACCTTTGTACAATAAGGGTAACAATCCCCAAAACATTTAGACTCTGCACCTATTTCTGCTGGGAGAAGACCGAGAGGGTGAGTTTTGTTGGTTTGCTTCAAGCACACCACAGTTAGCAGTGCAGCTCCATTGGCTCAGTGTCAGAAACGTGACTCCTTGGCTGCCTGCTCCTCCCAAACTTGAAAAGAATTGTATTATTTCAAGAATCAAAAAAGCCTTTGAAACCACACTGATTCCCCTACTACATGAGGCAATAAAACACAATGCCTCAGTCTCCTCCTGAAATCACTTATATTTTGAGCACAATTTATTCCTAAGTTGTTTTTCTATGACTAATTTGTTGACACGAAAATTCTAACGTTTTAGTATGAGTTACCTATACAGACTGTGAACTGGATTCACTGACTTGCCCAAGAAGTAACAAGGGACAAAGAGAAGCGTAAATTCAAAACTAATTCACTTGGGGTGTTGGAAGTCCTGTCAACATTAAAATGTGAAGTTTTGCAATTTAATAGCATAGCTATATACATAAGGCCATACAAATACATTTTTCCTTTTTTCCATATTTTATGATATTTTTAATGTGTCACAAGTAAACCTAGAATTATTCTTCCTGGACATCAGTATGCCTGATAATCTTTGCAGAGTATCTGGCTCTTAAGTGTGGAAACTCATTTTTCAACTTGCACAGCACTGGAAAAAAAAACCAGCTTGCACCATTTATTCTTTACTTTTCACATTTTGGGAATAAAAGGAAGGAAAAATTGTAATAATAATATTCAGAATATCATATTCAGAACTTTGGAAATGCAAAAGAGAACAGGTCTAAAATCTGACCGGGTCACACAGAAGTGAAAAATACGTCTCTACTTACTGCTCAGCTGGCAAAGCCACTGTTTGTATGAATGCCAAAGAAAATTAAATAATATTCATTTGGAAGCCATTCAGGGTTTAGTTTCACATGATTATAATGAATTAAATGCAGACAGGACTCACAGCATCAAAGTACTCAATCAAAATAAAGCAATGAGAAAATAGGCAAGCATGCTTGACGATTTAAATATGAACAATTCTATCACAAAGCAAATAATTTTTAGTGACACAGCTGGGGGAAAATAGGCAAAACCCCCTACACATTTTACACTCGGCCTTTTAGTTTTCTTACACCTACTGTAGAATGGACACCATTTGTTTGAAAATGTATATTAGTACATTAAAAAGTGAAACAGACTTGATTGACAGAGAGGGACAGGGATTAAAATCCCCAAGGTTTACTAGCCTAAAGGCAGCCATGACAAACTGCTGCCAGTTGCCCAAAGCCTGCACAGCTACTCAAGCACACAATCCTCAAAATAGTCATATGTGGCTGAGGACAATCCCTGCTGTGCAGAGCTGAATTTCAAACTGGGCTCAAGAGAAGGGAAAACATCAACACAATCACACACCAGTCACTCACATCTTACATTCATTATCAGGTTTTTCAAAGGAATCCCCAAGGCAGCTATATTTCACAGAATTGAAGGTTTAAAATAAAAGAAAAGCAAAAGAAAACCAAAGCAACTCCCTCTACTCAAAACTGTATTTATTCTAGTTTATAAATGGGCAATAAAATATATGAAATAAAATTGCTCAAGTAGACTTCAAGACAAGAATGTTTTTTGGAAAGTGAAAAATAAATACTAAGAGAATACATAACAAGAGTAACACTGCTACCAGGCAATTGAATGCCATCCAATATACATATTCTTGGCCAAATACTATATACTTACAGTATACTTTCCAGGAAAGCCTGCAAAGAAATTTTGGGTTGCTTGACAGAAAGCACAGCTACCCATCTTGCCCCTTCCTCTGTGAAAATTCTATGTATCACTGCAAGTAAATACCAAGTATCAGCAGTAGGATGTGATATGTTAATGTGTTCTAATTTCGATTGCTTCAGCAGAACTGATGTGTGAAGAAATTAAAGTCTGTGCATTAGACAGATTAATAGAGTCTAGGATGAATAAAATACACAATTAGAAAACTCTGTTTAAATTAAGAAGAGAATTTGCAGGGAGGAGGGCACATTGCCATTCACATGAATGTAATCTACTGATTTTTTTGTGTTTTCTGGTGTCAGACTGAAATTTTCTATATTAGGATACCCTGAAAAGGGATTGGAAGAAATTAATAAAGACTTCAGAAGGATTTATGAATATTTTACCAATCTAATGTGCTTCAAGAAAGCCAGTACTAGTCAAAAATAAGGCAACATTTAGTAGCTCATGCAGAGAGTAAACAATCAAAACACACATCTTATGTATATGTCACGTGTGCAGATGAGAATGTTAAGTACAGCCTGGGAGTTGTTGGTTGTATTTATGTTCATTTTACTGCAAGACCTCCACAGTCCTTGTACAGCACTGCCCTAGTGGGAACTCTTCTTTCACATTGCCCTTTTACACTAGTGGGAAGTATTTAATAAAAACCCCCGAGATTAAACAGATCAGAACAGTCAGTGAGACCGACTGCAGCCAGCAATGTCATTGTCATTACCCCATTCTATGAATTACCCATCACTCTCACAAAGGAAATGTGGCAGCCAGCAAACCCTGGTTGTGTCGGGCACAGATGGGAAAGCTCCCTCCCTCTGCTAATTGTCTGAGAAGGAAACTCATTAAATAGCGTTTTTCACCTGTCACAGTCCAAGAGCAAACTCAGCAGCCCTCTCAACTGCCCACCTGTAGGGGAAGGCATAGCTGATGCTACACTGGATTCTCCCCTGCTACTACAACAAATGACCTGTTTCTCAACACAAAAGAGCAAAGGATCATCCCCCTAATAATTAAACTCCAGCAGACCTCAATGTCATATGCACCAGTAAGTTCTATCACCCCAAATAAATATTGCAATTCCTGATTTTCACAGGCAGTAAATAATGAATAATCTAGAGGATGAGTTCTGTATTTTGTTAGGGCTTTTTTTCTTTTTGTTTAAAGCACTGTCAGCACAATGGAGCTTTATGAAAAGACATTTTTATTTCAAATATAAGAAAATACATTAATTGTTTTCAAATTACTTTTACTTTTTCATAAAACAGGCCCATCATTATTATTTGCACTTACTAGAAAAAAATGCAAAAATACAATACTGAGAGATTTTTTCTGCTTCGTGCTCTATTTTATTATACTACTCAATTTAATGGCAGGATAATTTTATAAAATCCAAAGAATCAAATGCATGTGCAACATTAGTGTAAATCCACTCTAGACCAGAAAATCTTTAACTTCTGTGTCACACTAGTATAAAACAGAACAGGATTTGGCTTTTGGCATTTGTTAGAATTGTTAAAATAGTTCCTACACACTTATGCTACTTCATTGGGTTGTGAAATTTGCCAGTGGACTTTAGGAAAAATTAATTACTACACCTAAATATTCTTATACAATTCCAGTGTTAGGTTCAAATAGAGTAGATATTGAAACTCTCTAATAGAAGAATATACCACTGTAATTATGTATACACATATATAGAAAACACTGAGGGGGAAAAAAAGGAAAAAAAATCCCTAGAGTTATAAACCTCACAAAAAATAATACACATAGTTACTTCAGAGTACAACGGTACTCAGCAAGAATGCACAGTTCTTATAGAGAGACCAGTGGAGAAAGAATAGTAAAGAGTTTTAGAGAAGGGGTTTGTGCAAGCTCAGAAGTAGACAGGGTGCCCCTCCCCAAAATACAGTCTTAAAGGGAGTTCCACCAGTTGCCTGTCAACCAGCTCAGCAAAGTGGGAGAGGGGACATAAATCAAACCTATAATCAAAATTTCTCCCACTGCTGCTCTTCCCTGGCTTCTCCCACCCCAAAGAAAACTCCACTAATGCTTATCTGTATTTCTATATATCATGGCTGGGCTCTCCTGCACACAAACCTGTCCTTGTATTTTAAATGGTTTGCAGGAAGAACAGATTTGACTTCAAAGTAATGCTGCTTTCAAACAGCTGCTTAGCTACCAGTCTATTTTAATTTATGATTTGCATGCCAACTCTAAACTACAGAAGAATTTTCTCTCACAAGCACCGGAGATAAATAATGCAGAGCATTGACACTGAAAGAAGAATTAAGGAAAGCAGTCCCAAAATGAATCCAATTGATAGGTACAGTGCCATGTGGCATGGTTTTTAAAAGGACTGGTTCCAATACGTCAGCCACTTTTCTAATTTAGCATGTGTTTAAAGTGTTGCCCTCCTTATCCTTTCATTGAGACCTTACACAATGCAGTAAGGTTACTTACTTTCTGCCTTAGCCATGGATCAAGTAGATCAACTGTTTTCAGCTGTTGTAGAAAATAGAATGAAGAACAAGAGGACACTTTTCTTCCTTTTAGTAAAATATTATCCATAGGGAAGTATGGGCAATGGCTTTGTAAAACCAGTGAAATAAAAACTGAGAGCAGAGCAGGTCAGCCCAACAGCCCTCTATAAAGTCTGTTTTCCATTGGCCTCATGATGAGCAGTTTAAAGTAGGAACACGATGGAGAGCAATGAAGTAGTTTTGTAGATCTTCATGCCAAACTCCAGCCAAGTATGGAAAGCTGCACGCGAGACTGTCACTGGATCACTGGTCAGTCCGATGCAAGGGAAAATGTCCCCAAGAGCAGAGTCACGCTAGAGCTACCCAGTGCAAAAGCAGGATGCTGCCAAATGGTAATGGATCACAGACAACATGCAAAGGCAAGTATCTGTGTAGTAAAGAAGGAGCAAATGCACAGACTCAAAGAGCAGCAGAGTCAATGCAAGAGGTCATGAAAAGGACATACTATGCAGCAACTCAAAATGAGGCAAGGCAAGCAAGCTTCCTCTGCAGAGGAAAAAGAAGGATCAGTGCCAACAGAAGAGCCAGGATAAAACTAAGTTTGTTCTCATTTTTTTTCTGCCAGCTCCAAGAGATGCTGCTGAAGTAACAATGGAAAAACAAATGAGTAAAATATGAAGAGAGATTCCCCAAACTGTAATTTTCAGACTCACAATTCACACTTTAGTGTTTGCCTACAGGGTAGAATTCAAGACCATGCTGCTTTTATTTTTCTTTAATTTCTTTCCGTAAGACATGATGGTTACAATCATCAGGTTAGACAAATTTGTTGCACAGACTAAATTTGCCTATTTTTCTACTTTTTGTCCTACTTTCATTGACAATTCTCCAAACAAAACTATTATGTAAGCTCTTTAGTTACATTGGACTCTGTAAAGATTACCACAATGTTATGAAACATCCAAAAGAACACACACAAATCCCCATATTGTGAAAAGTTACTTAGTCACTGCCATCTCATTTGAAATGTTTTGTTTCTTCCTTGCTTCAGATGGAATATCCCCATTATGTTCTTGGATGTCAGACATGTTTCGTGAACACAATGCTGTCAAACTATAATGGACAAAATTTTTTTTTCCATAATGTGTTTTGTTTGTATGAAGAACTGGGCCAAGTATCTACTAAGTTATATCATTTCCTTCAGCGAAACTAATTTACAAGGAAAATGAATCATGGGAAAGACAAAGACGATATCAGCTATTCTATATCCACCCTGTTCCTTCCTGTATCTGTGCCTGGAAAAACCAAGCAACGTAAGCACAATAGAGTAAACTCAGACCTGCTGTAATGCCATTGAAGTCAACCATGTTAAAGCATGAATGAAGTTGGCACAGTGTCAATTTAATTTTTAGCAATGCCGAAGTCTATCCCAGCATGTAAAGGTTTGCCAATTACTTGACAATATGAAGATAACTTTTCTGTTAAAAGCACAGTATGCTGCATCCATTCTAACTGGAAATTTGCAGGTAGGCAGGAGGCATACCATAGACTTAAAACTAAGTTAATGCTTCAGGAGAGTAACAGAGTAAGTGCTCTAACAAGCTGCATGAAGGATTAGTAGTAACAGCAGCAATGTATTGCCACAACCAAACAAAATCCAATCTTGTATGCGCCACTGAGAACCCAGACTTTAGGACAGGAGGAACAACATCATAGCTGTGAATAAGTAATTTTTTATCATAAGTCCCTGTGTCAGGTATTTTCATGCATTTTCTTAGGAAGGTCATCCTTTGGGACAAAATTTCTATGCTTGATTTGTTCCCATGATTTCTGAGAGTAATTTGTCACCCTTGTAAAATTGCATAGAAAAAAAACCAACCAAAACCCCCAAAACAGCAACAAAACAATCAAAAATCCCTCAAACAAAACAAAAAACCCACAGGAAACACCTAAGCATAAAAATACTCTATCACCAATATAAGGATTAATGGATTATTCAGCTGCTTTTTTTCTCCCCAATTAAGTATCTCAAAATTAAAATTATTTTAAATCTGAAATTTACCACCTATTTGATCCTCATTAAAAGATGAGCCACACAACAAAAGTCTACGTTAATGGCTCTGCATTTTCCTGCACACAGTCTCACTAAATACATGCTGCCACTAAAGTCAATGATTCTCTAAAGTTCATGGGAATGCACAGATAGAGGGTACAAAAACTGTTGCAAAAAGAAAAGGTAAGTAGGTAGGCCTGAATCAGAAGTTGTGCTCATAGACAAATGATGAGAGATGAAAATTTTTTTAACTATTTTGGAATTACTTAAAGATTTTTTCAAAGTGTGTTCTTGTGATGAGCAGCAAACAGACTAGTTTTGGGCTCGTTTGTTTTTTCTTACCTCATTGAAGAGTACATAATTTCCCAGTCCCCCTTCTACCGCTAACACATTCTCTTGTGCAGCATATGGAAATAAAATCCATTCCCATGTAGATCGTACTTGCTGTTTCAATTCAATTTCAGAAAAATTGCATGTCACCTGACCTCAGTATCGTATAAAACTAAATGCCCATTTGAAATATCTCTGAAAATCTTTTCCAAGTACTCGCATTATTTATTATGTGTTCTTAGGGCTGTAGCAGGGTGTGTAATACTACATTTCTGAACTGCCCTCCCTGAGCAGTCGTACGACAAACACCTTTCTCTTGTCTGAGCTGCAGCAACTGTGCCTGCCACTGCTATCCACAGCTTAAAATCACACCATACATATAAACTTCTACTCCAGCTTTTAAAATTAAGCTTTTATATCCTTATTGTTGAAAAATTATTTTAGATTAAGAATGTTTAGGCATAAAGGCCACTATGGAAGTCTATCAATCTTTGCCAAACTGGAAAAAAGTTTCAAACTAACAAATAAGGAAGAAAACGGATGGATTAGGTACAATATAAAAGTGAAAGATGAAGTACCAGACAATTACCGATTCCAAAATATGGATGTATATTTAACAGCTTTAAAGAGAAAAAATCTTTCATAACATAATAGGAACAAACAGACCATTCACACAGTGCTCTTAGGTATCCAAAGAGCACTTCAATCAATCACTCTTTCCTTGGCAACAGATGGGCCAAACCAAAGTTGATGGTGTTGTACTGTTCGTTGAGCTGATGTCCTGACAGTCCAGAGACTGTCCTGACAATACCTCATTGACACATCACCTTGTGCCTCAATTTCCCAGTCTTCAAAATGAAGGCCAGTGGCAGTAACCTTACATATGTGCTTATGATTTACTCAGGACAAGCACTGCAAATGCTAGGACCTGGGTGGTGTAGCAAGTAGCGCCATGTCACATGTTTTCAATCGCACAAGCTTAACTACTTAGGATTAAAATATAGCCTTGTGCAGGGCAGTCCTGCGAATAATCTTCTCTGGACCTTGTTAAGTGCCTAAAATGGCAATTTTTCTAAGTTTGCATTCAACTCAGGTCACAAGCAAATAGGATGCAGTTTTACAGCCTCAAAAAAAGGCTCAGAGGGACACTGACTCAGTTTGAATTCTGTTCCTTGTGCTCCCGTAGAGTCTAAAGGGACAGTGTTTGTGTTGTTGAAATATACATCCTCTGATATATTTCACTGAGTGAAGCAGAGCACAAACTCATCTGAAAATATGTGCTCTATTATCCAATTCCTTAGGTGGAGGACTTTCTTTTGTAGATCCAGTTTCTATTCTTGTTTTCCTACCAGCAACTGGTGTAAGCAACAGTCAGCTGTAAAAGGACTTCTCTATCCCCACGAAGCCATCCTCCTTTTCTCAAGGTTGCTTGCACTGTCTTAGAAAACAAATCTGTGCCATGCACTGAGTGTATAACAAGGGCTGTAGTGCATCACTTTGCTTAATATGATACCATAAAATTTAGTTATTGTATTCCAAGCAAAGCACTGAATCTAAAGATCTTACATAAAAAGAGCAAGCAAACCTTGTGTAAGAAAAATAGAAGAAATGCAAGAAATAAATACAGAAATGAGGAATAAACAGTAATAGTTATGGTTTCAGATATTTATCAGGGACTACCAAATTTAAAAAAAAAAGTAGGGAAAAAATGTGTTTTTAAATTGATTTCATAAATATAATGTGGCAAAGCATACACTATATTGCCAACTAAAAAAGGCAACAGCTTAGTCAAAATAACAGTAGAAGCACTCCCTTCAAGTCTCTGATAAAACAATGTTTGAGCTACAACAGCTCGATTCCACAGTCTAGCATTATGTGTCCAGAAATTTATCACTGGCAAAGACATAAAGAAATGAAGGCAGGCAGCCAACATTTACTGAAGGGAAATAAATAACAGTATCTAAAATGACTCCAAATATACACAGCAATATAGCCACAATTTTAGAAAAAAAAATGAGTAGCTAATAAAGGAATGCTTACAAACAGCTTCAGCTAGAAATCTTGCTCTTTACTTTTTACCCATATAATATTTGCATATATGCACATGCAAAATAATGAATGGTCATGAAAACACTTTCTTTGCTTCAAAATGTTCAGTAACATGCAGTACCATCTTAATCATACCCTAGGTATGTTGGCAGCAGTGCAACACAAGTGGGAGTCACAACTGAACTTTCTTCTGTAAAGACCAAATCAGCCTTTAAAGATTTAGAAAGGAAAAGTCCTGGAGCAGCTTGTTATGTATGAAACTATTGGTTCTTCAACAGAAAACAAAACAATTTCCCTTTTATTTAGAGGCCACTAAAGAACAAAACTTATTAATTGTTTAGAGGCTTAAATTGAATTTTAAAACTCTCTTAAATATCACTTAACGGTGATTTTTGCTGCATTATAAGCAGTAAGTTCACTTTACTGAAATGAAGCATATACATATACTGAGGTGGTAACAAGAGCACATATATTTTATTGTCCCACACACATTGAAGCAGTTATGTATTCTTCACTAGATTTTTTTTCCAGAAGAACACACACAGAGTGTATGTGAGTTCAGTACCTCTCTGAACTCCCTTCTATACTTTTTAACAACATTCCAGACTGCCAGAATAATGCATTTTTCATATATATTGTACTTATATTTGTTAAGTTTAGGAAGCCAGCATTATTTAACACTACACAAAACATTATCACATAGTATATTAGGCAAAAAGAGAGTGTCTACCTCCTTGCAGGTGACTGAAAATCACTAGCAAAGTTATATTAATTGTAGTCTAAAATAATCATCCACAGAAATAATTTTGATCCACATAAGTCTTTAATCCTAATCAGCCTTACTGCTAAATTCTTTCTTATTGGACCAAACCACAACATTAAGAGGTATTTTCTACAGTATAATGCCCTGCTATGTGGAATTACTGCAATTAGCTCTAAACCCACAAAAGGTCTCATTGACTGCAGTTCAGGCACAAGCATGTGCACTGCTCTGTATTGTTAAATACTCCACACCAACAGATGCAGAGCATTACTGTAAGTCGCCATTGATCCAGGAGGTACTCCCTCCATTGTATCTCATTGTTATGCAAAAAACCCATGAAAACCCCAAAATCCAATAAAGAATTCCAACAGGATTCTCATTTTGTTTTCAAACGGAGAAAAAAAAAAGTGATAGATTTTGAAAAGGGGTCCTTAACAGACTTGCTTGGCTTTTGATGACGGATCAAATTATGTCACTTTTACTTCTTCTCCCTGCCCCCCAACCCCTAAAAAGGCAAGGAGGTGGTCTCTTAAAATATAGCTGCTTAAATCAGGCTATTGTTTCCTTTCCCTCCAAGACCACCCAGCTTTTCAAAACTGAAACATCTCTGCACTAGACAGATTGGAGCACTACCACAGCTCTCTTCTATGCAGAGACCTGCTGCGCTGCACTATTTACCACCACTGCATAAACAGAGCATACTGTCCTGGCTGAATACGCACACAAGAGACAGTAAAGGTTGGGGGGGGGGGGGAACCATGAAATCTTAGGCATTTGAGGAGGGGAGAGCCATGACTAAAGTTCTCTTCAAAGCTCAGGAGATTGCTTAAAAATAGGCGCTTTTTTTAGAGAATGTATGCAAAGCCTTTATTTTCTTCACATATTTGGAGCTTTTAGTTTTATATCTTTAAGCTGGGAGTGTAATTAAAATGTTAAAAAAACTGGAAATTATCACATAATAACTGAATTCCAAGTTCTAGTGTTTCTGCAGAAAAAAAAAAATCCAAAGAGGACTCATGTTCCAGTTTGCCCTGGAGGTTTGAGCAGAACATTGGGCAATAGAAAACACAGATTCTAATTACGGCTTTCTTTTTATCTGCTTCCATTCTCAGATTATGATGCTTCAGTTTCCCACCCAGATACTGGTATATTGCTACTGGTCTTCACTGTGCTTTGAAATCTACAAATGAGAAGTAGGAAGTATTAAAGGAACTATGCTATTATGAAAATGAAGTTGGGATATCACACAAGGGATAGACACTGCTTAGGGGCATGGTTTTTCTAGCTGGTTTTGGCCAGCTTGAAAAAAATTAAAATAAAAGGGACAAGGTATGAGCTTCTTTGAAGACAGAAAAGAAAAATCACAGCGGGGAGTTGCTCAGCACTGGTGCCTGCCCAGACAGCTAGATTTAGGTGACCTGAAACACACCCTAGGCAACAAAATAAAGCTAAATTATATACACAGAAACATGCCAGGCATTTTGTCCTTGGCTCATCAAAGCACAACACTGGCACCAGTGCTGTTCTGTATTTCATCAGATTTAGAATAATCAATTTTTACTGTGATCAGCTGTACATAATCTTGACCAGTCATGAACTTGCCACCCCCCACTGTATATAACTGGTACAGAAGCTATCCCATCAGCAGCTGCTCAGCAGTGAACTGGGGCAGGCAAAGGATGGCCTAAGAGGGTGACCACGACAGGGCACTTCCTTCTGCTATGACATGTATCAAGGAGCATCTAAAGAAAAAGTTACGCCTGAACCGAAGACATGTCATTATTAAATCTAATTAACTAGCATCAACACAGAGTTAGACTGGAAATTGTAAAAAAGAAAGAAAAGTGTTCACTAGACTACTGTCAATAACAACATTTTGACCATGTCTGGATATGGGTTATATTTTAGATACCATTAAGATATGCATTTTTTAAAACAGGAAAAAATCAGATAGAAAATTATTGCTCTGTTCCTACCGGTATTTAATATGACACTTAAGCAAAATGCTTCAGTTTAGATGTTGGGTTTGTATTCTTAATTTTCCTTCTGGCTTCCTATAAAATGATAAAGTTGGAATGTGCAGCTTGTCTTGGAAACAAGGTTGCTGGTTCTTTGTTTCCACTACACACAGCATAAATATGATAATACAGCAAAATAAGGTAGTTAAATTGGGGGTAGGGGTGTGAAGGTGGAGTTTTCTGAGAAGCACAGAGGGACAGGATGAGTGACACCAACATAATAATACAGGAAATTCCAATGAGGTATTAGGAAATCACTTTTCAAAATTAAATAGTCAAGCACTGGAACAGGGCTGCAGCCCAGCTGTTGAATGCCCATCTTTAAAGAGACTTAAAACTGTGTTGGATGGGGCCCTAGGCAACTTGCTGTACTTCCTCCTACTTGTAGTGGAGGGCTGGACTTAGGTCTCCAGAGGTTCCCCCAGCTTAAATTACCCTGATTATAAACCACCATGAAATACCTTGCCTTTCAAATGACCACTGTGCCTAAGACATTTTAAATGACTACATTTAACAACATGATATTATTGTCAGCATTTTCCTGGTTGGTGCATTTCTGCTTCTCAGGTAGGCAAAGAGCCCATGCACCTGGGAGGCTGCCTTGAACATCTTAAGCTTGCTTGACAAAAATTAATTTCTTTTTTGCAGTCTTGGCATGCTTCCTTCTCTCTCCATCCCTCTCCACAGCTGTGGCCTATAACTAGTTTTCTGCCTGTAAAATAATCAGTGGCATTAGTTCTTTGTGATAACTACATCACACTTTTCCCAAGCTGCTATTTTTATGAAATTTGATGTTGCCTGCTTCTAACCTGGGCTTTGAAACCCTCCATGTGCAGACAACAACAACAACAAAAAATTAATTGTGCTGCCATAATTGAAGTTTAACTACCCAGAAATCAGCAAATTAGTTACTCATTGGAATGGGATGTTTGCAAAAATAGATGCTTCCAAATATATTAGCAAATAGCTGAAAAGGAAGGTGGTTGATAGCCTTTCTACACTCCAATAAAATCACACTCAAAATCTATGCAAAATTTCAAAAAAATAGTATAGTTTCTAAGGTAGACAGTTGCTACTCTTCTCTACTTTAATACTAACATATCTTCACAGAAATCAACCCAACAGTAAAAGACTGAATTTCATAAACATTTATAAACACTGAAAATAATTTTTAAGTGCAAATGTTCCTGCTGTCTTTTGCCCACCCTCCATTTTCTCCCAACTTAGTAAGGAGGAAAGAAGAGCAACCTCACAGGCATCTGACACTGACAACTGCATCGGATTAGGCTTTGGACAGAGTAATAAATTATCATGATTGTTATTATGCTGTATAGTCATCAGCAACTGAGCTTTTACAGACTTCAGGAACACAAGTATAGCTACAATGTCGCAAATACCAAAATCCATTTCCATTAATAAGGATACACAAGAGGAGCAAAAGCGAAAACAGGGACATTTTTAAACTATGAGAAAATGTCCAAGTGGAGCAGTAGCTGTTGCTTTTAAAATATTTTAAGGCTTGAGCATATACAAATATATCCATATATTTATGACAGTGACTTTGTCAACTGAAGGTTAGAAGTTTTTCATGTCATTCATAATGATTTATTCTGATCTCTAATAGATATAGTCTTACTGTATTTTTCCTCCCTTCATAACTTCCAATATGAAAAGCTTACTTAACACAATATTAACACTAGACTGAGATGAAAGGAAGGTTTTTTGTCACACAAAATTTCATATTTTTTTCTAACTATGAATAAAATGTCAAAAATCCAAACATGGCCTAAAGCCAAAAGTAACCCCAAATCAATCAAAATGTTTTATTTAGATGACAGCAATTTTTTTTGTTTTACTGTTAATTATCATAGCTGTTGAAATAAACACCAAAGAGAATTACTTCATTTAAATAGTGTTAAATTAGAATGTCACAATGATTTCAAAACTCCATCAAAACTATTTCAGACCAGGAAATTCCCAACCACTTCCTATTAAGGTTGAAGCCAGGAAAATTCTGGTGTAGCTTTCTGCTTGGGCTGTTCTTTGTGTGCATGACATGAAGTATTTCTATTACGGAACTGCAGTGAAGAGATAGCATTCCAAAGCCAACCATTTTCGAAATTGGAATGAAGTATGAGTACATTTTTAAAACTGTATTTACATAAATGAATTGTCACTGAATCAGAAGAACTTAAATAAGGAATAAAAGAAAAAGGAGAAACTGCCTGCGTGTAACTATGAGAAGTAATATTACAGCAACTTATGCTTTGATTTTTAATTCATTGCTTTTATCAGAACAAAAAGTATTTGAAAAATGAGTGGAAAGCTAATGAGCTTCTGTTGTATGTTCTGGGTAGTGAGTCAATCTCACACTCTAAATCATCCACAGGAATCATGAAATACAAAAAGGGATGCTGTAGAACTGGGTCTCAGCATTGAATGAATTATTTTGTCCCTGGATCAACCATATTTAATCTTCAGATGTGTTACAGCTAGGTTCAAGACTTACTAATAATTCTTTAGATGTACAGGCCTTAAGAGTGTTTCTATGTTTTCGAGAAGACTACCTGGAAAAAGTAAAATCTTTGCCTTCTCAACTATCATGTTATATGTGGACATGCTTAGCACATGTCCTGATACAAACTTTTTGCAGTTTTCAGATGAGGAAATGGCCTGGGTTAATATTAACCATGAAGTTCAAGTGTTTAGGTAGGCTGAAAATACTTATTTACAAAGGAATTTTATGGATTATTTTCCCTTGGGCACAGAATACAACTTGATATATACATTACCTGGTATTTATCAGCCCCAGAACAGCTGAACTACCCGCTGCCTAGATACCATTGCCAAATTGAGGCACTGTCCTTACAGACCTGAGCGCCTGCACAGTGTGCTCTGAAATCACAGGAAAAGGAGGTGCCTCAGCTTCAGAGACCAGCAACCTGGCAGGCAGATGTCAAAGTCAGCCAACAGGAAACAAAAATGCCAACAGGAGCGCCTACTGGTGTATCTTCAACGCGCTCCCCCCTGTCAGGGGAGCACAAGCAGCAATAACCCCAATAAAGATGTCTTTCATGCAATCAAAGTTAGATACATAAACTTCACAGATCTAAACTGTTGCTTAATGTTTTTAGGTAAGTCTGGTGTCTTTTTGTGTGCAAAAAAGCAGTTTCAACTGAAGACTGTCCCTAAGCCCAGATGAATGTCATCTGCAAGGCAGGACCATTTCCTGAGTCTGGGCTAACATATTCCCAGATGCAAGAGAGAAATCGTCTTCAATCTTTCACATCTTTGCTGAGCTCTTTAAAACAGAGATGGAAAGGCTTCCCCTTCCTCATGTTTTGGGGTGTTTTCTCCCCCTACATCTTTCATTCCCATTGTAATTCCTCAGTGCAGCGAGATGATAGAAATAATCGTGTGGGTATGGCAGACACTTTAATACCTAGAATCAGAGCTCTCAGCTCTCAGAAAATTTTAATCACGAAAATCTGAGCACTAATTGACTTGAGACATGTAGTTGGACATACCTCAAGAACGTAGTTTTAGGCCCACCAGGACTTGGGTCTCAGTATGTCACTGAAACACAGGGAAATGGAAACAGAAGGAGTGAGGCAGCAGAAAGCAGTTTGTCAGTGAACACTCCGCAAGTGTGTACAGAGTGAAAGATGCCCTGCAATGTCCAAGGACAAAGGGCATCTTCTATCACACCATGTCCCAGAGCAGAATCTTTTACATATTTAAAGTGTTCATAGTTATGTATGCTTCAGTGGCTCCCCAAACAGAAGTGCTTTCACTTGCAGCCTGACATAACCCCGAAAGACTGGAAAAAGAGGTCCAGGAGTGCACAACTTTCAAAAGTACTGTAGCAGAATTGGGAGGCCCTTCACAACTTAAACCTTTCTTAAAAAGCCTCAGGTGATCACTAACATATTAGATGCTTTTACAGAATTCATAACGCCTCGGTTACTAAATAAATAAATAATGGATTTACTATAACTTGATCAAGCACAAACAACAGTTTTTAAAGAAAATTCATGTTCTGGAGAAAACAATGAACTTCATAATTCAACTGATCTCTGACACAGGCTTTCACTTCCTTAATTTTGTCAATGAAGTTGCTATTTTGTAAGCGTATTTTAGTGCTAATTGGAGTAGTTGAGAAATTAGCTTTAGTTGTCTCAAGCTACTAGTAAAGAACTTCAGTCTCATCTAGTTTTATAGAAGAACAGGAGCAGCATTGAAGGCTACAGGAATTTATTGCAATAGAAACACATCGCTGGGGTGTTCACAGAGACTAACAAGTCATGCTCCTACTATTTTCCCAAAATGTTATTCCCTTACTAGAAATAAGCCACTAATTTCATATTTCTGGAACTAGCAGTTGTTTTTTTGGTGAGTCATTTTATCTGTTTGTTTTCTCCTCCTACGCCATGTTTTGGGAAGATCTTTCCCCTCCTTTAACTACAGCAAGGATGAAACAGGTAGTTTAAATTGCTGAATAGCAATTTCAACAGAATTGCTGTTCATGTAAATTACCTACCCCCTGTGGCATGTTTACTAACCAATCAAAATATTTTCTTCAGACAAAGCACTGCAATAAATTTAAATGAAAATAAGGACAACCACAACACAAGACACATAATAAGAGATTTGTGCACAGCATGGAAAGTATAAGTAAGAAAATTATGTTCATGCTTTACAGTGCAGAATTTTAAGAATAATATAGCATATTTATCATTTGCTGCAGTACAGTTGTTTCCAACAACTTAATGAAAAAACTCCAGTAGTAACTTGCTATTGGAATTGCGGGGAATAAAAAAATTAATCTGAGCATAGCATTTGAAAAGCCATGCATATTCTATGAGAGCAGATCTTTTATCACAGTCTTACTATAAAGAACACTTACTGAAATGTCCACTGCAACCCAGCCAAAAAATTCCATCTAATGATTTCTGGGATCCATTGCAAGTGTAGATGCAGTATAACACAGCTCTCATCAAAAATTATGGGGCAAGGTGCAAACACCAAAGCTGAACAGAAAGGATTTGTAAATACCCTGTAAAATAACTTTACATCCCCTCAACAGACAGATGTTAAAGACCCTAGTTGCTAGCAAGCTCAGGAAGTATCTCTCTTGCTTTTCCTCTGTTTACTAAAGAAAGGCCACACCCAGAATGACACAGTAAACTACAACCTTGGAAAATGACATCTATCCCAATCCAGGGTAGAGTCTCTCAGCCTGCTTTGGTCTGTGAACTGATAGTCCCAGCAACTTTCCCCTTTGGATTCATTAATATTTTACACACACACACACACACACACACACATATATATATATATATATATATACACACCCCCTCATATATCTATATAGATATAAAAATATAAAAGAACCAGTACTGACATCCTGAATCAATATACAATAAAATTTCATCCCTCTTCAAATCCAATTTTCCAATATGCTGGCATTTGGCAGCTCACCTGCTGCCACAGTGTGAGCTGGCCTCTGTTCAGACTCTTCCCATCGCAGGATCCTCTAAAGGCATGCAGCTGAAGCTGATGATTGCCTACAGCAGCAAATTGCTGGGGGCAGGAAAACAGTCCTGTGTCCCTGCTACCTGCTTCCCCATTCCAGATCTCTGAGGAGTGAGATGGCTGACAGTGATGCTGAGGAAGAGCATGAGGCACGGCAGTGACTCCTGCCTGGGGGAAAAAGAGCCAGACCCACTCTCCCGGGCAGCCAGTCTGCCCCAGCTCCCTTGTCTGTCTCTGCCTCTCACCTTCAGAGAGGATAAGTGTTGTTTTGCTTGGCAGGATGGATCCAGCAGACCTGGAGCCCTGCAGCCTTTGTAGGTCCTATGGCAGACCACCACATCACAGACCCCACTGCACCCCCAGGCCTCGGCACAGCACGGTCTCTCAGGCTGTGCCTCCAGCTGCTTCTGGCCGGTGACTGCACAGCCAGCTTGAGACACATAGCATTCCCAGTGCCTCTGGAAAAAAAGGCATTTCTGTGTGAAATGTCCAGAAGTTTACCATCTGATACTCCTTTTCATTACTACTTACTCTTCCTCCAACAGCTCCCTTCTAAACTGAGGCTGCATATTCAGACAGAAAACACATCAACAATACAGAGACATACTGAGCTGCCCAACTCAGGCTCAGTTTATATCATCACCCCTGTATCACATCTGTGCTCTGGAAACGAGTACACCATGGAAGAGTGCATTGCCACAAGTGCTTGACAGGCAAGAGGCAGAAGCCAGCTGGTCCAGCGTTTCCCAGCCACCTCCATTACTCATCCAGCCTGAGTGCATGTTTGTCCACCCAGAGAAGGCCAAGTGCTTGAGATACCTTAAAATAAAGAGGACATCATGGAACCAGTGGGGACAATGCAGAGGCAAATAAGAACGTGGCACTGGGAGTATTGTGAAGGGAAAAAGGGAGAGACCATATACACAGGGAAATGTGCCATGATCTGTCATAGTCCATCAGACAACCTGATCTGTACATTCTGAATAAGGAAGATGGGAAAAACTTGGAAGCATTAAATTGAAGAGACTACAATTTTAACTCTTTTTGCTTTGTTCAAACAAAAGAAGAAATAGAACAGCTAGGACATAAAAATTAGCAATTGCATGGAGCAGTTAGAATCAGAGTGCCTTATCTTGCAACATAAGGAGTTGTGCAATGAAACTGAAGGGAAAAAAACCTCATCGGTATTGTTTTACAGAAGGAAAAAAAAAATCAAAATTAGAGCAAGGATATACCTAAAGTTTTGACAGCCATAACTTGCACAGCTGTCAAGGATACTTGGATTTTGTGAAACCAACATAACATCTTGAAAGGTTATTAAAATCTCATGTTTTATGGGTTTAAACCTGTCTTTAAATATCTGTAATCAGAGTGAAAACAGTTGGAAGAAGAAATTATATGCCTACTGTGCCATTTTTACAGCTTCAGTTATCTGATGCTGTCAAATACACTGTCAGAGCCAGGACAGCAGCCAAGGCAGCACTGGGAACTGGTATTCCCACAAACAAAGGGCTCATTCCTCATCACTGAGGTTTCCCATAGCCATCATTCTGCAAAGTCAGTGATTCTTAAATAAATCAGGGTTAACAGACCAAAAAAACAACTGAAAAAAAATATTGTGCTGATGGAACTGGATTCACACACAACAGAAAGTTGGAAACTGCTGATCTGTGTGCTGTATTTCATTAAGTATGCTCGATTTTGGTTAAAAGTTTAAACAAGAAATTATGGTATACGAAACACAGAAAAGGACTTATTTTGGAAAAAAAACCCCTTATGTTTTTAATTTATCCTCCTTTTTTTCTTTTTTCTCCAAACCAGGGAACATTTAAAAAAATTGCATATAACATCTTTGGCTTAAAGAACTATCACAACATCAGGACAGGTTTAGCTATTCTGTTAAAACAAGAGGTGTATCATCCAAAGTGAAAAATCAAGCCCAGAGCTGAACTGAAGAATTCTCCCTTGGAATGGTAAGAAAAAAACCCCCAAAGTTACTGATTCCCAACAGGTCCTGAGGTTTTTATTTTATTTTTATTACTATTTTGCATGGAAACTAACAGTTACCTCAAGCGTTTTACAACGTTGCAATCTGTTTGTATTTTACCTACAATTCCAGATAGAAGAAAAAATTTCAATACAGAAAACTAAAGAAAAATAGAAGCCCTGTCTTTTTGTGTTATCAATAGTTTAAAATTTTTACTGAATCTTGGCTGAAACCTCCCTACCTCCACAGAGACAGAAGGTTAACTTGAGTCTGAATGTCCTGAATCCTGACTAGCTAGCACAGATGGCAGCATGGCTTAGAGCCCAGGGTCTAGTTTAAACTCAGTTAGCGCTTGCCCGTTTTGTAGCAAGAATACAAATAAAAACATTGAGAATCCTCTGGTGCCCCTCCTGCAACCTGTAAGAAAGGCCAGTTTTAGAAAGGCTTCCCCATAAGAAAGTCTAGTTTTCCACATCTGGCTGGGATAACCTTAGGGCATCTAAGCCCTTTGGAACATAGTTACAGACACAAGGTTAGTCCACACTGTTCAACAACCAGTACAATAGCTACATCTAAATAAAGAGAGAAACTGAACATTAAGGTTACAAGAATGAACTTAAGGTACTTGAAATCTGTGCTTCCTGGTCTCCATCACTTTGGATGATAGGGTCAGGATGTGGAGCTGATCAGATACAGCTATTACGCTGCCATAAGAAACATTGGGAAGGCCACCAAAGAATCAACTTTCAGACACATTGAGGCCTCAGGTGGCTGGCAACGGGGATATGACTGAGATCAGCCACAGGAGCCCCACAGCTCTGAGAACTGTGGTAGACAGCCAGGTGTACCTGCAGCCATGGAAATGGGCTGGCTGCTCTGTAAGTGGGGATCATACACAGCCTTTCCCATCTCACGTGGGCAAGATAGGGGAAGTTGAAGCAGTGCTGTGGAAGCAGCAACACTTGTCCATTTCTAGAAAACCCCCATGCCTGCCTAGAGGCTTCAAAAACTTGGCATCTACATTTCCATTAAGGTGCATTCTTTATCTGTGGAGCTCTGGGAAGTGTCTGTCGTGTTCAGCTTTATTGAAAAAAATAGAAATAAGGAGCATTCAGTCAGTATCTTTTCACTCTTTACTTTCTTTTTACTGACACTGCTTGCAATTGTATGTGTTTCTATTTCAAGTCTTCCAGTGGCTCTTGAAGGGTAAACCCAGAAAAACCTGACCATTTGCAGCACTACACTGACTTTAAGAGAGGAATGACAACACATCAACTGTAAATAGAAAAATAAAATCTAAGAAAATATATAAAATCTCAGCCATTTGTATTGTTTAATATGCTTGTTAAAATAAATCACATACAGTAGCTTCTAGTTTGCATACCAATGTTTACAAATGACTTTCAACCTTCCATTCCCTTACCATGTTTTAATCTCCAGTTAAGTACAACATCTTATAGCCTTCAATAAGCTTTTCCTTCCAGATGTCTGCTAGGCAGAGAAGTGCTATTCTCCCATGCTTCATAAATATGGTGCCTGGAAACTCATTATTAAAACCATCCTTGTGAATGCTCAGGTTCTAATTCATGACTTCTCTGAAACGATTTAATCAAACCAAGATGTCCGATAGTCAAGAAAGTTCTTCCAATGGGCAAGAGCAACAGATCTTTCACAACCCGTTAGAAGATGTGCCAAGACAAGTTCCTTTCCTGTGTAATAGAAGCCACAGGAATCAGAGTTTCTGATCAAAGTCCAACACCTCAGCACTGCCAAAAGCTGACAAGCCTTTTTTCTCCTCTTTCCTGAACACAGCTCTGTAATCACACTGGATTTTAATAGGGTAACTATCTCTTGGACTCAGACTGAACTCAGTTGTATTAAACTATGATTAAACCATATGACAGTTGCTACATATAGCATTACTTCATGTATTTATTTTTAAAGCATGCTGAGACTCTTATGCAATCCACTACTACAGTCCAGGTTGCTGGGGTTTTCTTAATACATAGAAATTTCTCTTCTGTAAGGGACATGGCATTAACCATGGAACAAAATATTCAAGGAGCAAGTGACAATTCTGCTTTATTTGCCAGTCCAGAATATAGATGCTGAATTTAATGAAGTTATTCTGTTTCGACCAGCATAATTATGAAGAGATTTTAACTGCTGGAAAAAAATTCTCCTATCCATTCTTTCATACTGTGGGGCACTGCTCTGAACTTTTTCACAGACACAGTTCTTAGGAAACTCATGGCTACAAAATCCCTTCACCAAGATTTAGGGACTGAAATAACAAACTGACCGTGAAAATACTGGAGCAGGTCTGACAAAGTTTACCTGCTCATGTTTTGCATTGCAGCTTACAGACAGGATGTTTTCAGCTCACTAGTGAGGCACACTCCCATCAGTGGGAATGTAACCTGAGGCCATGTGAAGTCTTCTTCAAAATTTGAAAGCAACATAGAACTGTTCCTGAGTAACAAAGAACCAGCATGAACAGAGTCTCTTGCAGCCAAAAGAAAGGAGACTTAAATGTAATACTCTATACAGCCATTTCACACTCAAGCCAGAGCAGGGGGTAAGAAGGAGGAACATCAAGATCTGTGCGCGTGGCTTTCCACACTTTGCCGATGCAGTGCTTCCTGCAGAGCTGGGGGACAACCACACACACAGACTAAGCAAATCACATCTTAACTGAGGCACTCGTGGACAAGTGCCACTCCAGCCAGCCAACATCCTGCATCAGTAATGCATTTTGGTAAATAATTTTACATCACTGAAATCCTTCAAAAACATAAGGCTGGTTCTCACAGAAACTGTTAAAACTCCTTACCAGTTTTGGATGTATAGTTGACCTTTAGATGTTATTCAGTTAGGTGTACCAGAGGAAGTAGAAGTTCAATAGTAACATAACAGTCTGGACTTCTGAACTTCTTACCTCTTGTATTACTAATTTAGTGTACAGCCACAGCAATACCCCAGAGCTGATTGGTACGTCACTTCCCAGGAGAAAAAGTTAAACACCAGCCAAAAGGATCTAACTGTCCTCCAGAGGAAGGGTGGTAGCCATAACATGTAGCCTTAAGATGAAAAGTCAGGAGAACCTCAGGACACAGAAAACTGCTCTTTCCTCAGTTCCAATTCTTCTGTTTGAGCTAAATCACTGTTAAATGTGTGTGCCAATGACCTAATTCTGTTTTCTAAAGATGTATTACTCACGCAAGAGAGACCATAACAACCTCTTCACAACTATTCCCAGTCAATTGCAGAGTTACATATTTAAAATAAGTACAATGCATAGTGAAACAATAGTGAGAAAATATGCAGAATCCAATTTAGCAGAGGGATTATAACAAGTTAATACAGTCTCAGTTACATCTCAATTCAGTAAAAACAAATCCATCAGATTTCATACTACACATTTATGGAAATTTTAGCACCTACAGAGAAATGAGTTAGCTTCCTGAGGCATTGATATTTTCAAATTTGAGATGTTATGGAGGCATAAAAATATCATCAATAAATGATAACATAAACCCCTCATTTAGTGTAATTCTTCTTTTAAACCTACCAGATGGAGAAAGAGCCTATTTTCTCTCACAGTTCTCTCCACTCAATAGTTACTTATATGCCCATAATATTCTTCAACTAAATAGGATCTAACTACTTATAATAGTGGAATAATCACAGTTAATATTTCGAGAGAGTTTCTACAAGAAACAATTTTCACTGTATGCTTGGACTTGTACTAAGAACAGTTCTCGTGAGTCTAATGTTTTGTGATTATTAAGCTGCAAAATGCTGACATGAGGCCTTACAACTTGTTATATTGGCTTAAGTCTCAGCAAGGAATAAATCACAGAGGTGTAACAGGTTTGGGTATAATGTACCATTATTTTGAATTTTAAGTTAGTGGCAGACCTGCTAAATCTATCATTGCAACCTAACCTAAAGATAACCAGATTGTTATGCTTGCCTATTCCTACACATGAATTGCTTCTTATGAACAGGAACAATGGGAACATGCAACAGATTCCTCTGTATCTGGTGATATTTAGGTCTGTTTGAAGCAGTTCCAGTCAGCCCAGGGCTACCGCTGTGGTGCTGACCACACACAACCTCCCAGCAGTTGTTGTCTGAGAAAATGCTGTGGGCTTGTGCACAAGTGGAACCAGCTTTCTCCTACCCATTATTGGCCTGATACTCTTCCCAGCCAAGCTCATGATTTTTGCTGACCGATTTCAGTATGAGAAGAATTTTAATCCCCAAATACTCTCATTATTTTAAAAATTCTTCCTATAAAGATAAAACACGCAAGCATCTAAAACCAGAAAAAAAGGTCTTTCTCTCTAAGCATAGGAAACTTATTCTAACAGAAACAACCGGAAAAAAAAAGAAAAACCAAGACTCTAAGTTACCATTTTGCAATGAAAAAGCTAACGTGTATTGCAAAACTGAATGGATTTTACTCTACACATTATATCTAAAATGTAGCTGTTCACATTCTGGCACAATCTAACCAGACAGGAGACTGCTGTCCTGCCAACAGTTACTTCGTAGCTTGAGCAGGTTGCTTCCCTTTATTTTGAGCACAAATTTCGCTGAAAAAGTCAGCAGACCAAACTCTTCTCCTGGGAAAGTGGTCTTTACTCACCCCACCACCACACACACACACACTTCAAATGTTACTGCTTGGCCAGGGAGCAGGAAACAAGTTAGTTCCCTTTGCACCGCTTAAATGGAAGCAGATTACCCCATATTATTGCCAAATTAGGGAAGCTGAAGTCACAAGAAGAGACCATGTGCTTGATAATGTTTGTACACATGACGATCACACTTTCTAGTAAGCTAACTGGGGTATTTTGGCACATAACACCCATAAATGTCTTAGAAGACATCCATGCTTAGATATTTATAAGAGAAATTACCCGCTATGCAAAAAACTATTCAGCTAGAAAAAATAGAGGAGATTGGGGGCAGTTTTCCAAGTTACTGCCTTTAATAAACAAAAGGAGCTAAAATTTAGGTACCCCTTGCAACATACTTGCCTTGCAGCCAGACAAGAATCATTTACAAACCTAGTGGACAACGTAATCCTGTAATCCCTGTGCTGCAACACAAAAACCAATGTGCCAAAAAAAGTATGCGGCTAACTCAGAATGGAGGACTGCTTGTCATTCCAGAAAACCAGACAACGTTAATGTCAGTGTTGGATCTTCCTAACTACTACTTTGTTGTAGTTTACTACAGTGATGTTTGAAAAAGAAATGTGAAAATAAAGGCTTTTTAAAATTCTCACATCAGGTGTTAAAAACCCAGAAACACTCATTCATCATGTCTCAGAATTAAAGCTACCATTTTTTTTGAGGCTTCTAACAGGAAAACACATTGGTACAGTAATGAACAAGAAAATAGACAAAGACTGCCTGTTTTATGCAAACAAGAAAAAGTAAAATACGTATTGCAGAATTAAAAGTGATTAAAACTGGTTTTCTGCATTTTTCTCCAATTGCATGACATGAACAGCAAAAGAAAGAAAGAACTTTTTTTTCTCCAATTTTAGAGATCACCATACTCTAAAAGTATCCCCACATATTTAGGCGAAATTCTGCAAATGCCAAACCCTAATACTTTACCTCCTGCTGGAAGAGATACAAATTATGGTGAGCAGGAAATGTTTACTGCATCTCACATTGCATACTTCTGAGATTAGAGATGTGTGTGTGAGAGTGTGTGCGTAGAAATGACTGTTCACTGTAACAATTTTCTTGAAACTTTACTAAAGCAGCAGCAACACTGCACTCCATCTTTCCTCACACATGCATATTAAAAACTTCCAGAGATAGAGACAGAAGCTCATTAACAAACTGAAGACAAGTAAGATGAAGCATCCTTAAATTATTGTTTTCCCATTAATTGTTTTGACATTACAAGATAAAAATCTGTGAAGAGACTGTCAAAGCAAAGCAGTGTCTATAAAGCATTATGTAAAGATAATAAGCCTTTACAGATCAGATTTTAGTCTGGTTCCCCAAGATGCCACCTATTTCAATTTGTCAAATAAAAATAGCTAAATAGCAAAGAAATTAAATCAGCATTAGTGTATGCTTAAATTTTTAAGCTCTGAGAATTGTTATAGATGTAATGCCAACGATATGCCTGGTATCTAGCTGAATGATCACTTTATCTGATGGTAATTACAAGTTCTCATGTACACCTTGAAGAAATCTATCTGCATGTTACATAAGCCATAGCGTGTTATGGCTTAATAAATATAAAACCCACATACATCCATTTTTCCCTTCCTGAACTGAATTATGCTTCTTTAAAAAAAAATTACTTTGTATCATGTACAGCTTTTTATCTTACATTAACAACGTCAAAATATGCCTGATTAAAATATCGAGGAGTGTTTATATTTTGTTTCCTGGACATTCCACTTTCTTATTTCCTCTATCAAGAGCAATCAATAATTCATTGCAAAAATGTGTGCTTCACACTTGTTTTCAGTAGTCATTCCAATGCCCTTTCACTAACATGAAGATGGCCATAATCCAGTCTTGACAAGTACCCATCTCATTAATGCCTTTTTAATCATCAAGGATGGAATCCCTGTCAAGTTCTAGATAAATTATGTCAAAGCACATTCAACACACAAAAGCATCATTCTCTCATACATTTCAGTATAAATGGGTTTATTATGGAAATCTGAAGTTAAAAAGCAGCAGGCAACAACATAGGAAAAAGTAAAAGAGAATACATAAGAGCATATATGTTGAAGTACTAAGGGGGGTTTTTTGCTTTGGGTTATTGCGGTTTAAGTTTGCTGGGCTTTGATTTTTTTCTCTCCAATCCCTGTCCTCCCCTGTATCACAAAAAGATATGAACTCTCAGGACTACTATTTTTTTTCCTCCCAGCCCTGTTCTGCTGCCACCAAAATGCTTCAGGCCCTGTTCTTTCCCTCTTGCTTTTCTCCTGTCTGACAGTTTCTTACACAGTATTGCCTCAGGGCCAGCACAGGGTTCACCAAGAGCACAGCAAAACAGGGGCTATGATTTCAGTGTCAATGCTAGTTCTTCAGCCAGGAGCAGCAATTGCAGCAAAATGAATCCAGCTTTAATGACACAGCTCCAGGCTAAAGCATGTTAAGTATCTCAGGGCAGGGGGTGATATGTGCATGGACTGGTCAGCACTAGCAAAACTAAAACATGAGGAAAAACGCTCACACACAAATTTAGAGAATTCAGGAAACTTCGAAACAAGAATTCACCAGTACTACTTCAGTCAAGTGAGTTCTCTCCCTTGACTTCCTCCAGAAGTAATGAAGGAAGAGAGCAACTCAGCAGGAACCTAACTTTGATCCTTTGACTCAGCCCAAGAAAACCTTGTCTCCCATTAACTACAGAGAAGATTAGCTCTTTTAAAAATCTCCCTTTTGTCTCTATTCAGCCCATGCAGGCAGACTTTAAAAGTTTGTAATTTGGCAAATGAATTATAAAAGAGATACCCCTGACAAAAAGGCCACCTGCTCCTAAATTTCAAGGCAGTGCTTCCAATTATCGATCTCAGTAGATAAAGCTAATTATTATTATTATTAGCTGCTGGAATTATTTTGAATGCAAAACATTTTTTCTCCTCATCTTATTTCCAGAAACTGTGCAATAGTTTAGTCCAAAAATTTAAAAATACAAAAAATAAAAATTCAATCATAACAAAGTTTAGCACACACATGTATAAATGTAGTGCTTAGGCCCTTCAAAAATATTATATCTTTACTGCTGTAAGTCATTCCAGTGAGGTGCAAAATTGTCTCAAGTCAAGCAATGGCAAATTTCCATACCTCTAAATACCTGCCACATTGAGAAAAAAGCTCCAGAACAGGGAAGAGTCTTACAGAACAATCCATTCTCAGGGGTCAGTTAGCAGTGCTATTAAACGTTATCACCACTAAGCACATACAATGTTTCTTAACCCAGACTCTTATCTTTAAAAAGAAAAGTAAAATAATGAGAAGGCTGAAAGCTCTGCTAAATGCCCTAAAAACCACATCCCTCCCCATCAAGAGAGTACCACCACAAAGCCCTCAGACCTACCCCTCCTCACTTCTCTTCTTGCCCTAAGGAAAAGGAATAGCCTTGCAGCAACATACACTAATTTAGCTGCATTTCAACACATGCTTTTTAGGTAGAAATTTATAGCCTTGCTATTAGTACAAAATGAGACAAATACATTCAGACCATACAAAATTGTAACTCAATCCTTCATTTTAGGAGTTTTCGTATTCAAACATTTAAGCAATGCATCTCACACCTTTTACTTTTGTATTAACTGACTGTATTATAAAATTTTTATCCTAAAAGTCTTGTAACATCTTAAGATCTTAAAAATACATTTTAAAAAAGCTACGCTGTCTAGTCAAGGCAAAGCAAGACAACTACCACACAAACTGAAGGAAATTTCAAACACATTTCTGAATCCCTTTCTATATCCCACTCATTTCAATAAAGTGAAACTAGGACATAATACTTTTCTGATAATATGTGATGAAAAACTTTCTTGCTATTATCTGTGGCTGGGTTTTGGAAAAGTTCATGGGGAGCTGATAGCCAAGTGGTAGCCTAATGCTTTGAGATTTTTTTAAAAACAATTAAAAGAGTAGCTGTGTTAATACATCCATATTCACTGAAGGCTTCTAGGCATGCCCTTGAAATAAGGTTTTGAACATCTGCCAGACAAATGAAATTGCCTATCTTTGCATTGTCTCGTCTGACTCATGTTGGCTAAGCATCTCCTCACTAACACTACAGCAGGACTTTTCACACTCAGGCTTTCTGATTGCCATCCATAATTACCCCTTCCTTCCAAAGAGACTGTAATTCTTTCTTACAAACAAGAAATAGAATATTTTTTGTTTTGATATTTCAAAAAGATCAGGAGAAAAAGAAAATCAAGTGAAATATACTGATAATGAAAAAAAACCCTCTAAAGATTTCCTGCTTTTCCAGATATTTCTCCTTTTTGTGTTTATTAGGTTCCATCCACCAAACTTAATGGCATTGCATGAACATATCAGAGAACAGAATTTGGCTAAAAGTGGTTACAAAGTATGGTAGTGGGTCAATATTTAGGTTTCTCTGCCAAGGGCAATAGAGTGTTGAATATTATAAACATTCTGCTGGGCTGCAGGGTTGCTGTATGCCAAGTTATTCTCTTCCTACATACGGAACATAAACTTCTGAAAGCAGAGGCAGCGAACCTAGGCTTTAAAGCAGCTTATGAAGGTTAGCCACTGAATGCCCCATTGACTGGGCATTTCATTCCTCAGCTTTCCTTCACAGTCTCCTAGCATAATGGATGCCATACATATAAATTCATGTCCCCATACATCAAATTTCTCCAGTTATTCAGCTGTCTCAGTGCCTAATTGGATTTTTAAAAGCACTGAGTAATTTAACATTTATTGATTTCAATGGAAGTAGGCATTCACGTGATTACCTGAGTCTGTAAGTACGCTAACATCTATAATTTAACTGGACTTATAATGAGATCACCTAATTGGATACTCCAATTTTGTCATTGCTAGTGGTGTGACTTCCAAAGATGCTGAGTCTTTGCAAATCCAAGGGACTCAGAGCTTTGTAGATGCTCAGCACTTCTGAAAAAGTAGACACTAAGCATACCTGCCCTAATCAGAAGAAGGCTACCTTTGATCAAGTATGCCTGACACAGCATGTTTATTTAAAGTGCTGAAGTATCATGCACTGTATACTGAGACAGTCTGCCTGAATAGGAGACTACAGGGTCCTTCCACTTTCATTCAGCACAGACTTGACATTCTAGCAGCTGTGTTTAGGTAGGCTGGAAGAACAAAAACAGATTCATATTTCAAAGATCCTTAGCACATACATCAAAAATCAGAAGGTTCAAACTAGATTGTCTTTAAAAACCTGTCTTTGCCAAACACAGCGTAGCCTCCATGCTATCCTACTCTTTGAAGAAACAGGACCAAAGACACATATCCATTTCTACTTCGGAATTTATTTATTTATGCCTGCTTGGAAATTTGGCTGGTCATCCCCATTGCCCAGCCTGTTATTCATGTAGCAAGAAATCTACTCTACTGGAGACATCCTGATGGAGTAAAAGTGCACCTAAACACTACAAACAGCTAATGTCAAAGGAATGAAACAGAGTAACGAAGTGAAAAATTCAAGCACATACAAAAGTTTGTCAGGGAGATAAAGACTACTATTTCTTGAAATACTCTCACCTTTGAAATATGCTTTTAATCTATGCCCTTCAGGGAGCTCTCACCCTAGCCAAAAGTGGAGCTCAATGCAACAAATTATCTACTTCGTCCATTCTAAAAGGAAGTTTCTCATTAAGTTGTGATGATAACAAAACTGTGTTTCTTTAGCATTTAATGTGGAACTCTATAACATAGAAAAAATATAAACAAGATAGGGAAAAGGTTTTATCTTATTAAAGTAATCTTATAAGTACTAGTGTAAGGTGCAGAGTACTACAGCAGTGATAGTTATGTTGTGCCTTTTTTTAACAAGACTAAAGAGATTGAAGTAAATATTATAAATACAGCTTTGGTTAGGATACAAAAAGGGTAAAAATCAAGATATTAATAGAGCCAAGACTAAAAAACAGACCTTTGCTTCCACTGCCAGAAAACAATTTCAAAAGAACAAAATACAATCACATGAAACAGTCTTGTAGACCAGCAGATCTTAATTCTGCCTCTGAAAACTTCTAGATGCAGGTTTTGGACTGCACAGGTCCATGCATTTGAATCCATGAACATACTGAAGTCTAGGTGGGACAGCAGGATTTCTCAAATGCTTATATACTACAGGCTATGTCTTAACATAGTCTTACATGCAAAGATCTTTCCTTTCATAGGAACTAACAACTTTCCTTTTCCGTTCACAAGTCATACAACATCTTTTCAATGACTATACAAGTTGCTTATGTACGAGAGCAATATTAGCAATGTGGTTTTGTCTTCCTTCTAATGCAATTTTATAATTGAAAATGAACAGGACACATACAATTAGTTAGCTCTCTATGGATCAAATACTTGCCACATACTTCCCAGACCATCAATAACTTGTGAACCAAGGAGTGAAAACATTTATGACACAGTGGAAAGTCAAGATAAATGTAGGTGAACAGTGAGTTTTGCTCATTTGACTTTACTACTCAAACAAATCTTAGCACTGTTGCCTTAAATCTACAGTATATACAAGGGCTAATATAATAGCAAGTGATATTTAGTAGCATTTTAAAACTAGGTAATGAATTGAGTTCAGAAGGTGGGGGGGAAGATTTAGGGGGAGAAGAGGAAATCAAGGAGGAGAGTGGGTATGTGTGAGAAACGCAAATGGTTTTCCAATTTCTGATTAGCCAGATTCTAAAGATTCTTTAGTCAAAGAAAATATTTAAGATGCAACTACAGAAAGCTCTCCACTCCTAAAACAAATGATAGTGTTGCTGGTTACTCTTTTCTAGTAAATGCTTAGACAGTTAAGGTTTTCCTTGGGGCTTTTTTTGGTGCGGGGTTGGAAGGGGAAGAAGTTATTTGTTGGTGTTTTTAAAGTACTTCTTTTCAGTCATAGGAATAGAAACATATTATGTAAGTTAGAAGAAAGAAATACACTAAGCACCAAAATACTACCTGTTCAACTGCCACTGAAAGCTTTTCAATTAACAATTGGTCTGATTTGTTTTTTAAATCCCAGCACAAGAATTTAGAGGAACAGGTACACTGAGAATTCTTAAAGATGAGCTAAATAAAGCTTTTGCCCTTGGAGACAGCTGAGGGTCTTCCTAATTCAAGAGAGTTTTATAGAGACAGGTTTTCTATTTTCTTCCTTTAATAGATTCAGGATTTATTTCCTTGGTTGTCCAGCATTCTATTTTCCACATAGTCTTGTTTGCTTGGTTAGTCACATGCATACAGCTATTGATATAGCGCAACTGTAGGTTTCTGCACAACATAGCCCAGACAACGAACACTTAACAGTTATCTTTAGCTCAGGCTATAGCTAGAAACAGAATTATATCCTACCTCAGTCTTCAGTTCCCAGAACTCAGCTGGAAACCAAGCCAACGTAATCTCAAAGCTCCCTAAAATATCTGTGTTAACAGTAAATAAAATGGACAGAAGCTGAAGGAACCTGAACAAGGTGTTTCCTACATAGTGAGTTTTGCTCAGGTCTGAACTCCTATAATGTTTAATTCAAAGCACTTGTTTCTCGTTGCCAGTAGTTTGCATAAGTTTGATGCCAGCTGGCAAAACCCAGCCTGTCACCTCAGTAAAACCACCTTCCCAACCAGCACAAGACCCCAGCAAAACGTCACTACGGACAAACTCCAATTGAGAACATATGCCCTTGGCTCCTCTGACACTGTCCTTTCACAGTATAGCACCTTCCTCAGCATGGATGAATGGCACTGGGAAAAGCAGCCAACTCCGCATATGTTCCAATAATACAGCAACACTGCAGCTGGGGGCTGGCAAGTTTTTGGAGTGTTGTGCACAGCAACACAGGAATAGAGGAGGTGTGGTTTGCATTCTAGGATTTAATTAAAATGAATACAATTTTCCTTGAGGCTTAAGTTCCTCCTCCTTACCTCCTTTTGTACCTGATGAATTAAAAGGGAGGAAATTTTAAGGGGAAGGAAGGAGAACAGAAATAAAATAGGTCCTTGTCGCTGAGGAAGACAATGTGCTAGCAAAAATGCAGCCATGGTAACTTAGCAATTACATCCCAGCCTGTTGTACAATAATTAGAACTGACGAGGTCACCTATACAGAACAGAAAGGGAAGTAGGAACATCAGTTTCAGTACTTTTAAATGACTACAATTTCATTACTGAATAAACTGGCAACTGCTTTAGTCATGAAAGAAAAGATGCCAAATACCAAGTTTTAACAGTTATCTTTGAAAAATTCACTTTTGCAAAAGAAGTTACAAACCAAGCAGACCAGCACAGGACACACAGTATATCTTACATATTGCAGTATGCAGAGAAGCTTTTTTTTTTTATTGCTCAAACTTGTGCATATAGCATGTGGTCAAAATGCTTCTCATTCCTGTCTGATAAATGGTATCCGTCAGATTGAATCAGACAGGCTGACGTTGCCAGACCCAAATGACAGTGCATTTTCAAGCTACACTGCAAGGCAGCATGCCACAGATAGGAACACTGTGGTAAGATCATGCCTTACCAGCACAAGTAGGTTTTTGAAACTGAAAGCAATTAAGCTATTTGCATGTTTGTATGGTAACAATTTCTGCAAGAGCTTCTTCTGGGTCATTGGAAAGGAAGCATTTGAATACTATTCCCTTAGATTTTAATGACATATTATCTAGTCACAAGTATGCCAGGGGAAAAATAACCAATAAAAATAGCTTTTTACTCAGAGGAAAAGATACAACTTTAATAAATCAGGCCCTTGCTTCATATACAACTGAAGAAAGATTCTAGTTCTTGGACTACAAAAATTCAACAGCTAATATTGCTGCTCAAGGGACAGTATCTCAGTAGACATCTGGAGAACCCACTGATTAATTAATAGATTCATTAATTAGACAGCTGTAGTGTTAGAAGAGAATTTAATTGTTTGGATTAATAACCCTACTAATTAGTCCTAAAGAAAATCATCATCAACCCATAGAGATGAGAAAACACTGACTTCCTAAATGCCCATCTGCATGATTAACTTCACATTTCCAGGATATGTTAACTAAGTACTGACAGACTTACAAGACTGTATGTGCCATAGGAACACATCCAGAGCAAATCTAAAAGCTGTGATTTTTCTGATATACAGCATATATACACCACTGAAGACAAATGCTACTAACAATAACATACCTATTTCTTGATTCTGAAGTATGGCCCTGACCTGGGAATCTGAGAAAAACAATTATAAACACTAAGCCTGCGTGGGGCTACATAAAAACTGAGGCAGCCTATGAATATTACTTAATTTAAAATCATCAAGGTATGCAAGTGACACACAACAGCAAAGAGGAGCCTATGCAAAACCATGACAGGGCTGCCGGGTTGGTAAATAATCTTATTTGTCTTATCTCACCAAGATAGACATATCCCTTTCTAGAAAAGAAATACTGAAATTACATGAGGTATTTCATATGAGCCGTAATCATCTAAAATATGTGACAGCCAGCTTAGAGTTCTGTTTAATAATGAGCTAAAGACCTCATTGCAGAATGTTCCTGTCAACAGTTGAATCTGACAGAGTATGTCTGTTTGATGTTAAATATGCTAAAAATTCTGATGCTGGTTTTCCTCCTTTGTGTCTAAGTTACCAAATGTATAATGCAGGTAGTACATCAAGGCATATCATTAAAATAAATTAGTGAATTTTGTGAAGCACAAAGATGCTTCACTGCCATTCACCTCCAAACCCCACAGATAAATGGGTCATTTTGCATGGAACATCATTTAATTAGCATACAAAAATGTAGTAGGGATATAGAGAGGAAAAAGCAACATTTTGCACATCAAACATCCCACGTGATGGATGTAAAAAAAGTTTACAATCAGTTGGAAAAAAATTAACTATGAAATAGTTCCACATGAAAGGAGAGGAGATAGGGTAAAGTAGTTAAAATTGCCCAGGAAGCCACAACTTGACTTTTTCTTTCCATTACAAGTACTTGCTTCTGCAGACATAATATTCTCTTCCTGCATTCATGAATTCTTTAGCTTTTTAGGTCCTTGCATGCTGTTTATTTTTGGAAAATGAAGTGTATCGGCTAAGTCAAAGACTGAAAGAAACCATGCCACATCAAATTATAAAAGCTACTTAGTTAAATAAAAATTCAAGAGGGCCTTGTAGAATCTTAATGGGGAAGAGATACCAAGGATGTTTTTAAAATTCTACAGCATCACTTTATGCACAGCTTCCTCTGAGTAAAATAAATCTCTTCATGAATGTGTGTCAGATTATTATAATAAACTACATGACACTAGGAAAGAAACCTATAGCTCAAGTGAAACTACGACTTAAATACATAGAAATCTTGTCATTGTTAGCTCTGGTCAGGGCTTATTTTACCTGCACCATAACGCTTGGATATTACTATCAAAACCAGTATTTCTTCTCACAAATGCCTACAAATTCTGCAATTGTATGTTAAATCAGAAGTTTCTTAACAGAATATTGATCAAGTAAATTTAGCTATTAACTTCTGTCCTACCAAGTACCTGCACACTTGTGTGTACCATATGCCCAGTGCTTCCAAAACACACTACAACTCACTCAAAATGCAATCTGCAGAGCAAGAATGGAGTAGAGAGTAGGAGTCGCACTTAGAGAAACCTTCAGAGACTGCTTGGGTAAAGACAGGGTAGAAAGATGTGGTTGACCACGTCTGGACACCAGGTGCCAAAGCTGCTCATGGGTCAAGGTAAAGACAGGGAGAGGTCACTCATCAGTTACTGTCACAGGCAGAACAGACTTGACTTGGGGAAATTAGTTTAGTTTATTACCAACCGAATCAGAGAAGGACACTGAGAAATAAAACCCAATCCTGAAAGAACCTTCCCTCCCACCTCTCTCTTCTTCCCAGGGTTAACTTCACTCCTGATTTCCCCATCTCCTTCCCATGAGCAGTGCAGTGGGACAGTGAATTGGGACTGTGGTCAGTTCATCATACTCTGTCACTCTTTCCTCCTCACAGGGAGGATTCCTCACACTTCCCCTGCTCCAGTGCAAGGTGACTCCCACGGAAAACAGTCCTCCATGAACTTCTCCCATGTGAGTCCTTCCCACAAGCTGCAGTTCTTCACAAACTGCTCCTGTGTGGGTCCTTTCCACGGGGTGCAGTCCTTCAAGAACAGACAGCTCCAGTGTGGGTCCCCCACAGGGTCACAAGTCCTGCCAGCAAACCTGCTCAAGTCTGGGCTCCAGGAGCCTGCCCTAGTGCAGACTTGCCACACTCTCACAGCCTTCTTCGGGCACCCCCCTGCTCTCCACCATCACATCTCCCCAGAGCACATACTAACAACCAAATTATAGGCTAGAACACATTGGAGCACTTTTTGTCCCCTTTTGAACTGTATCTGCAAAGTTTGTCTGGACAATGACACAATCAGGGTTAAAAATTAAGAAAGGGGAGGGAAAAGAAGTAAATAACTCCACAGTCTAGGACAAAGACATCCAACCACTTTTTTTACCAACCAATACCTTTTCCTAAAATAATTTTTTTTATGCAATTATTATTTCTATTTCATACAGGATAAAGAGCAGACTAGAGACCACAATACTGAGAACTTCCCCATTAAAATTGTCTATTTCATTTAGCAACTTTTATAGTTCAAAGAACAACTACAACTAAGTGAAGAAGTCCTCTGAATAACCTGGAAAGAAGATAAATGATCAAAAAAAAAAAAAAAAAAGATGGATCATGCACCAGGATGAAGGGAAAAATCCCCAAATTATTTCACGCTCCTTTTATACCGCATTTATAAAAAGAGCAAATGATTTTTTTCAACTGACAGAAAAAGAACAAATCTGAATTTTAAGACACCAGTAGAAAATACACCAAAATATATTCAGAGGAATGTTGTGTGTGGGAAACCACCTTCCTGCCCTCTCTAAGTATACCAAAAGTTAACAAAACCATTCTAGAAAAAAAATGAACATTAAAGCCTATGGTAGACAAATTTTTCAAGTAGATTTATTTCAGGGATAAAATCCACAAATTTCTATTACATGGTGTTAGGGAAAGACAGATACCTATTTAGGTTGTGGTGACTGCAGTCAATAAGTGTATTTTATCACTGCTGCTGCCAAAACAGACAGTATAGGAGCGTGTCTGACAAGTGTAAAGAGAACCTGAATGATTTATTGTTTGCATTACATTAATAACTGAAGTGTCTGAAGGAAGATGAACCAAGTGGGATCGACTGGTTAAAAATAAATCATTGACATTGCATTTCTAGAAATAACCTTTATCCATAACTTATAAAGTGACTTTTTCATATTACTTTTTCTTCTGCATTTGACACTTTCCTCCTGATGCCTATTTAAGAAACTATCACATATAGTCAATGATTCTGTTTACCTGACAAACACAAAGTTCCCTAACATAAGAGTTACCAAGACATACATTTAAATTGCAAACATCAACTAAAAGCAGATTATTTTCGGAGCATGGAAGAGAGTTATTGAACAGAAAAGTAATTTAAAGGAAAATGTATTGAACCAAACTACTAAAATTAAGCAAAGAGCACAGGACTGCTGTTGATGGCTTAAGCAGCACCTCTAAGGTCCTTTAGCTTTCCCTTTTTCCTTTTTTTGGCATTTTGACATTTGAAAAAATAAATTACTCAAACTACATAATTATTTAGGGTTGTAGAGATTAAGACAATTAAGAGTCTTTTTTCACCCCCTTCAACTGAGTTATCAAAGAGAGAAGACAACTTCTAGCTATGTTGAAGCATAACTGCACTCAGCCTTTAGTAAATGGTCAGCATCAGCAGACAACAAGTGATCTGTCAGTCGGTAGATTAAAGGTAACGCCAGAGGCTCTTGCTACTATTGCAAAAGATTTCTATAATGACCTTAAACATATACAGAAAATACTGTTTCTGCTACAGTTCCAGCTACTGGAATACCTCTTGCAGCTGAACTAATTATCATTAAAACACTCTCTCCTTAAATTGTTTGCATCATTATGCTGTATTGAGAGCAGCTAAGTGCAATAAAACCCAATTCCCCAATCCAACAAATGTGTATTTGTTTTAAGACAGACTAATTTTTATGGTAGATGATGAAAAAAAAGGAAAGGAAGTTAACATGGGAAAACAAAGGTCACATAAAATTTAAAAATTAAGAGACAAACCCACACGGAAACAAACTTGAAGACTGGAATGGGAAGAGAGAAATCTGGGACAATGTGTTTTTATACCTGTGCTTGACCACAACAGAAGTCTTGTGACACCAGTATATTTAAATGTGATTCTCATTTCTTTGTTTAGGTACTAGCAGTGGAAAGAACAGAGTTTGGGGTGTTTTTTGGTGGTTGTTTGGGGGTTTTTCTTGTTTTGTTTTTAATATGCATGTCAGTCAAATAATTTAGAGTGTCAAAATATAAATGTCAAAGTCAGCCTGCCCTTCTGTCAAGAACACACAGAATATGAGTGTGTTGCCAACTTCCACAACACTGTCAAAAGTATTAACAGCACTTTTTTTTCCTCAAGGCATATGGTTCAGTAACAACCCAGTGAGCTTCCATTTTTTAATAATGTGTTATTTGTAGCTGGGCGAAAAGCTTAAAAAGCACAAAAGCAAAAATAACAGACAAAAATTAATTGATGATAATGCAGTGACAACACAGCTGTGGTGGCCTGGAAGAGCTAATAAAGGGCTACTGCACTCAGTAAGATCTGTGGATGGCAGTGCCCTAAAACTAATTAGGAAGGAGTTGGAGCAATGAAGAATCACCATCAAGAGCACAAGTACCACCAATGTGAATATAGCATCAAAGTCTTGAGTATGTGCTCCTCATGTGATCAAAAAATCATGGCAGCTCCTCACCCACCAGCACAAGAGAGATTTACTGCAGAATCCTTTATGTTGGGAAGAATGAGGGTGATGAATGCAGTCAGAGTTTTGTGCAGGCCTCTGCAGTAAGTACTCTCCACTGCCCAGAACTGGGTTAAATTATGCCCACTGCTGGACCAGCACTCCTATTCCTGAGGATGCAACTGAGATTTTCTGGAATGAGCGTGTAATAATTTCACAGTAGGATTGTTCGCAATCACTAAGACCCATCTATTAGACACATCTACAGATGCGGTACTTTTTTCTTCCTTCCTTCCTTTTATTAAAGGAACATATTTGTACTCATGGGCATGAAACTGTCCCTGGTTCCCAAAGTGAGAACAGAAAATGGAACTGAAACACCATCAAGAAGCTATAAGGACAAGCATCCTTTCTCCCTCACTCACCTCATTCTCTTCATGGCATGAATTCTCTGACTGTGCTCTGGGCAACAAGTCTGGCCCTTCTAGAGAGTAATACACATTTCTCTCTTTTCACTTCGTTATGCACGCTACATCCTAGACCCTTTTTGATAAATACAGTTTTAGAAAGAATGCGACTGCTCTGCAACAGATTCTTGTCTCAAAAGTCCCATATCTTTCCATGGGACTTTCTGTCAAGGTACTTCAATGGAAAATAAGTAAAACTGCACCATAACAAATACACTCCACCGTGCACAGGGTCTATTTAATGTGCACATCAAGTATAACTGCACTTTCACCACCTGCTCCCCATTCATATCACAAATGCATGAAAGTGTTAAAAACTATGATAAAAAGTTATCATTCTTTAATGCTTTAATTTCTCATTTTCAAGGTGCATTGGCACTTCCCTGAAAGAGCAGCTTTTTTCATGGCTCTTCAGGGTTCTGTATTACGGAGTAGCTTATACTGGATCTTTTAAATCAAATCAAGAAAAAAAAACAAATATATATATATATTAGTGTAATATAGATACTATTTGTTTTGGATAAATTTCCACCATGCAAGAGACTACCTTTGCATACTTTCACCATTAATTATTTTTAAAAAACCCAAGCAACCTAAAAACCCCAACAGCACCACTAAAAAACCTGCCACCACAACAGGCTGACTTTCAGGCAGCAGATATTCAAGTAAGAGTCACAAATATACAACACTTAAATCTTGATTCTCTTTTTAATGGTCCCAAGTTACATGACTCTTGATAAATAAGTAGCAATAAAAAAAGAAACCCATTGAAGAGAAAAGGTATTGCCATTAAAATAAGTTCCGAAGAAACTATTGCCTTTAAATTTAATTGCTCTGGATTTATTTCTATTCGACTGTGGACAGTACTAAAGCCACTGGAGTCCTGTACTACTTACTAAAAGCTTCAGTCTCTATATCTGCAAATCAGTTTGCTTGATGCTGGAAGTACAAGTAATACAATTCATGGTACATATGGAAAATAGCAACAAACATCTCCAAGAACCTTGAATCAGTAAAGCTATTCTTTTTTTCAGGAGCTTCTATATGATACAGCAAAAACTAATAGAAGATATCTTTCTGAGTATAATTTTAGCCATTAACATTTTCATAACTATTAATTTGGCAGAACATTTCATTCAGGTACCAGACAATACATGTAGATCTTTCACAATACTTGCACCAAAATATCATATTACTCCAATGCTGTGACACTTACAGCATATTATTACGGCTTATCATAAGGGATTAGTAGTGTTGGCACCTTAGGATATTTTTTTGTCTCTCAGCAAATTGTTGTTTTCCATTTGATGTCATCTCTCCGTAGGACATCACACTGTTTTGGGAACAGTAGCCCAGGCTGGTCCCAGGTTCTGCTCCACTTCTCTCATTAGAGCTCTTTAATGTTTTCTACACTCTCACATGCAGTGCTGTTCATGCAGCTCTGTACTGCACAAAGATTCTTCTCAAATTCCCACGTGCAAATAAACCTAGACCAAAAGAACCCCAACACCTCATACATTCTTACAGCTCCATGTTTCTGGGTTTTGTTTTGCTCTGTTTGTTCTTTTCTCTCATCTTCATTTTGTGCTTCTCATGTTTTGAAAAAGCATAAGGCAAAAACTATTTTGTCAGGAATTCTTAAATCCTCTTAAAATGTTAATCTTTCCTCCTCTTGCCCTGGCATTTCTTTCCCCCTAAAGTAGGATGATGGCTGTACCTCATATTGGAGCGTGCAGCAGGGAAAAGAATGGATTCACAGGAAACCATTCTATTCCAGTACTACAGATTCCCATTACATAATTTATTCTTAGGAGCAGTAACTCACAGATTAAAGGGGTAGATACACACATGCAATACCAGGTAGAACACAAGATGCAAATTTTACTTCTGAAACACTGAGAAGCCGAGGGTGCTCTTTATCCCTCTGAGCCAATTTCTGATGACATGGCAAAGTAGGTCCAAACCACGAAGGATGACTGAAATCAAAGCCATGTGCCACTGTGTTAAGTGCTGGCAATGGTGGCTGTGAAACTGTTCCTCCACCAGTCTTAGGATTTCTGTGTAAACAACCAAAGCATGTGCCCTCTCTCAACTGAGCTGGCTCAAACATCTGACTGACAGCTTGCTGCCTTTAATGAACTGGAAAAATGTGTTTTCTGCCTCTGCAGATTTGGGCAAGTTCAGCTCTGAGAAATCATGAGCCGCTCTTTGCCCTCTCCACCATCCCACCCTTTTCAACAGTCCTTTTTGGGTAATTAAAAAGACAAAGGCTTGTTGTACATTTCAAAAGGTTTTCTTGACTCTCAGGACATATCACTTTATCTTCCCTGTTGCTTTGTGTCATTCAGACAGAAGATTCAGATGTTTGGAAGGTACAAGGCCTCCATGACAAAAGCTTTTATTCCCAAATGAAATGAGGTCTTCCTTTTTCTCCTGAATATATGTTTGTATTCATTAGCAAGATGACATTTTTCCATAAAACTGCATCTACAGAATGTAGCAGATCACATTCACAGCACTAACACCGTACAAAGAACTGTGCTGACTCAGGACTGCTGGAGCCAATATCCACATACTGTGTAAAAGACATTATGGAATAAAGATAACTGAGTTGCCCATCACCTAATTTTAACTCCAATTTGTTTTTTTTTTTCTTGTTATGGTTATTAGAACTACGAAAGGCATCTTGATAAAAAAAAAAAAAGACAGGAGGGTGATAGGAAAGCTGTTTCCTTAGCAAAGCACTGCTAGACAGGATATGGAGATTGCTACAATTCTTCCTTGCTGTGAAACTGAATTAGTCTCAATCTAGAGCTGACTAACCACTGCAACTGGTACCACTTAACTGTGCAGCAAGAGTCTAAAGCTCATATCCTAGTCTACCTTTTTGTAAAGTTGTTTTTAATTTTTCTTCTTCATCCTTCCTCGACTTCAGTAGTTTTCTCCAGTCCAGAAAACATTTTCAGATTAGTCTGCCTGATTTCCTCCTGGCAGCTTCTGCAAGAAGCACATATCTGCAGTGGCCAGAGGTTTTTCCGCTCAGGGAAGAAGAATGTCCTTCTGACACTCCTCTTGAAGAGGGAGCACTTTACACAGGAGCTTGCAACGGGCCCCTGAGATCCTTACAGATTGTTTTATAGCTGCTAAATGAGAAGAAATCCTGTTTGTGATGAAGGTTTCTGAATCTGTGTCCTGACACTAGAATAATATATAAAAACCTTGCACTCTTAACAGCTGCAACCTCAAAAATCTGTGAGTGACTGAGCTCACCAGACCTCAGGCCACACAATTCTAGATTTCCCCTCTTTCAGTAGTTTTCTTTCCTCTGGTGCATGGAATATCCATTCCCTCCAGAGGCCCCCTGTGACATCTGTTGAAACATCTGCTTCATTTTCTATTCTGCAAAATATCCATAAGAAAACACTCAAAAACCCCACAACCCACAAAAAAAGTACTTGCATTTTTTACACTGAACACATAATAAAAGCACACATCATTTGGAGAACTTTTAACAACTTGCTCTCATCTTGAGTAGCATAGTAACCAGCTTTACAGGGAGAGGAGAGCACACTTAAACACCAGTATGCCCAGTGTATCTTATGACATTTACTTTTCTCTACCAGCTCCAAAGAAAACATGTACATATATACTACGCAACAGAAAGTGGAAAAAACCATATCTCATCATGAATCCACATTTGCAACACTGCCAAACTAAACATAATCAAGGGTAACCGAACACTACTTCTTTCATCATAACCCAGCTTTCTTCCCTCACATGTCCTTATTCCTTTAGCATACAAGGACAAGAACTCAAGGATTTTTCAGCCAAGGTCTTCGGCTTTCTGCGCTCTGCTTCATCCCTAAAAATAAAGTCAAACCAATCAGCATGCTTATTACACACTTCTAAATCACTTCAGAAGTGATTTCTCTTCGTGATATTTTAGAATAAATGCACTGTTGAGAAATAATATCTACTGACGTATTTTAATCTAAGAGTCACAAATTAATTTTCACAACTGAAGGCCCATTGTTCCTTTAAAAAATCTTTTCTAATACTGAATTTAGTACTTACCAAAGATATTGTGTTTGCAGTTCTAAAACAACTATAACCCTATCTACTAATTCTGACAGAGGACAAAATTGAACTTTCAACCTAGAGGTTAAAAGACTTGGTCATATTGCTGACAATCCTTTGCTCCACCTGTGCAGGTAAAGGGGAACAGTGTAACGTGGCATAAGAAGGTTAAATGAAGAAACAGCTACTTAGTAAAACAAAGAAACATTTTAAAGACGGAAATATTAGAAACTACTCTTAAAAAAGCATTGTTCAAATGAAGTTTAGCACTGAATAATGTCACCTGCAGCTACACGTTCTTATACTGCTCTCCAAATTACACTCTTACCTTTCTAGATCTGACAACTACCAAAGTAAGCACGATCTGTTAAAAACCCACATACACTGCACATACATCACCTGAACACAGCTTCTTTTAGGACCATCACATCAGGAGATACGCTCCAAAGACTCTAGCTATCTGAGGAGCTGCCATTCAAAACAGTAAGGATTTCTAGGCACTGAACAGAACAACGTTGGTATAGATGTCCTGTCAGGCTTCCCAGAGCACAGCCTGCAGCACAAGCCACAGCCCAACGCTCCTTGGATGTGAGCCCATACAGATCCAGAAAGTCTATACATTTGCACTACCTCATTTAGTCCATGTTACTTCTCTAGACAGCACTTCAAACCCTGCCATAACACTGTGAGGAACATATGATTCAAAGCAAGCAGTGCAAGGTAGACTCCATGCTGATCATCACTATTTACACAAAAAATTTACCTAACAAGAAAAGAAAGATGGTCTGCTGGAAAAACTGGGCCCTTTCAAAACAGCCCAAGTGCTTCTAATTTAAAAACTTAAGACACTCTTCTCCCAACACCCTTACTCCTGATTTTGAAAACAGGCTGTTTTGAGACAGCCTCAAGAAGGGCAAGTTACAGTCAGCATAAGAAAATTAGTCATAAGCATATAACTATGCACTATTGTATCCTTGTAAGTGTACACAAATGGTTTTTTCCCCACCAAAATTCCCAATGAGATGTATTTGCAAGCACTAGCTCTCTCCTACAAAATAGTATTTCCTACTATATAGCATATAGGTTTTCAACTGAGAAGAAAATGAAGGGAGAATCAATTTTGGTATTTTTCAAGTTCTTCTAGAATAATTTTGAAGAATAAAACCAGATGAGCCATACCTTGTTTCTAATGTATCTATCCTTATTAAATAAATGCAGATGTTAACTCTAAGAATATTATGGGATTATCATACTAAATCATTTAGCACAGCTTTCCATTTTCTAAATCAACAGTCTACTAACTTCACTTAAATAACCTGGGGATTTTTTTCTTTGTAAAGAAAAATTCAGAACTATTACACAATGCAATTTGCAAAGCATCATAATTTCACCCAGGGGGTGGCTGGACACTGGAACAGGTTCCCCAGGGAAGTGGTCACAGCACCAGCCTGACAGAGTTCAAGAAGCATTCAAAGTTCTCAGGCCCATGGTGTGACTCTGAGGGATGGTGCTGTGCAGGGTCAGGAGTTCGACCTGATGATCCTTGTGGGTCCCTTCCAGCTCAGGATATTCCATGATTTTGTGATAATACACAAAATATTATTTATATTGCCAGCCTCCCTAGTAGTTACTGTCAATAAATCTTCAAATCAACTTAACAAGATTTCTGAAGTCTTTAACAATGGCAGATGCCAACTAATACATTTTGACAAGTGGTAGATTGAAGATGAGCATTTTGAAATACTGTGAGAAATAAGAGAACACAGACTGTTGTGTAAATAGCTGTATTTCAGAATGCTTTATATAGTAAAGGGCTGTCAAATGCACAGTTTCTCTCTTGAAATACCATTTATTTAATAGTTCTATTAGTTTGATGCATTTGGTTTTTTTTGCAATCATTTACTTAATATTGCTGTACAGATCTCAAGGGTCTCTGTTCCAGGCTATTTGTATGCAGCCCAAAAGAATTTTAAATTAAACTTCTGTTTTAAACATGTCATTATGATACAAATGCATCTACGTATGGGATGTTCGTTTAGTGCTGCAGATTGACATGACATTCCATTTGCTTTCCTTTTTATTGTATAAAAGGCCCTTTTTATCAAAGTTGTTGCCTTGACTTTTAATGAAGTGTGCAGTTCAAAAAGCAGTAAAATACAGGGTTTGCAAAGAGCCCAAGTCACTGTACAACTAGATTTTCTTCACTTGACATATTTTGTATGTGCACACAAGGGAGAAGCTTGAAGTAGAAAAGACTTTCTTATTTTTATCAGTTTAAGTAGAGAACATTCAGCCACTGCATTTAATATCATTCAGAATGACATTGTAGGCAACCACAGTTGTCATGTTCATATCCTGCTTTTTGAGACGGAATTAAATTCAACCACACAATTTTGTACTCTATTTTCTATTAAGCTTGTTCTTATTTTTAAACTTAAAGAAAACAAAGAACTCCAGTGAGTTTATTCAGGGGGTTGCAGTGTCAAGAGACACCCACAAGAGTGTTTTTCAATATATTTGCAATATTACAGCTCAGTGGAAACAATGAGCAAAATGGTTGTATCCACTGAAGCAGACATAACTTGGTATGAAAACTTATGAACCCGAATAAAATCTCCAGACAGCAAATAAGAAATGGCTTCTGGATGAAATGAGAGAAAAGATACCATTAACAACATACTAATAAGTGGAGGTAAAATGACGGAAAAGAAAAGCAAACAGTAGCCATATAAACTGATCAGTGAGACACAGGTACAATCTACAGTAGCACAAGACAATCCAATTTAACTGTTCTTAATATACACCAGGAGCCTGAGAAAACATCTAATGTCAATTCTGCGACACAACTGGTTTAGAAGAGCTGCTGTCTTTCACGATAAACGTTGGATATTAGGATGGCTGAACCTCCAACACACAAAAGTTTCCTTTCAAAGTGAAAGGACAAATACCTTCAGGAAGGAAAAACACTACAGAATTTATTTCTTTTTTTTACAAATGGTGCTTTTAAGTTCAGAATCACGCACTTTTTTTTTTCCATTGTATTTTTTCTACACTTGTAGGTTACTCAGTTTTTCTATCAAGCTACTTCATAAGGGAGATTACAAAACAGAGGATGGAGCAAATGGCAAAGCAAAGCAGCATCTGCAACTCCTGTGCATAACTGTCCCCAAGGGTAGCCTGGGGTGGCAGAGCCCCCCCAGCCCACTGCCCACAAGTCTGTCTGCTCTGTGGTCGAGTTAATCACAAAACTGGATAATCTGCCCTGGGTTAATCAAAAACAGACCTCAGCAAATCAAGACCTACAAGTACCATTTTATTTTATACAAAACCTAGGTTTTTTGCAAGAATTAGAGGGGCCGTGTGGGGAGGAGAAGAGGTGTGAAACACAGGAAGACTTTCAAGAACAGTCAATATTCAGTGTTTGAACTTTACTTTTAGCAAACTAACATCTGAACAAAAGTAATATTTTCTTCTCCAGAAAACAAAGACCCAGATCCTCAACACCCCCTGGGATTGTTCTTTCATGACTATCATCTTTTACCTAATATTTACAGACAGCATTACACTGCAAAACCAAAATGTTTTCATTACCCTGGAAGTTTGTTTGGTTTTGATGGGTTTTTTCCCATTAAAACCACAGACAATAACGCAGTTATTGGATTTTAATATAACAACTTCATGTGTGTAATCTGGTTCAGAAACAAAATGAGCACAACTTCACAAAGTCAGTATTAAGACATGGGCACGTTTTTCCCTGATGTTTGTGCTGGTTAAACACACCTTTAATTACAGAAATGCACATTGCCCCCAAGCAAGGCTGAAAAATGATTGATAGTCACATTTACAATTTGTTCAAGGCTTCTCCTTTATAATTAACCTTCTTACAGCAAGCAGAATACATATTAGACACATAACGGCATGCTATTTAACCGCTTTTTGAGTTGTATGAGGCTAGATTTTGAATTATCCCAGTGGCATATGATTGTGTAAACCAGCGCATTCTGAAAAACATTATTCTTCTTTGAAATATTAAAAAAATTCTATGAAGTAACACAAATTGTCAATCTCTTAACAATTATGAAGATAATTACTAGTTCCAGGAGACCTAAACATTTTAAAAGCTGTTTTTATTTTATCCTTACAGTTCATAAAACAAATTCTGCTCAACTAATATGACCAAGTGATTAGAAATTGGTATTTATAGAAGTTAGTTGTTTTAGAAACTGAGTTCATAAATTTAATTGAAAAACTTCACTTTCATCTAGGTAGGAAAGGACATACTAGATCATTAATACAGAACAAGCAAGATTTATTGAGGTTATTTAAAATAAGAGCATCCAATATAGTTAAAGTATTTTCAGGAGGGGAGCAGAAGGGTGTGAAGATGTAAACCCAGGGCTTCTAAGTTAAAAATCATTCGCATCCTTACACATGCATTTCAAGGATACTACCTAGATAAACACAGGCAAAACTCCCTGCGCTATGTTTCAGATCTTTTTGATTAAATTCTCATCTCAGTAAATAACACACACTCTTTACAATTTGTCAGGGAACGCTTCAACTTGTTTCTACAGACGGATTTTTTCATCTAATCTGTTTTGTACTCTGTCTGGTAATGGGAAAGAACGTGGCATGCAAAACAGATATTTGAATGAGAAATTATTTCTAAGTTACTTTAATTTTCTACTTTAACAACAAGCAATTTGACTAGACAGCAAAATAAGTTCATATATTCTTCAGCACATGTTAAAGCTTATTGAATGTAGAGCTATTTTCTCCCCTTATTTAACATACTCTCTACGGAGACAACTTTAAAGTTTTGTTATTTTCCTTATTACCTTCCATAATACCTATTTCTGGGACTTTCAGATGCAACTCTGCAAGCTCTTGTCCCATCAATCTCTAGCCCTTCCACTTGGAAGGCTGAAAGAATAGATTTGCCTTCCATTTTTCCAGAGGAGCACAGACTCTTCCAATTATTGAAAATATTTAGACTTTGTTTTCTTCAATTGTGTTAGGGTGTTTGGTCTTAGATTTTGGTATCTTCTAGTTTTTGACCTACTGAGTCTTCTGGAACCAGACTGGAAGTGAAGGAACCACAGATGCATATATGTTTTGCTAGACCATAGTGTGGAGCTGTGGAAATAAAAGCCTGGAAATGTATCATTTCACAATGGATTTTTAAACAAAATTGGAACTATATAGGACCCTGTCTAAGTAGGTAAAACTGCACCATGTTGAAAAAAATAAAATTAATAAACCACTATCAAGGCAGGTGCTCGCAAAGCAGGATATTTTGCTAATCTCCTCCTTCCTGATTATAAAAATTAAGGATGTCTGTAACATTCAAGAGTTATTGAGACTGACTACAGCAATAGCTCAAGCAAGAGTTTTATTCACTCTTTATTGAAAATTACCATTTTGGTTGAAAACACTCCGGTATACTGTTAACTAGATGAATACTCTGTTTATGATAGGCTCAGCAGAATTGTTGGAGGATCATTTCAGTTGAAAGACTGAGAATTGTTTTTTACCCTCTTCATATGTCCCAGATGATCCCCTCACTGAACATCCAATCAGTTAGTTTAAAAAGAGCGGATGCTGAAGTATTCTTTCAGTTTCACAATGGACTTGGGGGCTGCAATCATCTGTTTCTGACTCTAGAACAACAGGCCTCAACTACATACCTCTGGTTTACCTTGTCCAGTCAATCTTTTAAGCAGTAATGTTAAAATCTGATAAACTGTACCATTTTATTCATAAACACAAGGCCTCCCACATCCTTGATGGCTGAAGCTGGCACATGGCTGCAGACCACTGCCACCAGCCTACACCTGCTTTGCTCACACCTGGTCACAAGTACATTTTACTTTCAGTGGCGGTCCAATAAAAATTTCAAAATACTTCAAAGCTAAGCTGTTATTCAATGGAGATAATGGCATCAAGCATAGCTCTACTGCAACAATGGCTTTAAGTAAATAGAAAGAAAGGAAAAAGTAACATTTATGCTGCCTATCCTTCAGAGATATATGTCCCTCAAAAAAGCCAAATCAACAGGGAAATACTTTTAGAACAATATCTAAATAAAACCGAAGACCTCACATGCTCTTATATAAGCACTCGCATTTTTAAACAAGCCCCAGAATGATTTTTCAGGGGCTGGGCAGATTTCCTTACTCTTAGAGGATTTCACTGAATTAAGCCATTAGCACTAGCACCTAAGAATGTTAAACACTTTAAACCATTAAAATGAATATAGAAATCAGTGATATGTGTGACATTCAGTCCCAGGGATGGTTCCTTATTTTATCCTGTACATATTTGAAAGACCACTTCATTTTCAAAATAATAAATGTTGTCATTTTTATAAAAGTCATGATACGAAGTACAACCATAAAAGATTTTTCCTGTCTTAAATTATGTTTAAAAGTTTATTTCCTTCCTAATGTTCCAGTGGAATGACTTTTTGGCAGAACTAGCTGGAAAGTAGAAAGCAGATTTAAATGCAGAGCTTAACCCATTTATTTCTGATCTGAAATGAATACTAATATTTGTAAAATTCTGAAGTCTTCCCCAAGCTTTAAGTTACAAAAATAATCTTTTTATCCACTTTACCATATTTAATTTTTGATATTTATTCTCCTGAGAAATTACAGAGAGATTACTTGAGAAACTAACTGAAAAGTCAAACTTTCCTTTTTTCTCCAACTGTTTAACTTATTTCTTCATGACTCTCAACAGCCCTTTCCACTGGGAGAAATTCTTCCTAGCCTGACCCTGCAGTAAGCTATTCACTGCAGCCCTGTAGTGTTTTGTCTTAAGTACTACAGAAACAAGGATTAGAATTAAACACATACATTTATTAAACACCCATGTAAAACACTCTCTAGTCCAGAACAAGCTGACCACTAAGGCATGCAGATTTTGGCCCAAGACCAAATGGGGGAAAAAATTAACTAATCACACTCCACAACAAAAGGGAAGGTGCCCAAGCCTTGAATAAAAAAAAAAAAAACACAAACAAACAATAAAGCACATGCAACACAAACCAAGAAACACTCACGAGTATAAAAAAAAGAAAACCAAAAGAAAAACAAAAAAGGAAAAAACAAAAAACCCCAACTCAACCCACCAAAAAAAAAAATCTCCCCCAAATCATGGTCAAAACTTCCTTTTCTTCCAAAAAAGGACTGTCTTGTGGAATATGCAAAACCTACAGTAGTAACTGTTTTATACTAACTCTCATTCCAGAAAACACCTTCCATGGGACTAACGCTTGAAACATTTGAACTTTAGACATGAGTGAATTATACTTTTTCTTCTAGTGGAACAACCCACTTGAATTAAAGTAAGTTAACATCATTAGAGTTTATAGACCCTTATTCTACAAAGCCAGGTAATTGCTCAGTGTATCAGTTTTATTAGTGCACTGCAGCTTTATCTATATCCTCCACTAGCTGTAGTCATTCCCATAGTGCTGTATTTCACTGTTAGCTGTTTACAAATTTCCAAAAGTCAATGCATCTCTTCTCCTAAACAACTGTTTCTTCTACATTACAAAGGAGTAAATAATATAAAATGCAAAATAATCCATTTTATAGGCAATAATAGCTGAAATGAAGGCAAGATTTAGTAATTTTACATGGAGGTTCTGAAGCTTTTCTTGGAATCATTCAACACAGGGATCTCCAAGTCTAAGCATATATTTTGTATTAATTAAAAATTAAGCAAGAGCTCTACTGTACAGCTTCATCATACAAAGTTGTCACTTGTTGACTTTGAATTAAACGTTTGGAGTTGGTACAAGGTGTCTTTTCTTTCTGTAGAAACAGTAGTGAAGAGAAAACAGATGTAGTGATGATGAGCTTCCACAGAGAGACTATGAGAAAATATCAGTCAGTTCATTGCACGGCGCGTAATACCCAGGGCAAAGCAACTATTGCCTTCTCTGCCTCAAAATAATCTGGGGAGAAGGAAGTTAAGTTCTTTTTCCCCAATGTAGATTTAATTTGGACAATCTTACTATATCAGAAAGTTAAAAGTAAAAGCCCTTTCTGAATTGCATCTTCAATTAAGTATATCGAATGGGTTATTGCCTTCACAGCCAGTGTAAATTCTCCAAAGCTTCATTTGTTCTTTTTCAGATGTTCCCACAACAACACGACTTACCAAGAGCATTGCAAGCTCAGCAAGTGCATTCACATGTGCTGCTGCTGAACTTCACTTTGAATTCCATCGTCAAACTCAGTTCTATTGTTCTAACTAATAATATATGAAGTACTCTACTGCTTGAGGATGGACAACACACACACTCCTCTGAAGCAAAGGAAGATTTTTGAGGATAACACAGATAAGTCATTTTCTACAGTGAAACTGATTATTGTCAGAGACTATCATCTTATAGTTCTATAAATATAATGTATGTGTGTGGATAAATGCATGGACCAGTTTTTGTAATAAATAACTACTGAACACTTCTAAAGCACCCATGTGATTTGTACATTAAGAGCGATACCTTCTCACTATAAATCCCTCCAATCATGTAGGGTCACATAACTAAAAAGCTCAAGACACTTAAACTGAAATAGTCAAATACAAACAATAGTCCACGGCTAGTGGCAGCTGTGTCTTCAAACAATATTCTATTCTAGTTAAAGCCACACAAACCGAAAGAAAAAAACCTCTTCCAGTATGCATGAATCTCAACAATTACTTCACACATTTCATGACCACTTCCTTGATGATTACTTTCCTTGGTGATTACTTTCAGCTACAATACTCCGCATTCTATTTCATTTCAAAGGATTTTGAAAGCCAGGCCTCTTCCATAATTTGGTTTCCTGCTTTAGTCTTTCTGGAAGAAAGAGCCCTTTCCAAGGGCTCCTTCCTTCTACCTTCCTCCTCCAAAGAAGAAAAATTAATTACATATAAAGCCTTTTCTTCTAGAGGAATAAACAAGTATCACAAATATTACTAACTTATAATGATGTTTGCTTCTATGTTGCACTCAACTAAAATCAACTAAGTTAGTGAAGAATACAAAAAAAATCCCACCATATCATATTTTATTACTGAGATCCATCAGGAAAACATTGAGCAAGTGCTGGAAAACGCGTATTTAAGTTACATAAAATTATGTGCTGCATAATCATGGCACATTTATCCATGACACTGTAATTAATAATCAGCTGTCAGCATCCTGGAGTGGTTTTCTAAACACATTAAACATAGGATGCTTAAATATTTTTAACTTCTTTTGTTAACATGCGTCTTTGAACAAGCAGAATTCCTTTTTCCAAAGCACTGTGTTATTATGAATGTCTGAAGCGGATTAAGAGGCTTTCTTGAAATACAGAGACCAAGTGGATTTCATCTGCTATGTGGGAAGCCAGCACTGTTCATGGGCTTCTCAGGTTTCTATTACATTCATTATCCTCAAGCACTGTTAGGTGTTGACAGTTCTAACTGCCTTCCCTGGAACGACAGGCCCTGCAAAACTGAACGCGTGCAGAATTTACGATTCACCGCCCATCTGCCAAGGCTGAGAGTGAGCCCTTCAGAAGTGCATGTCACAGCAGGCACATCTTCCCCCACCCTTCTGGGGAAGGTTAGAAGGGGGAGTCAGTGCCAGAACCAGGAGGGGGGCTGGTGAGGGGACCCTCAGCAGTCCCTGTAAGCTTCAACTTCATCCAACATCGCAATCACCAATAAAAATCTGAGAGGTTTATACATAGTTTAAATGGCACATAAGTTTGTGCCTCAGCCTGCTGTGCTGGAGGAGTCAGCCTGAATTTGTAATTTGATAAAGATTTCCAGGTCCAGAGGAGAACCTCAAAGATGAAATGGAGGGCTGAAGCATGTTTCCTGTGGGGAAAAGCTAAGAGACCTGGGGTTATTCAGCCTGGAGAAGAGAAGGCTCCAGGGATACATTTTTGGAGCCCTTCAGTTCCTAAAGGGGGCCTACAAAAGAGCTGAAAAGGGACTTTTCACAAGGGCGTGTAGTGACAAGACAAGGGCGAATAGCTTCAAACTCAGAGTAGGTTTAGATTGAATGTTAGGAAGAAATTCTTTACTGTGAGGCTCTGGAACAGGCTGCTCAGAGAAGCTGTGGATGCCGCATCCCTGAAGTGCTCAAGGCCAGGTTATACAGGGCACTGAGGAACCTGATCTAGTGGAAGGTGTCCCTGCCCATGGCAAGGAGTGTTGGAACTGGATGATCTTTAAGGCTCCTCCCAACCCAAACCATCCTAGGATTCCACAAAGAGTACAGAGACACAGGTGAAATTAGGAGAGATTTTTTTTGTCAGTGATATGAAGATGTTTAGACAATCTCTTTTTATGTTCCAAATCTCAGGAACACCTTCTCCTGATTTCACTATTAAAAGCAATCAGCATATTCTGAAGTACTCCTATTCTAGACTTTAACTTTCCCCTTTCCAAAAGGAACATAAGTTCTGTCTATAGACCACGTCATTTTATTTCAAAGCATACTCAGATACATTAAAAGCATATTTTTATCCTGTATTATTTTCATTATGCTAAAAAAGAAGTCATGATTCAAATAACTGCCTGATGGTGCCAGGATGTTAACCATGAGGCTGTTATTAATTGATTTTGTGTCCAACCAAATTGTGTAATGCAACCACAAAATGCTAGACAGATTACACAGAATTTCACTCATGCATCACTAATGCATATTGCTTATGGAATTTTCAGAAAAGAAAAATGGATATGCAAATACTGACCTAAGAAAAATAAGAAATACAGCAGAAAAAAATAGAATAATGTTTTAAATACAAATTTAAAAAAGATGTTGTGCTGCTCCATACCAAAAAAACTACACAACTTTTGGTAGCAAAATTTTTTGACAAAGAATGAAGTGTATATAAAACACCAGTATTTTATACAAAGTTGATATTGAAAGAAGTCAAATGATGACAAATAAAACCTTTCAACAAATACTGGCTGTTTACAGCACACATAGCATTATTTAACTTTTTAAAAACATTTAAGTGAAATACCAAAAAAAATAAAGCCCTGATGGTCGCTCTTGAAGATAACGGTATAAAGTAGACTACTTTCAGCAGTTATTAAAAAAAGTTTTGGGAGGCATGGACCAAAAACTACTTTGACTCAGCTTTCAATAGCAGAGGATAGAGAACACAAAGGCAAGAGATGAACAAGAGAGGTCTGAGCTTTTAAACTCATCAGGGTAGAGGCTTACACTTGGATTTGGAGAACTAGATGAACAGTACTCCATAAGTGTGAGCAGGAATAAAAGTCATCAGGTCAGTGAGAAGATTTTTTGCACAAAGCAAACAGATCATTTGTTGCAGAGGAAAAATGTTTCAGTGGTTTAGACAACCCAGTTTCATACTCTGTCCCTAGCAGCAGGGCTGGGAAAGGGGTATTAAGCAGGCATGAGAACAGACAATTTCTGCAGTTTTAGAAGTTCCCAACTTGCTGTGTCAGGAACAGTCTCTTTATCCATTTTACACCCATGACCTACAAGTTTTGAGTCCACTGCAGTTTTCACTGCAAGATTTGATGAAGAGCAAATCCACTCTGTTAAGTTGTGATGTTCCCAAGTTGTAATCTGGCATTTTCAAGGTCAGAAACATGTAGGCCTGATTTGGATTTTCTTCCTCTCAATGTACTACTTAGCTTTAGTGCAGAACAATATATATCTGATGCCTTCGCCCACTTGGTATTGTGAAGCTCCTCCCCAACATCGCCACAGCATTTGAGCACTCAAAGAAACCAAAAAAAACCCATCAGCAAACTCCCCCCACCCTCTCCCAAATAGAAGAAAAAAAAAAAAAAAAGACACAGCTCAACATCATCCACATCATTAGGGATTTAATACGAAAAAAGAAGCAAGTTTCTGAATGTTACAAAGTAGAGAAGGTTCATCAACACACAGGAGGGCAAGTCTCACAACTAATCAAGGATTACTGTATGGAAAACAGACAAGTATAACACTTGAGAGTGAAAGGTCTGTTTATATCAAAATACTAGAGACTTGTATTTATGTCAAACTGTAATTAACCGTGAGTGTCAGCAGGACAACCCCATCCACAGAAAAAGCAGATGTAATACAGTGATGGATCAGCAAAGTATACACAATAAACACAATATATGTATAGGGGCCATTTATGATAAAGATAGAAAAAGTTTTAATCCCATTTCAGAATTACTTCCTTTGATCTATGCTGGAAGCTAAGAATAACCAATATTAAAAAAAACCCCAAACAACAAAGCGTCATAGAAGAAAGAAATCTCACTTTTATGCAATAAACCAAATCTCCCCTTTTTTTCTCTAATTCTTTTAAACCATGGAGATTGATGCTGTCATTGGAGAAAAGACAGCTTTGCCTGATTGAATTTAAAAATGATATTAGCATTGTACATAATTAGGAATATTAATGATACTTACAATGTATAATAAAATATAACCTTGCAGATAGTTAGAATAATTAGTGTTTGCAAGGAGCCATGAGTAGGCATGCTCTAGATATAGCACTGCCTGCACACACATATGCTACCTGTTACTATTATCAGTAACAGTCATCTATTTTTTGGGGGGGGGGGGAATCAGGGAAAAAACCTGTCCGCACAAGAAAGTGGTTTTTTTTTTACTGAAAAGAAAACAGGAGAGCAGCACAGAAATACTGTGGTTTATTTCCAGATCTTCAACTGATCTAATGAGCACATTCAGGTGACTTAATTTGCTATTATCCATAAGTTTCATCACCTGTAAAATGGTACTTCTTTCCATTGTAAAACACTTGAAATGTACTGATGAAGATCTCTACATAATCAAGTACTTTTATTTTTTAGTTCACTAAGTAGGCATCTAGGTCAAGAAATTACAGAATCTAAGATTTAAGGAACAAAAAAATTATCACATGCAATATTAAAAAGTATTCCCACAGCCTTGAGAATATCACTGCTGAGATAATACAGACTAAAAAGCCCAAAACCCTACTAAAATAATTGTTCCCCATTAGTAAGAAAAGCATTTTGATGGAAAGTGATTAATTTATTCCAAAAATCACCTATAGCTTTCTTAAAAAAAAAAAACCTCTCATACTTAAACTGAAGTACATATTAATTTAGATTTGTACATCTTCTCCTACAGAAATACAATTGCACAGGCTAGAAAACAAAAAAACCCCTTACTAACTATGAACTGGCCCTTTCTCGGCTCCTATTAAAATCAAATTCCTGGAATATTAAACACTAACTTGAAATAATTGACACTGAGTAACAATGTTACTTAAAATAACAAACAGAAACAAAAGCCAACAGTAGCAGAGAGGAAAGTAGTCTGTAATTATGATTTGCAGAACTACTGTGTTCTTATCTTTGGGGAGATATTACCAAGTCCTTGCTTAATATAAATACAACAACAGCATTTTTATCATTTGTACTATTTTATTTATGCTCAGGTTACTCTATCACTGAAAATAATGTACATAACACTCCAAACTTTGTATTTCCTTTGTCATTGAAAGACAACAGGAACTGGGAGGCTGCCAGCCAGCTCATCCAGCTGTCACTTCTACTCCTTCCTACCCAAAAGGGGAAAACAGGAAAATTCTTGTGTTGTTTCAAGCAAGATACAAAATTATGTCACTTGGTACAACGGCAGCACCAGAACACTAAGTGCAGACTATATCCCCCTAATGTATGAAGCCATTAGGCTTCATACATCTGCAATCAGCCAAAAAAAAAGACTCTCCCAACATGTCTACAGGGCTGCTGAACCAAAGAGAGGAGTGGCTAAGACAAAAGTCCCTGTTTCCCTTTATCAGCAGAGCTTTGAAGACAGGCAATCAAACTGGAAAATCCAGTCCCAGTTCAGCTCTACCTCTCACGTTTTTCTGTTTCATAGTTCATCTTGCCTACTCAGAAGATTAAGTCCAAGAGCTCCTCAACACGGCCGCACAAGACAGCCTGGCATAAAGATAATTCTCAGTAACAAATATCACAACACTCTGTAACAAAGTAGAAACTGTTCAGCCTGACACGTCAGGTCACAGATCCTGCAGGCTAAGTGGGAACCTAGGCAATACAGAGGTATTAAATAATAAATTCAGATGATCTCCATTAGTTTGCAGGTCAGTTTTTTTACCAGTAGTCTCCCAAACCACTCACTGTTGGTTGAACTTGGTATATCTAAATTATAAGGGATATTATAACTATCTAATATTTACTGTAATAAAAAATTTGCCTACAATAATTATACATTGACTAACCCTGGAGTTTTAGGATTTGTTTCTGTTTGGTTGGATTTTTTTAAATGATGCTTGACTCCTTCTCACATTGATCACCTAGTTCAAGTTCCCCCCCGAAATTTTTTCACAAACAGCTTGGTCCACTTTAACCTCCAATTGCTCCTTCTACCATCCCCCAAAAGTTCTTATCTTTTGAGATCCACTGCTTCTACTTGGAAAACACACGATGTACAGAAGAGTGTTGTGCACATTATAGCATAAGTTCTGTGCAGTGATTAACACTCTGAAGTCCTGGGACTAAAGTAGTGTAAAGCTGATTAAAAATGCATATAAACCCACATTATACAAACATATGTATGAAGCATCTCATTCAATTGCAGTTGTGTATCTGTTTTCCTGACTCCAGCTCCAGGACTTCAACCACCCTCAATCAATTGTTTAAAGATGGAACACCTCAGCGTCCTTTAACTTAAAAGTGAATGATAATTAAAAAAAAAAAAAAAACAAACCATGTCCACTACAGTAAACCTTCCTAGTATTAGCTTTTAACACTCATGAAAGAATTTTCACTTTCAAATGCTTTGCTTTTTCACTCATATGGCAATGAGGAGTTCAACTACGTCTGCTATTGTGAAGTTTTTTTAGTGTGTTTTTAGTATAGAATTAAACTGCATATATTTATCTCTGTTACAGCCCTTCTGCCATCTGTGACAGATCATATTTCTTGAATTCATCATCAGGAGATGACTTGTTTCATATGTTACCCCTTTATGCTGCGGTACATGCATTTCAATGACTGATATTTTACCACTAGGAAAGGAATCCTTGGATTTCAAGAAAGCAGAGGGAGACTCATGACAGAGTCCTCAGCAGGACACTGCAGCTCCTCAACACCAATCAGGGATTACATTTCCTGCCTTCCACTGCAGCAGGAAAGCACCAACTGAGCAGTTCAGAGGAGATCTAAGTAGTTTAGAAAAAACCCTCAGAGCCAATCACAACTGCCTACTGGACACAGCGGTTGCAGAGAACTGGATTAGTATGCAAAGCAGCAGTAAGATGCAAGTTAAATAACTCAGTCATCTGGGTGCCTTAATAAACTACTAGAGAAGAGGAAAAAGACAGAAAATGACAAAAATTATGTTAGGAAAAAATCTCCCTCTTCTATGACAACAACTAATTTGATAAACCCAGTTATTCAAATACCAGTGCTCTTAGACAATTAATGCAACTCTTCTGCTGCCTTACCTCCACAAAGATTTCTTTGAAGGCCAAAAGGACCCAGAACATAGCACCCTTCCCAAGAACACCAACCTACACAGAAAGGGCAAAGGCTGGAAATATGAGGGCCTGAGACCCTCAGCCAAACAGCCTCCTGAACAAGAAAAGTTGTCATCTTGTCTGGACAAATAGAAATTTTGAGAGAGGCACCATTCCTAGGCTGGGCTGCAATCCTTCCTAGCAAGTAAGCAACAAGAAGCATCTGCAATGAAGTATCAAAACTGGTATTATGAAATGGGAAAGTCTCATTCCTGAAATGATCAAGATAAGCAAGAGCAACATGTAGAGATTCTCTGCACATCACATACAGGAGTCAGACCGATGGTATAAAGAAAAGCACAGTCAGCACCATAACCTGTAATGCTGCTATAACTACAGTATCTGATCTCAACATTTCAGTTCCCATGCAGCAGTCAAGGTCTGCTCTGAGTTGTACAAATGTAACAAGAACAGTTCTATGCAAACTGTGTGTGATGCATTGTGGACGCTGCTGCAGTAGAGTCACAGTGTATGAAGGAAGAAAGACAATGGGGAAAAAAGTTGCTCTTATTCATCACAGAATAAAAGAGGCTCTGGAAGCAATCAATTGCAACGAATCCTGATCATAAGGTGGTTAGGTTGTCAGCAGAGGAACAACCCCACATGTATAGGTTGTCAGCAGATAGACAACCTGTCATGCCATGCCAAGACCCAAGTCTATTTCGGAATACTGATGTGCAAACCTTAAGGGTATAAGCAAACACGCAAAATGTAGACGGGCTTTAGAAGACCCCAGTTACCTAAAGCAAGTCAAATAGTCACTTTCTTATCCAACAGCATTTAGCTACTATTCAAACATTCAACAGCAATAACTATCAGTTTATATGACATGCCACCGCTTCATTTACTCCCCATAATATGAAACCAACTCTCCCCAAAGCCACCATACTCACACACACAAGGTTTTGTACTTTGGCATAGGATGGCTACACTAAGCTATACTTTCATCTCAGCCTTCTATGTGTTGCCTTTACTCTGCTACATTTCCTTCCTAGTTTCCAAAAGACAAAGAATAAACTTGTAATGACTCTCCTGCGTGGCCTCCACCCCATCATATCCCTTACTTCCACCTCCCACATTCCTTATCTTGCAAATCTTACATCAACACTTACTTTTTTTTTTCTGAAGTCAAACTATCACTTCCATTTTCTAAAAAATTTCCATTTCCCTAGGGGGTAAAGACAAAACAAACCCTAAAACACAAAACAATTTTATTTAAATAAGTCTATACATCAAATTAAAGTACTCTATTCTAGATTGACCATTTAAACCTTTGTTTAAAAACTACGACTGCTGCTGTTTATTGTGAAAACCAAAACATTAAAAAAATATATCAACTCTCACATACTTAATAAAAATACTGCTTCACTAAAATATTGTCATAAAAAAACGCAACCAGCTCTACTATCCAAGTAAGTATAACAACTGGTTTTAAAATTTGGAAATGGAAGCCAGAGGATTCTGAAGTTCTGGGATTGTAGTCAGAAGCAAAAAACCCTGCATAAAGAATAGAAGATGCAAACTCAAAAGAGCTCATTTGCATATCAGCAACAACTAGCAAAACAAATTAAATGTAGCTGCTCACAGCAATATACATTTGCTACAACAACAAACCCAACAACACCTTCTCTAGTCCTTGTAAGGCAGAGTATCCTGTTTGTACCACTCTCCTCATTTATACTTGGAGCAAGAGAATAATAAAGTTCTGGTCTGCTCTTTCCTCAGTTAATGTATTGCTTCTATTCACACTCATGAGATGTCCTTGGCAACTAATGACTTACCTCACCTGTTCCAGAAACAAGCTGATTGTAATAAATTAATCTGGCTTTCAACACTACTTCTCCATCCATATGGCCCCTAGTACACACTCATCATTTATCTACAATGTTTTCTGAAACAAGAGGTGCTGGTGAAGGAAGCACTCACACAGTAAAACAATATTCTCATTTATTTAAAATAGGCACAATTTAGAATGAATACATTCAGTACTGAAGCTTAGCTTAGTCCTAGGACTGATCAGTCACAAGTATCTGGATACAACTAAGCCCCTAAAATCGCACCATTTACAATTATATTTAGGCCAATCACTGAAATAAAGAGTCTGCTACATACTGCTTCACAGACAAGTGACAGCACTATTACTGTAGGAACCAATACACAAGGCATTAATAATGCAGACAATTACTATGATCACAAGATCACACTTGGAATTACATAAGTTCATGCCAGCTGCTGCCATTTCGTGCATTCTCTTTATTGCTCAATTTCCCTAATTTAATAATATTTTAGAACTTTTAAGTAATCAAAAGCATAACACTGTGCCTTGCCTCCTTTTCACATCCTCACCATGTAAGTCTCAATATTTTGGTTGCTGGTGTAGGGCATTGCATGCTTTGGTACTGCATGCTGTAAAACATAAAATAAAGCCTCAAAATTTTTCAAACAGATAATTGGCAATATATCAAGAGGGAAACCAGTAAGAGGGAAAGAATAGCATAAGCTATGTTTTCTCTCACTCTTCATCGCATCATTACATAAATTGAATATAAAAGTCTATTGCAAAAGTCATTCTGGGACAAAGAAATGAAAATTCTGATTCAGTAAGAAACAGAAGAAGGTATGACTGTGATGCAGTTCTGTTATTCTATCCAGAATAATTATTCCAAAAGCGAATAATGAAGTGGTTCAGTTTTCCTAGTCTCCATAAATCTATTTTGTGACAGTATGATTTACCACATATCATGCCTTAAAATTTACAGTATCTACAACATAAATCTACATTAGTTGTACTGAATATTGTTCATCTGATACTACTGTTTTAATATGAAAAAACCCCATAAAAGACAAAACATATCAAATTCAACTCTGCTCTGACTCCACTAAAGTTCTATATGTGACATCGGGGGCAAACCCTGCCCCTCAAATTTTGTGAGCAGTCAGGCAAAAATCCCAACCCGACACACTGGTGCCATACAGGCACACAGACAAATACATCTACACCCCTAGAGAAGCAACCTGACCTAGAAGAAAGCACCAATCCCTTAGACAGCTGGAGAAGATCAGCACACACTTGCACGTGCTCATGGCAGCACACTGTCCACCTGTATCACACATGGATGTGCTGTGAAAGGCCTGGAAGCCCAGGACAGAACCAGGCTGCAGGTACAAGCACTCCAGCTGCCTCAGGTATGCAGCTCGCAGACATCAGAGAGAAGATGCTGCTCCACCATCAGCCAACTGAGATGCCCAGACATGCAAAACAGCGATGAACATAGCAGCTTTCACTGCTGGCAATACTCAGTGTCCTGAGTGCCATTTGCAGGCACCTAAAACTTTCCCATGCAACCTATATGGAATTGATAATGTAAAAAGAAGATAGAAGTGACTAGACCTTTTGTTGATAAGTTGTATTAAACTATCCCAACAAGTTACACTCCAATCTCATATGCAGTCACTGCAACAATTAAAACTCACATTTTGTATTTGCCACAAGAAAAACTGTTCATATAAAGTTCATTTAAGTTTTCATACAAGACAACTCTACATCCTAGCAGACTCAAAGATCTCCTTTACACATACAGGCTAAACTCACCTGTACCTTCAGTAATTTCCATATCATCTTTTACTACTTCCAAGATTAATTTTGGAAGTAGTTCATCCTTCTCTACCCTAGTTTAGCCCAGGTACTTCAAATACTATTTTTGAGCCCAAAGGCTTACCCAGCAGTCTAACTCTACAGAACAATGAAGACTTAGCTAATTATGCTAATTAATTAAGCTAATTAGGCAGCTTCAGCTAATGTATGTAAATGCATCTGGTTTCAGAATATTTCATTTTAAAAGGCTAACATAATTCAGCATGACTTAAAGCAAACAGACACTTTTATAGTAAGTGTTAGCAAACAGCTGCCGTGGGTTGTTTTGCACAGGAAACACTTGCTGTCATTCCCCCACAGACAGAAATGCTCAGGGGACTCAACATTACTTAACAAATCGAAAAGACTAAGCTCAGCTCCAGGACAGTGAAAGTGTAACTTGTACATCTACCTAACATATGTGCCTTGCTGTCCAGAAAATTCCCAGCAGAATTTCACAGCCAACACTGAAATCTAAACTGTGCTAATGCTGCTATCACCTAGTTAGCTTTAATCCAAAACAATCTCACTTTTCCTTTGTGCAGGCAGAGGTCATGATTGTAAAAAAAGTCGTGGGCCTATTTTGCCTTATAGACCACAAATACCCTATTCAAGTTTCACAAGCTAAACCATCAAAATAGAATTAGCAGGATATAATACACTTTTTACATAATATTCTACTCCAAAAGGAATTGAATATGTAAAAGTACTTCAGGGTTAAAAATGTATTAACATGTCTGATTTTGCTAGCACAAAGATTAGCTATAGATTACTACTGCCCCATGAAGGTGCAAAGGCCTCAAATGTAATTTCTATTGCTAGGCTGAGCTTCAAGTGATAGATTCATTTGAAATCTGGCTTGCTAAAATGTAAAATGGACACCCACATTTGCAAAGTATACCTCTTTCTCATCTTGCTGCATAAAAACACTAAGACTATTAAGAAATAGTACCAATATTTAGTGGATAAGCATAAGGCGACAGAAAATGAATGCCAAAAGAAACAGCCAAACTGAAACTCTGACCTACATTCACTTTGGGTAACTAGCAGGGTAAAAGGCCAACAGCCTGTAACACTAGGCCTAGAGACCCTATATTTTGGTAGAAAAAAAGTACTGAAATCTTAGCAAGAAAGAATTTAATGTGGCAATTGACAATTATGATTAAATAAAACTAAGAGGTGCAGTGTACATACTGGCAGTCTATCCCACTTTTGCATGCTGTTTATCTTATTTCCTTTTCATTAAGGAAATGCCTCTTTTCCCTACATGGAACTGTAGTGACATTTGACAAAGTAATTAAGAGAAGGATGATCATGATCAGCTGCCTTTGCCCTGTTACCAAACACAGTCAATACACAGTTCATGACTCCAGCAGATGTTCATGCTTTACAGGCTTATTGGGAACTTAAGGTCTTAGTTTTTCTGTCCTTCCTGTATTACATGGAAAAGAGAATCTAAACAGAGAAGCCCCTGAATTATTAGCAGCAAGTATTAACCCATCCAACACAATCTACTATACGAATCAACAAAAAATAAACTGCCCAGCAGTTTTATTTCCACAACAGAGCTATTATGAAACAGGCAAGCTTGAACTCTCTTGACAAATGGCAGAAAAGCTTGTTTGGGCAAAGGACTCTGTCAGGGTCATTGGCTACTCATCCATCACTCACTATCCCTCCCAGTTAATACTTGGCTAAAATAATCCTGCTCACAAGACATGAATCTACAGTGCAGAGGATAGAGGGTCACATTTTAATGAGGCAGAGTCAAACCTTGACTGTAAAGAAGCATTTGTGAATTCCCCCATCACTTATGTCCTCATCTCTGCCTCTACTCCATCTCCTTATGCCACCCGTCTTCACATGACCATGGACTTGCTTACATCACAGGACTAATTCAAATCAAAGCTAACCCTTCTCAGAGGATACAAAGAGGAGTTTTGTGTGTGTGTACACGCTCAGACAAGACGAAGGTAACAAATTTAAAATTAACTGCCTAATAAAAAGGTTGGGTTTGGGGTTCTGTTTGTTTGCTTAAACACAAGCAGTTTAATCTGCTTATAAAATGAGGGCCTAATTCTAATACAGACTACTTCAGCTAATTCAGTGAAAGCACAGTAGTCAAAATCTAATTTGGCAAAAGGCATCTCTAGTCATGCAAGAATGCAATCTTACTGAGCAGCTATGAGCGGTGGCAGGATATATGGCTCCTAGGCAAACTCCTCCTCATCCTGTCAATTCCTGGGCTTCAAACACTGGAGTTTTCACTACACCCTAGACACCCACCTGAGCTGCACAAATATATCAGAGATCAGCTGCAGAAACTGGGGACAGATACCAGTAGGGATTCTCAGATCCTCCAATGAGAAAGCTGAGGAGAAGAAATGAACAGATGAGGCTTTACAGATCAGAGAGATTCTGCAGGGAGCCTGGGCCAAGTCTCATTAGAAATCAAAAGTTCGCTCAAAACGGAAGAATATAAATGGAACACTTCAGATGCTTAATTTTAACCAAAAAATTTCCAACAATCTCTAGACCCAAACAGAATATGGTGAAAAAAAAATCTCTTTTCAGGTTCAAGTTTGGTTGGCATCTCTCCTGCTTGATTTTACAAGTACTGAAGTCCTTAAGGAAAGGATATATTCTTGCTATTTTCAACTGCCGATGCACCCTGTCTCACACTATCGTAACCACTAAAGGTGCAAAGCTGGAGATAATCTGCCAGAGTGTGCAAACCCCAAAGCAACCAGTACTGAGGTGATCTCTGCTGCATTTCAAAACCCATTTTTTCATGAAGAACCTTAATACAGAAAATGTCTAAAGACCATTCTTAAGAATATTTTGCATCAGTGATATGAATACAACTGTTAATGCAAGACAGTGCATTAGTCAGCTAGGAATTTCACATAAAACACAAGCTAAAATAAAACACTAAGTTTATTCTTGTAACACTAATGGTCAAAATAATAAAGGCCCTGCATGAGCATGTAGAAACAAACCACTTTTATCCAACTGTTCAGAAACTTCTCTAGTTTTGAGTTTTTCATTCTGTATTCCTAACTAACAGGTATATAATCAGTAACTATACCAGTACATTTCACATCGTGACTTGACTGCTAACGTACCTGATTGCTATCTTATCTTAGTTAAAATCCAAGTTTACTAAGAACAGAAAAGTGCTCTCTATGCTAATGCTCAAAAATGTTCTCAAGAAACATGTTAATATTAAAATAGCTTTAACTCAGAGTACCCAAAGCCCAACTCAGAATCATAGAATCATTGACTGGCTTAGGTTAGAAAGGATCTTAAAGACCATCTCATTCCAACCCCACTCACATGGACAGGGACACCTTTCCAAAACAGGTTTCTACTAAACCAAGTTGCTCAGAGCTCCCCACCTAACCTGCCTGGAACATTAGGCATCCACAGCCTCTCTGGGCAATGTGTTGCAGTGCCTCACCACCCTCACAGTAAAGAGCTTATTCCTAATATCTCATCTTAACCTACCCCCTTTCACTTCAAAGCCATTCCCCCTTGCCCTGTCACTACATCCTCTTGTAAATAGTCTCTCTCCATTTTTCTTGCAGCGTTCATTCAAACAATACTACTTAAGGGTAGTTGTCTGTTCTCCTCGAGTTTTGATGCATGAAGGTCCAAAAAAAAAAAAAAAGTCAGAAAATGGACAGAACGAGGAAAATGCAAGCAAACTCCTCCATATACTTATTCTATTCAAAAGGCATTTAAAAATAATTTGCAAGTAAAATCGATCTTCCTTCTTTCTATATGATTTTAAGTGCTCAGAACATCAGTATATTAGCTACCTTTCCAAAAACTCATGTATACCTATGAGCATTTGGGGTATGGAAAGGAGTGAAGAAAAGGAATTACATTATATGCTATACAGAAAGGAGGCCGGCAGCTAACCTTAAAATTCTTAGGCCATAATAGAAACAAAGAGGAAAAAACACATATGTATATGTATGTGACTCTGGCTGTTGCAGTCCAACTAAGTCATTTTAGCTGCAGTTAATTTCCAGCAACAAAGGAGATACAAAGGGCTACATGTGTATTCTTTAATATACAAGATTATAACTAATATAAAGTCTTTTTTAGATTTACTGTTATCATCTATTAAAGAATAACTAATTTTACAGCTAACGTGTAACTCTTAAGCTCTAAATCACTGACCATAACTAATAAGCAGTGTAATAGCATGAGTATCTGAAGTAAAACCACAGACTGCAATTTTGTTGATTGTAAATCATCATCATTTTAATGCAAAAGCAACAGCAAATCTCTGTAATTACTGGGTGCATTTTGAATCACTTTTATGATTACTGCTCTATACCCATTAAAAATCCAAAACACTGAACTGCACAGGGTATAAAACTAGAATTATGATATACTACAAACTGTAATTGAAACCCATAAATTTCCTTACCAGTGTTCAAAATTATTTTGTTGCCAAGAATTGCAGCCCTGCAAAATTGACTTTATAAACATTTACTTTATCTAAGAAAGCAGTAGGGGCAGGGATAGTAGTAGTTGCTTTGAGATATGTAAATAAAAAATTAAAAACATCAAGGATCAGATTTGGCACTCCTGATTGTTTATGCAATACATGTGGCTACCAAACCTGCCAACTAAAAAAAAAAAAAAAAAAAAAAAAAAAAAAAAAAAAAAAAAATCTAAGTGCTACAAGCAAAAACTGAAAAGGTCAGCAGTGGTATACACACAGTTTGGACTTGTAATTAAAAACTTCAAGACAACTTGTAACACCTGGGATAACTTACCACCTATAGCACTGTCCAAGAATATTCCACAAAGTAGTAAAACACTGTATATCACTTTAAAAAGAGAAAACAAAAACAAACCAAACCCAACCCAGGAAACAAAAAAGAAAATGCCCACACATTACTTGAGCAACCTACCGCATTTCCTCAGTAATAAAAAGAAAATTGGCTTCTAGAAATGTACGCTTTTTAGGAGAGGCGGAAAGGAAATCAGGAAAATTAAATACCTTGTAATAGGAAAAGACTTTAATGTTTCTAGAGATATAAAAGTGTATGCTAGCTAGACATCCCATAGAAGACCAGATTAAAAATTCATCTGAAACAAACCCACATTCAGACTTAGATGGGTGCAGGAAAGGGGTATCAGGATGCTCGTGGATTCGGGCATTTGAACAGCCCAGTTTACAAGGAGAGACTGGAAGAGCTTTCCTTGTTTCAGCTATCAGAACAAAGGCATTTCAAGAGATATGCCTGCTCTCATCGTGCTGTGAGTCTGGGCTACCCCTTGAATGGGGACTAATGTTGCAATTCTTATCTTCATGCAAGGAGATACACCCATGCTGGAAACTATGCACAGGGTGCTGTGTTGGGGTTGTTCTTTTTGCACAATAACCTAAAAGTCATTAAACTCAAAGCCATTATTTATACTTTTTAAACTACGAAAACTAAATCCATAATAATGTAGGCTGAAAATTAGAAGACAGCTTCTGTTTAAAGCTAAAAGAAAAAACTGAAAAACACAGTCTTGAGGATCTTGCAGTGCTTTTATTAGGATGACTGATAGGAACAAACCAGTTGCTAAGTCAGAAAGATTCTTCCACACCTACATATTGATGTCATTGCCTGCTTTCACTGGTCACTGAAGTTGATTCTAGTGTGCAAGAAAAATTGCTTTTTATTCTGGTGAGGGTTTTCCTAAATTATTCACACTGCAAAAAAAAAAAAAAAAAAAATCAGTAAGAGACAATCTGCAGATCCTTCCTGAAGAACCTCCAAGGATAGAATTTGAACAGAACAAGGTAAAAACTACACTTCGCCTTTTCTTTTCCTTTCCTCTCCTCACCCTTTCTTTCCCTTCCCGCCCCACCCACCCCTCCATCCCCCAACTTCAACACAGTAATTTCTACATGATCAGATTATACATTCTATTGTATAACATTCTATTATGAGCCGCAGTCATGGTTGAAGAAGTATTCTTTAATCTAAAAGCCCCTTTACACAGATTTATAACTTCCTCTAAGTGACTTCCTAATTTTCCCAAAGCTCCAGGCTAGGAGCAACTGTAAAATGTTTCCCCTAAAAGCAATATATGGAACTGTTTCCAGGACTTGTGTGGTGAAAGTGGGTAACATCAGTATTATTTAAGAATTTTTTTCACTATGTAAAAATAAACTGTTGAAAACACCAAACCTCACATAAGTAGATGAATGTGTGGTTCAGCAATTAAGCATAAAAAAACTCCAGTATGCTGCAGCTTGCCACCTTCTCATTAAGATCAGCATTTGTGAATCAAAACATACTCAGTCCATTAGGATGATAATGCAGACAACATTCAAAGACACTGCATGGGCTCCACTGCATTAACCAGATCCGCTGATTATACAAGTATAATAAGATATACAGCACTAGAGAGAAGCAAACATGGGGCTTTTTCTCATTTATCCCTTCCACTGCTAAGGCTTGAGGAAACACACGAGTCAGTTGGCTTTCTTTTCTCTTGCCTATGCATTCGAACTGTCCAGGGCTTTTCCATGAACTTGATTTCTTTCAGCAGCACAACCCTTCCCCTGGTTAAATTACTGTGCAAGGTTTCATGATAGTGTGCATGTCCTTCGCAGAGTCTGCTTGTGCACATGCACATTCCTGTAGCACCTACAGACAAATCCTGCTAAGGCACAAAGTGTTCGAAGTGTAGAACAAAGTTACCCTCACAGCTCTCTCTACCCATTAGAAAACTAGCAGAAGTGAGATGCAGAAGACACAAAAGTGTCTCTGTCTGACAGACACTGTCAGGGGTCAACAGCTGTGCAGAGGCGCTCACCTACAAGGCTGGGTTTACGATCACAGCACGGGAGGGAAATCTAGATTCCATGCAAAGGAAATGGGCTGCTGCTCAGCAAGAAAACATGCTACCCTCACCCAAAACTGGTGGTGTAAGTGACCAAGAGCAGCGACTTTGTGAGTAAAGGAAGACAACAGAAGGATGAAACAAACGTGTGTTTGTTGGAAAAAGATTTTTTTATGCTGTACAGGCAATATTTATTGATCCTCCCACATAAAAATGTTTCTGTTTCATTAATCAAAAAGTGACAAGATGCTTAACAGTCAACCTAGACTTGTCTAGAATTCATTATGCCAAATCAACCTAATCCTTTTGTATACCAGACAAGTTGCCAGGAAAAAAAGGAAATAAGTGGATGCCAAAAATCTTTACTTCATTACATCTTTTGATGTTGTTTCATGAGACATTTGGATGAGTAAACTAGATAAGCACAGTACAAATCAAAATAACAAATGAGTACAAAATATGAGGAAAAATATTTTTACAAACAAAAATTTAAAGAAGGGAACAAGACAAGTATTGCAGGGGGCTGTCCTCAGTACAGCAATAATCACTAGTTTTAGTACTGATTTGGGTATAGAAACAGAATGATTTTTTTTGTATCAGCAGACCACATTCAACTAGATGGAGCATTAGTGCATAGAGCAACAGGCTCAGACTTCCAAATGGTCTTAAACTGAAGGGAGAGCCTGGTAAATACAGGAATGTTATTCATCAGGGACAACAGCAAGAAAGTACAACAGACCACGAAGCCTTACACACACCAGTAATGCAAAATGAATGGCTGGCTCTGCTACCCAAGGTCTCAGGGCCACTTGTGGATCCAAGGCATGAATCAGCAGTATCACAACATTACAAAAGGATAACAGCCATATGGGGGTAAACAAACCAAATCATCAACTGCAAAGAGAGAGTAACTTATGCCCAACACCAGCAAGGCCCCAATGGGATTCACTGCCCAGAGCCCTTCAGTCCAACAAGGGAAGAGACCAACTTCAAAGGACAAGAATTGGCCTAGCAAGTATAACCTAAAAGGATTAATGAACCTTCTTTATTAGTTAAGCAGAGACCTTTAGGTAGAACTTAGTAACATCATTGGGCAGCTAAAGCTCATCACCAGAGGACAAGACAAAAACCTTTATTCTCCATGACCATGGCAGATGTGGCAAGAAGTAACACACTAAAACTGTTGCATGGAAGATTTAGGAAAAAATTCTAATGGCAAAGATAGCTTATTGTTCTCAAACGATTAATAGCCAACATTAAGACCACCAGTAACGTGACCTTTGCAAAGTTATAAAACTGCTTGTCAATCACTAGTTTCAAAATCCAGCCCACACTTGAGGAAAAAATACTTAGTATGTCACCTCTACTCAAAGGTATTGGACAAGTATTTCAGTCACAAAAACTACCAAGGGTTAGTGCTACCAATTATCTAAACAGCAGAAGGACATTTAACTCCCTGGGTGGATCTGATGTCACATAAACAGAATTATTTTTATAACTTTGGCAACATCCGTTTGGTCAAATCTTAGCTACATTGAAAGGGAACACATGGAAAACAGCTGAACCATTTTCACTCCTTCTTCTGGTATTTAGAAATACACATTTCCATGCAGCACTACCACTTATTTGTGCAGGGGAAAAAAGAAGCTTATATAAAACTGCAAGAAACATTCTTCAGCTGCAAGCTGTCTAAACAACATCCAGAGCTGTGATTTAAACATGAACCTCTGAAAAAAAAATGCTTTTCTTTTCCAATTTTTTTCTTGTATTTAAAAGACACTGACAGTATTTGGAAAGCCAGAGTTTAACTATTCTTTATACATAGTTTTGAGAATACAGAAAGAAAACATCCTTAGGGTGTTCTTAGCATACCCTTTCAGGCTTTTTTTTTTTCCAGGCTGAGAAAATGGTCTATGTGAGCACAAGCAATGGGATAACAGGTCTAAAAATGTGTGTATTTATCAGAAAAGGGAGCAGGAACCATAGAGTTTGAAGAAAAAGCAAAGAAGCATACGGGCAGACAGCCAACAACCCCTCTGAACACATGACTTTAAATTAAAAAAGAACAGAAAATTAGTTACAATGTCTGTAACATTTCCACCTTTAGGACAGACCAGACACAAAAGTAAACCTATCTACCCATCTCCAAACAAATCCCACCCCTTCACCAAAGTCAGAATGATCTTGTCCTTGGGCCATATAGTTCCAAAACTGCATGATGCAACTCACAGTGCAAAAACCTTTTTTTCTCAGTCAGGCTTTCTTGCAATTTCTTTACTAAAGCTCATACCTCCTTTCCAAGTTTTGCTCCTCCCAGGCAGTTTAAGTCTAGTAAGGCACTAATAATTAAAATATAGGATTACTCTTCCTAAATAGGTTAAAAATCCTTTTGAAAGAGATATACAACATCAGTAGATAATTATAACACAATTATCAATATATTCAATTTCTTGCCTTCTAAATATTTTTCATGTACCAAAAAAGCATCTCATTCTTACTGACTACACTTTCTACTCGCTAACTTCTAGCTCAAAAATGGAAAACCATTCAGAATTTCACCAGACTGTTTGACAGGCTACAACTTACAAGCCTCCAAACTGGAAAAAGAAAGGGAGTGAGGGGGGCTGAGGGGGGTGAGAGGGAGCAAGATAGAAGCAAGCAAAAAAAAAAAAAAAAAAAAGACAGAAAAGAGGTACAGATTTATTTAACAGCATATGGCTGACAACATTGTGGGGGGGAGGGGCACCCACAATCCCAGCAGCTCATTCCAAGGAGAAAGGACTTCACCAGCTCATGAAAATAGCAGCTAATAAAAATATGTTTTTAAAACCATTTAAATCTAGGCAAGATTTCAACCAGAAACCATACTGGTTACATTTTTGTACTTAGTACTTTGAAAGCACAGTGTTAGCTCCTTGGCAAAACCCTCAGTCCATTCCCAACAAAATCAATAGCAAAATTTCCACCAACTCACATGATGGGATTAATAGCCACAGCCTACAAACCTGACAGAATCTACTGTAAATACGCTTTTAATTTGAAAACCCTACTGTGGAAAAGATAACTGATAACACTTAAACTGCAGAAGTTTCCTCTTCTATCAAAGAGCTATTTACCTAGCAACATACAATTACATATTCCATAGGCCTCACTTTCAAGCCACTAATGAGTGGACCACAAGAAACTACAGCAAGACAAAAATTCAGTTCTGTAGTCTGTTTGGGTTTAAGGAATTTTTGTAATGCTTTTAAATATTCATACATGCCCCTAAACCTATGCAATATTAAAGCCATAAATATTTCTGTTAGCTTATTATTGTCCATGAGAGAAACACAACCACTAAGAGATAATTACTAATCAAGTAACTATCTGAAAGAGTCTAGAGAAAATATTTTTTTGGTAAATGCAACACTTTGCAAGACAAACACACACAAAAATAAAGGAAGACAGATCAAAAGGAGAAGGAAGAACTAGAAAAAGAAAAAAAAGGGGCAGCAGAAGAAACAAAACTACCAAAGAGCAGAGGAAAGTTCTGGGAGGGGCTGTATAAAGTAGCAAGATATTACTAAAAACACCCAAGTAATTCTGAAAGTCATTTTTAGGATGCCAACTGTAAAAGTTTAGAGCAAAATTTAGACACCATTATTGATTTGAAAGCAAACCAATGCTAGCACTTTAGTTAAAAACAACACATCTTGAAAACTTTCAATTAGACATCTACAAACTGAAAACTATCAAGTACATGAAGCATATATTTATATCGCACAAACTGTCAGGAAAAATAACAAAAAAAGAAGATTTTAGAATGTGCTAAGTAAAAGGATCACATTGTTTTTGTTTAGTTGTGTGGCAAATTAAAATTAGAGAAAGACATTTTTCCATGGTAAATATGACAAGAGATCCAAGGAGAAGAGAAGAAAAGAAAAAGAAGCTCTTGAAATCCCTTCACTACCCTCACCTTGAATTCAATTCATATTCATTGTAAGTATAAAGCCGCTATTTATTATTGAGAAGATGATACTCATTTCCTTGTCCCTGTAGGAAGAAATATGCTCAGCACAAAGGAATTTTTGCCTTATTTTCCAAAATGAGATCAATAATATTAACTATTACATCAATTTCAGCCACGGAGAGGTCTATAAAACAAGCTTATAAAAACCTAGACAAAACCATGCTTCTTCCAAACCCAAACCCATGACACAGACATAGAGGATACACTGCAATAGCTTATTTCCTGATAGACACCATAGGAATTGACTTAATGAATCCAGTGGTTGCATAGGCAGTTCTTTTAATACACATAAGTTAAGAACATAAATTCTCTTTTAAGTATGATTCCAGCTCTATGATGAAATAATTCCTTAGGGAAATACCCCAGTCCTTCACAACTTCTTCTAGAGCTGCATTAATACCCACTACTGAAGGCTCATAGGAAAGCCACCCAATTTCATAAGCGATGCGATATTTTATAAAAAGCACAGCACCCAAACTAGCACGTTTGCTGTAGTATCAGTATAAGCCAACCTCCACAAGAGAGTCAGACCACCTCTTACTATGATAATATCTGCTTTCATTGACATGCATAAAACTTACCTATGGCAAGGGTCATCGCAGGCAAAACTCCCTCAGAAAAATATCCCCACATGACTCAAGCTAGTGCAGTGCTACTCATATTTATAGAGGTAAATGAGCACTGAGGCCACCAGCCTGGGAGCACTCAGGAGCAAGCCTGGCTCAGCTGATTTCCATTGCTGCCTGATAGCAAATAAGCTCCCTTCCTTTCACTTAATGGCACATGCATGCCTTTCTGTCAAGGAGAACAAAAAAAATTTCCTGGGGGACTATTGCATCAGAACCCAAAACACTGCTGAAAGGAGAACTTTTCAAAATTGCTTCAAACTAGGAGTTTTTAGACCACAAGCCTGAGAAATATTGAAGATTTCTGCCTTAACCTTTGCTAGGGATACAAATGTTACTTCTTGAAGAGATACAAAATGAGTGACTGGGGGTTTTGTTTGGTTTTGACATTACTGGCAATGATACATACACATTTTATTAGTCCTAATCTAACAGTATGTCCCTACTGTATGTAATTTTTAGAGCTGGACAGAAACCAGCTAGTGGTATTCTTGTCAAACTTCCTCTTGCTCCGTCCTACTCCACAAACTACAGAGCATTATTTTTAACACTATGCAAATACTAAGTGCACGTGAAAATGCTCTCGCTGAAACACACTCTTGGCAAAATCTTATTTAGAAGTTAACATAGGAAAGTCCAGTAAATTTTCTTCACATGAAAACAGCAGGTTAAATCAAAATTACTCTTGCTTCAGTCCCATTTCAGTCCCCTTTCCACATTTTCTGTTTTCTCCTCTTTTAATCGTTAATACTTTAAAAGGAACAAATCTTCTTGGTTAGTAATTTCAATTTCCACCATTAGTTTCTACAAGTTAGTGTTTTAAAATGAGATTCCCTTCTGATGTTTGATGTGAGAGAGAATGTAGACTCAGAGGCTGAAATAGTCACTCGCTCTTACATTTAGGTTGAAATTTTTAGCTTAAGAACTAGCACATGAATATCTATGATAGTCTCGATGATTCTTTATTCTGGTACTTTTCATTCACTAACTGCAGAAAAACCTCTGCTAAACTAATAGCTGGATATTTAGGGGGAAACCTTAACTGTGAGGTAAACAAAAGGTCAGAGATGCATTTGTATAAAAATTCTCAATGCAGTGCAATACAAGCAGTTATAAGTAGAACAGGTTTAAATAAAGTCTGAAGAAAAACATTTTGGCAAACAAAAAACAACTGGACAAGAATTCAGAGATGCTGCAATTCGAAGCAATTATTATGATCACATTGTTAGAACTAAAAAATTTTGCAAAAAAAAAGAAAAGCTTTTCAAAAATTTTGCATTGAATGCATTTTGCATTGAGGTTACAACTTATTTTTTTAAGAATACATTGAGTCCTGCTTCAAAAAGACCAAATCAGTCCCATACAGAGGTTCAAGAGCTACTATATGTCCTCTTCCTAAATCGATCCCTTCTTTCTGCCTCAGAACTGGAACTGGAGGGACTTTGGATAACTGCTGCTTGTGGCATATTTAAGATTGAAATTTTTAATATCAAAGTTTAGAGCTTTAGTTTTATGAAAGCAATATGGGTTCAGCCACCTGTGTTAGTCAGTGGGTAGGCAGCTGGGGACACTGAGCACAATGGGGAGAAAAGTGATTGCCCCACTCTCCTGAGTGGGAGAGAAAACTTTTCTTCTCATTACAACATGAGGGAGGAGGGAGAAGGATCCAAATAGCAGCCTGAGGCACTGGGCAGCGAGAGAGGGATATGGAATGAAACGCATACAGTGTCAATCAGGAGAAAAAAGGGTTAGGGAGACCAAAGGCAAAAGATGTACTTTCTTGGGTGGGAATGAGATTGCTCTTAGGGAAGAAGATAGTGTGTCTTGAGGCAGACTTCGGGGAGATGATTTAGGAGAAGTCAGGGAATGGGTAGCTCTGGGGTACACAGAAGGCTCTGGGACAACAGGGCTGGGAAATGTGGAGCCCAAGGGACAGGAGCTTGCTAGTGTAGAGGTATCACTTCCAGCCAACTTCTCTATCCACAAACTAAGGGCACTGATGCAAAAATGGCACACACTCCTAGTTTTGTCTGGAGGTTGTTTTCTTTTTTTCCCTCTATGGAATATTAACTTATTAAGTTTTTGGTTTATACTGGCTTTTGGCCTTCTTCACAGCATGAATAGCCTAGTTCCTGATCTCAGTCACTGAAGTTCTCAATGCCTTTTTCTCCTAATAAAAATATTTCCTTCTGTGCATGTGAAAGCATGGCCAAGAGGCCACTTAACTAACTCTGGGAAAAAAAGCAGTACAAGCTTTCCTTAGTCCTTGACTGAAAGGCAAGGGGTTTTTCCCAGCCTTTTAGCTCTTCTCTTAACCAGGCCAAGTTTACAGTTTGTTTTTTGAGGCACAGACATCAGAACCGGACTTAATTTCCCCAAAAAGTTTTGACTGACATCACATGCAGTGATAACACCACATGCCTGCATCAGGGCGTGTTTCCTCAAAACCAATGCAATTTTTCTGGGAAAAACCCCAAACGTGTAGAAGACATTTATTTGTACCTGGCTGTAAGCTTTATTTGCTATATATTATTGCTATTTCTCCCTGATTTTAAGTTACTGAGAGGACAGCTGTAAACAACTATGTTAACTCCAACCAATACACATTAGTGGAGATTTCAGAGAATATTTACCAAACACTTATTCTAGCACAGACCTGTAAGATCTTTCAAAAGTCTGCCTCACTGCTGTTCATGGTGATACTCAGAGCTCTGAAAAGTTCTGATTTCTTTTTTTTCATGCTTCTGTTGTACTTGCCCGTTCTCAACTCATGTAATCCTGTTCTCACCCACCACCACAATTACAGCCTGTTAAGGGTATGCTTGTTAGCTGATTTAAATTTGAACACCTCACTCAAAAAGAAGCATCGAATGAAATCCCTGGCAAAACCCCCACTGACTTCACTGGGAATGAGACCAGCTGGAGGAACAGGGCTCCCGCGAGAGGCATGAATCACTGTCATTCCCATCCTGCTGAGTTTGTGAGAACGAAGATGAGATACTATTTGAAGGCCCTTCTACTTGTGTTTCACGTGACAGCCACTTCTTTTTTGTTTTGCAAGATCACAAGAAAAGTTTCTTTACTACCTGCAAGTAACAAACTGAAGAGGCTGGATGAGTCACTGGAGACAGTTTTGGGCCGTCTTGGCTTGCAGACGGTGTCAGGGAAGGTTCACCCTATTCTCCCCTTCCTGCTGCACAGCCATTCCCAAAATAACATGGCAGTGCTAAACATAGCCATGCCGTGCTCTTTTAATAAAAGACGATTCCTGCAGGGTGCACAAGCCACACATTTGTCAAGATAAGCACATCAATATGAGACGTCATATTAGCCTAGACAAAGAGATTGAACAGATAGCTTTGTCAAACACCAAGCAGAGTGGCTCATTCAAACTGACAAAGCAAGAAATTTAAACGTTGAGCCTACAATCTAGTATTAACACATTCCATCCTCTTCTGCTTTAGAAGAGTCTCAAACCAATAAGCAAGTTCCTGTAAGTGATATAATACATTTATTCCTAATCTATAATAATAGTATTCCTGTCAATTCAAACCTCTCTGCTTCACTTTTCAAAAACTCTGTAATGGCTGTTAGTGTGTTTCAGGTTACACATATGGATCTATACACTTTAGTGGACAGGGACCCTCCATAATGACATATGCACGTAGGGTAGAACTAACACGGAGAACTAACAGGCATAACTAATTGCCATGCAGCCAGCTCACCAGTTATTCCTTGATCACTTTTCTTTTACTTACATGTAAGGAAGTTTACTCTTAATCCTAACGCAATAGACAAAGACACTGCAGCAGTGGGTCCCAGTGCCTCATCTGTCTAAATTTTGTCATGACTTTAAAAGAATTCTTCAATTCCAAGTCAGAAATCACGCACACGGCTGCCCCATATATTATGGAATAAGTGAGATAGTGATACTGGTCATAAGCAAAACTAGAAACATGGCTCACAAGATTACTTCTTTGGTGAGAAATTATCCTGGTTTTCTTGTATTCCACATGCATAGTTGTGTGTATGGGCTTCATCATCCTACATGTGGCAGACACAGAAGCTCTGGGGGTTGGGTTATCAACACAAATATTTTCCTTAAAATGCATTTACTTTTCAGAAAGACTTATGATCAACAAACTTACTTAAAACAAGACAGGTTATGAGTGTGTGGGAGTGAAACCGGTAGACAGACTTTTGTCACACCGCTGGTGGTGTCCGTGTTGAGGTGCAGTATTTACACAAAACCCCACATCAGGTGGGAAAAATCAGTTCACCTTTGCACTACAGAGCTCTGACTGAATCAAGTCCTTTGGGGGAAGAAAAAAGCCCTCAAGGAACTACCAGAGGCTAGGCGTTTCTCTCTTGCCAGGAACTTGTAAGTTTAGCTTTTCCTTCAAGCTTAGAGCCTTGTGGAGGATGCAGGAAGGATTCCCCTTGCAGGGCAGCTGCTCAGTCCCGCACAGCTCCTCTGCCAGCCCACACCACGACCAGAGCTCAGAAATTACTCTTAACATGATTGTGGAAAGGGGGCAAGAAAGCTGTGGAGTTGATACTATCCTCTCTCAGGGCTCCACCTGTAAAGTACCCTAAGGAGACCTCCCTCCCCTCAAAACTGAAAAATAATGAAACCCATAAAAATTTGCATTCAACATTTCCAGAGGAGATTCAATACACCTTAAAATATTCAGGAACAATTCAAATGCAAAAACAATATAGTACTGTATTGTTCATGTTCTGCAACATTTTGCTTTAATGGGCTGATTGGAAGAAGATCTTTTCCAGTTTGTTTTCTGTGAGTTTAATAAACCAGGACTTTGAAACAGCTGCCAAATATATGAGGTGCTACATTTTCTTTAAAAGAAAACAGAGTTGTGAAGTCAAAGGCAAATTCAGTGGTATCTTCTATAAAATACCTTTTCACTTCCTGAACATTGCCTGTAGCTTTGCTAATTTATTGCCATGAAAATATTGTTACTACTTAATGCACTAGTACTTCTGTCAATAGGCAGCTTTCCCCAAGGCATATTTGAGAACGCTCTGCTAATCAGAGTTGATGCAGTTACTCTGAAGCAGCCAGGTCTTTAAAAAAAGGTTCATGTTTAATTCCAGTATAGGTGAGTGTTGCCATTTCTTCAAAGCACAATATTTTTAATTTGCTGAATTCACTTCTGTAGATATCTAAAGTGCTGATTACATTATCCAGCTTCAGCTTGAACCAGTGTATTTCAAAGCAGTATTGCTGGCATCTTTACCTCTTAACACTCAACTTATGTGAAATATTCCTCATTTTGTAGTGCAAAGGATTAAACAAAGACTTAATCAGAACCACAAATCTGTGCTTTATTATCAGCGCATAACTTAAAAAGAATGTGTTTGGGTGTTTAAGCAGATACTCACTTGGATCTGACATTTTACTTTTCTACATCTGCTTGAACTCTTGAGATTATGATCTCATGCATCTGAATTTTTAGTGTTTGTTTTCCAAGCATGCTGATAATCATGAAGAGCACAGTGAGTGACAACGAGGTCACGTACATGTACATATGTCACACTACAGTTTTATTCTCTCTAATAAATATTGAAATCTACATGACTATAACTTTACTGAGGCTCAGCAAATCATCTTAATTGGTGTGGGATATTTAATGCATGTATGTTTTCAATGTACTTGCAATTCTCTGCAGATGAAAAATTGAATAAAGTTCTTCAAGAAACAGGTCAAGCCATTTATTTCAATTAGAAATAGTAATGAAATTCCAGTAAACTATTAAATGTCACTTAATCTATATTCAAGATAAATAGAGTACTAAATTTCTCTTGGCATGTTCCACAACAAGGTACCTTACTTGTCTTTATATTGACAAAATTGATGCTCCTCTGCTTTCTCTTCCACAGTGACATTTAGTAACTTTACTCCTGTTCAAACCCAGCATGGACATAATCCATTTTGGAATAAGCCCACCAAAGCAAGAAGTATTTTTGCGTGGAGGTAATGGCTATACTTTTCAGATCCAGTTGTTTCAGGTCAGTGCTGCGTTTTCCTCCATTCATCTTCACTGTAATGCAGCGGGGCTGCTCATTTTGGTTTCCTTCTGCCATCAATTCATTCCTCAAAACTTTTACAGGGCAAAAGACTTTTAATAGTCTTTCTACATGGGGCATAATTCACTTCCTAATTAAAGACAGAATTATAACCCAAAAAGACAATTCTTTTGAGCAGCTAGATGTTTCGAGATGACAAGATGTTTCACTTGACCATGGGCTCTTGTTTGAAGGGCATTAAATCCCATCACCTCCACAAGAAGTTTCTCAGACATGTGAGACTCCTACGGCTACCAGCCAGCAATAGCAAACTTGGTAGTCAAACTAAAACATAAGGCTTTGAGTACTACGGAGCATTACCAACATGGAACAAAATCTGACTTCTGTAGAGTTCTCCTCAGTTACAGTCACGTTCCTTGTTTTATACCTGGAACACACACAGAATGCAATATGAGGAGGTGAGGCCTCATTCGAACTCTCCATGGAAATAATCAAGATGGCTTATGATAATTCACTGTGTCTGAAGTCACCTACACACACGGCTTCAATTCCAAGTCTGCACGTCCTTTAAGGGATTTATATTAAGCTCTGCTAAGTAGCTGTTAGCCATTTCTGCTGACTGTAATCAAAGTTAAACTAAAATTTACCATAGCAATACATTTCTATTCTGCCCACTCTGTTGTTCCACCTTTCATCTGAAACTATAGCAAAAACGAAGGACAGCAAAAGGATGCTTTTGACATCTCCACAGCCACATCCAATATTCATCTTTGATTTTTTGACATATTTACATCTCAGCCAGTTAGCAAAAGGCTCTGAAGAAGCCAGAGGAGTAACACTTCCAGTTCTCAGGGTTGTTTTAAAATAAAACACCAAAATTGCTTGAGAACTACATAACTGAACCCAAGAAGTATTTTTCCAGAAACAAGTGAAATGCATATACATAGGTACACAAATACACATATATACACCAGCAGGCTTCTCCTTTCATAGATACCAATTTCCATACATAGATAAGAAGAAAAGAAGATGGCATTCTCCATGTAAGTCATGAAGGGAAGTGGAAGACTAGGATGCAGCTCAGCATAACCAGAAATGCAAAGAGATATCAAATAGGTCAGTGGTCTAGTGCCCCACTTCAGAGCATCCACATGACAAGGTAAATGCTCAATGTATAGAAAAAAAAAGCGGTAAATGTATACAAAAAAACTTCACACAAACTTCAAGTTGATTCTTTTATCCTGTGTGCTGCAGAGAATACATTCAGTTTCTTTTGACATGCAGAAGTCTGTATGCTGTATGGTCTATATTAAAAATCTAATGCTTAAATTATACCCACAATTTTTTGAAGTTCGGCTTTGTTGTTTTTTTAGGTTTTGTTGCGTTTTTTTTTTAAGAGACTCTGTTATAATATGGCTCTTTCCCAGATGAAAAAAATACAGTATTTCATCTTTCTTGCTCTAAACAACATCCAATGAATAATGTACAGTGACGTGATCTTTTGCTATTCACTTTAAGCCATTTTGGAGATGGATTGCTGTGGTGGGTGGCATTCAGAATAATGCATGTTGAGCAACACACTCAAATCTTGCCAGCTTTATGGTTTCTTACAACATGCTCCAATGTGAAGTGATTCACGCTGAGAAGAGAGAAAGTTTTTTCTGTTACTGTAAAAAATGGTGTTATATGCATTTATTATCCAAAATAAATACATTGACACCACAGCCTGAAATAAAATTAGGAAAATAAACTTTGTTTCTCTTTGTATTTCAAAATATTACATTTAGATTTAAAACAATTAAAGCTGAGTGATGCTTTCTGTGTAAGGCAAGCTTGTCCTGACAGTTAATCCACATTATTATCAGACCCATCAAATTAAAATAAAGTGAGCTAAAGAAGAAATCAAGGCCAAGGAGTTGAATTGCCTTGATGTCATATGCTGGCATCTTATAAATTTTACAATTCCTGTGGAACAGTATCACAGAATCATTTAAGTTGGAAAAGACCTTTCAGACCATTGAGTCCATCCATTATCCAGCACTGCCAAATCCACCACTAAACCATGTCCCAAAGCGCCACTTCTACACAACTTTAAAATACCACAGAGAGAAGGCAGAGGAATCACTTGGTAAGACTGAACTGGTAACTAAGAACACACAAAAAGTCAAAAGGAAGGAGTGAAACACAGCTGTGGAGGTGGGTAATGTGGTGCAGCTACACTGACAAGCCAGAACTTCCATGGATTTTCTTTTATATCAGACATGTAATGGTAATTTCAGCCTAATGATGTGTTACTCCAAAAGGTGGGGGAAAAAAATCTCCCCAAAATGACACAGTAACTTTTGGAAGATGCTGTATTTACACTATATGTTCATGAATGTTAAATTTGACATAATGTCTCTGACATTATCAGCCAGAAGTTTCAGAAAAAGGGAACAAATAAATATCTCAAACCAGACAACTGTGCTCTACTTGAGAAGTGACTGTGGGCCTCTGTCACTGGGACATTAAAAAATTGGAGTACTGAAATTTACAGTTTTATCATCTGCACCTTCACAATGTTATACAAGTTGAATTTTACCCATTATCCTCACACCCAGGTCCCTGACAGCAGGTAATACATTCTCAATTTTAATTCCTCACATTTCTGTAAACCCAGACTTGCAGCCCTCCCCATCACCTTGCTTCCATACATTCATAAGCATTTCAGAGGGAAAAAGTACCCGCAAGCTAAAGGTCAATTTCAACTGCTCAGTCTTTCTGAAAAATGAGACTTCAAATCATTGAAAAAAATATAGGCAACTTGGGTCATCAAACTACTCCGAAGCACTTCATTCTGAACTCTGAAGCCTCTAGGCATTATAACACCTTAGCTTCTTTCACAAATAATTTTCTCCTCCATGGTATTATTCATTTTATTCTATTGTTTTACTTATTCTGTGTATTATGTTTCCAGCAGGAAACCTACCAAAAGTTTCAGACAAAACAATTTCTGACTTCCAAAACTGATGAATCTTGCATTGCAACCTTTTCAAAAGATAAGAATTAGGCAAACATTGAGGTTTCATCAAACTCAAACAGACTCTTCTGAGATGTACCCTTTTCTGGTCTCTCAGCAGACTGTGCATCCTGGAGATTGACTGACCTATGCTGGAGCAGCTGATGAATAGTTTTGACATTCACCAGACACTGCCATCTTTCAGCAAATAAATCCAGGCAACAGTTGGATTCATCCGCTGGAGTTCTTCCTCCAGCCAGATGACCACTTGCTTCAGGAGGCATTTCACCAACAGAAACTGACCCTGTAACAGGACCACTAGCAAAAGATAAGAGAAGCTATCCCTCTTCAACAAAATAGAAAAGTTTCACAGAAAAGACAAACAAATGCCCAAACCATTAAGACCATCCTGTCAATTTCCGCTTTACCACCTCAAACTAAACCAGACTGAAAGAACCGGTTAATGAAAAAAAAGGGACGGAAACCTAAAACACAGTGCCACGCCATACCACCAATGCCAAGAAGTGCTGGTGCATCGGACCTTTGCTGGCCCCACTACTCTTCACACTTTGTTGGCGTTCAGTCCCTACCGTATTCCCCTCCGAAAATGCCACTGGCACAACTGGAGACAGCACCAGTACACGTGCTGTACTGAGGGGACCAGGCGGGACCAGGCCCTGCCGGACCCCTAATCTCCAGCCCAGCAGCCCCGCTGCTCCGGCACACCCGACATCCACGGCTCCTCCTGGGCTGCCGGCCGGCGGGGACCCTCTTACCTTGTTGGAGTAGGGGGGTTTACTCAGGTTGATGCCGTCGCGGATGAGCTTGTCCCGGATCATGATCTTCAGCTTCAGCCTGGGGTACGCGGCCAGCCCCCCGCCCCCGGCCGCCCCCCGCCGCCCGCCGGGCCGGGCCCTGGGGGCCGCCCCCCGCCGGGGCTCCTCCGGCCCACCCGCCCGGCGGGGGCAGCGCCCGGCGGGGGCGGGGGGCGGCGGCGGCGGCTCCAGGGTGAAGTAGAGCCCCGCCGCCCTCTCGTCCGCCTCCTTCAGCCGCCGCACGGCTTCGTGGATTCGGCGCCGGTGGTGGGGCACCGCCACGCCGATGGCATCCAGGTCCGGGTCGCCGATCTGCTTGCAGACCTCCAGGTCGTCGTAGCCATTATCGACGAAGGACTCCGCGTACTGGGGGAGCTGCAGGGTCTTCAGCCACTCGTAGACTATGTTGCTGCACATGCTGGCTCCAAAATAATAACGATTGCAACTTTCAGCACCGAAGCCAGCCTCCCCCTTTCCACTTTTCGCCAAAGGAAATAAAGCCACAAAAACTGCGATGCAAGTAAGAGGTCTCAAAATCAAGGTCAAGAAAACATCCACCAGGAAAAGAAACAAAAAATCCTTAAAGCAGATCAGTTAGGGCACCGCAAGCACTGCTGAGCGAACCCCTCCTGCTTATCCCTCCTCCTGTTTTCTTACTACCAAGTACAGCCGCTTTCTGCCACCGGAGAAGGGAGGCTCGGACTAGAGAGAAGCAAGATATAAGGGTGCATCTCCTAAAATCCCAGGTCGCTGCTGCACAACATCCACCCACTTTCTCTGGAAGTAATTCGCAGGCGCTGTCTTTTTTTTCCCTTTCTTCCTTTCAGTGTTAGTTTCTGTTTCTGCTTGTATCTCACCTTCCTGCGCTCTGTCGCATGATGAATCTGTTTACTGTAAGTAGCTGCTTTGGTACATGATGGTGCCGGGGGAGAGCCGAGCGCAGGATCCCGCACCCTCGCCCAGCGCGGGTAGGGGTGCCGGTGTGCAGTGCCCTCCTCTCCCGTGCCTCTCCCAGCAGCGGGCGCACACGGAGGCTTTTGCTTTCCTTTTAAACGGCTCTTTTCGGATTAGGAGCAAAACAGAGGGAAGAAAAAAAAAAAAAATCCCACTCACTTTTCCGAGTTACTTTCCCAGTTTCCCTTCATCCCCGTAATGCTGGTTAAGTGCGCTTCGCTGGCAGCGAGACCAGAACCAGCTTTCCAACCCCACTTTCTCCGCGCTGATGCCGGCGGTGCCCTCCTGCCCAGCGGGGCACGCAGCCCTACGCCCGGCCCGCACAACTTTCCCCGCGTTCCCCTATCTCCGCTGGTGCTCCCGCCGCTGCCCGCAGCCGCCCTGGGGAGGAGGCGACGGCGGCGGGGCTGTGCGGACGGCCAGCGCTTCGTGCATCCCCGGCGGCGGCGGATGAGCCGATCTGCAGCAGGTCACCGGCGCTGCCCCCGCCTTCCCCGGATGCCGCCAGAGCTCTCCCTTCCCGGCCACCGGTACCCGGAGCGGGGCTCCCCGCCCGGATCCTCCTTCCCCTCTACCCCGGAGGCGCCTGACGCGCCGCCCGCAGATCTCCTCCGGCTCCTCCCGGTGCGGCTTCTCCCCGCTCCTCCTCCGCGGCCGCCACCCCGCTGCCAGCCCCCTGCCCCGGCTCTCCTCGAGGCCTTTCCAACTTTCCTCGCCGGCAGCCCCCGGTCTCTGCCGCCGGCCGCTCGCCTGCCCTGCCCGACCCTCCGGGGGCGCGGGGAGGCGGCGTGCGGCCGGCCGAGGGGCAAGGCAGCCTGGCCGGACAGCGGCTCGGGGCTGCCACCGCTCCGCGGGCTCTCCGGCGGGCTTGCCCGTCCCCGTTTCCCGCGGCAAGGGAACGCCAAGGGGGCACGGCCCGGGGAGCTGCCCCCCAGCGCCCTTGGGACAGCCGGACCGACGGCGGCGCCGGCTGCCCCGCGGGGGCACCGAGCCTTTCGCGGTGGAAGAGGGACCCTTCGTGAGTTGGAGGGGCGCGGAGCCGCGCTGCCCCGGGAAGCGGCGCGGGCAGGCGGGAGGCGCCGGCCCCCCTCCCCCCGCACCGCCGGGGCCGCCCGGGGCCGCTGAGGCGCCGCGCGCTGCCGCGAACGCCGGGCTCGCAGCGCCCCCGCCGGGCCGCCGCGGGAAGCGCCGCCGGCCCCGGCCCGGCCCGGCCCGGGCCTGCCGCCGCCCCCGGCTCCCCTCGCCGACCCACCGCGGGCTGAGGCGTGGATCCCTGCCATTGTAATTTAAAACTGCTTGAAACTTGTTTTCTTGCGAAGATCCGTCCCCATGCGGGCTGGGGAGAGCGGGGGACAGGCGGTGGGGCACCCACCAGCCTCCCGCAGCACAGGGCTGCCGGAGGGGGGACACGCTCCCTTTTGTAATTTGGCGGGTGGTTTATTCGTAACTGGTTTCCTGAAGGACTTTTTTGAGCAGAGTTAGGCGCACATTTCTCCTCAGGCTTCAGATAGTTCGCCACAGGGTCGCGCAGCACGGTGGCATTCTCACAGAAAGCATTGCACTGCAAGGTGTTTTGGAAAGGTTAGCTACTTACCAGCGGTTAAAATGCAGCCTCTGGGTATAAAGCCTAGGGATCACAGGTTCGTCTGCTGGAGAGGGAGAAAAGGAGGAAAAGCATTTTACTCCTTTTAAAATCTCCTTCCTTTTTTTTTTTCCCTTAATCTTATTTTCCTTCCAGACCACATAATATGTCAAACCCTCTTCTCAGCCCAGAGACAGATTGAAGCAGCAATTATCTTCTCTTCACAGACCTGGTGAAAGACTGACAGCACCGGCAGAATTAGCAAGGAGGTTCTGTGGTCTGGAGCTGGAACTGATCGTATGAGAGGCAGGAAAAATTGACTGATGCAGGCCCTATTCATCGGTCTTATTGACTATACATACAGAATTATGTAATTTTTATGTGCATTTTGGAAGGGTCTTGAAAGGCTTTTAAGGTATTGCAAATGTTGTGATTCAGATGTGCTTGGTAAAAGGATAAGACCCTTCTCATGGGACAGCAGGAGGAGAAGTGTTGCACCCCCATGGGGCTGTGGAGTCTTGCCAGGTTACAACATTGTGAAACTCTGGTTGTTTGGCACTGATTTTAGTTTCACAAAATTAATTTACCTGTCAGCAAATATAGTAGAGTTTTATGTGACTTTGAAATACAAAAGTAAACAACAATAAATACAAAACATTATGTCCACCTTTAAGAAAGACAGTCAGAAGTCCAGGGAACAAAAGACTGGTCTACCTCACCTCAACCCCCCAGGGAAAATCTGGGGCAAGTCTTTGTAAGGACTTACATGAAATTTTTGTGGGTAGTTAGGAGTGTTCCTCAGGGGTTGATATTGGTGCCAGCACTGTACAACACCTTCACTGATGCTCCCAGTGACAAGGTGGAATACGTACTCAGGCAGTTCCCAGACAACACCAAACTGGGGGTGGGGGGAGGGTAGTCAATATGTTGGGAAGGTAATTCAGGAGTAAAGAAGGAAGAAAGTCAAAGAATGGCAGAGCAAAAAATGGAGGCATGTTTTGATTGGTAACAGCAAACTCAGTGTGAAAAACTCCTTTATGTGCTTTTTATTAAGTGCGGTGATACTATTCTGGAACCCCTCAAGTTGTTTATTTTTTCTACCTTCAAGACTTATTTGATTTTTGACACATTAAGGAAGGAGCATGGGCATTTGCTCTGGATACTTGACTACTGTTCAGTGTTTTGAATCATACACTCATACATTTGATGGCTGAAAAAAAACTAGACAAGGACACAAACACTTAGAAGAGTACTCACATAGTGGATGAATGTGAGGAAGACTCTGAATTGAATACAGTTCCAACACAGTTCCATCAAGATATTTGTGAAGGTGTTCAGTAGAACAGGAAACTCAGATTCACACACAGAATGAGTATCCCATGATTATGTTGCAAAGAATAACGTGCAATGAACGAGTGGAAGCTAATATTTCTGTGCTTTATTAAAAGAACAGAACCAGACTCTCAAATATTTTTCCACTAGGGCACAAGGTGAATAATTCACTAGAACTGCTCATACACAATGGCAAATGTTTGCAGAACCAGGCTATTAGTTCAGGTAAATAGAGCTATTTATTCTTGTGAGTAAAATGTTGCGATTATTTGACTGTACGTGGTATACATAGGCAAAGAGTCCAGAGGGAAATAACAATGACTGTGAGAAAAGGTTTGAATATATCTAATGTCTTATCCAAACTGTTAATCCTAAAAAACATATAGCAACATAATTCAGCATCTAAAGGAAGATTTGCCCATGTAAACTCTACAGAGAAATAAACTTAGGGCTTCAAAAATTGGTATACATCATGTCAATTCCCACAGCAGTACTAACTCTAATGGAACGTACTATCTGTTAAGTGTTCTGGAGATTGACTTTTCCTCATTAAAAAATCAGATTACCATTATTTAAAGTACTCTTTCATAAAAGATTAGGAACATTTCGATTGGAAAGGAGCCCTGGGAGCCACCCAGTCCCATACCCCACTCGGAGCAAGACCTAATTGCAAACTCTGATCAGGTTGCAGACAGGTTTGCCCCGTTGACTTCTGAAAATCCGCAGGGATGGAGTTTCCCCAGTCTTTCTGGGTGGTCTCTTCCAGCACTGACCTACTCTCACCATGAAGAATTTCTTCTTCTTCTTCTTGTCTGGTCAAAGCAATTGTGACCTTTCTCTCATGTCCTTTTGCTGAGCACTTCTAAGAATGGTTTGGCTCTGTCTTCTCCATGGCTTTCCCCACAGGCAATGAAAGACTGCAGTTTGGTTCCCTTTGCCTTTTCATCTGTAAGATAAACAAACCAAGTTCTCCTAGCCTCTTCTCATATTTTGTCAGCAGACAAAAATTTGAAAACATGATGTTTGTGAGGTATGTAAGTAGTTGTTTTATCACAGAAAAGACAAACAAAAAAAAGGAGACTAATGAGAACATTGCAATCAGGAATTTATATGAAATTTAAATGTAAAAATAGAACTGTTTGCAAAACAGATTTATCACTTAGAATTTTATATAAACAAAGCAATGTTTTAATTATAAAGGAAACTTTAAAATACACAAAAACATGACCCTGCTCTAAATTTACTCACTATGTTTGTAATAACTTAATGCTTACTGAGACTATACAACAGGGAATGTGAAAGGATCTAGCTGATGAAATAGCCATTTTTCTTTGTTGTGAATATAAAATTAATTTGAATTTGAGAGTGCATTTGAAACAGAACAGCTACGTTATTTACTGTGATTCTCCTTTCCCATAAAAATTTACAGGCATTAATTTCAGTTCACTTTTTAATGAGATAGATAAAGAAACTGAATAGAAATGGGAATAAATATCCAAATCAAGGCTACTGTTTTCATCAGACCAAGTTCTGTAACAAGAATTCAGTCTAAAACTTATCTTCTTTTTCCTTAGTAACAGAAAGATAAAGTATAAGAGCCCAACTTCTTCCACAGACAATCTAATTGTCCATTAACCAGTCAACTTCGAACACTTTATTTTTGATGTTGCAGTCAATGAGAAGGTAAATGGGTTTGCACAAGCCTTACCTTCTTGGCCTATTTTAACAAAGACTCCATCCTGAAAGAAAACAAAATTATCCTAAACAAAACAAAAATATACTTTATTCCTAAAAATATATTGTGACTGCTATTTTACCAGCTGCTGACAGACATGTATTTCCATAGAGCAATGGTTCCCTATAGTAATTCAGGGTGGGTTTGTCTTTACAAACATAAACCACTGACCAACTCTCATTGCTACTAGCTTTGAGCCAGAAGGTAGCGCCAATATGGTGTGTACATGGTTGAATTTTACCCAAACTCAAAACTTTTTGCTTCACACTGAATGCTCTTTAAGTGAACTGTTTATTGTAGGTAAATCTAACTAGAAATCCTAAATTATTACTAATAGTTGCATTCTTACTACTCCATAAGTTGTGGAAGTCGCTAAAAATACCAGCTGAATATCAGCACAGTGGATAGAAAACTAATAAATATTTCCACCCTCACAATTTACAATCTAGTGCTTCTATGTGATACTGTCTGGAAATCATAACGAAGAAAAAGCTTGAAGCTTTGCTCTCTCGGCCATTTATTTCTGTTTCCTTTTTTCTATGGAGTTCCACTTACTCTTCTTCATTAAGAAGAGATTTTTCATCAGACACATGCACAAATCATGAAACAACAATCTTTCTGCAGCTTTCAAGTTGGATTTTTTTTTCCAGTGAGAAATGTAATTTAAAGCATTAGCTAATGCCTAACAAAACTGAACTCACAGTCAGTATAGTCATATGCCTTAAACAAATATGTTGTGAAAAATCCACAAACATCAAGCAACAGGTTTCCAGGAAACCAAAGGGAAGAAAAGGATTTAATAAAATGGGCAAAAATGAATCCATCATTTCTAACTAGCCTGTGCAACTTGCCCTAATACTTCTGGCACTAGCTGTAATTACCTGCTGTAATTACTGTGGAAGAGAAAGCATATGTCAGGAAGGGTAAAACCCTTCAACCCTCCAGAAACTATCCTCTCCCTTCCAAAAGGGTCCTCCGGTGTCCTAGAACCTCAAGGTAGTATTCTGACCCTGGGGGATATTAGGGAAATGCCCCTGCCATTAAGTTCAGACCAGCTGAGCCTTCTGTGTGCTCCCAGAGCAGTGTCACCCATTCGTCCTAGAGAGCTTCATCAGAGCTGCTCTCTGACAGACATGTCCTAGTTCCTCCCTTGTTTGTTTTTACGGTCTCTCTTCAGCAACATACACACAAAGGCCCAGATTCATGAAGTATTTAGGGGAAGATAAATAGAAAATAATGAGATTTTCAAAATTACTCAAAACCCAGACTCTCTTAAGTAAATATGCATTACAACTGTGTCCTTAAACTTCTTTCTGTTATGCACGTAGCTGATGGTAGAGACTGACTGTTCCTATTACCTGCTGACATATGTTCAGGTTCCCTTATTCCACGGGCTCTTTCTCCGACTGCTTCATTCTTCCATCCTTCCTCCACATCTATTATCCCAATAAATTTTCTGCAGTTCTCTCTGCCTCAAGGACTGCGTTATTTCACCATCTCCTATTTCCACAATTCCTCCCCTTTTCCTTTACAACATCTCTTCTGAATGTCTTTTTTGTTCACACTTCTCACTTTCAGTTATTTTCTGCTTCTCTTGCTGTGTCCAGATCTCATTCTTTCCCCCTACACCTCCAACAAAAATAGTTAAGTTGGAAAATTTCCTTGTAATGTTTTTCCTGTTCCTATACTTATTTTTTACTTAGGCACCTGCTACCTAGACAGAATATCGAGCTAGAGGGACTTCTTGTCTGATTCAGTGTGGCTGTTGCTTGGTGTGGTTTTCGTGAAGAGTGAAAGCACCATCCTAGCTTTGCCTTTCTCTCTCGAGCTCAGCTACTGTAGATGTTATAAACACAGAGAGCTTCCTGAGTGGCACTTCAAACACAAGGTGTTAAAGCAGGAGCCGTGCAAGGTAGAAATCAGCAAAAGCAAAGAAGCAAATACTTATTCTGTTTCTTGAGGGTCATCGAACATAAAGTGCTTCCTCACAGGAAGAAGGCAAGATTATTATCCAGGTGGCTATCAGGTAAAAATTACTGGAGTGAAGCAGGACTGCAGGTTAGCAGTCATGATTTGTCCTCTTATGAACCTGTATCCAGCAGGACTGTAAGTCCTAGAGGAAAAGAAGGACCCTGCTGGCATGAAAACATGGGCCAAGTATGTTAGACCGTCTGAAACAACTAAGGATTTGTCTCCTGGCTTTGAAATAAAGAGTCCTAATACTGCTGAGACTGTGAAGAACTTCCAACAAAAAATTAGAAAGCTCCCACTGTGCCATTTCAAAACAAAGACAAGATAAAGTGTTTGGATTTATGCAAAAGCTTTTCTCCAAATAATCAATGTTTGAAAGAATCAAATATTTCCTTAATTCCCTCCAGACATCCCCATTCTGGATGAGTAATGAGAAATTAATCATCCTGTCAAAATAAATGCTGTGAGACCTTTTAGTCATGCTCACACCTCTCTCCGTAATAGATTTTTGTCAGTCATTCAACTAGGTGTCCCAAAAGACAGCACTGCATCTCAGCTCCTGCCTTTTGTATGGTCTTTTTTTTTCTGTCTGGGGCTCATTCCGACATTCCTTGATATGTCAGGAGTCAATCACGCATCACAGGAGCCCGACCCATCACACCCTCCTTGCCTCCACTGACTGCCACAGCACCACGCAGCACCAGCTCTTCATTAAGTCAGTGTTGATTCCAGCCTTCCTGCAGCTGATACCCAGGATCTTCCTGATACAAGCAGACACAGCTGGTGCACCTCTGGGGTTTTAACTGCTTAGATGGATAAATACAAGGCTAGCAGAATATAATAAGGCCAGGGAATTAACAAGCAAGGGTTCTCACAGTCATATGAGTTCATTTACACCACACGTATTTCTGCTAAAGTTGATATAACAGTATAATTAGAAATGTGAGTAAGAAAAAGGAAGAAGTAACTTGGGTTTTCTGTTCCTCTGAGTCATGACAGCTAAAAGAACCTGGAGTTTTTCTGTAGTTACAAAATTGGGATGATGGGTTTTATCTCCAGGGAACACATCCATTTTATATTTTTGATGTCTTGGATTTTAATTCCATTTTCAACAGCCAATAGCTCAACAGAAGTTCTTTTTTTTTATCTTTGTATTACCGTGTCTTCATTTCTCTATAGCATGCATGCAGTTTCCATTAATTTACAAACACTTCCACTAGCGTGAACCATCATCTATCTTTAATTATCAGTTTATATTTGAAGTGAATCCGGGAAGACTGCTGAGGGGTAGAGACCTTGGCTGCAGAAAGAAAGACAGATATGAGAGTTAGCCTCTGCACCTCTGGTGGGAGAAGACAAGAGAAAAATGAGTTGTAAAGCTGGTAACTTCCAAATTTAAAAACTGCCAGATGTGCAAATCACTGATGTTTTTCAACCCTGGAAGTGTTGGTAAGGGGATGGAGAATGTTTTCTTTCCTTCCAGATGTCTGTAGACTTTCATATCTCACTCATTTCCGCTGAGTATGCAATATAGGAGTGTAGTAGAAGCGAAAAGGGGCTGCCCAATTGAGATGATCCAAGATGTGACACCAACTCTGATCTAGACATGGGTCAAACCTAGCCCAGAAATTGACAATACCTTGGCAGTTGTCAACATTCTGATTCTTGTCATTTCAGGTTGTCACATTCAGAAGACACAGCTTTGAGTCTACAGCTCTGGTTTCTGAGAAAGGCTGTATCTCAGCTTGGTGGACCAAGGACATTTCTGAGCTCCCAGATGTGCAGGTAAATTCTCCAGCTGTGTCACAACCTCTTACCAGAGTAGAATTTGGGGGGTCCAGTTAGTTATCTTTGCCTTTACCCCTACGGTAAGAACAGCAGTCACACAGCCTGGAAGACAGCTATTGCTGATGTCAACCAAAACCTCAATTCAGATGTTTGAGAGAACAGGAGTTCAAAGTATGTCATGAAGCACACCCACCTTTCCATCTAACAAGCTTCTGCAATCCTGCTAATGATTTGAGATAGGCCAAATCATGTCCTCAAAGTTCAAGACTCTGATTTGGAATTGAGAGTCAAGGTTTGATCTAAAGCTAACATAATGAATTAGCTTATTTTGGATTAATTAAATATTAGGGCAATTCATCTTTCATTCAAGCACAGTTGAAGACCAGATACAAGATTAATGCATCTTTATCTCTGACCAGTCTTAGCCTTAAAAAAACCATCATTGGTTCAGGCTGATCAGCTGAAGTGTCAGAAGTATCACGAGGAGATGTGCTGCAATGAATAATTTTTCCTTTTTCCAGAAAATATAAAAAGCCAACTCTTTCTAGTGATGCCAGTCAATAAGTTTGAGGCAATCTGTAGTTTACCTTTCCATTAGCAGGCATGTAAGATACTGTTGTGGACATTCCCTGTCTTTTTACAATAAAAACTCACCTCTCTTACAGCAGCAAAAATCAAACCAAGGGAAGCTTCACCAGCTCCAGCCCAGGTAAAATGCCCTACCTTCAGTGAAGGGTTCATGGGTTTTGTGTTACAAGCTTTTAACAAAATCCCATCTCACACAAATGAGCTCTTTTACTTTCAGAAAAAGATAGTCCTCTATGGATGCTTTCAATGAGAGCTTTTAAACTCTAAAGTCCGTATTTCATGGATATTTTCTCCCTTAGTCACTGCTGTACTGAGCAACCCACCACCTGTCTACTGTGATTGCAGGAGGGATCATTGGAAGTGGCACATTTTTGAAGCAACAGCAAGAGAGATGCTGAAGATTTTTGTGAATTAGATAAGGAATACAAAATGGAAGATCCTATCAATGAGATCAAAGAAAACTGTAGAAGTGGAACATATATGTGTCTGTGTTCTGCCTAGTAATTCAACCTTAATACATATGAATATAAACTTTAATAAGTAATTAATTTAATAAAAAAAATTAAATAAAACTTTGAGCATGCTTTGTACAAAGCATGTAGCTAAACCTTTGCTATGCTAGAAGACTGCACTGAACTTCCAGAATAAACTAAATGTGAACACTGGCTTACTCCTAAGTGAGGTGTACAGCAATGAACAGTGTTTATAAATGCCAGAGTAATAATGTTGTGGGCTTTCAGAGCTCCAAAAAGTAAAGCTAGAACACCATATTATCTTCATTTTTCCCCTGCCTGAAGTACAAATAGAAAAATGTGTCTTCTTCCACTGCAAACTGAAAGCATTCAATGCTGCTCTTTTAATATTTTCTAATCTGACCCATGTTCCAAAAGTCTCCTCAATTCCCCTGAGATCTAACACCCCTAAAACATCGCTGCAGTTCTCAGTCAAAGACCTCTAAAGTGGCCTCTAAAGTGCTAATTCTAATAGCTGTTTAAAGACATATTACTCAATTAACATATCACAACTGCTTGTCACACATGCTGGTTTATATGCTAAAATAAATGCAAAGAAGGACATTTTGCTTTATTTACTTACCTTCCCCTCAAGGAGTGACAGACACCTCACACTCATGGCATTGCTCATCCATTGGAAATCGTCAGGCAGAGATGGCAGCAGTATACTCAGTCCCTCCCTATTTGTATTTAATGTAATCGTATTAAAAGTTTGCTGTAGCAAGATCTTATTACAGCAAAAACAAACAAATAAAAAAAGGAGCACATTGAGCAGGAATATGTACTATTTTTTGTCAGTGCTAAGCTCAACTTATTTTGAAGATTTTAATTTCATGAGGAAGAATGTTAAAGCTTCCTTATTTCATCAGATTTTTACTGCTAGAATAAGCAAGAAAGAGAGAGGTCTTGCAGCAATCATTCTTGACAGCAGTGCATTGTAAAAATGATAATAATATTTAGAAACTGGTAATGCCAATATCATTTTTATGCTTTAAAATGGGAACACCACAAATACATCTGCCTTTGTTAATAGCAATGCTAGTGAACCAAAGCAAGTGGCGGAAGTGTAGCATTCTGGAGATCACTAAAGTTAGTTAAGCATTATAAATTCGATTCTGTTTTGCTTCTGTTATTTTCTCTATCAAAAATATTTTTTCAAGTTTTTAAAGGGGTAACATAGCAGTTTAGTTAATTTTATTTTCCTTTTTAGTTGCAGAACTAGCCCTTGCAGACTGCAGTACCTAACCCAATGTCATTAGCAAATTATCTCAGGTACATCTTGAGCAGTTCTGCATATTTCAGCACAAGTTTTCTTTGAAAAGATGACCTAAACGTAGATCCATCTGGAAGAAGAAACCTCATTTGGTGAGTTTGACTTCAACAGACACTTAAATGTCTTGCAAAATAGAGGCAGACTCTGAACCTGAAGTAATTTCCTTTTTGAATGCTGCTAGATTATTGTTATTGAGGAGAGAAGGAAGGAGGGGTAGGTAAAGCATGCCTGGAAAACATTATTGCTGGTCACTAGCCTGTACTGCTTTGAGAAGAATTGTTCATTCACTTGAGCAGATATTTTTCTCCAAGTATTCCGGAGATCATACAGATTTAAAGCACTTTCAGATCAAGTTTTTGATTCTGTTTAGCCATTTCCATTTTTTCAATGTAAAACTCAGACCGCTACAGAGACCACAAATAATTATTCATAGTTTTGAGCAGTTGAAGAGTAATTACTTGAGATTTAATTCCTTAAGTGAACTGCCTACTATTCTTTGTCTCTGTAGCAACCATTGTGTTTTCAATCCAGAATATTCAGAAATCACGAACTATGTCTGCTGTTTGATGACATTAATTTGATTTCCATGACAGCTGGTGTTTTTGCAGGGACAGCTTAGAGCGTGAGTTCCTTTTCTTTCCTTTTTTTTTTTTTTAGGAAAGAAAGATAAGATTTTCACAAAATCACTTGCTTTGGTGATTTTGAGTTTTAGTGAATTTTAGTAAACTTTGCACTGTCAGCAGAGCAGGTGGCATCTCAGCACAGCAGAGTAGAGGGGCAGAACACCTCTCTCAACCTCTTGATGCAGCCCAGGATGTGGTTAGCATTCTATTGTTGCAGTCACTACTGTGACTACAGTCAGATATTACTATATTAGCAATTGCTTCTGACTTCACTGCTCCCAATTTGAATGCCAGAATAAATACCCAGAGGTCCCAAATAACTGCAGGAGTGAAACTGATGGATCCTGCCCATGGTTGTGGCAGGCTGCGCTAAGCCAAGGCCACCGTGTGGCTTCACCCCACTTTTGGATCGACCCCATGGGTGCTCAACACAGACAAAGGGCTCTGTCTGTGTAGCTGTTCCTGGGAAAGGATAGAAATAAGCATTACTGCTTCCCTGCCTTCCCTCCACCAGAAACAGCCCAGGAGTGATCTGAGTAGCAGGGACTTGTCATGCCTGCCTTCATCAACAACAAAATTAAAATCTTGATTGCCATTAAAGAAGCTTTTTTTTTGCATTTTTGCTAGGCTGTAACAAGCATTTCAACTGTTCATTTGTGTTAATGTTGCAAGATAGGGTGTAACCTGTAGACTAACTAATTAAATGCTCTTTGATTTTGAGTGAAGTGTTTGGTACAGTCTAGACAACAGAGTCTAATTAGCGCTGGATGTTTAATGGAACTAAAGACCCATGAAAAGCAAAAGGTGCTGAAATAAAAAGTCAGTGAGAGAGATGTGAAGATAAATGAGAGTGAAATAAGGAAAGAAAAATAACCCTTTGCTGTGCTAGAAATACCATTCCCTCAGAAAAAGAAAACCCATATTAATTATGAAAATTTGAAAAAATCCAATCAACTCCAATGTCCAGCTGTTTAGGGTAATATAATGGAAAGCTATCCAAAACACATTATGTCAGCAAGCAACAAATTAAGGCATTTCACACTATCTCACTGCATTTCATTTCTTCCAGGCAACAAATTCACCCCAGTATTTTCACAATAGAATAAAAAATCTGTGTGTATTGCTTTGTGAGCTATGATTCACAGCCTCTCAGCAGGAAATTGAATGTTTGCCTTAGCAGCATCTTCTTCTGTCTGTAAATGTAGCCAATTTGTGGTTTTCCTCAGCTGAGAAAAATGTGGAGGCAACTTTCGATTAGTATGTAGTTAAGTCCATAAATAAAAAAAAAACCCTCAATAGATTGGTCAGCTTTAAACCAATAAACTTTTACTCAATGCATGTGTTCTCTCTAAGAAGGGATTAAGCTGAATGGTTTAGGAATAACAAAGCTAGATTGCACCCCCAGCTCTGCACTAATTCCCTGGTACTATCATCTGCTGAAGAGCTGGGAGCAAGCTGTACCAAATCAATGCCAGAAGCTATGTCCCATTTAGTTTTTCAGCACCTCCCATTCCCAGGAACCACCTTGTTTTGCAAAGGGGAGTTAGTTTTAGTTTTGGGTTTGGTGGCACACCGGGTTTTCTTCTCTTTTCCTTTAGGGCTTTTCAGTGTATTTTCAGTTTATTTATTCTGAAGGAAAGAAAGTGAACAATGGAGTCAGGAAGCCAGTAATACACTGAACGTATACTATTAACACTAGTTCCTGAATAGGATGATTAAAAAAAAAAAACAACAAACTGAAAAACCCCACCAAAACACAAACAAACTAAAAGAAAATAAACACCGACAGCAATTGCAGTACAAAACCAGATGCCTTAATCCTGCAGCAGCATGTCAGTAAATTTATAATCCAGCCCTTGCTTTCTAAGAAGTAACATTTGCCTAATGATGTACAGCATCCCTGCCTGGTGGATGCAGTAGGGCAAAGATCCCTCCAAGGGCAAAGTTCCCTGAGGAGGGATGTGTGCCCTGTGTCTGTGGCAGACTGCTGGGGAGCAGAGCTGTGCTATGGGTCAGTGCAATGCAGAAGTGGCACCTGGCCTCTGTCAGACATGAAGAACAGTAGCTTCAGACTACTGTTTAGCTGTCATGGGGCAGGGATAAAAATGGCTCAGTGGTTCTGGAAGCCCCTCCTGCCTCTGAGCTCTGTGGCTTTTCTCCTCACACCTCACTGCCCACATACAGTGTCAGACAATGTTTGCCTTCTACATGAAGCCACTGTACCCTCTTCCTTCTCTTCAAAACATAGAAACCAGGATAATGGATTCCTGAGCTGGGCTCCTGTGCAGCAGTGAGGCACGCATCCTGGGAGAGGCCCCAGTAACTCACGGCCAAGGCTGTTGGGCAGGGCTTGCTCATGGTCCCCAGGTTTGATAAACTTGGTAGAGATTAGCAAATGCTTGGTGGGCATCACAGTGCAGCCTTGGAGCACAGGAGCTGCTTTCCTTCTGGTCAAAAATAAACTTTATTAAATAAATTTAAAAGTGTGTGTTACAGATATACATCAATGTACTTCATCGGCATACTGGAGTTCATCCCAGGGGAACAGAATCAACCTGGTCCAAAGCAACCTTCCTGACTTGGGTATAGCCTGAAAATCAGATATTTAACACTGAATGTTTCTCACTACCAACATCTATCTTTCTATTACTATTTTTGAATGCAGCTCTAGCCACATTGCTCAGACGACAGGTTAAATGCTTTCACCTTCTCTACTTGTCAGTCCTGAAGCTACTGCTGTTGCTGAGAAAAGGAAAGAACTGACTCAGCAGTTACAGCAGCAGGGTTTCATATAGATCAGCACAGCACACAAGGTGGCACCATATGTTCCTGCCCTTCAGCATCTAACAAATATCAATTAATTCCAGCAGGCACCAACACAGAAGCAAATACTAATTAGAGATTTGGAGAAAGTGGTGGTATTAGCAGTCTAAATATTGGGGGAAATTCATGCTATGCTTAGAGGCACTTGAAGGAGGACAAACTGAAGGTCATTTGCATATTTGCATTTAAAAAGCTGTGATAGCAGTCAGCCATCCCCCCAGTTCCCACAAAATGCTAAACCGGAGTTAGCTTGGTCAGGGGAGATTTGGAAAACAGGCTTAGAAGCTCATATTGGGTACAATGAAGAACAAGCTCTTGTGTGACTGGCTAAGAGGAAGAAAATACTGAGCTAAAAGAAAGATATCTTCACCCTGGAGTTTTGAGAATGTCACAGAGCACCTTGGTCCTGCTTATCCATAACTAACAGAATAACAAACAATCATTTCTTCAAAAGTACAAATTTATGTAATTTCAATTATTTTGGGGGATCTATCCCTAGTTATATACAATACATTTTACTTGAATTTTCTGCAGTCTTTTTATAAGGCATTTATTCTCTGTGGCTGGGAAGCTTGCATGGTGACAAGGAAGAGGGGGCTTAAGAGCTCTTATTCCATAGATAGTGACAAAGCAGAGATACATCTTTTTTTTTTTTTTTAATGGGATATTTGTTATATCTACTAAAAAAGCCCTGCTGTTTTCTTAGAGGTCTTTTAAGTACTGTTACTTAATGACAGGACTCTACTGCCAACAAGGGAGTGGAAGTTACAGGTAGGGGCTCTGTTTGAGTGAGCCCTAGCAGTAGATTGAAACACTGTAAGGTCAAAGTTCAGCCTTAAGAGTTTGTGCACCTAGGCTCTTTCAAATCTTCCAGTCCAGAGGATTAAAATATCAGCAGCAGTGACATAATCTTCAATCTGTGCAGATGATAAAAAAAGAAACAAAAAAGAAACAAAAACAAACAAACAACCCCCCCCACCACCAAAAACCAACCAAAAACCAAAACGCACCCAAACAAAAAAACCCCATCAATACCAACAAAAAGAATCAAACCCAACACAGATTTAAATGCAGGTCTATATTTTGAAAGGCAGCAAGAGGAAGCAGGGCCAGAGTGCCTAAAGGCATGGAAAAGTAGCTTTCATAACACTGACTACAACTTCACAGGGCCATTGACTCTTGTGAAATCCCACCCCACCACCTACAACCTGTCAGACTATTTCTACTGCAGTGTATGCTGGCAACCAGAACTATTTACACAGAAAAAAATAGAGTAAGGAATACTTACTAAGTTTCCAGGTGTATTTTCACAGAATTTAGAGGTTTTCTTTTCCTCCAGTGCCAGTGCAAACAAAGTCTCCGGAGATCAACCTCCCAAGTATTTCTTTGGGAGCAGAGGAAGATCATACCACTGGTGGCTTGTCCTTGTCCATCAACTATTCTTTGTTTTCCAAGGTAGGTTAGTGCAGTCCTTTGTTTTTCTGTTTTGTTTTGGTTTCAATTTCTTTCTTTGTAGAAACTTTGTTAATGCTGGAGGTGAAATGACAAAGAGCTGGTCCAAGCTTAGAAGGAGAGAAATGTGGAAAGCTTTACCCCAAGGCTGGTTTTCATGACTGATTCAGTAGAAACAACTGGAGCAACAAGACTACTGCAAGGTCTGCATGTCATCTGCTACTCACACAGATTAGTGCTGAGAATGAAGAAATTAAATGGATGGAGAAAGGTAGAAAGTGTCCTGGAACACTGCTCATGGAATTATTTGAAATGAAACTCCTCAAACATGAACTAATATCTGATGTTGGGTGTTTCTGAAGTCCCAGCTGTTTCTTTATGAGGAGAAAGGCAAGGGGAGGGAGACTTCAGCATTGCTGTTTGTACTTAACCTGCCGCAGCAATACCAGATCTCCAAAACGAAATCACAGCCCCAAAGTATGGCCTTTTCACTGTCCATCAGTTCACATTCCTGGGAAGACTGTGAGTGGCACAAGGTCACACAACTTCAAAAAGCATACAAAAATCCATTAAATGCTTACAAGAGAGAAAGCACTGAGGTTTGGGAGTGAAACTTTTGCACCAAGGGCATTCACAAGAACAAGCCACCTCCTAATCCTGAAAAATTGAAGGGCATATGGGACACGGCTTCAGGAGGGTTCAGTGGTTAAACAAAAGTGCAGACAAAATATCAAAACAAACTGTCATTATATCCATAATTGACTATAGTTTCCAGTGCATTTTTTTCCTCTCTCCTTGCCTTTCTCAACCTAGTGGCTTCTTGAAGAATTCAGAGATCAAATCATCAACCTTAAAGGCAGGTATGGCCTGACTTTGTGCCATTGTCATCATCAGCACTTTTCCTGTTCACCCTAACAGCCCAACACTGACTTTCTTCTGTCTCAGGTCTTTCCTTTAATCCAAGGACTCTAAAATTCCCTGCATTAAGCTTTGCTGGACTTTTGAAAGAGCAGGTAATATTCAGGTAATTTACTGACCTCAACCCTAAGGTCTGAAAGAAAAGACAATACTCAGAAGATGGCCAGAGCCTGCTTTAAATTCCTAAGACCATTTTATTCATGACCTGGACCAAAAAAAAATCAGAATCCTTATTGGAAGGTTAAGTGCATAGACTTAGAGAGATCTGAGAAGTTCTGTGTGTCATATGAAAAAAAACCCAAACCCCAAAACCAGAAGACAGTAATGGATGCTACCCATGCAGTACCAACCAATAAGCACCCTTGCAGTCAAATATTTTCGTGTTCTAAAGACAAAAAAAAACCCCCTCACTGGGTTTTTAAAAGAATCCTAGCCTCCAAGTCTGGCCTCCAGGTGTTTCATCCCTGATGGAAGACAATGGAGAAGCCTGAACTGTCAAAAGACTTTTAAACAATGAATGAAAAAAATTCATTTCTGTGGATATCCTGCTCTCAGGAAGGTGAAATTCCATAGTAGAAAGTAAATGTTTTGCGTTTTTTTTCTGAAAAAACTCATCATTTGTGATAGAAACACTAAAATGCTTAATCCTAATAAGATATGACTCTACGATATTTGGTAAATACGTGATATGGAAAGAAATGACATTAGTGCTTTACTTGTCTGTCAAAATTCTTACAACACCCTTCAGGCTTTGAAAGAGTCTCACGGGAGAGTTTGGTAGAAAGGAAGACGATGCTTTTGTGATCCAACTGACAGCTGGAAAGGCAGCAGCAATTTTCCTGTTGAATTCAGGCTGCTGTATGATAAATACTATTTTAAATTGAAACCTTGATATATGAATGTAAATTGTTCGCAACAAGAAAAGCACTGCTGACCAAAGGACGTGCTCGGCAGCACAGGTTATCAAAACAATATCACCTCAGTCCTTCTGTCTTTAGCAATTCCATATGTAACTGCAAATCAAAGGAAAGGTTTGATTAATCTTATTTTGTGAACAAGTTGTAATTTGTGTCTGTAGAGTCCAATGGATTTTGGAATTGGGATTTGTAGCTGGATCAGTGGGTGCTCAGCTCTGTGCACTGGCACTGGGGGAGCACCCATGTTTTGTTTCCTCTCGGTTGGTCCAGGACTTTGAGGTTTGTAGCTCACTACAGAATGATGATGAGATGACCAAAACATTTGCCATATTCAGAAATAAATACACAGGCCAATTTTTTGACCTCTTGTCTGGAGAAAGAGGTAAATGAAACTTTTCCGCACTCCATGTAGTTCTGTGAGGTGCTGGGATTTTAGTCACCTCTGTAAGGACCTCAATCAATACATTGCAAGACAAAGGAAAAAAGAGAGAAAAAAACAAACAACCATATAGCACAGAAAGCCCTGCTGAGGCTGCACTCAAAGTGCTTTTACAACATAAATAACAAAAGCAATTTTACAGCTTGGTGACTGAAGTGACAGAGCTGTATGGAGCAATCATTAAAGCAGACAAAAAGCAGATTTTCCCATGGGGGTCAGCCTACACCCACCATTGAGGCTGTGCACAGTTGTGGGGTGGAGGAGGGGACAGAGCACTTTATACCTGGCAGCGGGTTCTGGTAAAAGAAGGGCTCCTGATCTTCAGAGTGAGCCGTAACCCCTCTTCATGGTCTTTAAAGTTAGGGAACGCTGAGGGAATTAGTGAAAATCAAATAATTTGCTAAACCTTGTCTATTCAATTCAGCAAACGCTTATCAAGGATTGTTTATTTTCAGGCAGAAAATTATTGATTCAGGAGGATTAGCTGGGGCTGAGAAGTCAATGCCAGACCATGGAACTGGAGACAAAACCTGAATAAAACAGGATCTGAAGAAAGTCAGATTGGCAGAAACTATAAAAGGGTGACATGGTAAGAGAGTAGAGAGGGAGCAGATTGCCCTAGAGGAGACGGCAAAACCTGGCAAGGATACAGATGCTGGAAAACTGGGGACAATCAGAAAAGTGGAGCTAATAGGATCCTATCTGGACCTTCCAGGCTTCTAGCACAAAGAGATGAGGGCATGGCTGAGAGGTGTGAGGCGCTGCAGGGTGGAAGGAGCAGCAGGACAGGTGTGACGGGGACAGATCGCTGCTCTGGCCAGGGTCTGCAGTCCCCAGCAGTCCCCAGAGACCAGCCCAGGACACGGGGGTGAGCTGGGGAGCAGTGATGGGAATGGACACTGGCTGAAAACCTGGTGTGTGGGAACAGGGGCAGGGAGAAAAGCTCTGCCTTGCAACCAGAGTTGCTCCTCCAACACTCATATAAAGCAAAGCTATTTTGTCTAAGTGGCTTACATTTTCACTTTTCAAACTAGGAATCCAATCTATTCTGACCTGTTTCCCATGTTTCAGGTTAGCATAAAATGTACAAATCTTATGTGCATAAAAGATAAAGGACTAGCATAATTTAACAACTGAAGTACAGCTTTCTATCATACCTCTCTGTATTTCTGTTCAAGATTTGAAAGAAAAAAAAAATCACTTCCTTGTTTTAAGCTGGTTTCTTTACCCTCTAACGATTTCCTTCAGAATAAGCCATTCTGACCCACCTGCCCACGGATCTCTGTAGTCTGAAATTGATTAGTTTTCCACCTGTCATTATGCCATCATTTACTAAATTTACTAGAAATTTTTAAAAGCAGAGAAAAGGGAAATGTTAAATAGAAAACCTCGAAGCTCTTTGTCTGGATTAATAGATACTGGGGAAAGTTTGATGGAAAATGGACAGCTGACACAGTTGCTCTAACAACATGGTTTTCAATTCTGTGCAAACTTTGTTAAATTTGTTCTATCTGTGAAGGTCCAAGCTACAGATGTATACTCCTAACAGCTGAATGAGTAGTTATAAGCAAAATAAACAGTACACAAGCTTGGGAATGGCAACCAGGTCATGGGAACAGAAATTGATGAGAAGGACTGCAAACCCTTCAGCCTGGCACAAAGGAGACTCACTGATGAGTGTGACAAGAAGGGTCATGGGTGCAGTAAGTTGGATCCAGGCTGCCTGTCTCTGTTTTGCAGAAATGTGAAATAGCTTGTCAGATGGAAAGCATGAGGAAACAGTATGACCACTACACTACTTCAAAGATAACGCTAAGGGAAAAGCCTCTCCTCATACAACCAACACATTCAGCTCTTGGCTTATGAATACTAAGTGCAAAGCAGCTGTATGAGATCCCACATACCACTACAGGTTGACAAATTTTGCTTACCCTGGGGGAAACTACATTTTTTAGGGTTGGTCCTACCAGGGGTGTCAGCTCCAGCACAGAGTACAGCATTTGTACCACCACAACATGAAGCTCTTGCTCTGAAATGCAGGGAAAGCATTAATTAAAACATAAAGTGCCTGTACAGTCATTTTCTCAGGGTCACAAACAATTGCTTTGCTTGACATGAAGACTTAATGTAATGACTCAAATCCAGAGAAACAAAAGAATTGGAGGCTACAAAGCATTAGTGTTGGAATCTGTCTCTGAAAAAAGTTCATGGTCCTGTTTTTGCTTTTCAGCAACGGCTTTTGATTAATTCATTACAGTTTAAATTTTTTTTTTCTTTTCTAATAATGACAGTAATTTTACCACAACAAGGAGGAAATCCAGACAGGTGTGGCATGGGCTGTGTTGTCCTTGACTGGTGGGAGAGGAGGTGGGCTGAGCTGGCAGTGGCCCTGCCATCTCCACCTGAGTGGAGTCCAGCCCTCCTGCCCCATTCCCCTCCTCCATGCCTGCCCTTCTCTCCTCAGCCTCACCAAACCATCTTCATCTACCATTTCAAATAGCAGCTGTGCTGGTGCTGCAGCTTAGGCTTGCAATTAAATTGCAGGCTGAGATCTTTTGTAAAAATTGCCATGAGATTAGGAATGATCCCAAGCAATCAAATAAAACAGGACACCGCTAGCACCAGAGGGCTGCTGCTGCCTTTTGATGTGTCAGGGAAATTGTTCAAGTAGTTATCAGCTGTGATACCACTTACCTGTTTTGATTCAATGAGATGATACCTCCATAGGCAGGAATCTTGGTGATATGTAGATACCCAAGCACATGGATAGGGACCCAAAAGCAATGCTCAACCCCCCAGGTTCACAGCTTTCTCAGGCAAAAATTGGTGCTTAAATGCTTCTGGAAATTCCCCAAGAAGCAAAACTTTACAGGTAAGCATGGCCTGATTTCCACTTATTTCAAAGAGCTAAATGTCTTTGAGGATCTGCTTCTATTTTTGAGGAACTGCTTTATAACTCCAGATTCCAGCATAAGATGGAGCCAGACCCTAAGTTTGCATTGCTCTGTGTTTTCTTTAGCAATAAGCAGTTGCTTTACTGGTGTACAGAGGAGCACTAGCAGGCAAACTCCAGAATGATTCCCATATGCCCAAATGTTACAAAGACCACACTTAGATTGACTGGCACACTGCTCTCATCCTCGTAGTTTTTTGTCGTAGAATTTGAAGAGTTTGAAATAATCACACTCTATCACATCTGCACTTGAAGGGAAACATCTAAAACTTTTTTTTATGTTCTAAAAGAATTGAAACTAACAAGTTGCTACTTTGCAGCTGGCATTAATGAATCTACACCCTGCATGTCTTCTACCAGCCAAGGAGCTCTCCCATAATGCACAAATGCACAAAACCATGGAAATGAGGCTGGGGTTGCATAGGGACACTAAAATAAAAGCACAAGCAGCTCTGTGAGAACATAGTCTGTTCTACGGATACTGTGTTAGTAAATGGGATCTGCAACCCAAATAAAATATCTGAGTAGACTGAAGCAAGAATGAAACATGATACAAACTCCACTTTTGTCCTACGGGACAAAACCTGATTTGTTGACACCCACGGGAGCTGCTCATGGCAGAAATATGTCAATGAGTATTGCTTGTATGGAAAGGCAGCAGAACTCCTGTTTCAGCAAAATCATTTGAGAACAGGGTTTGTCATAAGCTGCTGATGCTACACAGTATCATATCAATGTGCTGAAAGACTTCAATTTTTTTCTTTAGAACAACTGCCACAGACGTACCTGATGGGTCAATGGCCTCGCTACGTGGGGGGAAAAATTCATGGACCTCTTTCGTCAGGAATGCATAAGTAATTATTTGCACTTGTTCATTCTGGAAGAGAGAAATTGTTTGCATGTGAGCAATAATAAATTAGGCACTTCAAATAGTTGATCCTCTGCTGTCAGAAAAATGTCAATACAAAGGCAGTTTCCAGTAGCTAAGATTTGTAATAAAAATTCAAGCCCTTTGTGGAAAGGGCATTGGATTTAAGGATCTCATCTTTTCTGTAGTGGAAAAATAAGTAAGAACCTTGTCTATTTAGGTGAATCTATACGCTTGATAAAAAGTTTATAGGATTTTCAACTGGCTATTAGATTTAGAATGAACCCATTTAAACACTGTTATTCTTCTCCTTATTCTTAGCTGAAATGCTGGATTTTGCTAATGCACATGGCTGGTTAATGGGGTCACCGCAGTATTGAAAGAATAGTTGTCAGAAACAGGGTAAATTGTTTTCTCTGCCGTTTATTGTTACCATTACGGTTTTGAGATGTATATCAAACAAAGGTACCTAAATTGCCTCAGAGAACCTCATTGCAAAGTGATAGATTCCAACAATTTAGCTGAAAGGACAGGTTGCCTTGGGGTCCTAACACACTGCTCTGCGAGCTGCCCCCCCCCAGTTCAACAGACATTTTGGTTTAGTTCTTGAGTAAAGAGTTACAGTTGTGCTACTTCGCCTTCATTACATCACTGTGACTATAACTACTTCAAGCAGACTTCCTATATATTTTAAAAAATTCCCCAGGACAAGAATTATTATGCAGATTCTAATCATGGTTTCCACAAAATACTTTATAGCAACTCTTATGAAGAAGGTACCATGTAAAACTGAATGAAAAGACATAAACAGGACTTGATCAAGTCCTGCAGTAAAAACTTAGAGAATATTTCTTCTGGAAGGCAGTTATGTAAAAATGACTTCTGATTTCCGACTGAATGGCTTCTTACAATATCCAGTCATATCTGCTTAGTTGTTTGACAGAAATTACTTTTATTGCCTCTTCCCCTTGAGATACAGTACGTACCAAAGCCATTTTTAAAGTCTCCTTTCAGCACAGAACCACCTCTTGCAAGACAGAAAGAAACAAAGACTCCAGCAAGGCCTTTCAGCTCTCCTCTCCCCCTGCCTGGACTCACACACTGTAAGGATGGCCTTTCTCTAACATTTTTTTGTTGCTGTTGTACAATTTGTAATTTACTGCAAGTATCCAGAGAGGTAAATTGACAGGCAGCTGCATGTTAGGGTGATATTTCTCTCCTGACAACACTAGATGGACCCAGACATAGGAAACAATGTGGTATCATGAGATATTTTTGCTGAATATGACACTTTCAATTGAGCATCTTCAAGACTGCTTCAGCTTTAAATCTGAATTTGCCAGATATAACAAGGATTTGACATTGACCCTTCACCTGACAGTAATACATTTTTTATCTTTTAATAACATACCGTAATGCTGCTTTGTGCTTTCAGGAAGCTCTTTGAGTAAACAAATCATATTCATCGCCTAGAGACTAACATGCCTTTCCAGAGTCTATAAAGATGAGAGATAAGCTGAAAGGCAGGCTTGAAAAAGTTTTCAGCCATCTAGCAGAATTTTTTTAGGAGCACACTGCTGTACCAGTTAGAAATCACTACTTAATTTTTTTTTTTAAGGTACAGTTGTTTATATGATTTCTTGCATTGATTTCTCAATACTATTTGATCCAAATGTACTGAGGGTTTCAAACTGGGTCTTTATGCCAGTTTCTCAGAAAAACAAATTTTATGTGCATATACTGTCTGGCTGCCTATACTGAGCAAATTATTTTTGAACTTGAACTTCAATTTACAATTTCTCTTAAATTTCACATCACACTAGAAGCAATCCCCTCCAAATTCTGATTCATTCTCCGGTCATCAACAGTTAGAATGAGAAAAGCAGTCCCACTTGTACCATCACGCCCACACCTCATGGCAGAAATGCTGAAGCCTGGATAGTGTTTGGTCTGGCAGAAATGAGTCAGGGTGGGGAAGGTCAGTGTTACAGTGAAATAAAGCTTTTAGACAGTGATGCTTTAAAAGAGAAAATGAAGACTCTACCAATACAATTGAGGACTTTTGTTTAAAAGACATTCTTGCAATGGGTTTCCAGGGGACATCAGAATTGCAGTGTGAAACCAGCACAGCATCACATGCTGCATGTGTACCCCTGGGTCCTCCCAACAGAGCACAGCACGGACTTTCCTCCAGACCCAATTTTGCATGACAGCTGCCACTTACAGGGAACTTCATTTGGCAGCTGGTGGTAGGAATGAAACGTGTCCAGAACAGTAGGATAACAAAAAATTAATTAACTCTGGTTTAGCTTGGGAAATTAGCTGGATGAGGGGAAGCAACAAGATTTGTCTGAAGTTTGAGGAATAGCCACAGTGAAATATTTCAGAATATAGAGGGGACACATGAACATACGTGCCAACCAAGAAGAGTTTCCAAATATGTATTTGGAAGATGAAGGCAGAAAGACAAACACACACACACAGAGGATGGAACATCACCCACATATATGTTTCTAAATTCCTAATGAGACTTTTGAAACTGTGTTCAAACTGGAAGGGAATATTTTTGTGTGGCACACTGGAGAATAATTACTGACAGATTGAAGTGAATAGCACACGTATTGTACCATTTATTTTATCAATTGAATTCTATGATTTGTTCCTTATCCTGCAGTCTCGTAATGGCATTAAGTGATGATTGTGTGCTAGCATGGGTAATCAGAATGAAAATTAGCCTTTTTCAGTTGAATTAATTGTCTCTATTTATTCTGCTTCCAATTCAGTTTTTAGCCATTATTTATGGTCTATTTTAAAAAGATTGCATCTCTTCTGCAAAACCACTGTCTTCAGCAAAACCACTGTCAGAAATAAGAACAGTTTTACAAAAACTGAAATAATGCAGTGTTTCTCGTTTCAGTTGGCTGTGCCTTCCATACTTAGTTTTTGGCTTGAAAAGAAAGCCATTATATTCAGATAATAGTTTTCCCAGCCAAAAGCACGCACTCATATGGAAAAGATTGACTGTTAGACTCTGGCAAAATCTGTAATCTACACACAATGACATTTTATAATAGCAGCCTAAGCTAAGTAAAGGCATTTTGTTTTTATTAAAAAAACTCCTCAGAAACCACAGGGCTGATGTCTCTGAATCCAGACCAGGAGCCTAGCACCCCACTGTGCTTTTGACAAAAGCTGATTTGTTCAGTTCCAGAAAAGACTGGGATGGTTGTATCAGTGTTTTTGCAATATGGCAAATGTTGCTATCTGATACAGCTTTATCTTGCACAGGAGCTGAGTACCACAATTTGTGAAGTGCTTATTATCGATCAACTATAATAATTGCCAAAGGACCCAGGGTTTCACTTCATTGCAATCAGACCTATGTAAAAAATCCACACTGTTGCTTTCATTGTGTATTTTGGGGCAAATTTTTCCTCTTGCTCTGCCTCTTGGTCCCCCCAGGCAGGCAGTAATCACAGGTCTGTGTAAAGCATCCTCTGAGAAACAAGATTTTCATGGCAAACACAAGTTAGAAGTGAGTAGGATTATACAGGGTGCAGCATTCCCAAATGTTTGATTCAGTCAGATTTTGGGTGACCCACACACTGGTGCTGCTGTTCCTGTCCCTGGGAGATTTTCTCAGAACTAAGGAGAGGTGAAAGGCTGTGTGCATAGCTGGTGTCTCTGTTGTACTCTGCTGGTTAGAGAACAAGTTTAAATTGAAGGGTAATAGCAGGAGCTGGAAGAGTCAGAGAAGCCAGACCACATCTCACAGGTATCCAGGGATGCCCAGTGTTTGCCAAATGTGACAATGGATCCCAGCAAGCAAAGCCAGTCTCTGCTGTGCCATCGGAGCAGCGACTCTCCCTACACATTTTCTTCCAGCCATCCTTGGCCCATCCTCGGCCCATCCACTCCACCTTTGAACTCACCAGCTGCCCACAACACCACTGTGTTAGCAATCCACAGGCTTTTCTTCTTCCTATCCCTCACTTGTCCAAAATACAGCTGTACCCTGCCTGGGCTCCAGCAGATCTGGCTGGGACCCTGCCCAGCCCCACTGGAAATGCGGTTCCTGAGCCCAGGTCCCTCCAAATGCTCCCTTCCTGTGTACTCCAGTCCCTTGTCCCCATATGTGGATCCTGCCCAGCCGCAGGGGTCACCTTACCTGGGAGGGGACCCAGAGCAGGAGCAACAGCCCTGCAAAACCCGAAACTCTACACATCCCATCCTGCTGCCTCCTATTTCTCCTCCTTGTGGTGTAACAGCATCTTCTTCATGCACCTGATGGGAAAAGGGTGCCTGCTTGTGAAAAGACAAAGTCCTGGGGAAACTTTCCTCTTCTGCAGGGTACACCTGCAGTGCCTCCACTCCTGTGGCCCAGTGGCATTTAATTCCCTGGCACAGCAAGCAAGGAAAACCCTCCCAAATGAGCTGCCATGCTGATGCACAAAAAAGATATGTGGAGCACAGGTTTTGGGAAAGGTTTTCCTGTACCTTACATGGTGGTAGGAAGAGTTAATATAGAAAGTAGCTGAGTGTGTGAATCTTTTAAGTGACTCGTTCAAAGCAGAAGTTTCTAGAGACCCATATTTTAGTTACACAGGAACTTTTTATGTGAAGCTTTACTACAGCATATACTAGTTACTGCATTACTCCCGTGTGCAGAGGACTAAAGGATAATGCTGTTGGGAAGACATACAAACAACTTCCCATTGTCTATGCAGTAAATCATCCCATGTAGAAGGAGTCTGCAATTCCAGTCATTCTTGATGCCTTGTAATGTACCAGCACAGCTTTTAAATAAAACTATGGAGCAGGAAGGGCTTTTATTTCACTCCAGAGCAGGATGGGCAGTAACGATGAGAAGGGGATGACTCTTTGCTTATTAATTTGCAATATTACCAGTACTCCTCCCATGGACAGCCATCTGGTGCCTGAGAACCATGGGGCTTATTATTACAGGGCACGTTCACTGCTGAGCCTGAGCCTGCTGCAGATCCCACTCACAGAGACCTGGCAGTGAAGCTCAGAAACCTGGCATGCCCACGAAAGCCCTGCCTCATGAGTCTTCAGCCAAAATGTGACACTTCACTGAAAACTCTGAGAATGAATGAATGAAAAAATCTGTTCCTGTGTCACGTGCATTGCCTGCAGGGAGCAAGTGTCCTGAGGCACGGCAGACCTGCAGGACAGCAACTGTGAGGCCAAAAGGAAGAGTGCTCTGCAAATCAGTTTCTTTGCACCAGAGGGTGTTTGCATCTGCAGTGCTCTTTGGACAGATGCGGCCACATATCAGTGCACTGAAGGAAGATGCAGATCTTACGTGAAGAAACACTGCCAGTTAATTTGGCCTAGAGCAGTGGAGGGTAGTGGTCTTTTCTTAAAGAAAAAACCTGTAAAAATCAAAAGCTCTATCTTCACATTCAGTTCATAGCACCTTGGAAAATCTCAGGGGTCAGAACCCCAGTCAGAGTCAGAGAAGCCAGCAAGACCACAAAGGGTACCTGAGTCACCTCCCACCAACTGCAAAGGACAAGAACCCCACTGGCATCACTTTGAGGAGCAGAGAGATTCTGGTCTGCAGTCAGGGCCCAATGCAGCAATGTCAGACTCTGGCTCTCAGTTTCTCACCCCCAACAGAAGAGCCTTGGGGTCAGTGCTTTCCTCGCCCTGGCTGCCAGACAAATTTGAGGCCAGTCATTCCTGGGCTGTCACAAGCCACAGGTCTGCTCCAGGTGTGACTGGAAACACATGGCCCATGTCTGGTAGTGTCCATATGTGAAGTGATGCCAGGGATAACATGGGTCCTCTGGTCAAGCAGGTGTCTCCTCAGGCATCGTTTCTAGCTGCTCTCTCCAGGTGCTGACAATGGGGCTGCCTGCTGCCTCATGGGCCCTTTTTTGTGCCCCTCTTCTGAAGCAAATCCTGTTGTATGCATCCCCAGAACAAAGCTTCACGCCAGCGCTCACTTAGATACTTTCCTCTAGTCCTGACAAGTGCTATCCTACACAACACAGCCACAGAGGTGATTTCAGAGCCGGCTGTCAGGCTTGTCACCTCCTCCTGTGCTACCTTCCCTCTTCTTGAGAGCAGCAAATGCAAGCACCTTGCATGGAGATGTCCATTGCCTTCTCAGCACCCTGTCCCCTCAGAGCTATCACTGCTCTTTCAGTGAGATGCCAGGTCTCTCATGATCTGTGAATCATGGCAAACACTACCACTTCCTTTTCAAACAGTCCAACTTCCCTTTTTCCATGCTGTTTATGTTAGGGAGCAGCTCCTTGTAAATACACAAACCATCACTTTTTCTCATTTTAAATGCATTCTTAAAAGCCCTTCTATGGAACAATAGCTACAAAAATGTGTCAAGAAGAGAATCAGTGCTGTGCCAACCAGCTCAAGCCTCTTGTTTCTGCCTCCTTGCCTCTCTGAGTTATGCTGCAAATTCTTTTACAAGGCTGTAGCCTACAGGACCACAGGCTCAGATCCACATTTTTTCCATGTTTTTACATTGCCTGTAACAATCATATAGTAGACCAACAACAGTAGCTCAATGATAAAGCAATACATGCTACTCACACTCTGAGTGAGAGCAAATGACAGCCTTATTGCTTACAGTGCAAATATAAAGAAATTCCTTTAACAGCTACAGGAGAAATTTTAGGTTATTGCTTCCCATCAGTCCAGTGGGGGAATACAGCAAACCACCATTATTCACATAGGCTTTGCCTTTTCCCCAGGTTAAATCACAAGAGTGGGGTTTTCAGGCTTGAAATTTGCCCTCCAGGATGTGGTACGTGGCCAATCCCTGTCACTTTATATTTTGAAAGACATCTTGTTGTTCTGAGTTAAAACCCTCACTAAACTCTGCATCCCCTTTAGCCATCCCCATTCCTACTACTGAAATACACTGAAATAGTGAAAGGCCTCAGATGCTATGCTCCCCAGGTCCAACATGATGCAAATCCCAAGAGGTTGCACTGTTCCCTGCAGAAAGCACACAAAGAGATTTTCTATTGTCCCTTAGGGCACAATCTGCTAAATACTTTCAAGCAGTTGTGATAGTGGTGTCAGAGCCTCATAGCCCCAGCCATATTTAGGTATTCTTCAGTTTTCTTTACCTAGAGAAAGTTTGCATTGGTGACTACAGCCCACAGACTACTTGCCAAACCTGGTTCATGCAGCATAAATAGACTACTGGAGAGAAAGAAGCTGCTTACAGAAGAATCCTAAAAAGAGCAAGCAGTTGCATGACAGACATAGAGCCAAACCAACTACTGGTCTTTTAAAAATGAGGGAAAGCTCTAGAAGTCAATGCAACTTCCATGGCTCCTGCTCTGACCACAAATTATAATTAAAAATGTGCAAAAAAAAGAGTTTTCTATAGGGGTTTAACTAAAACAGTAGAATAAAGAATTAATTTCCAGAATGTCTTGGAAAAAAACTGTGAAGTGCTTGGGAGCTCTAAAACCCAATGAGAAACTGCTCTGCTAAAGACAAAATGGGAGGTAAAGGGCCTAAGTCTACAGCTAGAATTGACTTTGAGTTCGAGCATATTAAAAAGAAAATGTGATGCAATGACCTTGATTAGTCCTTTTTCTAACCCTTTCAGAGGAGATATATTTAAAAAAGGAAAACACAGTGGTTCTTCCTTATATAAATTAAGTTCTGACATGCATCTTAAACAATAGACATGTGCATACTCCGTCTGAAGACAGTAACTCTAAGGAAGAGAAGTCTCATGAAACCTTGGACCACTGTGCTGTGTCCTTGGAGATCCTGGAAGAAAAAGCACCACAGTCAGTAGGTGACACTAACACTCAGATAAAAAGTACTTAACTCAAGTGGTGCTGAGAGAGTTGCAGGTGCACAAGAGAATTAGGGGATACCAGCTTGAAGTTGTTTTCTGTTCACTCTGTCACAGGAGACTACATTCCACATTATTCTTTCCAGGAGTGTCTTGCACCACAGAAACCAGAATTATAAAAAATTTCTCATTATGTCTGCTTAATTAGGCAGAGGAGTTCATAAACTTATCAAAACATAAGCACAGTCTGACATTTTGATTACAAACCCCTTCAAACACTCAACCGTCTATCAAGTCCTGCTCACACTGTGACTGCAGCAAGACACAAAAACGGTTACCTGCTCCGAAACACATCAACCTTTCCAATTTTATCTTGACTGTGGCTTTGGTACAGGCCTCCATCAGCCCTTCTGAGCAGTGTTGGAATTAAACAGCTCTAAATGAGTGTTTGTGGCTAAAGGAGTGCTCCCCAGGTCTCAGCTGGGGCAGTGGGGGTGGGTACAGCCTCCTTCTGAGCAGCCTGTGCACAAGCCTTAGCCCAGATTGTCTCCTGTGGCTGAAAAATACAGAAAACTGTTTTCTACAGTAAGTGAGCAGAACTCTGCTACTATATTGAGTTGCATATGCAAGCCCCCAAGCCCTTACTGAGGGAGCATTAATTACACATTGTGAAAAATCAGCCAGCAAACTAAGAGGTGAGAAACTGGTGCTTGCTGAGATCCTGCTCTTGTGGGTTTACCTCAGGGCAGGACTGTGGGGGAAAACATCCCATTTCCTTCGGCCAGGCTGGGATGCCTCCTGCAACCTTTTCTCCTGAGGGAGGAAACAGACAGTGCCTCTTGCTTGGCTGACCTGAGGCCAAGGGAGCAGTCCAGGTGCGCCAAGGCAAGAGGAGGGAGAAGGCAAGATCAGGGATACCACTGAGCACCCATAGGCGACTGGGCAAAAAGGAGGGGCTGGTTCAGTGACCCCACCTGGATGAAAACTCCCAATAAAAAAATCTGGGTAAGAAAAGTGCTGAGGGGCATAAAATCATATGTCTGTAAGTCTTAAATGCATTTAATTTACAGTACATTGGCACCAAAACTGTTGAAACACATGATGTGAAAAGGAACCAAGTTTTAATATAGGTTTCATCAAATCCTGAGTTTCACTAAATGAAAATGCTTCACTTTGCAACCTTGCTCTGGCACTCCCTTCTTGTCAGTCCATTGATCTGGGCAGTCCCACAGTACCGTTAGGGAGGGAGCTACTTTTACTGTAGCTTTTTTACTTTTATTGGAGACTACCAGAGCTAGCAAGTAGCTGGAGGCAGTGTGACAGCTCCAAATATCTTGAATCCAATTAAACTGAAGATAAAACAATTTTTTCATTCCAATGCATTATCCTTTTTATAACTCCATGCACTGCAGAGCTTCCAGTTCATTATGTGTAACCATCAGATATTAAAGAAAAACAAAACAAGAAGTCTGGAACTAGCAAACCTTTCCCACAGATGAAACTGCATTCTCGCATACTAAAACGAGCAGCAGTGAAATATTTTGCTATTTGACATCATGAGATTCCAAACATTTCTCCAAGGTACAGCAATTTCACTTCTCAGATTTACTGCCCAAGCCTCTCTTTGGATTCATTACTTCCAAATCATTGAGAGTATGTTTACAAAGGCGGGTTGTTTGTGTTTCCCTCTCTCCCCAACAGCAAAAGACAGCAAATTTAATAAGACTGCAAGCTAGAAACTGGTCTGTGGCAAAGCTGAGCCGCAATCCAAGAAAATAGTACATCTGCTGTACAGTAAACATGGCAAAGAAAAAAATACCAGTGTCATCTCTTCTCCCCATACACACTGGATTCTTAATTTAATAAACCCTGACAAAATGCAGCTACAGAAAATGCTTTGCTTTACTGAGTCTGTACAATGAATGACCTTAACTTTTCTGGTAGCTTAAAAAGATAACATGACTTCACATTGTCACCATCAGTATGCACATTTCAGAATGTTTTTAGACACGCCTGGGGACATCACTGCCGATGAACCATTTCATACCTCTTGGGGTCCTTCAGGGCTGCTCCCCATCAGCCTGGCTGCCAGTGCTTCCAGCGCACGCTGCTCTGCTCGTTATAAAGCACAACTCACACCTTCCTGCTGCTCCAGCCAGCAGGAAAACAACTGGTCAGGAAGAAAAGGAGTAAGCTACACTCATTTCAGGAGAGATTTGAATAGTTTATTTTGCCCAATCAAGAGCCCTTCAGCATAATGACACATTCATATACACATATATGAACATTTTTTTTCTGAAACATTAATGTATAATACATTTTAAATTTAAAATACCAGCTGCACAGGTATTTTTATTTACAAAAATATTCCATACTTAATTTTTTAACTTCATTATGATGACATAATTCAGTCCAACTACATGTAAATAAAATAACTCTATGCAATCTAACATAGTTGAGTTTGTAACAGTACAGTTTGCAGTTCATATGAAACTATATTTGTAGACAGATGGATTTGCAACCCTACCTAAAAATGCATATTCCAGTAATCATCCTCAGAAGAGCTAGTGGGGCTCAGCAAGACTTAACTGAAGAATAAGTTGCAATGAACAGAAGGGAAAAAGAAAACACACATGTACACACTAACATATACAGAAACGAGAACTGCTACACATCAAGCATGCTTACCCAGGAGTGGGCAATGTTAGAAAAATTTACGGATGTACTTTTTTTTCCCCCATGGTGCTGGTACAATGAAACAGCAGCATAACTAGAAAGCAGCATGTTTTCCTAGTTCTAACCACTACAGATAGCAGAGCTCAGGTCTAAAATAACACAGTACTGCTTATTTACAATTCTGTTTTAAAAGGGAATATTTAAAACATGTTCCCACCCCTCTCCCTTTCCATCACCTGTTACTGAATGGTAGTGGTAGTCCACATACAACTCCTTACATGTTTTCAACTGAAACAGTTTAACTTCTAGTTATTTGCCTTGTAATATGGAACTTAGGTACTAACAAAAAGAAATACAAGTGTCAAAGTAACCTACAGCTGTAGGTTAGTTTAAACATTTCTAGGTGCACATGGAAATACTAAAAGAAATACTGATTGACATCTTTCATTTGATTGTTTGGTGTTTCTGCCTCATTTCCCTTCTTCCTTTTTTCACTTTTTAAAAATGAATGCCCACATCTTTAAGTCTAAACTTTGTAAGGTGTAAAAGAACCCAGAAACAGTACACTCATCGGACTTGAAACAGTAATAAGGTTACAGTAATAAGGTTACAGTAATAAGGATATATAGCACATCTTTATAATGGGCTTAAGAAGAAGAAATTGGCCCAGGTTAGCTTTTCAATGAAAACTGAAGTAAAATTGATTTAACTGATTCACCTACACTACACCTTTTTTCCTGTTTCTGTTCACTTCCACCCCTCAAACATCATTAATTTCTGTCTACAGAGTATTTGAAGATTTTGTGGTAGTGGCAAAGTTATCAACATCCACCCAAAAAGATTCACATTAATTATCCAGGAAATTGGCTGGCATGAGGGAAGATTCAACTGACAAGTTGCCCTTCTACTTGGACAGGGAAGCAAGGCACTGCAGCCCTTCCCTCCCACACCAGACTCTGTCTGCAGTCAGTGCCCACCCAGACATGTTAAACCATGAGGAGAAAGCAGAGGGCACTTCGGCCGCAGAATCTTAAGTTTTCCAACACGTTTTGGATACAAAAAAAACAACAAAACAAACCCACATAAAACCCAACCCTGATTTACATGTAAAGAGCTGATGTATAATCAAAATACACAGATTACTCAAGGAAAATGTTTATTGGACAAATCTCACTTCAGTTTTGGAGAATTTTAAAAGTCCAAGAAATAGAGCTGAAAAAAGTCTCTCGTGTGTACCAGAAAAAAAACCAAACCATAGAAAACCAGTCAGCCATGGACTGCAGCTATTGAGAAAACTTTTATATTAGGCTAGTTCCCTATCTTCTTGCTCCATACTTGGAGAATTGTTTAAGAATGTTCATACAGGGAGGTAAAAATAACTGACTATTTTCTGCAAAGCAAAATGGGATATTTGTTTTCATTGCTTAGTAATTGTATCATCTCGATATGAGATATGAATGTATTCATAAGCTTAAAACAACTTCTATGGATAATATACATACTTTAAGTACTTTGACTTAAAACTTGAACGTAAGTCTTTTTAAAATTAAAGGTAGAAGTGTACATATAAAAATTATTTAAAACTAAAAGTATATTCTTAAGCAGTATGTATAAATATAACAGATTTCTTTTGTATTATCTAGTAACAAATGTGAAAGTGTTGCGGTAATTTATAAACTGAAAGCTGACACAGAATATGTGCCTTTCATTAGATTCTATATTGTATATACATATTTTGCTAAGAAAACACACATTCTAAATAAACCACATAATTAGCAAAGGTGCCTGAAAGTAATCTGTTCTAAAGTCTTTATTGAACATGTGTGTTTATATACAAATAATGAACCTGAACTGCACAAATGCAGAAACAAAATTAAGGAATAAAATACCATGATTGAATTAAAGTGCAGGAAAAATTCAAGTTTAAGAGTTCAGGTAAGATCAGTGCCATTAATTAAGCAAAAAAGGAAAAAAAATGGAAACAAAAAAAAACCAAATAAAAATTCCCACCCCTCCAAAAAAACTCAAACCAAAACACAACCAAAAAAAAACCCCAACCAAACAAAAAAACATACAAAGGAAAATAAAAGGAAAACTAAAAGGAAAAAAACGAAAATGGACTTGCTTCCAAAAATCCTCCTTTGGATGTAGCTTTCCAATATCACCTGCCATGCAAGTACCACCTCAGGCACAAAAACTTTGCATAAAGACAGACAAGGAACACAGCTATATATTAGTATACTTTATAACTGACTGTTTGCTGAAGAACAAATCACTGCAGATGCCTGTGGTGTAACACTTTCAGACTGATTTGGAATACACACATATTTACACATACCAGGATTCAAAAGTTACGATTTGGCATGACTAAGGTGAAGAAAAGCTTCTTCAGTTTACAGTTCCTAATGAGACACACTACATATAAACAGATAGGTAGCAGCAGGTAGTTTCTTACTTTCATTTAAAAAAAAAAAAAGTAATAGCTCAATTGTATTTTATAGTTTTCCAGACACTCTAAAAAATTTCACACAACTAAAATGCTAGTGAAAAAACCAGGGGTGCTTCCCCGCAAGGATTTCCATATACTTTGCTGTACAAAAGGTGCACCACCAATAGCACAGTAAGATGCAATGATGTGTGTGTGATCACCTTCCTTCCATTGGGAAGGAAAAAGTAACATTTTAGACGAAAATTGTACACAGCCCCTTTTATTGAGCAAGAACCATTTGTGTGTTTATCTCATGAGCAATCAAGTCATTAGCCTTCATATCTAGAAGCATGCCCTGAACATAAGCAACAGAAGAGATTCAACTACAATAGATTCTGCAACATCAAATAAGCCACTACTCTTCTGGTACTGGCAGATGGTCTCTCATTGCCTCTTATTATTTTGCTTGCTGGTGGTTGTCAAATGTGTCTTGATGAGAAAGTTAAGTACGCTTTCCTTTCGAGCCAAGGTCATCTTCCATTGAATGATACCATAATTTGTTGAAGAATACTTTTACAATCCTCTCCCCCAGAGCCTGACCAGATTAATTTCCCAGTATTCTGTTGCCCTGAAATGTAGTTTATCTTCACCAGGTCAAATAATAATGAGTCGTCTCAATTTATAAATGTGAGACAAGGAAGGGGACAAGTGTCAGCTAGGGCAGGTTTTTTTGCATGTGGTATGGGTACTGGTTTATCTAGTTTTCTTCTACCTGGATGTCTCACAAAATGGTGTTAAATATGCATTAATTAGACACTAAAAAATAAATTAACATGCAGAGACAAATATTGCATGGCAAACTGAGTTAAGTAACTCAAGTAGACATTGCCTCAGTAGTTACGGGACAGAGCCATCAAGAAATCATAATACTGCTGTTTGAATTGTCACATTCTCATTTGTTAAGGACTTTGAACAGTGGGCATAGTAGGGCATGCCATTGTACTGACAACAGAATTCAATTGTCTTTTTAAACTAAATGTTGCTGTACATAAAATGAGAAAATTTATCAGTTTGTGCTACAAAGTCCAAGCATATTTGCCTCTCATTTGAAAATTGATTTAAGAACCATAAGTAACTTCAATATTTTGCATCCTTGAGGCATTTTGTAAGGTTGCCTTATCTGTGTACCTGCAACATCACTTCACAACAAAAATATAACCAAGGTTTTGCTTTGGGAACATTCAGAAAGTTTGTGAAAAAAGTGCACAAAATGCAATGCATGGAGAAGCAAACCTAAGTGATTAATTTCAGACAATGTAGACCTATCAGCTTCTAAGTACTCCCTTTTATAAAACAAAACCAGTCAGTAACTATTCCTAGTTTGAGGAAAAAGGTCTAAAGGAATTTTTGAAATGCAAGCCTTTATTTTAAGGAATTCTCTCTTCTAAAAAGAGCCCTGGTCATTCGCACTGATACAGCTTTTGTGCAGTAGCCGTTAACAAGTTAGCTCAGCTGTATTATTTACCTCACTCAAACTGAACATTATTTCAGCAATTCCTAAAGATTTTGTGCACACCTTGCCACTGCTTACACTGAAAGCACTGCTTTAGAGACTAAATCCAAACTTTAGGACAACTGCCTTTAGTGCTGGGTGGGGCTGAGACAGGTACTTGTAAAATAGCTCTACTAGCAGAACTTAGAGACTTGCTAAACAACATACTGACAATTATTAAGTATTAGATGCTTGCTTGCCATTATTCATGCATCAGCACCTCCATGGTGTGTAAAACTTCGAAAACCTGAGTCCAAGGTTATCTGATTTCATAGTAAAGGACTAAAGGGGCATCTAGAACTTAAGTTTTGAGCAAAACTATCTCAGCTATTTTAATTAATGGCTGTAAAGATACATTCTGTTAAACATTTATAAAAACTCACAGCATGAATGGAACCCACAGCCAATTCTAAATGTTACACAACCTGAACCAATAACTATTTTTAGCAAAAAATAATATTTAACTGAACAGAAGTTGAAGAATTCTTACCACAAGGAAGATGTTACCACATTTCACATTGCACGGCCATAACACAAATGAAAACTCCCAGCATGACACATTCCAGTCATATTATTCACTTGACTTTTTTAATGCAAAAATTACGTATTCTTTTGTTTTGCACGTCACAGAATATGATGTGAATACAAGAATACTAGATCAGGGGTCCAAGAAAAGACTATGCACCGGTCAACTATGTATACAATTTTCAATAAGAAATCTTCCAAGCTTCCAGCTTTTCAAATGAAAGAAGTGACAGCAAACTTCAACTCTTCTTCAACAATAATGGTAAATATAGCGAGTCCTAGAGAGGGTAATTGTAAGTCAGCTACTGTCCAACAAGACAAACAACTTGATTCCAGCTCTTGGACCCCTGATTTATTGCCTCTCCTTACAGGAGGGTATAACACTGGCAGCAATTACAATAGCACAAAAACTTTTGGCATATGAAATATTAACACAGGATTGACCCTGCATTGCCCCTGCCCATCTCACCACGATTTCCCTTTACTCTCTTTTCCACATGTTCAAGTTACCTTCTCTGTTCCAACTTTATGCTAACCAACAGCTAAGAAACACTCAAGTTTGGTTCTTTTTTGTGTGTGTGTTTCTTAGATATAAAGCTCCTCAGTTAAAGCCATGACTGAGGTAAAACAGTGTGTCATTTGTGCTAAGAAACAACAGTATCCGATGGTGAATACTCCTTTAAATTTCAGTGGTCCTGCCAAAATTAATGAAAAAACAAGATTTTTTTCATCAGGACAAAATTAAACAGATGTAATTGATGAGAGTCATCAGAATTGGTACCACTTCTTGTCTTTGTACTTCAACATCATCTAGAAAAACAAAAAGCAATTTCTAATTACTGTTCCTGTAATGTACCAAAATGTACAATGTCACAAACAAATTATATTCTTACAAAGCAGCATGAGAAAGAAGGATTTTAGCAAGGATTCTCAAAGTTGCAGCAACAACATTGCTGAACACTGAGGGTTTAGCATGATGAATTTTCTGATGTTAGCATCATTGCCAGTGATCTAGCCTCAGAAAAAGACATTTTTGGGAGAATGGGGAGTTTAGGGTGTGGAAAGAAATCGGCATGAAAATGGACGAGAACAGCCATTCTATGGTAGTGACCGAGGAAAAAAACCAACTCGCATTCATGGGGTTTGCATACACCAGGATCTTTCTTAAGGACAGCAGGAATCTGACATAAAGCATTACTCTTCTCATTAATTCATTGACAATAAGTAATTTTTTCAGTTACAAGAATTGAGTTGCACATTTAGAAGCTTACATGCCACTCCAGCAGACTGCATGCTCTAGACCAATGTGCCACGAAACAAAGGTGTTTCCATTAGTACTTAATTGTTGGGCGTAACGAGTAATATGTGAAAGGGAAGTATCCTTTATCAATGATAGTGCATGCCCTTTAGATACCTCTAACATGCCTTTGCAGAACTCAGTCACTTGCAGAACTTGCATTTGACAATCAGTTTAATGTTCAGTTTGACATACTCACCTCATGAGCGTGTTTTGAGAAAGAATCAGCACTGTAAAGCATAGCTGCAGTTTTTTCTTCCAGTTCTCCCAGTTTCTGTCCTCTTTCATCCAGTGCCAACCGGGCTCGTGCCAGTTCACCAACTACACCAGATGCTGCTCCTTTGACACCTTCAATACCCCCAGGTCCTGGAATATGCTGGGCAAGACTCCTTGATGCCTTCCCAGATGCTGATTCTCCAACTGGAGGCATTTGCAAAAAGCAGCAAATATAGAATAAGTTTTTCTATCACTACTACATAAATATCACTGAAAGTAGTTTATAGAGAGGTGTAACTTGTTTGCATGGAGACTAAACACCTAATTGTAGGTATGACTACGAGCAACACTCACTACTCTACATTAGTAGATGTTACGATGTTAAAACTGAGATATTCAAACATATTTTCAAGTTTCCAGACAGGTTATAAAACTGTAACTTCTTCAGAGCTCAAGTGTGAAACTAAAATTCTCATGTTCATCAACAGAATTGTTAAAAAAACACTTCACCAGCACAATATAGCTTATTTCACATGGAATTTGTTTTGAGTTCAACAGACAAAACAGAATAATTTTGAAAATACAAGCTGTGGTTAGTTCTGGAAGTGCTTTGCTGGTATGTAGGCCAGCCAGCATGATCCCACCAGCAGAAGTTCCCTTTGATGGAAGTTCAATTTTACATGCAGACACCTGTAGATTAGGTGTCTATGCTGTCATTATTGTAAAAACCTTGCAAAAAAAAAAAAAAGTAATGTAGAAAGACAATATGGCTGTAAGAATAAATCAGCACAAATGGTCAGCTGAACAGCTCCAGGCCCCAGTGATGGCATTGGCTACACCGACTTTGCTCATAATGGGACATCAGCCACCCATTTCAATCTAGACACTTGATGTGCCAATCTCATGCAGAACTGTATACACTACAGAAATTTGAGTATTTGTTTTAAACAATAAAATATGGTTTAAATATTTTCTTTTTTCTACCACTAGGAAAAATAATATTAACTTGTTAAATATGTTTTGATGCAGTATTTCAAGACTCTCTGATTTGATTTTATGCTTCTATTAAGAATGATTTACATTTAAATTAAGTACTGTAAATACCTTTCTGTGAATTCCCAAAATAAGAAAGAGAAGTAATTTCATTTATTAGAGATTCTGCTGTGACCTTCATGGTAAATATGGCTACTTTAAAGACATTCTCAGATGTCTTTTGAATTGTTGTTGAACTCACTTTCAGGCTACAATTCATTAGGCTTTTTTTCTTCCATTCAGTACTATTTTCCTTCTAAAGATCCAAGCCAAAACTTAATGGTGGAAACTTACAATGATATAAAGGGAGATCTAAAGTTATAAGGTATTTTTCCCCTGTCCCAGTCATATTAAGCTATAATTTGTGCACATAAATTTCTCTAGTGGAATACTTGGCCAACCTTCCACAGTATTACATATACATATATTTACACATATAAACACCCACAAAAGAAATCTTTAACATAGAAAGTGACCTCTAAATATCTGATATTTGCTCAAAATGTACAGGCTCAAGTAATGGAGTCTAATTTAATTTTTACTGTGCAGAGATCAAAAGAACCAACATAAAAGAAAGGACTGGCAGGGCACCTTGTCAATTTTGACAGATACATTTCATGTTAATAAGAAAATGGTTCTTAAAAATAAGCTTGCGTAATATGGTGTTGCACCTAGCAAATATCTGAATAAATAAACGGAAGCTCTTTTCCTTAAATATATTAAAGTGTTGAATGCCACCACAGGAAAGAAAAAAGGTGTAATCAAAAAAATAATGTAAAAGATAAAGCAATGAAAATTTTGCCAAATCTGAATTTTAATGTCCTATAAACAGAGGACTGAATTGAAATATCACAGAGTTCTGTCTTTGCTGTCATTCCTAAGGCAGCTCTGCACAAGTAAAACAAGGCAAATCTGGCAAATAACTGAAGTAGAGCGAAGTTTTAATTTTCTCACTGTCCAGAATAGCATTCTCCAAAAGCAGTCCCTTTCAGTTTACCAGCATAAATAGAATCATGGTCAGTACTACATGCTTCATAAAGATGAATTAAAATAAGATTACAAAACAAGAACTGGGACAACTAATCTACTGCTGAATAAATGAGATAAAAGAACCTGTGAAAAAACCACACCAAGCTTTTCTGATCTTGTTGGTAAGGTGCACAACACAAAATCTATGAAAAAGTATTCGTCACTCCCTATTTTACTTTCCTCTTCACAAAGGTAATGTTCTATCAACAAAGGTAATACATTTATGGAGGATCACTGGCTTCCTTGGTTAGAAATACCACAAAAATAACAATTAATAACAACTTACAGAGTTCTTCTCTGTCAAGTGACTGTGCCCCACCTCCGAACAGGCCTTTAAAAAACCCTCTGTTGGGTGCTTCTGGTGTTTCTACAGGAGTGAAGAGCTCACCCAACATTTCCTTTGCAATGAAAGAGAGACATAACAAGGCATAAATTATTAAAAAGAATGGAATGTTCTTTCACTTTCAGGATTTATTTAATGGATTTGAATTTCAAAACAAATATGCTTTAATGGGCATCTGTCTTTGCAAGGTGATGCAGGAAATAGAAAAATAAAAATGTATTAAGAAATTTGTCCAAACCATCTGCTTCAGATGGTTGTAAGCTTAGGGCTCATGGAATTCAGAAGCAAAGAAACACATTCAAGTAAAGCTTATTTGCCCCTCAACAACTTGGGCAAGACTCCTGACTTTGTTCTATTGAAACTGTATCAACAAATACTTATATCCACATAGCAGTACGAAAGTAGAGCCTGCAACTCTGCTATTTCATTATTCTATGCAACTATCAAGCTGAAGCATGACTGAGATTTTTTCAAGCTGTTAATATCCCTGAAATGTAATAGCTTCCTTCAAATATCCTGAGTTAGCATTCCCCACTTGTGTCAGCACACACCTCCCCCAGCATCAATTGATCAAGGGAATTTTAACTGCATGTTAAAGGAGGAAAATGCCTGTTGATCAAAACGAAATTAAGTAAGAAACTGATGCAGCTACAATAGCATGGATGAAGTGATTCATCTGGAATCAGACTCTACAGTGAAAGAAAACAAAAGGGGAAAAAAAAAATCAAAGCACAAAAGCCAAAGTACTCAGCTCAGAAGGTATCTAAGAAAAAAGTGATTTTTTAAAAAAGAGTTAATTACCTGAAGATTTTCACATGTTTCTTGGCTGTAGGTGAGCCTCTGTATTTCAGTTGGTGAGACAAGATAGAGTGCTTGTCCATTATTGGTGAAGCAGAATGTTCTGGCTATCCGCATATTGGTGAGGGGCAGGTAATATACATCCAACAGTGGCCTTAAACTTGGCAAACTTAAGGAAAAGAATTTAAAAACCCATTAAATAGAGCAGAAATGTCTATTATTGATCAAATGGCTCATTTTTAAACTGCAATACATATTTTTTTCTCTTCACCATTTGATGAGTACCACAAACAGGTATCATTTAATGACATTACAGAATCTCAAAACATGAGATTTTTCAAGGTAGTACCTCAAAAATGAAACTTAAACAGCTGCATCACAGATGCATTTAAAAGCATTTTTTAAATGACAGTCTGAGCATGCAAATCACAAATTCACTATTTAATGAATTAGGCATTACTTAATAATTACCGAGGTATTTTGATAAGTATCCACGAAGAGTTTACAAATCAACACCCTCTCTGTTCCCTCAGGTTAATAATTTTTCCTTGACTAAAAATACAAGTCTACAAGATCTCTCCTCAAGAACACTTAGAAATATAACACGGGTGTGCTGTCAAAGGAAAGCAGAATTCAGTACCCTCAAACAATCTTTTGAATTAAGTCCCCCTTTTTTTTTCTGACAAGATATTTAAGAGAAAGTCCTCTTAGAGCAAAGTTTGCTTACCTTGTATTTTCTGATTCTGTACATGTAACTGCAGAACTTACTGCATCAATCTACTGAAGAACAGACAGCACACTTGGGCTATAACAATGTTCCTCTACCAAACATTCCTCTCCCTCAGTGTAATAATAAATGCAAGTAAGAAGGGACAAAACACCTAATTTCTTGACAAATAGAACCCAAAATAAAACACTGTCTCAAACATCCCCTGTGAAGTTCACGTAAAAAAATCTACAAAAGTTGTTAGCTGCAAATGTCCCAATAATACAATAAACAGCTTCTGCTGCAGACACCATCTGCATAAGATTATTATTTCTAGACACTGAAAAAGCAGCAAAGGGGCAAAGTGAAGTTAAAACCAAAGAAAGCTGTAGCAACCACAACAGTGTCAGGTTGCCTTGTTTTGGTTTTTCTTTTTTTGCATGATGCTGAGATTGCCTTTAGAGGCAAGTTTTAAAAGTGAGAAATAAAAAGCAACATTCTCTTCTAAGCGTATCACCCAGATATGACACCTCTGTCATGCATGTATCTAAAATAAGAACATTCCTAAGATAGAGTCAGTAACAGGGAAGTGTTTTGCTTCAGATCAATGGAAGCATAAAACATTCTTACAGCTTCAAAACACAAAAACATTAGATCAGATAGGACAACTGTGACATCCACGAGAACATTTTCATCATTTCTGTTACAGATTTGTTTGTTACTAAATCCTATCTGAATTTGTATCAGTAGATACGTTTTGGGCATCTTGGGTCTGATACAGTGCTCTGACAACTTTACACAAACTGCATGTAAGGTCCACTCCCCAGCAGCAATTCATGCTTACGAAATGGAGCTCATCACTGGAGTCCAACTTCCCCACACAAGTTAACAATTGAGCATTTGTAATTTAGCACATATGCAGAGTTCATTAGAAAACAACATGAATCCTGAAGAAGACAGGATTTGTTTCAATATATGGTATCTGAACATTACTAAGTTTAGTTTTAATTAGGAAAAACAATACTGTTTGCCCTGCAAGGTGAGCAGCATTTTTTAGAGATGTTTAGAATACATAAAACATGGGGTATACATCAATGAAGTTACAGACTTACAGACTACAATTAAAAAACAAGATTTGATTGTATCAGTTTTAGTTTTACTCCTAACAACTTCCTAAAGAAATATTTTTTACAGAATTTTCCAAGCTGAAAGCTTCTTTTGGCAACCTTAAAAATAATTTTTTAGGAACTTTACTGGCATAATGTTATAGGGCCATGTTCCACATTCATCTTATCATTAGGCCACAACTAAACTGCAGGTGCTAGGGTGTAAGTACATACACACTGCTGTTCAGAATAAAATAGCGCTTAGAAACATTTAAGATAAAGGACATGAAAATTACATAGGTGACCTGTAAGTATATTTAAACACCACTACTACTATTACAACACTTTTAAACTCATAACTTAAACCTCTTACTTTAGATGACTTATTACTATACAACTCCTAGCAGTTAATCTTGCCTTCATAGCCTGAATTTAAGGCCTTTAAGAAAGAAGCAAGCTACACAACAAAATATTAAGATTGAGCAAACAGCTGCACAAAAAATAGGTAGTCTGGCCAGGTACAAGCTAAAGGCCTGACTCAAGGCAGTTTTCTCCATCAGGGAGTAAATTCAACTTTTAGACAAACTTCAACTCATGGACCTGTATCACCTGTTTGGAACTATGTGTTGAATCAGTGTAGCTTAAGATAAAGTGGTAAATTTTTTCATGTGTTAAAGGCATAACTCATAGGAACGTGCTATCAAAATTATTCAGGCTCAAGTGCTAGAGAATCATCAACCCTCAAGTTAATGTAATTTTTTTTTTTTAATTCATCATCCTATGGAAAAGGAACCTTTCTGTGCAGCAGAAGACTATTTCTTCTTTTTATATTTAAGTTACCATCAAACAGGTCTTACCTAAAAGTCATAATATGTCCATTGGCACAGAAACATGCAAGGCAGATACTGTTACTCAACGACACTATGTCTCCACGAAGAACAAAAGAAGTCTCTGTTATATTTTGCTTATAAATACAGTTCTGGGATGGCAGTGAGATAACTTTTGCTTGCTTTTCTGAACATATCACTGCATATTGGTTTTCACTGATTTCCTGAGAGGAAGAAGGGGACACTGAGACAGGTCGTCGCTTTTTCGCTTTTTCTTTTTCATCTTTATCTTCAGGAACATTGTGTTCTCTCCAGGGTTCATGTGCTGGTGGGACCAAAGATCCTGTGGTGTCCAAAAAAGCCATTCTCAAGATTGCCCCTTTTAGCCTCAGGATGGTTCCTAGGAAAGAGTAGTTGAGCACATTTCTAAAACAGTTCTCCTAAATTGCTTTTCAACCTACAAATTATTCCTTTAAGAAGCTAGCAGAATGAAAAGAGAACAAGAATTTCAGTTTGCCTCTGTAGCAAAACAGGTGTACGAAAATCTTTGGGTATTTATCTAAAAACCAGTGAAGCACAAATGTAAACAAGAAAATGTTAGACCAGTTTTCAAGGGTTAAGTGAATACTCTTCCATTAACTTCACGGGAAATGTATACATTTATTAAGAGAGCCAGGCTGGCATACACATTTGTATTTAAGTTCAGCGTCACAAATGCAACTCATTTCATTCTCTCCTCATGAGTACACAGTATGCTTAATATCAACAATAAATGTTATTAGTCTAAGGTGAGCCCCACTTTTTCCTTTAATTGGTTCAGAAACAAGCATTTGCAGTTTTTTTATTTCTCCCCTGCAGTTCACACTTGAATCCACTTCTCTAGCTTGAAATGAAAGAGAAAAGTTTTCCCTCCTTACTGCTGAAATCACTCTCTGTAGGCCAGATCTTAAGCTAATAGATTTTATTTTATTTTAATTTATTCAAACATAAGTAACAACATGAACATTTGCTAAGTACAAAATATAAAGCAGTATCTTTTAAGGATTATGCTGCAGATCCAGTGATGAAACACAGTGCCTATCCTGCAGCATTGCCTTTATGACCAAAAGTTACCAAATCTGAACACTGCTGTAAGTACCTTACTCGATGGGCTCAAATCACACGTATGGTTTAGATGTCCACTCCTAATCATTCCTACAATCAAATAGCATTGCAATTTGTATGCTTGATACCATCTGTGTAGCAAAACGGACTAGAGTAGCATGTTCTGCATGAGACAGTGGTAGCAGGAAAGCTAAATCTATGCCCAACAGTATATCCAATAAACCATTAATACATAATTACAACAAAATCAGTTGCTGTGCATCAGAAAAACAAGATACAAGACCTTTCACAGCAATCCAAAGGAATATTTTATCACTAATATTTCAAGCTAGTTGTTCAATTTACAGCCTTAGCTTACACTCCCTTTTCTTGCTGCAGGAAAACTGATTGATTCTTACCTCATGACTAAAACACAATAATAAACCGAGCATTTGATACTGTTCATCTCTTCTGCTATCTCCGTTTAGCAACTGCAAACATTGTTTTCTCAGCAAGTATACACTAAAGTTGTATTTTTATATTTTAGGAGATCGTACTTTTCACTGTTCCTACTTGAGAAACTCTGGTAATAAAGTAATTAGTCTAGATTGTTAAACTTCGCAGCTAAATCAATGGAATATAAAATTTTAATTAATCAGTAATTAAAAAGAAAACCCCCAACAGTTTCTTAAAAAAGTGTGAAGAACTACAACAATACTTTATCAAAGCATACTTTAGCCTTCTGCTTTGTACATACCACTAGGAGAAACAATTACTGGCTGAAGAAGTCTTTGCTCTCCTCCTGGGGGTAAGTTCAGTACAATGACAAGCACTGTACCCAGCGTGGTCCCAACCCACAGGCACGGGGAAGGCGACGTATCAGCCTTTCTTGTGAAAGTTTCACAAAAATGAAGAGCTGAAATTGCCTCGCGTGACTCTTTATCAATGCTAGTTACACTAGAACTCCGGGATCGACTGAAAGAGTTGTCTTTGACATCTGAAAACAAATCAGTATTCATTAAAAAGAATGGCAAATGGCAGGGATTAAGAGAATTTAATTATTTTTTTGGTCTTCAGCATCAACTCTATACTAATTATAATGCTATTGATTTTTCCACCCTATCCTTCCTTAGTCATATTTCCTTACGCCCCAGTTTCCAGCTGTTTCTTGAGCAAAGCACCCAATCTTTGTTGCAGAGGGTGCCATTGGGTAATTATCATGAACAATTTTTAGGCATATTTCTGTGTTCTAGAGCCAGAGAATAATAGTGGCGCTCCTTTAAAAAAGCCGAATTACAAACCTCTCTGCCAATTACTTCATTGATCAGATGAAAAAATATTGGCTCCCATGGGACACAGTTAACTTATCTTAGGAAGATACAACTATTTTACTTTAGGAACTGCAGTGACATCCGCACAGCATGATAGCACGGAACCTGTAATGATTCAGAATATTGTTCCACTTTAGGAAACTGTGTGCAGGAGACGTAACAGGCTATTTACACACCCCCAAACCTTCAGTAAGAGAAACAACAAATGCTATCAAATGCCACCTGGTACTGCTATGCAAAGCTGAAGATCTCTACTTTGAATGCTGCAGCACAGTGCCAGTAATAGCACTAAAGCCTTTCAGGATGTCTTGCTCACTGCTTAGCAAACAAGTGAACTCTAATGTTAACAAAAGTAAATGTGCTGTTCCACTCTTGCTGTATGCAATCTCTAGGTATGGCAATACCTAATTCAGCATACACTGAATTTATCTGTGCATTCACAAATTAATGCTATACTTATTTAATTCATAATTGCAAAGTTTTAGCACAAGCCAGCCCTCACCAGCAAAGGTTTGTGCGATTTATATTATGCTTTTTAAAAAAATAACCCAAAAAATCTTTTGAGTAGGGTATAGATGCAACTGACATTTTTAAAGCAGGATTAAGAGCCAAAGAACAACATTTAACCATGTACTATTTGGAAGTATTACTATGTTAGTTTCATTAAATTATTGAAAAACTTTCTACAAAGAATATCTAACATGCATTTGGAAAGCATACATACTAGAGTTCAACTGACTAAATACACACATCTACTTAACACAAACAGTGAATCTTCTCAGCAGGTAATTGCCTCATTCCAACAAGGATAGAAAAAAACATTGTCCTGTTGAATTTTAGCTGTCAAATATAAAACATGGATTATAGAAACTAACTCGATCACTTAGATGTTGACATACTAAGTTTTCACATTAAAAACAATAAATCCCGTTTAAAACAATGAAAGCAATAATTTGTTTTTAGAAGTCTTCTAATGACCACTACCTCTTATGATGCTTGTTTTTTTCAGGCTTGAGAAGCCATTACTAATTTAATGGTTTTTTTCCAACTTTAACATGGATTAATCAGTCTGAATATAATCAATCATACAGTAACTGCAACAGGCATAGCTTTAAATGTGCATTTGTGAGTTCTAGCTGGTTGATTTGAAGAGCATGTGTACAAATTCCAGAAGCACTGGGATGGACAGGAAAAAAACCCAATAAAAACTAACTTGTCAGACAATATGGGCATTTTTTGGAGTGGAGAATCCATTCAGAAGAGAGAACGGAGGGTTAAAAGTTTAACTGCTTTAGTGCATCCTATTTATGCTGAAGTCGAGGAAGAAGTTTGTAAATGGATTAGATTCAGATGAAGAGGAAGGAACAGCAGTGTGACAAATCACTACACACCATCAGAAGGATGGAAAGATGAGGGTCTTTTGAGTAAGTAAAGCAAGGAATAGCACCTAGTGGCAGTAGTATCTTACTGGATTAGAACATTGAAAAGCAATGGTATAATGCAGACAAGGGTATGTTCAAGATAACTTCTGTTTTAGAAAGTGGAGAATAAATACAGAAACACATAATTTAGATTTTATCTGTTCAGAAAGTAAAAGGAACAGGTAAAAGATCTAAAGACAGAAAACTAATTTGAAAGAATAAGATCATGGAAGAGTAGGTTTCAAGAAGCCATGGAAAGAAATGAGAGAAAATGATAAGGATAATGAATTTAGGAGAAAGGCATTTCAGTTGTCTCCTACAGCCAGTAGATATGGCCACTAAAGTGACAAAAATACAAGCAAGCCAACACTGAATAACACTATGCAAATGAGAAAAGACAGAAGCAAAATTAAAAAAAAAAATATAATTGCTTAAGAAAGTCATTTACAGACCTTAAAACCTAGAAGAATTTTACATAGAACAAAACGATGTTTCTAAGCACAGATATTAACACACATGCAAAGTCAAAACCAGTCAAAGGCTATTATAATTCAGAAGGTACAGACTATTTTATGAGTATATCAGAAATGATGTGACAAAAAACCCTTCCACTATTTCAGTAAACAGAACAGCAAATGTTAAGTGATGTAGAAAACACTGTAACTCCTTCAAGATTGGAAAGTGCTGAAAAAAATTCAGCATTCACTTTTCACCAGTCTTCATTAGAAAAAAGTTAACACTTCCAAGTACTTATTGCCATCAAAGAACTGTGAGTAAAACAGCAGAATTACAATTGGTTAATATTTAAGTATAAATGTGTTCTGGTTTGCCAAGTATGAAATTCACCCTATACCAAAATTATTCCTAAACCATTAGTAAATGTAGTGTGGAACAACAGAAAGATATTGAAAAGAGTCATCAATTTCTTCTGCTCTTTTTGCCAACATAGCCACACTTAAATCGCTCTAGTTCCGGACACTAAGTTTAGAAAGATGAGGAAAAATTCCAATTCCAGAGAAGATTACCAGAAGCCACCCTAGGTTTAGATACCATAACCTAAAGAAGAAGGAACTGAATTTTGTAAAGAAAAAAAATCTGCAAAAATGAAATTAGAGACACGATGACAGATTTCAACAGCATTAAAAAATGACTAACAAAGATAGGAAGTACTTGTTATCCCTGTTTATCGTGGAAAGGACAAGAAAAAGTTAACATGGAAGCAAGGAAGTTTGATTAAATAACAGGAAATCTGTCTAATTAGACTACACAACAGTGAAACTTTATCTGGTGTATTTCTAAAAACTTATTTATTGGAGGCTCATGAATAGATCAGAGGTTAAATTGTCAAAACATCTGTATCCCTGCCAAAGGATCCTTGCCAATCCTTGGATTAAAGAATCTCCAAGGGTTGCTTCCAACTTTACATTTCTCTGAGAGGGGCAAGCTGTAATTGTAAATTAGGGTGGTCCAGCTCAGTTTCAGAATATCCTAGTGCCACGGACTTCTTCCCTTGTCGACAGCAGCAGCACCTGGCAAACACACAGTGCTGCAGCTGCCAGTCTGATCCTGTCTGTCTTCTGCTGGGCTCGTGGTAACAATTCTGCTGCAGAGAGAGGAGCAAGCTGTGGCAGGCAGAAGGCAGCTGCATTTACTGCTGTAGGTCTACAGTTGTCCCCCATCATCTTTAGAGAACAAACCAGAGGAGCTGGATCTGATCTAGGAGCTGGCAGTCAAAGTATTAAAAAATCCCAACCTACTCATTTGTATGCTGTTTTAGTTAGGCAACACAATAACCTTTAGTACTACAGATCTCATAACTGAGCTGATCCTTATTTAAAAAGTTACTGTGCATTTTCAAGAAAAATAAATTCTCAGACTGGTCATCCATCCAAACAGCTGTATACTGCTTTACTTTAGAGACAGTGGTCACAAGACAATTAACATTTATAAAACCATGCCCAACTATTTGTTGAGAGCACCTCAACATATCCTGTTAAGATATTTCATTTTTCAATTTAAAATGTGTCAGATGGTCCTAAACAGGCAGCAGTTTTCCTAATGCTGTCTGCTTATTCACGCTTTTGCTATCACAGCACTATTGATGTGAGTGACAGATGCCTAAAAATTATGATGAAAGTGTGATAAGCCATATACAGGAATTGCAGGCTTACCTTATGATGACAGCAATGACATTTTGTGCCTGAGAGTCCCCAAAAAGAGTGGAATTAAAATTTTATTTCTAGACTTCAGACAAATGCAACATAAAGTCATGATAGCTTACATAATTTAGGCCTCTTACTTTAACATACTCACATTCAGATTTAGTAAAAATAAAATCAACTATATAAACTTACCTAAATCAGGCTTTAACTCAGTTGGCAAACTTAGCTTCCTGGACATCTTTGCTGAAAAGTGAAGTATATCTTTTTTTTAAAAAGAATAAACATAATTTTTTCTGGTCCTTATTTGCTTCTTTCGCAATATTTAATATATAATTGTTTATTACATTCATTGAGGTACTTTACAGGATTTCCTCTAAAGCAGAGCCTCACTTCAAGTGAGGGCTGCAAACTAAATCATGGAAGACAGCAAAATCCCTAAATACAGCATCTTATTGCTTTTGCTGAGCTTGATTTCTCTTCAGACTTCAGGCAGGACTTAATGGATTGGATGAACTTGGCTTTGGCTCAACCTCAAGTTTTAACTCCTCAAGTGAGAGGTCAGAATTGCAAGGATGTGCACTGATTCTTACAAAAAGTTAAGATCCCATCCCCCTTTCTTATGTCCTACTTTCTGATCAAACCTGAGACATTTAAAATAGAAAAAAAAAAAGAATTTGAAATTACACTAAAATTCATGCACATGTGTAAAAAGCTAACCATCTGAGATGCAATCCACAACCTTAGAAGAATGAAGACATTACAGAGAATAATCATAAAATCAGAAGTGTACAAACACTTGCAAAACATTCAAAAAAACAGACAGAAAGATTTTGATAATACTGCTCAAGTGAAAAATAGCACTTCAACTCATCCCTGACTTAGAAATTCTTTTTATAGGAATGGAAATCTTGCAGTCCATTTAAACTGCAGTACAACACAAACAAATGCTGCTACAAAAACCATCACAAATAAACTAGTAGGCATACATCCCCCTTCCATCTTTCTTTCAATAATGACTGGAGAAGGAATTATTTTGACATAGTTTTTCTGCTAGACCAGGACTACAGCCTAAATTTTTTTCCCAGCCACATGCTTCAGTTTTGATGTATCATTGAATTCTTTATCATCCTGCACAGCTAATACTTCTTTTCCTAAAGCAGATACGGAGCACAGGCTGATAATTCTAGGAGTACCTTGTAATGGATACCACTCAAAGCAGCCTGAACCTTGCTGCTTTTCTCTGTTAAAATTGGCGCTACCTCATTCTAATTATCACTTTAACAGAAATCATTCCAATTTCTACATACCCTGAAGAACAGCATGTGATTTAAAGTTACTTCCACTCCTTCAAAAAGTGAAATACTTCACTGTATCATCAATTATGCTCATCAATATTGCAAATGCTAGTTATCTGAATAGTTGAACAGTTTTATTCCTGTCATACATCATAAAAATTTGAGAACAAGACTCCAGAAATAATCTTCTCATTTCCTTCATGTGTCAATATTAAAACTACGTTTGAATTGAAATTACTTACTCTCAGGCAGAAATGCTAATCACTTACTTTAGTGCAGGATGAAACTGAAAAGGGCAGCCTGACTACATGTTTTTTACCCCTCATCCTTGCATTAGCACTGGCAAATACCTAGCTTAAAGGAGAGGCCAAAACTCATCTAAATGAGGTTTCTGCCAAGGGTTGCTTCCAAACACGATCAACTCCTATTTCAGGTCAGAGCTCAGATATACAAACAGAAAACCAGGGTACACGACAGCACTAGTGACGAGGAGCCCATCTTTTTGCTGTCAGCTTGAACTTAAATCAGCTTCCAGAGACATCATGAAATCTCATCTGGAATAGTGAATTACAAGATGGGCATTCCTCATAACACTCGTTTTCTCTGTTAGACATTTAAATAATAAGAGCTGAGATACTGAATAAAACCTTGAGTATTGGCTTTTAACAGCTTTCACCATGTGTAAATACCTTAACCTATTTAACTAATTGAAGACCAGTACAGTCACTCTTGGCTTTTTAAATAGAAACATTTAGCACTATCTTAACAACTGGGAGAAAACTGACCAAAAAAAAAAAAAAAAAAAGAAGAAGATACTAGGTAACAGATAATATAACAGGTAATAATAGCAAGCATAGGCAAGTGTGTTGGATTCTGAGAGCTGATCCAGTTTTAGCTTTTTGTTCCTTAGTGACATGCCAGCTGTGTGAACTAGGCTGGTAAGATAAAACAAATTTGTCAGACAATTTTCGACATATATGCCTCATTAATAGGACAAGAGGATACATGAATTGTTAAAAAGGATATCATTACTGGAAATTGTGAATTACTGTGCTATGCAAAAAAACCCCAACATTTCAAAACATATGTTAATGTGTCAGAAACCTCAATAATTCAAATGTAAATGAGAAGTAAGAACCTATTCCAACAGCAATGGTGCCATCTTGTGTTTAAAGAAAAAACTGCCTAAACATTCAGTAAGAAAATAGGAATATTTCACCAGCTAAGCCCTTTTTAACTAACATTACTCTGTATAAAAAAACCCCTCCTTGTATTCACATTGGCTTAAGTTTTACAATTTTTGATAAATTCAGTTTTTTTATGCCTCAGATGAAAACCAGCAACATGCTGGACACCTTGTACAAAGCAAAAGATATAAATCAGAAAAATGGAAGATACAGGCTGGAGATCTACAGAGAGAGCTTTCAATGTCAGGCTTTTCACTCCAGCTGTACAACAGGGCAGAGGTGATGCTGACTGCTCCTGCTGCACGTGGCTGACTTCAAGTAGTAGCTGTCATATCAGAGTTCAGTATCTCTCTTGGGGGTGATGGTTGCTGCAGCATTTACAGCCAAGACTGGTGCGAGACAAGGACACAGGGATCAGGGAGCTGTTGTGCTCCTCCTGGCACGCTGCTGCTCGAGGCAACACTGACTGTTTTGCCTGGGTTTAGACCTACATTTAATATTTCTCTCAATTAGAAAACCTAGAGTAATACACAGGTGCTCACACACATTCTGTCAATACATATAATTAGGAATCATATCAGAGAACTGTCCAAACCCAAGGATTCTTGGAGATTTGTCACAGGTCAGGCTTGGGAAGGCAGGTGTTAAAATATGAAAGATTGCCTCTCTGTAACACGTTATGTGTCAGTATAGCAGGAACAACCTTCAATTCAATGAACAAAACCTGAAGGCTGAGACATGACTGAACTCTCAATAGGAAGCTGTGGCTTAGAAGTAACAGTTACGTTTCATTTGCAGTGGGTTATCCTGAGCTGGTATATACCTTAAAATGTATAGCGCATCAGTTTGAAAGCTATACAGTGATTTCTCCTCCATTCCTTTTATTTTAAAATAAAATTCTAAAGATTATAAAGGAGATGTGTCTTGGAGCTTTGACAACCAAGAGAACAACTTACGAAGTCTATTTCATATAATATCACATGAGAAATAACTAAGCAACTTAGAATTTGTTAGAGATACCAAAGCTCCCCAAATACTCTATATTTGACAACTACACAAAGTGAAATATTTACATTACCCATTAACAAATGTTGAAATCTCTAAAATTCACATGAGAATAATAAAACCATTTTACAAGATACTGTAAGAAAAGATGTACTTGCATACATCCAAAATTAGATCAAAGTATTAAAAACACATTGAAAGAAACTCTCTTTGACATTAGGGGAAAGGAAAACTTATTATGAACATCATAAAATTTGATTCCATGAAAAAGGCATTAATGGTCAATTATTTTAACAATGTTTGAAAAATTTAGGTATACACTTAGAATGTAACAAATGTGAGAAACCCCTGTCAGTACTAACAGCAGGGATTATAAAAGTTTGGAATTAAATCTACTCTGCCTAAGTCTGTCTACTAATACTGTTTGCTATTATTTTTAAATTTATAAAGAAAATAAATAAAACAAATTTTCCTGAGAAGTATTTGACATGTGGGCTACTAGAACAGTTATAAAGGTCTTAAAATCGACTATATTTTGCAGGCACCTTTACTAAAGGTTTTTCCAGAAATGGTTGTTGCATCTTAACTTCCAACACAATTTCTAGCTATAATATTTAATTATCTGTATCTCTTCAAGCCAAATACTTAACTAACCAAATTACGAGTAAAACAGCTAAAGATTTTGCTTCCAGTGAAGTTGGATCCCAATGTCTTTCTATAAAAATGACACAGCCTTAGAAACTAAGTGCTTCCTGCCAATTCTTTCTGTAAATTCATCTACGTTTACTATACTTCTGCATATTACTTCACAGCATATTGTTTATACTTTCAAATATGTGATATTCGTAAGAGAATGGGCTGGATTCAATAATGGCCACAGTACTTTCTCAAATTGCTAGAAATGGTTAGTTAAATCAAATATCTCAGTATTTCCAAGGTAACAATTAACTATAATTTTTTCAAGGTTCATCTTTGATGCAAATAAAAGGGAAAGATGACCCCAAAGCAACACATTCACAACAGGGCTTTAACTTGATTTACTATCCATTCCTTAGCACAGAGCATTTGCAGTTGAGTATTTAGAAGAAAACAACGAACCAGACCAACTGATCGAAATGCTGGTGCATGAAGCATTTGCATATTGTTTTACTAGAGCTATTGTTTCAGTTTTACATGTTTGTTTGATCCTCTCACCAACCACAGAAACCTTGTTTGTTACTGTCACTAATTATAGAAATCTGTAGAAATGACAATGCTCTACACCAGTTGCAATACAGTGATTAAATTGACAATATTTATAACTGTGAGTGTGATGTTACCACCTTGCAGCCCTATCACTGAAATGAAATTATTTCACACTTTGCTAGCAGTATTCCCTTGCTCCCTGTTCCCATGTGACAAACACAGGAATGGTACTAACAGCAACTGAAGTTAACAATGTAAATGATTCTAATTCTGTTTCACACCACATTCAGCAGGTTGTATTTCACACATTGAAAAAAAAAAATGGAAAGAACTGAACTGATGGCTTTCTGTGTCAGAGCAGAGTTATGACCATGCCATATACATCAAATTCATCCCTGAGAACACAGCTGATGGCAAAAAATTTGTTTCACACAAGACGGCAGTGTTAATGACAGTGACATATTTTACAAAACTCATTATCCATTCACATTTCGTTGTCAGTTCAGTTCAAAACAATGAAAAGCAAAAACATGCAACTATTAACACAGAAGAGGTGTTTTATTTATGTGGAAGAGCTTAGAATGTAAGTTCAGAAAGAGCTAGAATAAGCATGCCAGATAAGCCATAGAAAACATGGCAGCGAAACAACCACATTCAGTGCACAGCAAACCACTCAAAACTAGGAAAATGCAAAATAAATAATTATCTTTAAGCTTCCAATAAACTGTGCAAATTACACAAATCACAGTATAACTTACACCCAGAAGAATGCATTGCTTATAAATAAATGTTTTGCTTTTTTTAGCTGTGAAAAACACTCCTAATACTTCCAGTTGAAAGGCTTCAGGCTGAAACAGATGTGAATGGCTCTATAGAATCCTCATTAGCATACTTTATTAATGCTCTAACATAACTCTTTGAAAAGAGGTGGGAAAAAAAAAGAGGTCACAGTCAGTCAAATTTTCCATGTGTTTTGCACAAGACAGTGTGTCTTATGTTCAAAAGAGACAAAAGGGAAACATTACCTCAATGGACATTGACATAACATGCACAAGATTAGGTGTTGTTTTTCTCATTAGAAGACCTGAACATTAGGTTCTAGTTACTCTGAATTTCCTTTAGGGGAACATATTAATGCTTATGTAAAAGACAGTAATTTCTTTTTAATTACAGATGAATTCACATATTATTAACAGCCATTTGCTTTCTTGACTTATATTCAAACTTTTGCTGCCTCAAAATTCATTTTCCCTGCCATTTCTGATATCATTGCAAGAAGGCCTCAACATAGAGCAAGAATATGCCCTTTGTACAGTACTTTCTCATTCTGTACCTCGAATTTCAAGGATTACTTTGTCACACTCCTATTTGTCTCACTGAATTTTGAATGATTCTTTGTCTCAAATACTAAATTGTGATGAAAGGGATTAATATTTTAGGATAAAACTTAAATTGCCAAACAGAAAAACCAAAGGGAGAATTCAGGAAAAGAAATCTCTTCCTCCCTAGTCTTAACCTATGGTTCCACACAACCTATGAAATAGTAGCTTAGCAAATAGTTTTACTGTATAATTTCAACCTAAACTGACTGAAGAGATAAAATGAAATCATCCTATAATGATATACTAATCTGCTAAATGAAAACAAAATGAATCATTAACAAAGTGATTCTGCAATGAAAGTAACCATATCCCAGTCAAGGAAGAAGAGTCCCTTTCCCAAAGCTAAATCATACAGCCTCTTGCTTTCATTTATTTAATGACCCAGTCGTCAGAAGCAGAGTTTTTTCCATTCCAGCCACGAAAGGGTTCAATCTACCTGCATACAACATATCCCAAGGCAATTTTGTTGCCAAATTGTTAAGACACAAGTCTAGAGCTGGTAGGGTATTGTGCCACTGTTGGATACAGAAAAGTAGAGTTCTGAAACAGCAGTGGGATATACTTATATACACAAGCCAGTCCTGTTTCAGATTAATAAATGAAACCACCATAGTACCACTTTCTTGACCACAGTCATACAAAAATCTGACCATATGGCTATGAGTACAACGTATAAAAAAGTAGTGGTATCAGCCATATGTTCCCAAAACCAGCGCACCTTTGCAAAAGTAGTGGAATCATGTTGTGACTTGCATAGACTGAACTCTTACTGTGTATTAGAATTTCACCCATCCAGAAAAACAGAGAAGTGCAATTGTAAAATCAGAGAATTTAAAACACCAATATTCTTGATTTTTTAAATTATTGTGCCCAGTGTATTCAGTATAGAAGCAGCCCACTGAATTACCAATTAGCATAAAGAATGAAAAAATTAATAACTTAATGCATTGAAATTTGACTGTTATTTTGCCTTTATTTTTGCTGCCGGGTTAGTGCTGCATAGAGTAAGGCACTGGATTAGAAAGAGTAGAATTTTTCTAGTTCCTACCTATGTCATTGGTTACCATCTTGGAAAACTTTCTGCTTTTGGTCTTCACTGTAAATAATATTTTAATTAAAAAAAAAAAAAAATCAATCTAGGTGTATCAAAAGATGGACTTAAAAAAATTAAGACTAAAGAAAAGAAAAATACTGTACCCTTTTCTATAAAATTATTCATTTTTTGTTCATCATCAGAATTGTTTGGTGAACCAGAACCTACAAGTGGAGACAGAATGAAATGGATATACACTTGACATGAATGAAGGGGATATATCTTTGACACAAAATCAATGTATATTAATACATATATTATACAATATATGAATACATATATTATACAGTATAATATACAAGCTCTGAGTTTAACAAAGATACAAAGAAAACATCAAATACTGATATTGGTATTCTCTGTAGCTGTACCAGATATTATAAAATACAAATTACTTTGGCATGACAGAATTCTACCATATTGGGATTAGCCACAGAAATTATAATGCAAAGTACAGCGCTGCAAATTGCAGTGAGTTTATTGCTAGAAATAATTCCCTCATTGAACAAATGTTTACGCTGAATAACCAAATGGCTCTACTGATCATTGCTCCAGACACAAAGATTAGCCTAAGCTATGATTCACAAAACACAGCTGTAACAATAAACACAAGTTCTATAAATCCGTTTGGGGTTTTTTTTCCAATGCAGTAAATCACTGTTGGACTTCAACTACTCTGCAGACAACTCTGAGTCAATGCTGCCACCTGGATTTTTCTGTATCCCAACCCTGAAAAACTGATGGTGGCAACAGACCACAGCTTCAGGCTTACCATTGTCATGAAATTAAAACATTGGCAGAAAATTAAAACAGAATTAATCTAAAAATTTTCAAATTTAATTGGATTTTATGTTGTAGAAGTGTAAAACCAGAATAGAACACAAGCATTTTGGCACTCCTGAAGACAAAAACTTGACAGTTTAAAAGCTGTACAATGTTTTAGGTCAGATAAACGCTCTCAGAGTCTAAGCCTATTACCGCTTGACTTCTACAGAAAAAGCAGGAGATAAGAATATTCCTCCTGCATTTTCACAGTATTTCCATAGTTCTGTGTTACTGAAATGGTAGGATACTCTCCCAGCTTGCATAGGCAGAGAGTCCCTTTCACAGTCCTCTCATCTATATAACCACCCACTGGAGGAAGTCTAATGGAAGTTACCTTCCACTTCTCTTTACCTGGACATGGAAAGGTGGATTTGAGCAAATGCAGACTTCAGTCCAAATGACAACTGGTCTCTTTTACAAATCATATTGCAACAATGAAAGCCAATAAGGCATTCAATTGCCAATCCCATCCTCTAATCTTAGAGCTAGTAACATGCAAATATTTTGTGCTTGTGTACTTTCCTCTTAACTAGAAAGCCTCTAGACTGCAAAATGTTTCCTTAAATTTAGCCTCAATCCTACTTCTCAAGCTCGCCAATATTCTGCAGCAAATTTCTCAAAAAGGTCCCCTCTCACCTCTGAAAGCTAAATGCCACTTTCAAGCTTCTTTCCAGTCTTGTGCTTTTGCACAGAAAAGATATAAACCTCAAACCAAACCTAAGGAATTGCAGTTCTCTCTTCACAAACATCCACAAATGATTTCCATACCAGGGTGGTGCCTCAAGTTTTTTTCCAAAGGAAAAATTGAGAAGTCTACCATAAACTTCATCTCATTCACTGAGAGCAGAGGACAGAATCGAGGGAAGCAAGGCACAGTCCAACCTCACTCCTAGAAGTTTCTATTTTACAGTTACATCCTTCCTCCATCTTTTGTTCATTTGTTGTTTTTGGTACTTTAGACATTATTTTTAAAACTGCTTCAGCTCACACAACTCAAACAAGCAGGAGGAAGGTAGGGCAAGCCAATTGTTAAACTCAGGAGTTTTCCATAAGCCTTAATTTTCATCTTTGGACTTGCCTTCATTGCACTGTTGGGGAAGTGGTGAATTGAGTTTTACTCTACTTCAACACCCAATTATGAAAGAAACCCTCTTATTTGAACTACACAGTGCTTTAAGTTTAAGCGGTACAAAAGTTGTTTGGGCTGACATTTGAGTGATGCTGGAGCAAGGGGAAAAAAGGATACACATTAAAGGTTATGATTCAAGCTGTTCATTGCACACACTTTGTAGCAGAAACTAGACTTAGCCCAGACTAAGTGAGTCAAATTCAAATACCTCAGTCAGATTGATAACTCTGCTCAACCTTGACAGAGAAAGGATTTACTGCAACTGCAGCAATGCATGGTAAATTGTTTACAGGCATTGGTCTCAATATGTAAAAATGAAATAGGAAACATGCACTTTATTCTCAACACCATAAAAAATGCTTTCATTATGAACTATACTGAAGTTGATGACTTCAGCATGCCAGTGCTTAGCAACAAAGGTTTGTCATGGAATCACATCTTCATGTAAGCCTTTTAACTAAAATTCACAGCCAGGTTTTGCTTTAATTATAAATAAATCCAATTTACTCTAAGAAAGAGCTAGCAAAAATGAAAATGACATGGATTGATCTAGAGGAGTGTTTTGCACAATTTAAAATGAACATCAGAAGACAATTTTCAGATCAGAAATTAAAATTTATGTTAAAATTTCTACTAGAGCTCCAAACACAATGTTTTGGTTTGTTATGCTTTCAACTTGGCTTTGAAAGATACAGGCTACAATAGAAAAAGAATCTATCTTTAGACTCCCATCTTGATTAGCATTTTACACTACATACTACTTCATGTGCTTCATTTAAATCTGCAGTTGAGTCCTTTAACCTTGAGCAGTTTTGAATGAAACAAAGTGACATCTTTAAAACTTCTCAGAGCAGTAAGTAAAGATAAGTGACAAGTTTCAGCTACTACAAAAACTATTCTCTAATGCTAATACTAAACTCTAATACTATGCATTAACATGCATTATTAAGTATTTACATGGTTATAGCCTCAACTAGCCAATATTAAAATAATAAATCTTGAAGGTTTCATTTAAATTATTCACATACAGCAGTGGCAACAGAAAAAAAAAAAGAAACAAACAAAAAAAACAGGTGCAGTAGGAAGAGTATTAAGTAGGGAACTCCTACTCTTTGAGGATGCCAGTTTCTGAAGACCTCTGATTTCAGTGAAAAATTTTAAGTTGCCACTTACGAGGAAGCAGAAGTAAACTTGCCCAGAAATAAACTCTACCACTTTTGAAGAACACAAAACACAATCACATGAACTATTACAGGAATTTGTGCATCTCTTGTCAATGCTTCAAAATTCCATTGTGCAGTATGTTCCCTGAGGCATAAATATTTCAGCTTATATCTCTCTTCAATCATCTTTATGACATATTCCTATTGCATCTCTTAAGTCAGCCTTGTTTTAAAAATGCACTTGTGCAACATGGCAAAATTTATGACAAGCTCAAACAGTTTGTGAGAGGACAACAGCTTGTTATTTAATTACTTAACTAGTAAGTGTTAACTTAATGCATGCCATCTTCTGGGAAAATAAGAAGCTGAAGATCAGAGAAAGTTATGATTACCTGACGTGGGTGACTTGCAACGGTCTTCTGGCACCACTGTACCTTCATTAATGTCACAAAGACCTGCTGAAACACAAACCCAGTGTATTATAAATACAGTTGCTGTTTTATTTGTACTTCCAATGCAGTCAGGAATGTAATTTCTTTATTAAAGACAAACAAGCCAGTTGTGATAGAATTTCTGTTACATATTACTTTTTTTGACATTACCTACAGTAACTGTAGAATCACTTCTTCCTACTAAAGTTTTCATTGCAAAATACACTCTCTCAATACATTTCAGTGTAAACCACTATATTTTCAGCTAGACAGACTTATCAGAACAGTTAATTATTTACATGCTACAGACATATATATAGCACAAACAATTTGTTTTGGAAAAAAAATTTTGAGTTATATTAAAATTGTAATTGCAAAAGAAAATCAGATAAAAGAGGGTATAGAAGATCACAAACATATGATGTGTGAAACTACAGTGCCTTTTTTCAAACTACCTTCCCACTGTTACAGTGATATGCTTTCTATTTGCCAATTTGTATTGCCAAGTTGATTTTCCAGAAAAACTCTTTATCGATGTCACTTAAAGAATTCAGGTCTTAGGGTGTTTACATGTGTTCTTCCTTGCATGGAGGAATTACACTAAATTTCTTACATCATCAAATCTGATCAGTTTGAATAACCACCTTATGTTAACACCTCAAAGCTAATTTTTTTCATTCCAGTGAAGGAAATAAAACCTAGTCATACACAATCAGATGCAGAAGATGGAAGCTGCCTCAAAATGGTCCTAAATATTATTCCATTGCACAAACTAAAAGTATACAAGGAATTTCTCTATTTTCCTTTTTTAACAAGAAATTGCTGTCAAGACTGCCCACAATTAAGAGAAGTGCATTCTGTTGATATTTTAAGGTTAGTAATGCATCTTCACGTTTCTATCATGAAGCTTTCCTTCAGAAATTTCGTGACGTGATACTAAGGCAAACAAGCATGTAATACTGAACAGTAATAGCTAAGAAATATTTGTTAAAATTAAAGGGGTTTGCATGCACACAAATATTTCCAATACTGAAAATGTTTGAGACGTGTAAGGGTAATGGCTAAAGCAAGAAAGGTTATCACATGGAAAGCCTGTCTATACAACTGTACACTACACACTCACAAGTGCATCTGTACATATCTGTCAACAAACAAAAATAAAAGAACAGCCCTACTCCATCAAAGCTTTAAAATTTCCAAACACTAAACCATAGGTTAATAGTTTAAAGAGAAAAAGTTCCTCCTGAACTACAATATCAATATGGAACGCACTGAAAGTATGTTGCATTAACAGTTCCATTTATCCAAAATAGTCTTTTTTAAGACTACTAAGAGCATGTATAGCTTAAACCCTGAAACTCAATGACTAGAATTGTCCAATGACCTTAAGGCTTTGTTAACCCTACATTTAACAGTACTGGAACAAATTTAAGTTCTAAAATGTCAAATGAAATTCCAGGTGGAATTTCTACCTGATAGATACCTGAATTCCAGGTATCTTTCCACTACACAGAAGAAAGAGAAAAGCAATTTATTTAGTCATCTGTCAGGAAATCAATGAACACTATGGGATAACCATAGTTTTAAACTGGAGTTTTAAACAGGCATGGGGAGACTAAATGTTTTGAACTAGACCGGATTGTGTAAAAAGATTTTTTAAAAATCCTGATGTTGCTTTCACAGCAAGCAATACAAGTTTTAGATAGTAGCTGTGCTGGGAGGATAAACCCATACTGTGCTCTTAGAAGTAGTTGGCCCTTCAGGAGCCAAACCAAACAAATCCAAACATGCAGCTCAGGAACACAATTTCCTCTTTTCCGTAAAGATTAATTCTTTACCTTCAAAGGATGAGTTTAACTTTTTGTACTAGTTCTCCTATGAAAATTCATGAATTGACAGGAATAGTCTTTAGCCAAGAATGGAGCCCTACACCTGCATACTTGATTCTTTGTAGGAACTCTCAAGGCTATAATTTGATTAATATACATCTTAATTAATAATAAGTGTGCATTATGGTAATCATTATGGCATGTAAACCTTGGAAATCTATTCATAGCCATTACTGCTATTACTAAGGAGAGAAAAGGAACAGGAATAGATGAAAAGTAATTTTAGCTATGATAGTATTAGTAATTAAACCAAGTAGAGTATAACAAGAATGATCTAAGTCTGTGAACTAGGAGAGTCTGCCCATGACCAAGCTGAAGAAACTTGCAAGACAATCTCTATTGCTCTTCATCTGAAAACCCCAGGTATCCTGATAGAAGCACTGGCAGCAAGACAGCTGTCCTGGAAAAATTCTCTAGTTTCAGGCTTACAGCATCCGTGCAAATTGCTATGAACTACAAAAGCGAATTGATCCAAGCGTTTCTGTTTCAGAACTACAGAAACTATAACCTTCTATAACACCAATATAGGTACAAGTGACCTTCTAATAAGCTTTTAGTTTATCTCTGTGAACTCCAGAAGCAAGAAATTTGAAAACCCTCCAAATTACCAAAAATCAAATAATGTCATTACAGACATCATTACCATGCTGCATTAAAAACTCCCTAGAATTAAAGCTGAAATTAACTGATGTATAAAGTTTCATGAGACTTTTGTCAGTTTTTTGCACAAGCTTTAAGCAGACATATCTCAGAAGAACCTACAACTTGACTGGAACACAGCCCAATTAAAAATTACAACTAAAAGTAACTTGATTTGAAGACGTAAAAGTTAGAATTAAAAACAATTAACCTGAACAACAGGGTCAAAAAAAAAACCCCAACCCAAAACCAACCCAAACCCAACAATCAAACTTTCTGATATAGTTTCAGCCTTGGCTGATGTCAGTCACAGCTGATGTTGGTCTCATGACATTTAAGTTAAAAATTCAAATAGTTCATGAAAGGGGATGGGGAAAAGAGCATGACCAAGCAACTCCAGAAGAGTTCCAAGTATTTTATTCCAGTTTGACTCAACTCCACTCTTTGAAACACTCACGGATAGATTACTGTCAAAAAGCTTTTTGATGTAAAATAAAAATTTTTAAAAGTCACATGCATGTCAGAACTGCTTCAGTTTTGTCAGAAACCTAAACTGCCTCTGGTAGAACTAAGAAATACTAACTTTTAAAGAGTTGTACTATACTGCATTAATACAAAAGTCACATAAAATCTTGTAACTCTCACCAACAGTAATTTGCAAAAAAAGAGTTATGATTCATGTCCTCTGTGAACTTATGGAACTAAGCAGGAAAAAATAACAGCTATATAAGTTTTGGTGTTTTATCATGAAATTACGACCTGTCTCAATTTTTTATCAGTACTGATTTAATGGCTCCTGTCTTATTTGGCAAAGAGTATATCAAGCAAAGGTCTCCTAACAGTGTAAGCCTCCACTGTGCATAGTTTTCATCACACTATAAAGCTTTTACTTACACATTTCATGTCTTTGGGCACATGGCCAAAGTTGACTTTCTACACCCTCCCCCTCGCTATTAGAGTCTGAAGGCAGAAGTTGATTTTGTTTTTAGCCTTGACAAGCACCTGATGACACTGTCTAGCAGGCCTTAACAAAACACATATACTGCATGCTTCACAAACTATAAATTGCCACCCAAAACACGTGAGTAGTATACCTGGTACGAATCACTGATAAATTCCAAAACACGATCTCAACTGGGAGCTTGTATCTGTAGAGCTAGCCTGAAATGACAGTTTACAGTCTAGCTAGTGTAGAGAGCCTTGTCTCTAAATAGATGCTGCTTTAAGACGGGAATCTGAATTTCTTTTCTGAGTAGAAAAAATAAGATGACAGAGAAATACATCATATTCTTGCAACACAAGAGAAGGGAAAAAATCTTGCATTTCCATTCATATTTTAGAAGATACGTAACTCTTACTCTACGAAATTTTTTAAAAGATGCCTTTGCAAATTTTCAATTGTTTGACTAAGGACATACTATTTACTAAATCATAAGTATGTTAGCAGATACTCATGATCGATTGAATTGACATTTTATGCTGAAACATACAGAACATCAGGGTTTTTAACAAGGAAGGACCAATCCTTCCTGCCTTTTTTGGAAGTGGTTGAATGTACAGTAGCAATATGCTGCTCTGTTGCATGCTGCCTGAATGCATGTATAAGCTAGCATGATTTTTTTTTCCTTAAATATAGTGTTGTTGTCTCAAAGAATAGGAATTTTCTAAACCAACCACATTAGATAGAAAAGCACTTTTTCTAGGAAGATTTAGATATTAAGTACCAGTACTCCCTGAAGATTATTAGTTGTATAGCCATTGAAAATATCTTATTCACAGAAAAAATTCTGAAGTTTTAAAATAGAAATGTTTTCAAGATAAAGATTCAATGAAGGCATATATTTCAAAGCAAAACCAAGGAAGCATAAGCTCCTTGCATTTCTGAGAACCCTAAATGCAGATAGTAAATGTCCAAGAAAGTGAGAATGCAAAATCCAAAAGTTTTCTGACTCTCATATAGTTCCAATCCTATAAATAAATCAAAAGGTAGTGCTCAAACGTAACAGACTTATTATTTGTGGAAAACTACTGAAGTAATTATTGAAGTCTGGGCAACACATACATTGAAATAACTACAAATAATGAGAAATGTTAAATCATAACTAAAGAAATTATTTTCAGTTTTTAAATTACTGTAGCTCCAAGTTAACCAAGATACTATCAGGGTGGTAAACAGAAAGAGAATTACATCGTTAAGAAATTAGCTCTTGGCTACAAAACTTGTTTAAACTTATACCTAAATAAAATAGTCCAGGTAAATTCAGCTTTACAATATTCGGTTTCCGAAACTAGTTTTGGGATTTCTACCCATCTTTTTCTTTTTTTCAAAACAATCATCAATCAGTGCCAGATCTTGTTTTTCAGTTCTGTATCATGTTAAGGTGGGGGCATTTCTTTTATCCCTAGCTCCCTTTCTGCCTTGGCAGTAGAGGAGGAAAGACTATAGAGAAAGGAGTATTTGGCAATTGAGACTATCCTCTGAGATGCAGTTCCTTTTTCTTGTTGGGGGAAAAGAAATGGCAGAACAAAGACTTGCACCACAATTTCAAGTTTGTTTTGCAGTTTTGTTTGTTTGGTTTCTTTTTTAAACTCCATTTTTTCAGTATCTTAATCTACTCTACTTCATTAAAAAAAGGGCTGAGATTACCTACCTCTGCCTGAGGGCTGGAGAAAGGTGACATCCTAAGAAAAGGAACAAAGCTTTTAAAAAATAAGCTTTACATTCTCCAGATTCTTGGATGCTGTGAATGATGTTGTAAGTCAGACTTTCTCAGGTAATTCATGGTTGTGATGGGTTACCTTCCTCACACAGATACCTGAACTTCAAAACTGCTTACAGAGCTGCGCACTACACAAACACCTCCACTGTGAAACCCTATAAACAACATTTTTGTAGAAGTAACTTTTCACTTTTAGAAGAAAAATCTCTGTGTAAACACAATGCTTATTCTTATCATTGCTACTAATACACTAACTCTGGAGTTCTGATGTTTTTCCTGCCAGAAAGGGAACCAAGCAAGGAAAGTTTCTAGTAAAACAACACTAAATTTGTGAGTAAGATCTTAGCTCTATAAACATAAGTAAATTCTGAGATAGAATCTCCTTTTGATTTTGAGATTTACTTATTAAAAACATAAAATACAGAGACTATTATGGTCACTTTCTTCCTTTAAATTTCTTTTAAAGATATCACGAACAAGAAATACAATGGATGCATGACAGATTGAAATCAGTTTCTACAAATAAAACAACTACTTAAAAAGGACTAAGAAAAATAATTGTGGTGAGTGAACAAAACATAAAAATCAACTTCAGATGTTCAAAAAATATTTGAATGCCGTGAGATGACTTACTTATATAAGAGGTGCGAAGCTTTTTCACAGACTCTGAATATAAGTTAGAAAGGCCGCACATGCAAGAAGCCACAGTCAGCATACCTTCATGAAGCAATGAGAAAAGGAAAGACGGAGACACTAACAGTACATTTGAGACAGAAAAGCCAGCCAAGTAACTCGTACAACCAGGTTATTAAAATGCTTTTGCCATGCAGATTGTTAGTGTTAGAAGTTAAGATGAAAAAAATATGACTTCATATAACAGCTATATTAATGAGCAAAAAGGACTTTCATCATGAACATCTTAGAGACACAGCTGAAACACAGAGTTATGTGGATCCAATTTATTGGATTAAAGTAACAAAAGTTAAGAAAACAAAGGCAAGTGATCTTTAAAGCTCCAAAAGGTAGTTTATAATCTAAACACATGAGGCACAATCTAAGCCCTTTACTCCCAGGACAAATTAACACAGCCAAACAGTAAAGCTATTTCTTTCTCTCAAAGTTTATTTCATACAAGAAAATATTTTATCTGACAGGATACCAACTGTGTATGCTCTGTTCTATATTAACGATTTTTAGATCCGTTTCATCAGTTGAAATAAGCTGACTGTTGTTAAGTGGATCTTTTTCAAACCAACCATTTACTAAAATACCTCCTAGAACATCCATTTCAATTTGTATAAAATATTACCTGAAGAACTTACAAGGACTTTATTCTTTTCTCTTCAAGAAATTAACATTTGATCATGAGGAAGGGGTATTTTGAACAGTTTATTTGCTATCGAAAAATGATCATCTAGGTCAGCAATGACACATTATTATTATTATGTCTTGAGCTGTTTTCTGAAATAACTTAGGAGTATCCATGACACACCTGGGAGAAGAAAATTTTAGAATACAAAATTTTCCTTTCGGTTACAAAAAGCTGTGCATTTTGATTGAAAAGCTACTTTCCTTTTCAGCTGAAAAAGAACACTCTTCAGCATAGTTTTAAATCAAAGTCCTTTTTTTCTTTTTCAAAGAGAGATTTATTTTACCAGTTTGTATGTAGAAACTTATTTTGTTCATTTAAAACAAAGGTTTCCTCTAAAGCATAACATAACAGTATTAACAACATAACATGATTTAGCTCATCAGGGACATTTCTATTAAATTTTAATACAGGAAGCCAAAAGATCTCAGCAAACGCTCAGGCTATCTGGAAACATTAATGGTTTTATACAAAAATGTGATATGGGTACTAGCTTTATGAGTAATATCAGGATACTTCTTCATGCTGTGCTAAATTCTTGTAAACTGCATAAAACCCTTGTAAATTTATATTTTTTTCTTAAAACATACATTACACTGAAAAATAAGTAATGGTATCAAGCATCAGTAGATTCCCCTAAGCAACAATTTTTAAGGAAAGACAAATTAACAAAGCTGCATTAGTGACATTAGCGATAGATCAAGAAGAAAGGAGAAAAACCACAGTGAAGAAAAGCATGCTTGTATTCAAAGAATATACACCAGACTAGATGACCCATTGTGTTTTTCTTCTGAGCATAAAATACATTTTGGGTTACTCACCTCCAGACGGTTGCCGAGTTTTTCGGGGAGATCGTGGCTCCCTGCGATACGGATCATTGGAGCCATACAGTTCAATAGTGCCTAGATTCAAGAGCACTGTCTTCTGGAGGTAATCGACCATGGCAATACCATTACAGTTTCCAAAAACTACTCTGCAACAAGAGAAGTGAAAGACAATGCTAATTAAATGTTGGTAATGTTTCATACAAGTATTTTTTGCAGTTCAGCATTTAATACTTCCTAATTTTTATGAATTATCCTAGATTACACGTATTTATAAATTACTATGTTAGAATGCAATATTTAATTGTTCTCTTGTAAAAACATGGCACTGAGTGGAACAGACCACTGTCATTGTACTTGCCAACATATCTGACAGAGCCTTAAATGACACTTACTCTTGGCTGTACAGTGCCAGGTGAGGAAGAATGATGCTGACTTGCATCTGCTGTTAGCATCATCAGTATCTGCCACGACCAAAAGGAATTCTCTCATAAGCACAAGAAACTGATTACCGCTATGTTGCTGTGCAGGTCACGTGAACACACACACAGACTCAATTTTAATGGACAGTTTTAAACCACTTTGACAGAATAATGAAAAAGCTGTGTAGAACATACTTACAGGCCATACGCTGAGTTGACAGCTAAGCTGGTTATCTGTTGAGGAGGTTCTCCACTCACCCACACCAGCTGGATAACGAGCTCAATTTGGTAGCCTGGAGACTGCTTGAGAGGAGAATTTTTAACTCTGCAAAGTAAACAAAACATGGCCTCTCCATTGTCTCAATTTTTATCTCATGGGGTCAGAGTTCATTAAATTCTACACCATGCTAGACTTTAAAATGTTGGAAAATTGTAAAAAGTATGATCAAAACCAAATAAAAGCAACCAGAAGAAAAAACCACATTGAAACTGGGAATTTACTTCTTTTGATTCACTACCTAATTGAAAATTAATTGAACAATGATCACAAATGTTTCATTTTTCCCAACTTCAGAACAATGCATAACAGTGCTATCATGCTGTATGTCCTTGAATAGATACAGGTGTTCAGTCAGTGTCTAAAAAGAAGGTGTTACCCATTTTTTTCAGGGTTACCAAAAGAACTCTGATTTAGAGAATGGGAGTGAGAGGTGTATGTGGAATAAGCACAATGAAAAGGGAAACACAAGCACAATGTATTGAGAAAAATGCAAATAAAAAGATGACAATATGGCAAAACCAAAATGAAAACTAGTAAATTATTGTAATGGTAGACCAGTTGTATGCAATGAACCTGGGACTGGAGGAATTGAAACTCCTGTAAAGATTTTTGTTTGCATGCTGACAAACAAATTTATGCACGTCCCGCAAGAAGGATTAGGTCTTGCATTTTTTTATGTGAAAAAAGTTATGTAGAACAAGCTCCTGTTTCCTGAATTCCTCTTATTTTACCCATTCATTCTCACTAATGGATATTTTGGTTTGACAATATTTTACATGAGTTCAGAATTTTCCAATTTTTCTATTAAGATGAGTTTCCTTCAGAAATACACCTCTCCAACTCATCGCAATCAATACAGTTTGAGAACTCTTACCCAAATAAAGCAACCCTATCCGGACTAGTTATTTTCTGGATGGATATACTCAAAGAATTAAAATCCAAGTTGGGACCTTAGACTTCAGAAAACAAAGTATATACTTAACTTTATATCTCTAGGATATTTATTACATATTTCTTACATTCTGTTAGAAAAAGTGATGGCTCAGAAGTCACATAACACGCTCTTGTAGGAGAGTAAAAAAAGACATATTTTAACTTAAATTTCTCTAAATGGATAAAAGCTCACACAAAGAAGCTGCAGAAAAAACCCCCAATTTAAAGAGATCAAAAAACCTTTCAGAGACACACACTGCGAGCACTGTTAGGCATCACGTAAAGCGCATATCCATGACAAAGGGACATTTAATTAATTCTGTTTCCAAAATATGAAGTTGTTCCCTTGGAGAGTTTTTGAAAAAGAAATATATTTATAAGCCCAAAGAGTTAGCACTCAGCCAGCTATCTGTAAGAATTTTCACTTTTGATTTGCTTCTAAAACTAAGGCTCTGCAAAACTAACAGTTGAAACATACTCAGACATACTTGGACTAAAGTTAAGGAGAGCCACAAAACATCAATTTCCTACTCATTTCAAGGACAGTAAGATATCAAAGTGACTGAATTGCTGCTATTGAAAACTGTTTGCTCTAAAGCACAATCATCTATAGCTATACTAACATCTATGCCAAATTTTCCTAAAACCAGGTAAATCACAAGGCAAGGATTTTAATTTTTTTAAAAAATCAGCTTAAGAAGTTTAAAAAATTAAGATTGCAATATTTATTTCTTAAAGCAGAGCTCAGCTTTCAGATACTTGGAAAACTTTGCTCCACAAAATAAAACATTTTCACCAGCAATGACATATCTGTAATGATACCAAAGTACATATTAACAGAATCTCCTCTAATCATATATTCTTGCAACATTTCATACTCAATGAAAGCATAACAGAATATACTTACTTTAAACATGGCACATTATCACGAAGTCCATCAGATGAACTGCTACTAGTAGATGGATGAGACTGGGGAACAATGGATTGAGGATTGGAACCTGTGCCTGGAGTTGGTACAGGTGGCACCTGCTCACCATCTGGAGTTTCAACATCATTTATTTCATATAGAAGACGTACTTCCAGCATCTGTTAATTAATGTAAAAAATTATCAGTAAAGTCTGCCTTTCAAAACACTGAATATGAAATAAATGAAGTGCAACTGAAGATAGCAGTGATAAAAGTGACATCCAGGACTTTTCTATCTTTTAAAAGATAACAGTTTAATAAACGGTATAACCGAAAGACACATGTAGTTTTCAGAAATACAGTCATACTATCACAGACTGAATATCTGAAGATTGCTACAACTTGAATGTCTGATGTATTTCCCAGTTCTTAAAAGTTTGCTTCTTAATATTGAAAGAAATTAAATACTGGACTCTTTAAATTATCATTCTGCTGACACACATTCACAGTTAGGCAGATGACTTGGTTTATGCAATTCAGGAATGGTAAAACAGAGCTAAAGCCACACAGAGCTACACTTTCACTGATGCAATACTGTACACATGCGACTTAGTTCAATGTTTGACGCTGTGCTGAACTAGCATACATTTTAAAGAAGTGTAAGTTAATCATGACTTTAGATTTCCTTCTCCATTATCTGTAACAATATTAGAATTAACTGCAGTGCAGTATAAATGAATTTTTCAACTGTTTTATTATCATTTGCAAAATAGAACTCAAATCATGGACTATAGAACTACAGAACAAAGAACTATATAGTATTTTTTAAACATTGCAGACTACTGAAGACTAGCTTGATTGGGGCTGATTCATAAAAAATGGTCAGGAAAAACTATTCCTTCAGAAGGGAATGTACTTGTACATAAAAAAAAAAACCACAGAAGAAGAAGCCTTGTACCTCAGGTCCTTAAACTAAGACTTATCATAAGGTAGCACAATAGGGAGGGGATGGGGTGTGTGTGTGCACGTTGGAGGGAGGCGGTGAGAGAAAAAACCCAACTACATTACAATTAACACTTAGAACATGCAACACTTGAAAATTAAATGGCTTCAAGTTAGGTTTTAGTTCATACATTCAAATACATAAATTTGCATGTGTGTGTCTGATTTAACAGAAGACTTCTCAAACTCTAGCAAGAGAATCATTGTATCTTATACAGAATAAAACAGTGTCACAGCAAAGTCCTTAACAGATTTCAGGGCATGTTTGGCACATTTGTACTCTTCTAGCTCTGCATACTGCTGAAGTTTTGACAGGACAGATGGTAATTATGAGGACTCAAGGAATCGACGCCCTAAAAGCTTTGAAATTCTTCAACTCCATACCTCATTCACTTCTGTTATCATTTTACCTTTGATACAGCCAAGTTTTGATCCACTATTTGTTTTGATAGACAGACCAGAGAATGATTATTGGCTGCAAAACCCCAAAAAGTCACTGAAACCACTATCTCGGTGTGCAATATGTACTTCTGTCGAATTTCGTAATTAATGACTTTTTCTCCAAAAACCCACATCTCTTTGTTGTGAGTCAATTTTTTTTGTCCATTTCACTAATATAATTAAAGACAAAAAAATAGTAAATTGCTAGAACAGTCTTATTATAGCTAAATTCTACGAAGTTAAAAAACGGTCACAACTCTTTACCGGAATGACTTCTGTTGTCACTTCCTGCTTGCTGAACCTGTAAATAATGACGTGTGCAGAAACTCCAGCTATGCACAGCATTCTACTTTCTGGACACCATGAGATGATCTGAATAGCATATGGATCTTCATCTACTATATCTGTGTTTGGCCTGTCATCTTTATTCCGTGATTTTTCAAATACTTTGGCTGTTTTTAGCTTATAGAGTACTTGCAGCGTTACTAGGAACAAAGCAAAAGAGAAAAATTAGTTTTGATCTAGACATATAGTTAATATATTGATATAGCTAGTTCTTGAATTGTATCCTCCTCAACTGTAATTTTAATTCTGTGCTACATTTTCTTTCAACTGTCTTCATGCTGATTTCAAACTTCATAGGCATATTGCCTAGTCAATGGCCCAAATCACTGCTATAGATACTAATCACAACGTTAGGAAAACTTAAATTACAGCATCCTTTCTCCACTTCCATATTTCAGTAGTTTTACCTGAATCACATTTCCCTAGTTCATTTGTAAGACTGTCCTATTAGAAAGACTCAAAAGGTTTTAAATCAACATAGAGGATACTTGCAATTTCTCCCTTAATAGGTTTATTTATCTGTTTTAGAAAGAAACTTAGTGTTTTTAACAGAATCTCCTTTTGATAGATCTATGCTGAATAGAATTTTTAAGCACACATTCAATCAGGTTTGCTTCCCCCCTCCTCTATTCCAGGTTCCACTCCCACTCCAAACCAAAATTAAAGAGCTATAACACTCCAAATAGTCCTCCTCCCAGCTTTTAAACATACACATTGCATCTGTTCCCTCCCACAACCATACACGCCTCAGCCTTTTGGAATCTCACCAGTTTTCCACAAGTTTTCAAAGACAACTGATGACGATTCCAAGATTACTTTAAACAGCTTTTAAGTACCAAGAGTAAGGTTAGTTCCAACTAGACCAAACATCTAACTTCGTGCAATCATTTCTACTTTGAATTCTTGCTGCATTTTTGACTGTGAGCTGTGTAGACCATCAGATGTAAGTGACCCTTTAACTGAAGATGAAAAATTTAAAACTGCACAGGAAAACTGTCTACTGAAAACACTTACTTGCTGACGCATCCCAAAACTTGATTGATCCATCAGCATGCCTATGAAATATTAAAAAAATAATGAGATGATGAAATGATTAGTTGGAGTGCTAGACCTTTGTTACTGATTGGAAAGTATACAGTTAACATTCTATTTTTATTAGTCGTCTTAGTGACACTTTAGTTTCACAATTTATTAAAAGACGATATTTTACCAGTATGTGCTCCAATTACTTTGGGCAGAAGAGACTAGAAAAACATTTGGAGTCTAACTCCCTGATGATCCCACTGTACTATATTAATTTACCATTTTACATACGGAGGCATACCTACCATGCACTGTTTCTTAAAAGATGCCCGATATTAAGAGCAACACTTGTAAAGAAGATGCCTAAATATACAGTATCCCACTGTAAATGAGTCACCTAACTTGTTTATTTAGCCTTGATTTTGAGAATCAGATGACTTTATTTTTTCAGGACTGTCTCAAAGTCTCTACAATGTGTAGTACAAGGCGACAGTAATCCTGATTACGGCTAATGGGCTGTTCTAAAAACACTTTAATAGTGCTCTCACTTTCAGTGATGCACTACACAGTTATAAATTAAATTTCACTTATGTTCCTTACAGTAGTATTAGAAAGATCAGTCTCAAAATGATCAGATTTAAGTATTTGCTTGTCCTTTTTGAGATAAAAAATTGGCTTCCCTTTGAGAACTGAACTCAATAACTACTCAATGGACTTACCATGCTTATTTAAAAGAGTACTCAGCTATTTTACAAAAATTAAAGAATAAAAGGTAACTTTGATCCAAGATATTTTGATAGCAAGCACAGGTAATCACAATACCACATCATAATAGTAATAATACCTGTAAAACACCTGCTATCATTTTGTTTCTACCTTCCCTTCCACATTCTGCTTTACTTTCTCAGTAGCACTTCTAGGAGATTATGACAAGGACATGTCTGGTGATCATAATTTCATTAATCACTCAAACCACTCATGCAAAACAATGTTCCAAAAGAGAAACAAACAATTCTCACTTCTGCTTAGTCAGCTAAGAAAGTTTTTAGCAGACTATGGTATCACTTACCCTGTAATAATTATCTCTGGATAGCTCTGAGTGATCAAACCCCAGTTGCCTCCACTGATAGGCCATTCCTGGAAGATTAAGAAATACACTGAGGAAGAAAATATCATACAGTGCAAAGGTAAGGCAAATTACTGCAAATCCTCCCCTGCTGTTAGCCACTGTCAAAGGCAGGATGAGTCAGGTGAAGCTTTGGTCTTAGTATGGCCACTCATGTTATTCAGAGCTTCTGATTCTCAGTATTTTAAAATTAAAACACGTGTAGTAGATGTCGTACCTTCTTACTGTAACCCTGACGTTTCTGTCGAGCACCAACTGAATAGAGTGCAGGTATGAGATCCACAGGACAATCAGCAAAATATTCACAGCAGGTAACCGGAGACTCATGTATAGTCAAAGGATAGGGATTCTCAAATATAGGATACCTTTAAAGGAAGAAAGATGGCAACTGTTAATCGAGGGAAAACTTTTTTTTTAAAGTGCAGAACACAAGTAAAATACTAAGGACTAAGCTGGCATTCTTTTTGTACAGAGAAAAATAAATGCATACCAAAGTAGACTACAAACAAATGTACTACACAACTTTACTGCTCATCTAGTACACTATAAAGATAGTGCAGTACTCTAAATGGAATCTGAAGTTTGTACAGTTTTTAGAGTACTTCTAGAACACTACTATTCCCCGAAGTTTTATATATTTAAGAGCTTACTAATTTAGTGGCCTGTGGAAGATCCAGTTGTAGTAACACGGAGCTACGAATTTATTTCTAACTCTTCAGTCTATTCTTCCAGGGATAAAGACAGGAAGACTCCCGTCTTCCTTTGTATTAGCACACTGTACTAAACAGAAAGTCATCCAGCACTTTGCATAATCTACATGCAACTCTAAGATCACTTTCTGAAAATTACAGACAGCAACGCTCAGTTACCGATTAGAAGAACAGACACATGTACGGTCCCCACCACTACCTCCATCAGAAAAGTGTCAGAGGCTTAACGAGGAAAAGGTCAATAATACTAACAGAGGGAAATGTATCTGTGTTCAAAGAACATGTATCTCCAGAGAAATACATGCTATATGTTGTTTTGTCCTTTTTTTCTCCCCTTTTTTGAGAGGCGAGAAGACACAGCTTCTCAACCCATCTAAAGGAAAAATTAGCAACAACAGATGAAAATATTCTGCATATCAGGAACTATATACAGGGTTATATGGAAAGCTACAAAAATATTTTAAAAATTACATGCAGAAGAGACTTAACTTTAACAAAATATGACAAATCCCCGTGAGAACACAAGGTAAAAGGAAGCCTGTAGATTTTTTTGGTATTAATTTTGTTTCTTTTTCAGGTGTGAAACAATTAATAGTTTGCAAGTCAAACATAAAAAAGACCATTGTAAGTCTTCTAAAAACATAACCGCTGAAGATTTTTTAGTATGAAATAGAATAAGCTTTAACATAACTTCAAATTTCGGGCATTGCACACTAAATATGAATGTTGGAAGCTTAATCTATTGGTATATCAGAAACAAGTTTTGGATACAGCATATGGCCATATAACATTGGGAAAAGCTAAATGAAATTGCTCAAAAGCTGCAGAGATATTTGGACAAAACTTGATCTTCTTTCAAATCCCATAGAATCTTCATTATCTAAGGTGTCACCACTGGCTTTGAGGACAAATACTTACAGGTTTTTGTTTTGCCCTAGAAAGATGTTCTTCACAAGGATTTTTCTTCATTGACCGTTGGAGATTTTTAATCAGGAACAGTACCAAGGTCTTACCTAGTTCATCTGCTCCTTATCCCTTAACAGTTAGTTGCTACTGCCTATACAAATTTTAAAACTCTTCACAAAAAAAATTGTAGTGTCTAGAATTTTTAATCACTGCAAATAACAGTGTATGGACTGTTCCATGGACAAAGAAACAAGAGACTCAATGTTTTAGTCAAGTATTATTTGTGAATACTGCAATAGGATACACCTTTTAAGCAGCCTCTTACCACAGATATAAAACCAGAGAGTAGATTTTATCACTCAAATTTCATATACATGATATTATTGCATCAGTATGGAGTTACTTTATGCTTAAAGGTAGCAATTTATTTGGCAATAATTTCAGCAAATATTTAAGTGATGACAACAGCCAAAATTACCTGGCTTATCTGATCAGTTCTTCTCCCTGCTGCCTTCCTCAAAACTGCAAGCTCCCCAAAACTTCAAACTCCCCTCATAACATTGAGGAATCAACTTCATAATAAACTTAAAAAGCAGAAGTGATCTATGAATAATTTTGGTCAGTCAATCAAGCCTGGAAAAAGTCACATGATATTCTACTCCTCTACTACACAAGATTGTTAGTTCAGCTGAAGAAATTTTATATTTAACATTCAAAATTTTACGCTCTGAGGTATTATGTTAGACTAAAATGCTATAAAGTAGAACAATAGGCTGATCACTGCAGCCAATGATTAAAAGGACTACAGAAGATTCTTACCCATTTTGTGCAAGGTCAATCAGTACTAAGTCCTTTTCTAGGAGAACAACTACAGCATATGGTTCCTGAAAGTCTGAAAACAACAACAAAAAGTTACCTATTGGTAAGTGGAGCTCAGGCATGTATGCCTCAAGAATGGCATCAGTCCTTGCACTCTGGCAGTTGAGATTAGAAAGCCACTCAGATGACTACAGTTTTTGAAGATATTTTATACACACAGACTCCTGAATACTCCAAGTTAAGTTGGAAAAAATCATGTTCTTTTATTCAATATTCTCAACAGCTCAAATAGCAGAAAAAGGAGCATGCAGAGTAACTTGTATAAGCAAGTTATATGAGAGACAGAGTAAATTTCTGAATCATAACATCCTCCCACCCCTAAACTGCTTTTTCTCATATTCAGTAGGGTTTAAGTTTTAATTGCTTACAAAATAGATCAAAAGAGAGCTGACTTGACAGTAAAATAAGAAACTTGAAAAAGTTTCCAAAGCTTATATTGCCCTCTTTCAGCCAGACCTCAAATTCCAAGCTAAGCAGTTTTATATACTCTGATGGAAGTTGACAGCCAAAGTCATTGGAATCATCAGCAATATAATACTATTCATGTGAGATAAATACCTGAACTATGATAAGAAATCCCCTGCTGCAGAGGGGAGAGTACAGGTTAGTGATGAAATCCATGTAAGTATTGGAATGAATAAAGCCACTAAAAGTTAAAATTAATACAAAAATGCTCCTTGTGGTTTAGCATTGACTGGAAAGGCCTTATGTGCTCAAATATACACAGATGAACACATCTGCTCCAGTAACTACAGCTTAAAGTTGTAATGCTTTTTGTCTGCACATGTTTTTGGGATTACAAAGAAAAAGCGTGCTATGAGTAATTGGCTTTTTTTCTAGAAGCAAAATAGGCTTTATAATAAACAATTCTATTATGGTGTTTTGGCAAGTGAACCACACTTCATACAATAGGGATAACAGATGTTGCCGCTGCAGTCTGATCCCCAGAGATAAAACAGAAAGACAATAGTAAAGAATATTCTGATGGGATAAAAATCCAGAGATGATAAGCCAAGGTACAGAGAAAAATCTTTACAGAGCCTACCATTAGGATATGGTGTTTCACACAGGGTTAGAAAGTCAACAATAGAATAATCCATTTCTAGCACAGCAGTACTTTTCCCATGCATGACTGTTAAACAGGGTCTTCTTCCTACAGTGTCATATGACAAGCCTCCTGAGAGAATGATGAAAGGCTCCCTGGAATAAAGCAGAGGCATTTAGGATCAAGTCAGGATAACATGCTAAAAGAGACTGGGCAGGTTTTGCAACCTTATGATAAAGTTTAATGAGATATCATTAAGCAGAGATGGAGCAAAAATAATGTAGACCAGCCCTCCATGAAATATACAGCTTGGGTATGTATTTCAAATCTTATTCTAACTCTTGTTTAAGTCAGACATCTCCTCCAAACTTTTTGTTTATTTAAACAATCTTTGTGACTGCTTGGCAAGATGAGATTTTTTTAAAAAAATTTGTACAACTTTAGAGTTGTTTCATTTCTACGGAACTGCAGATTCAGATTTGCCAACAGTCCCATTTATCCATAACATAAAACAGCCCAGGAGAATCAGGAAGATTCTGTAAAGTTCCATTTACTTGCTGTACAGTAATATGACTGCCTTGGAGATGCAACTAACTGCTTGATAAGCTTCAAAGACATAAAACCTTTTAAGTAGCATCACACATTTACTCTAGACATTTTACCCATTTTCCCTCCTACCACCATGCACAAAATTCAAGAAACTACTTTGTCATACACTACTCCCAGTGCAAAATCAAATAGCTGAGTAGAGCAAAGCAAAGCAAAGCAATTTCTTCTAGTCTTGAGAAGAGATTAGAGGCTTCCCTTGAATTTTTTTAAAAAGCCTTTGCAGAAACATACTTTTAAATACATCCATATATTTCCAATATGCACATCATGGACAGTTTACTATTTCATTTATTGAAAAGCAAGATAAAGTAAATATGTTCATTTTACTAGGTATTTTCTTATTTCCTGATTGTCAAGAGTCACTCATTTTAATACTGCTTATGTTTGAAATAGGATATAACCCTTTTTAAAGAGTAGGCTGACTGTTTGTAAGTATACAGCTCAAAAAATAAATGTTACTCATTACTGACTATTGCCTGAAATTTCACATTATATTTCTGAAGGAAAAATAGGCACTCTACACATCTATCAGTTGCCTCTGATCTACTTTTATGCTCACTTTCAGTAGAAATCCTACCCTTCATTTGCATCTTCCTTGGAAGCAGCTAGTATATCAGTATCTGGAGAAAATTTCTACAGAAAAAAACCCCCCACCCTGATATGTTGTAAAAAGAGAGGTTGAAGGACCCTTTTTTTAATCTTTTCCTATAATACTATCTTTTCTATACTGTCTAAATGGCTTTCACTAGTTGGCACTTGAAACACAAATGTGAGACTAGATACACCTTAATTCTTGAAAACTGTATATTAAGGGTTTGGTTTATGCACATGCTGCAATTCATGAGTTTAAGACTTGGCTGAAATGTACTCCGTGTTTACAGCATTGAAGACAAAGCAGACTGAGATAGATAAGCTTCTAGCTTCTACAGTTATTTCACAATCCCCTTGATTTTCCAGAATGACCTGTGACTGAAGATTTGATAGGCTCAAAGAGTACAGCTGGCTGAGGAAGAGACCTCAAAGAAATGGCCATAAATCAGGCTGTGGGTCCATCAAGTTCAATATCCTGCATCCAACAGTAGCCCAGAGTGTATTTCTAGAAAAGGATTAAGTTTTCTCCGAGTCTTCATTTAATCTCAGCTCTTCGTATTAAAACTTCACACAATCTTTTATGGTCAGGTTCATGAAGTAATTTCAAGAAAGTTACACACTTGAATTTAGTCTGACATTTTTCAGGTTGTCAGTGAAGAGAAAAATACTGGTGTGGTTTCATTGTGTTGGAATGATTTATTGCAGTATTTTTTTGTCCATAGAAATCATCAGGTTTTTTTAAACAGTAATGCCGCCAGGACAATTTGTAGTAATTATCAGATTTGCAGATTCATGGAGATCAACTGACAATGACGAAGTAACAAATTTCAGTTTTTAATTTTCATATGTCACAGTGACAATTGTATGTCTGTTTCTCCTGGTTTTATTTCTCACGGTAATCAAACTGCTTTGGGCAGGCTTGCTGGAGGCTGTATCCTTTAGAAGCAAGGAATGGAAGAGCTAAGAATAGAGCACACTGATCTGTCACACAGATTTTTCACAAATGAGTCAAAGAGTAAAGCTGACTTGAGTCTGCCAGAAAGACCACTACAAGTTTGTGTATGAATTTTTTATATTTTCATGAAACCATGGATTCACCATGAACACAAACTGTGCATTTTCTAATTGAAGTGTTGTCCTTCCACTGTGATACATATTAAAAGGTTAGTGCACATCAATGTTAATAGAAATGCGTAATATAAAAGATTTACACTTTACATAATAGATGAGACTTATTCAACTTTGGGAATTGTGTTTTACCTACCTGAAACAATGGAAGACATTTGAAAAAAACAGGGTTCAGATCTTAGAGAATTGCTATGTAGCATTTTTAGCAGCTGCTCATATAGAGATTCTTTGAAACAGTTCTGTTTCAGCAGGTTTGCAAGTAAGCCCCTTACATGAATTTCCTCATCAGTTAAATATGTAAAATCACTTGGAGAATACGATGGGAAATTCACTATAAAAGGGGGCAAAGGGTCATTGAAAAAAAATTCAGAAAACACAGGATTAGGTCTTGCAATGTATGAAAACACAATACAATTGAGAGCTGAGTGGCTTACAACCCAGGAGGATGTTTCTGGTCAATTTTAGAAGTAAACTGTCAAATGTGAGCCAGCTTCTGACAATCCAGATGTGTGAGAGAATGGTATATACAGAAATCAGGTCATTGGTACCATCTGGCTTATTTTTCAAACCATGAGTAAATCTGTTGAGAAGTTAATCCTAGTATAAAGATGGAAAAGACTTCAAGAAGTAGTTTACCTTAATTCTAGAAGTTCTGAAGTAATAGTGAAGACAAAACTACGAATTCATTTTCAGAAGTGTGGTTTTAAACCAACAAGCTCACACAAGAAAATAGTACTATTCAAACTAAATAAACAGATCAACAACTTTTACTTAGTGGGACACATCATCACTAAGGCAACCTCTGGGTCCCAATTACACACAACTATCTTGCTAAGAGGCACTGTTCAGCCAGTCAATGACAGCTGCATCAGCTACCAAGACAAAACCCTTCTGGATTATGTTTTACATGGAGACTTTGGAGCTCTAATTTCTATTAGACAACAGCAATTTTACCATAATCCTAATATCAACCAGAGTAAACACTGTAAGGTACTGAACCTGCAGGGGTGGAAAGTGGCGTCAGGAAGGACTGAATCTGGAGAGGGAGGGAGTGGCATTAGGAAGCTCAAGAGCCTCTTTGGATTCACTTTAGACAGAAAAAGTATGCATAAAAGGCAATATGGGAACCATTTCAGAAAGCTTGAGAGGTAAGCTACCTTTGAAATTCAGTGCTTCACAAAAAGATGGAGTATTTTAGATGAAAAATGGCTGCAGCACAATGCCATCATGCTCTGGGATTGCAAAATCATGCCAGTTCGCACAAGGAATATACCAAGAATGTACCTTTTTCACCCCTTATTCATCAATAGTAGCCTTTCCATATATATTCTCCCAGAAATAAAGCTACAGACATACCCTTGTTGTAGGGTAAATTAATACGGGCTCTGGATACTTCACTTTTTGCACTATTTGTGGTAGGCTTAAAAACCAAACCAACCCAGCAAAAAAAACAACAGAAAACCCCACAAAGATAGAAAATAAATAGGTAGCCCATAAAACCCAGAAAAGGCCTCATGTCCTCCTGTTGTCCTGACCCCAGTTTCACAACACGGAAAACATAATGCAGGGAAAAAAAAAAAGTGAGAAGGAATTAATAAGAGCTGCAACAGTAAAAAGAATAGTGTCTATAGCCCTTAATATAGGTTGCCATCAGTTATGTTTCTTCCTTTTGGGTGGTTCTGAACCCCTTTTCTCCAAAAACAGGTTATTAGAATTAGAAGCAGTGAAAAAACCAGTTAAGATCATATGAATGAAATGTTTTCCACTGGAGGAGATACTGAAACAAACCTAGATCTTTGTGCACTCTAGATAGATAAGGGAGAAACAAAAAAGGAGTGATAGAGAGATGTTCAAAATAGAGCATGGTAATAGTGAACATTTTTTCATAATAAAGATTTGAAATATAACTTAAATATGCTTTAAATAGGATCTCTTCAATATCAGCTTTTTTGCTTTATTTTCCTCTGGGTTTTTTTTTTATTCTGTTTTTGAAGAACAGCTATAGTGAACTGCTACAAAAAAAAAGTTTATTTGATTGTTTTTGAAGAACAGCTATAGTGAACTGCTATAAAAAAAAAGTTTATTTGATATATTTCTTACATTGTTTCAGTAGCCTGAAAAAATTTGTCCTATCCAGAAATGATTCTCCTCTGTGCTACAGAAATTAAACCACAAATAAGAAATGACAGCACTTTAGATAAAAGTTTAAATCTTATCTTGCTCTTACTTAACCAATTCCAAATGATAAACAGAAAATCTAACAACATTTTAGGTACTGAAAAGGTAGTTCTGTATTGCCTTAAAATTCTTATAAGATTACAAATGAAACTGAAAATTGAAGTGCAAACTGAAGTACCCATGGCAGTAAATGAATGGAGATTTCCAGTGCACTGCTTCACCACCACAGTGCAGACTGGTGGGGTTTTACTTGTTGTGGGGTTTTTTCCCCCTCTTAATTAAAATGCAGGAAGAGTTATCAATAATTGTAGATTTAAAAGTGCACTGAAGATAGAAAACATTAGAGAAAACAGTAAATTGAAATGTATCAAAACATTCAGTTTGGATAAACACCAGAAAATGAGAGGTGCAACAGAAAAAAAAGCGCCCAACACTAGGAAAAAGTAGCCTTCCCAAACCCCCAAGAATTCTTAGAAATGATACTAAAATAAGCTCCTCTTCAAACTGCGTGAAAAGTCAACTAGTTTCCACATTGTAATACTATAATGTCACAGAACAAGCCCCAAACTAATCTTCTCCTTCAGAATGACTATTCATAAAAGAAGGCTTTTGATTGCAGAAATTGTCACTTGCTGAAGCTGAGATTTTTTGATTATCTCTCTTTAGATCAGCTTTTGATATTTTAGTTATCCTTTCAGAGAAAGGATTATGCAGACAGATGTAGACTTCTTCAAGTAAAACATGGCTTTTCAAATGATGATAGATTTTTATAAAACTGGGAGCTAGCCACAGTTTCTATTTACCTCACTTTTAACAAAAAAATAAAAATACCTAAAACCAGTGATATGAGTATATCAACACATACTATATTGCATCATTTAAGTAACCATCTTCTACAGATTTGAATGCCTGGAAAGCAAATGAAAACGGTACACAAACCCCCCAAATATAAAAGAAAACAAACAAAACAAAAAATAAAAAAAGAAGAAAAAAAATCAGCTTTTGCAAATAGCTGAACAGATTTCCATGAATATTTTATCTTTATATTGCACTTTTTACTCAAACACTTTAAAGCACTTTAGAAGCACAAATAAAAGAAATTCCATACAGTTCATGAAATCCATCAGTCCTAATTGCAGTCTTGGTAACAAAACATGCTACTCTAGATCCTGTAATTCCATCTGAGCCTCTTGGTGCAATTACTGCTTTGTTACATTCTCAATGTGCATAATTAGGCACATTTCACTGCATAAATGACTGCGCTCTACTAGAAAAACTTCTGTTAATAACATTTTAGGGGGAGGAACGTATTCAAAATTTAGAATATTCGATTTGGGCCACTATTTATCAAAGTTCAATTTATCACGTCTGTGTTTTGGTGTCTTCTATGCTTTATCAGCCTTTTTTTTCTTTAGAGCTCTCAAAAAATTGAGCAAAAATGCACACAACTTTTAGTAGCATGAAAGAAGCATGTAGATAATGCATTAGCAGCATCTTTGGCTTGTATACAGTAATTCATTCATACAAGTTTTTGTAGTTTATTCATCAACATCTGATTTATCAAAACTAAAACAAAGCTGTATCATCAGAATACGCGTCCCAACAACCGGGAAACAAAGTCCATTCCCAGAGTGGTGCACTATTACATATGCTCATGTTGCATCCAAAACAAGTCTTACCCAGCTCTAGTTGTTTTATATTCCACCTTAAGGATAGGTTTGCAGGGTTCTGGCTTCTTTCCATCCTTCAGCTGCTTTCCTAAAGTAATGATTTTCCTGTGTTAATCTTGCAGGTCCGCAACATTATGGCAAGTAATGAAATTCACTGTGCAGCTTGAGAAGTACAACATTCATGCAAACATATATTCAACAACTTTGACAGTTATAGAGTATGCCTTGGAATAATACAATAAAAAATTTGTTAAAGCTCTCAACACACCAACTTAGAATGTTTAGAAAAAAACAACTCTAAACCTGACTGCTGTAAAATATTTGTTTTCAAACACATAATCCTCCCCTAAACTGCTGTTTTAAGCAGCACTAGGAGATTTAAAATTTATGTTGTGGCTACCCTTTTGCAATTACAATTGGCCAGCTTGCAAAGAAAGTGAGGTTTATACTGAGTATTATCCTTCAGGGCTAAGAGTTCAACTGAGCTTGTAAAGCCCGCTCTCCCTCAACTGTTCAATTATCCTCACTGATACATTGACACTTAAGAATCTAAAGTAAATAAGTTGCTAAGACATGACATAGAGACATGAACACCACAAAAGCCTGCCATTTGTGTAGAACTTATTTGGAGAGCAGCAGCATATTTCACAGAAGAACAACATGTAATGTCAATTTCCTAGATTAACATTAATGCAAGACCTCTCAGAAGTGGGAGCACCTTACCAGATGCTTGTCTTACTCTGTTACAAACCTTTCAGAGAATTTATGTGGTAATCTACAAATTTATACATAAAACAGGTGCTTGCTTATATGCATTTTAAACAATATATGGGATTGTAATGTCAAGCAAAAAGCAAGCCCTGCAAAATGTGCATTAGTTAACTTTGAGATCAGTGCCATTGTGTGAAAGGCAAGCTTAAAGTCTAGAGATTCAGAGAAAGCTGCACTAATTTGGCTTCTTATTTCATAAAGATTTTTCTTTTTCAAGTGAAATCTATGAGAAACTGGTATGACAGAGAAAGTTTTTTTACTGCATTGAAAGTGGACTTTTAATACTTGTTTTTTTGCAAACCACACTTCCATTAAAAACAAGTTTTCTATGTTTTAAGAGCTGTCGAGCGCAGTGAGTATCCATTTTCATCTTACCATGTGGAGTGATTGTCTGGAATGGTTTGGTAGGAGATTTTACATTCCATATGGTCAAGGTACCATCTGAGTGACTACAAATGAATTGTTTTCCTTCATGATGCCAAGCCACGGAGTGGATAGCCTACGCAAGAAAAAGCAGAACAGCGTAAGTCGTGCATCTTATTATCATTTTATTCTTACACCTTCCTCAATGACATTAAACAGCAGAAGCCAATTAGAGAAATTACTAATTAAATAATACCTATCTTGTTATGTCCTAATTTACCCACAGCAAGTTTTCTGTATGTAAGTAGTACTTCCAGATACACTTTATCCATCAAAAATACTTTCTTCACTGTAGTGACACGTTTAGGGGAAAGGGGGGAAGTCCATCCTCTTCAGCATAGTATTGATGTGTCTTTCCATGAAGGGTAGCATGAAGAGAATAACTGGAAGCACTTATTTAAGCTTTTCTAACCAAAACTTTTCACTGTTGGGAAAAACATACTGTCCATACAAAAAAAATGGGATGAGATTATTAAGTTCAAGTATTACATATCGTTTTGAGATGTCTACGTGGATGCGCACAAGAGGTAAGCATTGGCTCAAAACTTCCATAAAACGAGAATTGAAGTAAGAAGCATTTTTTGAAATTATGGTGATGAAAGCAAAGCATTGGCCTGGATGCTCTAATATTGCAATGGCAGCTTTGAAGTTCAGGAAAGCGTGGGAATCTACTAGTAAATCTTTCCATAAATAAAAAATCATGTCTATATTCCTAAAATTAGGAATGGAAGGATTACACCATGTGACATGAAATCTGCAGAAAACAGATAAATGAATAAAAAAAATCTAGGTGCTGTCTTAAGGCAAGAGGAAAGTAAACAATGATGCAAAGAATAAAACTAAGGCAAAAATATTAACTAGCAGGAAAAGATTGGTGCCATTTCTGTTTCCAGCATCTCTGTTAGTACTTGGAGACATTATGAAACCATTAGGTGATGTTCAAGGGAATTTTAGTTATAGCATGAAAATATCAGCAAACAATGAAACCTCAAAATATTTCCCTACTACCCAGAATGTGCAAAAGGAGCTATTAACTGCAAGAAACATGGAACTTTGGTATTACTGTAAATGTAGATTTTGTCATAAAGACATTACTCTGGGTAAACTAGAAAAGCAGATGCTGAAAAAGTGAAAGCTGATGGGCTTCACAATACCATCTTTTGAGTGGATACCTTCAGCAGTGACTCTGTCTGTAAGCAGGGCTTACACTCACTCCAGCTCTTCAGGGACCTAGGGATTTCCTCTGTGAGGAAACCTGGTGGTGTGAGCAGTAGAGAATTGCAACCAGCAAGGAAAGCTTAAGCAGAAATCACTGGGTGAAGAGCACATCTCAAGACAGATCCAAGTGAGTTTTGCTCAAACTGATTATACACAGATCAGGTTTTCACATTTCATGAAGTTATATAGAGAGACAAGACAGTTTCCAGAAAACTGATTGGGAGAATCCAGAGCTTAAACAACAGAGGAAAATGGCTATACTACATGAGCCTAGAGTCTCTGACAATAATTTCTCCAATTTAAATTAATAGAAGACTGGATATATGTAAACTACAGATTAAGTTTGGCATTTCTTAGTGGAATTTAATATTGTTCCCTATGTGTTGTGGAATCACTACAGAATTTGTTAGACTCTGTGTACCAGTATCACATCTACACATGTAGCTCAGAAACCTACATGCTTCACGTGATGTTTCCTAGTGTCCAAGTGAAATAGTCTTGCTCATTCAGTCAAATAAATTTTTATTTAGTAACAAATGGTATTGTAAAAGAAATCTTGCATAAATATTGAAAATTTGTTTTTATATACCAACATTATACCAAATAAAGCAAGGGGTCAACAAGTTTGAGAGTGCAGACTCTACTAGCAAAGAGAAAGTTGCATTTTAATAAGCTCTTGTCACTGAGAAAATAAATGTCTACAGCATGCTTAGCAATACAATATAATCAGTACATTTTACATAATCTCCCATAAGAAGTCTAACCCTGACAACAGTAGGCAGTTCATAGTGTAAATAGAACAGCTTGATCCACATTTATGTAGAAATACGTCTTAAGAACCAGTAAGTAAGCAAGTTTTATAGAAGGAAGGAAGAATCTGAGAAATGATCGCTTCCTTTTCTTAAAAAAAATGTCAAGAGGAGGAAAATGCAACAACCTATTACTGTTGAAACAGCACTAATCCTTAAAAAGATCTGAGCACAAAGGAGAAGGATGACTGCTCTCACTTTCTGGAGGGAACATGGAGGGATGAAAAAAAATCTCTGAAAGAGAACAATGAGCCTTTTGGCTTTAGGGCTATTCACTGTCTAGTTTTAGCCTCTTTAGAGTCTCTTGTTATATTTAGTAGTCCAGCTAAATATTTCTTAAAATGTAACTAAAATACATGATTTATGTTTTTTGAAATACTCCAACTAATGATCCTGTGAGCTGGGTATGATAAACTTTTATCCTTTGCTATCACACTATTCAGAAATTCTTGTGAGCCTAAAAAATAAAACCAACTCTGCAAGTAGCTCCAGCACTATCTCAAGGTACACAACAAGCTGGCCTAGTGACAAGACAACTATAATGGAAAAAAGTACAATAACCTTAAGTAGTACTAGTTAGCTGATAGCACTAGTTGTTGACTAGAAACAGTCTCAATCACCAAAAAAACCCTGATATCTGAAAAATCATCTCAACACACAAAAGCAAAAAAGTTCTGACATTTTTTCTAGGGTTAATATTAGTGCTGGAATTTGAAGGAGAGCATAAAATAGAAAAATCAAGCAGAATCCACAAAGACTGCAAATCTATGCAAATCTTCTAAGACACTAAAGAGCCCCTAGGAGTAATATATTTTTATTCCAATATTCTACACAAAACTTACCGATGCAGAATAAAACTCTCAGTTTTAATCTTAACTCTCATCATGATTAAACTTCCCATTTTCTTTTTGGTACCATAGTACAGCAGAATGCTTATATCAGCTGGTGCAGATTTAACTGTCTCTCAAATATTTGCTGGTCATATGTGACCAGAAAGTAACCCCTTATAACAAGATCATACCCAAGTATCACAGAGGACTGTTGCTATATTTAAGGCACAGGGCATTTGTATCCATAAGTAGAGTTGTCCGCACAGGTAAATCAAGTCCTGACCTCACTACCACTCTGAGTCCTTCCATTTACAAACATGAACCAAATACAGGGAAACTTTACAGGAACTTACACAGAGAGAAATCTAATAAAAAAGCAACCAACTTTATCTAGATAAATCTTTACATTTAATTAATTACAACTAAAGGTTTCTTATTAGAAGTATTCCTACTACCCCCTTCACTTTAATTCAAATTTAAGGTACCTGTTCTGGACTCTAAGGAAGTTTGTTTCAAAACTTTGAGATAGTTATGTATTTTATGGGGGGTGGGGAATTGAATCTTACTTTTTTGAATAACAGCACAATAGTTCTGTTCTGGCACATATGCCAAAACTTTATTAGAAATTGTAGAAACTATCCCTGAGTTTTACGTGGAGACAGGCTGTACACAAACACAAAATCAATTCACCATCTGTTCCAGGAAGATTATCCCATGTGGAAAAATTACTGCTGTGCTGCGTGCAAAGAAGGTGAACATACCCTATTTTAAGAAGGAAACATTCTTGCAGCAACTGCAGCAGTTAACTGAGGGAGACTTACATAGGACTGTAAAATGCAATCACAAATAAACAGAAAAAGTCTGAGGAACAAAATTAAAAGCATTTATATGCAAGTCTCCTACAGAAATATCTTAAGTAGATCACTAGCTTTTCAAGATATTAATGCATATTTAAGAATATTTATTAAATTTATTTTTACTGCTGCTGTAGGTTGTCAGTATCCCTAGAAATTACTATTAGTTCTTGGGTTTTTTTAGAGGTACAGAAATTAATAATTTAAATGCAGCCTTACAATTTAAGAGACAAGTTCACCAATGAAGACTCAAGTTTTGATGGTATTTTTCCACCAAGAGAATTTAGCTGTTTCAATTCATTAAATACTGATACAAAAAAATCCCATTCTTTTAAATTCCTACAGGCTTATTTTACCCCTACAGCTGATTACAGGCATAAGATAGTTGGAACAGTTTGAGACCACTCTTCTCATCTGTCATGGTTTAACCCCAGCCAGCAGCCAGGCACCACACAGCTGCTCATTCACCAGTAGGATGTGGGGGAGAATCAGACAAAATGTACAGCTCATGGGTTGAAGTAAGAACAGTTTAATAATTGAAATAAAAAGAACTACTCGGCTCAACTAAAACATCAGTGTGTTATCAAAGTTATTCATAGAGAATCCAAACGCAGAGCACTGTGCCAGCTACTAGAAAGAAAATTAAACCTATTCCAGCCAAAACCAGAACAGTACACGAAGGATTTCACACAATGAAAATACAAAAGTTATTAATTTAAGCAGTCTACCCTGTTTTCAAGAGAATTTTTCTAATCCAGTTTTCTAACACCAAATTTAGACCACTGCAAATATGGAATGCACCAGAGACATTGATAAGTCCTTTCATAACTCTTTGGATTTCTCAAAGATCCTTTACTCTCTTGTGACATTAATTGAGCTTGAAATATACTGTGCATGACTGGCAAAGTCCATGATTAGTTATTCTGCAAACCCAAATGGTTATTTACCCTATCCTATCCAGATTTCACAGTCTTATTATGACAGTCCTTTAATTTCCATGGACATGGGCAGCACTTAGCTTAAACGTGAATGGATGATGACACTGACTCCTTTTCTACAGGTTCACCAAAATATAAAAAGAAAGTATTTTAAAACTTGGGAGTACCTATGCTAACTCTCTTGTCAACAACCTAAGGAAGGGAAAAAATGCTGCAAAAGAAAGAAAACAAACAAAAAAAATGTAGCTACTGAGACTTAAATGACAATACCTCATAAAGATTGTTTCAATGAAATGAAATACGCTGACACACTTCGGTTTCTGGCAAGTCACATACCAGGGCTGTTTCTCTTTCCCCTGTCCTCCTAATTCCACAAGCTACTTTGACATGTTTTTAATGCTCTAAAATAATCTCTTACAGTCAACCATGTACCAGAACACAGAGTCTAAAAATAGTAATCTATAATGCATTATAGTTAATGCTGTCAAAGCTTACTTGACATCAGAACAAACAAAATATTACTTGAAGAAGGGACTTGATTATAAAACAAGCTTTAGTTTTCAGAAGTTACAGTTGAGGGATTTGGAGGGGTTTTTTAGGAAAAAACTAATAGTTGAGAAATTTGTTTCATTTCTTTCATGAACATATGGGTTGGGAAATGACTGCAATATAAACTGTATTTCACATAACAAATGCACAGCTTACTTTCCTTAAATCCCCAAAGTCTACATATAAAAGGCTTAAGAATAGTGCAAAAGGAATTTAGTCTTACTTTTTCATTGAGCCTGCCCAAGACAAAAAGGATGTTTTGAGTAAAGGGTTTCAAAGAAATATCCTAAACAAAAGTTAATTCACAGCTGCAGTTTCACTATGTACAAATAATTTCCTCCAAATTCTCTGAAAAAGAATGTTACATTTGTGCATTATTCTAACTAATTCTAAATATTCGAAATATTACTGTTATAATAAAAAAGATACACTACTTTAAGTTCAGGATTTAATTCATAATATAGAAAGAGCACGTACAAATTTTAACTAAATTCTCTGAATTTTCCTGTAACTAGAATGTTATGGAGGGAAGAATATGACAGCAACCAGCACTAACCCTAATCATGACCTAGAGCTGCATCCCCCAGCCATGGTAAATGTTACCCACCTGCTCCTGTCCTTGGAATGAGTGTCCTAGTGCTGCAGCTATTAGACCAGGATGCTGGGAAGGCACACATGTTCAGACAGAAAGCAAGCGTGGACAGTGTTCCATTAACCTGGCTTTCAGGCAACAAATGAGACTGCCCTACCACACCATGGGAATTTGCTTCAAGAAAGCCTCCTAAAGGTCAGGCTATTTGAAATGAAACCAAGCAGGAAGCTACAAAACCATATAATTGCATTCAACTTCTTCCCTCAGGAAATAACAGGTATCTTTCCACAAACCTCTGGACACACAGGGATTTTGACCCTCATTATGATCTTCCTCTGCTCAGGAACAAAGGATGACATTTGGATACCTGCACACATCTGAAGTTTTGAGTTAAGAAAGTTGCATCAAATGATGGTGAGAGACTGCACAGACCTTCAAGCTACATGCTCTAAGAATAACATCAGCTACAAAGGGATGAGAGAGGAGGAAACCAGCCCAACAGCAAAGTTTCTAGCAAACATTCTTTATGGTATCAGCATCCTGGCCACCCTGCTCATGATGCCTGAGGAAGCCTAGCCACCCCCTAAGATGGCAAGTGTGACAAGATTGGACTAAGTAGCTCACTTCTTACTGGTTGTCAACTCCACATTCAGAAGAGCTCTCATCAAGAACAAGCAGAGAACCAATGGTATAAATCCTGAGGCTTAAAATCCTGATCCTGCTACAGGGCAGAATGTCACATTCATTACCCTCCATGAGAGAAGAGGTGAAGCATGTTGTGACATTAGATGCTTCCTGTCCCTTAAGGGTAGGTTGGCACACATGTTCATGATGGAATACAGCCCTTATAGTCAGTGCATAAAAAGCTCTCTGACAATGCCATGAAAACCAACAAGAAACTAGCTAGAAAGATTCTGTGCACAGAAATATCCAAATTTATGCAGTTTTTTAGCAGGAAACAAAATGGCAAAGAACTTTATTTGCTCTGCATCACACTAGCCAGAGACAGAGGAGATCTCCTGAGACAAGGCACTGTTCCACTGTTCCTCTCTGAGTCTTCTGTGTGCACACCCTCGTGAGCAAGGAAACCACTACATTACCAGTTCATCATTTTTTTTCTCTTCCCTTCCTAACCATTCCCAAGTTATGATAAGAACATTTCTTTGCCAAGGGTCTGACCTGAGGTATTTCATTACCTCTTCTGCAACAAAAAAACCCAGACTGAATGCCTAGATGCATTCACTTCTAAATCCTAAAGAAAATCAAAGATATAACATCTGAACTATTCATTGATCTCTGCAGCCTCTCAAGTCAGAATTGGTTCCAAAAAGTATTGGGACAGATATTTAGTCAATTTTTAAATAAATGGACCATAAAAAAAAACAACAACAAAGAAAAAAACCCAAACGAGAATAAGCAGCATGGTGTCTACCTTTAAGTGTCTAGAAACTGCAACAAAATTTTAATAAAGAACAGAGTTAACTGACATATGGATGAGTATAACATACCAGCTAGAAGCAGTCAACATGCTTTTTGTGAGAGGTAATTACAGTCAAACAAACCTCCAAGAATGGTATCAGGCACGTGGCTCATGGAAACGCCACTTAAACTGTCTACACAATTTTCAAAGTCCTTCAACAGTGTATCTCAAAGGAAGCTAAAACTAAACAGACTAGATATTTTTGAACAAATAAATAACTGGTTAAGGAAGTAACACAATGTGGAATAAAGACAGGATGGGACCAACTGATTAGTTCATGGATGAAGCTAAATGGTAGAGACCCTCAGGGATCTATACCACTCAGTTTGCCCATAAGCAACTTGGAAAACTATAGAACAATACTAAGATGGTAGAGTCTGCTGACAGTACCAAACCACATTCAAAGTAAAAATCATAATTTTAGTGAAAAACTGCAGAAAGACTTAAATTTTTACTGTCCAACTATGTCAATGCAAAATGATGCCTAAATGTCAGGACTTTGACCTGACAAGTAACACCTGAAGAATAAGTCTCTAGTTTTATAGTGGGTTGCTCCAAGGAAGCATCTGCTTTATGCTTGCAGCGTCAAAAGGCTAATCCAATACCAAGATCAAGAGAAAAAGAAAATAAGACCAAAGATAATTATTCCACATGATAAATCCAGTGTGCCCACATCTTCATATATACTATGCTGCTGTGCTTCTGTTTTATAAAACAAAGCTAAAATAGAATGGTTAAAAACCAAGTATGAAGAACACAGTGAGTAAGAGGTATAGGAAGAAAAAGATGATGAAGACATGAGTAAATTTATGAAAAACAATTACAAGGGGAATTAATTAGGTTCATGCAATGAAAATGGAAGAGAGAAAAATTGTTCTCTGGATAACATACTTTGGGGCTTATACGGACATTTCTGATGATCTAAGGCTTAGACTACTTCAGAAACTCCCCCTCCAAGCAACCTCTTGATTGGTAGAATACACACAAGTACAAGTACTGAGCCAGAACTGCCATCAAAAAAACTTAACAACCCCATCCCCTTCCCCCCCCCCAAAAAAAACCTAAAGCTGGTACTGAACAATGACAAAGCCATTTCACAATCAACAAAATGTAATTGAGACCAATTTTATATTATTTTAAATGAAATACATCAACTTGCATATTCTGCCAAATGATTTTTTCTCAATCTTAGTCCTTCAAAAAGTCTTTTCTCTCAAGAATCAAGTTTTAAAGAAATGAATGCCACTTAATGCTATTTTTTTTAAACTTCCTCCAGTCTTATTCCAAAGAATTGATCTTGATCTTATTCTACAGAGAAAAGGTGTTTAGGGAAAAGTGGTAGCGAGACTATTTATTTAGTGGTTTCTTCCCCTGCCCCTTCCTCTCGCAGCTCTCAGAATACGTGAGAGATTCCAAATTACAGAAATTGCTAAACCATCTTGTTTCAATGTAAGCCCTTAACAAAGATCTAAAAGCTTAGTAAAGAAATCCAATCCATGTCACCATTCATTACTTCACAAACTCAGTGAAGTTATTTGGTCTGAAGTTTATTATCCAAGCCCTACTGCTCTTTTAGAGACAATTTCCAGTACTTGCAATTTCAAAGAGACCTACTTATTGATCCACCGGTCACAGAAGCAGGAGATTAAAAAATAATAAAAATCACTATTAGAGTAGTGAATTATATCCTCAGAAAAAGCAATGCAGATGAAAAATGTTACCTCATCATGTGTATATCTGTAATCTGCCTTCTTTGACTTCAGGTCCCATAATACCACCGTTCCAGATTCAAAGCCAATCAGAAGCTGCATTAATAAGAAGATGGATTAATTCTTTATATGGAAAAGCAAAATGGTATCATTTGCAATGCCTGAAGTTCTTGTCCCAAAAGATATGCAGCAAAATACTACATGTAGTAACTGCAAGTAGTTATAAAAAACAAAAATTAAAGAGGTGAAGGCCTCAGTGTTAGAAAAGTTTACTTTGTACTTATTCTCCTCGTGTTCCAGAAAACATAATGGAGATTCATGCAAAATCAGAAAAAAATGAAAGCATTCTTCTGAAGATTCCTTGGAAATCGTTTTGAGTTCCAGAAAGACTAACATTAAACCTTGCTATGTGTATTCCATCCTGAGTAAAAATGAGGAATGTTGAAATAGAGAACTTTATTGGGTATTAGCCTCACTGGAATTAATTCTGTTTAAATTTGCTGGAAGAATACAATATTCCCCCTGAAGTTCTCAGTAAGAGCTCATTGTCTATAAAGAAATTATGTACTGTGAGCTTTCTCCAGATGTTAATCACGATTGAGATAACTGGCTGAAGGAACACCAGAAACATTATTTGTTCATAGGAGGAAAGCTAGATAAATTAAACTAGATAATTTCCCAAATAATCTTTTTGCAAGAAGCAAGATTAAGCCTTTTCTGCAGGGAGTGAAGACTCAAATTGCTCTTAGTACTTGGTCTAACACACTGCTGAGTATCCAAGTGTTTTGCTCTCCTATCTTAAGTGCTACTACTCTTAATGGAAAAAAACCGAACCCCAAGGCCAGCATAAGGCAGTAGTAACAATCTATTGCCACACCCAGAGGTTTTGCCTGGACAGTCTTTCCAGCATGTTCAGTTGTTTCCAGTACAAAAATAACAGATCTCCTACAAGCTTACAGAAAATATTTCATCTCTTTCAGTGCTATACAGCACTAAAATACCATAAATATTAGTTATGTTTGATCTAGTAAAAGTGAATATTCAATTTTCCCATTAACGTTATGTATACTATTATTTTAAATTATCTTGTCTATCATATGCCATATATTTTTTTTCTATTTTAACTTAAAACATTAGAAAAAACCACTATGATTAGAAAGTTAAAAGCATGAACAAATTTTAAAAGTGAGTACACAGGGGGTTTTTGCAACTGCACAGGGTTTTTTTCAGCAATGTTTTTCTTATGAGAAATAAGAAAATGTAAGGTCGGATTTCAAAACAACGATTAATAGCCTGACCAATAAAACCAGTAATTTTTAAACTTTAATTGACAATAATTAGATGTGGGGTGGAATACATAAAAATAAATTGATCATTTGTGTTTTATGAAATTCAATAGCTTCATATTCTAGAGCCCATAAGCCTGGAATGTGATTCAAACCTAATTCTACAGAGAAACACATCAGTTATGCACTTACTGCAGTGAGCTTCGCACTAATGAAAAAACCTCTACTCATTAAATTCCCTGCTGGACTGAAACCTCAGGTGTTCAGGATACAAGCGGATAACTAGCTAAAACTTTCAAACCATTGCTAAGACAACAGGATCATTCCCTCTCTACAATTTAATCTACTACTGACATGAAAAACACAAAGTAGACAAAAAATATTTCTCCTGCATGCCTATGTACAACACTAGTCAGCAAAATGGTATGTCACAGGACAAAGACTCTGGTCTTGCAAGGGCTTCAAGAACATGCACTGTAAAACCTTTTGTCAAGATGTACAGATGATTATTATGATTGTTAACACTATCTCATAAGAATGAAAAGGCAAGTCTAATACACAGATCTTTCTCACATATTTTGGTTTACTTTTCTGAAATATCTTGTTGCTCTGCAGGCCAGTTTCATTAGCACACAGCACCTAGTGATTATAATAAATTGCCTAAAATGTGAATATGAGTTAGATGTCAAATTCCACAAAACCCCTGTCTCAGATTAGTTAATCTAAAGACAAAGGACATGGTATTTTATATAAATATGCCGTTTCACAACTTTAAAATGTTTATTTATATAACATCCAAGAGCATGATAAAGTGTAATTAATTTCCATCACACTTTCAGCACTCTAGTTAGGACTGGCGGGTTTTTTTTGGAACATCGTAATTTTTATCACCATAAGTAAAATTCTTTGCTTTTATTTCCAGAAGTTTTGCAGCTAAGAATTTTCATGTGTGTTTTCAAATGTTTCTGATTACAAGATTAATTATTCCAGTCCTGTGCCCTGCAGTCATGTCTGTACCTTGCCTTGTATTACTTTCAGGGCCTAAAACCTTCATTGTCCTCATATACTTAATCCTTCCTTAAATAGCAGTGGTATCTATACTTTAAAAAAGTCTTGCCTTGAAAATAATGTATTGAAGAGTCTTTAAACACATCCTACCTTTCCTTCGTCCATTGGATTGTCACTAATGTGGACAACAGGTCCTGGGTGAGATTTGGATGACCTAAAAAAGAAATATTTCCATTTAAAAAGATTTTCACCTGCCCTAAATGGCATCTCAGAATGATTGGAAGTAATACAGATTCTGCAGATACAGACTCCATGCAAGCAAGTTGTGACAATTCAAAATGGAGTTACTTTTATCTTCAAGCCCATAAATGCTGTGTCTATTTGTAGACACTTAGTTTCTGTCTTAAGGAAAGACTTATTTACTGCCTATCAACAAAAAAAATTACCATTAGCTTTAAAAATTTTATCTTAACATCTGTTGTTACAAAATTGACACTGTTGGATAAAATTTTGACTTTTACACTGGAAAACAGGCTTTGCCATTATTAATAAGCTGCTCAAGACAGCCATTGTTACAATGGATTACAGAATTAACTGTACAATTACACAGAATTAACATTTTATGTTGACTTCTTGATATTGAAGAAGATCTAATTGATCTTGAAGAAGATTTAATCTTCTGGTAAAGAGCTGTGTTTGCTTCAGCACCCTTTGGCAAGTGATGGACTTAGTGTAATTTTGAAAGTACACGTACTGGGAACAAAACATCAGCACAGGAAGAGCAGCACACAACTACATCTTTTCCCCCACAAACCACTAGATTTGTACATACCATTGTAACATTTAAAAAAGGAGAAGAAATTACAATAGCTATAAAATGTATTTTGCTCTTGGAATAGACTTATTTAAATTTGCATTTCAGAAAGTAATTTTCAATTTAGAATACATCAGCCCTCTTAAAAAACGCCTATCTTTACACTTTGGTCTTTAATCCCAAACTGTAGAAGTGACATGTCTGTCCAAGTACAAGCCACACCATATTTTAATGTATATTATTTTTTCTTCTATTTTATCCCCACACACAGTGACTTTTACATATATTTCTATATTGTCTATTTTGTCTATTTCCATGTCTATCCTAAGAACTATGATAAAATACTGCTAACAGGCAGAAATATATTAACATCAGCACTTCACATTCATGAAAATAAAAAGTATCTACAAGACTATGTACTTTGACAGTGTACGTAGTGCAGTAAGATAAATATGGAGGCCACTCTAGACAACAATGATATTCCTGCAACTGATGTTAACATCTGGGACACTTCTGTTCCCTCCCCTCCACAGAAAACACTTGGTTAGACTCACAGTTCAATGGCTTTATTCCACATGATGACATAGCCTGAGAGAGTAAATGATTCCACATTGACAATGTGAATGTTTCCTCTTTCGGTGCCCACATACAGCCATTTACTTTGGAAAGGCAGATGACAAAATGTTATCCTGAAAGAGAAAGCCACAAAAAAGAAATTAAAGAAATGTCTTTTTGATATCCTACACTGCAAGGTCTATGCTGCCAAAAGGTAGAAATAAGGCAGCAGGCAAACAGAAAGATATAAGACAAGTTTGAGGTGAAGTAGAAAAGCCAGTACATGACCAAAGTAAGATATGAACAGACAATGTAGAACCTCAGCCTAAACAAAAAAATAGAAAGCAAGGTATTCTAAAACTCATGAATCATTCCAATAAAAAAAAAAATTACAGTCACCTTTAAAAATTATCATATTGAATGTGTTTGATCAAGATTGCTGTCACATCAAACTTAAAACACAATACTCCTATAGTCTATAAATCTCCCTTTAGAATCTATCTACCTTCCAGTCTTAAAGAACAAAGGATTTTAGAAGTTGTCATATGCAGATAAAGCTAGTTTCAAGTAAGGAGACAAAGACAAAAGATACAACTCAAGAAAAGTAAATTTACATTTAATCCAAATTAACCCCTAAAGAGCAAACCTTAGAACAATCCTAAAGAATTATAAAAGTCATTTTAAAAGTAGTTTAAATTTCAGGCTGTTACTTTACTTCTATCATGTCTTAATTTTCTGCCTACAGTTTTTTCTTCTGCTAGGAGACTCAACAGCTAACAACTGTATGTACCAGCAGAGGACTCCCCGTTGACGGTAGCTCCAGCACAAATAGCAGCATTTGAAAACCTGATTATTTCTGCCCCCTTGGGTCCTGATTATTGTTGACTATTTCTTCAAGATAAGGGAATAATGTCTGTGCAAACTGACAGAATGCTAACTCGAAATTGGAGTCTAGAAACTTTCTGGAAACTCTAAACCATTTTAATCCGACAGGGTCTGAAATTGAAAGAAATGGCCAAATTACTTAGCTATCAAACTCGGGGTTTCAGAAATGCTTCAGTGATAAGGTAAAACAATTATGCAACGAGAATTTGTTCTGTCGGCTCTAATCCTTAGCTTTACAATTTTTTTTGTTCTTGTTTTCTCCCAATTGGGTTGCTCATTGCCAAATCCACGCATGACTTCACAAGCCTGTTAAGTATTTATGCAAAGAACTGCTTTAGATCCTTTGCATTAGATGCTGTATATGCACACCAACTTGAGCTGAAAGGAAAGGCTAACAGCAGCCAAGAGAGAAATTGCTGTGGCTGAAGAGATGTTAATTTGCACTCAGGTTTCAAAAGTTAAGGCTTCTGTAGTGATACTACCTGGATTCAGAAATGTACCATATTCTGGGGGTTTTTTCACTTATTTCTTCCTAATTAGGAAACGCACTTTGCTCAAGCAAATATTTCATCTGTCTTCTTTCCAACTCAATTTCTTGTCCTTGAATATTTATGCTAAAAGGCTGAACTAATTTTTTTCACTGATGTTTGACAGAAAAAAAATACTATACGCATGACTTAAAATGCTCTTCCAACCCACTGAACTTATGGAGGTTGTAACACATTTAACTAAGCACACTAATCTACAACACCACAAGTTGAAGACTTGTGTTTCCCCAACATCCTTGAAAAAAAATATTTTAATGGGAGCTAAATCACATACATTGGTACACATTCTTCCCAGGCAGGCAGTTGCTGTGTATAAAGAAACAGCATAAACATAAACCTTCACCACTCTGCAACACCACAGCGGCTTTTTGTGCCAGCACTCCACATGCCAGAAGCAGCTGGCAACCAGATCAGTTGGATCCAAAATCACAGCCTAGCAGCCAGAAAAAATAATCAGTAGCGGGGTTGTAGGCTTGTCTTGATTAGCAAGTTAATATTGTTAATTACAATTGTCCAACACCGTCGTTATGAAAACCAATCTATTTCACATCATTTAAAGTGGGCAAAAATAAAAGTTGGGATTTCAGCTTTGACTACTATAGCACAAGGGTAACATTTAAAGAAGTGCCCAGCTCCTCAATATTCTTGATACTCTTCTTGAATATGCAGGCATATTCAATTTACTGTCTTCTTTATGCAACTGAGATTAATTTTGTCAAGAGTTAGCAAACAATGAAGTGATTCCATGACAATAGTAAAAGAACAGAACAAGTAGCTTCACAAAATATTTACAAACTCTCGAAGGCAGGAGGTTGAAAAGTCTTCAAAATTGCAAGGTATAGCCACATAACAGAGTTCCTAACCTTATTCTTCAAAGTATTTTACCATTCTTCTACAATTAGTCTTGTATGATTGTTTTATACACTAAAAATATTCTAGATCTTTTATTTCACAGGACAACTAGTTAAATCCAAAAGGAATGGCATGCTGATCCTCCTGTAAGAACCAACATTTCTCCCTGAATGTAGTAAATGTTACTCCATTTGCAAATAAAAAATATGTTTACTATTTTTTATTTTCTTAATAGAAAAACTATGTCTTCCAACTTTCAGAAACTCAACTATATTTTGACTGAATGACTTATTTCAGATAACTGCATTTAACAATTTACAGAAAAATATTTCCAACATTGAAGTTCATGCACTTCACAAGAAGCTTCTCCCCTCACTGATTAAGGCTTCACCTTAAACTATGTGTATTTTAAACAACCTTAGAAGTGTTACAGCGCTCTTAAAAAATCACTGAAGCTATGACTATCTGAATGGCTAGCAGCCTTGTTTGCTCTGCTGAGAATTGGACTGATGATTGAAGAGATTCAAACTCCTTTTGGAGGATGGAAACAAAAGGTTAGAGTCTTCTTGGTAGTGATGCAATACTTGCTTATTTGACACTTGGCCATGGACAGCTTTTGGTTTTTTTCTGAAAAAAAGGAGATTTTTCTTTCAGAAACCTATCTTTTTGCCACAAGATTAGAATATACTTCATCCATAATGTACTTTAGGATCAACAGAAGCAGAATTGGCCATATAATGCTCTAGCCATTTCTACAACTCGAGCACTCTTCCCCCTCTCTCCCTACCCACAAATGGATATATATATAAAAGCGGAAAATATAATCAGTTGTTTGGAACACATCAAAAAGACTACAGATGAAAAAAATTTATACTAGTCTTTCTTGCACACAAACCCCAACTGCCTGAAAACAATGTAGCAGTCAAAAGCAGACTACCACACTTTTCTCCTGTTGCAAGACATTCTGCCCAAAAATACTAAAATAGAAGCATCTATGATTTAAAGTAGTCCAGTTTTGTGCATCTAAAGAGACAGTCTGGGATTGTCTGAGCCAGCAGCCACAGAAAGCAGGCTTTTGCAGGCAGTTCTCTCATGGCACAACAGATTCCTCGTGTTGTCTCCAAGGCAATTTCAGCTCCCTCAGTAAGTGTAGTACATTTTGTGAAACATACCAAACTTTTAGCATAAACCAGTACTGGGCACAGCATGTCATTTCAAATATTTCACTTGCCCATATCTTCACAAAGAAAAAGATCCCTTTATAGAAAAAAAAATGCCTTAAGGAGATTTATTTTTTCAATGTGAAATCTACAGTAAGATTTTAGTATAAACTAACATCATCACTAAAATGAGGTACAGTTATACAACCCCAAAGCAGTCAGGGTAGTTTTAGATTTTGTGCTTACAGTAAATTACAGATACAGGAGAATTTTTCTCTTTACCCCATACATATTTGCAAAGCTACTCCTTTCCCACCCCTCAAAAAAAAAAATACAAAACCGAAATTTTTCTTTCTTGCAAAGTGAATTTATAAGAGTTGAACTAATAGTTCAATAAAAGAAAAATTATATACAGAGAAGCAAGTGACACACCCACAGAGGAAAACAATAATAAAATATTTACCGTTCTTACACTAATTAAAATATAATTTAGGATATTGCTTATGGGAGAGTCTTAGCAACGATAGGAGAATCTTCAATAAGTGGTTTGTAAACCTGCTGAAAGGATTCCCTTTCTGAACTGCAGAGCATGTATCTTTTCTTATAATCTGTCAAAGCTATTAAAAAAATCTTAATTGTTGCTGTTTCACAACATATATCAAAACAATTAATATAGTAAGTGATAATACTCCCTACAGGAATTTAATTACAGTAATATTAAAGAAGACAACATACTAAATTAATACGTAAGTCAAAGAATTAGTTTTTTAAGAGGAAATATTAAGGAAAACTGGCAGGCTGTTAACTTGACTGTATTATTATGACAGCAGAAATCCTTCTAAATTAATCTTTACCTTTTCCTAGTCTACTGCATTATGAAGCATTATACATGCTTCAGAATTTTTCACTGCTTTAACAAAGCACAATGACAAATACTTTGAAGTATGACAAACACTGATAACAGGTTTTATTGTTAAGTCACTAAAATATTTCTAGTGTTTCAGACTATCATTATAGGTCTGCAGTTACTGTAAGTACACTAGCTGCTCAGATCATTATTGTATCAACAAAATAAAAGCAAAAGATTAAGCTATCAAAGCTGAATTCTGCACACCTTTATCCTCAACCTTCCACGTATGAGATAGGACCACGTAAAATTCAGAAGCTGAGAAGTTTAATTCTGATGTTAGTGTAGACTCCACATCCATGGACTCTTGCCAAAGTCTTCCACAGGCTTAAAAAGTCAAAAGCCAGTGTCAAAATGACATACTGATGGAAGCAAGCAGTGGCTTTGATACCGCCTGACTGCTGCAAAAGGGTCTTTTTCCACATCTGATAACTTCAATAAGCTTAAAACATCTACCTGTACAAAAACGGCCTCAAAGACCAGAAGCCACATGCAGAGGAAGAAATCCTCTTCAATGTATCCCAAAAATGTCCCACCAAAAGAACATGTGGGTAAACGCAGTACATCATAGGAACAGAACCAGGTACTTCAATTCCATGTATATCCCATAACAGCACTCCAAAGGGTGCTTCCCCAAATATATTGACTTGAACGGCTGCCTCTTAAGGCACCTGAGAAGCACCTGTGTTCAGTATCTGAGTAGTGGTAGACACCAGTGGTGTCACGATGGAGGAAGCATGTGTCAGAGCAAGACACTCAAGTACCTTGGGATGACACAAGAAGTAACCAGACCATTGGCATGTCAGACACACCCAGAGGAGTTCACAAATACACAGTGCAGGGTATTTCACCAGCGGTAAGAAAGTTTCAGATTTCCTGAGTGTTTTTTGTAAATTCTTTCAATACTGAAAAATTCTCTTAGTTTTCTAATCAGTTGCCTCAAAAGGTACATGGGAAGCCACAAACTCTAACTGAAGCAAAGAAAAAAAAAAAAGCCATGTCAGAGATGTAGCTCTCCCACAGGAGACAGAAAAATTATTCCTATCACTGATGTAGAAGTCTGTCATCTAGGCAGAACTTAAAGACTAAAGGTCAAATTCTGCCCAAGAAAGTGGCAGTTGGCCATTATATGCCTCATATCACTGTGAAAGTCAGTGTGAAAGAAACAGCTAACAGGGCAACTGAGGCAATTTAAAAACCATTTCTCAGAAATTTGAAATTTCTGAGTGACAGGACTCAGCATTTTGGTTCTGCCTCAGTGCTAAAGGCAGCAGAAGGCAACTGATGCAACTGCAGTTCCATCAATCACACTGACATGTGGAACTCTGCATGCATGCATGCATGGCCTCAAGGAAACATTTTTCAAAGGAATTTGATCCTTGTGAAAGAAACATTCACATATACGGCAAATCCAGACAGTCAATAAGTTAATATTCTTCTGCTAGTTTCTTGAAACAAGATCAAACTCCTAATTACATCCCCTAGTGAATCACCACTGAGTTAAAATTTTAAGCTCACTAGGTAAAAGGTTTTACATGACACCATCAAGGCAAGCAGACCCAGTGATAATTTCCTCTCACTCTGAAGAAAGTTACTTTAAAAAGTGTGAAAAAAACCCAAAAAAACCAAGAACAAATCCCAAACCAAAAACTTAGTTACGTGTGAAAAATGAACCAAAACCTCATAAACAATGTCTATCATCACCTCCTCTCACAGGCAAGACAACTTGTATGTCCTTCTGCTATCCACAAAGTGGCAGAATTGGTCAGTTTATAAATTCAAGGTGAAAGAAAACTCCCAAGTCTGCCGAGGCACACGCTGAGTACAAAGTTACAGTATCTAACAAGGCAACATACGTGCCAAAAAAAGTTTAAATTCTTATTATTAACAATTAAATACAAGTGGGATTTTCCACTCTCTGTAGACACTGTTCCAAACACAATGCTAAAGTTGCTGTTTACAGCAAGATACAAAGCCAAAGATATTTTAAGCATAATTTTGTAACTCTGAATTATGCAGTTTCATGTTGAGGAAAACTATTTAAATCCCACAGCACAGAAGCTGATATAGTTGACATATTAAAAATTAAACTGCTATCAAGGTATTCAGAGATCGATATGCAGAGCACTCACACGAAACACTCAGTTCTATTTTTATGCCATTCTTGCTTTGTGACTTACCATAAAGACAAACTTTCTTTTGGCATTAGAACAGGGAATGTCAGCTCAGGAAGGATGTAAGTCTTGGATAATGAAAGACTTTCATACTTGTATACAAAGCTGGTTTGCTTTGGCTGGCAAAGGGGTCTCAAATGTGTCATCCCATGCTACTTTTTCTTTTTTTTTTTTTAATCAAGTCAGTCTGTCACTCCACCCCCTCTCAAACGGGATCTGTGAAAAGTCCCTGACTGGTTAGTGATACACGTTTGACCTTTCACACCTTAGATCAGCACCAAGCTTAACAGTTCCTGCATGGCAGGAAACTAAAGCCAGATTAGGTATGTATGTGTGTATGTATCTATCTATCTCACAACATGCTTTCAATATTTACTCTAATAAGATGTTAACTACACTTATTTCAGAGCTAGCCTAGTGTAACATTTATATTTATTACTGAGTTTAAAGCAAGCTTGACATGAATCTTGCTTTACTTGTTAACACACAACAATCTCGTGTTTAAGATATACATAGATATGCAGATGACAAAGGAACTAGATAGTGATCCACTGAAGACACCTTAGAGAAGTACGAAACCTGAGATACTAAGTTCACACAGGGAATGATGCATTCTGAAAAGAGGTAGTATTTAGACACTTTTAACTTGCATGACAAGTCACACAAGCAACTGCCCGCCATCATTAAGCATTTTTGTCCCGGCCCCTACACACCTCTTCCCACAGCCAAGGAACAGGGGCCAAGCATGACATTGGTTTACTATCTCCTAACTCTGCTTTGGTAACTAGAACATAAAGCAGCTGCAAAACCCCCACGAATGCAGCAAACAAAAGGCTAGAAAACTTGAACTAGCTTGTTTCGCACTGAGCTTTTGACAGCTCTCAGTAATTTCAGCTAACTGATTTGTTATACATCTAAAACCTCACCAATCCCCGCTTCAAAAGACTTGCTTCAAATTACTAACCATCACTGTTACAAAAGGCAGTCAGGAGCTATGAATCCATTAATGGTCAGTTTGTTATCTACAGATCCTCAACTAATTTAATGATTCAACAGAAAGCAGCATCTTTCAGGACTCTTGGCCACTGCTTTTAAAGAAATGTTTTGCTCAAATCTAAGATGATGCAAGTTACCCAAAGACATTTTCCACATATCAAAACATAGCCTCTAATGGCGTAGAATTATATTAAAAAGAATCAGCTCTTTCTCATCACTCCCTGTTCTTCAAAGTCATGAGTAGAAAAGCAAGAATTCACATCCCTTTCCTGTCGTATACTAGAGAGTGCATTCTGAAATAATTTACAGATTTAAAACTCAAATTTTCAGGTAAGTTTACAAAATACTTAAACACATGACAAAACTTATATTTATCTATAAACAAGCTAGCTCTGGGGTTTGTATCTAAAGATGTTTAAAACACCTGAAAGTGAGGTAGCCAAATACAATTACCAACAGGATAAACAAAAACAAAATCTAGAAATTGAGTTGTTAGACATGGGGCTGTCATTCTTCCACATGACTAAAAGGCTAAAAGAAGGGAATTAGCCAGAGCAGTTAAAAGGCTGTGCCAGAAGACTACAGAATTCATTAATGAAGTCATAGCCTTATCACTTGCTCTTTTAATTAACTTTTTTTATTCACAGTTTGTCTTGGGGTGACTCTATCATGTGTATCCCCTATCATGCTCTATGCCCAAAGAGTAATTTTGTGCCTTTTCTGTGCCTTTAAACTGAGCTTGAGGGAAAAAAAAAAACCAAACGAACTTTTCAAAACAGTTTCTCAAGGACACAGAGATTCACTCCTCTGCATTCTCTGGCTGCAGGAGCACAGAGGGAGCACCCTGCTCGCTTTCCTTCAGCCAGCTGGTTTGTTTTTCCCTTTTCCCCTCTCAGCGTGAGACGGAGAGTTGAACTTTTGTTTCCTGGGACTTTGGTTTTTCCCTTCTTCTCTTCTGGACTGAAACGCTCATTATGCCCTGGCCTTGATGAACTGCACTTGGACTGAGCTCCCCTTGAACTTATCAGGAACACTCTCTGTCCCCAGGAACTAACAGGTGACTCATGAACACCTGTTTTTAACAAACAGCCTTGGAAATTTATTTTTCTCGTCTGAATAACAACCCAAGTGCAATAATACTTTTGTTGTTGAACATTCAAAGAAAGTTACCAATTCAAATTGGCCAGGATGGAAAATTACTACAACTAAACCACACTCTTCATATCCTCTAAACAGTGGTCCAAAGTGAGACTCTTTTGAGCTCTTGAATGTAAGAGGTTAATGTGTATTAAAGCGCACTAACAACCCTATAAGCAGCGGTCCACGGCGAGATCCTTGTGAACTCTCAATTCCCAGAAGATAAGGGGCTGATGTGTATGTCTCAAACACAGATAACCAGATGGCTGTGGAGCCAGCCAAGGACTGTTATTACTAACACACAAGAATTGTTGGTAAAACCAAGGACTATTGGTATTAACACACCATGAGAAAGAGTAAGTTTTGGCTGGAGAAGGGGGGCCAGGTGGAGATAGAGAAGCACTTTTCCTTTAGAAAAAACACAATACAGTATAATGCAAGTGCAGGAATGAGTGGTAGGAAGTGGACACGGCCATAAGGTGGGATTAGAACCACCAAAGACTCCCAAAGCCCTCTGACCCATTTCCAGAAAGGCCTGAAAGAACAGACTGTGCATAACTAATTTATATACAAAGCAAGAAACCTATCTGGGGGGTGGAGAAACCTGCCCACACAAAGGTATTCCCCCAAGCCTGGGCAATGCCCCCAGGATCCTGGACATCTCATCAGCCAGACCAAGGCAGCTGGATCAATGCTGAAACCAGGATTGACATTCCATCAGCAAGACAAAAATAGATCAGCAGTTGTCATTCCAGCATCCTTCTTTCCTCCTTTCTTTACTTCTCTTTTCCCTCTCTTTCTCTCTTTTCCTTTAATTCATCCCCCTCTTTAATTTCTCTCTTTTCTTTTTTTCTTTCACTCTTCTTTTTTTTTTAGATCATCTCTCCCCCTTTAATTCCCCTCTTCCCTTTCACCCTACCCCTTTGTCCAAAATCCACTGCCATGTGGTTACATAGTAGGTCAGGGACTAATACACCCATTTCCATACCAAGTGTGTAATCTATCAATAAAACTTTGATTGTTTGTGGACCCTCTGACTTTTGACATTCCTTTCAACCAATGAGCACTTATGAATCTTAGGTACTTCCTTCACCTTAAGGGTGAGTTGTCACAGAGAAGACCCAATTTTATCCATGAATGCTCTCCTCAATAAACTTAGTTGTTAATATACACCATAAAATTGACCTAAGAAAAGCCCATTTACTTCAGAATCATATAGCATATTGAAAGTATTAGGTACAATGAATTACTAAGAACTGAGTGTATAAAGGCCCCTACTTAGAATAATTCAGCAGTGAATTTTTTGCAGTTTGAGTTCAAATCAAAATGTTTACCTGATAATTAAATTACATGTTATTTTATAAACTAGTCAAAAGAAAACAGAATATTTGAAAACAGTTAACAGTCATCCAGCATGACCTAAGTGGCTATGACAATGTACATATCTGGGAATCTTAAGTGTTTCGGCCACTTTTATATGTTATTATAATAGATATTTTAAAATTAAAATTGCTGGAAGAATAAGCCCTTGTCCCAAGCTGTGCGTACGCCACTCATGGTTACTACAGTGCTCTCATTACCTATCTTAGCAAGACAGGAGTAGTAACTAATTCAGCCACTAAAGCAACATCAGGAACCGAGACTCCTTTCTACACCCACTCAACTCCCTGTGACAGGTTTTGCAACTGACATTATCACACTTACAGAAAAAGCATAGTTTAAACTCTCACTTTGCTTAACCAAAGATACCCATATATCTAAAAGTCTAAGCCAGCTTACAAGAGATTTGCACACAATGAGAATCACCTCCTCAGATACCTGTTTTAAAGCATTAGTTAGAAGCCCATATTTAAGTGTGGTTTCAAGATACAAACCGTAATTTTACACTGACACTTAATAGACACTACAAGAGAAAAGTCACTAAAAGAAAAGGGAGGGAGAGGTAGGAAATTCAGTTTGGACATACTACTGTATCTCCTACACTTGGACAACCCTCATTAAACTAGTGGTTATAAACTGCATTTCTCTCCATTTGACTTTCATGCTGCATAAACTGGGGTAGAGAATTTGCCTTAGTTAACAAAGCTTTCTGTTTTCTGTATAACAGTTCAGAATCACAGAACTGTCTGGGCCTGAAGGGGTCTTTAAAGATCACCTAGTCCAACTCACCTGCTGTGGGCAGGGATAACTTTCAGTAGATAGTTGATCAAAGCCCCATCCAACCTATTCTTGAACACTTCCAGGGAAGAGGCATCCACTGCTTCTCTGGGCAAGCAGTTACAGGGTCTCACCACCCTCACAGTGAAGAATTTCTTTCAATACCCAATCTAAATCTACCCTCTTTCACTTTAAAGTCATTACCCCTCATCCTATTCCTACAGGCCCTTGTCAGATTTTACGCATGGTGATTATAGAAATAATTTCAAAAGGGACTTAGAATCCTCTATACAGAAAACCCCAGTAGCCTGCATTCATGTTGGTGCTGATGAATTTGTTCATAATCTGCTCTTTAAAACTACAAGGTTACCATTTAACCCACCCAACAGTTTGTTTAGCAATTTGCATGACACTACATTAGAAGGTATTACGTAAGTATTTAACTTTTTCTGTTGCTACCCATTACTTAAAGTTTATTACCTCCTGCCCTATTCAAAAGGGATACAAGTCACAGATTATTCTGTGTTCTTGCTAGTATTCTTTGAGCTCCTCAAGCAGTCCATCTCTAATGCATACTGTTCAAAAGCAAACACAGCATTCCAGCTGAGACTTTACACATACAAGAAAATAAGGAATACTTCCTAAAAGGGAAGGAATACTTGCTTTTAAAAAGAAGGCCATATTTTTCAGAAATTTAGTCAACTGACTTTTAGAAATTTAATCTGAAATATCTCTCTAGCTTGCTTACAATTCTATTACTTGAGTATAAAAATTTTAGTCAAAACGCAAGTTGTTTTCAGCTACTCTGATATAAACAAGAGCTCTAACACTGCAGAATTCCACTATGCCATCCAGGGAGAAAAAAGTTCCAGGTAAAAAATTGAACTAATTTCCCTGTTGTCTTGTTAGTGCACACACTTCCTTTTGTTCCAAAATTCCTCTGAAGACATACCTTCAAAGTATTTTGTTCCCTCCACATTTTTAAGATAACGAAAATCGATGTCCAGCAATGCAATACATAAGGTGGTAGAAAAGGCATCTCAGTTTAGGTCACTAGTGTGTCTATTCACAACTACTTTGGGCCCTAACAGATTGAAATTCAAACCCAGTGTAAGCCCAGTTTCAATTAGGTACCAAGTAATGACCTGGACTGCATTAACAAAATGTGATCTTAAAGTAGCACGTGGTGTGATGCTAAGGGGCAGTGCAATAATAACCGAGTCCCTACCGTTCCCGGTTAAATTTGAGTGAATGAAGTATAGCAGGTCTCTTCTGGCGCAAGTTCCACAGGTGTAAGGTGTCATCAGCCAAGGCACTCACAAGAGCTCCCTACGAGAAAGAAACCGCTTTAGTCAACTTGTTTTCATACCCCTAGGAACAGCGTATCATCACAGTGGAAATACATTACATATTTATTACCAGGATGAAAAAAATGTGTAAGCATGTGCATCAACACCACAGCACAGGTAACTTCTAAGTAGCAGGAATGAGATAACTGATGTGATCACATGTTGTTCAGCTCACTCATATTTGGTTCAGTGCTATACTGAGAGGTGGTGGGGAAGGAGCTTTTTCCAGTGTGTGCTCATCAGTTTCCTCATGTCCGTCTCTGTACAGAAATCAAGCAATGAACTCAACTGCTAATATCTATGTGCTGAGAAAGCTAGTGAGGTCCCTCTAAAAACCTGTCCCTAGCTAGCTCAAGAACAGCTCTGCTATCAGATCTCAGCTTCTACATCCCTAGAAACACACATCTGAAACTGAGGCAGCATTATTCAGTTCATGTCAAAGACAGTAACTCTATCAAAATAAAATTAACCACCTACTGAAACTGGTAGTACTATTGGAAAAATACTTCACCACTTCCAGAGGTAACTTGCAATGTTCAAGGACACAAAATGATATTCCTAGTTCTTGCTTATAACAAAAGAGTACTCTAGAGACAAAGATATTTTCAGCAGTTAGTCAAGCATTTTCCTAAACTAAAAAAGTTAATTTATTTATAATTGTTATTACTGTTTGCTATTCATGCTACATCACTTATATTAGCTAATTTTAATGCTTGCTTAATGAAAAATTAAAGAAAATATGCTTCATATCTTCTCTGAATTACACATAAATCATTTTACTAACCTCATTAATCAGGAACTGAAGTTGGATTACTGCAGCTCCACTGTCATGTTGACAGTAGCATTCAACTCCTGGCCGACCAAAGCTGGAATTGGCACCGTTAAGGAATAATTGTTGCATGCAACAAACAAAACATACAGAAAAACCAACATTTTCACTTTCACTAATACCACATTCACACAGACTAACGTCCTGCTTTCTAGCTAGTGCATGCAACATATCTAACCACACAGAGCTGAGGGCTTACCAAAACAGTAGTTTACAAATGCCACAAAGTAACAAAATTTGAAAGACCTACATTGAAATATAAAAATTATGTATAACTGCTTAACTTACAGTGATTTAAGGGAATCTTCATCATGGAGAACTTGAAGAACGTTGAAGCAGTTATTTTAACAATGCTAAACATAAGAACTAGAATAAAATGAAGTTAATCTAAATGCATCATAAACAAATGATTACATTTTTCAAATGCCAAAGGATCTTTCTCACCATTTAAACATTACTTAAGGTAAAAAGAGCTGAATAATGTAAGGCATGTTTAAAAAAATCTGCTGTGACAGAGATGAGAAAATCAGTAGTCAAAATATGGAGGAGTCAATGGAAAATTATGTATAATGTAAATTTCCAGGATCTCTGTATGAAGACTTCCTGGATTCGCACCAGCTATGAGATAGCAAAAGCTTGCTCATTTTCACTCTCACACATAAATCAGTCCTATCCTTCCATAATGAATTTTGATAGAAGCAGCAGCAAAACAGATTCTTTTCGTTCTCCATACTTAACTCATCTATTAGTTGCAAACATCCTGTATTTTAAATGTGGTTATGCACCTGCTTCTGATACCAAATTAAGTTCTCCAATGTCTAGGAAATCAAGCAGAAATAAGAGAGGAATTAAGCAAACTGGTCAGTATTTCATCATCATTGTATGCCCAGGGTTTCTGGACTATTATTTGTCAGGGCTGAACACTTCTTGTTTTAAAGAAGCACCTTAGCTTTTGGAAGAAAGGAAATGATTCAAAAGCTGTATGCAAAACAGGAAATATTTGTACATTTTTTTCCTCTCAGTATATGCTAAAAATTAATAAAACACTGTAATTCTCACCCATTCTGCAAGCTTCCCATTTACTGAGAAATCGCTGAAAAAAACCAAAGTGGATAATATGTGCATTCTTAAAAAACATAAGCATTCATGCTACAGGCAGTTGAAAGGCTGAAAAGACTATTAGGCTGCATGCAAATCAAAACTCAGACACATCTCCTGCTCAGCCTCTAAGCTGGTGAAATAAAATGTAAGTAGAACAACAGCAGGGAGAAGTCTGCTTCAACACGCTGCAATATTTTAACTTTTAAACTTGAATCACATTCTTCTAGACTAATGAATCTGCATAACATCCAGCTAAGTGGTGAGATATACACTAAACAGATGTTGAATAATCCCCTGAACTTAATACCAGCTTTCTTCCCCAAACAGAATTAGTAATTTAATTTTGTTCTGCCATGGAAGGACTCGAAGAGTCAGTGAGCCTCACCTGTTTTTTTGCTTTTATTTTACATTCTTATCAATATGGCTTTTTACAAAGAACTTGTCTGTATTCCAGTCACAGTTTATAGCTTAAAAAAAAAAAAAAAAAGCGTGGAGGGGGTGTTGTCCCCATAAACAATACCTTCCTACACAAACTCAGAATACTTTTAATGTAAAATCATTGCTTTTACATTAACTATGGATTGACTACACAAATTGCCAGATTGAAAAAACCCACAAGGAATAACATAAGTTTCAGAGCTGACTGCCTTCGGCCTTGCTCATGCATCTGCATTCACTTGAATTAATAATTATTTGCAGAAGTAGACAAAAACAATTTCCAAATGTGAGATTCAGATGCTTACAGGAATCGAATTTTAAAACTTGTTTATCTGCACTGACACAGGTAGTGTTCTAATAAAAGATTTTCCCAGCCCCTCCTCTGAACATAATTTTCCAACACAATTAAATGCAAACCATGTTCGTAAACCCAGAGTTTATTTGGAATTGAAACTCTACAGCTACCTTGCCTCAAAATAAGAGGAATATGACCCAGAAAAACAGAAGTCCATAGACTGCTCAAGTTACTTCTTCCTTCAAAGTCTATTCCTCAGATGCTTTCTGCAAGCACTTCTGATGCTAATATTTCTGGAAGCACTGTTATAACTAGTCAGTAAAAAATTTCATTGTTAAGAATATTTCAATGTTTCCTTAAACAAAAAATTCTTCCACATTTTCCAGGACACCTGAACCATTTTTCCATAAATCAGTAAATATGCAGCACTAGGAGTAAGATCACACAAGTTTTATATATTCAAAGCAAATCTCTCTTTGACAAATTAGTGGAAACTCACATCCAGACGTGAAAATAGTTTGGCCTCTTGTGTAGTGCTTGCTGTCATTAAAAAAAAAAAACAGTCCTTGCAGCGGGTCTTATTTAGTTTCTTTACTCAAGGATTATGTCATCTTCACTTTTTCACCTAGTAGCTAAAATTATTCTTCTCATCTCAAATTAATATCATCCTCCTAAGCAGCATTAATCTTCTTTTCTAAAGCAATGCAAAGCCTCCCAGTTTTGCGGGGTATGCTGAATTGAAAAAGCACGTCACAAAGCCTGACTGTGGAAGGATAATACATGCCCATTTCAGTACATCTGAAGCATTTCTCAACCACACAAAACAAGCAGCAGCCCAGGGAATGCAGTCTGCCCAAATCCGCTACACTTGTGTATGTGTGCTTTAGGCAAGAGAGCTCCCTGTACTAAGCAGTGATCATCTACTACATAGTCGTTCCCAAAACAGGCAAAAATTATAATGAATAATGACAAGATGAGCAAAGCATTTTAATTTTGTAGACAGGAAAAACTCTCTGCCAAAGACCTAGGGTAGCTTTAGAGGAAATAGTCTGCTCTGAGCAGTTTTCTAATCAAAGACCCATCCCTGCTCCTTCAATTCCAAGCAGTTCATTCTACTATTCCTGCTTCATTCCCTATTCCAAATATTAACAAATTGGATAAATTAATAGCTTCTCAGCTGCACCTTTGAATATTGCTTCCATGTTCCCCACTGCCATTTGGAAATTAACCCTGGAAAACACTAGTATTTCATCGTCTTCACCAGATATTTTTTAAGAAAACAAGAGACAACAGCTGTGCCTGAGACAAGAAAGAGATAACAGGCTCATGTCCTAACATCAGTGCTCATTTTCGTAACTGCTAGAAGTGCAGGTAATACACAAGAAAATCACAGTATGACCTTAATTTAGTATCACACAACACATGATTTCATATCACATAACACTGATTTCACTTTCATTTATGAGAAAAGGCAACATTTCCAAAAGATATTTTTTCAAACAAGCTTCAGACCTAAGCTTACACTTTAAGCATTTCATTTAGCAATATGCAAGTTGTCTCTGCAAAATACTCTTTTTTAAAGTTATTACTATTATTTATAGCTTAGCTACATAGTAGCAACTCAGTTCGCATCTGCCCTTAGAAATCACGTCTGAAAAAGAAAAATTAATTCCAGAATATTTATGAAAGTCAGAGACAACCAGTCTTTTTTTTTTTTTTTTTTTAGTTACTCTACGTAGACCTAGGGAGTACTGGGGCATTCTTCACCTTGACGCCTCTGACATAGAAGACAGTTGCAAAACCTGTAGCAACCAATTCAACCTTTAGCATAAGGCAGTTGTCCAAAATCACAGATTCATTTAGATTGAAAAGACCTCTAAGTTCATCAAGTCCAACCTTGAACCAATCACCACCTTATCAACTAGACTGCGGCACTAAGTGTCACGTCCAGTCTTTTCCTGAACACCTCCAGGGATGGTGACTCCACCACCTCTGGGCAGTCCATTCCAATGTTTAACAACCTTCCCCATGATGAAATTTTTCCTGATATCCAACCTAAACCTCCCCTGGCACAGCTTGAGGCTATGTTCATTTGTCCTGTCATCAGTTGCCTGGGAGAACAGGATGATCCCCACCTGGCAACCTCCTTTCAGGCAGTTGTAGAGAGTGGTAAGGTCTCCCCCAAGCCTCCTTTTTCTCCAAGCTAAACACCCCCAGCTACCTCAGCCATTCCTAACAAGACTTGTGCTCCAGACCCTTCACCAGCTCTGTTGCCCTTCTCTGGACTTGCTCCAGCACCTCAATGTCCTTCTTGTAGTGAGGGGCCCAGAACTGGACACAGCACTTGAGGTGCAGCCTCACCAGTGCTGGGTACAGGGGGACAGTCACTGCCCTGGTCCTGCTGGCCACACTATTGCTGATACAGGCCAGGATGCCACTGGCCTTCCTGGCCACAGCTGGTTCATGTTCAGTCAGCTGTCAAAAAGCACCCCCAGGTCCTTTTCTATTGGGCAGCTTTCCAGATACTTTTCCCCAAGCCTTCAGTGTTGCACGGGGCCGTTGTGATTGAAGTGCAGACCTCGGCCTCGTTGAACCTCATAGCACTGGCCTCAGTACATCGATCAAACCTGTCCAGATCTGTCTGCAGAACCTTCCTACCCTCCACCAAATCAACATTCCCATCCAGCTTAGTGTCATCTGTGAACTCACTGAGGGTGCACTCAATCCCCTCATCCAGCTCATGAGTAAAGATATTAAACAGAACTGGCCCAACACTAAGCCCTGGGGAACACCAACTGTGACGGAACACCGACTGGATACAACACCACTCACCACCACCCTCAGGTCTGGCCATCCAGACAGTTTTTAACCCAGCAAAGAGTACACCTGTCCAACCCACGAGCAGCCAGTTTCTCCAGAAGAATGCTGTGGGAAACAGAGTCAAAGGCTTTACTAAAGTCCAGGCAGACAACATCCCCAGCCTTGCCCCTCGTGCACGAGGTAGGTCAGCCGGTTTCCTAAACCCATGCTGGCTGGGCCTTACCCCTTGGCTCTCCTGTAAGTGCCATGTGATCACACTCAAGACAACTTGCTCCATAACCTTCCTGGACACCAAGGTCAGGCTGACAGGCCTGTAGTTCCCCAGATCCTTCTTCCTGCCCTTCTTGTGAATGGACACCACATTGGCCAACCTCCAGTCGACCTCCCTGGGTAGCCAGGACTGATGATAATGATGGAGAGCAGCTTTGTGAGCTCTTCCACCAGCTCCCTCAGTACACTTGGATGAATCCCATCTGGTCCCACAGATTCATGAGTGCCTAAATGGCTCAGCAGGTCACTAACTGCTTCCTCCTGGATTACAGGGGGTCTATTCTGCTTCCTGTCCCTGTCTTTCAGCTCAGGGGGCTGGTTACCCTGAGGTATACAAAGACATTTACAATTTAAATTATTTTCCAAACTATCGCCACACAGGTATTGGCATCTTTTTTTTATTACACTGTTATAAAAAGTCTTGACAGCACAGCAAAGACAGGTCAGGTATCAGATTTGCCACTGTTACAACAGCTCAAGAGTTTTAAGACAAATCTGAAACTGTAGCAGTTTTTAATATTAATTCCTAGACACTTCTCAAAACTGTCACTGTAACACCTAACAGTACTTTAACTTTTGACAATTTCGACCAAAAAAAAAGGATTCTTGGCTAGAGAAAGACACAAACCACTGATTTGAATTGCATACAAAACACTAAAACCAGTAGATTACTCAATGTATGCTTATGTATACTAGTCCATAGCATACAGCTCTCCAGGACTGCATAACATACCTGCATATTTTACTACAGTCATGTATGTGTAGCAGTTTTCCACTTAATCGGACCCTGAATCATTTAAAAAAAAAATATGCACCACTGTATCTCATCAAATCTAATGAGTACTACTACTTTCACATACATAATCTACAGCAACCATCTCAAAGAACAATCTGTCAAGACACAGTTATTAGCAAGACAATTCAAAAAGTCAGAAAGTACCACAGTCAAACACCGTCTAGAAAATACCTTTGACCTTTCACATCCATGCACTACCAAACAAGATAAAATATAATTTGTCCTTTTGGTGATGGGGGACGCAGAAGGAGAGAGGGCAGTAACAGGCACAACATTTTAAAAAGTGATGTTGGATCCTATTACAAATATCATAGTAGTTTAACAGGATATTGCAAACTACTACTGCTGTTCACTATGGCAGCTTTAGGACTTCCAGTGAAGCGGTGATTAAACAACTGGCTGGAAGCTGAATTTCTCAACTTCCAAATCAGCTACCAATAATGTTCATTTCTAAATAAGTGCACAGCAGCTTCCCTAAGTATTCACTTTGTTTATAGAACAATGCTCAGCTCTTTTAAGCACCAGAAGCCAAATGATTCAATGTTAACTTGCAAAAAACAAAATCTCAGACTGATAAGAGTAAAAAGGAGCTCTGTTTTGAAAAATACCAAAGTCTATAGATCTCAGCTAAAGTTTGTTAACTGTTTTTTTTATAAAGGTAGTTGTAGCAATTTGAAAGCACAAGCCCACTTTTTTTGCCTCAATTTGCATGAGTTTTATATTTTAAATTATTTATATTTATATAAATATAAATATTCATATATTATATTTATATAAATATATAAATATAAATATTATATTTATACAATACAAATATATATTTATATTTAAATTATTTAAAATTAAACAATGCCTGGACTAGTTTGCATGTAAACCGATAGGGAACAGGTAGGGAGCAGTAACTTAAATACAATCAATTTTTTAACAACAACAGATAGGGATCAAAGCACTTCTTAAACTTCAAACTTGCTTACATAAATATGCACAAATACAGCATTTCCCAAATAGCTATGGAAAGTGCCAGCAAATTTTCTGTAAAGGCTGTATTTGGTAGAATTTTCTCAGAGCTGCCAGTGAGAGGCAATCGTTCATTGGAACAAGATGTAATTGAGCAGTACAAATGCAAACAGGATAAAAAAAACCCCAACAACTTAAAATTAAACGAGAAGCAAAATTGGTTTTAATGATAAGTTTCTACATGCACAATTCACAGATGGCAAAGCACGCCATTAAATGAAGAGGTAAAAACATCAATTTAGACCAAACATGAAAAAAACTAAAAAGGCTACCGGCTTTCCTTGATTTTACTCACTTTGCTTTCTAATACAGGTTGTACTCCTTTAGTCTTAGACCTGTCTTTCAGCACTAGCAATGCAAAGAAGGTGACTAATCCAGTACTTTTTCTGGGTAGGATGGAAGAGAAGGAGAACAGCAGAACACAAGGGTAGGAAACTCTTACAAATACTGGTTCCTATGACTACACGAGATGCAGTGAAATGGGTGGTAACTGCTAATTCAGTAAAGTTTTTCCAAAGACTGCACACACAAGAGTAAATCCAGGAAATAATTACGTATTTTTGAAGAACTTCATCAAAATTCAGAGCTAAAACCTTAGTATTCTGCTGCATGCTTCCAAGTCCTGCTCACCTGTTTTCCATTTAATCCAGTTTAGTTTCCAAGTCAAATTTCAACATGTTATCACATACTAGATCACAATACTAATAATTAAACAGGCTTTTCCTCTTTATATGCATAGCTTCTTGGCCAAGAATAAAGGCAGGGGCATTCTAGGCTCCTAGAACTGAGGTATATTTGGAATAAGAATGATTACTCTTCCCAGAGTCCAGATTTTTGTACAGACATTGCCAAGAGCAGCATTAACAAGTGTAGTGTTCTAGAACTAGATGTTAAGTGAATTTATATACATATTTAATTTAGCTTATGAAAGCAAAAATAACCATGAATATTATCTAATAAAAGGACAATTTAACATTTATTAAGAACATGGCCAATCCTTACCCAATCAACTATTGTCTGTCAACACCTATTTCTGACTGCAAAGTGTTTTGCTAGGTCCAGAAATCTCTCTTCATTCACAGAGTGATATAAAACACTTCCCTTAACTCTTGTCTGACAAGCAAATTCTCAGTTATTTCCAAGTCACCAACCACTGGACAGAAGTGACAGAAGACTAACTGTAATCACCAGTCATTCCATTTCAGCTCTGTTCACACACAAGCCTATTCTCCAATCCTCTCCTCACAAACTTCATAGCAGTGAGTGTAGTCTCCTGAACCAATTTTACTTGTACCTCATCAACCCTTTACACCATTATGGGGTCATATAGAATAAGACCACAGGTACTGTTCTAACTTACGTAAGCTACATTGTCTTGTGCGTTCACCTTCTGTTATCACTCAGCAGAAATTCATGGTTATTGTCACAACTTTCCTTTTGGCACCAATGCCTGATTTCGCAAACTAATTACTAATCCCATTTAAATCTACTACCTCAAGCTAGGTTTTGCCCCATCCTTTGCTATTCAACTTGCCACTCTTCATACGGCCACTTTTACTCACTTGCTTTGATAAAGACAGCAGAAAAAGCAGGTGACTTAGGCATAGGAAGAGGTCTTAAAGATCTCCACAGTCCTTTAACACTTGACTTGTGGATGAGGCCTAAATCTACCCTTCTGCTTCCCACACAATTTTGCATCGTGCTAACGATGGAAATAACTTCCTCTTCCAAACATCCTTTTGAAGAAAGTTTAATCACTGGAAGTTTTATCAATACAGTGATGCAGGTATACCATGTTTCTGCTTACACAGCTTTTTGAAGTAGTTACCAGCAAAGTCACTTGTTGAAGTGCTAAGCGGGTCATGGATTAGAAGTACCAACACTTCCATGGTATTAGGCAAGAAGGAGAGACTTAGATCCCAAATCAGGCGGCAGGTACAAGTTTACCTCTTCTGTCTATACCAACTTGGTATGACAATCTGTCCCCAGACTCGGAGCAGTCACAAGCTGAAAGATCTTCCAGATAGCCCACATGATGTTCACAGGTACAGCATCACAAAAAGCTGCTATTGCTTTTCAAGTATTTCAGCTAGCAGTGTCTAAACCCTAGTAATTCAAACAAAATGGAATAAATGGGTCTTGGGACAAAGTTTCCCTTGTCTGCTCAAACAGAAGTAGAGACTTCTTAAATATTCTCATCCAAAATGACACTAAAAAATTGTTAAAATTAGCCTCAAGCTTGAGCAATCAACAGCTATACTTTAATTGCTACTTTAAGTATTTTGCAACACTAAGACAGTGTTTTTCACTCTCTTAAGCCCCCTCAATGTTCCACTACAGCATAATTTTTAGTTTTGCATATCACCAAAGGACTGAGAAACTTACTATTTCACTACTATCAAAACAGTAGTGACCATTTTATAGGTTTGCTCAAAATTACCACCACAAATGAAAAACCAAGGTACAATTCCAACAATTCAGTAGATGGCACTATTCCACAAAAATCAAGAGAGGCAATTATGTCCTCGCATAAACAAGGGGTACCATGGAGCTAGAACTCTTATTTTAAATATGCAAAACCAATGCCCACTCATTAGAGTGCCTTGCATTTTTTTGTGCTTTTCACAGGACACGGAAAAATACATGCCAAAACATTAAAAGAAATTACTGTTTTGTGGAAATGCCTGGAATTTTACTTAGTTATTTTGTCCAGGCATTTCTGCTATTTCATAGAGCTCCACTTCACACCACAAAAATAATTGCATACCAGCGTTGCAATATTTTTATGGTTTGTGTTTACCAGAAATCCAACTTGACATGGACTATGAACAGGTTGACATTGTCCCTAGAAGTTGCTTATGCAACCTTAATTCACATCTCCTCAAATCCATGATGGTAATTTATTTGTAAAAGTTAATGCATTAGCTCAACATCAACTGTAAATGTTTTGCATTATTCAGCTTAATTTTTTTAAGTGTAAAAAGATAAGTGGCTACTAACAAAAACTAAATTGCCAGATTTTAAAAATTTGCATTAAAACGTGTCTTCAATATTATTACGTTGTAAAGCATAGCCTTAAAAATAACACTACCCATTCCATCTTAACTCTTCTCTTAAAATTTGTTGCAGGTGCCACATTAGATCCTGTAGTTTGTTCTCTTTCTCAGTGTACCTGAGGACTTCAGACGGGTCCTTTCCTTAGCCCCAAGAAATGCACCACTGGACAGTGCTAAGGAGTTCCCACAGGGGTATAAATACAGAGCTACTGTTTTGTACAAGCTGTGGGTGTCAGAAACCCAAGGGTTTTTCTTAGCACTGGGAAGGGAATAATTCAAACAGTGTTATGAGATTTCCAAGTACCCACAGCCCAGTTTAAGACTACAACAAGATGGAAAACAGATCATCAACAGGAAAAGCACAATCCAAGGTACTTCTCCTACACATCTTTCCTGCAGTTTTTCCTAGTAGGTACTTTAACTACGAGATGGAGGGAAGTATTACCTTGCAACTGTAGCCTCAGTGATTTTGTTTTTTCTGATACTTTAGTGAATCTCCCCATCTCTTATTCTCTTTACTTCCAGCGCCTGGCAGATTCCAAGTGATATTTGATACTTCAGGCAGTGCTCATCTGCCCTGCTATTACAAGAACGTTTGGTTTACTAGCAGAACAAACAAATAATCTGAGTCTGAAGAGCTATTTCAATCAACTTCGACTGAAGGGAAGAAGTCCTCAGATAATACTTTGCCATAAATTTTATGAAAATATGAAGCTGAAAAGAGGGCAGAAAGGAAGCTGGAAAGAGGGGGGGGAAACCCAGATTAGGCCCACATCCCATCCAAAGCATTACCTCAACATCCTAAAATATAGGCTCTGTTTAGTCACAGGAAGCATTTCAAGAGTTACAACACATGTAATAGTACTACAAGATTGAGTCACACAGTAGCAAGTTTCACAGTGAAAACATCTGTCTTTCCTCTAGACAAAAGTATCCAAAATAATAGATATCCATATATTACAACACACTTCACATAACTGAAACTGTTCCAGTTCCAAGGGAACATGAAGAAGTGCCATATAAAGCAATGGTTGTTTCAAGGACCCCAAAGATAGAGAGGGGCTGTTGTTGCTGCTCAGAACTCCCAAGTTTCTTCCACAATCCTGTACCTTAACAGAAATATCTACCAATATTTCTGCATGAATAAGATGGCCTTAAGAAAAATACAAGCACTGAAAGTTAATAGATCTCTGATTTATTAGGAGCAAGGAAAGGTTCAGGAGGTTGGGTTTGTAAAGAAACTCGAGCATTTATGTACACTTCCTGCAGAGTAAAGGAAAGGCTGCACAAACAGTAGAGGTTTTCCTTTCCACATAGCACTTCCATCTCCTTCACTACCACCCTGCTCCCCAAATGCCAAGAGAACATATTCACATTTCCACTGCTCCTCTCACTTTTTTTGCCATGGTAAAGAGAAGGCAATATAAAGAGCAAGTCTGCACAAATATATGCTTGAAGAAAAATACAGCCAGATTCCCCAAAATTATTACCTTCAAAGTGACTGCTGTTAAAGTACAAAACTAAGGAAGTTTGAACTCTTTTTTTAAGTGGTTTGGTTCTCACTGGAATCTTCAGCAACTTATTTACACAAGAACCACTTAGAAGAAAGTGAAATGGCTGCTGTTTAGTTAAAAGATAAAACCTAGCAATTAAGTATATTCCAAAAAAGTAACCTCGATCATCACCACTGGTCACAGTACTACCCCAAAAAGAAAATTTAAAGAGAAAAAAGAAAAAAAAAGAAAAAAAGAAAAAAATCACTTGCTGTTTGAGGCAGACTATCACCACAGTCCAAAGCTTTACTGAGGTTTTAATGTTAAAGCCTGAAGTTACAGATGTCAAATAGACAGGGTTTCCTACCTTCTCTACGGAAGTTTCCAGCTGTGAAAAAGGGCACTTCAGAAATGCCAAAGCATGAAAATATCCAAGGGCTCAGACAAAAGAAAAGCATTCTCTGGAACAGGAGTCTTCATCCAACCTCAAGACAGTTTCTAAGCACCAAATCCAGATCATTAAAATTAACGTGGCATCGTAGCCCCATCAATTCAGACCTGCTTTGAGTCACAGCTGCATTTATGCAGTGTAATTCAGTGTTTAATGTTTTTTGATTAAATATTCGGTTTAATGATTTGAGTGTCAGATAGCTTTTTCTACTCAGCAATAGAGAAAATGGAATTAATTAGTTTTGGAAGTTCACTTCTGTAACATCTTCCATCAAAAATCCAAGAGGAAAACAGATGAAATTGTCAGTCAGCTATGACAACTCACTAGAAGCTGTAACCTGTAGAAGTTTTATGCATGCTCTGCATGGTGAGGAATAAAAACCACACAAGGCTCAAATATAAGCTGGAATAGTAAACATCTGAGTTGATATGTGTCAGACAAGTCACCTGTGGTGTTCCTCAAACATTTACTAGGGGAAAAAAACAACATGGGGAAAACTACTGTTTCCAGATTTCACTGGAAAAGTTTGAAGAGAATAAATATCACCTTTAAAAGGTACTGTTCAAAGTTTATTTCTTCTTTCAAATGTTAGCATAGCAGAATGGCACTGTAACAGGAACAAGCAACCTCGTATATTTACAGTGGCCAATAGCTCTGTGCAAATTAAAAAAAAAAAAAAAAAAAAAAAATCAAGAAAAGCATTAGACTTCTTGATGGTAAAGAATTCCACCAGAACAAAATTCAAGTCACATATGTATTAAGAGAAAAAGCTAAGGAACCTTTTCTGGCTAACTGCACGGAGATTCACTTTAGTTCTTCAAAGCATTACAAATCTGAAAGTGTTTTGCCTGCAAAGCATCCCTACTTCTTTTGCAACAAAGGACTATAAAAGTTCCCGATCGATACACTAAGCACTGCAACCTGAAGTCTAATTACTACTCATTTTTCCCTCACACACTCAGCCTGCTCAACTCTCTAAACTTGGTGAGCCTGCAGAGAACTGGTAATCTTCAAATGCACTGTCAGGTAATAAGACCTCAGAGTCAGGACAAAAACATTTCAACAGAATCAAGCCTCACCGCTCCTCACAAACCACCTACATGCACAGACTTGATCCTCTTGAAGCAGAGAAGAAAGAAGAAAGAGTTAAATCATTCATCCCAGATCTCCAGAGACCTCAGAGAGTTACGTTCCTGGAAACTATTAACGGACAAGAGCTACAATTAACTCTACTAGAAAAAGCACTATACTATAAAGCATATCTGAAAAACTAAGTATTTTTTAAGAATTATTTTCTGAGTAAAAGAAACCAGTCACAAAGAGATGCTGAAAAATTTAAAGATGAGATTTCAAAAGAAAAGTAGAAATTATTTCTATTACCCAACAATTTCTAATAAGACAAAACAGCAACTATAAAAGAAATAATATCTTTATATAATCTCCTCGAATAAAACTGAAAAAAGGAACATTAATTAGTGGCCTGTTGCAAAAATGCAGGATGAAACCTACTGTACTAAAAACCACCGTGATAGACTGATACATGTATTCCAGTCAAATGTCAAGAAAATCAGTACATTGAATGGCATTTATTAGTAGTCATTAAAAAAGAAGACAACCAGAGATCTAATATACCAAATAATAGCTGTGAGCAGCACTGAGCTACTAAGATACTTTAGACTACAAAATACGTCCAAAAGTTCTTGTTAGGCGTTGAAAATTATATATTTATAGCAGTTCAGTATCACTTCTACAGAATGCACTTACACTGACCATCTTTACAGATTCTCCATTAAAACACTAACACAACACTAACAACAAGTATCCACAACTGAGTTTAATTTCATCAGGGGTGAACCTCCCCCAAATTAACTACAGTTGTATAGCTTACAGGTATTGTCTGTACTACAGCAAACAAAGACAGGTAGAGAATCCTCTGTATTCTGAAACTTTAAGGTTGGTATTTTGGTAGAATGAACTACGTGGATAAAGCTTTCAAACTACGCTTTTAAATATTTCACCTGTATTGTAATCAAAGTCTGCTTAATTCAAGTTTGACAATAAATATAATTTCAGAAATATTTTGCAAGGATAGTCTCTTTGTATGAGCTTTTCTACAACAAGTGAGATTATACTCCTAGAAATGCCCGTCTGTTGCTCTGTAGATTAAAACAGCTAGCATTAGCAGTATCTTCTTCGTCAAATTGGTTACAATTACTCTGGTAGCACAGTGTGACCACTGCAGAATGGCACAGAGTAGCATTTCTCCTTTAAAACTTACTCAAGGGCATTGTTTCCTGAACTCGCCCAGCACTCTGTTCCCATTGCAACAGTAACTTCCGCTACAGCCAAAAGAGAGAAGGCAGCGTGATCATCACACTCCCGTTCGCACAACAGCTTCCTTGATAAACTCACCACTAAACCACATCGGCAGTCTTGGCATTTTACTTTTCACCATACCATAAATACATTTTCATCAACTGTTGAGGCATCTCAATTTTTGCTTTAGTAGCAAAGACGTTTCCTTGCTAACAAACTAGAAAAAATAAGAAAATTATAAGTTGTGTCCAAAAAATGATAACAATATGAAGTACTGAGTTGAAATGAAGAAGTGCTTCTGGTTATATGCTATGATATAAAACTGCAGTTTCTAAATATTTTGAAACCAAACATCACTGTTAGCGTTATCTGATGCGCTGCTTCTCTCACTGGGAATTGCCAGCAGAAAGAACAGACGATCAAAGCCAATAAAGTTCATTTGGAAAATGCCACTTCCTCCCTACTTTTTTTTTTTTTTTTCTTTAAACCAGAACAGCATTTATTTGATCTGGAAATTACTGGCAGAGCATTCATATGGGAAAAAAAATTCTTTTAAACTGCCAGAGTTCAAAACTAGTTTTTGTCCTTTGCTACTCAGGTAAGAAAAGAAACAGTATTATAAAAGTTAACTCCTGCTGCCTCTCCTCTAAAATATGTGTTTTTAAGAGGTAGGCTACCTGAAATCTCTCTTTCCAGGTTAGTAACTCACCAGGACTTCTTTCCAAAATGTTATATTTCCCATCTTGTTATTTTAAAGAATGAGGGAGATCTTCACCATGCCAGCTATTTTTCTTTTGTGAGTTTCCTTTTTATCTGACATTTAGGGGTGGCTGTGGAGGTAATCTCACTGCATCGGTTTGCTATACAGGTTTGGAACACATACAAAAGGGAATGCCAGGCAAGTTATTGTTTTGCAGCCTGTTCCCCATATTAATAAGCATCACTAAAGCTTAGTAACTGTACCTCTAACATCAACATTGCGAAGTCCAGTTAAGAATGTTTTTCAACTGTGAAGATGAACATCTGCTCTGCGCTTAACAAGGTAGTATGACTGGATACAGCATATGCTAAAAAACTAAGGCATGCTAATACTATCAATTGAACATCAAGTGATCATGAAAAAATTAGTATTCTATCTTTTTCCCTAATGAGCAAGTTGGAAAATGCAAATAGGTTTTGTCCATCTGCTGCTACTGACTACAAATCATTATTACTAGCTGGGAACGAGGGAGGGCCTATAGCAGAAACTGTTATCAAAAACACTGGACACCAGCTGGATTACCTCTTTAGTTGGCTACTCTTGAAGTGTTAAATTTATCATCATTTTGTGAACCAAAAACCTAATAATGTTAATTGTACACATACAGAGTACAAGCCAGGCACCAGCTTCAAGAGGCTACACAATACAAACCTTTGCTTGAAATAGGATAAATCACACAAAATAAAATAATAGCTCACTAAGCAAAAGTACAAAGGTCTCGCTTTCTTTGGATCCACATCCTTTCTTTAGTTCCCTGGCTTACAAAGTTCCAAAGTTAAACTCCTGCAGAGTTTACACAAGAATATAGAAGCAGGAAATGACAATTAATTCTTGGAGAGTCCATGAGACACACCTCATAAAAGGGTGAGTTTGATCTATAGCCTTCTTGGTGGAGAACCTAAGGTCTTCTCTCCATCAGCACTGCTTGTAAGAGCACTGTGTGGTTTGGGTGGGATGGGCTAACACTTACTGCGAACATGGAAGCAGTGACCACTGCTACTAAAGTATGTCAATCCTAAAAGAAAATTAAGCTTCAGGTTTCCCAAACATAAATCAGGTTTTGTTACTACCTTTTAAGGTGTTTATGAAACAAAATCCTAGACATTTAGCAAAGTGGGCAAATAAAGTAGCCTTGAATTATTTCTATCAAGCTATAAACTTCTCTCTGTACAACAGCAATCAAATAATTGATTTGGCAAGCTGCAACACTTCAGACTGCCCCTTTTCAAGTATTACAAGATCCTCATCATTGTTATTACAAAAACTGTTTTTATGTTTTAACAAAGCCATCTGGACACAATCCTGAGCCATGTGCTCTAGCGGGGCCTGTTTGAGCAGGGGTGATGCACTACATGACCTCCAGTGGTCACATCCAACCTTACCCATTCTCTGATTCTGTGAACGTAGCATTCCTTAAATGCACTTTGTTTTCTATACTATAGAAACATAGCAGACACACATTTCAAGTCTCACCTGCTTTCACTGTTCTTGACACTCAGAATTCAAAGCAAAGAAAAATCTCTAAGTAATTGAAAGCAAATAAAAATCTCAAATCTCTCAAGTAAAAATCTATAAGATTAGAACTACTGTGGACAGAAGACTATGTAGGACCTACTCCTGATATTCAATAAAAAAATTTTACTAACACAGTATTAAAATCAACCTTAATTCAGCAATTGATATAGTTGCCTCAGTACAAGCACTATCAATAACTACATTTTTTGTTTAAGCAAAGCTTAGGGATTCAAAATACACTGAATCATTGCACAAAGTGATTAAGTTAAAATAAGTAATACACAGACCAAGGACGTCATCAAGTTGTGCAGATCTCAACACAAAGCCAGTTTCAGAATTTCTTAAAAGGAGAGATTTTTAAGTGGAAGACAAAATGGTTCTCATTTGTGTCAGTCTTAAACTGAATATCAACGTGCCAGAATTAAACAGCCACAGAAAACGCAATTTCATAAATGCATTGCAAAAATCACAAGGAATCAGGATTCAGTATGAGTCCTCAGAGGCTGACAGAACTGTTGCATATTTTAGAAATTTACTAAATAAGGCATTATACCACTCCACCAGTCCTCTCTTCTGAAATAGTTCTATTTCAGCTGTTTCCAAGAACTTCATTATTTTAACGTGTCTAAATTCAGTGATACAAATATCACTGACAGAGATTTAAATTCTGTCATTGGACCTTCACCTATATTTGCACTGAAAGTCAACAGCGGTAGTAACTTAGTGCTTCCTTTGATAAACATGTAAGCTGTACAATGATCAAGTGCCTATGATGGAAGCGTTGACATGAACAGGGACACTAAGTTATCATGAATACTATGAGGCTACACTTGAGTGGCATTCAAGTACCAATTACAATACCACAATTGAAACTTGTGGGTCAGCAAAATAAGGTAACTCCAAAAGCTGCCAGCAGACAGCACACTGCCAGTGGGTAAGCAATGTGGTTTTGCCTCAAAAGTAACACAAACCTACCCAGGCTGGCAAACAAATAAATCACTACAGGTCAAAGAATTAGAACTCTGGGAAAGCAGAGTCTTGTCTACTTAATGAGATGTACTTTGCAGGATTAAGAATCCACATTTTTCAGAAAAACTATGATCAGTTTGATGGTACACTTCAAGATAGGCACACTGAGAGCAACAAGAGGACAAGCGAAGGCCCAACAGATTAAAGGTCTACCGCAGTATTAACTCTCTCAAAACTATTAAGAACTCCAATATTTTTCAAATTGTAAAACCAGATAGCTAAGATCAAGGACAAAGTGAACTGTTCCCAAAATCCATGTCCGGCCGTTCTGTTTATCTTCATATTGAATGTAATAATTTTAAAGTTTTATACTGTTTTTCACTGAGGTTCTACATAGATAAGCCAACTTCTAGCCACCCTAAAGTTACTGTGTAAGAACACTTATCTTTGCCTTTTGAAACCTTTGTACAACAAAGGCACCTGGACACTTAGAAATCTAATGCGGTTACAAAATTTCTGTCAGAGTTTTGTTAGCAAGGGTTTGCAACCTTGATTTGTGCCTTCAAGCCTTCTTTATCACATCTCAAATCTTAAGCTGCTTCTACTCTTCCAGACGTGACTTTACCAAAACTGCTCATGTCATCTCCTGCAGCAATAACGCTACTTCAGTTCTAAAAGCCCTTCCACAGCAATCAAGAAAGAACGAATCTAGTAAAATGCCAAATTAAGATCCTAGTGAATTGAGCACTGTGCCACAAGTCTGAAAGCCTAAGCTGGGCCCCAGCCATCCAATTTCATTTTACAGTTTAATCTAACCTCATCAGATCACACAATCCACATACTACCTCAGTGTTTCACAAACAGCAAAGTGGGACTGTCACCCTGAGATTTGCAGTCTTTTGATGTTCTCATTTCTGCGATGGAGTTCTCACGCATTTTCTGTAAACATAGTTATGTTTGGCTAACCATTCCTTTTTGTTTTCATTCCTTCTCCTGAGGCAGAGAAGTTTGATGGACTTTTCGTTTGACCAGTGTGGTTGGAGAGGTGGTAACCTCATCCTCCAATCCACGGTCATTCCTAGAAACATATATATATGAAGTAAAATAAACAGCTGGAGGCTTTTCCTGGCTTCTTTTCTGTCTTGAACTAAGCTGGGTCTGCGTGGTTCTTTTCGTGTCCAAGTACGACATGGGACAAGGAAACAAACTATGCTAGTGCTACAGTAACCTGCGGCCTTACAAACTTCGCATGCTTTCCAAATATTTCCTTCCCCAGGCTCACCATGACCCAGCAAGTTTGAAGCTGCAAGGCTATATCCATTAAGTTTCTGCTCTGTCAGTAAAATACCTAGAGGGAAGTTTTCATTGTAAAGTTCATTTCTGTAAATTACAGTATGAGCTTCAATATAGTTATACTTCAGGTATTTCTGAACAAAAGCAATTAATACTAAAAGTTGCATTAGTAGAATTAAAGTATATGCAATAACGCTTCTAATGACAGTCCTGCTGTTTCTCCACAGTCACAGTTGCTACAGCATGGCCTTACCCACAGTCCCTTCAGAAATAAACCTGCTCTAACAGGGCTTTACCCATGGTTGCAGTCCTTCCAGGGGAATACCTGCTCTGTTGCAGGATTATCCATGGCCACATGCTTTCAGGTGCTCCAGCATGGATTTATCCACAGGCACTGATGCTTCAGTATCTACCTGCTGCAACACAGACTTATCCCTGGGCCTCAGTCCCTCCAGAGGAGTTCCTGCTGCTGCACTGACGTAACCACAGCCACAGCCGCTTCGAGATCTGCCTGCTCCCACGTGGACTCACCCACAGGTCAGGTCCCTTTGACTGAAGCTCACAGCGGAGTCCCAGCCAGCCCAGCAGCAGCACAGACACACAGCGAGTCCCTGGCCACCTGCCAGCCCCGGCACACGGCCACTGCTGTTATCACAATGTTCCCAGGCACAGCACAGTGAGGTGATAAAGCAGCACAGCAGCAGCGAGAGCAAAAACCAGCCACTAATGAGCACCAGACTCTAATGTACAGTCAGGCAAGCAAGGCTCCTGACAAGCACCTGCCAATTAATAGCTAATCAGCAATTACAGCTATAAATTCAATCTAGCACATTCCAGTCAAACGTGTCATTATCTCAAATCCTTTGAGCTGCACATTGGGTGTCATAAAGGATTGTTGCAGTTTAACTCCATTTGGCAACCAGGCTCCACACAGATACTTGCTCACTCCCTCTCATGAGACAGGGGAGAAAAATCGGAAAAGAGAGAAAAGTAACGGTTTGAGATAAAGAATGTTTAACGGATAAAGCAAAAGCCACCTCACACACAAGCAAGGCAAAACAAGGAATTCATTCACTGTTTCCTGTGGGTGGGCAGGAGCCACCTCCAAGAAAGCAGGGCTCCATCACGTGTAACAGTGACTTGGAAAGACTAACGCCACCACTTCAAACACCCTCCCTTTCTTCCTTTTTCTTCCAGCTTTATATCCTGAGCATGACATCATATGGTATAGAATACCCCTTGGATCAGCTGTCTTGGGTTGAGTCCCCTTCCAACTCCTTGTGCACACCCAGCCTGCACATTGGTGGGGTAGAGTGAGAGGCAGAAAAGGCCTTGGCCCTGTATAAACCCTGCTCAGCAATAAGGAAAACATCCCTGTGTTATCAAGACTGTTTCCAGCACAAATCCAAAACACAGCCTCATACCAGCTACTGTGAAGAAAACTAACTTTACTCCAGCCAAAACCAGCACACTAAGTTTCCCAGCAAGTAAAACCACAGATTTAAGAAGAACACCACCCTATTTATTATGAAGAATTCAGTCAAAGCTTTCTCTGTGCAGGAGTCAGTTGTTTTAATTCCATGCACTTTTAAGATATGCATGCCTCACCATGCCATTTTGGCCCTATTTCATTTCAGAATACCCAAAAGTAGCTGATTTTCTTCATTTAGAGGATGGGAATTCTTCACTGAGATAACGATAGCCACGTGAACAAAGTGCTGGATGATATGACAAGAAAAGCAGTAGTGTTAAAAGAAACGGAAATGTGACAAGATTAACATATGCTTTAGGCAAAGAAGTTTTCTTGTTTAAACTACTCTATGTGAATTGGGTGGCAAGGTAGACAATAAATATTTTCTTATTAATAAATAATCACAGTGTCTCTCTGACATGACACTACTGCAGTATTTTTAATAGCTTTATCAAAGTACTCTTCCCAAAACAGGCATATTTGTTCAAAGACCAGAACACTACTGACAAAGGTTGAGACCACTTTCTTCAGTGTACAAATGTCAAAAGACCCTGACCATCCACAAAAGAGTAGTTCAGTTCAAATTTGGTGTATTCAGAGAATCAACAGAATTACAAAGTAATTCAGGTCAGAAAAGATCACCCAAGTTCATCTGGGCCAGCATCCCACTTGAAGATGAGCCAACTTCAGCTGGATGCTCTGTTTGAAAAACTGAAATCTTTGCATACTATAAACAACTCCAGCCACTGTCCTACTGCCAGTATAGAGCTGCCACAGAGAAGGACGAGCAAGTATAGAACTACTTCAATTAAAAAAATACCCACAAAGCAAAAACCCCAACACACAAATATCTCAAGCTGATATTTCTATAAGGAAAAAAATCAGTCAGACTGCCTTGCAAAGTCTGAATGACCCAAAGGAGAAGTAATTTTAATGGATATAATCACATCACAACTTGGAAATGGTATTTTGTTAGAGCTTCAGAGAATTTACCAAATTGCCTGAATTTTGTAGCATGCATCTACGGCAAAGCTATCCGGCTGTGGCAACAAGCACTTTATCAGAAACTGACTGCATGGAACCACACACACAGGCTTTTGAGCTATTCTGATTTTAAAAAAACTGAGTTCTCAAAAAGGCTGGAGAATGGAAATCACAGAAAACAAGCTTTATACACCCCAAAGACATAAGAACTTCAGCCATTTGCTTGCATAAGTCATCTCTTAGTGCTGAAAAGACTGTGGGGAAATTAACAGATACTGACATTCAGAATGATTGGAATCTTCAGATTTTTAATGACAGAATGATGAACAATCTAATTTTTCCTCCTTCCTGTGAACTTGGTTTGAAAGTAAAAAAAAAAACCAAACTTTAATTAAATGAGCTATTCTGCTTGGGAACAAAGAGTCGGAGGCACAGTTCGGTCTGTGTGGAAGGTGCAACACTTACTCTACAGGTATCCCTTTCATTCTCAAGAATTTCTAGAGAAAATAGTCTTCCTTTATACAACTCCCTCTATCAAGAGAGAGGCTGAACTTCATGCTGCAAATGTGTATTTTTAAGGCATGAAGCACCAGTAGATATTGTACTCGTGTTGGGAGACAATTACAAAACATCTAATTTGATATCTTGTCCTAGTCCTGCTATAGAGAAATTAAAGTGCAGAAAAATGAAGAAACTTGTTTAAGATGGAGCAGTTAAACAGCAGGGAGCAGGAGAATTCCTTCAATATTCTGCTTTAGCATCAAAGTTTATTCTACCTTATAAAAGCAAATAAAAAAGCTCAGCAGACTATTATTATTAATTGTACAGGGCCCTGGACTTCAAACTTCTGAGGAAACACCACCCTAAAGGCAAAAAAAAAAAATCCTGAAAAAGTCCATTTCATCTTTCTCTAGCCTCTTCCAAGTTTACACATCACCCTGTTCAGATCACATTAGGCTTCCAGAGGGACTTCCAGGTAGAAGAGCAAAAGCATCGAAGAGCACAGAAGCAGGGCTATTACTTATGACACAGAGCACTGTCAGGACGTCATGGGGTAAAGTCTAACCGATTACACCAAGTTAAACCTTGAGCAGATAAACTAAAACCTAACTCCTTAGAAGGTTTTGATACCTGCTGGGAAAACAAAGTACAGCCAATTATGCACAAAACTTCCTAAAGACCAAGGACTACATGTCCTACGGTAATGATTCTGGTATGCACAGAAAAGAAGCAAAGCATAGATGAATTTTTAACTACTTGATATCTCACATGTTGTGACAGCAGATCAAGAAGTGAAAGCCACCCTGCTAAGAGCAGCTAAATCCCTTCAAGTACGGAGAAAACCAAAGACACTGACCTGAAGTGACAAATGAGGCCACCAGCAGCTGACACTGACCATTGCAGTTTGAAATCAATAGTGAACACAATTGCTCCCTGGGGGGATCACATCCACAAAAATCCAGCACAGAGGAGGGGGAGCCTGAGGCAGAATTGCCAGGCAAGAGGCAGGCCACCAGCCAAGACTGACATACCTCAAACAGCTGGAACAATTATCCCATCAGAACCACAAAATCAGAGGAACAACTGGACCAGCATCTCCAGGTGAGTGCCACTACTTGTGAGAAATCATCTGAGATTTTATGTCACTCAGCACAATGCTTCTGCCCTTGCATCCACCTCATCCCTCAATTTCCCTTGCAACAGAGAAAACAGAATCCAACAGCTTAACTGTTTTCAACAGATTCTAGTGTCACATCAGCAGGCTGCTCAAGGTTTCCACTAAGATACTCACTTCATTACTTTTCCTCATACATCGTAAAGCAACCAAGCTGTTGTTCATAGCTGAGAACAGAACAAAGCTTTTGCCATTAATTGCTAAAAATGTTCCTCTCTGAAAGGGGGTGGGGGGGAGGGAATCCTTCTCTAATTAAGGATCTGTCTGCCTCAAAAACGTTTGGTTTTAAATCTCCTAGCTAAATAAGAGTTAGAAATGTTTCTTAGTAACTAATCAAGCTTTTTAAAATTAATACAAGGGATATACTGCTCAAGTTAAGCCAGTGAATAATCCCAAACTAACTTTCATGACTCATAAGGTTAAAATTTTACACTAAAAGCAGTCTCTTCCTAGTATTTTTATGGACTTCTCTCCCTCTTAAAACTGCAGGATCTAGAACCAACTGCTGCTTACGGGCATAGAATGGCAAAATCGCCCCTCTGGCACATCATCTTACCAACTACACTCATCAACCCTAGAGGCAAAAAATATTAACAGAGTAGCAATTCTGCTTCTAATCCAATCAGTGCAACATGACACTTATAATTTAGGTACTTCCATTTTTACAGCTACTTTGTGGATTTAGAGAATTCAAAAGTGTTGATGTTCAGTATATTTATCTATTAGAGACAAAGAAAGACAAAGTCAGTGAACTGGCAGTATATTTGTATCCACAGATTTTGGTTCTTCAGAAAAAGCTTTAGTTCTATTTTTACGCATCACTTTAACAGTACTACAAACATTTACTACTTGTGTAGAAACACAGAATTCTCTCTGTTCTTCCAGTAGTGGTTACAGAGTCCTCATAAAGAAGAATGAGATAAGAGTGTGATGTAGAAAAAACCTGCTCACATTAACCTGCTCTGATCAATACTAGTTCTGAATTTAAAATACCCCATTTGAAGACCAACCAAATACAGAGAATCTCTGTAAAGAGGTTAGCTGATAAATAGCCCAAAGCCAAATCAGGACTGTAACATTATTTTCCTCACATATTAATGAAATCTCAAAGAGGTTCTCACTCCTTGTTTTAAGAATATTTTATCTTTAATACTCTTTCCAAAAAAAACCCAAAACTTGTTTCCCAGTTCCTCAGATTACTTACTTGCAATAGAAAGCTTAAAAAGATGTACCTATACTTGAAGACACAAGGAAAACACTAATATCCAGCTTCCATTTGCTGGTAGGCAACAAAAGAAACATTATCATTCCTTTACTTCTATACTCTCACAACATGAACACAGCAGAAAATAAGGAATGACTTCTATCCCACTTTTATGATTTCTCAATGAGTAACACTTTACTGACACTCAGTCTTTCTAGTCCATACCTCATTTCAATTAAAAACACTCTTGCAGCTTTAAAGAGTACATGGCTCCCACTTTAATGAACCCTTGCACATAATTTATTACTCCTAAAAACTTTAGTGGGCAAAGAAAGCATCCTGAGGGTTGGCTCTATCTTTGAGCAATAGAATGAAATAAGCACTTCTTGCAAGCCCCACTCTTACCCAATGAGTGCTTTTCAAACCAGCAGAAAGAGAGAGGCTGCTTTTACATTGGGAACACGTCTGAGTCCATTCCTTCCGCCTGCATTCCTCCATCCCAAAGAGGATTCCTCCTACAAAGAGTAGGTAATCACAGAAGATGCAAATTCTGCAGTGTTGTCTGGTTACAGGGCTACCCTATCAGCTGAGGCTGCGGGCTTTTAACCAGTTCTTCCAAGAATCAAGAGCTGTATCAAAGTACTAAGAAGCATAATCATCTTCATCAAGTTAGAGGAGCACGAACACTTCAGCCCCTGCATGAAACTTCTTCCCTTCCTTTAGAAAACACATTTTCCGTCATTTTCTCACAGTAACACTTTCTTCCCAAACAATCTTGCAATACCTCTTTCAATTATTTAGAAGGCAATTCACACTCCAAGAATTCACAGGTGTGTGTAGCCATGGATGAGTGCCCACAAACAGGTTTTGTTGAGTCATCATTATCCAAACTGCAACATCATGTTGCCCAAAATTACAGGTGAGTAAGCTCTATACAGTTACATTTTGATCTTTCCTTTTCCTCCAAACCAAGTTCTTACTTCTGTGTCTCTTTTTGCTTTCCCATCTACTCCACCAATATGAGAGCAATTAACACCACCCACACACAGTTCACTCTTCATTTAAGTCAACTCTATGACTCTATTCAAAAAGAAAATTTATGAAATTAAAGTGTAGTTTCAAATATGGCATTAAGAACATTGCATTATCACCCCTATTCCTCATGCTCTAAGTTAAGAAATCTTGAAAGTTCATAATAGAAATCTAGTTCTTCAGTTCTAGTTTTCCAACTTTGAAAAGTCAACCCTCTTACAGCAATTAACCTTATAGACAGGTAGTGATACACCGGAAAGAAACAAAAATGGTCTACTTGAAGACTAATATAAACACCAAAGGAAATTATTATATTTACCTACAGTTTAAAGAAGATTAAGTCAATATTTCTAGCAAGATGGCCTAAGCCTTCCCCATGATGTTTAGAATTCAGTCAATTTCAGGACAACAAAGAATTCAGTTCATTCTCTTATGGTGACAAGTAAAGGTTCGGGCAACAGCAGTGTGGAATAAAGAATCTACAGGACATCTTTTAAAAATAAAAGTTTAAACACATATGTTGTTACATGGCTTGGATATACCATATGGCTGTGGTACCATATGGCTATAAACATATGGGTAATTCACTTTCTAGTGAACAGAAAGAAGCAGGGTTACTAGTGCTTTACTTCACAAATTCATTCTGCTTATCTCAGTCACTTGGAAGCTTTTAGCAACATACAATTCCTGTACCTTTTACTGCCCTCACTTGAAGCCATCATTTGGCAACCCACAATTGGTAGCAGGTCACTAGAGCATTACAAAGTTTATCTTAAGAACAAGCCCACCAAAAATAAGCCCACCACCCAAAAGAAACCCAACCAAAAACCCCACCAAAAAAAAAAAAAACCACCTCACCAAGCAGCACGGAATGTTACAATCCCAGGATAGAGCAGACAACAAAACAGAGCTCAGCCTACATCTCTCTTTAGATTTGCAGTCAGCTGCTGTAAATTGTCAGCACACTAGCAACCCTCTACAAAATTTATCTATTAACTTGGGATAATGGGGACTGAGCAGCCATGCCTCACATCATTAACACAACTTGAACTGACACAAAGTACAACCAGAACAGCCAAGACACCCACCAACACCAAAGACTGCTTGCGTTTTTTCTCCCCTCCAGCATACCTGGCTCCCACCAAGACTTCTCAATGGTTCCAGCAGCTGAATCAAGATAACACTTGCGTGAGGTGCCTTAAATCCACTTCAGAATACAAAAGGATACAGCCTTAGTGCTCCAGTCTGAGTCCCAATGGCCAGTATTTTCTGAACCGGATCAAACGCCAAGGCTGAAGGCTGATAGGGGAAACCATGGCGTACAGTCTAACAAGTCAGAGCAGCGCAGTAACAATGGGTCAAGCAGGATACCAAAAATAAACAGAATCAAGACTGTGTTAGAGAACAGGATTCAATGTTAATCACAATTTAAAAAGGAACTACAAAGCAATTTAATCACAGAAAACCACCTGCCTTACACGAACCAATTACAAAAGATTTTTTTAGTCATAATTACTCATTCATCTTCGAGCATTAAGTGACAGTCAGACTTACTGAAACTTAATTTGAATCTTACATTTCTTCTGTATAAAGACTGTATCAACTCAGCATTTCATTTTTTCATCTACTGCATTCCCTGAGTAATCTTTTTTTCAGCTCTAACAAAGACACTAAACTATTAAAATCTGAGATGTTCCTAGCAAGTTTGGAAACAAAGCCAGACTTGTCAGCAGAACTATTACAAACTACTAGACTTGCTTCTGTGAGAATGACTGCCATGTCAATCCAACAGACCCAATATGACAGTGCAACCTCTCTCAGCACAGTAAAGGAAAAAAAAAAACCAGCAACTTGAGCTTGACAGATCCAATCTCTCACCCTCTATTTCCCTCAAAGAGAACAGGCAGCCCCAAAATTGACAAAACCAAAAAATACCCCAATGAACAAAAACAAAACCCCTCAGCCACGAGATTCTTTCTTAATAGGGAGCTATTGGCACATTCAGCTTTTTTGGTTAGCCAAGACTAATTTGGTAATTGACCAAGCAATGACTCCATTAAACTTCTCGGGCTGCAATTAAACAGAACTGAGAACATAATACAAGTGTCACTTACTCTTACTTCCACTATAAACGCACATATCATAAGCCATACAAATGCCAGCTTTTCCATTTCTAAGCCTTTGGCTTAAGGCAGAGGTATTTCAGAACCTCATAAAGGCACAGCAAACTTCTGATATACTCCTTGTACTTCACTGAAGTTGCAAGCATACCCCACAACTCTCTGTATTTCACAACTGAATAAAGTCTAACTGGAAACAGCTCCGCTCTTCTCCACATCCTTCGTGACCAACTAGTGAAAGCAGCAGGAATGCCTGCAATACCAGAAAAAAAGCGAGGAGAATCCACAAACAAGCTCATCCATGTCAAGCTAGGCCATGGGTGCACTGCATAGATAAAAATGAGTATTGATATTCCAATCAGCTTTTATTCCTCTTGATACAGCTGGTGGTTAATTCGCTGCATCATTTTCTGAAACGTGCAGACACAAACTGCAGTTATCGTATCACACACAAGCAAATAAATAAACGGGAACTTTGTTTCTAGATAGGATTTGCAATAGCAGCATCAGCAACTTGGCAACACACTGCAGTGAAACCACCACAAACATAGACAGCCTTTTCCAGGCGTAAAGGAAAAGGATAAATGATTTCCAAATAATGCAGAGGGACACATTCCCCGTCCTTCGGGCCCATTAGCAGAGGCTTCTACTCAAACGCCGCGATAATCAGATCTGCACTACAGCTAAGTAACACTCCTTCTCCCATCCATGCAACTCTTTCTACGAAGCCTTCGTGAACACTGTCAATATTACCCGCACGAAAGAGCCTAGAAAACGACAAACCCTGAAACTCTCCACGAAAGATGACTAGAGAAATCCAGCAAGACCTGTACAGCTACACCCACTGCTTTCTTCCCGTCTTCGCCCCCCGAAATAATCAATCCAAACAAGTAAACAGGAGAGGCGGGCAGGCTCGGCGAGGTCTGTACGGAGGAGCAAAGCCCGCAGCGCCCATCGCGACGGCGCGCCCCCTTCCCCGGCCGCCCGCCGGCTCGGGGCTGCAGCATTCATTCACCTTGCAGAGCTGGAAGTGCTCGGACTGGAGCGTCTCCTGGATTTCGGTCTCCCGGTTCCCCGCCTGCTGCTGCTGCGCAGCGGACGACGCCGAGGCAACGGCAGAGACCGCCGTCAGGCCGTCCAGCACCTTCCTGATGTTAAATTTCCTCATGGTCCTCGGCGGCGGCGCTCCCGCTCTCCCGGCCTCGCCGCCGCCGCGCTGTCACCGCCGCGCCGCCCGCCCCGCAGGCGGCAGACGAGCCCCCGCCGGGGAGGGCGGTGCAGGGGCGGCCCGCGGTCGGGGGCGCCGCGCTCCTCCTCGTCCGCGGGGAGGGCGGCGAGGCGTCAGTCCGGCAGCGCAGGGGCTCTTCTCATCGGGGCCCGCGGGCTCAGAGACGGAGACTGGAGCCAAGCAAACAGGAGCCGGTCAGCCCACCAAGCGCCGCCACCGCCGGTCCCACGCTCGCCGCCCGCGGCCGCTCCGCGCCCTGCCCGCCGGGGAACGCGGTTCGCCCCGGGCCCAGCCGGCCCCGCCCCGGCCGCCCCTCCCGCCGCCGGGGCTGTGCGGGCTGCCTCGCCTCGCCTCGCCTCTCCTCCCCGCGGAGCCTCCGCGCCCCCCGCACAGCCCCCTCACAACGCGGCAGCCGCGCTGTCACCCGTGACCGCGTGTGTGTGTGTGTGTGTGTGTGTGTGTGTGTGCGCCGGTGCCCTCCCGCCGCCGCAGCCTCTCCCCCCGCGGCAGCAGCAGCCGCCCGCCCCGCGGCTCGGCTCGGCTCAGCACCCTCCGCCTCCTCCTCGGAGCTGCGTGTGCCGCCAGCCAGTCACCAGCGGGGCTTCTCCCGGCTGCTGCCAGCGCCTGCCGCCGCCCGCCCCCACAACCATCCTCCTCCTCCTCCTCCTCCTCCTCCTCCTGCCGCGGAGGGCGCCTCCCCCGCCTCTCGGTCGCTCCCCCTTGCCTGACAACGCGGAGCGCAGCGCCCCGGGGAGGAGGAGCGGCGGCGGCGGCGATACCGCGGCGCCCGGCCCGGCAGCGGCGGGGCGGCCGCTCATGCGCGCTGAGAGCGGCGGCACCCGGATGTGGCGGAGCGGGCTCCCCCCGCGCCGCCGCGCCGTGCGGGGGCCGGGGCGGCGGGCGGGGCGGCCGGGGCCGAGTGCTGGCCTCCGGCAGGGCGGAGGCGGCAGCAGGTAACAGGTGGCGGCGGCCGGAGACTGCCGCGGGCAGCGCTGTCCCTGCCGCCGGCGCGGCGCTGGAGGCGCTCGGTGGCTGCGGCGGAGCCGGGCTCCACGCGTGGTTTCCCGCGGGAGATCCCCCCGCGGCTGCGCTTCGTCCCGGGCGGCGGGAGCAGCGCCGGCGGTTCCCCCGCGGCGGGGCCGTCCTCGGCGGCGGCGGGCGAGGCCGGAGGAGGGGTGCGGAGGGGTGCGATCCCCCCTACCACTCACCCCGAGCGCCGTGCTGGTGCTGCGGCCCCGGCCCGGGAGTGCTCGCTGTGCGGCTGGACAGAGGGCTGCGGCCGAGCTGCCCAGCACCGCCCGGCGGAGTCACGGCCAGCCCTGGCGTCGCAAGGCGAGCGCCGGGGTTACGAAGGTGCTTCCATTCATTCTTGTGGTTGCAAAACCAATTTAAACAGGTGGCACAGAGTTAAACGTTTCGTTCTGATAGCCCCTCTTGTACAGTGTTCTGTATTTGCTTTTATTTTTCTTTTACTGCTAGCTTGTAGTTTGGGAGTATCTAGTCAGTGGTCAGGCAGTAGATACTACTCGTCTCAGTCATGTTGCTTTATTTATGAAGGTTATAATTATTTGTGACTCTTTACTGAACCTTTTTTCAGCTAAAATTAGCTGTTCAATCATCGCTTTTGGAGGGAAAATTTGTAGAGATGTGACTCAAGATGCTGGCTCACATCTCCTAGCCACAGCATGAGTGCCTTAGAAGTAGAAGGCTCTGCACACTGGAAAATGGTCCTTTCAGGTGGTGTTTCCAGCCTGATGGCCAGGCATGCTGCGTTAGCACAGTGTCCAGTGTCGTACTGCACTGAGGGATGAGAGTAATTGGAATGCAGTGGAATAGCTGTGATGCAGCCATCATCATAACCTCAGAAGTAAAAACTCCAAAAACTCTTCTTATACCTGTAAGCCCCTGTTAATTTATAGCTTTATTGTCAGCAGGTATATGATGTACAAGCATTTGAAAGAAACTAAGACAGTTCACGTATTCTTGCAAAGTGAACTTACAGAGCTGTTCCTTCATGTTACTAGGACTGTTGGACATTTCCCTAAATCATCTTGGTAAAATGTGAAAGAATGCTTCCAGAGATGACAAAGTCCTAGGAAAAAGAAAGCAGTAGACTTAAATAAGGTTCAGTAAATATCTGATGTAAAAATCAACTTAATTTTAAGAGATAAATATGTGCAATTTCAGCGTGTCTTTAATTATCTGTAACATATTTTAGCTAACTGTGTATAAGTTACAAAAGTAATGTTTCTTTTTGCATCTATTCACACATGCTTATTATAACACACTGAACCAGGAAGAAAACTTGTAGAACTTGGCCATGTTTGAATGGTAAATATAAACTGTTGCAGGTAAAGACAGTACATGTATAACTTCAAGAATGTAAGTTATAGTCCCTTTGAGTCCTCCTGTTCAGTATGTTTTAGGCCAGGCTCTGCAAACACTCCTAGATACAACTTTGATAGCACAACTAACCTGATTATTTATAGGAATATTAATCACAGCAACAACCCCCTCAAAACTGGGTGACGAATTAAAGAACATTAAAAGCTCTCTTTTTGCGTACTATGATCTATTTTTCTTACTTTCTACATACTTGGACTATGAATGCATTCTTTAATTGGACTGTACATTTTTAGAAGAAAGATTGGATTTGATTTTCTGTTTACATTAGCACCTAGGAGGAGGACCTCATTCATTATTGCAACATTGTATCAATACATGCAAACATTGATGCAAGTGATACAATATACACCAGATTGAGCCAACAGTAGTTCTTTTCCCTCACATTTTCAGGTTGATGCCATTCAAGGAATCAGTGCTCTCTGGGACTTCAGCTCTTCCTGTAAAAATGTTTTAAATAATCTTATCCAGCAAATTAGTGAAAAAATTCATTGGGTTCGCTGGGACATCCGTGGGAACAGTAATAGGCCTTTTAATACTATAGTTCAGTGAATATCCATGTTATCTCAGGATTTAGCTGCTGTACTTGAGAGCTCCTTTGGGCCCTCCAGCTCTTACACAATAACCACGCCCTGTTTTACAAACAAGACCATTCTTCTTAACCTCCTTCATGTTGCCCACTCAGACCTTCTGGCCTCTGATGTCAGAAATCACAGTGTTTTATACCCCAGTCCAAAGTCCAAGTACCTTGCACAGCTGGGCAAGAAGCAATCAGACACAACTAGTTTGCAACATTGTTGTACTCAACTATGACAGAGTGCAGCTGGGACAGAGCCAGTGTCAAATGTCCACAAGTTTCTTAGGCCCCAGCAGTGCCGTGGAAATCCCCAACATCAAATGAATCCACGTGGCTTTGGTTTTCTTTGCCTGCCTTTCTTACTCATCTTGTCATCTAATGCTGCTAGAAAAGGAGAGAGAGGACCACCTGCTCATTTCTTGATTGGTATTCCACAGATACCACATAAAGACACTGTTCCTAGTAGGTATCTGAGACAATGGGGCATGAAGTGTTGTCCTACATACCAGTGCAATTCCACAGACCATTAATTGGTGTAGGTCAGACTTGTTGGGTCTTTTGACTCAAGATAATCACAATAACTTCACAGATAACTGCAGGGTGCAGTTATCACTGTGCTTATAAGCCTTCTTGGTTGGTTTTTGGGGGGTTTGTTTGTTTTTTTGCGGGGTGATGTATCACCAGTGTTACCTTGAAGAAGAAGGAGAATGATTGTAGTCCCACATGAGCCCACCCAGTTGAGTAATGAGTGAAAGCCCACACAGTTATAATGTATTCTAAGATTTATTGGAATAATCAAGAGCGGTGGGTAGGTAATGAAGTGAAAGGTCCATGCATGGTGTTTGCCACTAGTTTGTACATAAGCCCCAAAAGTGTTACTGGTTGTATCCAGAGAAGGCTGCAGGGGATTTGCACGCCATAGTAATTACTGCAATACTCTGTATGTGAGACATGGACCATCAGAAGTGACCTCAAGATCCCTGCTTGGCCTCTAATGGCACTAAAGCTTTTGAAAGTCAGTCAATCCAGACTTTGAAGTCTAAGAAGCATGCTTAGCTTTCCTGAGAACTTCTTGATGGTGCTTAGTCACTCACACTGCAGTCAGGATCGACTGAGCCTTAGCCAAACATATCCTCGCCATAAATAGAAAGAAGCTTGGAAACATTTCTGGACTAATCTTATTCAGGTTGTTCTACCCAAATGTATTGGACAGGGCAGTGTAACCACAGCTCCAAGTAAGTTTTGGAATCTTTCCTGCCTGCTGGGAAACTGCTCAAGCTTTCTAGACTTAGAGCTGTTGCCAAACAAACATCTGTGATTTTTTTCCCCACAATAATCTGCACTGGTGACAAATCGTAAGGAGGACTTCCAGCTACAGGTAAGTTTTTTGATATGGGTTTGAATAAGCCATAAACAAGACAGAAATTAAGAGCATGTGACAATTAGCTGGTCAGCTCCAGGAAAAAAAGCTGTGCTAGTGCTTGCCATCACCACAACTGGAGGTGAACTGTTTACTGTTTGTAAATTCACCCATTTCAGAAACATCCTGATTGACCATGCCTACACTGATATGATGAGTTTCTGCATCTGGAAGCCTACGTAGTCTTTGGCAGGCACGCAGATCATGGGGCATCTGTAATAAGAGACCTACGGAACAGCATGACTAGCACAGATATATGGATGTCATCAGGCTGTATGGACATACGTGACAGAGAGAGGGCATATCCTGCTGCTGCAGAGTCTGCACCAACATTCCTGCACGTTCAGCTGGGGTCAGCAAATACAGTGACAGGTGCAGTCATTGGCTATTGAAGTGTGAATTGACAGGGCTCTGCAGCACTGAGCTACGCAACCAGTATAGCAAATAATATACAAGTGCCCATGTAGCTGTTGTGTGGAGCTGTAGCATGGCAGAAGAAAGGCATGGCTGTCTTGGCAGGGTTCAAGGAATTGTTGCCAGTTGAGCACTGTGGGTCTCTGACTGCTGGCCACTACCAGTGCTATGTGACAAGAGGGGAACAGCTGCAATGGAGGAGCAGGGGAGAGTACATAAGGCAAAAGGGAGGAATGACAGCAGCACTGCACAGTGGAGGCAGGAGACTTGAGAAAGAGGTTGTGCAGCATTCTCCTCAGTATCTCACGTGCTTCTTTGCATCTTTGTGCCACCACTGTCATCCTGGACCAGACAAAGGCAGTGTCAGCTATTAAACTGTACACTAAAATTTACTGCATCTAATGCAAATTTATGTATTACTTATCTTTTGACCAATTTAGATATTATTCTCACTTAATGACACACAGACCATTCAAGAAACGTTGTGCTTAAGCATCCATCTTTTTTCATGAAATAGAAGCTCTTGAAATAAAGATGAAGAAAATATTTAAGAAGGATGCTAACACTACATTTTCTTTGTTTTCAAATTTACTTTCATTATTTTCAGCCATGTTTTTAGCTCCTAAGGCTAGATTATTCTAGCAGCATAGACTGACTGATTTGGCTCCAGCCAATCCTTTCTTTTTATCAGTGTCTGAAGCAATAATTTATTTTTCTGCTTATCCAAATCTTCTTTGGCTAGTGCAGGCACTTAATAAATTTCATTCTTATGTTATACTAAAAATGCACAGTTCACTTTGGTTCATGTAGTCTGTTGATTTTTTCTGCTTTCTATGTCACATTTTACTTGTGTTAAGAACAAAGGTGTTTCAACCCGAACATCTACTCTGCTCTCCTGCCTCATGCTTTTGCTTACAACAGCTTTCTCAGTTGTCCTGTACCCTTCAAGTTATTCTTTTGTGCAATCAAAACAGTTTTTGTGGCAGTATTTCTTCTTTTTTGTTCACGATTTCATGATTTTCTAGGGTGTAGTGCATAAACAGTCCTAGGAGCAGGGTTCACAGTTCAGGATCCCGATACCTTCCAAGCAGATACCCTGTAAGCTGCAGAGACCTTCTCCTTCTGTCACCTCCTTTCTTCGTGGAAAAAAGCCCTGATATGTAAAATAGAGGATAGATTCTCTTCCACGACATTTGTCTCTATGTTGTGTCTACTCATTAGGTGGAAACTGAGGTATCTGAATTAAATTTCTCATTTTCTTGTCACAAGTAAGCACCACCGGGTCTGTGGCAGCCACAGAATGAGCAGTTTTGAAGTGCAGTGTTGTTCTTAGGCTCGTAAAATTCACATCTGTTATACTTTGGATCTGATGCTTTGTCAATTTATTCCATTCCTTACTAATTATAGTTTTTATGGATACTTTTTTTGTATATGAGTTGATTTCATAGTATTTATCTCAAACTGAAGGGGTTTCAGTCTCTATGTTTTTAGGAAAATCATTATTTAGGTACCGTTAGTGGATGGTAAAGATTTACAGGAGGAGCAGGTAATACATATATTCAACATTTAAGTCTGTTTATGTGTTGTAGTTGTTCTTTAGATGCCAAAGCAAAATTACAAATAATGATACTGAGGAATCTCTAATTTTAACATGATCTGTGCCATGACTTCAACATGTAATTAACCTGATGTTTCCTTCAATTCAATCCAGGCACCTTCTTAACAGGATGTATAAGACTAAGCTACATCACGAGAAGACATGGTTTGCTCCACTGACAGAATGTACAGTTACCAGTACATAACTTGCATCATTACTTGCCTTTTATCGTATTGCTTCTGTAATTCCATCAATTCTGATGGATATTTGAGACATACTAATGCAGAATCATATTAGCACAGAATAACTGAGGCAAGAAGGGATCTCTGGTGCTCATCTGGTCCAATGGGCTACTCAAGTCATAAATCGGATCCAACTTCAAAGTCAGAGCATGTTGCTCACAGTCATGTCTAATTTTTGCATACCTCCCAAGATGGAGATTCTGTAACCTCTGTTTCTTTTGCTTTATTATAAAATAAAATTAAAATTTCACATCCCATGTGCTGCATTTCTATTTTCTTGGTTTTACATTAATAGCAGGCCTAAGGGTATTAAAACCTCAGACATACAATGCTAGTCAGAACAGGTTTTTAATAACTTAAGGCTATTATCCATCTGGAAAAATATGGGCCAATACTTTACTGAATAATGTTTCATATGGATTTATCATACACATTTTATAGTTTTCAGTCAAGTATAATACAAATGCTGCTTATTACAGTACTACTTTATGTCCTGTGCGAAGTAAACATGAAATGCAATCTGTCTCCATTAAAAGACAGCAAAATATTAGAAGTGAAATCAACAAAAGCTTTATAAAATAGCCAAATAAGGATGAAGTATGAGTGTCTGCCAAGTGAGGAAGGTTCTTTTTGTACTAAATGAATTAAAGCTAAAGTACGATGGACAAAACTAATTTATCCATTCTGAAAACAGAATTATAGTGGTGCAATGTCTTTCAAATATAGTGATCTGTTTATATACAGTATTTTGTGTGAAGTATAGCATTTCAGAAAGGATCTGTCATCAGCAAGTCGTTTAAAGTGGTTGTCCACCACAAGAAAAAAAAAACAACTTTTTTTTTTACTGTCATTACAATGCATTAGTTGGAAGGTCTGTTGTACAGTAGTTTAACAATTTAGGCAAGTACTCATTTAGAATACTGAAACATTAGGCCTTTTTTAAACATGGCTGCTATTTCACTGGTGTTTTTTCTTCTTGCTTTATATTAAAAGCGGTGAATTACATAAACCACAAGGCTAGGCATGCAAGCAAGCAGACAATCCCTTTAAAGATGTTGAAGCTAAAAGATCCAAAATGCATTGATGCTTCATTTAATTTTAGGCTTTTGGTTTTTTAATACAGTTATTTTCATCCATGTTATCATTTTTCTGTGAACGTAAACCCTTCTTCAGTATAACAACACCAGATATATATTTAAATTTTATTATTATTATTATTATTATTATTATTTCAGATATCAAGACAATTAAAATATTTACCATAAAAGTATGAGCATTCTAACATGCATTCTAGCATGCTCTTAACTTCATTCTAAACACAGCAAACAGTACCTCTTCATGCATCTTCCCCCCTCCCTCCCAACTAGTGAGACAGGAGGTGAAATGCAAGGACAGCTGAGACATTTCAAAGAAAACGCTGGTGTGCTCCAATTTAAGAACAACATAAATAATCTGAAATTTACAAGGCAAATAATTGTTTCAGAGAAAGTAAATGAGTAACAAGGCAAATGGGTAGGAGAAGCCTAGAGTATGCAGGACAGATTCCAAGATATTAAAGTCAATCATCCTGGCAATTCTCATTTTTCCCATTTTTAAAATTTTTTTAGAGTCTGTCCCAAGACACTAGTCAGTGAGCTTCTTGAGTTGGCTTTAGGTTCAACTGGTGACTTAGTCTAAGACTTTTTGAAGTCCTAATTGAGGCAATTGAACTTTGGCATGTAGAAGGTGATTGAATTAAAGTCTAGAGGAAATGGTAAGCTTTAACTAGATCAGCTCAGCAAGCGCTATAGTGCATGGTATTGTCGTGACCAAAATTCAGACCTATTGCAGAGACTGGGTTCAGCAACTTGATATATTATCACGGTTTTCAGTATTACTTCAGGCAAGGTGTGTAAGAAGTCATTAGTATCTGCTCCTTCAAATCTCCCTGTGAGTCAGCATCCCTTCTGCTGTAGCACTCCAGTTAAGACTGGTTCCAGCGTCAATTAGGAATAGCCAACGTTTATTAATTATACCTGTATTTTATAGTCCATTACCATATAGATGCTCAGTTTGAAAAGATGTGTCCTGAGTAACAGCCGGAGAAAAACTTGGCACAGAGCCCCCCCCCCTCCTTAGGCAAGACAGACAGGTTAATGGGAAAAAAGAGATTGCTTTAATTTTAGCAACTAGAAATTGAGATACATGCACAAGGCGAGCTGTGCTGGTTTAGTTGTGCAAGTCTGTGGTACAGTTTGTACTGCTGCGTGCAGCTATGCCTAAATTACGATGTGCAGTAGGAGCTGTTTAATTTGCATTAGATTTGCATCTCTCTCCTTACACAGAGAGCAAGTAGCTTCCCTGGACAAATGTTGAGGTGTGTCTGGAGGAATCACAGAGGCTGCTGGAACAGCCTGAGGTTACCCACAGCTCTGCCTCCCAGCTAGGGAGTGGAGACCTGTTTTCCCTCTCCATGGCCAGCCCCACTCCCTGAGTCCTTCTCCCCAGCACACAGCTCCTCGTGGAGCCTGAGTGGCCCTTACTTACATTCTGAAGGTTTTAAGGCAAAAATGGCAGCTAAGCTTTTGAAAAACACTCCGGCCTAACTAATATCCCTATGCATTCCCCATCCCTGTAAGTATCTAATGCCAGGTTGGTCAGGGCTTTGAGCAACCTGGTCTGGTGGAAGGTGTCCATCCATGACAGATGGGTTGGAACTACATGATCTTTGAATTCCCTTCCAACCCAAGCCATTCAGTGTTTTTCTGTGATAATAAATACTGAACTGCACTAACTCTGGGTCACGGAGGTTTCATTGTAAAGACAGTTTAATACATACTCAGTCAGGGCACTGTGTGAGGGCTGGTGGCTCTGTGGGTCATTGGTGGCTGCTTATGGGAGTCCATTGGAACAGAGCCTGGAAGCCAGGGCGTGAGACACCCACCAGCCAGGAGCAGGCAGCCATGAGGCCCTGGGGCAGCCCCAGACCTGGGCACCAGGAACCTCCATGGGGATGTGCCAAGGCTGGGCCGGGCCACGGGCCCATGGCCGGGAAGGGCCATGGCACGCTGGAGAATGGCCTTGCTGCAGCATTTCTGGGGCAGGAGTTGATGACTGCAGGTGCTGACATGGGGTCCTGTGTCATGGGGAGCTCTGGGGGCTGGCAGGGACAGTCAGGGCTGGGAGTGGCCCCAGGGCTGTGGCATTTTTATGCCTACATCTAGAGTAGCAATTCATATCTGAAGAGCAGTCTTATGTCCCATGGAAATGTTTTTCTGTGTCATGAATATCTTCATCTAGAAGTCCAGCAAAAGCAAATTTTTCTGAAGATAAAGATGTATCCCATAAATAACCATTACATCAAATGTCAGTGAGTTATTTTCTTGCTGTATATTTACATTTTGCTGATATATTCTCTATATATCAGCTGATATATTCATGTCTTCTGCCTTCCTCCTGGATATGCCATTCAGGTTTGGAGGCACTCCTGGATACACTGAGTTTCAGGAATCCCCTAGAGCCACCACATACCAGAAGCCACCACACACTTAGAAGATTCATGAGGCTGCTCTATCTTTCAATAAGTGCTTTGAAATACTTTTGTCAGTATTGCTGACCCCACAGTAAACACAGCTTTTTAGAATCAAGAACTTAGGCCACTGAACAGTATTTTCAAAGAATTATTCCTGTGTAAGCATAGATTTAGTAAAGTATGTATCTAACAGATGACTTCTTAATGCCTGTGACTTTGGAGCTTTCAGGTGTTGACAGATGTATTGAAAAGGTGTCTTCCGCAAAAAAAAAAAACAAAAGCATATTAGGGTTTCATCATAATGAAACTTCAGCTCTGCTGAAATGGAACATACAAGCATTAACAAACATTGCCCTAAACCCCCCTGTATATGAAACTGTTCCCATTATGCTGAAGAATAATTGTTCCTCACACATTTGAAAGCATGGTATCTTTGAGCTAAGTAAGCGATTAAGAAGTTTATCTCCCTATTATGATCTGTGTAGGTTTTGTTACTGCTATCCAGTTCTGCATTCAGCACTGTAACTCTCATATGTCATAGGCAGCTTGTTTTCTCTCAGTCTCTACAGAGAATTATGTGAGCAGTATAATTCTTCCCTTTGGTAGTTTACTTTGAGGTGGAGACTCAGTTGCACATATGCGCTGCTGGGTTTTGTACACGAGAAGGTATGATCAAAGAAATATGCCTTACACTTCAAGCAGAAAATGATAATATTTGTGATGATACATATTTCATCAAAACTGTAAATTTAATTTAGTGAAGAAATAGAACTCTGTTTAAACACTAAAGAAAAAGCTTTCATTAGGGTGAAAGTGGAGAGAAATTTTTCTTCTGTGAACATAAATAAAGTAAATAGGCAAGCAGCAACGCTGTTTAAACAGATTTTCCCCACAGAACTCTTGCTACCCAAAACCCATAGGACAGTTCAAGCAGTGAAATTTATGTTAGAAGTAAAACATTCTATAATTTAATAGGAACAAATAATGCTCATATATTTTCATGCTGAAAAATATCAAAATAAAACAAATTAAACGAAGAGCATGAATAAGTGAAAGCAAGATTTTGCTTTGTTTTCATACATTTTGAAAACTATCATAATCTACCACTAATATTTAGTTTATAAAGTAATTAGGAGCATTGTGCAGTGTCTGTGTAATAAACATACAACTTTAAACATGATTTAGATGCTCCACTCTCTCCGGTCAGAACAAGATGGGTATTTCTCTTGGACAATACAAAGTATGCAAGTGGGCAAAAAATAGTGGGATCTGGAGGTCAGTGACTTCCAGATCCAGCAGATAACAGAGAAGCACATCCCAAAACTGAAGATCCTTTGGTGGTCCCTTCTTTCAGCTGCTTCCTGTTTGAATGTGGAATTGTGAGTACTTCAGCTGACCTCAGCTGCACAGTATTAAATGCCGAGGACTGTGTAACCCTCCACCACCCTGTATTTTAATGCATTTTTCACTTAGGCTTGTTTTATTCAACACTTACACCCCTCAACTCTTCCTTTAATTGCTCTAGTTTAGAAATCCTATTTCTTTCATGTGACCTAAGCTAGGCTTAAAAAGGGGGAAAAATGAGGGGAATTGTGTTTTGTGTTACATATAATTATCACTTTTCTCATAGTGTATGAATTTCTTTTCCTTCTCAACACAGGGTACACACTGTAGCAAAAAAAAAAAAAACAAAAAAACCAAACCAAAAAAACCCAAACAAACAAAAACCCCCCAAACCAAAAATCCAAAACAACAAAACAACAACAACAACAACAAAACACTAATAGAAATTAAAATACTGAATCTGAATTGATACACTTGGAAAACTTAAACAGCAGAGGAAATCATTTCGAAAGAAAAGAAGAGCACTGTTTCTTTCTGAAGTATCTTTGTACACATAAGAACTATTTTACATGTCTGAGGTTAAATATTTGCTTTCTTGACCTTATGCTGAGAACAGCCTTAGGTGAAGAATTTATCTTTAATAGAGAAAAACCCCTCTACAAATAAAATGAATAACCCTCCCCAGCTTTACTGTCTGGAATAATTTAGTGCAATGTAGATTGTCAAAATAAAGGAAAACTTGGTTTGTTTTATTTAGGCTGTAATAATGTCCATCTGATCAGCTATTATGTAAAAAGTAGTAATTGAGTAGACCTGTGTAAAAGACAAAAAATGAAAGCTAAAAAAACCCCTCAGATACAAGCAGTAACTTCAAACCAATAATAATGCTAACAAAATATTCCAACATACTATTAAATATGCATTTACATATAGTTTTTAATGATCTTGAAAAGACCATTTATGGCATCTAGGTGAGAGGACTCATCAGAAGACTTCATAAAACTAAAAAGAGCCATATGACCAACAAAATAAAATGCTTGTAAATTAATATATACAGTGGGAAAATTTCAAATGAAAATAAGTATATTTATTTTCATGTTTTAAATTACCAGCATCATGCCTGTAGAAAGCTCAGGGAGAAGCTATGCTTGGTAATAGCAAACCAATGGAATATGTTTCTAAATTTCTAAAAAATACTGATGCAGATCGGATTGAGAGTGAACTTTATCATTCTAAACATTACTATGAAATGAAAATAAGGCGAGTCTGACTTGTTTAGGAGAATTGTAGAGTAAGTCTACATCACTGAGGAAAGAGACTAATCAAGGAGGTATGAGTTACACACAAATAATTGTGAAAATGAGAAGGTTACGAGGGTTTTTGAGAAGGGGATGTGCCTACTTTACACTTGGTTTAAAAGTGGAAAAATAAAAAAAATGGATAATATTGAATTAAGAGCTAACAAATTAAAAATTGCCAACAGGCTATATCTCTTGTACTACACCAAATGAAGCAGTGTAATTTAATGGAAAAAAAAATTGATCAGTCAAGAGCTGTGAAAGATTTTTGAAGATGTTTGGATGATTAATAAGAACATCCACTGATAATTAGCTGACAGCTTTGAAAAACGTTGCATATAGTCACTCATGACCAAATTAATCATAATTTTTCTGGAGTAAGGAAGGAATTGCTTCTACAGAAGCATCAGCTGCATTTCTTCATTTTGGAGGTTTTTTTCTAACTTCCTGTCCCCAGTATTGTCTGCTGCCAGACACAAGATTATATGGACCACTGATTTAATTATTTTGGACCAATTATATGGACCACATTTATTTATTTTTGTCACAGCTTTTTTACTTTTGGCTGAGTTTCTTTCTGTTTACAATATTTACAAGCATCTAGATTTCTTTATTGTCAGAAATTTCCTGATTTACGAAATTTCCCTTCATATTTTGCAGGAAGCATTTCCCATCCTCTAAACAATATTAATGGGACAATTAATCACTTTCAAAGCCATATAAATTAGAAAAATTCCCAAATTGTTTATATGTGTTTGAGAAACCATGTTGAACTTATATATATTGCACACAGTATCTGACCTTTAAAAACTTATGAATATTTGGACAAGAATCCTGGAAGACACTTGAAATTCAAGCAGCACTTATGCCTGGACATCTTTGGGAAATTTTCAGTGTGTACAAAGAAATGGCCGCTTCTGTGAAATATTTGCAGTGTTTCAGGACTGAAGGGAGTTATGAAGGATGTGCACTTTTAACTCAAAAAGCTGTTTACAGACCACTAAATGTACATATAGTTCTTTAAATATCCTTTACTGTATTATAGGCTTAACATGACCATTCAGATCCATAATTTTAACAGCATGTGTGAGTTTTTCTGCTGTGTTGAGATTTGAGAGTGAGCACTTCCCGATGGTAGGATAACTCATGTAAGAAATTCCTGCCATTGGATATGACTGAATTCAACACAGATATAAAGCAGGAGTTACTCCATCATTTTTCAGATACTAGAGTGGCACAAACTATAAAATCCCCAATCAGAGAGATAGAAAACTTGTTTTTTGATAGATGTGTTGACTGAAGTCTGCAACTGTCACTGATCAATTGCCCTGGAGTAGTTCAGGGTTGCCCAGGGCTTCAGTCACACTCAACATGAACATCTTAAAAGCAACTCCTTCCTTACCCTGCAAGTAAAACTCAGTATTTAGGTAAAAGCTAATGTGCTGCTGAAAGGCAGGACCGAAAAAAATATTTACTCCCCCAAATGCCTTTCTACCACCAAACTTCTCTTCTGGACTGAACAGTCCCTTGCTCTCAGATCTGGAAAAGGAATGAAAAAGTGAGAATTTGTGTTTAAAGAAAAAGCATTGAAGAGCTTATACTCACTATGAAAGTAGGAATCCCCTTGAGTTTTTTGTGTAACACATCAAATGAAAAGGGTCAAAAGAGAGTACAGCCAGTTCTCCTGGGGAGAGTTCAAAGAACAAATCAATTGTCTAGCCACCTGGAATCCCCTATCAAAGTGAAATCCCTGAAATACACCTGTATAGGCCAGACATGCATTATAGTCAATGGTGTGAAGACCCAAAAAGTCAGGACGATTACTTCTGATGCTCGCTGTGAGAAGATCTTCCATCAAGCCTAATATTCTGTTAGACGGTACAGTCTGATTAAGATAAAATAAAACCAAGTCTCGATATGTGTCTATATGTCACCTCCTAACACCATTTGAGATACCTCTCTGAAGGGAACAGGTACCAGTCAGGTACCTGTTGGTATCCAAAGAGAGCTGGGAGGAAGATAGAACTATTGCATGCTTGAGCATGGTCAGTATGAAAGGAGGCATTAACAATTCTCAGCAGTAACATCTCTCTGACTATTAGTGTGTCTTTGCTAACTTTAGTCAGCCATGAAGAACGTACTTAATGATGGTGAGATGGTGCATAATGATGTAGGTCTGAAATTTTTAATAGAAATTCTCTGTCTGACAAATGATGTATTAACTTGGACTGAGTCTTTAATATCCGGCCCAGTGAAAGAATCTCAGAGGTCTTATGGGTAGTACCAAATTTACAGCCAACTTTCTCATTAGTCTTTAGAGTTTCCCCAGTTTGATCTTGCAAGTGGTAAGGAAATGAGCAAATTCTGAGGGGTGAACAGCCTCCCAAATGTGTGTTCTACCTTCCTAAATATACCAAGACACCGGTGTGGTAATGGTTGCAGCCTCTGCACTGGAAATTGTTCTTCCCTTATCCGCAGTTGAGAATAATATAAAAAAAGAAACTTTTTTGCCTAATAAAAATTCCTTTCCTTACATAAGATATTAGGAAAATGCACTTTTAAAAAAGATAATGTGAACTTCACAAAACTGGTGCCTCTTGATATTCATGTAATAAAGGACTTGGGTTTTTTTCAATATTGCATTTGCAAGGCTTGCGTTCAACTTTGTTGATTCTGTTCTGAAAATCAGAATTCCATGTCTATTGACCATCTGTGCTTTTTTTTTTTACAAAAATTTGCCAGATTTATAGATAAAAAAGACTTTCCTAATTGGCAGCAAAGCCAATACTGCTTTGGAGATGTGAAAACCAAGACTGGTGTTTTACTGACTCACATATCATGATAATGGACCACCCCCTTGGCACCCTAAGCATAACAGAAATAGTTGGTTTTCCTCTAATTACACCATTTTAATCACACAGTACGTAAGGAAAATGGAATAAGTGTTTTGATTATTGGCAATGTAAAATCTGGTTCATTTTCCCATTGTCTTATTGGAGCTGTGACAAAACTAAGCAATAAAATGTATATTGTACAAAAATTGATGTGATGTAGCTGACTAAAAGCAGAGAACACAGCTGAAGCGGTGCTCCACAATAAATAATACAATAGAGAAGAGATACCAAAATCTGAACCTAGCAAGTAAGTGTTAATATAAGACTGTTGAAAAACAAGAAGTTTCAATGTCTGTTCCACTTAGGAGAAAGAATCCAAACATGCTTATATTTACCTCTAAAATAGCAAAAGCCAATCTTCCACAATAATTATCTTTAAATGCTACTGCATAGCAAATATTTTTTTAACTTATGTAACATAAAAGCCAGGATGATCTCAGTAAATATAGACACAATCGTACCACAGGCCACTGCCAAGCCTAATAAAATTCCCAAAACCATCATTCAGCATTGTATGCCTTTGATAGACACATTTTAGGCACCAAACCCATTATCACTATAAAACTAATAAGTTGTTTGCGTCGAGCAAATTTTAAGAGGTCATAATTTTTTTTTTTTTTGCGGACATGTCTGCACAGAAAATAGTCAAAATACCAATGGATATAGTGTTGGCATTCATCAGGGCTTTAGCCTGAAACAATAGCTGTAATATGTGTCATGAGCTCCATTTCTCAAAGTTATGTGTTATTTGCAAATATCATTATTTCAGAATACCAACATTTTGTTAGTAGCCTCCTATTCTTATCCTAAGTGGCTGGTTACCAAGAAGGTTACACACTGGTAGCCAACAGATTAAAGGTATTTGGCTGCTCAATTTGGTGTTTTTCTTCTCTTAATTTTACTTAGCAGGCGCTGCACCATTCTCTTGGGAGATGTTGAAGCAGGAAAAGTAGGGACATAGACACAAGGTACATCTTCTGTGTCCTGGACAGGCTGAGCCATTTCTTGACTTTTTCCCACTGTTGTAATGCATTTTGAGCTCACAAATATTACACTTCTGAGGGAACGATGACTTTCGTTTGCAGCTGCCAGAAAAAGAAGTGCCCTTTGTTTGCAGCCTGTCAATAGAATGACCTTTCCCTCCTGCCAATTTATGCTCAAGAAATACACGTGATTGTTTTCCCTTTTCTGTGCGTTTCAAGATCTTCCAAATTTGTTTGATCAATGGTTCAGAAGCTTTCAAACTGACATGAGAAAATACACATTTTTGCAGACTCATTTTCAGTTGGATCTGAAGCAGCTGAAGCCAGAGATCAGCGAGAATTAATCTGTACTTAATGAAGGAAACTTGCTGAATTTCTATAAACGCTTGCCTATGACACATATCCAGAGTTATATAAGCAGTCTGCCATTTATGCAATCTGCTTTGGCAATATTTATATTTGTATTCAAATCTTCTTCCTTGTGAAAATAAATCAAAACCTTGTAATTGCCTATCAGTCAATAACCTGCCTTTCAGAGTGCTGCCTCAAAGGCAACAACAGGCTTCAAAAGCTTCTATCAGGTTTTCAGAGTTGGTGTAGCCAGCAATACTTTCTTCCTGCTATGTTCAAAGCAGATGCTGTCTTTGTCTTTAATGAAACAATGCAGATGCACCAAAATGTCATATAACTACAACAAAAATTTATAAAGTAACTTGAGATGCATCCTTGCCTGTATGGCTACATGGCAGGTACAGATGTACTCGAATGACTTTTGCCTGTACTCCAAGTTCTCTGGCAATCACATGGCCATATTAGCATGGCATTGTATCCAAGATACAAATCTCTGCTAAGAAGGAGCATATGTTATCCTGAGCACATGCTGCACGTTAGCATTGTGATACTGCTTCTTATCTGCATCTCAGCAGTGTAGATCTCCTACCAATCTCCTCTTTCTCTGAAGATCAGTGCAAAACTGACATTAGGCCCTCTGAAATGCTCCATACTGACAGCACATTTCCCATCAGCAGTATCTGTTATCTACTGTTGCAGTGGGTAATGGCCAAGATCATCTACAGTGGAAGCTCCAGCATGTTATGCTCTTGCTCACATGCAACCAGTTATGCCAGCTCTGCATATCTTAAGTGCTTTTAAAAAACACACCTTAGAAATGACTGCCTGCACTACCACACATGTTCTTTGAGTGACAGGAAGCAGGGATCAGATTTTTTGGTGATTTTATAGAAGACAGCTTGTCTTCTATAAAGTAACACCTGTCCACTAAGGTGCGTGATTTTTGATAGATTTTAGCAAGTAGCATGCTCCATGCTGTGCACAGGACGGATTACTTGCCTAATTTGCCAAGTCAGGAGCCATGGTTGAATTACATACATTACATATTAATCCATCTGCACTTCCCTATCAATCTCAAATCTAAAAATCTACTCTATGTACATTTCCTGAAAGCTGGGACACATGCACAACGCATAAATCTCATTTCCTCACAGAGGGTAGGCTATAAATCAAAGACAGAGCAATGACAAACAAAGGTGAAGTCCCTTAGCCCCAAAGAAAAAAGTTGAAGAGAATTTTAACCAAAAAGTACGTGCATGAAGATCAAATGTGGGAAGAGTTATAGCAGGGTAAGCTGTTGTGCTGGGGTAAGTTTGGGTGGTGTCTCTGAGCCCTTAGTAAGTAGCCTGTGACCAGCAGTTGGATTCCTCTTGCCTTACATGCGGCATCTCACAGAGATGCGCTGTCCTAACTGTGCCTCTCAGCTGTGTTTTGATGGGATCCATGCTGCCCTTCTTCCCTCTGGCAGCTGCACCAGGACCACTTCCAAAAGCATCTTGAAATATTATCAGCTTACTCAGTAATTTAGGGGTCATGCCAGTGTTATTTGCAGCCAAACATGTATTTAGCATAGACTAAGTGAAGGTTTGCTGTCAGGCAATTACAGATTTGATGCAGTAGCATCCTAAACTAACTCTCCATTCTTTCACTGAGTCAATGGTCTTTTGCTGCTGCTTCTGCCCAGAGTGTTCTGGTAGCCTCAGCTGCATAAACACTTACTTGAATTTGCTTCCTGATGGCAAGCACTTAATCACATGGCTCCTCAATGTTTCCTCTAGAAGACGGCAGTAAGCACTCCTACAGGCTGGGAAAAATCTTTTCTGGAAGTTGCTGGGAGCACCCTTCGACTTTTTATTGCAGCCTCTCAGGTGAGAGTGCTGCTGGAATTGTGAATGTTTCTCTCTCACTGCATTTCAGTGCTAAGTGCCAGTGATTTAAGGCCAATCTTTGAGGGCATAGCTCTCAAGCAAACATGGTCTGTCACATTAGGACGCAATTCAAAAAGTTGCACAATTGTTAGTTGCTGATTCTTGGGTAAGAACTGATGAAACACAATGCAAGTATTTCTAGTCCCTGAAACTGACTTTGCCTTAAACAGGCTGGATTACCTGGGCAACTACATGGAGAGGAGCAGTAAGCAAAGAGGCAGTAAACATCATAATCCTAAACAACTCCCAGTTGCACTTACCAAGATTACAGTCTTCCCTCCCCCCCCCCCCACCCTTTCAGCGTCCATCTATCAAGACATGCATTCTTGGAGTGAGTGTTGGTGCATCTGCTTATTAATGGCATTTTCCATATTCCTACTCAGAGCTACATGGCACTGGACAGCTGTCTTGTTTGTGCTTAGTGTAAGGCCTCAGAACGAGATTTTGTTCCAAAATACAAGGGTATGTGAAATACCACAGGTATCAGGTATGCCCTGAAAAATGTTATGAGATTCTCTTTCTACCAATTTAAAATCCTTCAGCACCTTCAGGGCTGTGACTTGAACTCAGGCTCTGAACAGCTGGGATGTTACGTGGAAGCAGATGGCAGTGGATGGAGAAAAATGATACATCCATAGTTCAAAAAGGAACATGGTCCACACTGTAGTCATATCAGCACAGTGTCATCCCAAACTCACTGGGCTTGCTGAGATATAAAGCTTATAGTTCATGCACATTGGCTTCCTTTCACAGGCAGGCTGCTTCCTGAGGCTAAGCCAGCATGCTGGCACACGTGCTGCAGCATATTGTCACACCAGCTCCTTTGGCAGAGCTCAGACACTCATGCACTCCTCTCCTGGCGCGCTGCAGCTCCACTCCAGGTAGCTGGGAGAGTAACTAATGACTGAGCGGTGTCTCTTTACACCAGAACATGTATGGCACTGGGTAAGCATCTACAGTCCTGCCCTTACTGTCTTTAAAAGTCTAGTCCTAGATGAATGTAGGTTTCCAGAGTTGATAGATATCTGCAGGATGACCAGATGACTGCGGGAATAGCACAAGACACATTTTTGTGGACCACTGATACAGCTTCCTTTACAAGATGTGAATGATGCTTTCCCAGCTCACACTGATACTCTCACAATGGAAAGGTGTGAGTGCATACATCCAGAAAAAGTGATCTTCCATCAACGCCTCACTTAATGAAAGACCCACATTACTGTTAGTCTCATGAAAATGCACACTTTCAGAATAATTTCTGGACCTCTACTTTCCTTTTCTTTATAACCTCATTTATGTTTGTTCTTAATTGTGCTTGGGCTTCTTCATTACCTTCCATATCCTAGCAGCCATGACTTTAGCAGCCAACTGCTTGATCACATTCTTCTTAGGAACTAGATACATCACCTGTCTGTTCAGCAACAGGAGATTCTATGCCTACCACAGTAAGTAGGCTAGGAGTGCACTATCCTTCAAAGACCAATGGCCAGGTAATTAAAAATATAGAAATCTGAAATCCACATACTGAGCCATTAGATGTTCTCCCATATTTCTCAAATCCTCTTCTTCCAGTACCCTCTGCCCTCTTTAACCCTGACAGAGAAATTGCACTCGTGCTGCCTATTTCCCTCCCTCACTCTTCTCAAACCAGCTCTAGTAGCTCCATTCCAAGATGGCATTTTGCCACCCCCAAACTGAGCATTACTATTTCAAAATTTTACTTCTTACTGCTACTGAAAATCTAATTTTGGACCAGGAATAGGGTCAAGTATGTGTAATCTTTGTGTTTGAATCCTAACAACAATACTGGATTGTGTAAATGCTTTTCATTTATTTTGTTACTTTTTGGTTTTGTCTTTTGTTCTCATTACTTGGTCTCTTTTATCTTTCCTCCTCGTGTAAAATTAAAATAGAGTTTGCTTCCAAACTTTCAGAAAACCTTCCCCCCGCCCCCCAAAAATAAAAAACACCAACAAAAAACCCTAAAAATCCTTCCATACTGTTAACTTCACATCTGCAAAAGCAGATACAAAAAAACCTCTACCACCCACTTTTGGTCAATAAATATCATTACTGCAAACAAGCATGAGTTGTAGGAGCTGAAGAAATCAAGATGCGCTTTTGACAGGTTCATTTGGCAGTGTAGGAGGTATTCTACAATTCTAAAAATATGTTCTATTTTCACAGACATTTTGAGATGTCTCTGTAAGTTCTCTTACAGAAGATGGCCCAGGGCCCATATGGTACAAGTCAATCTGACAGATGTTATATAATAATCTTTCTTGATTAAACTAGTACAAGACATTCTCTTCTCACCAACAAATAACAAGAAAGAAAGAACCCATCCATTCTGAAATTAAACACCACCAACTAGACAGACATGATAGGGCTAGAGACCTTGCCATAAAAATGTTCCAGTCACGTTTGGGAAATCCTTGTCCCTCTATGTCCCCTCTATAGGAGGGGCCCATTACCAGAGGAGGTAAAGTAGCAAACAGAACTCCTTAGTTCAAGAGATTACATCCATGACATTAATTTGAAAGCCAGATTAAGGAATAGTAATATACACCAAAAAAATTCATTAAAAGGAAAGCAGTAGGAAGAGAGGGACACATTATAGAACTGATAATAATTTAGTTACTTTGCACAGAGAAACTGAAAGCAACTCATTTACAGAGAAAATTTGTATGATATTTTTTCGTAGTAGAAAAGGTTATCAAAGATTTTGTATCTGACATTGCAGAAATAGGAATCAGGTATATTTTGAAATATACATCTCATATATTTTGAATATGTTATCAATACATACAAAATATTGGAATATTTTCCCAAGGGAATTTGCTGAAGAGGTCTTGGGCATGCAGCATCTTCTAGGAGCTCATTATGAATATTGCAAAATAAAAAAAAACTTCATGCTTTTCTTCACGTTACTCAAAACTGCATCTGAATCTCTAAAGCCGTTGATGAGAGGGAAAAGGATGTAATGAGACTATGCCTATACTGCCAACAAAAAAAAGACAATTTAGCTCTGAAACATCTGTGCTGATCATCTAAATTAAACATTAAAGGAAAAAAACCCCAAAACTCTCTTTAATGCCTATGGCAGAAAAAGCTTCAAGTTCTTGCACACAGACATTTTATTTTCTTTTACCAAATATGCTCATGCAGGCTGAAGTTTCTGTTTTTCACTCATTTTTGAGTTGTTAAAATTGCTTTAAATACTTAAATGTAATTTATGTGTGCAGAGCCTCACCACATTGTGTTGTGATTTGGAATTAATTTTGCAAGCCCACTTTTTTTTGGCATTTTGTTTATATTAGCAGTCATGTGGGGATGACTGTAATTCATTATGTCATGACTAAATTTTTACAAAACTGGATCTTTAGTCTAGATCCAGCAAGTCTGAAATCAAAGGACATTTTATACTGCAATGCTTTTCTTGATCTAGAGCTTTGTGACGTTTTAGGGCTTCTTTCTTTGCTTCTCTCTCTCAGAACTGTTAAACACCCAGTCTTGTTTAGCTGGTAAAAAATGTATGCTTATGTGAACACAGCAACCTCAGATACTGAGGACAGGACAAAAAAATACTCTGGTCTGGTGATACAGCTCTATATCTGTGTCAGGGCTGTCAGTCACTCTCAATTTCATGCTATTTATTCTGATGTAAAGACATTTAAACATGTAGGAAGACTCTCATTCATTTTATTGGTCTTGGCATGCTTGCCTAAGTCTCAGCTGAAGCAACAATCTTCCGTTCATCTTGTATGAAATTAGACTTGATCTCATTGTACCAAAACTCCTGGGAGCTAATTACAAGTCTATTTTTATGGTAAAACAAGCATATTAAAAGTTTACAAATTGGGTGTATGTTTGCTTTCCTTAGCTCACATACTGTGCTCTGGAGTATTATTCCCACGTGTAAACAGCATTGCAAATATAAATTGCCTAAGTGGCTTCCCTGTTGTCAGAAACAGCTGTTCAGTGAGCTAGTTGCTCCAGCTTTTTTCAAAAACAGATACTAACCCCATGAACTCATTCTCTTTCAAGTGAGTGGTAAAGTGGGATACTGTAGTAATTATTTGCTTCATTATTTTTTTTTTGTATTTTAAAGTAAGCATCCATTCACAAAATGAATACACTAATGTTGATTGACCAAATCAAAAAATCATGGGCCTAAACTGAAGCACTCAAGACTAGGTGTCACTTGTGCTTAATGCTAATCCTGTGCTTCAGTATTTTGATAAACAGGTTTCTAACACATCAGTTTTCCCTACATCCTTGTAAACGGATGAGTATAAACTTGATTCCTTATACTCACAGGCCATGTTCTGAACCTTGAAGCATGCTTTTGACATTCGTAGAGAAGTGGTTGGTTTGGGTTTGGGGTTTTTTTTCAAATGCAAGGGCCAGGTATACTTTTGTTTGTTAAAATAAGAAGAGTTGCACATATTATTTGGTAATACCAGGGGATTAAATTTCAGAGAAACACCAGACACTACGAGAATCACGGAGAATCATGATAAAACTATAGATTTCCAGAAGGGGGAAAGAAAGTCACTGCTATATTGCAGATAAGAGACCAATAATTTGTCTGGATGCTCTTATCTGTGTGCAAACAGGGCAAACACAATACACCAGATACACAAATGCTAAAAGGTACAACTTCCCTGATATCTTTGTAGGTCTCTGGCACTCTCCAAATAATAACTATTTTCATCTCCTTTAGCATTTGAGGCTATAAAGATCACAGACAGTAGGCAAGAACCGTCAGTAAACACCACCAGTAGAATATTAAGATTTAAGCACTCTAACACTGCAATATCAAAAATCAACTGTGGCTTTCTCCAAACTAATTTTGTGGTAATAATGATTGTCCATTTTTGGTACACTTATTTTAGTAGAAGTCTCAGCAGCTACAAAAGTAGCTTTTCTCTAGGTGAGAATTTCAGAAATGAGACAACTGACAATGAAACATGACACAGAGATGTTTGAATTGATGTTAATGGGTGCCTTTATGATGATGGAATAGTCCAGTGTATATTTCAGCTACTACGACACCAATACATTGTTTTGAGCAAAATGTATTGTCTTAGTACTTTGGAACAAAGAGCATTATCATTAAAACATTAGAAGGATTAACCCCGATGGAGCTGGGCTTTCCCCTTGATATGGAGGGCGTGGTACACTTGTTTAAACAGGCACTCCTTAAAATTGTCCCAGTCGTACCTGTGGTGAACAAACAGGCTTGACTCACCACATTTGTCAAACCTTAAAAAACTATGCCAATAGCAGCATGGATGTTGCACAGGACTTCCTCAGAAGAGGATTTAACACCAGGCATCAACATTAATTTTTTTAGCTATTGCTTCCTTAGACTTACAAACATCACATTAAGTCTGGTAAGAAAACTCAATTTTGAGTAGCATTTGCATGGCTCCAATCACCGAAGGAAAAATAAAAACTCTCATTTTATCAGGAGTTCAAAACTTTCCTACTACTAAGGGTTACTGAAGTGGCATGGAACTGCAATAGATGCCTTTGGGATCATGCCTTCACAACTCTTCTGTCTTACCAGATACATCTGTCTCGTCAGGGATTGGCCCAGAATACCTGAACTCTAACAAATGGCAGCTGATGTTGAAATTAGATACATAATATGGAAACTATTTCCCAAGCTGTTAGTGGTAAAGCAAGCAAGCAAGCGATTAAAAAAACTTTTAAAAAATTCCTTTAAAAGACAGTCCTAACTAGGACTTCGACTTTGACCCTTCTGCCTTTGTAAACTAAAGAAGTTGCCACAATTCAGAAAAAAAGAAGTAACCAGAATTTCAAAGCTATTGAAGCGAGGAGGGTTTGCAAAAGCGTCTCTCTGAGTGATTTTGTAAACCTGTAGTCGTCCCTGGTGCCTCTCTGCATGCAGAAGATCCTAAATAGCTCTGCTAATATGAGTCTAAGGAACCAGTTTGCCGACAAAACAACAGAAATATTCAGGGGACTGTGATTAAAATTTCATTACTGCTCACTTTATTTCTCATTTTCATTCAAAATTAATGTGAACTACCTACTCTAGGAAGAATATATGTGAGCAGCTGCTTTTATAAAGTATTGCTTCATATTTAGATATCAGGTAGCACCAATAAGAAGAGGTAGTAATACTACAAAATAGTGTATGAAAGACACAGGAATTGGCTGCCTAGTCAAATGATGCTAAATGTTTTTTCTCATTAGGCAGCAGATAATTTCAAAAGTAACTCAGCAGAAACCAAGTAGTATCTTTATCCCATTTAAAAATGGCCCATTGTGTTTATCCATCATGTTTCAATTCATATTCTTAGCCTAATAATTCCCCAGTTACTACTATCCTCATTTAAACTTTAGACCAACTGTTCTGCTATATCACCTGTTACATGAATGCAGAACATTTACTCCAAGCTGGTAGTCTGAAATATAGAATTAGAAATAGATCCTGCATGTTATTCTATTTAAAAAAGAAAAATTAAAAAAATTGTTGTCAGTTGGACAGCTCTGAACTACAAATTTGAAGCACAAATAAAATTTGAACACCCCCATCTCCTCTTTATTTCAAAATCTCACACGTTCACATCATTTTGACCTTACTAACTTTATGAAATACTCAGTGTTGAGCCAGGCTTAGAGTGTGGGGGTTCTATAGTGTGAAATTAATGAGCTGGATGGGATCCCTTATATTTGGGAGGCAGAAGGAAGTTCTGGGGGGAGGTGTGAACTCTACTCATGCCAGTGGAAATGTGTTGTGTGGGCACTGAGGTGCCTTTAAGAGGAGTTCCATAACCTGACATTTTCTTGCTTTCAAGAGTTTTCTCTGCATGGATGTCATACTGACTCAGCCTTAACTGATTCAAAGTTCTTCTGCACATGAATCTGCAGAGTCAGTGGGGAAGTACTCAAAGCAAGGCTGGTGAAGCCAGTCACAGGTTCTGATGCCACAAAAAGCTAAATTCGGCAAGCTCACAGTGTACCAGCCCTAACCTAGTCTGAATTTGGAGCAGAAATATTCCATTAGTCACCATTTGGACACGATACAGTCTCTGCTACCTGGTAGTGGAGTATGAGTGGGACTAGAAATGTTCAAAATCCTTCATCATCATCTGAAAGCACAAAAGCCGTATCTACTAAGATTAGGGGGGTTTGGGTCTGGGATATTTAGTTTGGGGTTTTTTTGTTTTTAACATTGGAGTCTGTTTGCTTAAAATCTTGAACACCAAATTTACTTTGCCATAAAGTCCATAACACTTCGGAATAAGTGCGGGTCCGCTAAGGGCATGCGTGTATGTATGTACAACCTACATTTTGAAAAGTATATTCTTCCTCTCTGGATGAACTGGATGGAAGTTCATGTAGAATTTTTTAAATTTGAATTCTTTTTAAAGTTGTTAGACTTTGATGCAGACTTTGTTTCAGGTGATTTATGAGTTTGCCGAAGGAAAGACCAGCACGAAAGTTCCTAATTAGCACCACTATAGTCAGTACATTCTTCAGCTATCATCCCTCAGCTTTCACCTCCTCTTTAACCCCCAAAAGGGAATTTCAAACACAAATATGTGTTTGAAAATAAAATACTTCTCGGTACTTATCAAATTAATTTTGCCTTGTTGAACGTTTCACAAGAACTAAAGGAAAATTTTTGTGCTTTTATGAATTTCAGTGTTTGCAGATAGGTGTGGAGTAGGCAGGTACTGCAACTTTTGGAATGTTTTGTGCAGATATTTGCAGGATGGATAACACTCCCTGACAACAGATTTATTAACTTTTAACACTGGGTTACAATTATATTTTGATAAAAACTTACATTTAATTCTACCTCTTTTTCCAGTGAGCACATACCTCAGGTGATCTCATTTTATCATACTACCCTGTTATTCGATCATACTGCAAACTAAACCTTTGATTGAGGGAGCAGAATGATTTTCCTTTTTGTTCAATTATTCTCAAACTCAGAAAAAAAAAAATCTAGTTTTGATTGGAGTATTACTTGCTTGGTTTCTACCCAAAAGGAATTTTTAATATGCTTGGTCAGAAATTTACTCCAGAGTGTGAGCGTGGGAAAATGGACAGACATTTCTCATTAAAAAAAAAAGAAAAAAGCACTGGTGTTATTTTGAACATCTGTACAACTCTAACGGAAAAATGTTAGAAGCTGAAATTGAGTGAAAAGCAGTTTCAATTTGCTTGAGTTATAGACTTTTAGAAACAGAACCCTGCACTTGGTAAAAGTAATTTTTTCTTCACTAACACGGCATGCTGTGATGCTTTATGGTTAATATGCTCAAGAGCCAGGGGCTGGTGGAGCATTTCTGTTCATTTTCAGATAAGAGCTGACAAAAAAACTTTGCAAGATGGAAAAACACCTCTCAACAAAAATTATTTGCCCTTTGCTGAAAATGTTCATTGAAATAAACCAAATTCAGGTGCAATAATTCTGAATCTTAAAAAAAAAAAAGAGGAGACAGTGGTTTGTTTTTAGGTTTTTTTACAGGAGTCGAGGAAGCAATACTGTTACCTACAATTGATTCTTTCTGTTTACCAAGGGTGTACACAGCCGAATTGCTCAGTAATGCTGGATACTGTTTAGGAACATGGTGATACGGGAGCAGATCCGAGGTGTGCTGCACAGACTTCTGCCTGACAACCAAGGTATAAAAGCCACCAGAGTAGGCAGTTATGCATCATCCTAGTAAAATTACTCCAGACTCAGGTAACTACAAGTTATGACCAAGGATATGCTTTTAAAATTAGATGTAGATTGTATCATACCTATTTCTACGGAGTTTTTTATGTTTGCCTTGCAACAAAGTACATAGGGAAAAACTTAGTATAACACATAGCTCCACATAAGTAAATAAATTTTATTCAAAAGACGGTAGAGTTGATCAGGAGAACAGGGCAAAAGGTATGAAAATTTTGATCAAGCTATATGAACTGGGTAACAGAATTGTTTTGCTACCTGAACTTTTAATGAGTCACCTGAAAAATAAAGGTGTGCTAATGATGTGAAAACATGATATTTCAAGCAGTGCTGACTTCAGTTGCTGTAAGTTGAAGTCACTAATTTGTAGAACCAAGGTTCAGACATTGCTAGCAGTATGCAAAATGGCTTAGATGTATATAGGACATAAATACGGGAAGCAGACGGAAGAACACAGAAAAAGCATATTTAAGCAAAATAATAATTTTTGGAGGAGTTAATTTTCTCCAGCATGATGTGTATTGAAGTTAGGCTGCACTCTTAAATAAAATAAATGAACGAGGTTTTGCATGGAGAAGAATATAGCAAAATGCCAACAGATTGCTATGGAGAGTTTGGCAGGAGGTAAGTGTTGTTATTCACTATAAAAGAACATTAAACTTAGCAATAGCTCTCTGAAGTAAACCTGAAAACTTGCAACTATTTGAAAAATACTCAGAGACTGATTAACAGGACAAAAATAGGATTCCCATGAATTTCAGTGTAACGTGTTCAATTGTGGAATAGTCTGGGTTAAAAGGAACCTTTACAGGACTTCTAGTCCAATTCCCCTGCAATGAGAGGGACATATTCAGCTAGATCAGGCTGCTCAGAGCCTCTCCACCCTCACCCTGAAAAGCTTTAAAATTTTGGTTCATTACATTCATTACACATTACACTACGTTTTTTCCCCCCTAGCTTCTGGCCTCTGTAAAATTGTGGAAAGTAACTCCTTTTCCTGCATTTTGTTGGGAAAACAAACAAACAAACAGTCCTGCAGCTGGAATGGGTCTAATTACAGGATTTTGTTAGTATACCTTTTATATAGTTTTCCATCTTGAGTATGTTTTACCATTTGTTTTGGTTTAAATTCATGAAGATTTCCATTGATTAATTATGTATTGTTGGAAATATACTGAAGCAAAAGAAGTCTAATGATTGAACTTGGAAAATTTCTGGTTTTTTACAGATACACTCTTTTCTTACTTTCATATTTCTTTCCATAATAACGTATTCACTTGTTGCAACATAATTGCCTTCTTTGCAGACACAAGCATGTGTCTGCAAAGAAGGCAAGCATTATGTACTGTCACTGCTATTTATATCTTATTTACTTTGAAATATAAATGACTGTCTAATAATAATGGAGTTATTTTGCCTCTCTGAATCATGGTATCTCTTACTTCAGTAAAGGAATTTTTATGTGACAGATAGGGAGATTACTTCCTTCATTTAAACCAAAATAGACTATTAATAATTTGTCTGAAAGACCTTCACTTCTTCACCAATATTTTTAGATACAACTACTTAATGTTCAGCACTCTAGCTCTCACACAAGAGCACCTTCCAACTCTCATCTACAAGTGCAAGAGGAAACACAAAAGAGAAGAAAATCAAGGTCATAATTCTTTATGTAAATGTTACATGTGAGAGAATAAAACATAATGGCTCCACTTGTGTGTTGGGTCATCTCAGGACAATCTGTAAAGTATTGTATTCTCATTTCAAAATTCTGGGCTGCTTATTCCAGTTTCCTAATGTTCGTAAGTGCACCAGCTTTGAAAACCACTCTTTCATGTCTATTGTAATCAACTTAGCCTTAAGATGGACATACCATTCCTCACCAATCCATGCATTCTTAAGAAAATCAAAAGGCTATAGATTAACCAGTTTCACAGCACACAGATACAATAAGCAGCTATGATTTTTCTGGCTTGGTGTTTCAGGTGGCAGTTCTGTATGAGCACCAGAATATTGTGAGTACTGTTCTTCTAACTACCCCACACTGCATATAAACTCCTTGAAGACCAATATTCCCAATTACACACAGAACATGGCCATCACTCAAAGAACTATGGCTGGAGGGTCACTAACATCATTAGATTCACAGTTATGAAATGAAATCAGCTCCCAAATCACAACTGGATGCAAGCATTCATTGAAATTCCAAAATTCCCTGCATCTACTTCAGAAATACACAGCTGCTTTATGAATTTTTAATTTGCTCCTTTTTATTTCAGGCTTTATTACTCTCTGACATTAGCCAAAATACTATACAAACAGGAACAGATTACTGCAATATATTCAGCTTATCTTTAATTGGTTCATTCTGGAAATGGGAGATTCTCCGGATAAACCTGTATCGTTACAACATGATGCAGTTCATGTTTACTGCAGTGACATAAAGGAAAGGAAACTACAAACTTCCCCACACCATTAAAAGAAAAAAAAAAAAAGCAAACTCCAAACCCTTATAGGTGTCCTACGAGGTCTCAGTCATTCATTAAAATATGTCCTTCTGTATGCCCCTGATTCTCATGAGAATCTTTATGCTTTATGCCTGCATCTCTGTGGGATCCCCACTGTGAATAAAGGCTGCGTGCATTATCGCTGGGTAGCTACAAGCACGGAGGTAACGGAGGGACTTGTATGCCAAGGTGACCTGCAAGTTACTGGGCAAGATCAGGAGTGAGGGGTTTGCCAGTTACCAAATGCAGAATGGAGAAGTTACCAGAAGTTACCAGCAGTTACCAAAAATAATGGAGATCGGAGAGTTCCACAAGCCTCTCTAGCCTTTACTAGGATTGTCTGGCCTTAAGTAGAAACAACAGAAATTGATCTTTCCCTAGAAAACAAACATAAAAAGTCATTATTATCCTGAATTTCTATACCAGTTGGCACACGTGAAATTCCCTCTTTCGAACATACAATGCCTGGAACTGAGATCAGGCATGGCGAGCCAGCCATTTCTCCATCCTTCTCATTCATCCATCTCCACATACGGTTAGTTGAAACTATAATTAAAATGGGGTTTAAAGTAAATCTGCTAGTCCCATCAAAATTTGGGATTAGATAATTGGCAGATTTACTGGTGACATGATTACTCCTGCTTGTGTGATCAGGTGATATCTACCCACAAGGTCTGGAATATGATTTAGGAGCTATATGTAACGTGACACTACTTATACTCTCTAAGATTTTTTCAAGGCATCAGCAGCTTCTTACAAAAACTTTTCTGGTGAGAGAACACCTAAATCTAAGTAGTTTCTCTTACTACCTTACTATGGCTGGCTTGTGCCACTGCTTATTCTCGTAAAATGGATTGGACACTGCTGAACAGAGGCTTTGCAATGAGTTAACAAATTATGATTAATTGATTGTGCTTTCCAGTCAAACATGGCAAGGATTCATGTTTGGATGTATACAACACACACGGATGAATAGCTGTGCCATTGAGCAGAGTTCTCTTGGCATGGATCCTCATATTTGGTATGCATTGTTTCATTATGGTATTTTATGTTTACTGTCCCTCAACTATTTTCTTTTTTTTTTTTTTTTAGAAGAGATATACTCCCCTTTACAGTTTGGAATTTTTAAAACAAGTTAAAACAGTCATCTGTAAGGACTGACTTGTTTTTGATTAGGGGATTTTGTGTTTCTTTGAGGTTTTTTTTTTTTTGCTTGCCTGGAAAAGAAGCACATAAAGAATTTAATGAATGAAAATAATTTTTCATACTCTGAGCTCACTCTAGAAAAACCAAGTGAAATTTTACCAAATTTTATAAAACATTCACTTTTGAGCAGAGTAAAGTCAGAGAAAAAAAAAATTCCCCTAAAATGATAGGGCCTAATGACAGAGATTTTAAAGAACACATCTCATCAACTGTAACATCTTTTCATTGACTAATTGCTTCATGAACTCACAAGCCACAGAACACATAAAGAGCATTAAACTGAGGAAGGGTCCCTAATGATTTTACAATCCTGCAAACCCCAGGTGAAGTTGTGACTTTGGAAGAGACGACCTCTGATACTTGGAAAAAAGGTTCTCAAAAGGCAGTTAGGATAATTTTCCTCTGGGAAGAGCGATAAAGAGGCTGATTAAATAAAGATCTGGTCTCTTGAAGCTGACTACAGAGAACTTTACAAGGCTTTCTTTCTCTAGGGGTATACTTGTCCTGTTCACATGTTCCATGTGGTCACAGCAGAAATGTGGCTGATTAAAAATAAAGTATTTTCCCCCCATAAAATATTAGATTTGACTGGCAAGCTAATAATGAAAGGAATAAAATTGGGACTTAAAAGTAATCAGCTTATATTTGATTAAATACGATACCAATAATCATAACCAATAGATCAAACCAATTGATTAATTAGTTGTGTCTAGGAATAGTAGTTATTCTTTGGCCGAATAAAAACCTCACCTCCATTTGTACATACACAATGTACTAACACCAAAAAGGAAGAAGGAAGTACAGTTCTCTAGGAAGATTTATTTATAGATCAATGAAAGGTGAAAGGAACTCTGGGGAGATCCATTTAGAAATAAAAAAGCCAGGGACAGTAAAGAGAAAAACAAAAATAAGGAGAGAAATGAGGCTGAGGAGAACACTCAAACCGTATAGAAGGCTTATGACCTTTGAAAATGATTCATTGACTGCAGATGAATGGTGAAGATATTTGTACTTCCTGAATGGCATTATTTCCAGAGCAGATTTCCCTTGCTCCTATATAAAACAAAACCTGCTCCATTGGTTTTATGAATGCCTTACTTCATGTGCCATGAAACATTACATTAATTTAATGTTAACTTCCCTAGCCCAACAATTGGCAAGTCCTTTTTGCAGGTTTTCCAGCAATCCTCTAAGCTGAGGCTTAAAACATGATAATTAACTACTTACTCAAAATACATTAAAATTAAATGTATGGCTCAGGACATTCAGATTTTGAAAACAGTTGGCTGGCTAGGATAAACTGGTACATTCTGAAAACTTGGATGTTGTACCCATTTGCAAAAGCCAAGGATTTGGCCTTTAGAAAGGAATAAACTTGTCGCATTTATTGTGGATTGGTTTATGTGTTTTAGAAGTGGTTTGGTGAGGTTTTGTAATTTTTTTTTAAATATAATTGTCTATTCTATAAGAACAACATGGATTCTCCAGAGTAGGACTTTTAAAATTTAATTCCAAAGATTTACATAAATTCTCTGAGGGTAAATCACTGTAATTTGAAGGAAGAGCCCTACCCAGCTGTGCTTCAGGTTTTAAGTAAATATTGTTTTTCCGGGTTGGAAAAAAAAACCCAGCTTCCAAAGTTGGAGAATTAACACCACAGAACAAACACTATTTCTGAGTACCGTGATAAAGCCCCTGTCCTTGCTACTTAAGAGTGAAATCTTGAGAATTGTAACTTTAGATATGTTTTATGAAAAGCAGGAGAGACTTGCACGCTGAGTGGGAAAACAGTTGAATCTGGAGAGCTCAATAAACGTATCCCACTGTAGGTAATTACGCAGATGTAATACACCTCATGGTATTAAATAGGTGCATCAAGCAGTGCTGTGCAGGAAATAAGGTCAGGAAGAGCTAAACCCTATCAAGACCTCACCTCCAAATATACCACTCTGATGGTTTCATAGTTCATGATTAACACAGGCTATGACTCAGTAAACCCTGAAATATGTTCTTAATTATTCAAGCACTCCTTTAAAGTAGACAGTCCCTTAGTTAAAGTCAAGATTATACTTTGTTGGATCACTGTTGCTAGCAAGATTTCCTATTTTGCTTGTCAGCTGGTAGGACACTGGGAAAAAAACCAAAAGAAACTCTCCCATTTACTCGTCCTTCAGAAAAAAAGTCTATTCTCCTCCCATATTCTCTTATCATTTGCATTCTTCTCTATACCCACTATAACAGAAGCCACTCACCTGAACAGCCAGCCTCTCTTTCTCAGTTTCTCTTATAGTTAATGGAGAGAAAAGCTCCTTCATGGGGCAATTTGCAGCAGGAGCTGTGTCCAGGTGGGATGCCTTCTGGAAGAGGGCTTTCTGCCCTCTTGCTTACCCAGGTGTATGGGATTGACAGCTAATAAAAATAGCTACACTTGAGAAAATGGCTACACTCAAGCAGTTTAATTGGACTCTCAATGCAACTTGAAAACTCAAGGAAAATTGAAACTATTGAAAAAAACTTAAAAGATGTCAGCACTCAGCAATAAGGGAATTTAACTCTTGTCTTTTTCTCGAGTTACATAATCTTAGGAAGTTTTATGGAGTGCAAATCTTATGTGAACATAACGAGACCTTTCTACTCAGTGAGTTTGTGCAGCCACATGGCTTTTATTTTTAAATATTATAAGTTTGGTTTTTAAGTGTATTTCTTTTTTTTTGTATGTATGTGTCTGTATTGCCAGGTTGAATAATATGGGGTTTTGTACATTTGTGTAATATCTGCAGAGATCCACAAAGCATTCTGGCAGTTTGCAGTGCCTGACACTGCAGATATGCCATATTCCCAAAGAGGGGGATAGACTGTGTTTCTTGGATAAGTTGCACTTTGGCTATTTGCAGTCATTTTCTGCCTTTGCGACGCTAAGGAAGGGTTTGAAGGCTGCCTTTTCCCCTGCTGAGACGATCAGCCAGGATGTGTTGCTGCATTTAGCAGTCTTCTCGACTCTTCTGCTTGCCCTCGCACTGACACGAACTTTTGCTTTCTCCCTTCTTTTACTTCATCATTGTGAAGATATAGTACCAGATCCCAGTCTTCCCTGACTCTCCATGACAAACACAGTTATGAGTCCTTTCCCTTCATTTCTGGCCATGAAGTGGAAGGGTGGCCACGACCTCCCTAGACCCCAATAGTGCTAAACTAGATGGACAACTTATGCCTTACTCTGACAGAATGCTTCTATCTGCTTTAGTTAGCAGAAGGACTGCACCAAAGATTTAGGAACTATTTAAAAATAGAGGAGTGTCCCCTTGCTGGCTTGTGCTTCTAACCACAGGCAATTTAAATATTGCTTCTTAATTGCTTCTTAACTGGTTGGACACTTTATTTTAGCTTATGCCACAGTATTGCAATCAGGATCTCAGCATTCTCAGCTGCTACATTCTTAAGGGCAATGTATGGTGTCTTCTCCTTGGGTTCTAATTTACCCCCACAGTAATTTTTCTGTCCTGAGTGCAGCTGGCTTTACTGCAGAAGTGAACTTCCACAGACTTCCATCAAGTAAAAATCTCTAAAAGTGGATCAAATCAGGGAGGTGTACACTTTAAGGTTAATACAGTCACAGATAGATACACCCCACCTCTTCCTACTCTAATTCCTTCAAGTGACTTCAGAACTTAAAGCGTAAGAAATGGACTGAGAAAAGCTAAATGTTACTAGGGGTGTGTCACTGATACATGCTCTCCAAGAATCTCACACTTAATTTCTTTCCTTTTATCAACTAAACCTTTCTTTTTATTGATTCCAGGGTCCCAGAGATCCTAGCCTGCTTGCTCGCTCTAATAATATGTACAGGGCTGGCTGAACAAATCCCTAAATCAATAAAATCAGTATTTTAGAGAAGAGCAAAGAAAAAAATTGTTCTGGGAAAGCAAGCAGTCTTAGAGCTGGTCAGAAGCACGCAGAGAATATTTTGGAAATCTTGCTTGATTCGACTCTTTTTCAGCTGAGCTGAACCTGAACTATTTACTGAACTGAATAATTTTCGAAGTATGTCAGTACAGACCTCCTATGTCGAACACCAGTGTCTATGAATACTTTAGTCTAAAGGCTGATGTACAGCCTCCAGCAGACAAAGCTGTAGAATTTTTAAGTGGCAAATGACTTGGCTCTCCAAAACCTAACTTACCTTAAGTATTTGGCTATTAACCTAATTTTCCATTTATCTGCTGATAATACGTAAAGGGTGCTTTCAGCCATCAATAAATACGAAACTATTGGACTGGTTTTGCAAATATCATCAATGCCAAAACAAACCTCAACGTAATTCATGCGTGAGTCAGCAAATATGATTCAACCGGACCTTCCTGCCCTCTGTGTGCTAACCATGGCCAAAATGGTGTGAACGACACAGTGCTGGCAGCATATCCTTGTAGCTTGATTTTGCTTTCTTTTGAAAAAAAAAAACAAGGGCAAAAGCCCCACTTGCTGAGTTGGCTTGTATGGCCGTTCATATCACCTTCACTTCACCATGTAAATATAATTGGAGAGACTATTCTTTCCAAAATTAAATACGATGTATTGCTGAAAGGGAGAGAGGTACCTGTCGTCTGAAATTCTTTGAAATGCTAGAAAACCCATTTCCATATAGAAAGTTTTCAAATAATGCAGTGAAATATGGACAGACATGACCTTTTCTATTAAAAGCTCACATTTCTTGCGTGAGAACAGGATACCCATATCTAGAATTGTTTTCACAAAGTCTGTTGCCAGGCCATGGTGCTACTGAGAATCATACCAGAACGCCAAAAAGTCAGTGTTACCACCATTCTCTAAGTTTATTTATGATGAAGTTAGGAAGGCTAAATGGAATTAAAATTGTTCAGGGATGTGAAAGGCAACAAGAAGGGCTTCTAGAAGCAGGTGATGAAAGGAAGACTAGAGAAAATGTGGGCCCATTACTCAGTGAGATGGAGCACCTGATTACGCAGGATTTAGGAAAAGGCTGAAGTACTGAGTGCTTTCTTTGCTTTAGTCATTACTAGCAAGACTGGCCTTCAGGAAGCCCAGGTCCCACAGACCAGGGAGAAAAGCTGGTGGAAGAAAGTTGTACCCTTGGCGGAAAAGGATCAGTTCAGGGAATACTTAAGCAACCTGCATACACATAAATCCACAGGATGCACCCATGAACACTGAGGGGGCTGCCAGAGCTCATTGCAAGGCAATAATCTACAACCAGTTATGGTGACCAGGAAAAGTTTCTGAAGACTGGAGGAAAGAAAATATCAGCCCCATCTTCAAAAAGGGAGAGAAGGAGAAACCAAGGAACCACAGGCCAGCCAGCCTCACCTCAGTCCCTTGGCAGAGAATGGAGCAGCTAATTTTGGAAAGCATTTCCAGGCATATTAAGCACAGAAAAATCAGCAGCAGTAGTCAGCATGGCTTCACCAAGGGTAAGTAATGCTTGATCAAATTGATAAACTTCTATCAAGAAGTGGCTGGCCTGGTGGATGAGGGAAAAACTGTGGATATTGTATACCTGGACATCAGTAAGGCATTTAACACTGTTTCCTATAAGGTCCTCGTAGACAAGCTGCTGATGCATGGGCTGGATGAACAACAGTGAGCTGAAAACTGACTCAGTGACCAGGCTGAGAGGGAAGTGCAAATTCTAACTGGGGGTCAGTAACTATTTATGCACCCCAGTGGTCAATACCAAGTTCAATCGTGTTTAACATCTTCATCAGAGACCTAGATGATGGGACAGCTTACCCTCAGAAAGCTTGTCAGTGACATAAAACTGGGCAGAGTGGCTGATATGCCAGCAGGGTGTCCCACCATCCAGAGGAACCTCGACAGGCTGGAGAAGTGAGCCAACAGAAACTTCATGAAATTCAACGGGGAAAAACGCAAAGTCCTGCAGCTGGGGAGGAACCAGCTGGAGGAACAGAAAACCAGCTGGAAAGCAACTGAGAAGAAAATGACCTAGGAGTTCTGGTGAACACCAGGTTGAACATGAGCAAGCAATGCACCCTTGTAGGAAAGAAGTCTAAGAGTACCCTCCACTGGGGAAATTATTGCCAGCAAGTGGCAATAATAAACTTCCCATCTACTCAGCACTGGTGAGGCCACACCTGGAGCACTCTTTCCAGTTCTGGTCTCTTCAGTACAAGACAAACACAGACATACCAAAGAAAGTCCAATGTACAGCCACACAGATGATGAAGAGATTCAAGCATCTCACATATGAGGAAAAGCTGAGAGATCTGGGACTGTTTAGCCCAAAGAAGAGAAGGATTGGAAAGTTCTTTCTGGAGTACATAAATACCTGAAGGAAGGATGCAAAGAGGAGCCAGGTGCTTTTCAGCAGTGATAGTATTAGGGACAATAGATATGAACTGAAATACAGGAGGTTCCCTCTGAACATCAGGAAACACTTTTCCACTGTGAGGGTGACTGAGCACCGCCACAGTCAGCAGTGAGGTTGTGAAGTCTCCATTGCTAGAGACACCAAAAAGCCATCTGGACGTGGTCCTGGGCAGCTGGCTCCAGGTGACACTGCTTGAGCAGGAGGGGGTTGGACCAGGTGACCTCCAGAAGTCCATTCCAGTCTCAACCATTCTGTGATTCTGTGAAGTAAAGAGATTAGGAAATTGTATTTGAACCAAAGTATCAGTGTACTGCTCTCAGACATACTAACAGAAGCAGCCCTGGGCAGTTTTAAACTGGGAATTTGCAGCAGGTTCTTGTGTGTTTTGGGCTCCTGCCAGCTTGGAAGGGTGGAAATCTCTTAGCAGCTTCTGAAAACATGACTAATCCCAGAGGGCACAGATCTGAGTACCACATTTGATATTTGGTTCTGGAAAAGCTTGCTGTACTTGTATTTTGTAAAGGAGAAGGAAGAGGCATTTTTATGTGAAGCTGTTTTAGAAAGAAAACACAGCTTGCCTTGGAAAGCATTCATGGGTTTGAATTATCAAAATAATTTTAGAGTATTCCTCGCCCTTTGGTTTTGCAGAGAGAAGATTAAAAATTTAAGTAAAAAAATAAGATATTTTAAAGAGTGCTTGACTCTTGTGTTACAAATAAATTTCCCAAATTCAGTGTTTTTTTCTTCCTCCAGAGAATGGTAAATTTGCAAACTCAGCATTACCACTGATGTCACTTGTGAAACTTTAACTTAGTCCTCACAGTTAAAGTCATCCTAAATTCAAGACGCCTTTGTTCCAGTCACCTATAAACTTAGATTTAATATTCATTTGATCTCCCTTCCTATGCACATGGGTCAGGTCAGGTCGTTTATCTTCATAGTGGCTGGACACAAAAGCAGTGACAGCTGCTTTCAGTTCCTCGTATTCCCATGGCTCCTGTATTCTCATGGCTCAGGCCAGAGCCATGCATGCCAGAAAAAAAGCAAGTGCAGGCACATCCCTTTGCCTGAGAGTCCCAAGCTGGATTATTCTCAGTGTGACAGAATGGTGGGGGTGTTTAGCTGGAATCTTCATTGTGCGTTGAACACGCACATTTTGAAAGGCTTTTAATTTCTATTTAGGCAGAGTTTACCCAAGGGACAGCTCCTTTCCTCCTGAGTTGGCACCCTCATCAAAGAACCACAGGGTTGTCTGAGTTGCTTAAGTAAATGGTTGAACATGTACTTCAAAAATGGTAAAACACAGTATTTTCCTTTAGTCTCAAGGTCAGAAATAGTTGATCTTTATTTTTGCCTCTCACTAAAAATTCATTCAAAATCAGACACCCACACTATAATATTACAGTTTAAAGGAAAAAAAAAGTGGCACAACCATAAATGCTTCAAGGCACAGTCCTGTTCTGGAAAGCATTGGGCAACCTTCCCTTGAGATTCCTAGTAACCTTATGTAGCCTTATTTGTTACAAATATATGTATATACACATACATATATATATATATTCATGCCAATAGCTTATTATGTAAACACATGCTTATCTCTAAAGCCTGGAAACATTTTAAAAGAGAAATAACCATGGCAGTACATATTTTAAGATCAATGCTTTTCATTCAGTCAAAAACCAGCCAAAATACTCCTGTTAAATTATTTACATGTTTTTCTATCTAGTATCTGCTAGCTATCATAGTCGTAGTTTAATTTTTGACGGTTTTTCATGTTGACCAAAATACTACTGCAAAACAGCACTTCAGGGCCCTCCAGCTTTGCTTGTGCATGAACAGACTCAGTGATTCACCTGGGCTGCTCATGAGTGTGAGGCTGCAGAAAGGCTGTATGCAAAACTAGATGTGCAGCTTATCTGCCTTGTCTCTATAGCTTCATACTCCAGTGCCAGGAGGTGGAATGGCTGCTGGATAGATTCTCGCACATGCAACGCCAGCGTCCTCTGGTACTTCTATAGAACTCCAAATCAAATGTCACTAAATAATTAATACAAATAAAATAGCAATTGCGTTTTGATCACAGCAAGGGGTTTGTATGCCAAAGAGAGGCAAGTCTGTAGGAAGAGAAGAATGTATCATTGCTTCACAACTGATGGGCTTGACAGATAACAGCAGAGTTTTATTCCTTTGCTTTTGGCATGGTGGGGGGCCAGGGAGTGGCAGCGGGGGCACAGGCCCTCCATGGGAAGGCGGCTGTGTCTGAGGAGGTGGCGGTGTTGTGTAACCACACTGACAGAGTGCGTCACAACGTGTGACATGTGGCAGCAGAAGAGCCTTAAATAGCTCTCACCATCTTTTCTCCTCCGGAGGTTTTGAGGAAAATTTGGTTTTCTGAGTAATGTTTTATCCTTCCTAAAATCACCTGATAATATGGCTCAAGCTCCTCTAGAAAACACCTCCCTGCATTGTCAGGGAGTTTTAGGGTAGAATTGGTGAGGATCTTGGTCTTCTAAGCCCAGATGTTAAAATTGTACACGCCAGGGACTATGGATGAATACATGTTCATTAATTCTGGTGTTAAAATTGATCAACGTCCCTTCATGACCTCATCTGTAACAGAAGCTGGGGCTGAATTAATTCTGCTTGCGCTGAAGCCATTATTAGAAACGTGTCTGACAATGACTAAACTTTTTCCAGTGATAGAGCATCCATTGCAAAACACAAAATTTTGTTTAACTGTTAATTATCTTTTGTACTAAAATTTCAACTTTGTTTTTGAAGGTTCGTGAACTTATCCGGATTTATCACCCACTCAGGACTTTGTTATTCATTTGCCTGCTAGACTTCAGAGACCTTATTACCACATTTCTATTCTTTATTCTTGTACTTACAGACAGTAACCAAGACACTGTTTAACTCTATAAGCTAAATACATTGAGTTCTTTCACTCTTTGTCTCCAGGTGTCACTTGGGGTCAGCCTCAGGAGTGTTTCTCCTGTTTTGGAGGCTTCAGTGACCTTCCTACAGACACGACTACAAAAGTGTGTCCAGTTCTCGGCGGCCGATAAGCGGCTGCACCGGCTCCAGGCACAGCAGGCACACCTCGAGGAGACGAGGTGTAGCAATCCAAAGCTCCCGGGAACAAAGGAGGCAGGAGAGGACCTTCTCGTATGAATTCCAGCAGCTTATTCCCAAAGGGGGCAGTGATGAAAATGGCCCCAACAGGCTCCGGCGAGTGCCTTAAGTATCAAAGGGGAAAGGGGAGAGGCGAACAAAACGGAGCAATGGGTAACAGTGTAGGGGAGGAACCCGGTAACAACAAACCAACCCGGTGAGCACAGAGCAGGGAACAACTAACCCAGACCAATAAACAATCGAATAACAGGGAACTTTCCAGAATGCGGGAGTAGCTTTAGACTTCGGCCTCGCCCACAGACAGCCCCTCAGACCCAGATTCATCTGCCCATTGGATGGACATAAGCTGACAGGCAGTGGGCTGTCCTGCGGTGGGCCGAGGCACCACAATATCCAGGAGCTGCTTCTGCACGTTCCTCATTGCTCTGATCTCTCCAGTTTATCTGTGTAGCGTTTGATCTGTAACACCAAACTTGGACTAAGCATTCTAGCAGTGCCTGTGCAAATGAGGAATACATAATGTCAGCTGTGCTCCTTAATATTCCCCTTTTATTCCTCCCAGAATTACGGTGACCATATAAGAATGCTGAGCCCACATGTTCAGCCCATCAATGCCCTAAGTCCTTTTCAGAGTTACCGCATCCTTCTTGTAATTGTGGCTTTCACTTTTCATTTCTGGTTGAATAAGTTTGTGTGGGACAGTACTAAAATGCAGGCTGTTACTCATACCCAGGACCGCTGTGTCCTACTGACCTATGCCCTTTGTGCTTTACTACACCTCAGACTGTGACACGAACTCAGTTTCTGTACATTGCCTTGACTCTTGATATGCAAATTAGCAAACAGCCTCCCAAAACTCTGGTGGGAAGCCCCAAGACCCTGGGACTCAGCCTAAAGTTCCTTTTCTGCCCTCAGAGTTTCCCTTCTCCTTTGCCAGAACAAAACCCCCATTTTTCAATGCACTGCTCTGCCACAACTCAGCCTTGGCCAAATTAACTTAATAGGTCAGCATTTATTACTGATCCTCAGCAAGAAATCCTCTTTTTATCTCAAAGTGAGCATTTGCAGCTGGCTGGCCAGGTCTTCTGAGACATAGCCCAGCAAAAGATGTTTCGCTGGTGAGACCCACTCAGAGTTCATGTTTCACAAGCACAGGTCTGCTTTAATGGAATTTATTAAGCTGAGACTTAGTGTTTCTCAGGTATTTCAACAACTGGTATCAGACTGCATAATGCAACTTGGATTTTTCATCCATATTCAGCACTCACCTGTCGCCAGGCCAAGGATAGGGCATCAGTTGGGGCTGTCAGTAGTCTCTGGGGGGGGACTAGGGTACTAGGGACTTGTGTATTTGGAATTTAGGGTGAAAGTAGGAAGGCAGGAGCCACCCTGGAGGAGTTTGCTGGTTTGCAAGGTATGCAGGAAACAGTGTGATGTAGGATGCTGCTACTGAGGCCATGGATGGCAGCTAGGAATAGAAAGGCAACTGCGGGATGGGTGACAACCAAAATGAATAACAACCTCTTAAGGGACAGAAAATCAGGAACCAGTGACTGTGAGCTGAGAGCAGAGACTGAAGCAGCTACACAGTGCAGATGAGCCTAGGCTCCTTTCACTCCCTCCTCTTCTCTTATTTCCCTCCTCTTCTAACCTGACATAAGCAACTTTTTCTCCACGCGCTCCTTGTAGACAGCATCAAAGCTGTGCATCCAGAAGGAAAAGGACTGCTGGAAAGAGCCTGTAGCTAAGCTGTCCTGGGCAAATAAATGTACTCTCCTATGTATGCTCTGGCCATTCAGATACTTAGGGATGGTATTTGTCCATTTCTGACTCTTTCTTTCCTTTTCTCTAAGATTGTCTACAGTGCTGTCTTTTATAGCAAAGGGGAGATATATAAAATGTAATAAAGGAATAAAGAATGCAGTGTCCCTCAGTTTGCTTCCAATCCTTCCCACCACTGCCCCCCAGCTTCATTTGCCATGCAGCAGCAGTCTTTGGTAAAACTTCTCTGAATATACTGCTCAGTGAATAAGCATTAATTAAAAGAATGAGAAGATGAAGATCAATGTTGATTTATAGACAGAAGACGGGAGCTAATCCTAAATAGATAAATAGCTCTGAAATTATATCTAGAAAGTGGATGGAAAGAGAAGAACAAAATATCTGTCAAGTTCTTGTAGTGGAAAAGTAAGACCCAAATTCTGCTTGGCCCCAGGATTTGCATGTCTGATAGAAAAGGGCAGGACTAGACAGCTTTCAGGATACCAGTACCAGTGAGGAGTACAGTGGGGGTATACCAGAAACAGCTGGTTTCTTTTCCGGGCTAAGTTTTTTATTTCAGGTTTAGAAATTTTTTCCATCCCCCTTATGCTGTCATGTGAAATGCTCCCAGTGATTCCTGAGATGTGTTCTCTTGCAAGAGCTTTCTCCCCATCTTTGTCCCTGTGCATTCTCCCTTTCAGTCACGGAGAGAACTATTATTTCCAAGATCCTCTTCTTATCAAAAAAACATAATCTAATTCCTTTCAGCTTCTCCACCCATTTCTTTCTCTCTCTAATCCCACAAAGAAAATTAGTTTCAGCATATAACACATTTCCACTGAGGTATATGAATGTCATACAGAGGGCAGTGCTGCCTCTTCACAGGCTCTCCTGCTTCCAAATGTTACACTGCTCCTTGTGATATTTTTTTAGCAGGATTTCTTACTTTTTAAGCCAAAGAGGAATCCACTGCAGGAATGAATTTACATTGGCCTTGTGCCACCAAATCTTGAGAACCGAGACACTGAGTTTAACATTTCTGAGACAAACTGTAATGTGTTATAGGCTCTATGTAGCTTAACCTCTAAGGAGGGAGAAAAGGTGTTTGAATGGGGATGGTTTAATAGAAGCAGTGTTTAAAAAAAAAGACCCAGGCCAGCTGAAAGAAAAGGACCCCCTCTTAGAAAGCAGTAGCAAGAATTTGCTTTCTGCCTTTCAGAAAAGGGTTTTTCAAGTAACAAACTGTGCCAAATTCTGCTTCTCTGTCACAATGCCCATGATTTGCAGCATGATTTGATGCTCGGTGCATGAACATCTGCGAAGTAATGACTGAGGAAGCATAGCAGTAAGTTCCTGTAACTCTCTTAATGTTATATGGTGCTATTTCTCGAAGGGAAACAGGAATTTACACTCTAAGGGGTCCCCCAACCACTTAAAGTATATGTCCCTAGAGGTCCCATTAAACTGCCATTACAGTGAGCCTGGGGCTGTGCTGTTCTCTCCCCAGCTCTCGTGTATTTTGTGGTTCCTCAGCAGGTTTCCTCATTATTTTGGAGGGAAATGCAGTCAACAGATTGAAGATCAAAAAGAGTCAAAAGCGAGACGTGAAATTTCAGCCCAGTCAGAACTGCACAAGTGCCATTTGATTTTCTCTGCAGAGGAAGCAGTCTAGCGATACACATACAGCTGTGCCTACTGTTTGGCACATACTGGGAGGTGTTTGATCACTTCTGTTGCCTACTTAACCATCAACTGATAGATTTGTTCGCCCCTGTATGATAGGGCAGGGGGAGTGGGAGGTCAGTGTCACCTCAAGCCGCAAGAGATCGACAGAGATGTTTCCCCATCTGCTGAGTATAATTGGTTTCCTCTATTCAAAGCCAGAGTCACTACACTCCTCCCTCCTTCGCCTTCCTTACATTTCCAACAGCTAGTCCATTATGCTCTTGTGTTCTGCTTCTTTGGAGGTGTAAAAAAAATGTAATGGCCCAAAACTGGACAAGAAGTAGAACCACAGCCTGCCCCACAGCTTCAGACATAGCAGAACATAGTGGGCTCTGAACTAGTCCTCAAGGGCTGTGCAGTGATGGTACATAAGCCCTGTCTTGAAGCTTCTGGTCAAAGTAAAGCTAACGCAAAAACTAACCCTAAACCTAACCCCAACCCAACCCAAACCCTAACCCGAACTCAAACCCAAACCTAACCCAAACCCAAACCCAAACCCAAACCCTAACGCAAACATAACCCAAACCCAACCCTAACACAAACATAACCCTAACCCTAACACTAACACTAACACAACCCGAAGCCTAACCCTAATCCTAAAAGAAATCCAACCCTAACCCAACCCTAACCCAACTCTAACCCCAACCCTAACCCTAACCCTAACCCAACCCTAACCCTAACCACTGTTAAGGCTGTACAGAAGACCCTTATCTGCATGAGACATGACCCCACTACAGAGCTGCAGTGACAGGACTAGATGAGCTCCAGCCGTGTCTTTCAGCCTCTGCTGTTCTGTGAGTCTGTATCCCAAAAGGGAAGCCAGATTTGGTGGTGTTTTCTCAAAATCCTTGAACAGAGACCCAGCTTTGATATGAGAGTCTAGTAACCATTTTTATATAACCAATTAAATAAAAACTAACTGCAGAATTCAACAGCCCAGGAGTTTTAACAGGCTTTCTTATTTAATAATATAAGCATTTAATTTTTCTGCTTGGCAGAAAATTTGTACAAACAGGTGGAGAGGAAAGATCTGGGCTGGCTTAACTTGTGTTTTTTGACACAGCCAAATGTCAATACTCAGAAGTGTGTCATGCAAATCAAAGCCTCAGATCTGAATGGCTCCAGTCTTAAGGAAGTTTGCACAGAGATACAGATTTTACAGATGGCTTCTGTCTTTTCAATGATCTGGCAAAGGCCTCGGGCTGAACTACAGAGTATTCTGGAGCAGCATGATGCAGACTGAATTAATATGAAAATTTATGGACAAGGAAAGAAAATGGTGTTGGCTCTCCTATACAAAAATTGTCTTTCATTCCACTGAAGGCTGATGTTGTCCTAGTAGCCAATTGCTCTTACAATAAAGTACACATTAAGATGTCTGGCAAAGCAGAAGAAAGCCATTCAGGTGTGCCCAAGACAACACACAATGAACAAAAGGGAAGTTGTCATTCCAGATTCTAGCCAGTAAAGGTTCATTGAAAACTATTGGTGGATTTTGAGGAATTTGGATAAAGTCATGAGCAGTCCAAATGAAAAGCAATTATAGCAATAATAAAGTAATTCTCCCTGAACAGTCTCATGTGCAACACTGAAAGCAAAAGTAAGAATACGAACTACATCAGAGGTAACTTAGAAGGGGAAACAAAACTGTAGTAGCCAAAATCTACTATAGTTTTGTGTGAAATGTTCCCATTCATCTATATGAACATTTTTGCACAGCAGTCAACCACAAATAAACCTTCATGGAGTTCCTTGTATCACAAGGACAAGCAGATTAACAGTAGGTTTTGCATATGTTAAAAAAAAAAAAAAAGGTTTCTGTGTGTTACTGAGCTACACTTATGCACTAAAGATTCATTCAAACACAAAGTTAGTTTTATTCCAGTTCATAGGTTTTGAAGTGGATAGAGGTAAAGTAACACAAGCACATGCTAGGACACACATGCACAGAAACTAATAAAAAAGATGCAGTTACATACCTAGGTTAATAATAGCTTTGTATAAATTCTCTCAGGCTAGGTGGTGTGATGACTTTACAGTCAGTAAATAATTTCACTTCTGACGCTAAATACAGATTTCCCTACAAGGAGATTAAATACTGAGAATACTGGAAATAACCAACTAGACTACATCTGTAAATAGGGCATGTAATAGGGTTCAGTTCCCCTGATCCCATTAGCCCTTGTGGTACCCCTAGACAAACTGTTTCAACAAAATCTTTGGGTCTATAAAGATGCCTGTATCCTACTGATTGTTTTGGTTTTTTTTAAAGGAGTTAATTGGAATTAAGTATCTAAATATGTAGATCTTAGCCTTCCAACACATCACTTTCTGCACTAATAAATAAAAGCAGAAGCACTACAAGTCCTCACAGTACCACTAGAGAGTAATTGTGTTAAAGCCTATGAGGGTCTGAGGCAGAGGTGATGGACACTGCCCAGATGTCACACACTGAAAAGACAACAGTGTATATTGCACTCATTTCCTACCACACCCTGAGGGGACTTTCATAGATGCAGCATAGAGATTGTGTCAAATCAATCATTGCTGAAGTCTGCACAGGCAAATTAATACATTTTCTCCTGGTGTCCACAAAGATCAGCACAGGAATTGTTATTCTTCAATTTTGCATGTGATTTTCTGTGTTCTGTGATTTGCTGACGTTTTCGCCATAGCACTGAAGAGAAGGTATCTTGGCAAAGCCTGGGCCCTGATGAACACTGTCATTACCCTTCATGTTTTGGCAGTGGCAGCGGGAAAGAGGCAATCTTCCCCCATTTTTCCAGCTTTGAAAGTCTGCATGGCTACAAGAAATAATTCTCTTTCCTGTCTGCTAGTCAGAAGTGGGTCATCACCAGCTTAGAATTGGCCAATCTTTTTATTTGCAAATTTTTTCAGGAGCTTAGAAGGACATACAGTGGCCAGCTTGGCTGTGTCCATTCCTTCTGGGCAATGCCCATTTAATTATTGCATTGCCCTGCCTCCAGACCATCCTGCTTCTATCCTGAGCAAGCCAGAAAGTGAACACTCCCTTGGCCTCTTGGCAGAGTTTCTGGTATTTCGTCATTTAGGATCCTGTGTCATTGATCCGTTTGTTCATATAGATTTTGAACAAATCAGGCTTAAGATATATTTGTAACCCAAATAAAACTTTTAGAAGAGCATACGTTAGCTTTTAGTCATTCTGGCTACACTGTGTACAAACAATGCCACAGGGAAAAAAATCTAGTGGTTATAAATTGTGAGGTGTGACAAGCCCTTCTGTCAACAACTAAAACAATTATTTCTGTAATCAGCAAATATGGAAAGTTAAAGAAACAGGGAGATTATCCTTCTAAGCAGTTTCTAACAGGAATTTAATTTTAGACAGCATACCTGACCTCTCTTTTTTCAATCTATCTCATTCATTCATTCATTTGATTATGTCTTGAAAATTGGATTTATGAAAATAAAACCTTCATCATAGTTAGAAGTGGCAGAGTACTTTGAAAGTGAGGGCAATGGTATAGAAAGCACAAGAAATCTTTGTTCCTAGCCTGTATACATCTGTGTGTCTTCACTCATTCCCTATTGCTACATTTATTTACAAATAAACCACGAGGCAGACTGATTCTTGTTATGAGGAATAGATCCATTTTCTTTGTAACTAACCTACTTCCTCATTCTGTAATTTAAATGGATCAGCGTAAGTACGTTAGTGGCCTTACCTGAGGAGACATTTCAAGAGAAGAAATCTGAGTGTGATGTACAGTTTAAGTTCAGAGCTTCCTGTTTCCAAGCATGCACAGATTTCTATTTTTGTAAAGCAAAGAAAAAAATAATGAGCTTTAGACATAAAACATTTGGTATCATCCTGCAGCTGCTGTTTGCCAGAAATGCTGACAAACCTGTTTGTAAGTCTGCAAGAACCACATGACACAGGATGATTCACGTTCATGTTGACCTTTGTCTTGTTTGTGATTGAAAACAATTAAAATTACCAGAGTCAACAGAGTGAAAACTATGTGGTGTAATTGAGTTTGGTTATCTTTGCCCCTAACTCTGTTTCTGTGTTTCATCATTCTGGCTTGCATGTGCACAGAAGCTACTGAACCATTCATGCGTGCTCATGTGAAGATCTAGATTCAGTGTGTTTGACAGCTCAGGGAAGTCATAAGGCAATGTTGTCAAACAATTGCAGAGAAGATGCAAGAGGCATTAACTAAACTGTCAATAAGCTACAGCATTAATGTAAATTATCAAATCAAATTTGTCTAGTATAAACATGCATTTTTCTTAATGGAACAGCATTTGGATATTCGATTATTAATTTCTCTTCCAAGACAGCAGAGTAGAACAACAAATTGTATTAATGTTTCCTTAAAAACAGATTGTCTTTAAATATTTAGTCAGAAACTATTTGACTAGGACACTTTATTTTTAAAGAACACCTTGATTACACAATGATTTCTTCCTTGCTCACATGGTGTCCTTCAGTCAGGTGTTCAACACCTCCTAGTGCTGGTGGAAGGTGATGACAGCCCCTCAGTGATTCAAAGGGTGAAATTTTTGCCGCTGGGTAATGACAATGTCGAGGTGTACATCAGTGTGCACGAATTAGAACGAGCTGCTGGCATTCAGGTGGCCCCAGTCATTCTTGGTGCATCCTTTCCTTCTGTATTTGCAAGACACCCTCAGAAGGTACACAGACCTATTCCTACTAGGGTTCAGAAATGACTCTGGTACAACATATTGATAAGAAAAGCATATACCTTCAAGAGGAGGGAATTAATCTTCTTTCTGTCAACAAGGACCTTGGAGTTTGGATAATCTCTGTTTGGGTTGTGTTTCTTTAAATGAGAGCTTTAAGACTTTTTTTTAATTGTTGCTGTTATGAAAAATGCAAGAAACAGCATGTCTGAAGTCTCGTATTTCCCTGAGCAGGGACACAGCATTTTGCTGAGGTGAGTTCAGCGCCAGAGCTTGGTGTGGTGGGTAAGCAGAGAGGCAGCCTGGAGTCTTTAGATGCTGGACCTCTGAATGCCACCTTACGGTGCCAGGAATCTCAAAAGCAAAATATGATGCTATTACAAGTACCTAAAAAACAAATAACACTGGCCACATTAATTTATTGCACTATGAAGGAGTTTTATTACCACTTCTTCACAGAGAGTTATCAGATTTTATGTCATAGTCAAAGATAAGATCTTTAGCTCAGGAAGTCCCTTAGCTGGTCTTATCTTAGTGGTGTAACCCTTCCAATGACATCATGTGTGGCTTGGTTACACATATATTAATCAAACAAGAGAAGAAACTTAATGTTTGGAAAACCAAAAACAAAATCGAAGAGAGGAAGATTATTGGCATTAAAAAGTTCAAGAGCTCTCAGCACTTCCGAAAGTATTGTTAAGGAAAGTGGCCTTATAGATTTCCTACTTTTTTAATTCTTTGTTTTCATTCAAATAAAATCTTTATTCTATACAAAGCTATTTCTTCATGCTTGAGTGTCTTTTAAAAGGAAGTAAGTTTACACTTAATATTTTATATCTCCATAGCTTCTATTAACTGATACTACAGTGAGCGGATTAGGACACATACCCTAGATATTATGGATAACACACTCTTCTTGTGAAAGTGTCTTTAAATACAGGTTTTTAGCTTTGACTTAGAGCATTTTTTCATAGCAAACACGTGTCTTTTATTTGTCATTTTTCATGACCTTTTCTTTCAAGAATGTCTGCACATATGCTGACATTTTGTGTTTGTCATCCCTTAGACTTAGTAATTGCTGTATTTGCCTCCTAGTGCCACATAGTTCATTCGTAGAGCCATTTCTTTTTATTGCTATACACTCCAAGGCTTTTCCATCATGCTCCTCCCTGTAGCATTCATTCACTTACAGAAAAAAAAGGTAAAATCTTCATTTTTGCAAGAGTGACTAAGGCATCATTGCCTTGGGTACTTTTCTCCTTTTCTGCAGAAACTAGCAACAACTATTCATGTCATGAATACATTTTATCTTTAACTTACTGGGCTTTTCCAGCTTAATACCACTGGTTTTTGCCATTACATGCACCTGCTTCTTTGATGGTAATTAATGTCCCTCTTATTTCTTAATCTCTGTTCCAAAGTCAGTGACTATTTCTGTTCTTTGCTTTTTTGCTTTTTCCTGGTGAGAGGAAATGGGAGAAAATAAAGAAATGTATCAAAAAGATATGTTTATGTTTTGGGGGGTTTTTTTGTTTTACTTATCCCTCCCTCTAAAATCTCCAGCAGTACAGTCATGCATAAAATAATTGTTTTTCCTTTGAGAAAATTTGTATTTTTGAACATTTGTGCTTCAGCATATAAACCAGTGATCAACTGATAGGATTAAAAAAACTTTCCATAATATTTTTTACATAATTTTCTTTTACATAGTTTTTCTAATCTTAGCCTGAAGCAGGCAGCAGTTTTTACATTTTTACAGAACAAGACAAACTGAAGTCTTACATGAAGGGTTTCCTTGGGCATATAAAATAGAAACGTACAATGGGAAATCCCAGCATAAAATTCAATCATGCTGCTTCCTTGAGGCTTTAACATGAAAATGACCTAGAACACATTACTTCCTAATTCAAGCTTCTAGAATCCTGTTTATTTGTCTGTTTCATGGATAGTGACCTCCTCATAGGGAATAAAAATTACTATTCAGAATAATATATCATTTAAATGCCTAATTCATGGACAAAGACCCATTGTCCTTGACACAACAGGGACCACAAGACATCCTCTCCCTCTGTAAAAGCTTAGGCTAAGTGAAAAAGCTAATAAAAGAATAAAGAAATTGTGTTTATTGATCAAAATATGCTCTGAGCATACTGTTGTCCAAAGTTTATAGGCATCAGAGCAAAGGAAAATTATAAGGAAGATAGGAAAAAAAAAATGAGGTGGCCTTGTGACTGATCACGGACCTTTCTTTCAGAGCATGAAGCATGCCAGAAACACAAAGCCTCCATGTTTGAAGGTTAACAAGAGAAATGTAGGCTGGCCAGAGGCTGGTATTTTCATAAGAAATGAGAACAAGTGCATATGACCAGGATGGGTATCAGCAGTCTTACAGAAGGAAATCAAGCAGCGTGGTTCAGTTAGACAGGGAATGGAAGGTGCGGGATGGGGAGCACAGTGAAATCTTGGTGGTCAGTGTGGGCTGGATGGGAGCAAGGCTGAGACTGCATTTCACAAAGAAATAGAGAAGGAAGTTGCAGTAGCTGACACATGAAATGAGGGCCTCACTTTAAGGAGGGTGAGAAATGCCTTTACTTAGAAACACAATTTTTTTTTTTTTTTTTAGCTCAAATATGTGTGAAAATTTTGAGAACAGGTGAAGATGATGATGGTTGTCACAGGTCTAGAACACGGGAACAGAGTTTTAGCCATATTAATAAATTTAAGAAGAAGTGGCAATTTTATATCATGATCTATTAGATTAATACGGGTCTCTGTTGCTTGCTAGGGCTTATTTTGTTTTCTATAATGCAAGTTATGTCAGTGTAATGCAAGCTGAAGGCAAAGAAACCTATTCTTCAAGGAGCATACTTCCTAGGCAGTAGAATTCCAGGGATTATTAGCTATGCACAGATTTAACTGCTTTGATGCCCTATAGCTGACATTAGACGGATCTTCACATCAATGAGTGCTGTCTCATTAATTACAGTACCATCAAGTATTTTTTCATTGCTAGAGTTTTATATTACATAGCTGCCCTCCTATGGATAAGCATTAATCTCTACCTCTGCCCAAACTAGGAATATATCATACCAGCATGCACCTTAACTGCATTCTGGTAATGCTATGAACAGATATGAAAATATAAATATATCTACTATCTATTTTTGAAAATATATTAATATTGTAAATAGCATCCAGGCTAAAGTACATGATTGCATAATTGTTAGGGATTAAAATATTTAGTACATTAGTATATCTATACTATCATATATATTGCAGTTGCTGCATTAGGTCTTTAGATTTATCAGGTTATATTAATTTTTGAGTCCAGATTTACAACAAAAGGGTACCTTGAATTTTTCAGTTTGTGCAAATGCAAGGGTCAATACAAATTCATTGGAATCCTCCAGATACAGGAAAAAAGATCAGGAAAGGTTTTGATTTAAAAAAAAAAAAAGCAGATGTCTCTTGGAAATGCTCCCATTTTCATTCTTGTGAAATTAGATAACTCTGATGAGATGATAGATTTTGTGATTCTCCCTGTTTCACTTTTTTTTTTTTTTAAGGAAGAAAAACAAAGTGAGGTTTAGTTGCATGATCAATTAAAAAAAAGGGGTTTTTTTTGTAAATCTTGGAAGGTCCATCTGTTCAAAAGTCAAATAACAAATCAAAATAGTTAATATACAGTGTTCTGCATAAAATAATTTTTTACATGAAATGTGTAGTATTTCCTCTTAAGCATTAATAGAAGCCATATAAAAACCCCAACACACCAACCAAAAAACCCAAACAAAAACCCCAAAACAAAACAATCAGGAGGTGTGGACAGGGAGACTTCTTGGGCAACATTTAACAGCATGACATGATTTTTGTACATAGAAAGGTGTAGAACACAATAAAAAAGTACCAGAATGAATGACTTACTGAGTATATCAGCATCTCAATCTAGTTTTTCACCAGACAGGTTTTGTTTTTTCAAATATTTCGTAAGTGAAGCAACAGAAAGCATGATCTTTTAACTTGACAACAAGGAATATTGAGGTCTAGAAGTTCACAGAGACAATTTAGAGGAGAAAGATAATTTTCAGCTTTGATTATGCTTTATTCTAAATAAAACAAGGGCTCCAAAATGCTTAAGAAAATATAGCCCCAAAACTGCAAATCATTCTTTTTTTTCTTGTCTTGCAAAATTGCAAGATCTTGCAAGGGATTGGAAGAACACTACTTAAGGTAAAAGGTAGAAAACTTGTAGCTGTAGTTTAGGACTAAAAGAGTAAAATACAATCCAAATCCTGCAAGTTCTCATCTCTCCTTTTAACTCTAAAATTATGATCAATTTTTGAGAATTTGATAAGATTGTTCAGAGGAATAAAGTTAAATATATGCATAAACAGTGGCAGCAGAGGAGTAAAAGAGATCACAGCATTCCCTACAACAAAATACCACTAATGTAAGAAAATTGGAATTTGACATTTTCAGTAGTGTTTTCCATCAGCTTTGTTTTTGCCATGCTTTCAGAGCATGCCAGGAAAATGCAGGCTTAAGAAATTTTGATATAGTCCCTTTGCTTTACAATGCTTGGTATGATTGTAAAGACATTTATATTTTATCAAATTTAGGTCTTACTTTTTGAAGGATTATTTTTCATCTCTCATTTAAAAAATCAAATTTATTTAGCTTGAACTTCTGCTCCTGATATCACATCCAGCTTCTTACTAAAAGACCAATGTGCTTTAATTGCTGCCTGTGTTTCACGTCTGTTTTTTGTAGAATAGTAGGCACTTAATCCTTCCCTTTCAAAAAGCATAACATACTCAAAGCTTTTACTATAAAGTACCAATAAAATAAAGATAACAAACCAATAATACACAATGAATAATGGTAATGCAATAAAATACAAACTACCTTTTTACTTGTTTGCATTGAGAAGCAAGAGCTTCAGCTAATCTTTAAATATGCATATACAAAGAAAAAAGTTTTCTGACATGCTGAGCTATGTGACAAAGAATTAATAGTGTTTTCAAAAAAAGTTATCAGCCATTTTAATTTCTCAGAGTAAGCACGTATACAAATCCATATTTCCTACATCAGTTCCATAATTTTGTTCTGAAATCTTTAAGAGGCAAAAGATTGTCTGCTTTTCTTTCCCCCCTGCTGTTTCTCTGATGGCACTTACAATGTTCTCAGAAAACAGGAACTCGTCAAATGTTATCTTAAGCGTCCATAAAATCTTGAGAAATCCTTACTGTTTCTACAGCCCTGCATTTCCTGGAAATATAAGCCATCAGGCTCAACATGACAGAGGCGCGTGTACCAGCGTGCTCTTGCTGACTTCAGCAGGGACAGCAAGCCCTGCACTGGGTAATGAACTGGCCATCTCTAACCCTGTCAAGCTGGGAAAAAAAAAAAAAAGAATGGAGAAGAAATAAGTTTTTATAATGACCTTGTGGATGGAAAGAAGAGTTCTGTTATGAGGAAGAGGAGCTAAGTCAAACCTTAATGGTGTATGTTCTGTTTTCTTCTACATCAGTCTGGCACATCAGTGTTTCCTCAGTTCCACATGCTCGTTATGCCACCACTTTCCCTCCAGCCATGCTTCTGGTCTATTTTAACTGGATGCCCTTCAGTGCAGGGTCTCTTGGGTGCTCAAACAGCTTCCAGCTGGATGGGGGCTGGTGCTCTGCCAGAGACTCCAGGGACGGGTCTAATAAGCCATTTTTGTACTACTTGCCATTCAAATTGAGCTTTGTGCAGCCCTGCCCTGAAATAGGCAGTGAATTGGACATGATAGTTTTTACAAAACTGCAACTGAGAATTACAGATGACAAAACAAGGACGGTTGGCCAGGTCTCATCTCTGTCACTGGAGGATGTCAGGGGTAACTCAATTAAATGTAACTGAATTCCACCGAAGTGGAGGAATGGAAAATCTGAACTGATGCCTGCAAAGATGAATGCATGGCAGAGGAGCAAGGGCCCAGACTGTGTCTGAAGCAAAGATTGCTGGCAAGGTGGCTGTAAAGTTGGCTGAGAAGGGACGTTAAGTGTGAGATGAAGGTCAAACTGAATCAGCAAATTTTTAGGGAGAACATTAAATATCAATGAAGTGGCAAGATGAGAACAATGCACATTTAGCCTGTGGAGACAGAATTGGTTGTGCTGTTTTATATGACTTGCAAGGGATGTGTGTGAGATTATAACACTGGATCAGAAGAACATAAATAAGGTGTTTTTTCACACTACTAGAAAAATCCATTGCATCCAGGCCAAATAATGTAAAAATGATGGTAATATATTGAGTTTACAAGCCCACGTTATAGACCTCATTTCTCATGGTATCACCTCTTTACTCTATGGGCCTTTTTTTAATGGAAAACACTTCTTATATAGCTATGCATAAGCTTTCTCCTTTCAAAATGGCTTTTGAATGGCAAGCTTTCACCTGGCTCTGAGTTCACACATTATCATAGAAAGCTTATTTTAAAAATAAATTTCCAAAACTATCAATACTTCATGTGGATGTGAAAAGCAGCCAGTTCAGAAGCATTGAGTGTCTTGTACCAATCTGCCTCAGCAGTGGCACCCATGGCAAGCTGTGCCCATGTCACAAAGTGCAGCATCTCAGACACCAAATGCAGCTTCTCACATGGACCTGTTGCTTCTTAAACAACAGGGAAAGGAGAATGGGGTTTCCTGAGGGACCTCAGCCTTGGTTTGTTTGTGTGCTCAGGGGCAAGCAATGCTGCTGAAATGAAACCTCCATGGACAGTTCCTCCACCCCAGAAAGTCCTGGGCCAGGTCGGGGCACCCTGTTGGGGAGGGACTGATGATTTTCCATCTGGTCTTACAGGCTGCACTAGGCAACGGGGAAGACTACCTTTTCATTTATGAAGGAGGTTTTTTTGAAATCTCTCATGTAAAGTTTGTTAATTTGCTTCTCTCTTTGCCTTTCTACATAGAAACACTCCTTACTGCAAAGCTGCTGTCTCAAGAGTATCTATACAGCTCCCAAACTCCTAGATTCCTCATGATGGGTAATGCTGAATGTACCAAACGCCATGAAACATTGATTCACCAACAGCTTTCCTATGACTGTCTACAGTAGGGCTGAGCCCTCATGCCTGTGTTTGCTAGATGTTTTAATGTAAAACAGGAATTTGTTCTGTATCAGCTATTTTAATGTAAATTATGGTGGCTGTTGAAGGTGCCAATTAGACTGACAAGCCTATAAGTGCAGGTCTCACTTTGCACAACTTAAGTAGTAACATGTTATTTCTGTTATTGCATTGAGGCAGCTGTCAGAAACTAATCCAGCTTGTGGGCCTGATCCCACAAGGCAGAGCACCTGCCTGCCTCACACAGCAATTTAAAACCTAAGTGTCACGTTAGTAATGAAAAACGTGCTGATTGAGGAGGGGGAACATGGAGATAAGGATGACTCCATACTACTTAGCCTGAAACGAAGCAACTCCAGCTTGTCTGCTACCTGAATTTTAACAAGCACATGGTTTTTGTCTTCTTTAGGATGAGAGATTGTTTTGAAGAAGGGGAATTTCTAGAGGCTCCCTCTTACACGAGAGGAGAGCACAAGAAAACTGGTATTACTGGCAAAGGTGAGGAAAGGGTCAACAACAGAAACAAGAGGATAGTCTAGGCAGGTATTTCACAGCAAAGAAAGAGAAAGGGTTTGTAGTGGATTATAGCTGAAGTGACAAGCAGTGCTGCTAAAATATCTTTTTAGATGGATAGTACATTCTACCAGTGAATGCAACACCTCTGCCTTCTTCAAGACAGTACTGACAAGCCAGGAAAAGGATTGTTGCAGTAGCCTTCTGGTCATAGAATGGGAATAAGAAATTTATCTCTTACGGTGGAGAGGAGAGGTAGCAAATTTTCAAAAGGTTATAGAGGAAATAATGGGAAAACTTCATCTCTGGTGTAGCTTTAGGATCAAGGAAAGAAGTATTGTAAAGAGGAAACTGGCAAAGAAGATGGAGTGGTTTCTGCAAAAGAAAAACTGCTCTTGTCATGCAAAGATTTGGAGATCTGTTTTGCACCTGTGGTGACAAGACATCCATAAAGAGATTTGAAGATTAAGGCCAACATTAAGATGTGATGAAATAGGGAGTAATTTAAGTTAGCCAAGGTAAGCAGAGGAAATTACACTAACCAGCTATTTGCCCAGTTTCAGGGCTGCAAGTGAGTTGAAGTGATATAAACAAGAATATTGCTGCAGTTAGCCTCTTCCATGCCTAATTTGTCACCTGCAGTCATTGCTCTCCATGGCACCATCACCACCTCCACAGCAAATGACTGCAGCGTTACAGACTGAGGTGTATGTGAGGAATAAGCAGCAGAAAAAGATTAGCCCATCATTAATAATTTTGTTTCTCGGAGAGAAGAATTCCACTCAGAATTTGTTTTTACATGCCATAAGTTTTGTATTTTCAGGAAAGTTAATTTTTTTAAAGATATTAGTGAAGTTTTATCTTTTTCTCTCAGAGATTTCTGTTTAACTGTATTCTGTCAGTCCAGCAAGCCTAAGCTCTAGTTGAAAGTAATTTGTGTTCTCTGCAGTAATAACGACCATCAGGTGAAATGTTACTCTTATCTGTGAATCATGGCATGGCTCAGATAGCTTTCCTATTATTGCATTGGTTTTACAAATGAGAATCCTAAAATAGAGCTTTTTAGGCAGAAAAAATATGCCAGTGGAGAAGACTCGTTCAGGAAGAATTACATATAGATAGTAGCAGTTTCTTTTAGGACCATAAACAAACTCTCTGCTGTAGATGTGATCAGTGCAAACACAAACCAAAGAGAAACTGCAAACCTCACATGGAGACTGCTGCCATAAAAGTCTTCAAATGCCACACTAATTCTGCCACCTGAGCAGGTACTGAAGGAAGTAGGATATTTTTCAGGAGAAATTTCAGAAGTCTGAAAAGTATCTTATGGGTTTTATGGGAAGTTTGTTTATTTGGAATTATGTTTGTGAATTTTCTGTGCACTTTGGTTTTCGTCCAACTATCATGTTATGAAAAAAAAATTGCAAAAATTTCCTACAATTAGCTAATAAATTATTCTAAGGGACATTTTTTCTTCAGTATGTTCTCCAGTTTGTGAAAAAGACCACTTTCAAACAGGTAAACATTTCTGCAGAGAAGCTACTGATTAAGTTGTGTGCAGCTCTCTTACTGTAAGTCAACGATTTCTATGTCCTTGAAACAAATTGTCTGGCAGCTGTTCGTGATCTAGCAAGTGTGTCAGCAGAAGTGACCTATATGTCAACCTTTCACTTTGCAACCCTCTGCTGATTGTGAAAGAAGCATGAAAAAGTTCCAAGAAGTTCCAGTTCCCCCACTTAAAGTACTACAACATGTGGGTGTTTTGGATCCACAAGTTCTTGAGCTATTATAAAAAAAACCAAAACAACAACAACTGAAATTTCATAAGGACAAACATTTGCATGGTTTCATGTAATTTTCTTTGAGGAGACTGGGTGCTTCACTTTAGTAATCTTACCTAAGGTGCAATGGGCATATTTCAAAGCGTATCCCCTATTTTCTTCATTCCTTAGAATGTTTTAGGATCACTTGTAGTAAAACTGCGATTTTCAAAGGGTGTCCTTATACGTCAGTGCTCAGCTCCAGCTGAAAAAGGACCTGAGTGCCTAACATCTTTTCGATGGTTATACTGACATTTCTAATTCTAGTCCCAAGAATAATCAAATTATATGCAGGAGCTAAGGGAAGAAAGACAAAAGCCTAGATTTTACTTCTTAAAATCAAGACCAGTTTATCTAAATACTCCTATGTAATTCTTCAAAAGGAAATGGTAAATTTTTTAAACTTTCTGCCCATTGACAGTAAACTATGCCGTGGTGATAAGCAGGTAACATGGCTAGTGTCACATTAAAGTCTGTTTCTCAGAAAGACAGGAACGACAAAAGTTAACAGAGATCACATAAGAGCTACTGTTCTATTGAGTAAGATAGTTTCGTAGTGCTAGTTTCCTTGGGTATTGACTGTGTTATCTTTCATTTCGAAGGCCGAAGTTCTGAAAATTTTGAAAATCCTCAGCCAATTTGAACAAAACTATTCATGTTCTGAATCCTTAAAAACACAGTGAAATCAGCGAGAACCTCTTCATTTCTGTGTTTCTTTGTTGGTCTAAGCAAGTTTCTCTTTGCAGAAGGAATTGTAGACACTACATAATCTCTTCACAGACAGTAGATTCAGGGCACTGCTTCCTGTCAGCAAAGTTTCCTTGGCTCATCAGATTAGACGGTGACAGGCTGGTGTATTTGGTTTGTGTGGTAAGGTTTCGGTAATGGGGGGGTTACAGGAGTGACTTCTGTGAGAAGCTGCCAGAAGCTTCCTGAATGTCCAGTGAAGCCAATGGCGCCCGGTTCCAAGACAGACCTGCCACTGGCCAGGGCGGAGCCCATGGTGGGAGCACAGCTGGGATGAGGTATTTAAGGAGAAAGAAGTTACTGCGCAGAGCAATTGCAGCTGGAGAAGAGAGGAGTGAGGGTCTGTGAGAGGACCAGCCCTGCAGGCACCAAAGTCAGTGCAGAAGGAAGGGCCGGAGGTGCTCCAGACACCGAAGCTGAGATTCCCCTGCAGCCTGGGGTGCAGACTATGGTCATGCAGGCTGTCACCCTGCAGCCCATAGAGGACTACAGGGAAGCAGAGATCCACCTGAACTCCTTGGAGGACCCCATGCCAGGCCAGGTGGATGCCCAAAGGAGGCTGTGGCTCTTTGGGAAGCCTCTACTGGAGCAGGTTCCTGGCAGGATCTATGGCACCATGGAGAGAGGAGCCCACACTGGAGCAGGTTTTCTGATAGGACTTATGATGCTGCAGGGGACCCACTCTGGAGCAGTTCACAATGAACTGCAGCCTATGGTAAGGACTCATGCTGGAAAAGTTCATGGAAGACTGTATCCGTATATGCCGTGGGAATGACTTCATAGTGGAGCAGGGAAGAGCGTGAGTCCTCCTCTCCATGAGGATAAAGGAGCAGCAGAAACAATGAGTGATGAAGTGACCGTAAACCCCATTTCCCATTCCCCTGTGCTGCAGTGGGGGGAGGAGGTAGAGAGAACTGGGAGTGAATTTGAGTCTGGGAAGAAGGCAGGGGTGAGGGAAAGGTGTTTTTAAGATTTGATTTTATTTCTCATTATCCTACTCTGATTTAATTGGTAATAAATTAATTTTTTCCCCAAGCCAAGTCTGTTTGCCTGTGATGGTAATTGGTGAGTGATCTCTCCTGTCCTTACCTCAACTCACGAGTATTTTGTTCTATTTTTGCTCTCCTCTGTCCAGCTGAGGAGGGAGAGCAATAGAATGTCTTTGGCTGGCATCTGGCATCCAGCCAGGGTCAGCCCAGCACAGCTGAATTTCCCACATGCCCATACTGGACCAGTATTACACTCAGGGCACCTCATGATAGAAAACAGACCTCTGACCTGAGTAAGAAGAGTTCACTGAAATGGTGCATCAGCAATGGTACCCTACTCCATCTGATATATAAACCCAATCCAACGAGATAACATGTTTCTTTGATATGACACCACCAGTGAAGTGGCACATAAAGGAGTCACAATAACAGGGTGAAGTATAATTATTGTTTCTGAGGTTTTGTCAAACATCATACTGGGACAGCGTGTGTGTTGTGTTGCCTCACTCTATGCATGGCCCTCCAAGGACTGCATATTATTTCTCATGGCATGAAAAGATGTGATCTTTACAAGTAAATGGCAGGTGATTTTCTGCCAGCTCACTGGCAAGTGCAACTTCTTGTCCCTGAACTTTGGATTCTTCCTGTGAAGCTGTGTCCTTACTAAGGATTACATTGGATATGGCAGTACTGACCACAAAGCTGCTCCCATAATGTATGCAAAGCTGAAAACATACTAAGTCCCTTTGGGGTGTTTTCTACAGCAGATAGAAGAAGCCTGATTTTTTCCAGGAGATTTTATCCTCCTTTTTTTACCTGGAGCTCTTTTTCCCAGAGCATTTATCTCCTCTGGCTGCATGAGAGTACCCATTCTGCATGGATACCTCTGTGACCCTATGAAAAGGTGAGTGTAAAATGGACAACCAGAAATTCTATTTAAGGATCAGTGGCAAGGAATAAAATGGAAGTAACGAAACTGGCCAGAAGGCACTGACATTAGATGGGAGTCTTAATATTCCTCCTTCCTCATCTCACTGATATTTTAAAGTCTTGGAAATTATCCTTCAGGGTAAGTTTAATGTGCAGAAAGTAAAGCCTTATGCACGTGACTCTCATTAGCATTTATGGGGAATTGTTTTGACTTATGGTCTGGGAACCTTGCTGCTGGAGCTTGCAAAGTATAGCAGTGGAGCACAATTTTTGCATTACAAGTCCAAGGGTGGCAGAAGCTTCTTGTCTTTCACAGGAAAGAATGTTGAAGGATAGGTATGCAGGAGAAAGCTTGCCTGGAGTTACTGCTGAAGGAACCATTGTAACTCTGACTTTATTTTTTTCTGGAGAGCAGATTACAAAGCACCCGACATTCAGAAGGCAATGGACATTTCCCAGCTACTCCTGTTGAAGGTGCATCTGCAGTTCATATAAAACCTCTTTGAGGTAACTACAATGAGTAAACACTAACAATAATAATGAACATCATGCAGGACATGGAGATCCACTGGGTAAGACCTCAGGAGTGAGGCTTGCTCTGAGCTCCTTAAGGCAGTCGGTTCAGCTCAGCCTCAGGGAAAAAAGCAGGCAGAGAAAACTACAAGGTTAGTTCAGGGCAAACCCTGGACAGAAAAAGCAGAAAGATCTACCAGAAACAGCATCTTCTAATGGGGAGACAGAGCTGTTTGGCCTTTGGAATGTGTAAAGAAAAAGCTGCCTGAATGCAACCCCAGTTCCCCCTCTCCCTGGCAGGATCTGTGCAGGCACTGACTGCATTGCCACCACCACAAAGATCTGGAAGGGAGAGCCCTCAGCACAGCCTTGACACTGCTCCAGGGAGGTGATAACCATGTGCCTGTGAACAGTGCAGGGCTCTCACTCAGCACCACTGCTCTTCACACCTTTTAACTAACTTCCTTTACTCTTAAGGAATATTTTTTATGAGCTGAGTACAGGATTAGGAGTACATGTGGACTTGAGGTTTATAAGGTTTGGTACAGAGAAACAGACTGCCTTCTTGATTTGCATTCTGCTGTAGCAACATCCTCTCACTTTGCAATGGATGAGAACAGAAGATCAAAAGTCTATTTTAAGACCGTCTAGAATTCACTCTACAGATGTTGCTCTTACCATGATGCTTTTAAATTAAATCAATTTATTTTTAATTTCACACACATACTACGTTGTTTCTAGAGCTTGCAAGTCACAACTCCAGCTGAACATAAAACCTCAAATCTGTATTGAGGAAAAGAAACCTTACTTAGTTTTTAATTTAAAGAAGTAGATCCCACACAACAGACATCTTGCAGAACAGTTTTTCTGACTAAACTTTGCTAACACACATGCTTACCTAATGAGAATTTAATAGGTGTAGAAGATACAGTACGGTGCCTTGATTCACAATCAGTAACGAGGATAAAATTTTCCAGACAGTTTCCCTGAACTAGAGAGTTCCAGATATTTCAGGAGTCCCCATGGACATCCAAAAGTTATCCATGAAAACAAATGACACTTTGAGATTTGAATTTGAGATTATTTGCTGTGCTTGCATATGTAGCTCTCAGTGGATGAAATTTAGTTAAAATATTACAGCATTATTAGGATTTTTGTTTTTAAGAGTGTCTTCTAAACGCCAACAAAAAGCCATCTGCTTTGCAAACTCCTAATTTTTAGTGTCCCATGTGCTTGTGACTCCTCAAAACTTTGGCAATTTTTCCCCAGGCATTTAAGTATTAATTTATTTAATGTTGACTCATTCCACTTAATACACTGAATTAAGAGAATATTGCAAAGTCACCTTCACATAAAATGCAAATAAAAACATTCCAAAGGACAGGAATGTGCCTCTCTAGCTGCCTCTTTAGACTTGAACCGTTGGGTAGGATGTGAATCCTTGAGATGTCATGGTTTGCCATTTGACTGAAAGAAGAGTATTTGCAATTTGGTACAAGATGCTGCAAGAAATGATAGTTAGCTGCAAGGTGGCAAAGGAGGGAAACTGAGGACTCTGCAGGCAGCTGTGCAGTGGGAGCAGGCAGGGGGACCTGCCCACACCCTCACATGGAAGCAGCAGCAGCACCTCCTCACAGGCAAAGGAGGGTGCTGGCTGTCTCACTGGCCAGACTGCCCTGGGCTACTGGGACAGCCTTCAAAGCCCCAGTGCTGCCATTTTTACCAGTTGCTGCTGGCTACATGACTGGTTGGAAAATTTCTGACAGAATAATGTTTCCTCTAAAGAGACAGTTCTATTAAAATTGACACATTTCAAAAAAAGAATGACAGAGTTGATTCATCTGGACTTCTCCCATTTGAAAAATGAGGCTTTTCATTTCAATCCTCTGCCATGAAAACAGTTCATTTCAACTTCTACCACTTTGATTTACTGTGCATTTAAATACTAAATGAGCTGCTATATACACATAATATAGATAGATAGTATTCTGACATTACAGTGACCTAGTGATTTAACTTTATAAAAAAGGTTTCACAATGCAACCCTTTTGCTAGCAGATTCACGCTGCAGTTCCTACAGTCTATTCATAGGAAGTTTGAAAGATGAGGCTTTAAAAAACAAAATGAGAAATCAGATTCCCCTATGCAGTGCAGCTAGTCAGGTTCCTGCGCACCTCTGCATGGGAACCACTGACCCAAGCTGTCAAGTACTGCAGGGCAGAGGCTTGGAGGAGGCCCCTGATTTCCATGGGCTTGATCACTGTCCTCAGCTATTCGGAGAAGCCAACATGACTATTGCTTTCTTTCCTCTCCACTTGAATCTGTCAGTACGCTCCACTCTGATGGAAAGCCAGGGCATGCAGGACTGACCACAGCTGCTCATCAACCAGCCCCCATGTCCTTCTACCACCACTGGCTTTCAAACTGGGATGCAGCCATCTAGTTAGTGGCTGGCCAGACATAGCTGTTAGAAATGTGATATCACAGCAAGGCTGCAGGACTCAGCAATGTGGGTGTAATTGAACAATTATGAGTGAGGTGTAGGACATTTCCTGGGGAACTGTTAACCAGCTGGGAGGAGTTAATGGCCCACATTGTGCTTTGGCTCATTAAATGCTAGCAGATATTAATCCCCAGAGGACATTCCTGATGGGAGCTGGTGTTGCTGTTTGAAATGAGATGAAGCCGGGTTTTGTTTTCTGTATGCCTACCTGTTTGTTTCTCATATGTGTTATGAGTTTGATGGTGATGTCTTTCTCTTTGCCAGAATGAGCCAAAGGGGTTCTAAATCTCCTCCATAAGCCCTGGTAAGAGTCCTGAAATCACCAGGGAGTAGGTGGGAGTAGGCTGTTCCTGCACAGCAGCGCCAAGTTGTGCCAATTCCTGGCTCATGGGCCAACCTCAGATTCCCTTACTGAGTCTCAGTTCCACACTAGCATGGAAGTTTTCTCCTTTTCCATAAACAATGCAATAAACCATGAGAAAGGGAAATGGAGAGAGAACAACTTATGATGTCTTCTAAATCTATTCAGGGAAACTTCAAGGAGTTCTGTAATGTATGAACTAAAATTAATTATTCCTTAAAGGGAGCTGTTCCACAAACTGTTTCTGAGGAAAAAAAAAAAAAAGACATAAGGCAAACAAGCAGCTATTTCTAGAGGACATAAAAATATAAAAACAGAAGTTATTGATGGGTATATCCTTGTCAGAGAAGCTCAGGAACATTATCAACTCAATCACATCCCCAGTCTTTTACAGCTTCTCAACAGTAATAGGAGCCCAATAAAAAGAGATTGCATATAGTTTATGCCACTTTTTGTACATTTTAAAGTTATTTTATTTTCTACTCAGAAGGGAAATACTTGCTGGGAACATCATACTGAAAAATCAAAACTCCTCTTTCCAGCTTTTCTCCTAAAAAGTAACAGAGACAGCTTTGGGAATCAGCATCAATGGAAGCAGCTCCTGCTGAGCTGTCCACTGGGAATTACCTGAAAATAATTTCTTATGGTACTCCATTGACCGTGATAAAATTACACCGAAGGTGAATTTGGTCCTGCCTACAAGGAGGAAGGACAGAATCACAGCAGGAAGTGTGGTACTTGCATCTGAACATACTAGTGGGTTTGGAATTGTTCTTTTTGTATCTGGGCTGGGAACATGAGGGAAAATCATTAAGGACAGAAGGAATTAACAAGGCAGAGGCTAAGGGCAGCTATGAAGTGAGATGCAGTCGTTATCTATGTGCCCAGAGCACTTGCCAGGAACTCATTAAAAAAACTCACTGTTTTATAGCTGGTGAGAAATGCTCATTTGAATTACTTTATAGCAACAGCGCTTTTTAAATTAAAAGTCGGATGAACTTAGGTTCCTATTGTAGAAAAATTCCACTTAATAACTGGGCTGTCTCTGGAAAACAAGAGGTTTGAGAAAGTTGGTTTTGTTCAGTTTCCTTTTACTGGCATTCTTGGCAAGAATAGAGAAACTAAGCAGGGCTGGCCATATTCAACAAGACCAAGGTGGTTGTGGAAGGCTGAGCAGACTCTGGGCCCCGGGGTCGTGTTGGACTGGAGGGGGTGTAAGCACTCAGGTAATAACTCCTTGTATAAGGAGAACAACCAGCCAGCCTGCCCCAGCCTAGCAGATTGCATGAGGAAAGCTGCAGATGTAAAAGGAATGTTTTACTGGGTAGAGTTTTGACCCTCAACAAGCCTAGCAGGTATTAAGACTGGGATTGTGGATCACTCTGTTGATGTGGGTTTTGTACACTTTTATGTATATGACTATATTGTATATTTTGCAAAAAATGTTGTTTGCAATTTTATCTTCTAAAAGACTCTCATGTGATTTTAAAAGGCTGAAGAACACCTGAAAAGCCATTCAGAAGGTCATGGATTCAGTCTCTGAACTATGAGAATACATACGTTTTTGGACAAGGAAGATTTAAAGCAAGACTGTTGAGAAAACTTAGTCTGGCTCTGGCAGTAACCGCTGACATGTGGTACAAAGTCACAAAATAAAAAGGGAGAGAGACTGAAACATATGATCTCAATGAAATAACAGTTCCTGTGGCATGGTGGAATAGTATGAGATAAATATATTTATAGCAAGAAAAGGGAATAGATTGCCCACTCCTCTCAGGATGCTATGAAATGCAACACAGTATTATTCCTCTGTCTGAAACTTTCTAAGTATATTACAAGTAGAATGAGGAATGAACCTGAACAGAGTATTAGTTTAAGGGACAAATAATAAGAAATTGGTTATTTTATTCTTTTTGTTACGCTGTCTCATGCCAGTTTTATTGTTCCTCTTCCAAAGCGCAAGAAGGCCTCAATATGTGTGCGATGCCAAAAACCACTTTGAATTTAGAAACAATATTCTACCCTTATAGCAAAACAGTAATTCAAAACTGCAATAAATTATATACCTAATATGATAAAACAGTTCTGAGAGTGGGTAAAGTGAGGGCTTGAGACTTCTTTTTTTATCATTTCTTGAGTGCTTATGGGGCTCCTACTGCTGCAGAACCCAGAACTCACCACTTTCAGAATTTATTCTGCTAATACTTAGATGGTATTAGCGAGCTAAAGGAGCAAGTCCATGAGAAGTGACAACTAGTCACTTCTAGACTCCTAGAGTCTGGATGGTGCTCCTCAAATTTCCTTCTCATATCTTTCAGAAATTAAAAAAAAAAATTTTTTGGCATTTTCACAGATAAGCTCCCTGGAGTACTGCTGCTTTTCAACTCCAGAGAAGTTCTTTATCTCACAGGCTCAGCAAATTTATTTAAATCCCCAAATTGGACAGTCTCCTCAATTTAAATGCTTCTTGGCCATAGTGAACCAGACCTAGCAGCTATCCTCAGCACACTCTGCAGAAAACACATACACAAGTAGATTTGACCCCAACCAAAAAAATAAGTGTTGGAAGTTGCAGTTGTTTAAAGTTACAGAGAAAGAACGGGAAGAAAAGGCAAAAATGATATTGAGTATCCCTTTCTCATCATATGAGCACATGCATATTTACTCCATCCAGTAGTGAGGAGTGTCCTAATTACGAGTTAATTCAGATATTAAGGTTAGAGTTGCTGCCTCTAGCCTTGGAAAACACAAAACCTCCCAACCACTGGACCTCAGCTAATATAATACTCTCAATCCTGACTTTCAAACATGGCCCTGCAGCATACAGATGTGAATTCACTGGGCATCAAGAACACATCTAAACTTTCAAAATCGCCAAGCAATAACTCGAATTCAGTCCCCTAAGACCTGTTAATACTTTCTATTAATTCATTATTTGTCATCAAATAATAAATGAATAATAACATGCCTGGCTGAGATTAGTTCATACTGGTAGGACTCTCTCAGGGATGGATGTTTTAAATAAAAAATGAAAAAAGAATTATGCCTCCTGAGTCTTTTAGGCTCCCAGCTCTGGGAAGTGATTTGGTACTCCAGATCACCCGGCCAAGTGGTCCAAGTAACACCTGGAGGGCTATATCAAATGAAGATGTATGTGATTCAGAACATGATTTAAGATCCAAACTTTTGTCTGAAGCATTTCCTATTTACAGCTTCAATGCTGAAGCTGTTGGAAACATCCCACCAAAGTGCCAGCTTCCCCTTGGAAGAGTGGTGATCCAAGGTTTTTGCAGTTTAAGCACCAGATGCAAGACTTTGAATTCAAACAGTCATGGAAAACCAAAGGTGAGTCCTTTTGCAGCTTTAGCCCTATGTGACTTTTCAGCTGTCCCAGCTGGGTAGGAAACTGAACGAAAGGCTACATGCCAGCTACAGAAACTACTGCTTTAAGAATGAACTAAGCTGTTCACTCTAAGGGAGAACCACCTCATTTATGGTTAGCCATGTTAAAGTTAGATATCTGATCTTGTCACGTACATATCTCCTTAGCTGGTGGGAAGAGAAAAAGGCTGAACAAATTACTTTTAAGCAGTACCTGAATGTTTTATGGTAAGAGCCTAGGTGAATGATCTGGAATAACTTTTTGATGGCTACATCTGGAAAGGACAGATCCCATTTTTTTTTGTGTTTAGCATTATCAAGAGGAGATGCTAAGGCAATACTGTCAAACACCTGGTTTTCATCAAGAAGAAAACTACCCCTGACACATCAGTCATACATGTGCTTATTTAGGCAAAGAGCCAAATGACACAGCCATCCAGTCAGGGATATCTCCCTAGCAAGAAATGAGCCTTAGTTTAGAAGTGGCAATAGGTTAGGTAATAGCACCTGGTCTCACTGCTTTTTTTTTTTTTTTTTTTTTTTTTACTATTAAAGAACATCAAAAAGCTTGAAATATGTGCAATGTACCTCTGTGAGCCTTCACCAGAAAAAACAGGAGGTTAGGAAGGGCTTGTGTTGAGCTTTCATACATGGTTTGCTTATAACGTGAGAGTAACTGTCAGTGACAGCATTTAGCTGGTCGAAAGAATGTATTTTTCCAGCGTCTTCTCGCAAAATTGTGTTTTCCAGCAAACTCCTTAGATACTGAGTCTCTCAGAGTAGAGCAAATGGATTGCCAAAAACCATGAAAACAAAATGACTGTCACCACTGATTAATGAAAATAATATGCATGCTAGTAGGCGCGCACTCACTAATCACATTTTCCATATACAAGCCCTAATCTTGTATTTACATTCAAAAATACTTATTTTGCATAAAAAGGAACAACAAAAGAAGCTGAAGGTAAATACTCTGTGGGAGAACACAGTCTGCATCTCGTCTGCAACAGCCTGCGTCTGAACTGAAGATGCAATGGTAGCAGTCTCCAGCTGATACCAGATTCCTAGTGACTGAATGGGGTTATACAGAGAGAAGAGTCTGATGTTTCTTACACATCATCACAGTCTTGAATTCTCCAGACTAGGAAAATACTGCTTTGATAAAAGTGACAGATAACAAATTGATGAAAGTTAAGCATGAGGAAGTAACTCTTTCTTCAGTATTTTGCGACATTAAACCCTCCAACTCTCTAAAGAAACAGAATGAGAAGAACAGGACTCCTGTAATTTATTGCATCATGCTTGTTTTAGACACCAAAAATTGTGCTCCAGACAATTGTACTCCAGACTTCTGCTTGCAGTACCAGGTTCTCAAGCTTTCTTCTTTCCTAGCAGTTTCAGCAATTTCCAAATGCTGGGCATGTCTCCTCTGTAGCTGGGAAAACAACAAAAGCCAAGCACACAGAACAGTGGTCATCCTCTCCCCTTCTCCATCCTGTAGCCCTGGGCCCAATTGGCAATTGCCACCTCGCTGTGCAGATGGTGGCCTTCTCACTCCTCCTGCAGTCCTTTCTCTTCCTTGGTTCTGACTGCCAGCTTTCTGGTGAGAATCTAAATTAATTTATCTAGCAGGGTGATGTCACCTCATTAGTTCTATCGTGAAGCCCTGCTGAACGAAAAATAGAAGGAAAGGAGTCAGGCTTGGAGAAACATGGTGGGATTTTTCCTTCATTCTTTAATTTCTGCCACAAGACTATACCTGGGTAAGAACCCAGGTAAATGGTTTAGACTTAATGAGCGTCCAATCTGCAGCCAAACCTGTATCTGTCTGGCACATAGCAAGAGCCTTTTTTTTTTTTTTTTCAGTACTTGGCTGAAACTCAGAGCACATGGAAATGACAAGTACTACTAGCTGAACAGTCAGTGCTTCCATAGCTGGCTGGACCACTCTTAACATTCAAAATCAGACTTCCTTTTCACATTGCCTCCAAACCAAAATGTCAGATCTAAACTTCCTCTTGAACTTTGCAAAGCTGAAGCCTGGTGCTGAGCTCAGCAGTGGCAGACCAACATGAACAAACATGTTGGAAAGTTTTGGCCTGTCCTGAAGGGCTAAAAGCCAAGCCTTATGCTGTTTATGTAACTGCATCCAGGGAATCGCTCTAGGTCAGGGGCCTGGCTTTCCTGGCCATTATTAGGTAACTTTATCTCTTAATTACATCTAGGTAACTGGCTCTGTGAGTCAGAAAGGAACGCAAACAGACCTCACACAGAGGAGTCACAATATCTTCCCTCCTGTGTGCCAAGGTTTCTGCCCCCACTGCACAAGTCAGTGAGACACAGCCGTGAGATCAGCTGTCTGCAGCACCACTGAGATACTCCACTATACCTTCAGATTAAGGTGGGAATATTCTCCTTTCCCCTGCCTTTGCAGCATGATAAAATGAACCATGAAATGTTAGCTAGCAGATTTTTCTCCACCCTTTTAATAAACCTATGTCCATATTTATTGAGATTTTTTTGCTATTTGAGATTTTTCTTTGTTTTTGGCCTCCAGATCAGTACTGAGAAGACTTCAGTTTCTACCAAATCAGGCACTTGACCTAAAAGAAGCTCTGAGAGTACAGGATGTGCAGTAAGATTGTTGTACCCATCCTCTGCTTAGTGGCCACAGCAAAGACACGGTCGTCATGAAGTAAGTAGCTGATTGGGAGTGGAGACAATGTGGGTGTTTTGTCGTAAGTTCAGATGTCTTTTAGCTACAGAGATGGGGAATGTACCCTCACTTCACATAAATATACATATATAGTCACTGACTTCTTCCCAGCATCCAGGTTGTCTGAAATCAAACTAGTGAGGAAGACTTGCATTTTTGCTATTGTTGGAAACCTGTCTGACATTTATAGCCACTTACTGCAAGGAGAAAACAAGAGTCTGCTTTTTTGTAAATAACTCCCTGAGGCGTGAAGCATTGGAGGAACAAGCTCGGTTACACTGCCAGCTATTCAGCCACGCAAGGAATCAGCTTTGCGAGAAATTATATAATTAAGTCTGCTTTTAAATTGGCATTTGGAGAAGGACTTCAAATTCCTCTGGTTTCTGTTTAAAAAAAAAGAATTTTATATTTTGCACAGTGGTACTTTTCAGTGAAAAAAAGTTATTTTTCTCCCTTTTTGAAAAAAGACGTGTTTTCTCATTTTTTTTGAGCTCTTCTAACTTACAAGATAAATGTTCATGAATTTACATCTCAAGTGGCAATTTTTCTCTGCAATGTTTTTGACCCAGACAAAAAGAGCAGAAATATTAAAGGTCTAAAGCTATTGCTAGAATCTTTCATAGGTGAATATCTCAAGGAAAGTCAATAGCAAGTAAAGATTCTGTATTTCTAACACAGATTGATTTTAAAGCTGGATTCCCAATAGAAATTGTACTGAAGAAATAGTAGGGATGTTGGAAAACACAGGCCATAAGCAAGGGAAATAATTCAATTTTGAATAGGAAGGAGCTGGAAGAACTAAAGTCATGTGGGGACACAAGGGTAGAAAACCTGGGAAAGATGGTGAAATGCCCCATAATCTGTAATTTTCTTTTCTGAATAGATAACAGCTAAGAAGACAACGTTGATTTGGTTTGACCTTAGAAAGAATACCAGCTCTTCTTTTGCGAAAGATCACCATTATCAGTTCATTAAAAATCTCATCAACTCAAGTACCAGCCAGCACTCTGAGGGCTGTACTCCTCTGACTTCACAACAAATGAAAACAAATACTGAAGGTCCATTTTCCTCTACCTTTTGGTAGAATTATGATTTTCTCAGTACTTAAGGTTAATGCATTTAAGTGAGAATTAGGGATGACATATGTGCACACACCATGAGATATAATAGGAGGGAAAGGAGTGAAAATTGGATATGGAAGACAATTGATGGCCTGGACTACATGTGGTCATTACTGCTTTCAGGAAGAATAACCAGAAGCAATGTTTACCCAGGCTGGGAAGCTGGGAATGCTTTTTGGGTTTGGTTTTTTTTGGTGGGTGGTGTGTGTTTGGAAGTCAACAAGCATTACCATATGGCAAATATAGAAATCAAAATGTCAATTTTATTTGGTTACTACTTGAAAGACTCTCCTCTTCCTTTACAAGAAGTAATGTTTTTTTCTTTCTCCTCTTTCTTTCAATCAATAATTATTTTTTAGTTTTAGATTACATAATCCTTTAAGGCTTTGCTGCTCTTTTAATTAGTCTGTTATCAGTATCTTTTAAATAGCATTTCTGAGCAATCCTGCATGTCCTTTAATCCTGTCCATTCAGTGTCGCTTCTGTGACTTGTTTTCTATACAAGTATTTTCCAAATGAAAACCTTTCACCATCTTTAGAGTCTTAAATCATCCCTTCTTCAGCAGAAAGAAAGTACAAGCCAGTAAGTATGTCAATTCTAACCTTCTCAGGTTTTGCACTCTGTGAAATATTGCAAAACATCAAAAGCACTTGAGCAGATATTTTAAAAGCAAGCGGAGAACGTAAGCTAATTTAAAAAATTTGCAGTTACTGGTATATCTAACAAGCAATACTCTACCATGACCTTTCAAAAGCATCAAACACCTAGTGAAAAAATACCAAACAATTTTCTTCTTGTCTTGTGTGTGGTTTCTCTTTGTGAAGGAGGGGAAAAAGAGAAGCTGTTACCTTAAAAACTCCCTTAACAGGCACTCAGCAGCTGCAGTTGTGCCCTAATGTCTCCATCTAAATTAAACTTCAAATTTCTGCAATTACCTAAAGTGGTAAATACTGAGTTTTAAAGCCTAGCTAGGTCTTTTGTAAACTGCTTCTGTTTTTCTGCTTTTACTGAGTATCGTTTTCTCTTTAAAGGTGAATTAATTATTTTGGGCTCTAACAATGAAGCTGTACTAGAGCTACAGATTTTAGAGAAAAATAGATACAAAACTAAGGGTAGGCTTAAGACAGGATTTTTCCCAGGAGCCTGTTTCTAGTGTTTTTATTTGAGCCTGAGCATATGTTAGTTGGGTTACTTTTACAGAATGATGGAATCATTAAGCTTGGATAAAACTCCTAAGATCAAGTCCAACCGGTTACCCAGCACTGCCAAGTGCACCACTGAACCATAGCTGTAAGTGCCACATCCACAGACCTTTTGAACACTTCCAGGGACAGTGATTGCACCACTTCCCTGATCATTCTTTAAGTGAAGAAATTTTTTCTAATATCAAATCTAAGTGTCCCATTTCACTGTCCATTTGAGGCCATTTCATCTGGTCCTCTCACTTGTTACCTGGGAGGAGACTGACTCCCACCTCACTACAAGCTCCTTTCAGGTAGTTGTAGAGAGCTACTCTGGGCTCAGCAACAACTGTTAGAAAGATCTAGACTTTCAAAAACCATTTGCACTGGGCAGAGAAATTCTGAAAAAAAAGATCCCTGCAGGAGGCACAAGTAAAGTAAATATTGGCTGTGACACAGCATTTGGAGCAGCTTGGGGTGATAACTCTCTGGAGCAGTTAGCACATACATATCTAACTGTATCACAGCTTGATCTAACTAACCTTGTGCTTTACTCGGGGAAACGTCTCTGCCCCACTGCACACATATTGATGCTGAAAAAGCTCCAGCAGAGAATTTCTTCAGCTCTCTGCAGCATTTTAGTGAGAGTTCTGTCTTTCCCATGCAAGTAACTCAAAACAATGTTACAGTTTTGTAAACTCCTTGCAGCTGCAGGTTGTTTTGCAGAATTGTTGTGGTTCTAACTAGAAAAACACTCAGAGATGGGTGTCTTAGAACTTGACCAATCCCCTCAAGGGGTGGATGGCAAAAAACCAATTACCTTATGCCACTTAATACACTTTTGCGAACTAACATATAAAAGTCTTCTGAGAATTCATTAAAGCGCTTCCATTTATCCCTGAGCCTGGACTTCGTGTCCTTTCTCTACTCGTCCGTGGGGAAAACAGCGACACACACACACACACTGAGCCCCGCAGAGCACGCTTGCCGCAGGGCATCCATAGGTACGTGGGCTATAGGGGCTGCCCTGTAGCTGTGGCTGCCACCCTAAGGCTGAGCTCTTCTTCTGAAAAAAGACCAAATCCAGACGAGGGCATGTAAGTGGGCTGTAAGACACAGGCCTTGCTCCTATGCAGGCTGGCACCCACCCTCACCAGTAAGGATGATTTCTTCTTCCCAGGCCAGTTTGCTGCACTCTGATGCAGAGGCAGCAAACTGGTTCCTCTGCAGCTGCAGAAGAGAAAGCTCTATTCTCAAAACAGTCATGGAGCTACACTGAGCTTTAAATGGGTTGCACTTTGTGTACATACTTCTTTTGCTTTCATATATTTTTAAAATTTGAACACTTGAAGATTTTTCTTTTTACACTGTTTTTTTGAAGCTGTACTGCTTCCCTATCAGCTGTGCAGTCACCAGCCCTTTTACCATGCAAACCACATGCACAGCTGGCTCTGAATTTGTGGCTGTGAGCTACCCTGCTTCTGGTACTTTATGGGAAGATTCTAGTAAGACTTTGACAGTTCAAACTGGTGCAAAGCGCTGTGGTCTGATTTGCTCCAGGTTAGTGCATTCTACCCATTTTGAAGCCTGTAGCGTACTTGGCCTGTATTATACATGACATGAGCACCACTGGCCTCCCCTCCAGGCAGGGCATCAGCTCACCAGGCTGCTGGCTCGGCTTACATCCTACATCACATGTTGGATTTGCTGCTTCGGGTCTGATCTGAGTTTAAAGTTCAGGTCTTGTGGGTTTAAGTTTAAGGCGTTTTGTTGTTGTTTGTCAAGTCCGAAATACTTTCCTCCCTGATGTTCATGAACTGACTTCTTGTTATCTCTAGTTAAAAGCCCACAATCCCTTGCTAAAACCAGTGAGAATAATTTTAAAACATTGCATATATGTTTGGAAGAATATGGTATATTGTAATCCACATATTTGTACATAAGTGAAAATTCGTGAAATAAACCAAATGTCTGGGATGCCAACAATTCTGCAGTCATGACTTGTCACATTAAGGAATCTTGGTTTTCCCCACTGTAAACACTCACCCCTTCTCAGGAAGTCAAGCATCCAGAAAACCTCTAGATACATTTTGAATATTTAAAACTTGTTTGCATTAAGATCTCACTCCTACAGTTCTGTATCAGAGCTCTCTTTCATTTTAGCAAACGTCTGATACAAAGTCTGTTTTTTCCCCTCCTCCTTCCACTTCCTGCATCTATAACAATTTTGAGCTCTTCAGCACAGGACCTGTCTTTCCACACTGCCATGCTGTCCACAGCACAGTTTGAATGCTGTGTCTGCACAGATGACACAGGAACAGAAGTACTGATCTTGGTTGTGCCCATATCCAATCTCCCCTGGACCACTCCCAATAATAGCACCCTGCTGCAAGGTTCAGCGCTGAGGACACAGCTCTGACATTGCAGCTGTTCTATGATTTTGGCAGGAGAGCTACCAGCTGGAGCAAATAAAAACTTAAATAAGGCAAATTATTCTTTCTCCAGATTGGCACTGAGGATCTGGGATATTACAACTCTACAGTCCCCCAAACACAGAGGCACCACCCCAGCTACAGAGACAAAGCTTGTGCTGCAAGAGGTGTCAAACGGAAGAAGACACATCATGTTCTTGTTTAACAGGGCTGCACAAATAGACTTTTTGACATTTTCTTTGTGGGATCAGCAGCTTATTTAAACTCTATTCTTTTCATAGGCACTTTAACAACACTAACACCAAGGCTTGTTAATTTTGCATCCTGTGCTGCCTGTGCACTGAGACACGAAGAAGGTTTCCTCTTCAGCTCTGCTACCTGTACATGTGAGGAGCAGCAGGACCTGGAAGGCACAACATTCCCTGCCAACTGACATAAACCAGCTCTGAGGCACCACTGCTCCTGGGGCAGTGTGCTGTCAGTCACTGCCTGGAGAAGCAATTTTTTCTGCAGTCAACTCAGCAGAGCAGAGGGCAGGGAGCCAGTAGTCCAGAAATATTAGAAACAACTGCTGCAAGAGAATTTTAAAAGCCACTGGAAACTTTTGAAGTTGGATCATGCCAAAAATAAGACAGAACAGCCTACTACCTAGAGAAGATGACTTAAAGGAAGCTTGTACCTCTCTAGAGATTTATCACTGATTCACATCTCATTAATTCTCCTCTTTCCTCAACATCCTCACAATTTCTCCTCTTGGCAGTTTTCTAGAGATAGGGCATGACCTATGAGCATGAGACAGCAGAAAGCCTTTCCCCTTGCTAATATTGTGAGACAAATACTGGTAAGCCTTTACTGGATATTTGCCACTGGCCAACCCTCCTGCAAGTTCCAGCTGGGGGGCAGCAGAAGACCCACAATGCCGGACATTAAATAAGCCAGAGCTCATGACACCACTCCCATCCGGCAGGTGCCAGAGCAGCTAGCACAGCAACTCTTCCCCTTCAGACATGCAACTTAACCTTAGGAAAGCAGCTCTTGAGGAGGTGTAGTGCCATCTGACCCCTAGCCATGGTATGTGCTTGGCTGCACTGCCCCATAGGCACAGCCCAGGCAGGGCAGCCCTGGTCATGCTGCAGGAAAGGGCTCTGCACATCCTCTGGCTTGGCAGGGCCACTCTCAGGGCTGCACTGGCATGACATCCTTCTCTGGACAGTCAAATGCTGTTGACATCACTTGCCAGAAGAGGATCACATCCTGCTGACTCAAGATGTTCAGCAGGGACCTTCCATGTTAGTGCTGGCTCCTGATCTGGGATGTGCTATAAATGCGCTCATAAGAGTTTAGGGACCAGAGGAGAAATCTGTACTATCCTTACCCCTACAAACTTTTTTCCTGCTGTACCTTACAATTCAGTGTCAGAGAAACCAGTATCCTTTACTCCTATCACAAGCTTGCTCGCACAGAGCAGCATTGCAGTGACCATCAAACCACCAGGATGCTGGTGTTTGTTCCTGGTGAAGGAATAGGAGGCCACCTGCACTTGCTGAGACACACACAATTTTCCAGGTATCAGCAAGAAGGAAAGATGCAACACCTATTTGAAGAGAAACTTGTATCTGAGTAAGTCATGGGTGTTTTTGCAGTGAGCTCTTGTAGACTTAAGCCAACCCAAAACTGAGTGGAATTTTCCCACTGAAGCTAGGGGAAGAAGTAAAACTTATTTCCGATGAGTTAATCTTATGAAAAGCACGACTCGGTATGGGATTGGAGAGGATTATTTCAGTAGAAGCACTCTTAAGAAACATTCTCTCATTTATATTTGTGTCAGATGCAGAGTGGAGAGGTAGAAGTTCAGAGATGTAGCTGGTGGGCTGCCTCAGAAACAGAGTCTCCTGTTATGAATGACCTGGTGAAAAAACAGTTACCCAGAATGGATTGATGACAACCTATTTTCCTAGTGTTATTCCAACGTTGTTGTTATCTGGGAAGTGTGTCCTTCTAAGAGATCAAAGACTTTCAAGCATTCAAGATCAAGCATTCAAGACTTTCAAGCATCAAGGTTCTTTCAAGCATTAAAGCAGAACTGAATGTGAGTCAGAGCTGGGATCTTGCTGGACTGAGAAAGACAACTGAAAAACAGCACTAGAGATTTTTCTGAAAAAAAAGGCTTTTTCTTATGGAATATGCTTTTTCCAAAGGTGAGAAAATTCTTGTCAGGAAATCCAATCTTTTCAGCAGATGTGATCTGCTACCAGTTGTGCTGCTTTGATGGATTTATCTTGATAATGCCTGGAATATGGCACTGGAGTTGGAAGAATAGCCACTTTCCTCCACCTCATCTGAATGACGAAGTGCCGAGCTGAGGCAGGAGAAGCCCTCACCAAGGAGCAGAGGCAACGATGCTCCCAGTGCCCAGATGTCTGTCACCCCTAGAGCTCTGAATGCAGAACAGATTACATCTATGACTAAAGGGTCCTCTGGGCCACAGTTTAATAATCTTTTAAGTAATTCTGGATCCATCTCAATCATGCTTTCAGTAACCATTAACTAACCATTTACCTGTTCACGCCAAAATATGAGTATTTTCCAACTGTTCAACGTACATAAATGCATCTCTGAATTGGATCTACTTTAAATTCCCAGCTTCCCTTTTTTCTTTTTCTATAATGACAACAAACTGAATGTCTGCAGATGTCCTCAGAAAGTTTGCTAGAGAACAATCAGTTACAGTCAATTCTGAATATAAAATTTTTCCCTTTTGTTTGAAATGAAAAATAACCTGAAAGCCTTTCTCCGGTAATAAACCAAGCTTTGTAACATGAATTTTTAAAGGAAAAAAAGAAATTATGATTTGGAGTATTCACAGCTCATCATGGTATCCAAATGAATGTGTACTCCTAAGCAAGAAGATAGCTATTATCTTTGATGAATAGGAATTGCTCTGTTTTCAAGCAGGAAGTGCCTAATGAGGGAAAGCAGGCTGGCAAAGCAAACTCCCAGTGTGTTTGCATCCCAGCCCCAACTTGCCAGCAGGTTTTACCCACACATTGTGTTTCAATAGGCAGTTGTGACTGATAATTAGATCAAATTTCACTCCATCATTTTACTCTTGTTCTTCCTTATTTGTTGCCTTAATTAATGGACCTTTGTTTTATTCTTAGACTGGAATACTCATTAAGGGGAGGAAGAATTTTGATTTTAATTTAACACATCAAAACAACAAATCTTGTGATAAAGTATGGCACCTTAAGAACATCTGTCTGCAGCCTTCTCCTGCACTTTCATGCATCCTATGTTCTCTTCCAGATTGGGAACATTTCACTTAAATTTAATTAAAAAAACCCCAGAAACAAAAAAGAAAACAAACAAACAAACCCAAACCCAACCTCAAAACAGAAAATACATTCTGTTGAAAAAAAGCTAAAGAAAATACCACATCCATTTAGAAGAGATTTCACTTGTGTGTGAGGAGTTCAGGACTCCACACAACTGGAAGAGGCCAGAAGTGTCTGACAACCTGCAGATTGCTCATTTCAGCATTACCTCTTCTTTTCAGAAAACTGGCTGTTCCCTTCATGTAGCATCATCAAGTTGGCTCTCCTTTCCTTACTTGTTCTATGGAATGTTAGTCTCCCTTAGGTGACTAGCAGTAATATATGAGTACAGCAGTCCATCTGGGTTGTGGTGAGGCAGGGGAAGAGAGCTTTAGAAAACAAACCTAGACTAATTAAAAAGCTGAAATAAACAAATTCTTTGCTACTTAAACACATCTAATTTTTACTTAGTTACTAAAACTGGCTGAAAAATCTCAATGCAAACAAAATCTGATTTTATTGGACGGCAGGGTTTTAATGAAATTGGAGGGAAAAAAAGTTTTCAAATCACAAGACTTACTTTCCATAAAACCTTCATTTGAAGACAGAGACATTAAACAAATGCAAAATTCTCTCTAACAACAACAGACCCCAAAATATTTCTTCTCTCACAGCACAAGCTCAAATTCATGACATAGTACAATTACACCAGATAGAAAAAACCAAAATGCAGAATGTGATTCAATCAAGCACATTGTTTCTATGGTTCCTTATTTTTGACATTTCTCCAGTTCCCACCTGTAGCTGCTCTTAAGGCCATAGAAGTCCTTATTCAATTTGTATCTTTAGAGATTTTACTGCCATACCTTATTTGCACATATAATCGGCTCAGACCCCGTGGACAGACTGTGCCACCTTGAGAGAGGGAGCTCTCCAGCAAATCACTGGAGGTCTGATTCACTCTGTAAAACAAGGCTTTTACTCCTGACTAGATATCAATAGCAATTAACAGCATAGGCTGTTGTTTACTGGACATGATTCTGCAGTAGGGTTTTTTCCCCAGGCTGTCAGGGAGCACCAACCTTAGGAAAGAGCCCATCCTCACATGTGCTGAGTTCAGTTCTGCAGCTAGACACACCATCAGGAGAGCATGGGTTTTGTTTGGGATGCAGATGACCTTCCTTACTCTATTATGTTTTAACTACATATGCAGTTCACTGATCTCAAGATGACCACCTGAAACCAATGGCATTTTCAAGAAAATAGGATATTTGTAAAGGACGGAGACAATTACTATTCTGAAAAATCTAAGTTAGATTGAATCAGAGGTACAAAAGAGCAAGGTAAGAATGAAAAACTTGAGCTCAAACTTATTTATATTTGAGATAAGCTTGCAAGTATTTGGATACATATCCAAGATCTTTTAAAGTTAAGTTAATTTTTTAACTCTCACTATAAAGAAAGATGTGATTTTCTGACCTCTCATGGACTGGAATTATTAAAGCATTTGTGCAGAATTAGATCAGGTTAAAATATGAGCCCTACAGGACAAGGAGGTAAGGTAGATTAATTTCTGGACTACTGCTGAACTCTTTTTTTAAGATTTCATCTTATTTTGACTCAATGTGCACTTCTGATTTTCTCTCTCTATTCTTACTACCAACAAAGATTCAGAAATCTTACGGTTTTCCTGTGATTTTAGGTAGATCATGTCTTGGCTAAGGAAAAAATGAAGGCTTTTGTTTGTTTGTTTACTTGTGGAAATTAACTAGGACAGCATCCCACAACCTGTCAGTAATAAAGAACAGGTTTTGTTCCTCCTCTTTAAAACTGCAGCTCATTACACTAACTCCTTCAATGTGCATTTTTATCAGTGTTATTTGATCTTCAAAACCTCTGCAAAGAGGATCACCACAAAAAGTTTAAACCCAATTGCAGTACAAGCTCTTATCAGCTTCAAGAGCACATTGCCTTTGTCAACTTTTGGAAATGAAGGTATGTGAAATATAGGTCAATTATTATCTGGCTTTAACGACAAAGCTACACTTCTGTTTTGCATTGAATGAAAAAGAGAGTTTCTAAACTCTTTTGAAATCCTGATATTGTCAAGGGGAATACTTTATTTTATGAAACTTAATATTTATGAAAATGTTTTATAATGCAGCCCCAGTACCAGGCCTTTGGAAACAGCACCACATTAGGGCAAATGCATTTTTTGCAGCATCAAACAGCTGGAGATAAAAGAGATGCCATCTTAATGCCAGGGCTAGAGACATCCTAATGAAACTGAGCAACTCACAGACTCTAGAGAGAAATGACATGGCTTTTTTTAAATACAAAGTCTCATAACTAATATATTCTAATGTGAATAACAAATAGTACTTTCCCCCTCAAGTACTCATCAGCACCCTGATTTGTATACTCAGAAAACAAATCTCCTACACTTTTACACACAAAGTGTTACATTGCCCCTGTGTACACTCATCCACCCTGAGCATGTGCTTGGGGTTACTGAAAGTCAAGAAAACAAATCCAGTCATAATTTTCCTGTGAATGTCAAGCGAGATATGTCTGCATGGCTGTGAAAGTCTGCCTTTATAAGGCAGATATAAGAAGCACCTGCATGTAGATCCTGTCCCATATAATCCTCCAACAGGAGCTCAGTCAATAAAGCAGCCGTTTGCCATGAATGACAGTATTGCTGTCTGCACTTGCTCAGGGCTTGCAAACCCCTTTTCACATCTGCCCTCATATGGGGCTGCTCAGGACAAATCTTATCAGAAATCTCTCCTGATCTTATTCATAGTAGCTGTTGACATATCTCCCTTTAGTCTATTTGGAAATAACATTTTTCAATTAATTTTTAGAGTCAGTTGCAGCATATGCTCAGAAACAGATAAAACACTGCATCTCCAAAGCTCTCTTGTATGTGCCTGGCAGTCCCAGCACAGCTCCACAGTTCAGCTACAATTCACCAGGAGCCACAGCTTGATGATAAGACTGGGCTTAATTTCAGTGAAGCTTGACTGAGTTTGCTGCAATATATTTCTGGGAAGACTGTGGTTTATGACTGGGAAGAATTGCTGATAATAGCTGAGTTTTGATGCAAGTTTTTGAGTTTTCATACTGGACTCTAAAAACACAGTATCGACTAAAAAGCTCAGTGCTTCTTGAAAGCTGAGATAACAATATTTCTACTGGAGCTGCTGTTTGTTGTAGCACATGAAAGAGACCTAATATTGGCAGATTGCCTTCTGAGGTGCTAAGGAGCAGAATGAGACAAGTGCCCCTTCCATCACACAATGGAAAATAACATTTTCCATATATCTCCAACAAAGCGTTTCTACCTCACTTGATAACCATTCAGCAGAAACACAGATTACAAGTTAAAAAAAAGAAAGAATGAGCCACACAGAACATTAGGAAAAGAAACATTAACTAAATGTATTAGATAGAAGAAAGTCAAGATGCTTGAAATTTTGAATACTGCAATATTATGACTTGAAACTAACAGTGAAGTAGCTCTGTCTTATCAAGGAAAACTTTCCTCTGGACAAGTTGGACTGTCAGTATGCATCCTGCTCACCTCTCTTGATCTGTACTTACATGTGCATAATTGTTGTCACACAAATTTTGTATTTACACCTGAAGTATTACCTCTTGTGGATTATTTTACTCTCACGGTCATAAAGAGAAGATCTCATGGATCACAGTGTAGGTGAGGTTTCTTAGCTTGTTAAGTGCTGATGTATTAAACTCTTGCAGAAGAGTAGCACAAAAATGATTTTCTGACATATCAGAGTTCAGTTTGGCCTAGAAATTTCAAGTCTACTGAGTATTTTTCCCCCAAATTCAGAAAACTCCTAGCAATCTTATATCACTGATCATTCCTTTGCAAATTTGTTCTTGTGCACATGCTCCATGCAGGAATGCAGTCTTTTGCCACTTCCATTAAATTTTTCATTCGTTTTCTCCAGTGAAAGAGTGTTCTGACTGTCCAGTCTGCTCAGTCAAGCAGCGTGAGCTCTCATAACCACTGACAAAAAGGTCACTTTGCTAGCATTTTGTTATTTAGCACCTATTCTAAATCTTGAATTTTTAACTCAACACTAAAACAAGCAATTTTGTGTTCTGCAGGCCCCAAAGGTGGCCAAACTGCTTTGGAAGCAATTGGAATAATTTATTCTGAAGGTGGTGGCTGAAAGTCTTTGCATGCACTGAAAACACGGAATTGTTGCTATTCAGATGTCTGCCCGTGGAAGAATGTATATGCTTTCCTTTTCCTCTCATGTTTTAGAACCAGGTTAAAATAAAAATAAAATGCAAGGGGCAACTCTTATTAAGTAAAATCAAAGCTCTCCATGGGGAACCAGAGTTTATTCAGAACTGTAGTCTTATAAATCAGTCTCACAGTATTAGAGAAGTAAGGTGCTACCCTTCACCACTTTGGTCAACTCCCTGGACTCTGCTACTGTTTGGGTTTTTTTCCATTCTGTTTTTAATTCATTTTTTATAATAAAGTCAGTCTTCACTGCCCACTCCGAATTATATTTTAGTACTGCAATTAGGCTCTTAAACAATTGCAACATGGTCCCCTCAGGCACAGGACACAGCAGATCAACAGAGCAATCTGTGCTTATTGTCTTGTATATCATGCTACTATGACACTGAAGCTTTTTGCTTCTGCAAAAGAGAGGCTTGCAGGAGGAGCTTACAGGTCGTTTGGTTGTGCTTGCAGTATCATGAAAAAAAAAAAATCACACTGCTGGTGCTCGTTTTGATGAGAAAGGAGCCCAGTCTTGCCCTCCCAGGAGGATGTCAGAGAGACTGTTCGCTCCCCACATCCTTCTCCCCCAAGATATTGGTCAAAAACATCTCTGACTTCTATTTATAGAAAGAAATTTACATTTATCATTTTAGGTGGATCACAGGTAGCCTAAAAGCTCAATTTATGTATCAGATTATTCCATCTGAAGTAGGTTTTACAGCTTCTCAAGGTACTGTGCCATACTCATATAAGGCTTTTCCCCCTGAAACACTGCAGACCTTTGCCCAGACTGGGCCTGTATTAGTGGGACCTCAGAGCACCAGAAAAGATACAGTCTCTACTGGTTATATGCTGGAACAGATTTCAGCTTTTGTTTATGTGATTGTGGAAAGAAAGTGAACTGCAGACTTATTTTTACTGGCCCAGATGCATCCACTGTCTCTCACTGAGACTGGTACAAAGACACAGTGGCACATCCCCAAACAGACGCTATCTATCCTCAAGTGCTTTTCTTCTTTAAGACAAATTGACCTTTTTCTTCCTTATTGCTTTACTATTTTTAAGGCTGGGAAAGGTCAGCACATGGGCTCTTCCTGCCTACCAATGCTTGCCACATATAGATACGCCTTTAAAACTGTGTAAGAGCAGCAGCTGATGCCAGGTTTCGGGTTGAATGCCTTCATTCAGCTTGGAGTTGAGAAAGAGAACCTCCTCCACCTGTAAAGGCTTTCACTGAATTCAGTTTCCTCTGGGATTCTTCCCTGAGACACGCTATTGAAATCCACCAGCTGGGAGTCCTCCCTTCAGCTGACTCAGTGCCTACAGGGGGGGAGCTGCTTTCCTGAGCCCTTACAGAGCCCATCCACCCTGCCACAGAGGGACATTTAGGGTGAAGGCATTTCAACTATGGTCCCAAAACACTAAGAACCACTTCAAATTTGCATTAAGAAAAAACAAGAATGGGACACTCTAGTGTAAACACATGAAATTCCCTCAAGTCAGGTACAAGTAAAATACTTGAAAAAGTGATGCACTTGAGATGAAGCCACAGGATAATTTACATCCCAGAGTTTTGGGGAAAGCAATGGGCAATATGCCACATTTACGTGGGAAGTGAGGGTCAGCAGTGTTGTCTTACTGGAGAACAGCAAACACAATGCCTTTAATCTAATAAAGGTGCCATAAAGTATGTTGGCAGCAACGGAGTCACTTATTTTACTGTGCTTTTATCAAAACTGAGTGGATTTTAAAGAAAAGAATTGTTACAAACATGGAAGGAATTAGGCAACAGCAAACATGACAGGACACAATGTGAATTTTCCAGTGTTAGATCAGATTAGACTGATTTTCTTCTCTGCTGAGATAATTAGTATTCACACAGGGAAAGATATGGTTGATCTAACATCAGAAAACATTTAAATTACTACCACATAGGTAGTTATTAAACTGGAGAAGATAGGGAATACCTGTGAGAATCATAAGCTCCAGGAAATGGGCTAAAGAGGGTGGCTTAGAAAAGGGTAATGAAGCTGGAAGGAAATAAAAGGTGTGCAGCTCCTTGGCAGGTGGTCTTTTGGTCTCATCTTACATAATGTTCTTGTTAGTGCTTGGAGCATGCTGGTGAAGTTAAGCGATCCCATGAAGCTGGGAGGCATTACGGAGATGTAACAGGGTTAGACAATTGTATTGGAAGAAATGGATGACCTTGCAGTCTGGAGTAATAGAAATTGCACAAGTGAATGTCATTTCACAGAAAAAGCTTGTTCATTTCAGGCTGGATAGCAAAATCTTCTGCTTTAAGGCACAGATGTCAACTAGAAACTATGGGAGAGGAGAAAGATCTGATTGTTTCCAAGTGTGGAATAGTCACTTCTCACTGTGATGATCAGGAAAAGCATTTCTGTAAGGCTGCCACAGTCAGTCAGCTTTGCAGAAGGGCAGAATTTTCCCTACCAAGCCTTTTCCATACACTCAGAGAAGGAGCACATTAGGAGGCTGGCATTTATAACACTGTCACAGGGCACTGTGGTGAATGGAAGAGCAAAGCCATTCTCTCAGGTTCCCAAAAACACCAGTGGACATAGCACCCCAGTGCCACTACTATACCAGTGACATTCAGCTTTTAGAGCTTTCTCAGTGGCCATGTCAGACACTATTCGAAATGAAAGGAATCAGATTCTTGGGAACAAGATGTCAGTGAGAAAGAAGTGCCAGTATGGCATTCCATGTTAGGTCAGCTGAATGTGAGCCTTCAGTGAAATGATATCCAAACATTTTATGCATCTGGACAGTATGCTTACCTTGGAACTAATTCTTCTTGGGTCCAAAGTTTTTTTCATTTGTCCCACTTAAATTCAGCTTAAATAAAAACACAATGTCGAAGAAAGCCAAACTGCAGGACAAGTCTTCATAAATCATTAAAGATTAGGGATGTTACAGCAGAAATTCTGTCTTTGTACCTTATAAAGTTGTCATATTAAACTTTATGAGGGGCCAGTCTGAAATTGGGGAACACATTTATTCTGAAATGAACTTACAAAAAAATAATAAAAAATAACATCTTATTTCCAAGCCAAATAGAAGGTACGTCTCAAACTTTGTCTTCTAGAGCACAATCACATGGTAATTCAAGCATTAATTCAAATAAATCTAAAATACACGCCTAAAATGTAAGAGAACTTTTTCCTTCACTTCAGAACAGAACAGGACCGATCCTTCTGAAATAAGAAGCTTCCTAAACACATTTGTGTCTCAAGAGAGGATGTGGGAAAAAAAAACCAGACACTCAATAGGGATGATCACATTGCATAATACATTATTAAAAGGGTCCTCAAAGTGAAAGCTATAGAATAAAAAACCTTCAGAACCCAACCAGAGACAGTATTGCCACCTAGCAGAATATGAAAAAATTGATAAAATTGACTAAAATACCTTTTAAAGATTAGTGAGGAAAAGCTCTTGATTTCCTAACAGAAGGAAAAACCTGAATTATTAATGAAGCTGAGTACTGATTGCTGTTGAAATTGAAAGTAGGCCTGCAGACTCAGACATCTGGCTGTGAGCATGGCTCCACTCCAAGTCTGTGAGAAGACAAGGAGAAGCCTTGGCAAACAGACAAATACACCGTTCATTGGAAATACTTCCACCACAGCAGAGGTTCAAAAGTTCTCCCGTCCTGTCTACCCCGGGGACACCCTGACAAATGTCCCATGTATTACTTCATGTTTCAAAACACTCCACATCTGCTAAGGGACAGAATCTGGTGAACTGATCAATCAACAAAAAGATCAATCTGGTTTGTAAGAAACACTCTCTAAAAAAATTAAAAGAAAGAAACAGCTAGAGAATGACCACAGAGTTTAATTGTAAACCTGTTTATCTGCTAGACGTACTTTTCTGAGATGCACGTTCAAATTTTGCAACTTTACCAGATCTGTTCAGGCATGGCTGGAGCTGAGCTCTGTTTCATCTGCTGCACAGAGGCTCTGTCTGATGTCACAGTGGGACATCTCTGGGTATCAGATTAGGACAGATCTCCAGACAACAGGCTGTTGGAGTGGCAAAGCAGCCTACCATTCACTGCCTGCTTTGTCATTGCAATGGGTGGCAGGGCTGGCATCCCCTCTGTTGCCAAGGAAAGGCTCAGGGCTTGTGCAATAGGCTGTGGCTGGAGTCCATAGCAACAATAAACTGCACTTCCCACATCCCTTCCTCATTCAGCCTTGGAAGAAGAAGTAGGGTTAGATTTCCCAGGACCTCTCACAGCTACCTTCCATCCCAGCCCTGCTCCCCTCTAAGCCCCTGCCTCCCCATTCTCTTCCTACAGCAGCAGCAGCCTGGTCCCTGCCCCATATCCTTCTGAAAGTGAAATTCAATTTTACCTTCTCTTTCTAAAAGTCCAAACTAGTACTGAACTCTGCACAGCCTACAGGGTTTGGTATTGAGGCCTAGTGTTGGTACAGTTTAATGACCTTTTGTATTTCAAAGGGAAGGACATGGCTTTCTGAACATACTCAGCAACAGAAAGAGACTGAGTCATAGTCAAAGGCTGCAGGATATGTCATGGTTGGTTGTGAGCATCCCAGGTATTCCTGGGAGTGCACTTTGGGCCAGAAAATGTTTCAGAGCTCTAACCATTGCTGCTCTCTGTGGGGCTACAGGGCAGGAAGGGCAAGTTTCCCGAGGTGCCCTGCAGGGTGGAAAAAACCCCTTGTATTTCTAGCTATTAAAAATAGGACAAGAACCAGTCTTACAGCAAGATACCAAGAACATAAAGCATTCTTTAAACGCTGGAAAGGTTGAGGGAGGGCAATTGGCAAGACTTCAGTTTCCTGTGAGGAAGTTTCTCCTCTTTGAGCTTCGCGGCAGTGCGTAGTTCCAGAAGCAGAAAGACTTCTGGAGCCCAAGTCACTGTTGCTGAGGCTTCCCAGGGGCAGAGAAGCAGCATGGGGACTAGTACAAAGCTGCAGTCATATAGGAATTAAATTATTTAGTTGTGGTCCTGTGACCGATTACGTATATCTAGGCTCTGAACCACTTCTGATTTGAGCACAACTGTATTACTATTTTGAATGCATTGGGTCAATTCAAATAGAGAAAGAAAATACAGTCAATCTCTAAGGTCACATGCCCAAGTTGTGGTACTCCTTCTGCTTCTTGGTTATTCACTTACATGCTACATACCATAACTTGCAAGCTTAGGGAAAAACAACATCTGGAAGACTTGAGGTTTATAAAAAAAAAAAAAATTGCAAGTTATTATCAATAGTCCTGCAATTATGAGAGAGTTTCTGGTCATTACACATGGGCATCAGGAGAAAAAGTCAGTGAAAAACTGCAGTAGGGGTAAAACATAAGAGTTGAACATCAACAAAGATAAGGGATTATATATGATATCTGCCTCTAACCCTGCCTCTAACAGTGTCATGGCCTGGCATATGGTTGTGCAAGGCAGTGCAAGTTGTACAAACTATCAGTTTGTACCAGTAAAGGGTAGTGCAGAATGAAACTGAAATGGGCCAGCTCAGAGCCAAACTTCTAATCAGAAAGATGCTAAAAACCATAATTAAAGACAAGTTAAATCGGTGCTTAAATCTCAGGGAGCACATTGAAAACTAAAATATACTGTAAAGTCCTGGTCCTCATTCGGTGAATTTATTTAAAAGGGGCTTAAGGTACTACTTTTCCCTGAGATGATGCAAAGGAGAATTGACAAAAGTTCCCAAGAGGTTAAAAACCAAACTTTTTTGGCAAACTAGAAGAACAGGAACTTGGCAAAATTTAAAGCAAACATTCGATCATCCCACCTTCACAGAACTTGCTCTGGCCCACTCCCCCTCACACACACGTCAGTTGTTTTGAGCCAATAATAATTTTCTAGTGTCTGTCACAGATACTGAAAGAGCTCCTTTACACCTAGAACTGAGACAGTTGTATTGATTTCACATACAGACATATAAATTATCATCAGCCCACATGAAGAACAAAGCATCACAGTCAACATGAGAAAATGCTAATTTTAGGAAGCCAGGCTTCTCAGAAACTTCTGAAAATCACAGATTAGCATCTACTTTCCAGTCTATACAGCATCATGATGGAAAGTTCTGACCCCCGCCTCTCATTTGGAACTCAAGTACTTTGCCTTTCAGCAGCACTTAACAAATTCAGACTTTCCTTCTACTTCCATTGCTGCAAGTTTCACAAAAATCCTGATCACATCTGGTTTAAACTGAGCTTTTGATTTTCCCTGTAGCTTAGGAGCAGAGCTCAAGCAGCAGAACAAGGACTGCAAAGTTGATACATGTGAATGGATGTTTTTAGGAAAGGATAAGAACACTTTACAATTCAATAGCATACTCACCTGGATCTGGGGCTTTGATTATACTGAGATGCCAAGTGATGCAAAACACAATTTATTTCTGTTCTTTCCCCTCAGAGACCTATACTGTATGAGTGAGATTATAACTACAGGGTTGGCGTGTAAATCATTTATTTGAAGGATATCATTAGCAACTTGACGTGTTCTCAGTCGCCCGCCTCTTCCTATCCACCTCAGTATTTTTTAAGGATTGTATATTGGTCTCATTTTAGAATATTCCTTTGTGTAGTTATCTATGGGAAGCAAATTTGCAATGCATAGTAGCCAGATTCTTCAGCATTAACATACATTAGTTCAAACTTCTTGTCTAAGTGGAGTGTGAAAACAGTTATTTCTTCTCTTCCACACTCTTGGAGGGGGTGGGAAGGCTAGACAACTCCTTAGTTAAACTGGAAGTAATGCCTGCTTTATGGAAGTTCTAACGCACAAGGAAGGCTGTACACCATGCACAGCAACGAACAGGACTTTTCTTGCAGGAGTCCTCAGCATTGATATTGCTGTTGTAACACAGTAGTAATGTCCAACCTCTTTTGGGGCTAGTTCAAACATAAACCAGTTATTTTTAAAAATAGGATTCCACCCCCTTCGATTACTCTTCTTGAATAGATGCAGAGTCCTACCACATTCAAATTTTGGTTGCCAGTTCATAGATAAGTCCCTTGGTAGTACCTGAATATATTACATAGAAAACGGGTAGCAACTCTTTCAACAGATTGCAATTCTTCTGCCCTGCTAATTTTTTTTTTTAATTTAAACAGAAGTCATAAAATATAAGACAAAATCAGTGTACAAGGGTAGAAGGACCTCGCATATTTGTATAGTGTTCTTTTCTGGGTGCATCACTACAGTAAGAACTGTAACAAAAATATCACCATAAACCCTAAAAAAAGTATATGCCTGCAGCACGTTAGCACCCAGCTCTCTCAAGGCAGTGCACCTTGCAGAATCAGAAAAAGATCATGAAAATCTCTACATCCTGAATATAAAGCTGCTCTGAAGCTACACCAGCCATTTAGGCTTCTATTACTGACACAGCTATCCAGCCTCTACTTGGAGAATTTACAACCAGCATACCTTAGAAGTAGTAAATGGCAGGAGAGATGGCAAAGGGGTTTAGCTAAGCACATTTGAAATCCTGCTGTGAATCTCACCCCACCAGGAAGTGTAGTAGTAAAACAGCATGTGCCTAGGAGTACTGCAAAAGTTTCTCTGCCGGAGGACATCTGTCGCTGTTTTCCCCACAGACAAGTAGAGAAACGACACGAAGTCCAGGCTCAGGGATCAATGGATGGATGGTTTAATGAATCCTCAGAAGGCTTTTATATGTTAGTTCGCAAAGTGTATTAAGTGGCATAAGGTAATTGGTTTTTGCCATCCACCCCCTAAGGGGATTGGTCAAGTTCTAAGACACCCATCTCTGAATGTTTTTCTAGTTAGAACCATAACAATTCTACCCAAACATCCGCACCTGCAAGAAGTTTACAAAACGGTAACATTGTTTTGAGTTACTTGCATGGGAAAGACAGAACTCTCACAAACATGCTGCAGAGAGCTGAAGAAATTCTCTGCTGGAGTTCTTTCAGCATCCATAGACATCAAACTTGTGTATAGGCATTTATGTAGCCCTTTGAATACTTGCAACACATCTACATAGAGCTGTAAATTTATTGCATACTAAGAGTTATTTGAGTGTATGACATTGCTTAGGTGGTCTTGTACAGGTGCATATAGTCTTAGAAAGACAATGGTTTCTGGACACAGGTCAGAGCTTCATGAATAGCAAAGGAATTTAGCTTCTAGGAGTGACTAATGTGATAGCATCATAGTGCTGTTCATTTAGTATCACCTCTATCAATTAGAATGCACACACTTCCAAAACAACACAGATATTGCATTATTATGTTTAACCATCTTCATTAAGAATATTTTTCTTCTATTTATAAAGAAAAGTGGGAGGAGAATGGGTACTTCAGAGGAAGAGAAATACAGATTTTCTGGAAATGCTTATGAAAGGTTTTATATCTCAATATGTTCTCTGTAAAGTGAAGAGGAACAGAGGATGCACTTCACATACTTCCTGACTGAAAAAGGAGTTGTTTATCTTTAAAAAAAGTCTCTCTCAAAAAAACCCGTATTTCATTTTTTTCAATTGTAACAACATTAGCTTTCAGGAACTTGATATTTTCATCAATTATTATTGGATTGGACAAAAGGAAACCAAGTAGACGTGTCAGGTAGTACACAAAGAATGAAATATCACTCTAGAGGCCTCAATTCAAGAGGTCTGGCTTTGTTTTTGGACTTCTGAAGAAGAAAGCAAGACGTGCTTGTGCAGAAATGGACTGCAGACACCCTCTCCATCAGCCCAATGTCAGTGCATTCCCTCTGAGAGAAGGGGGCATTAAAGATCAGTCTATCTTACAAAAACGTTTCTGTGGAGGGCAATTGAACATCTGGTTCAGTTGCACAGGGTACTAGACAGAAGTTGAAGCTCTTCCAATTGCTTCTGCTTTTTAGACTGAAGGACCAAGCCTGAACATTTCTGGCAAATAAAGAGAAACAGGAACACTGCGTGTTTATATGGCCCTGCAAATGAGCTGTGGATCATTCATCACCGCTTCAGTTTAATACAGCATGTAGGACTACCAAAGCCACACATGTATTAATTTTGTCCACATCTGGCTTAACGAGAAAAATAAAGTGGAGATACTGAAAAATAAGGACCAGCGAGCCTGTATGTACCAACCGAAGCAAAATTAGTGAATTAGACTGGTTATGTAAACCTAAAAAACTCATAAAAAAAAGAAACCCCAATCCCTCTTAATCCCCTTTCTCTCTAGATAGAGAGGACAGTTGTTAGTATTGACAACTGTTGGGCTGATTATATTGCTTATTACCAGTAGATAGCACATCTCAGCACACTCATCTCTACTCCTTCCCTTACACAGATGTCCCTTCCTGTGCTAAAGCCTGGTGAAAGAAAACGTTGTCACTCGATGTCAACAGCAAAACAGCCATTATCTCCATCTGGGTCAGGATTTCACCAGCTGTCTACCTCTTGACTTTAACTAGTCAAGACAAAGTCAACTCTCAACTTCAGCTAGCCTTTGGACAAATAATGTATGGCATTTTGTGTAAAGTAAGAGTTACAAAAAATTAATGCATTATAGAAGGGGGAACAGAAATCCAACCCAGACAGATGTCTTGCACAGAAGACTCTCTGATCTTCTCTGCATTGGTGGTTAACACAAAGACTTAAGATGTGCTGAACCTTAGCTCCAAAACTCAGCTTGAGGACTCACAGTCCTAGTGCTAATCCCAAAAAACTCCCAGATTGCTTCCAATCGGGAAAAATGATTTTAGTGTGAGAACACAGGACCTAGAAGGCTCAAGTATGAGAAGAGCTAAATATTGCCTCTCTTTAATTGATTAAAAGCAAGGTCTTTCCAGCTGAACAAAGTCTGATTCTGTACGTACTGACCCACCCAGGAAAAGACGTAAGCTACAAAACCAGCTTTGTAGAGTTCCACATTAAAATGTTCTAATTCATCTCCACATTTCACTTTTTTTTCCTATTGAGAACACATGGTTATCTATTTCAATTTTTAAAAAATTTGAAATAAATTTGAATAAGTACTTAAAAAGATTTTAAAAAATACATTAAACGGTACATAATTTAATAAGTACACCCAGTAACACAACAGGGTACTTGCACTACCTGTTATCCAGAAGAGAAACTCAAGGACTTTCAGTACCCTGACACAGTACCATAGTTATAAATGCTATATCTATATTGCACCAATAAAGGAAGTTAAACTAGTAAAAATCAGAGTTCAATATGACAAAAAAAAAGCTTCCCTCTTCCCTAAAAGTGAGAAAGGTAATATGCATTGTGTAATTATGATTAGTGTAAATGAGCCAACTTCAAAACATTACTGAAAAAACTAATTTTATCATCATTTTTTTTTCCTGTGAATTTCTTAAAACCAGTTCTTTTGGCTTGGGGTCCTCACATCCTCTAAACTGGGTACCAGAATTCGGCTGTGGCCAATTCTGAAAGTTTTTGGTGACAAAAAAGAAAAATCAAAAAGAAGGCTGCTGCATTAGGCAACACAGAGCCTGTTTTTTGAAATCAGTAATGTGCACTCCATCAGATCACACCTATAGCTGGTAACAGACAGAACACCTATGTGTCTCTCTCTGTGAAGAGTTATTTTGTGGCTTTCAGGTCCTCTTGTCTTTGTCACAGAGCAGCTGTACCAGAGTCTTCCAGGACCACAGACAGCTGCTATTTAATAGGGACTCTAAGCTGGTCAAACGATGAAGACATGTGCTACGAGTTACAAGCTGGAATCTACAATTCCCTGAAAGGAGGTTGTAGTAAGGTGAGGTTTGGTCTCTTCTTCCAGGTAAGCAATAGGACAAGAAGAAAGGGCCTCCAGTTGCACCAGGGAAGGTTTAGATTGGATATTATAAAAAACTTCTTCACTGAAGCAAGCAGTGGGCTGCCCAGGGAAGTAGTACATTCACCACCCTTGGGGGTATTCAAATGGTGTGAGGTTGTGGACAGGGTTTAGTGATGGACTTGGCAATGCTGAGTTAAGGGACTGGACTAGGTGATCTTAGAGGTCTTTTCCAACCTTAATGGGTTTATGATTTTAAGTTTTCCAAGAAAAAAAAATTCCTAGTAAGCAAAGAGCCTGGTAGCAATCAGATCCTTTGTACGACTTCATTACATTGCATTGGAACGAATGGCTTTGGAGCTGCTTTCACAGGCAGAAGGCAGTTTGACAGGAGGTGCTGCTGCACTGCCATGCACCACAGAGGCAACAATGCATCACTGGAGTGATCAGCCCTGGTAGCAGTGCAGCAGTGTAATGTGTTAAGTCTGTGGCGAGCAATCCTCTCATGGAGGCAAACATGGGAAACACACCTGTGTGCCAGGCTGCTTCAATGGGTAACTGTAGGCAGAAGGAGGGAGGAGGTAGTTTCAGTTTCTAATTTAAAAGACATCTGGGAGGGAAAAAAAAAGGTACCTGGCTGATGGGGATATGTTTGTTCTACCCTTAAACTGGAAACGTTCCCATCAGCCTCACTCCAGAAAACTGGCTGTTTCTTGTTTCAATAGAGTGATTGAGAAGGAGCCCAAAACTCTAAAAGTGTGTTGCTTCCCTGCCCCTTAATTTCCCTTGGAATGCATATTTCCAGTTTGCATATTAAATACAAAGTGGTTTTAGATGCTGATGTAAAAGTTATTTTGTGGCTGGGTGTTCTGTGAAGTTAATTAGCTGTATACTGTATCTGGACTCAGACCAGCAAATCTTGCTCACTCTTTTCAAGCAAGACCCTCCAAATAGCTTGTGAAAAGTTACTAAATGGGCCAGATTTTATTTATATCTAATACATCAAGCAGTGTATGGAAAATAAAAGGTTTTCAGTACAAAACCTTTTCTGTCTTCTCAATTGTGTTGCACTTGTGACACTAATTATTTAGTTCAAATTGAAATTTTGAAATATAATTCAGAATTTTATTGTTGGTTCATAAAGTCTATTCTCTTTTCAAGTCTGACTCATTCTTCCCACTTAGTAATAATCTTGAAAGTGACTTGAATTGCAACTGAAATACAATTTAATTTACATGTAACTTATATTAAGTATAATTATGTTTTATAATTACCACTTGCAACTGAAAATGCCTCTTTCAGAAACTCAGTAGTAATAATTTGTCAGCAATATTTTCTTTGTAATTAAGAGCGACTTGGTTAAAAAAAAAATCATCCTGCTAGCCAGACATGCCTTGCAGACAGTACTTGTGTATGAAATTATATCATCTGCTGCACAGTAATTTAACTCACAGCATTTTACACTGAGCTTTCTGCTTTTGAGGTTTCTCACCAGTTAATTTGCCTGATTTCTGAGATGGCTGTGTACAAAAGCAGACGATGGACAGGGTGTCCTGGGTTTTGGTGGTGGTGTTTTTAACCTCAGTGCCAGCGCACTCAGACATTCCAGCCCTAACCCAATAGAACTACTAGGAAATGAAAATTTGTTCCATAGTTGGGATGATTAAAATGAAGGAGGGGAAAACAAAAAACAAAAACCCCCAAAGTAGCAAGCATTTTCTGTCAGTGATTCCTTTCTTCTGTTACCACTTCAAGCCACAGCTAGCAATAACTCCAGAGCTGGCAGGTGCTGGAGAATACTTCCTTCATCTTTCAGATGTTCACAGGCCTTCCTAAAGGACGTATTAGTGCCAAATCAAGAGGGAAGCTCAATCACTTTGAGCACAGAAATCCTTGCTGGGAAGAGGCTGAAAATATTTTCACATTTCTGCATAAACAGGTGTAAGTGGCAAAAAATGTTAGATATATTCTGTCTCCTTCCCTTTTAACCTCAAAGGTTATTTGCTGCAATTTAACTTTAACAACAGTCATAAAGCAATGATTTAACCATTAAATAACTTGAGAACTATAGAGAGAGGAGACAAAAATATAATTGTGAAAGCAAACTATCAAATGCTAACATTGGAGTGTCATTCAATACCAGAATATGTTTGTATGGAAAGCTTATATGGCAGACAAAGTGGGACTGTGACTCCCTAAGGTACCTTTTGATTTTATCTCCAGAGTGCCTCCAAAAGGATATGAAGCATCTTTGACCTCTTTTCCCAAGATGCAGCCCCTACATTTTGAGAGACTGCTACAGGTTATACAAGGTTTGGAGTGTCTTCCATATTTTCCATTTGTCTCTGAACACTTCCAGTCCTTTGCTTTGTAAGTGAGAACAGTTTTTCCTAGTAATCCAAGTAAATAACTACTCAAACTGTAAGTTATTGCCTCAGAAATACCATTCATTTGGAGAGAAGAACCTTTTTCCAGAAGCAGTTCAGCATTTTAGAAAGAGAAAAATGGTGCAATCATGCATCAGGAAAGCTCTGATGTTTTTAAAGAAGCCAGGCATATTAACATGGGTAGACATTTTATATTCAGCAAGTAATAACTGTTTCCCAGTTGATAAGGCTGACACAACAAGATACAGCTTATAAGGAAGTCTGTTGTGGATTATACATTGGGAGCAGTGGGCAACACTGTTTTTGCACAGATCAAAGGTAAAAAGATGGTATAGCATTACCCCACACGTGAGCAAATAGTATGGCTTGGCTAGCAAATGAAAGAAGTAGAGGTCTTTTGACCTACCTGCATAGATTAACCCTATCAGAGGATTGCTGAAGTCCTAATCCTTCAACTACACTTCTGATTTTATGCACTCATCTTAAAGCCATTTATGAGCTGGATACGTAGCCAATGAAAAAACAAAGCCCGCTCCACAGGACAATCTGTCACATCCGAAAGGAGGCAGGCTCCATGCATGGGAGGGCTCACGAATCGAAAGAACTCTCCTCTCTGCATCAGCTACATATGTCCAAGCCAGCTCGCCTAGACTTGTTTCAGAGAACAAGGTTCAGGCAAAATAAATCCTATTTCACCATATGTAGTGCTTCTTGTAAATGAGCAGGCAAATTTAACCTCACTAAAAGTCTTATTCAAGAGGCTGAAAATGCCATTGTGGTTTCTCACTGGTCTACCAACAGCTGCAAGCCATTAAGGCGTGCAACACAAAATTAAACAACCTCACTGAAATATAAACTATTACTTGCAATAGGATTTATGCTGGTATTAAAATTTGAACCCAGAAAAAATGTTACGATTCTACCACTACTGAAAGAGATCAGAAAGTCCTTGTAAATCAACATCTGATCAAAGAAAAGAAAATATGACAATGATAGCAAAGTTTTCTATGAATGTCTACACAGTGTATTATATAATACAGTGTATGCACATGGAAGTGCTGGTCATACTGTGTCAAGACGTATTTACAGGGAACAATCATATTCCTTCTTCTCAGATGACAGCAGTAGCTGGAGGGGCTCAGGCATATTTGCTTTGGTTTGGCACTGCTCTCAGAGGGGTGCCCGCAGCGGGTGTCCTCTGCATGACACCCTGCCTACTATTCTGGTCACGGCACAACACGGCATTAAAAGCTGGATCAAACACTAAAATAGAACTTTTAACATTGAGTGTAAGAGACGAGATTGCTAGATAAAATTGAGCTAAAATGCCTCAACCTTATCACAACCAAATTGTCTTTTGACCTTCCTCAGATTAAGCCTTTCAACAGCATCTCAATTTAAAAAAAAGTTGGTTTTGGAAAATGAACCTTTTCGGATTTTTTTTTGTGATGCATTCTGGCCACTTTTAGTGCAGAGACAGGGCTCAATGCTCACTGCAGTGGGCCAGTAGGATCAAACCATTAGATGTAAAACCTGTCATCGCTAGGAAGGTAGCAGCATGTCTTCCTCTACCCATCTCATTACTAGGCATTTCTCTCATCTTTCCCAGGAAGACAAGGATAAATGTATAGCACACAAGGATGTGCCCACAAGTCAACTGGACTCACAGCATTAGGAAAGCAGACACACAATGAGAGGGTTTTAATTGCTTTTATTACTAACATTTAAAACCAATATGCAACTCTGCTAGTGTTTTAATCAGCCTTAAAAATGTAATTGCACAGAACCCTTATGGTTCAAATGATGTCAGTTTTTCAGGATGCCCACATGCAGAGAGCTGCTACCAGAAGATAATATTGCCTGTGTTTCTTAGTAACTGATAAAAATTGTTAATTTATAAGGAGGAAGCCTCTCTGAGTCACCTTATCTTTATGTTAAGATCCCTGTAAGGATATGCTCCAAGACATGCCATATACAACCAAAGGAAGCAAAATGCAGGTTAGACCTCTACTCTTCCTAATTGCCTGTTTTAGAATGACAAAATCAAATAATTTCAAAGCAAGTAATGCAGTTAGGGATCAAAATAATTTCTTGTGTATTTTAAAATTTGCACACTTTTCTACTGAAGGTCTACTTGGTGCTTAGCAACTATGAGCTATCTGAACTGTTCATTACAGTCACTGCAACCCAGTGAGAGAGATTTACAGAAAAAAATTTAAAAGATTATGGAACAAGCACATTGGAAACTCTATTATATGAAGACAAAAATGATCCAGAATTAGCCAGTTCATCCCATGTGCTTCTATGGATTCAGAACACAACACAAATTCCCTTTCATTCTTGCGTATGTATATTTCATATATATATAAAATACATGTGTATACATATATGGGTATGTATGTATGTGGGGGGTTTTCTGTTTGTTTTTCTTTGGTTTTTTTTACAATGTTCAATGAGCACATGGAGAATCTAAGTGGGTGCATACCTGTAGCTGATACCAAAAATAAGCTTCTAGGTAAATAAACTGGAATCCCTGGCCTAGTCACTCAGAGCTGAAAAAATGAAAACTCTTCTTCCTCATAACAGAAAAATTACTTGCAGAAAGCCAGTACTCTTTCTAAATTAACAAAAAACTTTGTAAAGACAAGAATCACATCTACACACTCAAAACTGTGTAAAGCCACAATATTGAAAGCATGGGGGCAACAAATGCCATCTACTGAGAAATCCTTGAGAAAGGGAGCAAAAAGAGCTCAATATTGCTACCTGATACTTTAACAGACGCAACCCTTAGAAAGTGGAAGATGTGTGTCCAAATGAACAGAATAAAAAAGATTATGAACTCCTACAGAGTAAAACCCAAACACACAATGAGGCAGACATAAATACTTCAAAGCAAAATTGATAAAAGTAACACATGCACAGAGATATAGATTGATTGCAAATTCAAATGTTAATAATGTAAGGGCAGAAATGAAGAGAAGACATGTCATTTCTTGCACAGCTTTTTTCTCTGGGAGAAGCTGGGAATATTCCCATGTCTGAACAAAAAAAAAAATGGTGGGGGTCTTTTGAGGGAGTTTGTTTTTTTTTAAATGAGTGACTCAGAGGAGCTGTCTGAAATTGAACTAACTGTAGAATAAGTTATGAAACAAATTCACAAAATGAACTTAACAAATTGCCAAGTCCAGATGGTATTCACCCAGGAGCTTTAAAGGAACTCAAGGATGAAATAACCGAATTACCAAGGATAGTGTGCAGCCTCTCATTGCATCAGTATCAAAGGACCACGAAAAACGTGATGCCAATTTTCAATGAACAGTTTCAAGGGAACTTCAGGCCTCGTGACCTGTAGTGGGCAAGTAAATGGCAACTTCAAATAAAAAAACCACAGAAATACTAGGCGTCCGAATGATCAAGTTCAGGAGTCAACAGGGCTTTGAAGAAAAATTATACTTTGCAAAACTATATTTTGAAGGGGGCAAGAAACTCTGTAGGTAAGTCTGATAAATCTGAAAATGTCTACTTTGATTTCCAAAAGGATAACTCATTGGAGTGGTAAAAACAAGCAAGTACAGCATAAAGGAGGAATGTGCTAGCATAGACAGATAATCAGGTGAAATGAGTAGAAACTGAAGTTGGAAGTAAATGGTCATTTCTTGCTGACTAATGGTTCTATCTGAATTTATGCTAATTCCCATCCTGGTGAAGCACCTGAGAGAGGGTGAGAAATGCAGTGAGAAAGTTTTCTTATTTTGTTAATATTAAGTCATTAAGGATGAGGGCCAACAGAAAAACAGCAGGGCCAAAGAGCTGAGTAGACAATAAAGGAGCAGGGGAAATTCAGTGTAGTTGATAATAAAGGATGCACAGAAGACTAAGCACAATTCCAGCTCCACATATAAACAATGGTCATTACCATTTTGCTGACCATTACCACTCAGAAGTGGTATCTTGAGGCTATGACAGAAATAGGAACATAGGATATATCTATATAAACATAATAGGAAGCTCCATGAACACACCAGCTCAATTCTTTGCAGTGCTTAAAAACTTGAATTTAGGCACTATCAGGTGATAAACAGAGAAAAAAATAAGACCTACATGATGCCACGGTTCATTTGGTTCATAAGTATTATAAGAAAAAGAGTGGAGTCTCTGCATCTCTTGTGGGAGTCTGGAACAGATGCAGAGGTGGAAAGCAACAAAGGGTAAGGATACAGGATTGGACAGCTCAGCCACAGAAAGAGATGACAAAAGGGGGTTATGGTAGAGGTGTACAAAATCATGACGTTCATCAATGGGTTAAAAAGGCATCACTAGTTTGCCCTCTTTGCCAATAAAATAAATGAGGAATTAAAGAAAGCAAGTTAGAGCCAGGTTCCAAGCAAACAAAAGGATAAAGGTTCATTTTACAACACTCCTTAATAATAGCTGTAGCTGGGAAAATATTCAGGGTTACCAGTGTTTCTACTCTTTTCCACATTTGTGGCCACTACAGTAGCTAGGATAGGAAGCCAATCCCTTAGTCTGACCTGTAGTCTTTTTTCTATTGTCATATTAAGATGCATGGCACCTCACTTCCAGATTAATTCAGATACATCTGAACTATAGATCCAGAATAGCAGCTTATCTGGATTTCAGAATAAATACTGTTTACCACAACCAACAGCTTTTCAAGAAGGAGGTATCATGAATTTGAACACCATCTCTACAAAAACAGGCATGTAACAGATGAAGAGATTTTAAAAAAAGAGGGCTTTCTTGTAATTATTTCACTGCAGTTTCCTCTTGGCAATTGACAATCAGATTTTTGGTTGCTAAACATCAGTAGAGCTTCTGTCATTTCACTGCAGCTCCCCAGGAACACCCAGCAAAGAATCTTAGAAAGTAAATACCAGTGCTCTCTGTCCTCATCAATTAGATAATGCTTGAGACTGTTCCTGGGAATAGGGATGTGATGGTCTATACTGTTGTTATCATGGTCCTATCAAATAGCACCATACAAAACCTCATAGAGCTCAATTTTAAACCGAAGATGTTCCAGGGACCCTTGCCGGGCCAGTTTGCACATGGACATGCTACTTTGAGATCAAGGGAGAAGACAGGACTTTTCCACCAAAGAAAAGAGTGAGGGAAGGGAGGACAAGGGAAATGGATGTGGGAAGGAGATGGTTAATATTCTTTCATTGCCAAAAATCTGTACTCAAATTTCATCATACTGCTGCAATTTCCATCCCACAGATTTTTCTCTTAGCTTCCTGCCTTAGTATCCTGGCAAGCCCTGTCGCTCAAACACTTTGGTCTTTCTCTTCAACTAGTTTAAGGGCAGAATCCCTTCCCACATGTAATGCTCCTCTTGAAATCCCCTAAATCCTCCTCTTTTCCACATTACTTCATCACCTGCGGCCTCCCCAGTGGAGAAGAAGCTATGGGTATACGAAACGACCAATTTTTTCACTGGTGTTACCTGTGCAAATGCTAGAAAAGCTGGCAAATTTCAGGAATATTCCAGTCTTTATAGACATGAAGTATTAGGAAGCCATGTTTCTACGATGAATATCTATTCAATTAACTAAGTTTTCAATGTCCTACTGATGCCTTATCAGGCCTCCTAGACACAGAGACTAGACAGAGTAAAGGAACAAAAGTAGGTATTTATTTGAAGGGCCTTCAAGGTACACCCTGGGGAGCCAGAGGCTATTGCCAAGAGGGACCCCAAGATGGACAACAGGTCATGAGTTTTCCACACTTTTATAAGTTTGGTTCATTTGCATATCAGGGTCAATTCTCCAATTAAAACCCCAGTTAAATGATGTAATTCCCCTTAGCTACCCCCCCTTCAGAGACTCCTTGGTTTACACCCCTTGGGCTCAGGATGGTCCAGGTGTCCTTGAAGAGCAGTCCGGAGAGGCTTTGTTATGTCTAACAGGCATGAGAGAGCAGAAAGTAACAGGCTACAAGAAGCTTCAAAGTTGCACACTAAGCAGTACAGAGTTTAAAAAATATAAAAGTTAAAACCTAAGGCATCACTACTGTCCCTTGCATCTGAGGTAGCATGTACAGAACTCTACAGTAACCTATATAGATGTATGCAGCCTACTCCCTTTTCCAAATGAGTCTATTTCTGTCTTGCCCTTTTCTGTAACTTACAAAGTGGAGAAAGTTTTAACTGAGACTACGTGCTGCACATGTGTTGTGTGTCCAAAGCTTATGTGTCCAGGGAAGGGCTGAATGTACAGCTCCCACCCCCTTCAGGAGACAGCTGTGAACAGTAAGTCACTGGTATGTAGTAAAAAGACAAGACATTACCAGTCTCAGCACTCTGAAGTGCATTTCCTTGTGGAGGCCAGTGAGCCTACGGAATGAGGGACAAAAAGAATCCACTGGTAGGACAGTCCCTAAGATCAGAGATCCTCCTCAGGTTAGGGTGACAGAAAAGGCTTCCCCCAGGATGCTCTGTTCTGTTCTGTTAATGGATCCCAGGTCTGCTTCCCCAGCTGGACCCTTGGCCTCCCCGCCCCTTGTTACCTTATATGTCCCTGCCCTAGCAGGTTCTCCACTCCCTGTTCCCCCATTGGCCCTTGCCCCATCACCACTCCCTCAGTTTCCCCGTTGGCTCCCATTCCCCAGCCCTGCCTGTGTACTGCCCTCACGCCCTCAGATCATTGCTCCTGATGGTCGCCCTGCTCCCGTACATAAACCTGGACCCTCTCATGTTCTTTGTCTTCGTCCCTGGAACCCTTCACGCGTGTGGCTGCAATGAACCTCTCCTGTGGAACTCCATACGAAGACCCTTCCTGCATCTTTGCCGTCGACCCATTTTAAGGAGCTATCAGTGTGTGTGCGTGTGAGCGAGTGTGTGGTGGTCCTGCCGAGCGGCTTCGCCTTGGAGACGCTTTTGGGAAGGTCACGGCAACTCGCCATCCGGCACCGCCATGCCGGAGACCTTGACATTTCCTCTCATTAGAGCTGAGCATTACAGGATCTAATGATTCAAAGGAGCTGTCTAATACCCCTGCCACCCTCCCCACTCCTCTAGAAATCCCATTCATGGAATGTGTGACTCCTTCAAGGCCAGTGAGAAGCTGGGGGTGAGTGAAGGTGTGTTTCTCTGATTTACATTCTCCAGTGGTTTTGGTGACAGATTTGAGCCAAATGAAATACTGACTGCGATAGAAGTGCTTATGCTATTAATATTTCTGTTGGCTACTTTGCAATGAAACAGTAACATAGGTACTTCCACAAATAGAAGACAAGACAGCAAGATGGGTTCAGTCCATGCTAATCAAGTAACTTCAGGAATAACACCACACACCACCAACTCCACACTAAACAGCTGAAGTAAAGAAGTACATATGGTGTCCAGATATAAAATTAGACAAAAAACATCCCAATAAAACTTTATTTCTCCTTAAAAAAATAACCAGTTTAGCTTCTGTGTGAAGATGCTACAACTTTTTCTTATCTCATTAAAGGATGCTAGAAATCTTTCCCTTATTTCCGACACAGTTATCTCAGTGCCTATTCAAGCCACTTGGACATTGATTCAATACTAGCCCAGCTGAGATTCTTCCCAGCTCTCCTGTTCTCTTCTCTTTAGGAAACTCCATCCAATTAATATAACTCAGTTTATGAGCATATGAGGCCATTATGAGCATTGAACTTTCTGTAATTCTTAAATGATGTAGTCTGGCATTTACTTGTTCATGATGAGAGGCCCTTTTACACAGCACTTGAATACAAATATTCTAGCTAAGTCACGCAGAAAATCCACACTTTTTGAGGTAGCTCAGAAATAGTATGAATTACTGGCTCGCTCCTAAATGATAGCACTATAGGCACTTGTATAAGTGACACTAGCCCGAGTAAAAGTGGTTTATCCTCTTCCAAGGTACGTCAATATACACAAATAATATCATCCCACTTGTAGGTAAGACCTCTCTCCAGTTGCTTGCTCCAGTACCACGAGCAATCTGCTCTGAGCAAATCCATTCCCTCTCTATTCCCTGCAGCAAGAAGAACACCGAGATCTGTCAAAGGCTGGGGGTCCATATCTAAAACAGAGTCCAGAGACTCATGTCAAGACAGCGAGATAGCCCCACAAAGCCTCTTCCTAACTTCGTGTGCAGAGAATCCAAGGGAATTCTTTTTCTGCCAGAGGTACCGCTTTGCACATATACAAGTATACACCCTGGATTATGTTGCTTATTTGTTTCCTCTCCCCTGCTTCAGAGCTGAAGAATACACTTCAGTCAATACCTTCCCAATTCAAAGGCAGCCTGGCCGATCTCAGGGCAGTCTTTACACCCTATTCTGCATCTTCTGTTCTCAAATAGGCAGGAGAGCTCATTGTAGATACAGTTTCACAGTGGGAAAAAAAGGAAAAAAAAAAGATTATATCTACTGTCTCAAGAGTCAAATAAATAATTTTTCTGTCAGTTTGGTTATATTAAGTAGAAATGCTGAAATGGAACTGATTCAAATAGAATTGACCACATTACATCAGATTTCAAAATCTGTTAGCTCTGCTGTAAGCATATGAACCTTTATATTTACCTTTGGAGGTATTACTTCTTTTGCAAATTAAACAACAGTTGGGAAGTATAATTTCAAAGGAAGTGACATTTGTTGTTAAGGGTGTTTTTTACGTGCATTCCTGCAACAAACGGAAATTTAAAGTCAACATTTTCTTCCTGGCAAAACAGCCCTGGATAAAGATGAATAAAACCTGAGCTAAAAATAAAATTGAGATATAAATGGGAAAAAAATAATAACATTTCCTCTCAAACAGACTAAAGATTCCCAAATCAGAAGTAGTCACTATGTAAACAAAGTCTCAGATAGGAGGGCCAAATACCTACTCTGTTCTGGGAAAGAACTGTAAATCTCTCTTAGTCAAAGACTTGATGCCAGGAAAAAACACCATCAGTGGTGAAACTGAGGACTGAGAAAGGATATAAAAAATTGCTTTAAGTGGGGACTGGGTCTTTTCAAAAAACACTCCTAAAGCAAAACAACTCACCTCCATGTCAGTTGGATGAGTCTTGAAATGATTGAACATCCCCTTGCTTTTGAGAGCAACATGGTTTGTTTTGTGGTTTTGAATACATTTTTTTAAATAAAAAAAAAATGTTGAGAGATTCTGGCACAATGTCATTCTATCATATTAACTTTACTGTAAAGTTAATGTGAAGAGACTATAAAACCGCAGAACTATGTTGAACATTAAGACAGGTCAGGGAAACCATAATTTTGGAAAAAAGCAGCCCCTTCAGTAAACAAAACAGTTCAAACATAAACAGGAAAAAAACCCCCACTGACTTGGAGTCCTCTGTGATAAATGACATCCAGTAGATCCAAACCCTTTTTTTCCACCTGTGGAGGAAGTGTCTTAGGGTAGCATGACTTACACCTCTGAACAATATTATAAATATAAAGAGCTTCCTCATTGCACCACAATTTTTGCAGCAGTGCACCACTTTGCTTCTTGTACATGTCAAGATTTTTGTCCTTCTTACCTCTTCCCAGCACCTTCCAAGTATTTAAGAACCAGAAACCTACTGGCAGCTGGTCCACCCCCCACAGCTCACAGCACCAGTGGGGCAATTACTGACTATCCACCTGAATCACAAGGATTTTCACAAGGCAGTCTGAGGGTTTCCAGATGATAATTATGGGCACAGAGAAAAGCTTGAGAAACGTTTGGGAGGAAGTTTAAGAATTAACCCCATTGCAGTGCCTTCTTAGCAAGGTGATAAAATGGGGAGTGATATTCACCCTTACAAACAAAACAACTCCCACCCCCAGTCCCATGTCTGCAATCATATCCAAGTTGCTTATCTGTATTAGAGAGCCTGGGCTTTATGTTCCAAAAGCTTTCTGGGCACAGCAGCAGACATTTAGGTGCCTTTTCATTAAAGCAGAAAAGGTCTATTACCATATCTGTCCTATTGAGATTTTTTTTTGCCAGAGAACAATTACGTCCTGTATCTCTGAACTGTCATCCAGCCTTACAAAAACAGCCTCCTGCATGTGTCCCACAGAGTTCTCTAAGGGAATAATTCAGAGTAGGGAGGTCAAGGCATCACTTCAGTACAGGATCAATTCAGTAGCATAATTATTTCCAGACAAAGCATACAGCTCAAATTCATGTCAGGCAAAATCATTGTCAGTATTAGAAAGCTCCTTCTAAGATTTGCAGTCCCACTGTATGGGATCAGATACAGAACAAGCAACCCAGGAAGAATATAGCAAAAATGGGGTACCTGTAAGGTGCAAGAAGCAGGAAACTGAAAATAAAGAGGGCATTTGTATTTCTGCCATCTAGGAACTAACTCTAAGTTGCATCTATTAATGAAGTACGTGATTTCAAAATGTCATATTATTGGGGCTATACTCACTAAAACAGAAAGCAAGAAGATACTAATGAGAGAGGTCACCTGCCTACACAAACAGGAATTCTGCCTGGTTTGGCCCAGTGCTATTAATGAAATCAAGACAGGAAAGACTGGAATGGCATATGGCTGACAGATGCAAGCATGTAATTTGATGGTGCAGTGGAAAGAATGACTCAGTACATCATTATCAATTTAGCATTTTTCAATTTCTTAGGAGAAAAAGTCCTCACTTCTGGTTCAGCCATTTAGAAGTTAACCTTTCCATGAAGGCAATATGTGTGGGGTACTTTTCAAATGAAGCTTTATCATAAGTTAGAGCACAATGCAAGGGGTGGTCAGAAAGGACTTTATGAAGTGGCATAGCGTGTGCCCAGCTTCAGCTTCAGTCTTGTCATTTCTGATTAATGTTTGTTCAATCTGTTCTTAAAAACCTTCTCAGCTTCTGAAGTATAAGAATATATCTCATTACCTTTACTTTTAGGTTGTTGCTTTGTTTGAGTTAGGGTTATTTTCCTAGCACCTGATCTCTGCCTCTGCTGCTGCACTTAAAGCTCACTGAGCAAAATGCTCCATGAATGCAGAGGTTTTTGCTCTATTTCTGAAGTGTTGAGAACACATCATTCCTTTGTGCTATGTAAAAACCCAACCAAACCAACAAAACAAGAAAACATCCTTTCCTACAAAGAATCCAATTCGATATCTCCCTCAATTTTGAAGCTGTAACATTGATAACCACATCCAGAGAGCAGCTTATCTGGAGATGATAAATTTTTCATCCAACCCAGCTTCTTAAAGACCACATTTCCCTCATTGATTCACAAAAATTTCATGTGAAGTAATGTCAAAAGAACTATTTCCTTTTAGGGCATCATCATACTGTCCAGGCAGAACCCTTAAGTTCTCGGATAAATACTTAATGTTCTATCTAAGTTAACTGCAGGCTATGGAAGATGGATAGTAGACCATTCAAACTATTTTTCATTATTAAAAATTGTAGGCAGTGACCCTGCATGCCTTTTTTCTTGCTCTATCTTTGTTTTACAGTATGCATCTCTTGGAGGAAAGCCCAGAAAGATTATGGGATGGTGGTATACAACTAAACAAGTCCACCTCAGTTTTTTGCCAAATATTTCAGTTCAGTCCAGTCCAGTCCAGTCTCCTCTTTCACATCAGTGAGGCTGGTACTTGACTTTCACTTGCATTGCAAAGTGAGCAGCAGCTTGAATTCTGAATCATCTGGCAGGAATACTCTCTCCAAAACAGTATCCTCTCTACTTTTATCCTCTCTACTTTTCCTGTGTATTTTCCCACCCTTTTAAATGTGGCTGGTTATGGAAGAGTGAAAAAAGTATTCTGTTCAGAAGTGAATATACTGTACACATTCTGTTTTCAGAAAAGCATGAACTGTATCCTACAGTAACAGTTTAGATATCAGTAAAAGGTATAGGTGTTCTTGCCTGGTAAATCACATACACCCTGGAGGATTAAATTACAACAACCTAAAAGCATAGGGAAATAAGATTTGATACCTGGAGCCAAGGTCCAGTCTTAGTTTGCTTAAATTTAAATTACCTTAATTGATTGTTTTCTAGAGACAGATTTATCACAATTAGCTGCAAGCACTTGCTTCACTGGTAGCTAATATACACGCCTAGCAATTAGAAGAAGAGCACTCCTAGTAGATGTTAATTACTTGGGAGGTTTTTCCTCTTCTCCAAAATGTAGTTTTTAATCAGATACTTGGCCATGTTTAGACCAAGTGTTTGATGCATCCATCCAGAAGCTCACCTGTAGGAAGCCAAGAGGTGATTCTGCAAGATCTCTCTGTAATCAGAAATATCTAAAGGCAGAGTTGTAAGCTCTGTACCCTTCACATCCCCGAGGGAAGCAGCTGAGTCCCTATGCATTGTTCTAGAGTGCAGTGAAATTCAAACAAAGCCAAAGGGACACATCTCCTAAGGATTTTCGCTATTCTTAGCTGAACCTTTCCTCATGCAAGCAACCTGCGCACATGCACTAGCTCAGATTTCCATACCTCTAAGGCAATTAACCAATCCCATGCTTTTCCTGCACCCCACACCTGTTTCTAATCTGATTTCAGAAACACAGCCTCTGTACCATTATCTCCTGTGCAACTACAGAATCCCATGTTACTGTGTGCTAACCCCAGTGATGAGAGACTGTTTCATCAGCAAGCAAGCAGCCCTTTTCAGCCTGGGTACGCAGCTGGGTGACCTGTAATGAACTTTCCCTCCATGACGCACAGGCTTGATTTCCAGCCCCCCACTCCCTCGCCACTCTCACCCTCCCTTCTCCCCCCACCACCCCCCCATTAGCAAGCTGCCCCAGAGGAAAAAAGTGTGGGGAGGAAGAAGTGGTGATATTTCTGCCTCACTGAATTCTGCACATGCCCCAACTCAAAAGCATTAATGGAGAAGGAGAGAGGTCTGGAAAGCGCTTTGGCACTATCCTTGTGCACTGGTTTAGACTGCAGAGGGATGGGTCAGTCATTGCTCTTGTAAGCAGTCACACTCCCCATGCTGAAGCACAGTTATTTTCTGACCACTGCTCACATTTTGGCAGCTCCAGAAAGAGGCTCTGACTGGAGTCTGAATCGGAGGAACAGCCTTGAAGGAATTTGCTTGTTTTGCCTTCCATGCAGCAAATCAGATTAACTCTAGCTTAAGTCTGATGATTTACATTAACATGTCATTTGTCTACATACCATTAAAAAAATGTTCCTCAGGTTAGAAAAGGGTCATGTTTGGGGTCACTAGTTTCAAAGCCTGTAAATGAATCAGCAGTTCTGAAATTACACAGACAGACTAACCAAGCACTGCAGCAAAATATGGCCTGGGACAGCTCGCCTGCTTGCCTCTCCTGTAAAACACACTATAAGCTAAGGCTCTTGTTTAAAATAATCCTTGAGTATTTCAGTAGAAAAGAAGTGATTTAGGACCACCTGCCTTTTGGTTGAGGTTTGCAAAAATCTGATACTACAAGGCTGTGCCAAACAGAATGGCTGTGAACAAACCTTCCCTGGGAAGGGAAGGGGCTGTATCATAAAACAACAGAAATGGGAGTGAAGCCCTCTGCCTTTATCCTAAATTTACAGAATACGTCTGTGAGAGATCTGGCTGATTTAGTCAGAGAGGCTGTTCCTGAGCCATCTCCTTGGATGAGCTAGCCCTCTACTTTGCTTGGTTCCAAATAATGACATCTTTGAAATCCCAATCAGAGGTGTTGACAGGAGACAAATCCCATGCCAGGCCTGTAAAAAGGGCTACCAGTACTTAAACAGATGTCTCTGTCAGCACATCTTTGATGAAAATAGTCTTTCTAGAGAACCATAAAGGGCTCGCTTTGCCCCGGCTTTTACATATCCTAGACCTATGTCTCCACACTTCACATAGGGAGCTGCATCCCCCATTTCTGTGGTGTCCCAGAGCCTTGCCAGAAACTACTCCCCGGCTAGGAGACAACAGTCATCCTGGCAATATGTGACATTTCCACTCCTGCCAGCTGCAGTGTGCTATCCAGGGACATTGGTGGAGAACAGCAAAACCAAGTTCCAAATCATCAGCCCTGTTCAACTTCCTAACTGCTCAGGCAAGCAGGTATTGCTCAGTGCAGAGGCAACCCTTGCAGCTGAAGGACTGGATTCGCATCTATATCCCCTTGCATCACAGAGATTTGTCTTGAGCTCTTAAATAATCATTTTTATACATATTAAGTCTCTTCTCCCAATAATAAGCAATAGGACAAGAGGAAATGGCCTTGAGCTGCACCAGGGGGAGTTTAGATTGGGTATTATGAAAAACTTCTTCACCAAAAGAGTTGTCAAGCACTGGAACAGGCTGCCCAGGGTAGCGGTTGAGTCACCATCCCTGGAAATGCTTAAAGGATGTGGTGCTTATGTTTAATGTAGACATGGCAGTGATGAGCAAATGGTTGGACTTGATAGTCTTAGAGGCTTTTTCTGACCCAAACAATTATGTAATTCTCTCTTTAAATGTGGGGAGGGAAGGGAAGGTAAGATGGTTTAAGAACTCCCCTTTAAATTGAAAATTGGCTTTGGCCATGAACAATTCACATTAACCCAGAAATAATCTGATACACGCTCAGACAAAGCCTTGCCGAAAACTTGTCCCATATCGTTATTGCCCAGCACATAACAATCCAGAAATGAGTACTTTTTCACTGAAGTAACACAGCCATTTCTCTTGTCCTGCAAGCAGATATTCCCTAAGATACTGCTCTATAAGCAGGCAGCTATAGCAAAAGGCCAAGTAACTAGTTGAGCTGGGTCCTATCAATGAAACCCTTATAAAGCCTAAACAATCAAGTCTAAAAACCAAATGTAACAAGAAGAGTGGTCTCCAAGTTCATAACACTCCACATAATATCAAATTACTGCTAGATAAGGTGTTGCCTTTTTTTTTTTAACTGGTTCCAAAACATAGACTGGAAGGTTTAAGCATTATTACCTTGCAATTTTCATCCAAATGATTACACGAGAATCATTATCTATAATAATACTTCAGTGTAAAAAAGTGTGTTTTCCACCTGTCCCTCCAGCCTCTTCATTTATGCACCGGAGGACTGCATTTCTTTCAACTAAAATTATTGAACCTACCAAAATTCAATAGGAATACAAACCCAGAAATGGACATTGACTGAATAGGATTTTAAAAGGATTTCTTTTGTGGCCCTTTGTTCATTGAAATAGAAGATAGAGATGCTGAGAGTTTAAATACGTAATTGCCTAAAGGCCTATGAAGGAAGCCATGCAAGTGACTTGTTTCCATATGATTTTAGCAGGTCTTCAACCTTGCCACTCTTACTGAACATATGCTCAGCATGTTACACAGCAGTGTTCCTCATATAATATAGCAATCTGTAAATAGGGATCTCTCTAGAATCCAGTTCCCACTCCTTCATCACCCAGATGTAGTTTTCACTCATTAATTCAGCCAGTAGTTAAAGGAAACCTTACAGAGAAGCTAATGTAAGAAAATACTAGTTTGGGTGCAAAACCCCATGAATAGAAACAGAAGTCTGTTACATACTCGTGTTTTTCTTTCCTTTTGTATATTGCAACTCAGTCCATGTTACCAGTTTTTCCTATTGTCCACTACTGTCCTAATCAATGATGGAGCAAATAATGATTAGTGCAGGCAAACCTAGGACAGATGACACAAGCAAGCAACAGATTTTTGCAAGCAGATTGAGAATATAGTCTCTGCTCCTCCTGCAGTTTTAAAATTCATTTTTAGTGCCTTTGATTTAGTAAATTTTGTAACTGACAAACAATTTGGCTGCAGAATTTGAGAAAACCAAGAGCCTAAAGCATAACATTAATCCAGTCAACCATTACAGAAGTCCTTATTTACTCTTTTTTTAATACAAAAAAACCCATACAACATGTCTTGCAAGCCAGAGAAAACTATGACCACTACAGTAGCAACACAATAGCTTATAAACAGACTATAAATAGACTGTTATTTTTAGAACACTGTGTTTCTTAATTGCCTATAAACTTACCCAGTTGTGAGCACTTTGTGAAGACTGATGAAAGAATGCATTCTCCTAATTTCCACAGGGCATAGAGACTCTGTATTGTATCTTGTGGATGGGATGCTGACATTAACCGACAGAAGCAAGAACACAGCAAGACGGATATTTTTAAATGAGAAAGGAGAGGAAGAGGGAGCCCTATTAACTCTCCTTGTGCCCCCACCTGGAGTTCCCTGCACCTGGCTCAGCTGTGGCTGAATTTCAAATGGTTTCTGGTGGGACCTGGATCACTATAGATTTGCACGTAAAAAGAATTGAAGCCAGATGGGAACATCCCAGTGAGATTCCTACAATCCAGCTTTTGTTCTCACCAGGTACAGACCCTGCTGATGATTTATGCATCATGCAGTCTCAGTTAAATAGTAAAACCCTTTTTACCTTAGGAACAGTCATTTTGAGATGAAAAGTGTCTGTGTGTCTGTATCCGTGAGCCTGCTCATCATTAACAGATAGACTGAAGTAACTGATGACACAATCTTAATAACAGAAGCCAGAAACACCAGTGAAATATTGACAAGTGGAATTTGTTCACAGAGGTTTTACAAGACTCATAGGAGAAAAAACAACCTTAATGAAAACAGATGCAGTTACTGAGAAAATTACTGGGTGTTATGCACTGTTTCTTTCCATCCATGGGATCAGTGTGGTAAATAGTTCAGATTGGACCAGCAATCTCCTGAGAGATGCTGAGTGTTCCCAGGGAATTAATAACCATCACTGAGTGCCCCATGGCCTTGCCTTTGGGCACACTTCCAGTCTTGCTGCCCCTGCAATGCTCTCTATCTGTGTTTCTACCTCAGGTTTTCAAGTGCTTCCAGTTTTCTTGCTGGTGAGTCTCCTCTTGTTTCCAAGGCCTTCTTGCTGTCCTCTGAAGTGCCTCAGCTCTACCACAAAGGCCCCCTTCACCCTCTCCGTTAGTGCTCACAGCCTCCAAGGACTCCATATGGCTCATGCACCAGCATCCTTGAAAGCATCAACTGCCCAGCAGACAAGCCCTGACAAGGATCGCTGTTCCCTTTACTTAATCCTTGTTTTTCAGCAGAGGTACTCAGAGATCATGCAAAAAAACCCCTTTCTTGGGAATCTAAACAGTTTTCTAAGGACAGATCTGTCTAAAGTATTTTCTGTGGTTTGATAAGGTGAGGTGGGGAGCCAGTGCTTTGTTTTTGGCCAAGGACATTTCATTAGAAAATGAGCAGCAATGCAGAACTTACTCAAAAGCGTAGCAAGTTTTGCACAGCTGTAAAAAGAAGTTTTATCACTATGAGTAACAGTGCCATCTGCTGACTCCCACTATAACCATATTGGGAGGATTCCATATTAGATAATTAAGCAATAAATTTTTCCCAAATCCAATATCTTTTCATAGAAAACAGCTGTTGTTAGGGGTTTTTTAAAGTCATCTTATAGGATTCTGGGGTAAAAATAATTTTCAGTATGACTTCTGAAGTCAGGGAATCCTCAGCTGTTTTCCTATGGACCTGAGAGACATCAGTGTTTTATTAAATATTGCTCTGACGTCTGTTGGTTATTTGGATTACTTTACAATATTACACAAAGCATCAGAAAGCTTTGCATAGCTCTCCCTAATTTGCCTCCTCTCTAAGTTATTTTCTGGGCCTGATGAACTGAGTGCCTACCTTCCCAGACGGAAGCAGGACCCTTGAGGTTTACGAAAAAACTCAAAGCAGCAGTGTCTGAGCTCCAGCTATTTGGAAAAGAAGCTGTTGATTTTTGGAAAATTAGAAAAAAAAAAAAGAAAAGAAAAAATATCCTCATTGTTATGTACACTGAATCTCCTAGTCTCAGGAGCCCAAATTCCAAACATTGGCCCCAAGGGATCCAACATAACAGTGACTAATGCCAATGAGATCTATTTTAGGTACCAGTCTCCAAAATCCTGGTCATATTCTCCTTCACATTCAGGCATATTAGCTGTTTTTATTATGATTTTTAAGAGAGTGGTCCATTTTTTTTCCATCAAAATGCACTTGATGGACCATTCCTTTCTAAATAAGGAAAATTACTTCCATACTTGTACCATCCTTGTCAGGGGAAAGCTTTTTGTCCACCACTCTCTTCACTACAGTGCTTTTTGTACAAAAGATGTTAAAAATGAACCCCTAAGTAAAACACAAGGTAAGGGAAAAAAAAAAAGATCCTAGTGTGGAGAAACAGTATAGCTGCAAGACCTGGTGAGTCAACCTAAAACCTCCTGCAAATGATGCTTTATCACACATTTCTTAGCAGTCCAGAACTTGCTTTTCAGCCTGCTATTGCTAGGCTCATGCGGGCTGGTTGAAAACAGAAGATGTGATTTGCTCCTTCTTCAGATGTTCCTTTCCTGCCACCCCAGATGAGTGAGTAGAGCCTGCAGCTTACACACTACAAAGACCTTTGCTGTGGGGCTGACATCACTATATAATGCTATCATCAATTCTAAAATATTATCATAACATCATATTTTCTAGACTCAAACTGGCAGAAAATGCAAGAAAGGCAAATTTACTTACGTACTCTTTCTTCTGTGTTATTATGACAAAACTTGGATGGGCTAAGCATATGTAAATTGAAATGCTGAGAAAAAAATGCAGAAAATAAGATGCAAAAACTGCATACAAAGTCTACTATCAAGATTAAGAAGTTTTGGGCTTGTACAGTGTTGGGTTTTGTGCGTGATAAGCCAAATTCTGAGATTATAAGAACCATGGCAGTGCTAGAGGTGAATGTGGGAAGGTAAATGAAAGCCAATTTCTGAGACCTATGTCTGCCAAGGAGGGATTTCACTGAAGGCTTTCGCAGAGGTTTTTTGAGCCCCGACTGAGATGCTGTTAGAGAGTTTATGTGAACTAATTAAATAAGAGAAGACTGAAATTAATAATCCCATTGGAGAGAGGCCTTTGTAGCTGTGCACAGTATCTTGCAAATACACTGGAGGAGGTTTATGCAGCAATGTCTTCTTCTGGGTCTGCTCCACTCAAGTTAATGAGAGTTCCCAAATTTCTTTAAGCAGGCATAGGGCAAAACTGACATCACACATTAACGTGTGTATATTGCTGCTTCCATCTGGTAATGGGAAAGGAGGCTGTCTGCTTTTCCTTTCAGACTGGAAAAGCAAACTTGGGAGGTAGATTGAACTGTTATAATAATTTTGCTGGTAAGCGAGTCCATAACATAATCTCTGGCTTCACTTTGTCCCTTTTTGGTACTGGTTGCCGTTCACAGAATTCATCCTAATTTATCAGTTTTACTCTGGATCTGTCTTGCTTTTTCAAACAGGAGAGGAAGGAGGGTTTTGATGCTTGAAGAGGCCCAGCTGAGTAAATCTTACTTGAACATCCACTTCCAGTCCAGCCAAGGGTTACTTCATGTGCCCTTCAGGCTGTGCTCCAGTGTACATCCCACCCTGCAATATGCTATTTTCTTTTCAGTGTCATGTTTCTGACTTCTGGTCAACTTGTTACCTTCTGAAATTGCTAGCAGAATGAATCCCTGGAAAGCTCTATTCATGCAATTCATATACATTCCTGTATTTCTGCACTCACTCTTCCATGTTCTATGTCATTTTCAAGGGGGTCTTCAATTAACCAATTTTTTCAAATTAATTTTGATTTACAGTCATGTCCACCAGCATGTCCACCGTTCTTCCCAGTCTGGTGCAACCTGTGAATTTAATACACTTACAATTATGTCGCCTATGACAAGATGCTGCTCAAGATGTCTTATGTGCTGGCACTTCAAAGATCCAGGCTGGACTGCCAGACCGGGAAATGAGTTCTGTTCAGCAGGAAGTAGTGGGTAGGATCCAGTTCTGCCCACACGACCATATGATAGATACTGGTCATGCTGGGAACTGTGGCAGGGCATCTCAGCTGATCTGTGATAGATCCAGGAGAATGGGTCTGGAGTTCCTCCCAGGAATGCAGGACTTTGAAAATTCAGTCTGGACTTATTCATGAGACATATAAACATCATTCTGCTCTTTAGTATTCAGCAGTGACCCTGGGACCATGTAGGAGTGTGTGTGGGCCAGGTGTAGGGTGGCTCTTACAGCTATATTTGTACATGTAAGGTTCAGTGTGTGCCCCAGAGGCTGGCCACGTACCCACAGAGGCTCCCAAGGACTTTGTCAGTGCATGGAGTCTATCGCAACATCTTCATTTTTGTGATGAGCATATGATGCCTCTCATTCATTATTATTTTTTTAATATATTTTGATAGGATGACAGAGTTAAACACTTGTTAATTTAACTACCCTCTTAATTCCTCACAGAAAACTCTTTCCTGCTAGAGGTACTTTTATGCCAAGGAGCCTTAATGCTCCCTTAAGCATGGCATTTGAATCCTTGCAAAACTTCCTTTCTATGGTAATTTTCATAGTGATCCACTTACTTGCCCATAGTGGTAAGATATGCTCGTGTCTTCTGTTAATTCACCTGGTTCAAAGTTGGCTTGCAGGACATCATTGTATACTATTTACTTTAGCAAGAAACTGGTGAGCAGTCACAATGATTTTAGGTAATGGTAATAGTTTTTACTTGTTGAAATTTTTTTTCCTTGAATGAATTAGAGATGGGATTTTATCATGATGAAAACTAATAATCACTTGAAAACTAATAATCCTTTTTTAACCAGAAATAGAACCCTGTGGACCTCCTGTTAATGTGATGACAGGACTGCTACTGGCTGCTTTGCATGAGGAGTGAAATCAATGTAGTTGGGGTACAATGAGTTCTAGTACTGCCATACAAAACAGGCTCTTGTGCAGACACTTATCTGCAGTAAGAGTGGCAATACTCAGTACTGTCTCTAAACAGTGAGAATTTTTCTGTGGAACCTTTGTAGCAGAATAACATCTGTGCCAATCCATTTCTCTATGGGGAGGCAAAAAAGCGCTCAGTGAGGAAGTCAGCCCTAATATCCATATGATGGATTTGGATCTTCAAAGCAAACAAATAGTATTAAGCATACAATCCTCACCTGGAAAGCCTCACCTGTACCCAGGAGTGGATCTTGGAATTTCCTTCCACAGTTGTGGTCACTTCACACACACTACATAGGAACACTAATGTCTGGATGTCTGAAGAGGTTTAGATGTGGGGTTCCAGTTCCATCACACATTAGTTCTTTGATGCTTGATCATAGTTTTGCCCATCCAGAGATAAAGAAATTTAGGACTAGATCTGCAGTCTTTGTCCATTATTTTTATTTTGATGACTGACTGAAATTTAGATTTATCATCCTGAGAGGACCACAGATTCTTGAACTAGTAACTGGAATTATTATAGAATCATAGAATATTCTGAGTTGGAAGGGAGCCACAAGGGTCCTCGAGTCCAGCTCCTGGCCTTGTACAGGACAGCCCAAAAAGTCACACCATGTGCCTGAGAGCATTGCCCAAACGCTACTTGAACTCTGTCAGGCTGGTGCTGTGACCACTGGCCTGGGGAGCCTGTTCCAGTGCCCAACCACCCTCTGGGTGAAAAACCTTTTCCTAATATCCAATCTAAAACTCCCCTGGCACAGCTTCAGGCCATTTCCTCAGGCCCTGTCACTGGTTAGCACAGAGAAGAGATCAGTGCCTGCCCTTCTGCTTCCTCTCGTGAGGAAATTGCCATGAGGTCTCCCTCAGTCTCCTCTTGTCCACGCTGAACAGACCAAGTGACCTCAGCCACTCCTTATATGGCTTCCCCTACAGACCCTTCACCATTTTTGTTGCCCTCCTCTGGATGCTCTCTAATAGCTTTATATCCTTCTTATATTGTGGCATCCAAAAATTGTCTGTTTTTTAGCAGAATATTACCATGGAGAGATTACAAAAGACAAGACTGCAGACAATATGCTGCAGAGGTGCTATTGTTCTGGCACAACCTTTTTGTTTTATTTTTGGCTGTTTGCTGGATTCATCCATTTGCACTTCAGATTACACAATACAAAAATTGCCAAACTGACATTCTTTGCTAATACCTCTGTATGAGCTTAATCCCCAAATTTCTTTTTGTGAAACTGAACACAATCAAAAAGGAAAACAGAAGGCATCTACAATGATTAATAAATTGTGAAAAGCTATTTCAGCTACTTTGACTAAGAAGCTACTCAACCTTCAGGATGAATCCAATGTATTTACTGCATGCAAAAAAACTACTCAAGACTATAAAAACAAACTGCTTATTGTGGAGATTTAAAAAAAAAAAGTGAGTCAGACACATTTGCAACCCTCTGTTGGCTCATTGCACCCCACGAGTTTGGGATTTTTTGTTTGTTCTTGTTTCTTCATGGCATCTTCTGTGGCAAAGCTTGGCTGCACTGAAGGCAGCATGTGGTGCTTTGCAGCACCTCCTCCAGGTACAGGAGTACCACGTCTCCACATGCCTCGTGCCTTCATCTATTTGCCATTATAGTGACCATCCATGGAGCTAGCAATGCTCCTTTATAAGTCAAACTTCCCAACTGAGAACTGTAGGTAAGATAGAAGACGATGGTGGGAAGACATGGAGGCAATCTCCATAGCTACCAAAGTGACCCCATTCTTTGAGTGCTCTTCCTGCTCTGAAAGTCAGCAGCATTGTCCATGCGGGGATGTTGTCCAGCTGCTTGTCCAGTGCTGCATGCAGAGGGGCTCATTCTTAGAGCACAGCTGCATCTGAAGGTGTCTGTAGCAAGGAACTGGTAAGCACAGCTCCTTGCTGCAGGTGACTTCAGATAGAGCCATGCTCCACGGCAGCTCGGGCCTGTATTTTTGTCCCTTTTCATTTGCTAGCAAAGTCATGAACACAAGATTATTTTTTCAGATGTCAGCAATGCCCAATGATTATTCCCCTGCTCACTTACAACTGTTTAGTAGCTGAATCACTTCCCAGCCAGCAATTGTGAGCTCAGAGATGGAGGCATCTGTTCACACAAACTGAGGAGTGGGAACGAATTAACTCTAGGTTTGGAAAGGGGTGAGGGGGAAGGGAGAGGCTCATTTTAAATGCAAGCATCTCAGGCCCTAAGGCAGGCAAGACAGTCCAGGAAAATGCCTCACACCACCCTGCAATGCTGTTTGAAATGGACCTTTCCAGATAACACAGAAGCAGCTTCTGAACTCACTAATAAAAAAATAATGAACAGCAGTAAAGCTCCAGGGTTACACCTTATTATTGTCTGTTGCCAGTCTGTTTCAGATTAATTTTGTAGCTAGGCTGAAATAGTTTACCAGATTCTGTCGCTGTGCATGGCAGTAGGATTTGATATTTGTTCTGGTGCAGAAAAGCTTTCATCTGTGTGCGATGATTAAGGAATCATCAGTCTGGAATTGCTGGGTATTGCTGAGTGAGGTGCCCCTAAGCTTTTGAGCCATTAAACAGAGAGCCATGTTGTTTTTTTTCCCATTTCTTTTGCTCTCCTATAAAGCTGTTTGCTGTATTTCCTAAAAGCAACAGACTGCCTCTCAGCACCCGAGCTGACTTCCCACCCCTCCTCTTCTGATGGAAGCCTATTCAAGAACAGTCTTCACAAGCTTTCCCCAAAGCTGTTATGTGGTCTGATAACAGCTTCATGGACAAACACACAATCAGCCACTTAAAAGCAACTTTTCCAGGGGAATACTCTGCAGTCCTGATGGCAATATTCCTGAGGTTAATTAGAATATACTCAATTTTCATTGTATTTCCATCATCACAGCTTCCCTGCAAGCTGCTTGAAAGCAGCACAGACCTTTGCAGCTCTTACCTCTTACAGTGACAGCTTTAGTCTTGGCAAGGAATGAGCAGGGAGGAGGGAAGGGGAGAAAGGAGAATGGTCACTCTTGGCAGAAACAACAGCAAGAGTTTGTAACCTTGCAGAATACACCCTGGAATCTTGCCCCTGCAGCCTTTCACACAAAACCACTTAGCCACTGTTCACACTGCAGCCAGAATTAGATAACAAAAAAGAAGAAGTTCTTCTTCTCAAAAGAACCAAAATCCCTGAGGTCCAGCATGACTTCAGAATAAAAGAACGGTGTCTCAAAACCAGATTTTGCAACCTATTTCTTGCAACATGGCTGATCTGGACAGCTTCAAGCTCTTTTGGAAAGAACTGCCACATACACATCTTCAGCGTGTGATTGCCCTCACCAGTGAATGTCATCATTCCCACAATCTTTTATATCTGCATGCATTAGCCAGGAGCTCAGAGAGATGGTTAATGATTTCTTGCCTCCGAATCCACAGGAACAATAAACACAGTTTGTGTTTATTGTGCAGTGTGGTTTGGGCTTAGGTTTGCACCCATGGTTCTTTGGATCTGTGTTTGGTTAGGTTTGCTGGTCCCAGGACACCTGGAGTCAGAGCAAACTGTGCTCGCCAGCTGTGATGCAATTAACAGTTACCACCTTTTCCCTTTGAGGTTGAGAAGAAGAAGCTGCAAATTAAATGTTGCTCCACTGCTGCTGTTTCTAAAACCACAGGAAGACTTGCACATGCAGCTGACTGAACCAATTTTCACAGCAGCTCATGAAAAAGGGGAAAGGCTGATGGCTGTTTGTGTGTCCTGATAAAGGCTCAGGAAACACAACAGTTAAGCAAAGGCAACAGGCCTTACACTGCTGCACTTTTTGCCACTTGGATCCAAAGGAAATACATAATGGCAATGTTGAGAACCTTCGTACAGTGAAACCTCTGCAGGGGCCTCATTTTCAGCCCATGCTTCAAAGCAAGATGGGAGAGCTGTAGAATTTGACTTTGGAGTGACAACCATGTGAAGGACAGGCATGTGGCACGTAACAGGACTGGAGATGAAAAGATACTGTGACTTAATGTCTTCCTTCTTAATTAATTGGCTTATGAGTAGAATGAACCAATGCAGAAGAAAACTAAAGGCATCTTCCCTTGCCAGTACATTGTACCTTCAGTAAGCAGTTCAATCAACTCCTTGACTGACAATTTTAGAAAGCATAGGACAACGATAATTTTGTGACCTTCATGTTTCCAGCAAATTTGGCCAAAATTGACAAGACAGCGAAAAAGTGATGGCCAACCTGCAGGCCTTATTCTCCACAAAAAAACTCAAGAAATGTTCTGCCCAGTGCAGGTATTTGGGTAAGCTCCAAAACTGAGTCAAGAGCACCTGTGAGATCACAACACTTTGGCTGAATACTGCAGACAGACAGACACCCAGGCATAGGATAACTCAGGAGTTTCGTGAACTAGGTGGACTTGAAATTACATCCTACAGAAAAGGACTTTGCAGACAGGCAGCTCTAAATTTCCATCAGCTGTTGTGTGTCCGCTCAAAGGTCAGGCACCAGGGCAAAGTCAAGGGAGAAACACAAAACTCTTAAGGTTAAAAAATTGAGGTAGGGATTAATGTAGGACTGGTAACATTAGAAGCAAAACTTATTATCTTACTGGCACCTAGAGACTAAGGCACTTCTTCATCTTTCAGTCTTGATATAGTTAATTAACAGATCTTAGGATAAATGGTTTCTTTATGAAAGAGCCAGCTATTTATGTGATAATCACCCCTACTACTCCTATTCAGTTGATTTGTCTCTAGAATAATCTGACGTCCTGTGTGAATTGATAGCAGTGGGTCCTCATGTTGGGTGGGATGCTTGTCATCCCAAAATGTCAGCTGTGCTCAACCCTGCCAGCAAGGTGAAAAAGAAAAAAAAAAAACAACCAGAAAAAAAAGGGTTTAGAGAATGAGAAATTCAGCACTCTGGTAGACCTCACAAATCTTTTTCATCAGGAAAAGAAAAACTATCGTCTCTCCTTGATATCTTTGGAAAGGTTAGCAGTTAATGAAGGTTGTGCTGATAAGCTGAGCCAGAACAGCACAGCACCACTACAGTCAAAAGAGCAAGAAAAACTTCATCAGCTTTCAGGAAGCCTGTTTTTTGTTAGATTGCTTTAAAACAAAATTATATCAGAGAAGTGAACGGGAGAATTTAGGAGTTAATGCCAAAACAGAATATACGACAACTTCCTGGCGCATGCTTGCTCTGCAAAAATGCTGTGGTTTCCTCTGTCCAGATATAGCACAACTGCTTCAGCTGCACCTAAACCACCACCATCACCACCAGCAACAGAGGCATACAGGAAAAAGCTGATCTGAAATGTCCTGACATTTTGAGCGTGCAGCTGGAGTTGCAGGAGATGATCACTGGGCATATTCAACTGGAGGAGGAGCTGTTTAAAGTGTATTCCTCATCCAGCGTCTTGCCTGTGCAGAGCTGGGCTGCAAAGATTAATGCTGAAATATTCCAGGATGAAGAAAAGTCTCAGATGATAATATGCTAGCAATTAAATTTCTATTGATGAAGTTCATACTGGATCACATATACATTGCATACCGGTCTTCAGAGAAGAATAGAGACGAAATTATTTAAGTCAAATTTGTCAATTTATTTTATTTCTGCATTTAACAACTTTGTATATTTCAGTACATTGAACAAAAATATAAGTGCATACCAGAAAAACTCTTCAGTTAAGAATTTATTTTAGTTATTTTATACTGTCCTCACACCATCTGGTCACTATACAATGGAACAGAGCAGTCACCATGCCAGCAAACTTTGCTAGAATGAGGAATTCTACCTGTATGGAAATAGGAAAATTTAGGTTCCCATAGATTGGTGTCAGGTAACCCCTGGCTGCTCTGGCCATAATGATTCTTGATTTCTATGTCTTTACACTGTTCCCATCATGTACCATAAATACTTCCTTTGGTCATAAATATTTTCCCACTGCTTTCATGCTTGGAGATAATTGCTTGCATTTGCCCATAAGACATTCCTCTCTGCTGACTTGGCATTAGATATCACTGGCTCTCCAAACTGCCCAAGCACCTAAGAGGAGACAGCACTCTCCTATCCTCACTAAACCAAAAATACAAGTTGCAAGGTAGCTGCTGCAAGTTCACCTTATCATGGAATCACCACAGGCTGCAAAGCATCTCTTAACTGAGTCTGAGATCACCTTTCAATGTTACTAACAAAGAAAATTATGCCAATTAGTCAAATGTATTTTATCAAAGCAAATGGTTAAGTGGTTGAATGAAGAATTGGAAATTGAGAACATTTTAAATGTAGATACCTATCTTTACTTGGTTTTGAGACTTAAATACTTCCTCCTCTTCTCCCTCATTTCTCTTAAAATATATTTCCACTGCACCCACTAGAAACAACTGTTTATGTGAAACATAAATTATGAAACATCTAATGAGACTTACTGTTTTAAAGCACTCTAAGTTCTACACAGAAAAAAAGACGAGTTAATATCATAGGCAAAATTTCGCTCTCTGGATTCCCTTTTATTTTCACTAACTTTAGGTTCTGTACTCTCACATATTGTACACATCCTCAACCCAACATGAAGTGCTTCCAGTTCTCCAGCTCCACTTCTACCCCTGCTGCAGAGCTCTACCTCCTGCATCCAGCACCCCTGTAATCCCTCCGTGCCCTTCCTGTGTTCCACTCCATCCCACTGGCAACACCGGAGTTTGGCCTCTCAATTGTGCAAAGAGCAGAAATCGTTGGACAAAAAGCAGCAAATGACTGAAGCACCTGGGAGCCGTGCATGTAACGACTGGACACTCCCCCAGTGTGAGCTCCAGCAGGGTCTCTTTCTGATTTTGGCAAATACTGCAGGAATTTAGTATCTCTGAGATACTATCCCTCACTTCCTTTGCCAAATTTGACTGAGGTGATGCTGCTGATGGAAAAGGAGAAGGGGAAGTGGAAGGAAGGAAGGAGAAATTTGGGCAAAGACTGACAGGCAGAGCTGTCACATCATCTTTGTTTTGACAGAACAACAGACTACTACTGCCAGCCAACTCTGAAAACATTGTGTCCTCAGATGCTGTGCTGTGTTTGGTTTGTCTTCTCCTTTCCAAGTCTTACTGAAAATGAATACCCAGAGGAGCGACAGATCCTCAGCCACATTACAGGATGGGAAGAGAAGCCTTTCTGAAACAGAATGTATGTATGCTCCTCCATCCACCCAGTATCTATCCTGGCAGTGTTTGAACAAGATGCAAAAACAAGTGGGTCTTAAAATATCGTTCATACATATAAATTATCACAGCTCGATTCCATTCACCACACAACTGTTCTACAATTTGAAAACAAGCTATTTTGTGGCATGACAAATACAAGACGTCAAATTCTGATTGCACAGATATTCATTGGTCTGTTGCCATTAATACTCCTAATCTACGCCAGTGGAAATTATTTGCTTGTATTAACAACACATGAACCAGACAGCTGTGAGGATTACTTCTAGCAAGGCACCTGCTCCCCAGCCCTAGTGGGACATCTCCTGAGAAAGATGTGTTCCCAGAACTGTCCTTCAGGTGTGTGTGGAGGAGGAGGAGCTCTAACTGTGAGGCAATCTGAGGCAGAGAGAGTGCTTGGAAACATGAACTATCCCAGTATCTAACCACATTACTCTGGGCTTTCTTTTCTTTATGGGGAGGAACAGGTGAAGATGAAGGGAGCCAGTGAAGTTCTTCACAGGTACATGGGAAGGAAAGGCTCTCACTGCCCTGCTCTGGTACTGCACTAAGGGCACGGCAAAGCAATCATTGTGTGGCTTTCCTCGCCTGTAATGGCTGCTCCTCTGTGCTTATCCTCAGAACTTCTTCCTGTCACCCCTGGTCTGGTTCTCACTGAAATGAATCATGCACTGTGTACACTGCACATCCCTAGGCAAAAAATCTCATGGAAATGCAATCACAGTTTAGTCACAGTTTGAATTAGATCCACTCAGGCACACACTATAGGGGAGGGTTGTTGATTTGTTTGTTGCATATATACTGGCTGTTAATTTTTATTGCTTGTAAACTTTCTCTCTATAAAATCTGTTTGAAAACTGGACTACCATGTTAAAGGAAAGTTACCAGATGGGGAAAATATGGTTGATTAAAGTGGCTGTTTCCATGTTTGCTCAGTTTTGTGATACATCTTCACATTGGGTAAGGTGATTGGCAGAGAAACAACAGCAGTGAGCAATGATGAGTGTATGCGTCATGTATAAATGCCTGGAGCTGAGTAGGTCTTGGTTTTGCAAACTTCCCAGAGCTTCTGAGCGTGATTTATTGTAGATTTTTCTGCAATAATGAAGAAATTTTAAAAAATAAAATCAAATAAATGTCACACTTCCTGCTTTGACTACTGAATGCAAAACAAAGAAAGAGCAGGGAGACTGTATCGTGCAGGGAATTAAGGTTATTTTAACAGTACAGATACTCTATAGAAGGTACAATCCCATCTTTCCTGTGTGTATTAGCTCCCTTCTTTTCATTCCAGGAAGGAAGGATGGTTTTCTCCTTAAATCTGAGTTTCCTGATCTATCACAGACATTGACTATGATCTGGAACTCATTTTATCCTGTAAAATGTGGATAACACTTCTTCTCCCTTAGTCTTTAAACTTGCATATTTTCAATGCAGTTTATTCTATGTGTGTGGGTAGATATATACTGACAAATATACAGACTCTGATTTTCCTGGCCTCTAGCTGGTATTATAAAGTGAGAATAAACAGCTTTCAGTAAGAAGCAAGTATTCACCAACTCACCCACTGGTCTAAAAATGGACATCAATTAGACCTGTAAGCACTGGTTCCCATGATGTGCCACAGGTAGCAGAGATATAATGCACAGGTTTCAAGAAGTTTTGTGCCTTGGGATATTTAAGCATTTGAAGTTTCCTTAGAAAGGGACAATACTATTAGCTGTCCCTAGCCACTGGGATGGAAAGCCCGCACACAACCCTGCCTAACCTGTTTCCCGGGTGCAGAAGCCCCTGTGCTAGTTACTGCTGGACATCTTCATTCCGTGACACAGAGAATGGAGGTGGTCACATCATCATTCCTTTTGGTAGGTATTGCTTCAGTCCTTGTGGATGCTATAGCAGCTGCTTCTTGTGTCATCTCACATCCATCCTGAAAAAGTGTGGTTTTTTTTCAGACTTTCAGCCTGCAGCCTGTCATTTTCTTCCTTCATCAACAGTCTCTCATCATTCAACTCTGGTCTCAATTCCTTTATTCACAGAAGCTAACATAGAGCTATTTTTTTCTTCAGCCCAAAATACACCCTGATGTCAAGGCAGAAGCCTCTGAGGTCCACTTTTTATTTCCTGCTGGCCTGAGGCAAGTTTTACTTTCATGTGTTCCCTTCACCAGGCCTCACTCACTTTCTCCATTCAGCTTTCTCCTGCTAAGGCTCAGGTTCCATGGAATGCCCTAACATGTCCAAGGACTGAGCATTTCTGAGGTAAGGTCAGGACAGAGGTCCTAGAGGTGTTCTCCCTCCTGGCTGGCGCATCACTGCATGGGGCAGAGCAGGGATGCAGCACGTGAGAAGCAGAGCAGGGACAGAACAGGGAACTAAGGAAGTATTTAGACAAGAATCCCTTCTGAGCGAAATGGACCCCAGGTTTGTATTGAGGAGGCATAAGGTCACCATTAAGCCTCAACTGACTCTCAGTATTTGGACCAGCCTGCCACGAAATCCACCCCTGAAGCACCAAAGCCTGCTCCATCTGCGAGCTGCTGGTTACACCTTCTCTAGAAGCACCTGCATGTGCTGAATTCATGGAAGAATTAGATTGTTATATGGTGAATTAAGTCTCTGGATAACCCTGTGAGGTCTGACTGAAAACAAAGGGCCTTACTCCCTGGTCCTACATTTGCATCCAGTTACTGCAACTGCAGTGAACAAAGCCCTTGGGGAAAAAAGTCAGCTCCAATGAAAGAAGAAGAAAAGTATTGGTAATTCTTGCAGGGAATACCTGCAGAGAGGGAAGATGCTCTCCAGTTGCATCAAAAGCTGTGCTGGACATGTATGCACTGTGCAGCACAAAGCTCTTCCTTCAGGCAGAATGAAGAAACAAGGTAAATCTAGGTGGGGATGAGATTAGGATTCATTTCAGAAGACTCCTCACAATGTACTAATAAAGTGAAGCTCAGCTGAAAGATTATAGTGGGACCAGCTTTTGAATTTTCCAAACAAAAATTGAAGTGAAATAAGGACAAACAACCCAGAGTTTAAGTGTTACTGCTAAGCCCATGTGATTATTTGTAGACCTCGTTGTATAATTTGAGAGACTTCTGCTGTTCAAGGAGAACGGTTATCCTGGTGACAGTGTCCTGAGCCCAGACCCCAGGGGCAGCAGAAACCCCGCACAGCTGGAGTCCAACAGCAGGAGCTGAGGCTGGCACTAGCGCAAGGGGTGTTTCTGATGAACACAACTTTCTTCCCATTTTTGTCACCAATGTGTTTGTTCCCTAAACCCTACCTGAGAACCCAAGGTCAACACTGCTTGGTGAAAAGCTTTGCAGTGCATAATCAATTACAGGAATAACAAACAATATGAAAATCATGGTGATGAATTTTATTTTTAATATTTTTACAAGTGGAAGAATAATCAGACTTGCTCTGATCTGGTGATTTATGAGCTAGCTGACAGGTGACAGCTTATGAACCTCACTCAGGGGCCATGAAGTGCTTTCGGCCAAAACTATCGGCCCCTCACAAATTTTTTAAACTTGTGTAATCTAGGCTGTTTCTCTTGGACTTCTTAGCAAATGATGCCTGCCTAGTCTAGGCCTGTTTCAAAAGGAAACACACAATATGGAATAACTTTTGTGGAAGAATATGAAATTAAATGCCATTTAACTTAGGTTTCAAGCAAAAAAAAAATAATTTTGAGGGAGGCTTTGCCATCACAGCAATTGAATGTTCAAATGTAACCACTGGCCAAGAATTCAATCACCAAGGTGTCTCCTTTTTGGGCTTATCTTTTGAGGCCAGATACGCAGACTTCTTTTCCTTGACAATTCTCCCTCAGTCACTCTGAAAATCTTAGATAAAGCTTTCGATTTCAGCATCACTCTAATGGTGTTTCTCTTGGTGGCCAGTTAGCAAGAAGAAAAAGGAAAATAAAAGGTGTGAGAAAGCAACTTTTTTTGGTTGTTAAGTCATAATTTACTACTGAACTTTGCAGAACACTTAGAGATGTGGAAATGTATGTCCAAAATTAATCACATGTGCAAAAAAAAAAGCAACACATGAGCATAAATTATTACAGTATTTGGTTCTAGATGTGCTAGTCATGACACAACACTCATTAAAAAAAAAGCTCATTCTGCACTGTGATACTTGCTTCTTCTCTAGTGCCCATGAAAGGCAGCTTTCCAAGCTGAGAATTCTGCTCTGTGGCTCTGTGGTCAGCCCAGACTGGTGCTCTGGATACACGACTTTCCTCCAAGGGTCACTTCATGGCTTTTGGGAGAACCAAGCAGCTACACTGTGCACAAAACCAGACAATCCAGGTATTGTAGCTCCAGATGCCATGCAGCATTTGGAGATGGCCAGTCACCCTGAATTTACTGCCAACATATAAAGAGCAGAACTGATGGGAATGAGCTATTTCACCTTTTTCTCCAAGTTCAGAGCACAATCTGTTCTGTTGCCAGGTCCATTTAGGTTACACAGATAAAGATTTTGCAAAACATCCTTGATCTTGCCACAGTGTTTTCAAAATGTTTGCTGAATTTCAGTTGAAATAGACACATTCTGTAGGGAAATAACCAGAAGAAGGAGTAAAACGCTGGTCTAGTGCTAGCAGTGGTTAAAATGCAAAGGTACATTAAAAATTTCAAATTAAATTTGAGTTTTACAGCACCACAGGAATTGATTAAGTGTATGCCTTCTTTTGACAGAGCACTCTGCTCTGCTGTTGAGGGAGATATTCGGGACTGGACTCCAGCTGGCTGCTGCACAGTGAATAGTGCTGCTTGCATGGCCAGGACCTCCCTGGGTTTCATGAGACTGTGGCACGTCCTCTTCTTATTAGCACTGGTCTCATGAGGAAAAACTGCTCCAAATCTCAGGCAGAAGCTGTGCTAGCAAAAAGGTTTCCACTTTTCTCTAAAGAGGGAAAGCCTGCACTGCGCCCATGCAGAAGCAGCAGATCTGTGAGCCCTCCCCTGCCTCTTGCCACATCTCATCTGTGGACAAGGGGACAACCCAGCCTCTCAGCCCACCCATTTAGCTTTTCTGCAACTCAGCTGAATGTTAAGTGCCCTGTGGCAACTCCCTCATTTCAGCCTTGAGGCAAGCCCTGCTGAAATCCCAGAGAGAGCTGCTGCTATCCCGTGGCTCCCCACAGCTGGGACCGAAACAGCCCCATCTCCTAAAAATACACTCCCTTCTAGCCTGAGAATAGTCTGTTTGAGGGTTGTTTTTTTCTGATCTCATTTATTTCCCATCACTGTGCCTGTGATTACTCTCCCTCAAGCCCTCTCTCTCCCTCCTACCAGCATGCCTTGCCTAATTCCTCCCGCGACATTATCAGCTGGGATGATGAGCAGCTGAGCTCGGTATTAGTGCTGACGCAGGCAGGCTGACAAATGAGAGTGCGAGCGCGATCCCCGCGGGGTGCGCTTTCCCGGGAGCGGGAGATGGAAGCCGACGGGCTGGCAAAGAGCGAGAGCTGGCGGCTCTCGAGCCCCTTCCCTCGGTGGCTCCGGGCGCAGAGCGACACAGGGGAAAGACCCATATGCTTCGCTGCCCTCGGCTTGCCAAGAGCCCCTGGCTACCTGGCTGATCCGGGCCCTGCCCAGCGCCCTACTCCACAGCCAGCTGGCAGCTTTGCAAAGGGATGCAGGTGCTTTTTATTAGGCTTTTTGTTGGTTGATAGTTTTTTTCCCGTGCATTCACCCTTAGGATCATGAAACCTGCCTGGCATGACTGCCCAAGGCCTGCTCTAGCAGGAAACGGTGGGAGGTGAAGCACCGTTTGAAAAACAAGGCATACCCTTGGTTTGTCTCCCTAGAAGAAGGACTGGATGCTCAGATTTTCACTGTCCACTGCTCCAAGGTTGTGTAGCTCCACGTCTTCCGTCCACCAGCCCCATCTCAACTGGGAAGCACTTGGGATTTTTCTAAATTCTCACTTCTTGGCATCAGCTGAAAATACGGTCAGTTACCCTTTGTTCCAAAGAAAACAATGGGTTTCCACTTCTGCAGTTGAAAATGTGTACTGAGCAATGACTGGGAGTAATTTTACATGATGAGTTCTAGCTGACTAGATTCAAAGTCTGTTTTCTCTCAGAAGACCTGCACAACACCTTGAGCTGGGTTTTCTCCATTACAGTTACTGTGATGAAGTGCTGGGAAGTCACATCAGGAAAATTATACATAACCAACCAGTATTTCTCCACTTCACTTCGTTACCAGCTCAGCCACCTGTCCCTGCATGTTCCTCTGCTAGTGATGCTTCTGGTGAGAAGATGTTTCTCCTTTCACATTTGATCAGTACAAGAGAATGACTATGTTTATGCTCTGCTTTGCTAATAAATCTGGATTTATGTGTGAAAGAAGGCAAAGGAGTTTGGGAAAAAATCTACTCTAAAACACAAATGTCCATTCCTTCAAGGGACACAGCACACAATACAAGTAAATAAAGCTTTAAACAGCCCTTTGTCCTGTGAAATTCTCACTTAACTCCTGGGTACCTGGTGGTCACTGTTCCCAACAAGACAGATCCTTTCTGCATCCCATCACAGGGACAGAAGAACCTCAGCTGGAGAGCCATTAGTGTCTGCTGCCTGCTTAGCTATGGGCTTATATTATTTTCCATCAGCCTGCATAAAAGAAATCCCACAAGGACGAAAGCTAAAAGAAGCATTAGTACATACACACTCTGCATAAGGTTGTTAAAGTGTGGCAGAAACAAATTGTGTCACCCAGTGCTCTGTATGGAAACCAGTGGGCAGATGGTGGCCCTTGGGGTGTGATCAAGTGGGTTTGTTTCACCACTAGATGACACTCGTGTCTCTTGAAAAGGCTCCTGCCACCCCCACCGTGGCTGCAGGTCACAGAAATTTTGAAAACAGATTAACCTGGTGCCAGGTGGGAGCTCCCTGAGCCCTTCTCAGACACAGTCACTGCCTGATTAATTGCAAGTGGTTGCACATTAGGAAGCCTCACCTTATTATTTTGCAAAAGTAAGGTAGAGAAAAAATGATGACTCAACTTTTGAAATTTCAGTTTCCCTCCCAACAGAAGCAAGATACCGTGCTCAGTAAAAGGGCTTCTCCTACTGACTTGTGGAGCATGGCTGTGGATCAGCAAGAGAAGCATAGAAGCTGGTTGTCAAAAGTATGGTGTGCTCAGGGCCCAGGTCCTGCAAGACACCAAACTCGCTATGAAACCATGGCCATGCTGTGCCTCATTCCTAACACCACTTTCAAAAAGCCACAGGGCTTATGTGGTATTATGGCTAATACCCAAATTATACTCTCTGCAAAACCAGGACAGCTCCTTGCGCTCTGGCCCTCTCAGGAGACAGAAATCATTCCTGTATGCAAGTGCTCAAATACCACAGGGTAACACACTGTAGCCACTGCAGTGGTGGAGAACTTTCTGAGTGACACTCTTCATTCTGCTTCAGCGATTGATTGTAAGTATTTGATAACACACATTTTGGAAAGATGAGACAGTAGAAGAAAAAAGCCTGAGATTAAAGGAGCTAGTAATAAAAGGTCCAAGATTAAAATGCTAGTATGGCTTTAGGTTACAAAGCCATCGTGTAGCAGAGCACTATACAGGACACGTGGAAGTGCAGAACATGATGTTTAAGGACAGCTGTAATTGTATTTCTGAAAACCCTGCATGAAGAAATGTCCATATACTTCTGGCACATGCTCATTGGTACCCAGACAAATACCAAAGGGATGAAGATCCTATTTCTCCCAAAAATAAGAGAAGAACATTCAAAAACAGTCTGAGATGGCAGCGCTACGCCACCCTCTGATCGACTTTAACAGACTGGTAGTGCCATGCAGAATCCCACGGCATTGTACTTCCACAGATCTGCTTGCAAGATGAGAGATTTATGTTTTTTATGGCTTAGCAAGTGATTATAGAGATAATGGGGGCAATTTGTCACCAAGCTAGCCTTTACAGAAACTTCCTAACATGAAGATCTTCTTCTCACATTGTGCATCTTAACATGAACAATTATAGTCTTATGAATTTTGCTGTTTCAGGTTTTCCCCAGTTTATGGTCTTTGTTTCCTCTTTTTCTACAAAAATGGAAAGCTGCTTCCCAAACATGTTTCCTCACCTGTAGTGCTGGCCAGGCAATTAACAACTTCACCCAAAATCAATAAGTAGAGTTTGCCTGAGTGTATAATAAGATAGGTAAGGAGATGAAGATAGATTTTTCCCGTCTAAGCTTTCCACAGTAAACCTGAGTATTTACTCCTCTTGCATAAATCTACTTACCTCCTTTTAATCATGATGAAATCAATTAAATACATTTTACTTGTCTGCACAAAAACTAATGAGAATAAGATTTACGGGCAAGCAGAGTATTCTTGATACTGAATTATTGGATGGAGACTCGAGCTAGCCCTTAAGTTGAGACTTGTAAAAGTTAAGATTTTACAGTGCTGGACAAGTCTGAAGATACACCAGACTACCAGTGCCTTAAACCTGACTTTGCTCCTGTATCAGAACAAAGCAAAAGCTGTATGCCGGATTAGAGCCATGACCATACACAGGAGAAAACAGTCCATTTTAGGGAAGCAATTTACAGGAACAGCTTGTTTACTTTCGGACAAACAGTACTGCCTATGAAAGCCCCATCTCTAGCACAGCTCCTGCTGACTTCAGTGGGAATCTGGTATGAGTCAAAAGTGGAGGCTCAGTAGTGCTCTACAGAGAAGTATAATCATAATTATAGCATGGATTATAATTGGAGACTTGCAAAGTCAATCAGCCTGCTTCTGTTAATATCAATAGCTGTCTGGTGGCTAAATTGCCTAGACTAATTCTTTTTTAACACCTCAGCCATAAGACTCATCATTAGACAAATGCCATATCCTAATATATACTGCAGCTTAAACACAATGAGAGCTTCAATCTGTTTTTTAATTTCTGTGATATTCTGTCTTTTTGCCCACATGCAGGGAAAAGAAGTTTATTGTAGGCAGACGACTGCACGGACTGTTCCTCATCAGAAGGTTCTTGCAGTCTTCTTGTCCCTGGGAAGTGATGAGCTCCTGCAGACCCTCTAGTGCATGATGACATTTGAAAAATAAGCAATAAACAAAACAAATGTTTGCTGCAGCTCTCGATGCTGCAGCTCAAAAATTTGCTGAAAGAAATTATCAAACTAATATGTATCATATTAATAAATGGGAGAAAAAAGTCAATCAGCTGTTCAAAAATCTAAGCAGCCCCCGTTATGATCCAGCTTACTTGCAGAGTTACCTACTTAGTCCATGCAAGAGTACTTGGAGCAGAAAAAACAGACCCTTGCTTATCCTAATCCCCCATTTTTCTCTTGTACAACATGCAGAGTGTGGATTTGGTTCCAGCTTTAGAACCTGTCCAGAATCAAGCAGATGCATAATCCAGTGGTGATGGCACTTGTGCTGTGTCAGGCCCCTAAGTGGTGCAGGCAGGGTCAGTATCACTGAATAGCAGCCTGAAGTTGTCTGGAATATTTTTATGCTTGTTCATTCCCTGGATCTGTTTCAAAAGGCAAGCGTTGTACTTGGTGACAGCAGCCTGTGTTTTCAGAGCTAGGATCCACCAGCAGTTAATTCAAAATGGCCTGATTTTCAGTGCTCCAATTTAAAGCAAGTTCCTCAGCTCCTCACTCAAGTAATTTTTAGTTAGAGACCTACCTTTTGGTAACTGATTGGGAACATTATGACCTGCCTTTAAACGTAATGTGTTACAAAATTAGAGGGACAATTTATGGGACAGCAGACACTTCCCTCTGCAAGTTTCTAACTCCCCAATGCATTATATCCTCATAATGAGTCAATAAAACAAGTCACAGCTGCAGCACAATGAATGTCAAGAAGCACAATGGACAGCGGGTATTTTTGATGATTTACTCCATCAGCCTCCTGACCAAGCACTTTTACTTTCTGAAAGTTCACTGCACTACGCTGTATGAGGCGAGTGCCTCTCGGTGCTTTGGCTGCACCTCCTGTACCGCAGTGAGATCGATACCGTGCACCGGTGTCAGCCTCGCTGGGGGAGGAAGGTCAGCCGAGTTAAGCCGTCAGCTGGCCCGCAGACAAACCCTGAAAACAAAAAGCGGAAAAGCCTTCCGGGGCTCTAAGGCTTAAGGCAACGCAGGCTGGACATAGCCAGCGCCTGCATTCCCGGGGGTTGGCAGCAGTGAGGATCCAGGCGCGGGCCAGCTGAGCCGGGCTCAGGTTTGCCGTGGAGTGGTCACGCAGTCGGTTTTGAAACGGGCAGAGAGGCTGAAAGCCACACAAAATCCTTCCAGTTCACACAGATTCCTTCTCTTTCAAGTGGAATAGGGGCAGACAGGGCACAGCTCTGCAGGGCCCAGATGAAAGCACGGGGCTTTGTTACTCTGCAGACCCAGTGCCTCCCAGTTATTATTTTTTACGTTATTTATAGCGCTACTCAAAACTGAGTACACATTTTGCTGCGGGGGAAATAAAAGACTATAAAGACAGCTATCCTTGCCTTCAGCCTCTCGGAAATTGGCTCAGGTCAGCGAGAATTCAACATTTCTCTCCTGCAGCCGCGAATTAGCTGAGAGACCGTGTTTGGTCTTAGGGCACAGCTCGGCGCAGGAGCCCCTCCGGCTGCCCTGGCCGTGTCCCGTCCCGCTGGCGGCGGGGTGTGCGGGCAGGACTGGAAGCGGCCCCCGAGGGCAGGAGCGGCCCAGCAGTACCACGATCCCGGCGGGGTGTGCGGGCACGGCTGGAAGCGGCCCCCGAGGGCAGGAGCGGCCCAGCAGTGCCACGATCCCGGCGGGGTGTGCGGGCACGGCTGGAAGCGGCCCCCGAGGGCAGGAGGGGCCCAGCAGTGCCGCGATCCCGGCCGGAGCAGGCACGGACGCAGCGCCCCCTGGTGGGCCCGGCCGGGAGGGAATGGCGGCACCGGGACATCACACGGAAAATCACAACTCTTTTCGTAAGATCAACACCCTCTTAATTACCTTACTCACCATGTGTATTACCTGTTTGCACTGACAGGATTCACATCGCATTTTAAAAATTCCTCCAGGCAACAATCATGATTGTGAATTTTTAAAAGTGACTGAATGACTCAGCCTCCTGATTTAGATGGCCAGAGTTAGGTGTCCCCTCTATATTATCTGCACTATCTTTGATTAAATAAATTAAAAAACCAAACCAAAACAAAACAAAAACGACTGTGGCACAACGTTTCTGTAAGTTTCTATGTAAAGTAATTTCCATATTATTCCCCGTACAGCCACAATGCTAGCAGGGTGACAGTATGAAAGCAGCAACGAATACAGTGGAACCTGTAAAAAAGGATGGAACAAGGAGACTGCATCATGTTGCATCTGGAAGCAAAGTACTTAACTGGACTGCCAAGAGTGCTGTCTCACAGTGTTCTGCCCTGTGCATCCCGCCGGTGAACTCCTGGCCTCTAGCAAAACTCCAGCTGAATGTCACTGAGCAGGGACTATATCTGATAAAATGTCGCACACTTGATTTGCAGTTGTTCTGCACTGCACGCCAGCTCTGTTGTACCAGTGCTGGCTGCGTGTTAAATTATAGCAATGATATACACATGTGCTGGTAGATAGCTGGGGGACAATAATAGACCTCCAGACCATGCTAAGTTTAGTGAGAAGACTGAAAAGAGAATGATACTTCATCTGGACTTGTCTCTGCATCCAATTTGTAAACGGTATGACAAGGATCTAGAATCTTCTCATCTTAGCCATGTTTCCAGATTTTTTGTTGTTGTTTTGTGGTAAACAAATCAGAGTCTTTAGGAAAAAGCAGATATGGACATAGACAGATAAACACACTAAACAGAACTTAAATATCTCAGCCTATGCATATGGTATTTCAAAGCATCAATTATCAAAACAGTTTCCATCTGCTACATCACAGCTGCAATGTGTTAAGCCAGTAATATATATGGGAGAAAAAAAGAAACCACTTGAAAAACCTAAGTTACCAATGAAGTCTTTGAAACTCATAACACTGAATAGCTCAGGTGAAAGCCATTTAAGCAAGTCTGAGAAATGTGCTTTTAGGAAACTCACCTTTTGCACTGGAACGATAGAAAATCGTTCCCTTGCTTTTCCTAATGCTTTTGATGAAATGCTGTGAAAGTCATTCTATCAAGAGTAAGGACAAGGTATGAGGAAGTTTCTCATTTCTGCATTAGCTGAACCTCACATTCTCTCATGCCACATTTTTTTAGTGTAAGAGAGAAGAGTACAAGCATAGCTTTAGGCACTTGTGGCTAATTTTTAGTCCCTTATCTTTCTCCAGTTCCCAAGAGTAAAATTTTTATGGGGTATGTAAAGTCCTGTGATATAAAGGCTTTTATTCTTTTGTCTACCCTGGTGGATGAGGGGTGGAGTAGTTTTAGTCTTTCCTGAATTTTTGGATCTGTGATTCTAGCCTCTGCCAACAATTGTCTCCAGAGCCAAGTCAAGGTTTCTCTGTCGTAAAAAAATAAATAATAAACCTCCATAAATAATTGTGGTCTTAAAGCTGAAGGAGTGGAGTATAGAAAAGGAAGGATGAATTTTTTTTTCACTGCCCCTTTGTGCCCCTTTAGGCACTTTCTGTATGTCTGAAGTAGTTCTGGTTGCTCGTAGCCGTGCCACCACTGAGTGCTTGGACTGCCTCTGTACCTGTCTGTAGCTGACATCTACTGGTTTTTGCCATGAGTAGAATGTCCAGACACTGGATGGAAATCAAATCTAGCACACTACAGGCTGCAAAACAGTAATCTCCTTTTAGCAAGACACTTCATTTATATGACTTATTAGCAAGTCAAACCTTACAGAAGTCCATGAACATGCAGCTGCTGTATCCCTCCTTCTTTGTTCCAGCTTTGCAATGAGCTGGCTTATACATGGAGTCGGTATCTCTCTTGCCCTATGCTTGGTCTTGTGAGCATGGGTCTGGTGAGAATGGGTCCCCCATGCTGTCTGGGAAAGATATCTGTTATGTCCTGTCTGTGGGCACACACCCATGGAATCCAGCTTTCTCAGGCTGAGAGTAGAGAAGCCTGGATATTGTTTTCCACAGATTGTGCTGCACCCACTGAGCTACCATGTGCAAGGCAAACACCTCCCATGTACCCATGGAAGAGTGAGCATTTTGGTGCTTGCCCTTAGAGAGAAAGCCAGGTGCTGGGCAGGGAAGCTCAGGTTTCAGAGAGGACTGTGCATTCAGATGTGACCCGAAGTGACATGTCCTGGCTACACATGGGCCTGTACATTATCGCATTCTGCCAGTCCCTGAACCACTGACCCTAACCACATTCTTGTTGCCACAGAGATCAAAGGTCCTGAGTCCTACCTAACCATGTCCCCCCATCCTCCCCACCAAATATTGTCTCTTATTGTGGCTAGTGACATCTTCACTGCACCTTCCTTTTGTGCTGTTGTCTCACTTCATACAATGCAAATTGTTTCCTCTCCTTCCCCGGCTTTCTACTTTTCTACTGTCTTTGTACTCCTTTGAGATGGAGGACAACATCATCTTGTTTTTCTGCAAACAAGAATATTTAAATCATTGGAATATTACCTGGACTCTGAATCTATTAGGACTAATTCAAGAAATGAATAAGAGGAAAAAAGGGCTCAGAGAGTGAGATTTCTTCATTCTGTAAACTGCCATGTGATTATGCAAAGCTGTTCTCTTATGTTTTCTGCCAGACAAAATATGTAGACACTTTTCTTGCCTTTTGGAGGGGAAATGCTGTGCATGTGCATAAATGCTGTCTCTTCCTAGAATTAAAATGAGACCTTACAGAGCGGGTAAATTGCACATTGCCGGGGTGAGCAGACTGGCAGCTCAGAACCCAGCCTGGTTTCACAGCACATCGCTTGTCTCAGTAGCGAGGCAACATGGAACAGGCTTGCTCTGCTTTTTGGTCTAACTCATTGTGTAAATGCCAGCCAAATTAAAGCAAAGCAGATGGGACAAGTAAAATGAAGATTAATGAAGCTACGTGCATTAAAAAGTAAGTGTAGATACATATTTTAATGGAAAAGATCCTTTCTAATTCAGAATAGCTGGTCAAAAGAAAAGGATCAAGCAGTGAAAACTGCTAAAGCTTAGCAGAACATACCTACAAAGAATTATTACAAGTGAATAAGTCTTTAAGGACTTAATCCCCATTAAATTGAATTATCAGGTCAAAGACTTATTTCCTTGTCAGCTACCTGCACCTCACTGTGAATCTACCATTTTTCCTAAAACGTAGACGTAAAGAAGTCCAACTGTGATAAATTCTTTAGGGATTATTCACAATGTTTTCATTCTCCTGTGACTTTTGCAGTTTCCATCCAAAATTTTACAAATTTCTACTGAATAGTGGCTTTTTTCCTTTGTATAACTGACTACACTTCATTTGAAAGAGAAATGAGTATCACGAAAGAGTACAGTAAACAAATTCCTTTCGTTTTACTACTACAAAAAATGCAACTCAACTTTAATGATATGCTGAAAGATGCCCTATGCTCTAATAAAATTCTAAATCAATGTTCAAAATTCCAGCCAATCACCAAGTAAAACATTTCCAGTATTGCTCTAAACTGTGAGCTCACTAGGTGTTTCAAACTGCATAGCTGGTTCACAGGAGGAAAATCAGGCTTGTCTCTCACATGCCACTGTGCTGCTTTTTGAAATTGCTTCTTCTTCATGTTTAGATACTAACAGACTCTCCAACAGTGTTCTAAGTGCAGAGAGTGGAATCGGTTTTGTATTTGATTCATGAGTTGGAGGTACTTAAAGATGTGGGGGAATCACACAAAAATAAAAAAGAATTCTTACAAGTATAATGGAGACCATCTCTAAGAAGTGCACAATCTTCTGCCAGACACAGATCAGGATTTTTGAACTGATGGGGTACCCAATTCTCTTTTATCTATGTAAAGAAATGGCTTCTGCCAGACTCTTCTTCAGGAGTCAGACTTGGAATTTCAGGGGAGAAGTATGCAACTCTCCAAGTCACAAGACAGTTAAACTGCAACCTTTAGAGATCATCATAGATACACGTGATGTTTTTCACACACAGAGTCCTTCCATGAACAAAAATGAGGGGCTGTATAAGTGACAAACTGTGCCAGCTTTCTCAGAGATGATTTTCTGTAAGAAATGTTAGAAGACAACTGTTCAACCCCTGCTCCCACTTCCCCAAACCCTCTTCTGTGGTGTGATGCCACAAGATACCTGCTATAATATGCTTTGATGCAGCCATTTTGTTATTGCACCTCCAAAATGAGCATCATCTTGAAAGATCAGGCAATCATGTCTTGATTCAGAAACGTTTGCCCTATCTATTCTGTTCTGTAAAGTGCTTGACTCCATATGTGAGTCCTTTTCTTACATTCTTCACTGAGCAAGAATGCGCATAATTTCAAGCTTGTCCTTATGCTCCTACTGAATCTGGCCCTGTATGGCCAAGCTAAGTATAAGCAGGACTCATGACTATCCAAATCCCAGAGCTTTTATTGCAGTAAATTTTATAAAATTATGATGCTTAAAAGCTGTTGTGTTGGTTTAACACAGGCTGGTTTTAGTGAGCGGGAGAAGCTGCTCGAAGCTTCTGCTACGTCCGGCACAGAGCCAATCGCTGAAGGCTCTGACGATGGGCAGGTTACCAGCCCAATTAGAGAAGTTGGTAACGCCTCTGCGATGACATATTTAAGAAAGGAAAAAACCACCGGAAGCTCTCTTTTTCTTCTCCTGAGGGGTGGTGAGGTGGCCATCGGGGGGCCCGTCCCAGCGAGGGCTGCTGGGGGCCCATCCCGGAGAGGGTGGCCGGGGTTGTGCCGCCGGGGTGGGGGGCCATCATGGCGCCGCGAGCAGCCACGTGGTTGGGACCAGCACCGGGAGCGCCCATGCGGCCGGGGCGGCGTGGCCGCTGCCATCTCAGCATGGCTCACAATGAACTTTACTTGCGTAGCCACTTTTAACCAGCCGTGCTGCGGACAGAAGGGCGGGGCAGCAGCAACTTTTCCTTTTCAGTGCCCCGCATGAGGAGAGGCGCTGAGTGGAGCCAGCGGCCAGTGCAGCCTATGCGGTGCCAGCAGGGACCACGTGGCCAGCGACGAAAACGTGGCGAACAATCCCCCGACACGGAACACAGACGAGATCAACCCTTTCAGCGCAGCAAAGCTCTCTAAGAACTTTTTGATTGATAGAACTTGAGACTAAATGAAACCTATGGACACCAATTCTCTCCCGAGTCAGAGACAAGGGAAAAGTGGGGACATGTGAGGAGAACCAACACGGCGACACTGAAGTCAGGGAAAAAGAGAGAGGAAGTGCTCCAAAAATCAGAGCTGAGATTCTTCTGCAAGCCATGGTGAGGACTATAATACAACAAACTGTTTCCCTGTGATTCATGAGGTGCATGGGGGGATGCAGAGCTCCATGCACAGCCCGTGAGGAATAGTGCTCACGTTGGAGCGCGTGGATGCTGAAAAGCTGTAATCTAGTGAGGAACTCGAACAGAGAGAAAAGACTCTTGCTTCCAGAGATAGAAAAAGAGAACCCTTGCTTCCAAACTATGACAGCTTATCCTTAAACGACTAAAACCCATGAACTAAAATAACCCACGATGTGCTTTGGGAAGACTGCACCGTTCATGGGAGGGACTCACGTTACACCAGGTTGGGTGGGCTGCTGTTTGTGAAAGTTAAAACCGCACTGGAAAAGTTCGCAGAGAACTATCTCCCATGGGAAGGATTCCACAGCACAGGAGAAGAAAGAACCATTTTTTCCTTAAATGTACTGAAGAAAGATCTTTAAGAAGTGATAGACTGACCAAACCCCCACATTTTTTTTCCCTGCGGGGTCAGGGAAAAGAAGGAGGGACTGGGAAGGAAAGGTGTTCTAAAGGTTTATTTTAGTTCTCATTACCCTTTTTACTTTTAATTCTGTTAATAATAAATTTTCTTTATACTGTTCAAGTCTTGAGCCTGTTTTGCCCTTAAAATGTTTTCCCCTAATCCTTACCTCAAGTCCTGAAGTTTTTGTTTTAATTTCCCCTCCTCTGCTTAGCTATAGCAGAGGAAAATGAGTGAGTAGTTTTTCGTGAGTACCTGGTGCTTAGCCAGTGTCAAAACGACAACAGCTGTATTAGTCCTAGAGGGCAAAAGAATAAACATGTTTTACCCATGTGAACACATAATTTGACTGTTGGGCAACCTGGTCTACAAACTGGAGGCAACAATCAATTAAAACACAGCATATAGTTTTTCTTGTTTTCCTTACAGTAAAGTGCTAAACACAATGGCTCTTTAACTTACTGCAAATGGCTGTTTTGAAATAGTTCTGTTTTAGTTTTTGTACACCTTTCCCCACTAACTTAGCCTGTAACATAGTGCACCATGTGAAAAGCTGTTCTGTTGGTGTAAAACTGATGCATATGAAATGTCATCAGTCATCTGTTTCTGGTCCAATGTATGTAATTCTTTAGCACAATCCAAACAAGGCCTTTTCTCTTCCACGCTCCATTATGAGGTAAGTGAATATTTTGTTCTTCTAGAATATGTACAGGGATTTAGTAAAACTGTTACTGTGGTTCTCCTAAAACATTACACACCCCAAAGTACATGCAATTAAACAGTGTGACAGTAATTCCCACCCTCATCATATCCGCGTTGTTGAAATCATAAAAGAGCCAATAGAGACATTCACAAACCATACAGCAGATTTTGATGATGCCACATTACCCTTCAAAATGAGAAAATTATGAAACTTAGAATTATGTTTCGCATCAGAGCAAGATTTGATAATGTAGATCTGAGTACACTGTGCCTGAGTTTATGTCAGTTGACAGCTGATTACACATGGGGACGGGTTGTGATCATGAAAGTTATTAGCTGAATTTTTTACATTTAGATGTTGATAATGCTGGCTTTTGGAGTTGGATTGATTTTTACAACAGAATGTCGTTACAACACTTGCAGTGACATGAAGAACAGAACTCCAACTTGATCTTCCTCTACAGAAGCTCATTAGAGATTCACATAAGAAGACAACCAACACGTGCTATTGCCATGGAAACAAGATAGAATATTATGAAGCAGTATATCCCATATTCCAAAATAGAGAGGACAAAGCAGTTATAGCAAAAGACTGACAGGCTTTTTATTTGCAGTCTGTATGGGTCAAAGCAAAACTTAGCTCCTGATCTTTGAAATAAAACTGACCAGTGCAGTTTTAGGACTCTGGTTTCAATTCTTCCTTTTCAAAGACAAAAACTCAAGTTAGTTAGTTTAGTTCGTGATGTATGGGAGGAAGGCGGCCGAATGGAGGCATTGGCATCAGAGCAAGTGTGTAGGTGTGATGATGTACAAAGCACAGACATCACAGAACTCACCAAAGAGTGAGTCAAGTTCAAGCCAAATAGTGAGGTATGGATAAAACAGAGGTGAGCAAAACCAGCTGAAGCTGAACATCTGGTCATTAAGATGCAGAGGAAAGGCTAGTTTCAAAGGCAATGGCTAGCTAGTACCAGTGGCCAGAATGCAAAGCACAAAATTTCTTGTGATTTGCATCAAATGGGTGAGTCTCATGGTTTCTTACCTTACCTAGATAACGAAATGCTTTTGGACATCCTGGACATATTGCATGTATGTAATACGTACTTAGTCTAACTTCCCAAGCTTCTGCTTGTGACTACATACATGGAAAATACTTTAAGATATTTAAAACAGCTCTGTCTGTTCTAGAGGTTCCTCACAATTGTAAGAGCTTTGATCACTGTCTCTGTGTACAGAGTGATAGCTTGTGAGTGGTTTTTTTGGAAAGAAAGGTGGATAGAGCAACAGCTGGTGATGATAGTTTTTTGGTGTTTGATGACAAAATGACAAATAAGGGAATTCTATGATAATGGAAACAAGAGCTTAGAGGAAATATTTCACTCTTTGTGTAAAAAGCCTGTGATTGCCACCTCATTCACACCCTGGTTTACTTTTAAGAAATGATTTTAAATTCCAGCTGAGAGTCTACTGTAATTAGTCACTTTGAGCAAAGCCAGCATGGGTAAAATACAGCTTAGGAAAGATAAAGGAGTATTTAACAAGCCTTGGAAGGTTGTGTCATGAGTTTGTCACTACAGAGAATTACTGAGATTCCAAAACACATAAGAGAATGATGGAAGGGAAAAATATTACAGTACATAGAGAGCTTGTGAGTGCCTACTCAGTCAGGCTTTGGAAAGCCTCCCAATGCCAGCATATGAAAAGTGTGGTTTGCCACTATTTAATTATGATAAACTCCATAAATTGTCATCTACTGAAGGAGCCAGGTCAAATGACTTTCAAAACTGACTGGTTACTTTCACTGTTTCAACTCTGATTCATTCTTGACTGGTTCTGTTTTGATTGAAAAAAAAGACAAAAGACATGGTGATTTTGGGAGAAGAGTCTGAATGGAATATGAATTTTATTGCAAAAGTTATTTCAGTAAAACATAAAAATTTTAATAGTAGCAAGTAGCTTTGTGAGAAGCGAAATACCAAACACTGCTAAAAAGAATACTAGATCAATTTTTTGACTAGCAACAGGCAAAGAGAGAAAATGTGATATAGTTGCCAAAAATACTTGAAAGTAATAAACATTCTTTCTCATCTTTGCATATGAACTTTCTTTCCCAAACTGTTAAAAACAATTCACTAGTGATAGCAACTACGCTTTTTTCCCCTAAACCTTTACCGTTTTTTCTTTCTGTCTGCGATTTTCTTCTTTCGCTCTGCTTGCAGGGCTGCTTCCTGAGCTGCCAGTTCTTCTTGTTTTCTGCGCTCAGCCTCCAGCAGCTGATTTCTGTATGCTTCCCGAATGCTGTAAACTCTGCCTCGTGCTTCATCTAAGGATGCCTAGCCAAAAACAAACAGCAATACTGCCGTGCTCAGCACATCAATCTTGATTTCATCACAAGGAACTGTATCCTTGCTCTTCTGTTTCACTTTGCGACTCTGTAAGTACGGGGAGAGTATCTCTCCTTTTCTTTTTACATGGATGTTTATTGATTTCTCAAAGGAAGCAGCTATATGTCAATCTTTCCACCATGAAGAAGAGAAAGTTCAGGAAAATCCTTCTTAAACTGCTGGCATAATAAGCTAATTGTGTGAAAGGAGAATAGGGCAACAGAGTAGTTACCCATCTGGATCTAGTCCCTTTTCAGTTAGTGCTTTGCTTTTCTGTCTTAAACAAGTCTGTTAAAAACTAGGTGTCAGAAATGCTGAAATGGCTTAGGAGTTCCAGCCTTTTAAGAGGCTAAAGGAGCCTAAATCACAATGACCTTCAATGAGACTTGGGGCAAGTGGGACTTTGACACCTCTGAATACTTTCCCTTTTCTATTTCCATCCTGAAAAATGGGGTACCTGGAAAAATTTATATAGTTCTTTGTGGTCTACAGATGAAAGAACTGCAAAAGTGCTTACCAGAACAGTGTGCATATTCACAAGTAACTCTCATTTTAAATTCATACTGTGAAACATTTTTAAAGGAAATACTTTCCAGAAAGAGTAGAGGATCTACTCTTGTGAAAATATTGCCCTTCTAATATACAATATGTTAGGCATCCAAAATCATAGCAACATCTGAAAACCTGGACATGCATCCTTATTAGGATCAGCCACTGCTGGAGGGAGAACTGTGGCTCCTTGCTGACCAGTACTTGAGTAACATAAATCAGGCTGTCTGGGAACTAGTTAAGGAGATGTTTTCAAATAAGATTTCTGTAAATAGGTTGACTTGATGTAAAATTGTTTTTACTGTCTCTTACCCAGTTTTAAGAGCTCTGAATAGTCACCAGCTGACTGATAGTGGTTATTGTATCACCACTGTAACACATCATTTTGTTCCTGTTGATGCTCAACAGTCAAGCCAATGTGGTAAAATATTTGTACCAATTTCATATGCAATGCACTGGCTGAGTTAATCCTCACAAGGGATCCTACCCTAATGCTACCACATTTATTACTTATAGGCATGGTTTTCTGAGGATTAGTAATCAAAATTCTTCATTTGCTGGCATCATGCATATTCCAAGAAAACTGGGTTCTCTAAATTTTCTCGGAGACACATTAATAATGTATAATTTTTATTACTTTTCAAAAAGCTCTATACAATTCTATAACCAAAAAATAGCCAAACTGGAGATGCTTTACCTAATAAGCATCTGGTCATGTATGTCACATAGTCAGTTCATTCTGACTTACAACCATCCTTTTATACTGATAAAATAGTGTCTTTGCAGAGAGTGTATCAAGAAAGTACTAAGAATATCATACTAAGGATGTCATGCAGTACTGTTTTTTTACTTTAGAACTTTTAGTTTTATCCTTTGCCCAAGTGAAATTTCAAGCTTGTTCACTGATTCTAATTACTAGTACTGAATACAAAACTCTTGATAATGGTTGATCAGGATATTCAGACTAGTGGCAGACTTCACGGTAGTAATTAACTGGAAAGTAATCTTGAAAACATACCTGCAGCTTCTCATACATTTCAAGTATACTTTGCTTCAATAAAACTCTGTCGTTTTCTTCTTTTTGTCTTTGTTCCAAAGCCAGCTTGCGAAGTTGCCTAAAATGGTTAATTTTTTCTTCTTTACGCATCTGTTGCTGTTGAATGACAGACTCATTTCTCAGCACAGATTCAGACATTGTTTTTCTGAAGGAAATACAAAACAGATATTTGTCTCATATCAAATGCAGTTTTGGTTGTTGTCTATTTTGCTTAACGTCTCTATGCAGGTATTTGGCTTATATTTGGCAACATCACCATCATATGGTTAGATATGGTTAAGGAGTCACTTTTCTTCTGCTTATATATAACATCAATAAGAAAATACATTCCTGAGGTCAGATCTCCTTATACTTGGGTGTCTGTTTTAAATCTATTTGTAAGAAATACATTTTTAGAAGTCTTTGATATTATAATTACGCATTGAGACAAAATCAGTTTCTTTTTTTTTTTCCTTTTGGCATAATGGCAGGTAAGTGGATAATACACTTTTAAATTTTGTCCTAAATGACTAGTGTAAAAGTCAAGGAGTTGAAGACAAATGAAATGCTTACAAGATTCAAGCTTCTGAAAGGTATTTTGCCATATTTTCTTCTGGTTTAATGCTATTCACTTCAATATAATACCAGTTTCCTTTTCACTGTAAAATTAAATTTGAGCATTTTTTTCAGCATTTTTTAACTCCTTTTGAGGATCAATGAAATACAAAAATGCCACATTGAATACAAATGGATTTAAGCATGAAGTGGGTTCTAGCCGCAGCACAGCAAATAAGGAAGTGCATGTGAATTAGTTCAGTAAGTTCATGTCAACATTTGTAATAAAGAATAAAGTTCTTTTGAATAACACATATAATTAATATAATTATTTCAGATATTAACTATTATTAACTGAACTGTGTTTGTTAAATATGTTATCTTAAACCAGCATAACATCCTGAAAAATTTGTTATGACCCTGAGATTGGCTCAGCTGTTTGGAGTGTGGTGCTGCTAACACCAAGATTGTGGGTTCAATCCCTGTACAGGCCATTCACTTAAGAGCAGGACTTGATGATCCTTGTGGGTCCCTTCCAATTCAGAATATCCTGTGATTTGGAAATACATGCTCCTTTCAAGATGAACACTGAAATAAACATATTTGCCTGAATGCTTATTGTCTTCAAAAGTTTATGTCATGTACTCATAACATGCAGTGCAGTGATTCAACTCCTTGGACATTTATTATGTTAGGGCAGTTTACCTCATGTAAGGACTAAGGTCTATAAGCTCCCATTTTTTTTGCTGTGTTTTTAATCTTGAGTCAACAGCTGTTTGTGGTGCTTGCTCTCCTGTGGTAAGAAAATATGAAACAGAACAGATTAAACCGGTTATTTGGTTATGCTAGGGGGCTCCACCTAAATTCTTAAATAAATTTTTCTTCCTTTGGCTCAGCAAAATACATTATTAAATGAGAATATGGGCTGAAGAGGATATAATATTTCTGCCCTTTTATTTCCAACATGTAAGATAGAATCAAAGATGCTGTAAAACCCCCACATATACTACAAAGAAACTAATATATGTATTTTAGCTAAATCCCCTCTACTCAATAAAGTTTGTAAATCTAAGCAAGAACATTGAATCTGCAGTGCCTAAAAGATATAAAAACAACAACTGGGAATCATATTCTTTTAAAAAATCAATAGCAAGCTGGTTGTTCAGTCCTGGCTGTAATTTAAAAAAATTATATTCCCTTTTGGGGAAAATATTTAGTTTAAGAAATACCAGTTTAAAGAAAAACCATGACATAGTAAAACTGGTATTCTGAAATCTTAGACTTTTTTTTAACCACATGGATAATAACCATGCTATGTTTTATTGTAGCATTCTTGCAATACAATGACACATCTGATATTAAGCATGGCACTGGGCTGAGCTGCTTTGTCATTATTTTAATGCTTCCTTCTTTCAATTTGTCTCAATGTGCTGAAAATACTTGTGAAGTTTGATGAGATTTAAGGATGACTGCAGTAGCTTTCTTTTATAAAAACTCTTTTATTACCTTACCTACAGCAGTAACCAATTGAAATATTTTAAAAATATTACTGGACTTTTCTTGTGAAAAAATAGGAAGAGGTTTCTGAACATTAAAAAAATTACTGTCTATATATTTACTGTCTATACATGGACAAATATAACCAGCCTTCTCTGCTGGTCTCAAAGGGTGACTTGGATCTTTGGAAGTGCCTTAGATACTGCCCATCAGAACAGTATTCTCCAGAATATAAAAATCCTCATTAAGATACTGCATATTACAGAAATGTTCAATCCCATCATTGCCTGTTGCTGTACTCTGTGGAATAGAACCACAACAACTTAAAGTCATTGGGGTGTCACTCTTTACTTCATAAGACTTTATATTAGACTCTAAATGCTTAGTTTAGAAGAAAGCTCTAGGTGAACCAACCATTAATTTTGAAGTCCTTTTGCCAGTAACTTAGAGGAAATAATATTGTTTCGAGTAACCAATATTGTGTTTAAGGCAGTAGGTGAGGATTAATTCTACTTTAATTTCTGAACCTTTCCTGTGAAGATTACTTACCGGGATGGAAAAACACTAATCTATAGTTAAGTACAGATCACAGGTTCTAGTTCCATGAACATGAGTCATGACCAGATATTGTCACAATCAGACTGGGTGGTATTCTGTCATTTTTATGATGGCCTGATCTCAGCATATTCACAAAAGAAAAAACCAACAAACAGCTTGAAGTCTTGCATCCAGTTCAACTTTTCATCAGAGTACAGAAATTGGCACGGAATACACATGAAGAACCCACAGAGGTTGTAATCACTAAATAAAATTAGACAGCACTTATGGAAGCTTCCAGGAAGCTGATGCTACTCAGTATGCACTTTTTGACACCTCACTTCTAGATCACTCTCCATGAACATGAACATTAAGAGAATGCACTTTAGGTGTATTAGTGTCTTACTGACATGCTGTTTTAGCTGCTAAACACTTTTTTAGCATTTCTACACTAATGAACTCTGGTACTTGGAGTTGAAAGAGAAGGTATTTTCCGCTGAATTTCCAAAAATTTCAGATTAATTCAGGATTAGAGTTCTCCAAAAGGACTAGGTGAAATATGCTTAAGGGTAACTTGGCAGCCTTCAAGAGCTGTGAGGCTGTATCTCTGTCTGTAAATAGAGCAGTGAAACAATTAAAATAAAGAGGGGATAGAGAGCAAGCTTGTCATTGCACATTTGGACACCTTTATTGGAGCTGATCTATCCATCAACTACCAGTATTTAATGCAGAAGTCTTTTCTAAGGAGTGGAACATGCTGAACAGAAAGTCATACCCTTACCTGTTTCTCCTGAACTAGGTGTTAAGTCGGCAGTCTCAGCCCCAGCTATGGGTTCCTCTGAATCTCTCACAGCATACTTATTAATAAAACGCACACGTTCCTGAAAAGCCTAGAGATCAAAGTTTTATAGTCCAGATAAGAAAACTTTTACTGCATATTTTAAATCTCAAAGAATTTTCAAAAGTAGAATTTTATAAGTCTTCAATAAGACCTAACACCAGGGTGCAGTGTGCAAGTCTGCCTGGTGCTGGAATCAGAAAAGATGCCAGGATCCCACTGAATCAGTCCTAAGATACTGCACTTATACTAAAGATCACTGTCCAATGAAATAGTGGGAAATCACTAATCTCTGGGCAGTTTAAAATAGTATTGGGATTAAAATAAAACAAAAGCTGTATAGCTGAATGTATGGCTACTGCACCTCCTTAGGGAACTATCACTTCATCCTAGGAGCTCCTATAGCCTGATGATTTAGACTTCCTCCTGAAAAAGGAGACCTTTGGGTGCAAACCCTTTCAGACTCAATTACCTTTGATGCCAAAACCAGACATCAGCACTTCTGTTTTTTCAGAAGGCGACTTTGACTCACTTGGCATTCTCTTAAGGACTGATGTTGCCAGAATGGATAGAGAAGCCCTTTGGCTTTTGGTCATCCCGGAGTCGGGCACTCCATTTCCAGAGTCAGAGGGTCTGTGACCCGTGGAATGGACAGACATTGGGCCAGGGTTGTCCAGAAGAAAGGAGAGGGGAAGCTACTTAATCTGGATAGCACACCCCCAATTTAGACCTTGTTTTAGCATATTCTGTTGTTGCTGCAATTGTCTTAATGACAGTTGTTTTAAAAGAATGTCACAAACCTAAGGGGCTTCAAAAATGGAACCCTGTAGTTGCAATTCAGTTGATTTTCTGATTATAAAAGGCAACGGTGATAGATTCTGAAGAATCTTTACATGTCAAAGAGGATTCATTTCCAGCTAATCTTTAGGAGGCTGTACTTGCATTTTCAGTCTCAGCACAACCAATCAAAGCTGCAGAGCTGCATCTCTCCTTAGTTCAGAATTTAATAGAGTAGTGTCAGGAAAAGTTTTGAGCTTTGAACACACTGAAAAGAACTGAGAAAATCTGAGTGTGTAACTGGCAAGACTCATGTCTGAGGTTCATTTCTGAAAGGTAATATAAAAAAGACAAATTTGGGATTCTGGCTGAATATGCCTTAATGGGAAATTGCATTGGTGGTGATAGGGAATGATTGTCAGGTGAGTTTGAAGACTGCACTTTGTTATTTTATTTTTCTTTGGTAATGATGCTTCTAATTCTGAATCAGCACTGCAACTTTTTGCTTTGCTAGAAAGAACATGTATTATTTTTCCATCTCAAGCATATGTCATGTCAAAAGCACCCAGATGCAGCTGGCAACTAAATCAGTATTGCTTCTCCAAAACAGTGAATTCATATCGAGCATGTACCAGCTCATGGGTAACCTGCAACGCAGAATGAATTTGGAATCCTGGCTGCAAGGGACAATTTGAGTACTGATATGACCAGATGCCAGTTCTTCAGGAGAAATCATTTTTGGCATGTTTATAGCAGTGTATTTCTCAATAGAATCTGTTCATGCTAAACATTAAACTTGTCACAAGTAGCAGCTTTGCAAATGTGTAGAGGTAGTGAGCTTTCTAAGGAGAAACTTTTCTATGTTTTGTAAAGTAGAACCTAAAGTCTCAGTGATCTACAGAAGCCTGAAGTAGATTATCTGGATTCCTGCCCAGAATTCAGGCACATAATCATTTTTAATTCTTTAAACTGTAAAATTTCTTGTCTTCCACAGAGTGGTGAAGAGGACAACCCTATGAAGTCAGGTTTCTGTTGTGACAACTGCTCTACTGTTGTATAATGTATTTAAACCCTGTTGGTATGCACTAGCCAAACTTTCACTCAAGACCAGGATCCACACACCAGGATCCAGTTAGACCAGGATCCAATTATTGGCTCATTAACCTCCCACAAACAGCTGTGGCTGCAGGGCGGGCATTAGCCCTATAAATCAAGGCCTGGGAGGAGCCAAAGGTTAAGAGCTGCAGAGCTGCTTGTTCCTGGTTGCTGTGTGCTGAGAGATTATAATCCAAGGATCAGAAGACTGCGAGCTCCGGCACACTCTACCATCACAACAACTCCTGGAACTTGTGAAGAAATATCACTGCAAAGAGAGCACTCTGGTATTACCTTGACAGCTCTCCCTGGCTCTGCAGACTCCCATGCTTCTTTCATGGCTCTGATCTCATCTGCTCGTCGGGTGTCTTTCTTCACCTCCAGAAAGTCTGCCTCTTTCTGTTCGCTAACTATGCGTAAAATCCAGTAGGGTGTGTTTGAATCTGCTGGCTGATCTGCTGACTTTATGAAAGTATCATAAACACAATGTAGTCACTGGTATACATCTATTACCACTCTTTAGGATGAAGTTATGTTTTTGTATACTGATAATTTTTCTGACTGATATGCATTATGACACAAACAGAGGCTGCCAAAGGAAAGAAAGATTACTTTGCAATGCCTGGAAGCTCTTTCAGGTATTTTGTTTACATGTTTTTCCCCCATCCCCATACAGCATGCTTGACACTCCCAGTTCTTCTGAACAGTTTGTCTGAACCAGAGTATTTTGTAGTGAATTTTCATGAAATTGTTTCATCTCCCTTCCCTTCCCTTCCCTTCCCTTCCCTTCCCTTCCCTTCCCTTCCCTTCCCTTCCCTTCCCTTCCCTTCCCTTCCCTTCCCTTCCCTTCCCTTCCCTTCCCTTCCCTTCCCTTCCCTTCCCTTCCCTCTAGAAGCCTTATTATATTCAAGTGGGATTTTTGTTTAGAAATAAATCTTGCTTTGTCTTGTAAGGTTCTTTTCCAATCACTTCCCGAAGTCGCTAAAACACCTTAATGCATGGCTTTTCTGGAATCACAGGGTAAGTAGGGCCTGAAGTCTAGGAGACTATTCTGCTGTCTGACCAACCAATGAGATACTGTGCTGCATATATTTCTGGAAACCATACCATCTGAAGAAGCTTTAAGCCTAAGACTTAGAACTAGGGTTAGGAGTTCAGCTCTTATTTGAGACTAAAGGTGGGCATCTTCTTTATCTGCAAGGGCTCCATCTCAAAACTTGTATCTGTTTGAGTGGTGGACTCCCAAGAACCAGCATCCCAGCACCTCTAGTATAAGGCACTATTCTAGAACTCTGTATAATTAGGTGTGGATATGAATCACAGGGAAGTCTGCTGTGCAGCAAGTTTAGTCAACAAAAAAAACCAGTAGAGATTTCTTCATGAAAAAATCCATGGTTCTCTCCTTGAACTACACACCATGAGGCAGCAAAATTCCCAGCAAAAGCAATACCATTAAACAAGGAGCTGTCAGTTCCTTCATTGCTTTCCATTAATCTGTTTGCAACCAATAATGTCAATTATTCCTTTTAAGGCATAAAGGCTGGAAATAGCTTTTCAGACAGCCACAGAACACTCAGATGATCCCACCCCAGGGGAGAAGAACTTCCAAGTAAGCAAGTACATACCAATTTTTCTGCCAGTGTATGTCTGCATGCTAATGACAATTGTGATATATGAGACAGGAACTGACTACAGTGGAAAGACCTATTTCATCTCCCTAGGAACCTATGAAAGCCACTACAATGAGGGACTAATGGAAGACAAATATGGTGAATTCATGGAATTTAGCAATCCTTCAGCAGAGACAGAAGCTACACCAACAAAAGGAACAACCAGTATTTCCTTTATACATAAAGAAAGAAATGAGCAAATTGTATCTCTAAATCCAGGATGCACATTTTTTACATTCAACCTTTTTAATTCAACCTTTCTCAGGTGTAAAGCTAAAATGGTGGCAAAGCAGGGTATAGAGAAATGCAAGGGACATTAGAAGTCCTAGCAGTACTGATCTGCAGACCTGAGAATATCTCTATATTCAGTACAAGGATGGCACATTCAACAAATCGAGGCTTTGGCTTTGTTCTCACCTGAGATTCATGTGATCCTCTTTTGTTCTGGAACTTCTCTTTTTCTATCTTCTCAAATACTTTATCTTTTGATCTTCTGGTTGACTCAGGAATACTTGCAATCTTTTTTACTTTGAAAGAAGTGAGAGTTAGGGGAAAGTTGTGCTCCCCATCCTTTCCCCTGTGTATTACTCGGATGTAGTTATAATGCATGATGAATTAGAGAATATCATTGTTATCCATAAATATAGTTCCCCATGTAAAACCCAGGGTGGAATAACAGCACAAAACAACCATAAAGAGAGACAAAGGGAAGCCAGTTAACTAGTTGACACTTTCAAGTACTACCAAGAAAGAATGTGAGGACAAAACAGCTTTTAAAAACATACTTACAAGGTGAAGGCCTTATCTGTCCTAAATAGCACTTTGCCCAGGGCTTAACTGAGAGTTTGTCATGGTGCCTGCCATCAGTCCCTGCACTGCTGCCTTGTGTATGGGTCAGTATAAAGACTGCAATGCACAGAATCACAGCCTGGCTCTCACTTCCCTTATACAGTCTCATACAATCTGTGCCAGTGTTTGTTATGCACCAGGAAGGTAAGAAGCTCAAAATAGGTTAAGTCAATGTTCGCATTATCTCACATCCTAAGACTGTCTAGAACACAGAATGTAGATACACCCCACCAAACATGCAAGGAAGTTAAGCCAAAGAAACATGTTTGAGACTCGATGCATATTTAAGAAGTGCAAAATTGTCGTTGCAACTATCTGAGAACATTTTTAATTAATTATATTATCAGTACATATGTATACTATATGTTTGAATTAATGATACTGGGAATTGACATTTGCATCACTATTTGGCAATGTCTTAGCTGGTGAGAGCTGTAAACAAGACTTCTTGCATGTCATATTCTTGTTTAAATAAATTAATAAATAAAGCCTGTAATAGCATATAACTTTAATAGCATCAGGAGTGTGTCAGTTGAAACAACTAGTGATGAATCCAAAACACTATGAGAAAGATTAAAAACCTGAGTCTGAAGTCTCCATTTCCTTCCACCTTCCTGCTGCCTTAAACATTGAGACAAGTGCTGAAACCTAGATTTAGCCAATATCATACAACAGGGGACTTCTCTCAGAAAAAAGTTGATATGAGTGACTGTTTCACAGTCTGATGATAATAAGATGTCTTTAAATTAATGCTTTCAAGATAAGGTATCTTTCACTTAGTGCTTTTCCAATTTCTTTCCCCTGAGAACAAATCATTGTACTGCACGATTAATGAGCTTTGGATGAGATCTGCAATGTCATGGCTGACATTATAGGGATATATAAAATTGTAAATATTAAATATATAGAAACATAATTATATTGCACATATATCTCCACATACAAATATGTATTATATGGTATATAAGTAATATCATACATATTACATTGTACATGTGTTTGTCTAGAAATGGTATTATTCTTACCTCCTCATGCTACTTAAAAAAATGTCTAATGACACCAAAGTGTAAAACTTAAATTGATTCAGTGCTACCAAGGCATATATTAAAGAATGAAGGCGAAAATTAAAGTGGTCTCCACAAATACTGAATATACTAAAACAACTTCAGAGAAAATGCAAATATAAAACAAATAGTGATGACATAATTCAGAGTTATAAAATGATTACATAAATGGCTTTCCCTTTAATTCCACGTTATCATTACATAGTAGCACCATAAATCAGGCTGGTGTACATGCATCATTCAAGGAATTATTAATTTTTAGAGATAAATTATTTATTGTTTACACAAACACTCAAAAGACATTCAGTGTCTAATGATACCAGACAAAGAATTTCTATGTCATAGGACACTACAAGCTTTGTCTGGTTTCTACAAATATTTTGTGACTCTGAATTATAACATTTTGATGCTCTGAACTTATAGCATACCCTGATAAGTTATTAAAGAACAAGGAAGCATAAGAAATTACAGGGCTAGAATGAGGTAACCTACTTTAACTCCAGATATGAAGGCTTAGGGCAAGATTAAGTTGAGATCTCCAAGGTCTGCCATGAGCTGCACTGTCCAAGTTCCCACAGCCCTTCCCACTCCCTCAGCAGAGCAAGAAGTATCCCCAGTTTTGGGATCATCCTCCAGACATGCCTGGAGGGGGCAGTGACTGCATTTTGGCGTGCTGCCCACTCTGATTCAAAGGGAGATGTGAGTAACAACTTGGGACTTTTCTAAGGGCAAAGCCAGGCAAATGCTTTGTATGGGATATGATAAGAAGAAAGGCAGGCAGATGATACAGAAAGTAAAAGGCCATTCCAGCTCACAGCTTATGCATCAATCATCACAAACTCTCAGTGGCAGTTTTTATATCTGCACGGCACCAAGAAAAGCTTGGGCATCACACAGGCTGTCAGTGATGACACACAGCTGACAGCAACTTTAAAATTAGCTTCTCTACTGCTCTTCAATTATTTATACAAAAATTCATTTAGTCTAATGCTAAATGTGACCAGTCATCATCCAGTCTGATGTCCTGCCTATGACAAGCTCGACAATTGCACCAAAAGCTTCCTAGATGAAACTCAGCTTCAGATTGAGATACATCAATTCTCTTTTTTAGGCAAGATAGACAGCTACTCCTGGTTTATGAAATTTAAATTACAGAGAATATATCTTATTCATAGGTATAATACAGAGGAGTCTTTTGAAGCTTTCTTTGAGAAGATATCATGGTCCTGTATGAAATAGGCTCTGAGCATTTAGTGGGATTACCCAGTAGTTGGTAGCAATAACTGTTAGTTGCCCCACGAGGGACTTTCATATTTTGTTAAGAAAAGATTGAGAAGTTCAGATGTTGCTTTTCCTGTCTTTGACTGAACCCTCAGAAGGATTCTCAACAGATGGCAACATCAAAAATCTTTCCAAAGTTGTGCTCACCCATACACTAAAATTACAAAAAAAAAACAACACCAGGATAGAAGCAAACCAATAACGTGGTCGCAGTAGTAGCGTGGGGTTAGAGTGTGCCTTAGAGATCTACAGCACCATCATGTATCCTCTGTGAACTACTTGTTCACTGAACACCAGGCAAGTGATTAATAACTACTGACAGGCAAGCAGGGAAAGAGATAAAGAGAGAGAGATCTGAACATCCTGTTAAACATCCCATGGAATCCTCTCCTTGGCACAAGCCAGCAAATTCTCCTGTGGGAAAAGAAAACCTGTGGGAGAAACTTTCGCAGCTCTGGAGGATAAAAAGGAATGAATATTCCAAAGCATACTGCCTGTCCTGCCTTTTCAAGCCTACCTCTCCTACCTGGGCTGGGCATTCTATCTCCCCTGCTTTCCCAGTTGGATAGACAGCCTTCTCTTATCAACAGCTTATACTCCTAAGTTAATTTAAGGCAATATGTAAAATACCTGCTGCAGTCAGCATTCAGCATACAGTGATGATTCAGCTCGGGGTTGTGACAGTTGCACAATAAAACTTGTGATCTTACTACAAGAAAAATAAAACCAAAGAACCCCAAAACATAATAGCTGAAAATTCTATATACAAAATGAACCTCGAAGAGATTTTGTTCACACAGTCAAGCAACTGAAAATGTTACTAGCAGTTGCAAGATTGCCGGCTAACTGTTCCCCTTTTCCACAAGAATTATGATCTTGAGCTTGCATTTTAAAAAATATTTTACCATTGAACACTTGCTCTGTAACAGTTCTCAGAAGGAGACCAAAAAAAAAAAAAAGAGAAAAAAGAGAGAAAAGAAGGAAGACCATATACATAAACTATGTGGATCTTCCTAATTTCTGTGTATTTAGGTTTTCCTGCCTAATGCCTTTTTAATGTTTTGTTTGTGCAATGGGCTCTTTAATGAAACATTTAATGGGATTTCATATATAATAAATATGACAAAGTATTATTCACAAAATTACTTTCACTAACACAGTTCTTTTACAAGTACAAACATCAACAAATACAAAATTATCATAGGATCTGTATACCAGAGAATTTATTTTCTTCAAATATGTTCGAAATAAGTATTTATAATATTGGTGAATATCAACAGTATAATAGCATGGGTCTTCATTTAAAGGGAGAGTAGTTTAAAAGACTTTAGCAGATCTTAATACAAAGTTGAAGTATGGTTTTGCCATGATAAATTAGCTTTAATACAAAATTAAGTCCAGATGGCACTGTTGGCTTACAGGAAAAAGGGATACTTGCAATAGGGAAAATTTGTTGTAGAAATTTTTCAACTGGCTCACTGCAGCGTTCTTAGAAATGACATGGTGAGATAATACTTTTTTGGTTACACACCAACATTATTGTTATTATATGAATTTTGTGTCTGACAATTTTAAATGATAAACGTCAGTTTTCAAATTGATTTAAGACTAGATCAGAAAAAAGATTAAATGTTTGGGTTTTCCCGAAAATACTTAACTGTAGTAAGCACTCCAGATAAATATTGCTGTTAATACAGGTACATAAAATAAACACTAAGTATTAAAAGTGTATTGGTGTTTAAACTTTTTGATATAAGTTGTTTTTACTCTGTTGGTGGCTTAGGCAATCTGTTGGTATCCTTGTATAAACAGAAACACTCAGTTAATAACTGTGAAATGGATTTGGGTTACTTTGAAATGCAGCAATTATGAGAGGGCACAAAAATGACACCATTTTAAAATAATCCCAAGAGAAAAAGCGCTTGTTATCACTGACTGTAGCTTAAGTATGTTTGACTGCAAATGAGCATCAATTACCACGGAGAAGGGGAGCTATGAACTGGAATATTGCTACCTTGAATTCAGCATGAGAATACTCATGATGATTCCTGAAGAGGCCACCTAGAAACAGAGACTAGACAGAATAAGGGTATAAAGGTAGGTATTTATTTGAAGGGCCTTCCAAGGTACACTCTGGGGAGCCAGAGGCTATTGCCAAGATGGACCCCAAGATGGACGACAGGTCACGAGTTCTTCACACTTTTATAAGTTTGGTTCATTTGCATATCAGGGTTAATTCTCCAATTAAAGCTTCAGTTAATGATGTAATTTCCCCCAGCTTGCCCCTGCTCTTAAGATGTTGGTTTATACATTTTGGGCTTAGGACAGTCTGAATGTCCTTGGAGAGCAGGCCTGGAGAGGCTTTGTTATGTGTACCTAGCAAGAGAGAGCAGAAATTAACGGGCTACAAGAAACTTCTGAGTTACACACTAGGCAGTACAGGATTTGAAAAATACGAAAGTTAAAACCTAAGGCATCAATGACATTAACAAGGTGCAGTGATATGAGCTGAGAATTGGTGAAGAAACTTAAGAGATGAAGTGACCTCCCTTGACGTGCAGTTTTACAGACCATGGTGAAGCTGTATAAAAGGATACACACCAGTAGCGTGGTGGGTGTGCCAAGTGCAAGCGTCACCATGTAACCGACTCAGAAGGATAAGAGGATGCAACAAGATGTCTATTGTAAGAAGCCGTGTATCAGGGAAAGTTAAGAGAATAAATTGAATCATCGAGGAAGAAAAGATGGTATTGTGAAGAACACAACAAACTACAAGCAGGTGAAATCACTAAAAGAGCCGTGTACAGGCCTGTAAGCCTACATGACATAGCTCCTCAAATGCAAATAAAACTGACTAGAGACTATAGTAAATCAAGAAGATAGATACATCTTTGTAAAGTTGCATAATAATAACTGAAAAAATACTGAAAAAAATATCAAATATTGCATACATCCCAAACCCAAGAAATTAAATAATATCCATCAAGAATTACCGCTGCTGAATCTAAGTTCAGTCCAGGGTACTAGAATTACAAAAAAAAAAAAAAAAAAAAAGACTTGACCAGACATTTTAAAAGAAATATGTAAACATAGTAAGAAGTGAGACATACCACTAGTAAATAAAAATCAAACCATCCTAAAAAGTTATAGGGTATTAGCAAGTGTATATATATGAGGAAGCAAATACTTTCTGCTTATCACTTCTTTTAAAAATTGAGTTACAGAACTTTAATATTAATGATACAGAAATTTTACTGAATGGTGGAAAGTAATATTTTAGGTTCGGCAGGAACCTAGGGGTGAGAACACAGGAGAATCAGCTGCATGTGTGTGTGATGTTCTGCACTAGCAGCTGGAGTAGGGCTGCAGCCCCAGAGCTCGTAGGGGATGCAGGGGCCAGCTACTGGGCACAGTAGGTGTCTAAGTCCAGCTGGTGAGGGATCCACCTTTATAGAAATATATAGTCTCTCTAGGGGAATTCCATTCTTTCCAGCCAGAGAGGGAAAAGCAGGATGAGGCAGCTGGTGCTGTCTGTGTTTGTGTGCGTGCTTTGAGTGTCTGTGGGTGATCTGTGAAGCTGGCAATGTTTGTGTGTGTGTACATATATGTGTGTATATATACATATATACACACATATACATCGTGTGTATGTGTGTCTATGTGCATGTGCTTGGTGGGATGACATCTTCAGCCTCACGAATGGTTGGACCTGGGAATGTGCAGTGGCAGCAGCCTTGCCTCTCTCAGGCTGTTGGGTCCAGAGTTATAAACTTTAACATAATTAAGATCTGAATAATTTTGTGTCAACCCCACTGGTAAAAGAAGAAGCAAATATGAGAAAATTATCTGATTTACAGAATACTGACTAGTATTCGAAGTGCTTTTAATATGTCTTGGGCTTGGTTTTTACTGTCCCTTAAGAAGAAATGATACAATAATTTGTAAAAAACCCAAAACCTTTAATTTCTCAGTCCCCTTCCTGACTTAGACATGCGGAGCTTTCCTAGTCTTTCCTCTTGCTAAGTTCTTCTCCTAGCAGTACAGAAGCAATACATTTCCCAAACCAGGCCTTTTTCCCCCCTCTTGTTCAGTGCATTTTCTTAAATTATCAGCAGGCATACTTCTGTTCCAGATCTCTACCTGAAGCTGAGCCCTAAGAAGGTGAGTTTTGCAGCATATTCTCTGATTTCCTTATATTTTGTGAACTGAAGACGTAGATTCATGCAATAAAACTTCATTTCTAAGAACTACAGAACAAAAAGCTTTGTTGCCTAGTAATTTCACTCAAACAGTGAAAAAAAAGTTGCTTGGAGCAATATATTTTTTTTAAAATCAGTAACATGGTACATTTGACTAAATATGTACTTAGATTAACCTACCTTTGATTTCATTTTTCTGCATTTCTTTCAGCTCCTGAACAAGCAAAGACTCACTCTCAGTAAGTGGCCAACTATCATGCAACACCAATGCCTCTATTGTATACTGGTGAGACTGTGAAAGAAAATGCAACATGCTGAAGTCATAACAATTACAGCAAGCATTCAAGTCCTGCAGGTTAGTAAAGCACCAGGTATTGAATTCAGCAAATAAAACACATAATTACTTTTTAAGCTTGCACACAACAGCATTCACAAGAAGCTTAAAAAATTAATGTTAATTCCACAGATCTTATTTTAATTCCTGTGAAATTAAACAATTACTCATGTGTTTATCAAGTAAAACTAAACTGGGCTATACAATAAGGAGCTACATTCCTGTAAGATTTTCATGCAACTTTCCTTTGTATGCCATGTACTAAAACAAAGACATTTGTCTTTGATTTTAAGACCTACTACAGGGCTTTGAGCCCTAGTACTAGCACTCAATAATGCCTTAATGTGAGGCAGAGGTGACAGGGTCCATGGGCTGTTTTAAACATTGTCTAAACTGAATTGGAAATGACTATATTTAAAAATCGTTTTCCAAAATTCTAATGCTAGTTCTGAGTCAAAGGAACAACTCTGGAGTTTATTTCTCAATAATTTTTGTTTTCTTAGGATATTTTGTTGCAATTGAATTCAACTATCGAGCAAAAATCACAGCAGAAAAACATGTGGAGATAGAAAAACAAGAACTGTTTTAGAATGTATACTTCATTTCTGTAAAATAGATAAACAATACTAAATGACATCAAGAAAAACCCATGTTTGACATTACTGTCTGACAAATTTGGCTTGAGTAGCAGATATTATGTGTCTGTTACTAAAGCTTGGAGCTGACTGGAAATAGGTGTTTCTCTATGCAAACAGATGGCCTTCTATAATATCATATTTCAAAGAGAGCTCATATTGAAGCATCAGAACTTTAATTTCTGGCAGTTTTTGATCTTTCTGTGAAAGTTATACTATACTTGTATTGGATTTGCCAAATGAAAAACATCTAAAGATAGAGTAAATCACCTTGATATGGAACTCCCTACTTACTTAGTCATTCATACATGTACATTATCCTTTTTTCATCACCTCAAAGCTACCAATAATCTTAATTTTGGATTCCTTGTTCTTGCCTCAGGATAGAAGATCTCCACATGTACCAAAAGAATTAGCAATAACCCTTCACTGTTTGCTGTTTGCTTTTTTTTCTTCCCAAATCCCAGTGATTAACAATCTCTTACTTGTTGTGGGCTTCCAACATTATTTTCAAAGTTTTCCAAGGTGAAAGATTCATCTGTTTTTATCACTGGAGCTTCCTGTACAAGGTCTGACTTGGAAGAAGCTTTGCTGTTCTTTAATGAATTAATACTTGCTTTTTTCAATTGTCCAGTTTCCGATCCCTTCCTCGTACTGCTTTGAATTATCTGTTGGTTTTTTACTGCAAGATGACAAAAAAAGGTCCAGAAATTCTATGAATTACTGGTATGAGGTAAACAGATGCCCCCAGAAAGTATCAGAAAGAATTAACATAGTCCATTTTCTCATACTGAATTATACTCACAAGGTTCCAATTAAAATTATGCTTATTCCAAATACTACCCCGATTTCATTTTGCATGCAAATCACAAATATCTTCAAAGTAAATAATGAGAAATTTGACACTGAGTATATATGACTGTTGTTACTGTTTATAAAGCATATAATTTTTTCCCCTCAAAGCCCATGCTTCTTTCCTGCACCAGCCACCACAGCACTGTGCTATACATTACAGAATATGGATAGCCTTGTGCTCCCCATGATGGGATCCCTTTGTGACTAACCTAATTTAATAAATTGTGTAAAACTGGGTGAAGGGAAGAGGTGCATTGGCCACAGTTCTGGCAATGCCTACGCTTATAGAAGTCTCTTATCCAATCTCTTTGTGTCAACCTGACACAAAAATCATAGCTAACTTGAGCTTAAAAAAAAGCCAGTCTTGAAAGGAGCTATAAAACTATTTGTGATCTGTCGTTTATCAATGTATATCATTGTCACCTAAGGAAGATGTTAATGTGGAAAAACTGTGAAAACAGGAATGTTCTAAAGAAGGGCTGTCACAGAAATATCAATTCAGAAACCATAAATTTGTTTTCATTTCTAATGCCATTGAAATTTCTTTTGCCTACTTGTCTACATAGAAAGTAAAGCGAATTCTAAAAGTGAACATCTCATAGCAAATTGAATAAGGACAAAGAATACCACCTCTGGGGAAGCAGCTTCACCTGTGTTATACTAACAACAGCTGGGCCATTAGCTGGGAAAGAGATATCATTTTCACTTCACTAAGGACAAGAGGCTTTACTCTTCCCAGGTTTTATTGTATAAACAAAGGATGACCATTGCATCATTGCAACACCTTAAAAGAAAAATGCACAATTTCATGTGTGTTGATGAAACATCCAGGGAGATTCACAGGAGGTGGCAGGACTATCAGACCAGATTCAGCAAAATTTACTGGTGGTGTGTCAAAGTATAAATGCCCAATCAGAGGTTAAGTGTGCCCCTGGAAACTCAGAGTCAGGAAATATTGTTTCTTATGAAAGTCAAATGCCATGGATTATTTCCTACTGCATTTTTCCTCTGCATAAGTCAGGGCTTCCTTGTTCCTAAGAAAAGCAATAGAAGTCAGGAAATCAAAGTAAGACCTTGCAGAGATGGTCTCTTAAAGAGGTCTCAAACTCCTAATCACAAGTTATGAGTTGCTCTTCTGCATTGCATTCAGAATCTTTAGCACCAGAGCTATCCCTCTTGCTGTCCCTCTGGCAAGGAGGCCTGTGAGAAAAATGTGAAGGAATTTTTTAGAGTGCTGCAACTCCAGGGCTGTTATTTCGTAAAAGGTATTACGCCTGAGGAAGCTTGTAACTGTGGAATAGTTTCTCACTCAGATGCTGCTGAGTTTTCCAGGTATTTCCAGTTAACTTCCCCTGCTGTAAAGGTGAGAGTAGACGTAATTCACAGTGGTTGGATTATTAGGTTTTTCATCAGAAGGAACCAAAACAATGAGGCTTTCACTCAACAGAAGTGCATTTGGATGAATAAGAAACAATATCCAAAGACCAGAATGTTGAATATTCTCTCTGAAGGAGTTTACCTCTACCTATCAAGATGGGTGAAGTTCAAGGGAGGCTGCATTCCTTAGGCTACAACCGGCTTTCAGGAATGCCTCGCTATCCTCCTCTTCTCTCTCTCCTAGACCTGAAGAGCTTGAGCATTGAACAATTCTATAATGATTTTCCCAGAGGGAGATCCTGCCATGAAGATATCTCAGAATGATGGAATGCCCCATAAGACTCATTCTCTTTCACTTGCAGGAAAAGAGATCACTTGGAAAAGCTTCCCAAAATACATACACAGCCAGCAATTCTCGCAATGATCACTTGGTGGTGCTGTAACACCAAATTATTTTTCTCACTGTATATAAAAATAAGTATATGTCACTCTTGGTTTCTCTAAGTTCTGACTAGAAAGAACTCCTACATACCTTGCTTCCAGATTCAAACAAATATCTGAAAGATATTTTGATACTTTGTGACAGGATTGTATCAGACTGTTACTGTGGAAAATAAAAGGATTGTGAACATTCTCTTGCTCATCTGTGCTTATGCAACTGCTGTGCTTGTATCAACAAAATGAACTGTGCTTGCAGTGCGTGTCAATATGTAACTCCTTTATTGTCAAGCAAATGTTCAAGGTCCAAGTCATCTACTACATCTCAGAAGAGGTAAATATATTCAAAATCAATTGGTTTAATGTAGTTTTTGAGCTGTAAAAGACATTTATAGAGCAGCTGTGACTTGAGATGAATTAACAGGCTGTGGATGGGCAAGAGAGATAATGTTTTATTGGTGATGCTTGCACAATAATGTCACTTAAGAGAACTTCTGGCAACACAGTGATCAATTCTATGAGAGGCAGAACATGTGTGGTAGTGAATAAGTCTCAAATTTAGGGACTGTATCTGTCTTAACTAACAAGTTTGGTGCCAATGGCACCATAGCAGTGTTTTCTGGTTATTCCTATTCTGAGAAAACACACTTTTTTAGAGAGCAAAGAAATACGGACAAGGAATCTTGTTGTATTGAGTGTCAATTGTACAAATCTCCACCTGAACTTGGCGTCAGTATTTCTGAGCGTTTCTATATTGTTATAGTACAGGCCATAAAAACACTTTTGACAAAACTAAAGAAACATGCTTTTACAATGCCATAAACTGAACCACTACTGAACCTAGAGACACTCAGTAGGTTGGGTAATACAATACTGTCAGATTGGTTATACTGAGTACATTTCACAATATTTTCATTTAGTTTGGATGCTATGAAAGATTCTACACAAAGTATATTCTTTGTGATATACAGGATGTATACTAATAGGAAAACAACTTCAGTGTTAAGGCCAATTGGTCTAGTATCATAAAAATATAAGTAATAGTAAAAAACCAACAGTGACAGTTTCACAGTCATTCATTCCAAATGGCAACTCTCTTTATACTCACACACACTTAAAGAGCATCAGAATATTCATTTCAACTTCAAATATAGTCAAAATCATAACACGATTTTATGGCTGCCACTGCTGAATAGGCCCTGATACAAAAACCTCACTATTTTCAATCAGATTAATGTAACAGGTGTTTCACTGAATACTTCACAATGGATTAAAATAATTTTAAATTAGCAGAAGTTATTTGTATCACAGCACATTAGAGCTAGAATGTGTGTGTCTGATTTCTGAGGATATTTTGCAAAGTTCTCACATACGCATCCTGGTAGACAGGCAAAGGCAAAATGCCCCTTTTAGTTATTCTGCCCCATCCTCTCCCTTCCAGCATCTGTTGGAACCCATTTCTCTTCTCTGTCACTTGATTGTGCCTTTTAACTTATTTCAGTCTTCAGATTATCATCTTTGCAACAAGACAGTTTCCTGAAAGTAAGTTTCTCCTTCACGTTACTGAGGGTAAGTTGGCACTGCCACTATTGTGATGCTGATCCTAAGCTGAGCTATTTTATACTTTCCTGTTTCTATTTCCACCAGTCTACTGTTACGTTTACTATTCCACTTCCACATTCCAAAACCAGTAACCAAAAATAGCTACTGATTATCTTGATAACTCAGAGAGAATCATAACAGCTTCTCTATAACTTCCTTTAAAACCCTAATGTTTTCATCTGAGGAATTACATTTTAAAAGAGTGGTCTTCATAGGATTAAATTTTACATTTCTGGTAATAACAAGGTGCAGTTGAGACAGAAATCAAGATGTTTCATAAATACAATTAAATAAATAATTTTTCCCATAAAGTATTTGAATTTCATATTATACATTATTCTAAAGCATCATGTTTTAAAACTCCATAGTTCAAAATAGTGGAGGTGAGCAGATGAAATATAATGATATTTTGGGCTTTAGAAAAGCAATAATCCAGTATTTGAACAATTTGTCTTTGCCTCAGGTTCTCAATATGCTCAAATAGGCAAACTCAGATTTACAGAAGATTTATTGTTTAGGAGTCTTCATAGAAGGACTGAAGACTTTAATATCTTACATTTCTTATGTATAGTAGTGTCCACAGAGAGTACAGTAGCAGACTTGTTTGCTTATAAACATCTGTTTTATTTAAGCAAACTTGTAGTTCTTATGAAGAATTAATTTCAAAATCGAAACACATAGCTATAATGAATAATTCAAAATAGTACACAAATAAACTGGAAATCATTTGATTAAGAAGTGAGGAGTATAGAAAACAGGAAAACAAATGAAGATTATAAAGAAAATGGCATGGCAGTAGCCTCTAAAATCTTTTACATATAAGAAGTGTAATGGAGGCAGGCAGATGGTACTTAATTTTTGTTTAAAATTACCTGAGCACTACAGGGACCACTGTTGAAAATACGTCTAAGAATTATGTACCTCATTCAACTGGACTTATTGGTTTTGAACAGTAAAATTAAACAGCACTTCAAAATTAAACATCAATCCACTGGCCAAGAGTACATTCAGATGACAAAACTTTCATTCCGTTTTTTTTTTAGTTTTTAGCAGCCCATCTGCAATTTCATCAAATCATAAAAAATGCCAGTAGCAAATGGCCAATAGTGCGTGATGGTAACTCTTTGAGTACTGAGTCTGGCACAGCTCTAACTTCTAAAAGTCTGGAAATGAAGCATGAAAGAGGATGTCTGGATAACCTAACTCTGCCCTCTGCAGTGAACCTGAAGTTTTATCACTACATCAGAGGGAGATGATGGCAGACTACTGCTAAAATCTCAAACTGAAGGATCTCTAAGTCCACTTGTAAATCAATACTTCCTTAGTGGGACAGCACATCCAAGGAAACTGGACTATTTCTGTATCATTAAGAAAAAAAACCCCACAAAACATAAGCCACAGCTACTAACTGATGTCACAGGATCACTGGAGGCTGAATGCTCCTGGCAGAGGCTGGAAGACACCTCTGGAGATCATTTAGTTCAATCCAGTGGCTAAAAGCAGGGGCAGTTAGGCTCCTCACAGCCAAATCTAGTTGGGTTTTAATTATCTCCAAGGATGAAGACTCCAAAACCACTCTCTGCGCAGTGATTGACACATTGAGAGTAAAAGTGAAACAATTAAAAAAAAAAAACCAACCAACCTAAACCAAGAGAACAGTAAAATCAAACAAACAAAAAGACAAAAAAAAAACAAACAAAAAGAAAAAAGAAAGAAGAAAAAAAAAAAACAAAACCCCCTAAACTGAACAACCACTCACTCCAAATCACTTTTTCTAATGCTTAAACGGTATTTCCTATATTTCAGTGTCCACCCATTGTCTCTTGTCTTGTCACTGGGCACTACCAAAAAGAGATTGGCTGCAGTTTCTTTCTTGCCTCTTCTCCCAGTATTTATGTGCTGCTAGACTTGGGCATGCAGTAGATTCAGAATGTTAGTTTGCTGGACTACAGAAAGTCACTTTTAACTGATGTCAGCTGGATTTGTTAGGTACCATCACTAGTTTCAAAGTACTTAGAGAAAGTACACGGATTTTAGCATACTTATGAAAGGTGACCTTTAAACACACACTGGTTCTTATCACTAAGAAGAACTGAGCTGACAAGACTGCAGTGTAATGAATGGCAATAAAAATAAAATAAAATAAAGTAAAATAAAATAAAATAAAATAAAATAAAATAAAATAAAATAAAATAAAATAATAGCCCAACTGAGCAAATAGGCTTCTCAGATTCAACTGTTCAGCCAAAAGTATCTGAAGTATTTGCTGTAGTTTTCAAATACATTTGTTACAAATGAAATTTTGTTTAAATTCAAGTGTTCCCATGAGTTATAACTTTTTCTCAGTATTTCAGTTGCTATGGTAAAGAACTGACAGTAGTATAATGGGCATTTATATCTTCTGTTGCAACTTTGCAAGTCTGGAGCAAGTGGCTCTTACTTCAGTGTCTCCTATTTCCATGAGTATCATTTCAAGCTGTAGCAGAGTGAAAATTGAGAGTTTTTCTTAAGGATAAGGATAAATATCTTACTTATTAAGGAAAAGTATTACATCATTTATTAAAGACTCTTCTACCTGGTGCTCTGGGGCTCATATGATGCATAAGAAACCAATAAAATGTGTGCTTCTGCTCAAAGGACTGATGCTCAGGATGGTGCACTTAGACCACAAGGCCCAGTGCAATCTGTGAATTATCTACCATGTCTCATGGTCTGAGCTTCAGTTTCCTAACAGCCAAATTTTTTAACTGTAAGATCAAACAAATAGTGACAGGATATTGAAAGTAAAATATATTTCAATTCTCGAGGACAAGGCAAGTGTATGCATACAGATTTTCAGAACTGAAAAGCTACTTCACTATCCATGAAACTCTTTACTCAGTTATAATACAAGACCAAAAGGCAGATGAAAAAAATGGGGCTGGAGACCTTATTTCAACCAATACTTTCAGTAACTTTCCTTAGTGTTGAGGGCCAAGGATTTCTGTTCATTGCTCAAAAATGTAGCTGATTTAACTCAATCTCAAAGCAATTAGAGATTAAGGAAAAGAGCAGGAGAAAATAGTGTTTTCTGTGATTATCTAAAGTTTCTGTAAGAATGTATATCATCCAGTGAATAAAATTATCAAATACAGCATACAATACTTACAGTAGGAGCTCAGAAGTGATTGATTACCCCAGAAATTAAAAACTGGGATGACTGCACTGCCCTTTCCAATGACACTTGTAATTTTCTTCTCATTATCTAGGACTTGTAGTTTAATGAACACATCTGAATTAGAGGTTTGTACCTGCAGTGTAGCAGTATGCGGTGCTGTGACTTTTACAAAATACCTAAAGAGGAAGAAAAAATTATAGCAATATAACCAACTATACCTGATCATTCTTTTTTAGGAAAGTACCTAAATGTTGTGCTGAACTGGAAGCAAAAATTAAAATTGAGTTATGAACCAACTGTTTTCCTGGAATCGGATGGGCTAAGCTTCCTGTAGTAAAGTTTAGTGCATTGAGTCAACAAACAAAGCAAGTGCTGCTGCTGAAAAAAAGGGGTGGTCTAGCTATTTCTTTTTTTTCACTGCCTTATCAAATGTCCAAACAGGCATTTAACCTCCTACTGTACTTTTATTTGATGAATAACATTGGCCAGATTAGGGAACTGTATCATTAAAAAAGTACCTGAGGAAAAAAAAATTATTTGCTTTCAAAAGGGTGGGGATATCTCCTTTGATAGCAGCAGCTACTTTGGTCAGCTTAAAAGACTATGACTCTAAAAATTTGTAGAATAAGAGTTTGAGGACAAAATTCAAGTAATTATGTTGTGACCCATTGCTTTATGTATTGCATGCTTTTTGTCCATAAATTCCAATTGTTATGACTAATCTCACCGAACAAGCAAAGAAATAACAACACCCAAAAAATCCGTCACCCTGACTTCAGCACATTTTGGAGCTAAAAATATGTAAATATCTTAAAATAATATTTTTTAAAGATTGGTAACATCAGAAGGGAGAAAAGAATGAAAATCATCAAGAAAGAGAGAGTTTTACAAAGTTTTAGTGCATTTGTTATATTTCCATTACATGCTTTCTTCATTTATATTGAAACTGATTCCTTCTCTTAAAGAGACCTCTATCTCAAGAATAATCTGTTGGCTTGAAATATTGAAAAAACCCTTCAGGAATAAGATGAAGTGTTTTAGAATTAACCTTCATAATATACACATTTAATCAGCTCTAAGCACAGGGCCTGTTGTAGTGCAGTGTGTAGTTCTTTGTGTAAAAGTTTCAGTATAGCAAAATAGTTATGGTCAGTTCTGAACTTGGAAGGGATTTTAATGAACTTTAATCAATAAAAAATGATTAATGAAAACTAAATCACGTTTTTATTAAATATATTCTCCTAAAAGAATCAGCATGCTAAAATAAAACATATACAAATTTTTCTGCCAATACTGCAAGATGGAAATTAGTCTGATATATCAGGAAAAAAAGTGTTTTATTCCTGTGTTAATTAATGCTTTATCTCAATAGTTGAAAAAAAAAATCCAACTTTGTCTCTTCTCCACCTGCAAAATCTTGGTTTTGATACATATTTAATCCCCAGGAGTACTATGGAATTTCAGTAATTGGCATATGGATAAGACTGAGCTTATAGAAATGCAAAATATTGAATTTTGATTTTAAAGCTAAAGTTTGTATACTTCACATGTTCTTCATTAAGCAGTGGCAATATTTCACAAAATACCACTTTCACTAATCAAATGTTAAATTTCATAGCCCATAAAATTCAGATATTTGCATCAATATTCTCCCCTTCTAAGAAAGAGAAAAGAACACACTTTTCTGTTAAGAATGACCCATATAAAAACCAGAATTGGTTCATTCTCTCAGTATTTACCTAAACAGTAGAAACTCATCGTTGGGTATGTAATACTCCTTAAATTGTTTCATAGAATAGATATTATTTACAGCCTCACGAGAAAGAAATGGAAGTGGGCTCTGGGAACTGATGAAGCGGAGCTTCCATTTTCCAGCTGCCACAGGTTGGTCACCAGTGTGTGCTTCAGCCACAAAAGTGTATCCTTTCTGAAAGGGGAAAACAAGCCATTTTTATGTGGCAATAACACTACTCAAAGTTGTCGCTGTTCTCCCCACGGACGAGTAGAGAAACAACACAAAGTCCAGGCTCAGGGATAAATGGAAGCGCTTTAATGATCTCTCAGAAGGCTTTTATATGTTAGTTCGCAAAAGTGTATTAAATGGCATAAGGTAATTGGTTTTTTGCCATCCACCCCCTAAGGGGATTGGTCAAGTTCTAAGACACCCATCTCTGAATATTTTCCTAGTTAGAACCATAACAATTCTGCAAAACAACCTGCAGCTGCAAGAAGTTTACAAAACTGTAACATTGTTTTGTCTTGCTTGCATGGGAAAGACAGAACTCTCACAAAAATGCTGCAGAGAGCTGAAGAAATTCTCTGCAGGAGCTTTTTCAGCATCCATACAAAATATACTCTATGACTACAGGCAACACACTTTTTCTCCATTACACTTATTAATATAATAAGATGTCCTCTATCAGCAAGAATCTTACAACTCCAGTCTATTCTAACCTACGAAGCATCTCTTATCTTAGCAATTCTTATTTGGCAGAAAGTTACATAGCAAGTTAAATACAATTTCATCTAACTGCAAAGCTGGCAGATGTTTTTAGGGACAGATACAACCAAAGTCCTGCAGTCACTTTCTAACCAAATTATTTGATGATCTGAAATGCTCCTTCATGCTTAGGCAGTGCGAAAGTAGGGGTGGATGAGTTTGCTGCATGGAAATTTAGAGATGAGATTACTTTGGTCTTCAAATCCGAGGTTAAATTAAAACTTTTACCCTAATTCAATAATGCCATTGCAGGTAAAGCATGAAACTCCAAGATATTATTCTTGTTTTTGTGAAGGTATTGATTTAAGAAAAAAATATTTCTAGTATTAGAAAATTCAAGTAAAAAATAATAAAAAATGCAACACACAATTAATAAGGCTGATGCAGATTTAGGTGCTCTTTATGAATCCTGAGAATAGGAACATAAGGAGCCAGGATGTAACATAAAAAGTTTCAAACTTTGATAAATTTGTATTTGTGAAAATGAAGGCAATATGAATGTGATTAGCTGAAAGGCAGGGGCAGGGAAAAGGGATATAAGGAGTGCAATGGCTGCTTGTAATGTTACAGGGGAACTCAGAATAAAGTCCCTTTTTCATGTACTCTGAATAGCCCTACTAACTCCCTATTTCAAACATTAAAATGTCATGTTCTACCCAAGAAGTAGTTCAAATGAAAATTCTTTGAAAGGTTTTAGCTCTTTCAATCCTCTTCTAAATTCCGTTTAAATAAACCAGCATTTAACAGCAAAAACAGCTTTGTTGAAAAATCCTTCTAATAAATAGGGTTGTGATTTCAGGACTATCCGATAATGCAGGGCTGTGACTCCAGGAACATTGAATATTTAGAATGAAAGTAAAATAAATTATTCATTATTTCAATTTGCACAATTTTAGCTGTAAGGTACTTTATAACTTTTAATCACCACAAGGTAATAGCAACCACTCAGAGTAACCATTCAGGAGAACTCACTTATTTAAACATCTAGTTAAGCACAGAGTCATGGGCCCTCTGTTCTTAACAAGTACACCTGGAAAGTGAGAAGGATTTAGCCAGATATTCAACTGCTTTCTGACAGCATGGGGTACATGAGAAGAACAATTTCTCTTGTATACCTATTTATAAAGATAATGTTATACAATCTTAACGTTCACTATAAATATCCAGAAAATTTAGACTTAAGACCAAAAGTTTGTGTGAGCACTTTCTGAATACTACGAGCAATTAGCACAATAACTGAATTTTGTGTCTGGTAGGAAGATCAAGTCACTACTAAGAAATAAGAAAACAGATCTCAACAACCCAAATAAATGTATGTCTCTTTCTTAAAAAACCTTCCAGAGGTTTCACTACTTACTTAGATACCTTGTTACAATTCACTCTCTCTAGAATCAGAAAGGATTGCTTTCTAATATACCACCCAAACTAACTGTATGGCAAAGTAAGATGATTCCCTTATGTCCTTCTATGACTAGTCAAGACAAATAACTGAGTAGTGTCCTTGCTCAAATAGATTTCTATTTTCTAGACTAAATATGGTGGTAGTGATGATTTCTTAAACTCTTATCTATGTAGGTCAGCTGAAGCATGAGTGCTTATCTCCATCCTTTTCTACAATCTGTTCAAAAGACTTGTGAATAATAAAGAGAGTAAAATTTAAAAAAGCCACCAAGAACTAAACCAAATTCAACTGTATCCAGCAGTGGAAAGAAAAAAACACAAAATAAGAAAATTTAATGCAACCCCAAAAAATCCAAATTCTAAGCAAGTAGCCAGTTTCTATCTAGGCTGTAATGTCTGCAAAAAGAAGACAGACTTTAGTGCTAGTGTGCAGATTTAATCTTTATTGTCAATCATTCTGAAATGAACTTTAGAGTGTTCCAGGAGTGTCTCTGCAGCAGTGAAACAGTATCTGTTGACAGGATTCCTTTTTAGCTCTCTTGTAAATTGCTGAGTCATAGTTTTGAAGCAGAACTGGTAGGTGTATTTTTTTTAAAAAAGAATTTTTATGTAATAATACTGACATTTAAGAATTCAGGCATACTGTATAATTTCTTGCTTGATGTATTACATTGGTGACTATTTTTTACAAAATACTGTAATAAAGAAATGTAACAGTTAGATTAGAATAATACCATTGTATTCTGTGTTTGCTAATTGCAAAATGTCTTGTCAAAGTATCAATAGAGCTTTCAGAAGCTTGTGCAGGTCCACTGAAACAATAATCAACTAATTAGAAATAGGAAGAAGACAAGCTAAATTGTAGAGTATAAGGTTATATTCTTACTGAGGAACTCAGGAGCTCATTGATTGAGAAATGAAATAAGAACAAGTAGAAAAATACAGCATGCATGCACAACTGTGTTTTAGTACTCTAAAAATCACTCTTTACTGCTATAAACCACATTTAATATTACAAAATATAAACCATTCGTTTAGCAAACAATAACAGAAATGTTGCTTTAAGAGGGGACTTCTTCAATAGGGAAGAACAGGAATCCAATACAAGGGCCGTTTTCATTAGTAACTGACAATCACTGAGGCTACTGTGCCGTACCCATGGGAAGAAAGGATGGACACTTATCACTCCTTATTCAAAATTTTTATGGCCACAAGTTAAATATTGGTACAAAGTTTACTGTGCTCACTGTTACGCATGATAAATGAGAAAAAAACTCAAAACAATAGCAGCTGGAAAGAGTATAGAGGAGAGCTTAATCAAAAGTTCAGTAATAAATGTTTAGCACAGAAGCAGGTCAGTGATGGTCTCTGTTCAAACTTGCTAATAAATAACAGTGTACTTTTAAGTAGAACACTATGACATAGCTAAAAATCTCCACAGAATCTGGGCATTTGTTATTATTTTTAAAATCATACTTTTCACAACAACTTCTTGCATTTACCTTATTTTTGGGATAAAAATGAGGTGCAACTTTGAAAAAGGCATGTGGCATTTCCTCCTGTGTGTCATTATCAAGAACATGAAGTCTACAGGAAGGGATAGTGGTAAATACCTTTGTCAATATAAGCATGTCTTCTGGGACAAAAAATATTTCTCTAAAAAGAAATATTTAAATTATATCAAAATTATTTTCACAAATAAAAGGATATGTGCAATACAAAGCAAAAACACTGCCATGGTTTAAGTCCAGCCAGCAATTTAAGTACAATGCACCTGCTCACTCACTCCCCACACCCAACCCACCCAAGGGAAAGAATCAGAAAGAAAATACAAATCTCATGTGTTAAGAACAGTTTAACAATTGAAACAAAATATACTAACAAATATTCTAATAACATTAATATTTTTAACTATAAGGAGAGGGAGAGAGAGTAACAGAACCCAAGAGAAAAAAATTATGCACAATACAATTGGTCACCACCCACTGACCGATGCCCAGCCTGTTCCTGAGCCATGATCAGCCCCCTTCCAGGTAATTCTCCCCCAGTTTATATACTGAACATGACATTCTGTGGTATGGAACATCCCTCTGGCCACTTCAGGACAGCTGTCCTGGCCGTGCTTCCTCACAGATTTTTGTGCACCTCCTCACTGGCAGAGTGTGAAACACTGAAAAGTCCTTGACTTGGGGTAAGCACTCAACAACCAAAACATCAGTGTGTTATCAACATTATTCCCACACTAAATCTGAATACATAGCACTGTAGCAGCTACTAGGAAGAAAATGAAGAAGAAATGAAGAAGAAAATGAAATTTGTTCCAGCCAAAGCCAGAGCAAGTATACATCAGAACTTAAGGAAAGCAGACAGATAAGAACTAAGTTTTTAAGCAGGTTAGTGTAAAACCACAGTGTATCAATACTACTTCCCCATAGGAGTTGCATAGGGCTCTGTGAAACTCACCTGAAAACCAGAAACCATGCATTTGGTGGTTGATCAGCATATGTTACTGCATAGTCAGTGAAATACATCTTACACCATTCATCTTCATAACAAGGAAACTTTTCGACTGAATTACAGTTTCTTTTAAACATTTCTCTGGAAAGCAGAGAACAAGATAAAGACTTAAATCTAATCAGAATGGCATATATATTATATATGCCATATTACTTACGTTGATCATGTAGAACACTACTTTGTGCATCAATGTAAAACAACAACATAAAATGTGTTACTAATGTTTCTCTACTAGCTGTTCTCTCTTAAATAAAAAAAAATCATGGAGGGATCAGCTCTTTCAAACCTCATGGCAAATATATGCACATATTTCTATCCATCAGTCTATCCATGCATACAGCTGCTTCTAACATCCCAAAATGTTATAGCTTCTACAAAACTTTACCTCTTTCTTTTTTTTTTTTTTTAAATAAATATCAGTTAGCATAACTTAGTTGTCATCTTAAAGCTGTGGAATCATTAGGAGATTAAAATGCCTTTATTTAGTTTTAAAACTTTTGGGAACAACAAAGAAATAAAAGCAAAACTTATTGGCCAAGGCACTAGATTGTTATGTTAAATGGAAATCTGTCAGCTGCTAAAAAAAATTAAGCACAAGCACATTAGCATGATTTTAATACTCAAATGTATCCCTCAGGACAATGCCTATGAACCCCATAAGTTTTAAAATGCAGACTGAAAACTGCATCTCATCTTTGCTGATGTAGAGATGCTGCAAATCTAAAATGGATGGCTAATATTTGGAACAAGGCTGTGGTTGCAAAGTCCCAATCCCATCAATGTACACAGGTTTTACAGGATTAGAAACACTTTTAAAAAGTGATATAAAATTATACATGGTGTGAGTGTTGCTCAAATTGCTGCTTATAAAGAGTGAGGATTTATAACCACAGGCAATAATTATTGCCAGTTTGCACTCCTCATCTTTGGAAGAACTGATTTACTGCTAGATCAGTTGTGTGAACACTTGCAGAGAGATTTTTGAAGGACTTAATAGAAATACAGGATCCCCAAAGACTGTCATGCTTGCAAATGATTTAATGAACACTGTTGAAATTAGAATAGCTGTCTTTCCAAAAGCTGTAATAAAATATCAGGGAAAGCATCTACCTAGAAATACATCTACTTTCCTTCAAGCAAATGCAACAGAAAAGTCCCCATATGAGATAATGAACTGGGTACAACTAAATAGTGTAGCCATCTCCTTTCTACTGTTAACCACAATTCCTCAACAGATAGCACAAATCAAAAAGTTTCTTTAAAACAACTGGTAAACTGCTTAAATAAGGAATCAGTATCAGATCTTTACTTATGGAACAGCCTACCAAATACTAAAAAAATTAAACACAGGGAAAAGGTAATATTCTAGCTCAAACTGCAGGAAAAAATCTGTAACATATCTAAAAATTAGATTTTACTCATGTAGGGTACACAGAATAAAGCATAGTATATATTTAGAAAAAAAATTTCATCCCTTCCATACAGGTTTTGTAATTTTGACACTAATAATACTCTGACTATGTTTATTTTGTGAAATAGCAGTTTATGACAATTGCCTGCAATAAAATAGTTTGATTTATTGTATGACTACCTTAACAATGTTACAGCACACTGTTCAAAATCTAACTCAATCAGAGTCCATAGGTTTTTCAAAGTTTCTTCAACATCAGTGTTTTCTTTAGTACCTAGAGATAATAAAATAAGTTAGAAAATACAACATCCAATTTTGTTATTGTTCTAAATTTGCACCTGCCAAATACTTTTGAAAAATGCCACTTGCACAAGTAAATTGCCTTATTTATTTGGAGTTTTACAGAAGTCTCACTGAGCTAAAAACTGTTTTCTCCTTTGACAGAGTATATTCCATTCATCATCATCTTTGTACTTTTCAGCACTCCTACAACTGCAAAAATGATGCGATCAATATTTTCTCCAATTTACAGTTTTTTCACTGTAACATGTTGTAGTGATATGTGGCAATCTCTGTCCTCAGAGAATAGGCTATTTAACTCCCAGCAACTTTTCATCTGCAGATACCAGGAAGGGGTAGAGATGTACCTAAACTATCTGTGTAGCTAAAAGGAAAAGAATTGGGCAGCTCCAACGGGTAATTCATCCCACCCATGTTGGGTAACTCAGGTAACAGGATGTGTTGTCATCTCAAGGTGTCTACGTCTATCCACAGAATACAGATGAAGACTAGACTGTTTGATTTTAAAATTTTCAGTAGTAACAACACAAATCCTGGTTTATTCCAATAAATACCTTATCCATTTAAAAATAAATGCCACTTTTTCTAACTTGAATATTTATGGATTCAAGTCACAATCTTTGGATCTCAGCCTAAAGATCCTGTTACTATCAAATTCCTTTTCTCATGTGGGTACTTAAAGATTATAGCAAAGTCTTTTTTTCATCTGGTCTTTCTGATATTACAAACTAACAACCTGTTACAAGGCATATATTTAATCCTGATCCTTACAACTCTACTCAGAATTTCGCAATTGTTATCTATCTTTCTTCCTGGACTGTGGACACTGCACTTGGACACAGTATTCCAGCTGAGATAACAGAATTGCTGAATAGGAAATGTGCTACAAGTCTTGAGCTGCTAGGCAAGATTCCTCTATCTATGTGCATAAGAATGAAGGATGGTGTCAGTACAGTGTCTTTGGAGGAGAGCATCAGACTTCGATACTGTGTGTGTTCCACTGATTACTCATTATGATGCTTAGGTTCTTTTATGATTTCCTTTACATTTCCAGAAAAAAACCCTATCATTTAGCCCAGCTCTGATCTCAATCTACATTAATGTAAATTCTGGTTTAGTATCTATGCAAATCTAAGGGGTTGTGTATCTTTCACACACTTTTAATATCATATGTCCTGAGTGGTTAGGTGTACTTAATAGAACTGTAACTTCAATTTCATTAGTTTCAGTTACTTTTACCTAGATGTTAATTAGTAAAAAACTCTTTACAGTGAAGATTTGAATAAGATGAAGCATGAAACATTTTTTAAAGGTATTTTTAAATGACACACCTGGTTCTCTGCTTTTCAGTATTTTCCTAATATAGGTCCCTCTCCAGATGGCTTGAATTTTGACAGCTGCTGTTTCTTCTTCAGATGTGGGAGTTCGGTTCTCCCAACTACTAAGGGATTTCTCCTCACTGCTCTCTGAAGGAATGGGAGAATGAGCAACATCAACAAAGCTGCCTGTAATGAATTTAAAAAGAAAAAAAAAAAAAAACCCAAATAAACACAAAATAGCAAGAGAGTGATTTTAAGCTTAAAACTTTTATGATTAAAATATTACTCTTGAAATTTTGTTTTTATCATGATAAAATCAGAGAAAGTATACTGTATAATTACACAAAGTCAAAATGTAAGCTACTTTGCTAATTCCAAACACCAAATCATTTAATTTTTCTCTCCATGAACAGCTATTGCAGGACATATTTTAGAATCATGTCTCCTACTGTAATTTCAAAATATTCTTCCAAACATCAACCAAGAGGATTTGATACACTAAAGTCTGACTCTGTACACAGTTTAAAAGAGTTTCACAAGATTTTAAGTACTTCTGTCTCTCAGTCTGTTTATTTTATTAAGTAATAATTTAAAAACACCAGTGTTGTTAGAAACATTTTTTTTAGCCTTCGCAAAGGAGCCATGGAATAAGGGTAAGATCTATGAGAAAGGGAGAGTTCATTTATCTGACTGACTTTCTGTTACCAAAGAAGTTTGAAGTGGAACAAAATTAGTAGGTTCTGAGAGGTTAGCAATGAGCTCTTTGAAGGCATTCTTGCCTAAAATTAGCATCCTGGGAGCCATCAGCACCAGGACTTAGGGAAGGGTGTGGGGAGCAACACTCCAAGAGGCCAGTTCCAGGGGGGTAGTTTGGAACTGCACACATATGAAACAAACGGGACCAAGACAGCATGACAGGAAGGAAACAGTGCTGCAAAAGGAAGTACCAACAAACAAAAAGGAGAAGAGGAATCTGCTTGAAAAATGTAGACAACATTGCAGGCAAACAAACTATCTTAATATACTGCTTTCATCAGCCAGATCACACATTTCAATATAATCAGTTTTACTCAATATTGCTAAATCATTCTGTGCTCTCAAACCATCATTTCTCATCACTCTTGCATTTGCAAACGCTAGAAAGCTTCTTTAATACTTGGGGACTGAAAGATTACACAAGCCCTCTTCAATGTAAACCAGATTAGAACTCAACAATATGAATGGCACAACCACTTTTATAAAAGAGAAGCATATAATCAATCACAGGATAACACAGACTGGAGTAGACCACTGAAGGTCATCTGGTCTGATCCCACATCCAAAGCGGGATGGATTTAGAATAGGTTGCTCATGTTCTTGAGTAAATGTCCAGTCCATTTTTTAATATTTCCATAATCATGGAGACTCCATAGTTTAATTTACTTTTCCAATTTTTGACTAGCCTCATGGTGAAAAATGGTTTCCGAATATCCAGCTGGAATTTAACAAGCTCTAAGATGTGTCCTGTCTGTGCACCTCTGGAAAGGTTTTGGCTCTCCCATTCATTCATCATTGTGACACATTTCAAAATGAATTTGTTCTATCTACAAGCTTGTGTATTTTACAATTAAATGTGCAGAGGCAAGATGACTTCTGACCCCACTAATCATTATTTTCACAGAAGAGAAATAGACTTCAATTTTCAGCATGTGTTTTAGCTCAGAAGAATGAGTTCTGCTGCAGAGCCTACATTCGCCATGTAAGGCAAAATAATGTATTATAAAGTAAAAGTTGTCTATATATGAACACACATATACACAGATTGACCTAATAAGTAAAAACATCATAACATGGAACAGGAATCAGTAATATAGAAAAGTACACACAAAAAGTACTGGTCTGGTGTTGCCCTATGAATCAGCTGAAAACTTCATCCACTGAGGATGTCAAGTGGACTCCATAACTAGAAATAAGTACCTATATCTCTATAAATAAAACATTTCATTTGTGAGAATAAAGAATATATGGCTATACATGCAGTTATTTAAATGTTAAACTGTTTCTGAAAACACAAATATAAAAAAATTGGATGGACTGTCACACAGAAATCAATTCCATTTATAGAAACTGTCACAAGTTACTGCAGATCAGGCCAAAACCCAAAAGTTATGAGTATATATTCCTAAAGTATATATTCCTAAGGAGTTTCTTTTTTGTTCTAATTTTTTATACAATGTCATAAGAACAAAAATATTTTTCTTTGCAATATTTAAGTCAAAATAATGAGGTCTAAATTAAATATTCTGATCTTTAAAGGTTTTTTACTTAACCTTTCTTAATATTTTTTCTTATAAGCAGAGAAATGCGTACTCTAAAATGTTTTGAATCAATCATTATTGAAACAGTGAATGCTTTAAATCGATGAATATTGAACTAGTGGATGTTTCAAATTTGACATTATGATTGAACACAGATTTGTCAAAAATCTCTGATATGCCTTAGCTGTTAATCAGAAAACATCCTGCCAATAATAAAACGGAAGATTTCAAAGAAACCCAGCTAGACTTTGTTCACCATAAAATCACTGTAGTTTTCTTGGAGGCAATGTAATAATGATTTTTTTGAAAAAGGAGTATTTTGCATGTACTCAAGAGGCAGTTTACATATTCAACCAAATAATGTCCAACTTTCCCTCACCCCTTAGGGGAACTCAAGTTCCAATCCAAAGTGCAAGAAGAAACAAATGTTCAGAATTCTCTTTTCAGTCGCACAACACAACTGTACAATCACTCATCTGAACCTACGTTTCTGGAGGAGAGAGAAGCTTGTTCTGAAAAAGAACTGAGCAGGAGCAGGACTTCTCAAATACAGTTTCACAGATAAGCTTATAGAGAACAACTCAACTTCTAGATAAAATTTCAGACCAGAAGGTTTTAAGAGAACAGTACATAAAGGGCACTTCACTTCCAACTTCAAAGTCGGAATTTATCCATGAGAAACAAATGAAGCCCTTGAAATGTGCCTAAATGACTGTCAAGTGTTTGAGACTTCTGAAAATCAGTGCCACAGATCACTGGCTCACCACTGGGCCCAATGAAACCAGGACAAGGTAAACCAAGAACATGTGCAACAGAGAGCAGGCAGGCAGTATTGAACTGCCAACACTGTCTCTTGTGTAACATCACCCTGATACGCTTCCTTTCCCAGGAAGCATCACATACCTCTGTAAAGTCAGCACCTCATGACTGCCCAAAGTTCTGCATGGCCCCTTTATTCACTCTCCAGAATACAACAGGAAGAGCCATGCCATGGTGAAGCACTCAGCTTCAGATACTCCCATCTTTTTTTCGTATGTTCACATGGCATGATCTTCCACTTGTTTCTTGTGGCTCTTCTGCTATTTGCTCCATGGGGATGGATACTTGGCTGACAAATAAATATGACTAGACCATTTTCAGGGTGGCTTCTCAGAAACCTTACCAGGCATGACCACTAACTGCTGTAAATCATAATATCCTTGCCCTTGGTAAATCTTGAGATTAATTCAGCACACAGTGGAAAATGAATATGCCAACATAAAATGGAGGTGCTCTTTCAAAAAAAGCTCACATTTAACCTGATATACTCGCAGACACAGATGACAAAAATATTTCATTCATCTATTATGGTAGTTTACACTGACATCTGTTAGGTTCCAAAGAGTAACAACCTCAAGTTGTGACAAGATTTGAGCAACTAAGGTGACAATACAGCAGTGCTAATGTGGGCCAGGGCAATAAGCTGATGCCAATCCTTCTAAGCCTTTCTACAGTGTAGTTTTCAGCTGGTTTTTCCTGCTATCTACCTGTCTTTCCTTGACATTTCACTTGGTTTATGTTTTATTTCTTTAGGGTTCTGGATGGAACCTGAAAAAAAGCATGCATTTACTCCAAAGCAACATTTATTAAGCAAGGCAAAAAGTCAATAAAGGTCAAAAAATGTCCAATGTCAATAAAACCAAAGGGAAACAATTACCTTTCTGATCCCAAAGGGATCTCTTGTAATTTAATTCTAGAAAAGAATATAATTTTAAAGGATATCTTGGACACTGGAGGAAACAAAACTGAAACAGAACTTTCTTTCTCCATATATTTATTCCACTTTCTTGATTCACTGCCCAACTCCTAAAAAAATATTCTGTCACAGTGGATCTCATACTTTAGTAATTTATATGAGATCTTTGCTACAACCTGTCAACTGTGCTAATTATTCAAATCTATTTTAAAAATGTCTTCTATTGCTGACAAGTGTTTAAGATTTTTTTTTTGAATACAGAAATCAGGAGCACAGTCATCTTTAAAAAATGTGACAGGTGTTGTTTACTTCAAGTGGTGTGATAAATGTCAATATGCTGACCCTTGTAACACACTCTTGTCATGGGATGCAATTCTCTGAAAAATACCTGATGTCTCACAGGAGAATAACCTTCAGAAGAGAGGAGATTCAGAAGAAAGTTTCCAGTAAAGAGAGACAAGTATACATACTTATAAGAGCTTTCTTTAAAGAAGTATTACAACATTGTGTCAGTAGTCACTAAAGATATTTGTATAGATTTTAATTTAGTTTTTTATACTATTTTTCCAGAATAAACTGACTAATCAAAAGGAAGTTAGTACCATTTTGTTTGACCAAGTAGAAACACTTTATATTCTGTAAGTTCACAACAGACAAAGGAAAAGCTAAGTCCCCATAAAAAGCCTTCAAGTGGTGATCATGTCTCTTCCCACCAATCAGATAAACGATTTTTCTGTTGTGATATGAAACCATATACATAAGGCTTTTGTTAATAAATTAAATGCTAATATTAATAGATTAAAAAGTTACAGAGACTGAAAAATAAGTCCTAAAATGGAGAAGAGCCATATATTTGGTTGCCAGGCAAACTTAATTGTAACTGCGTATGCCTCCACCCTGCATAAAAAATGAAGCAAAGAAACAGTGGGAAGAGAATTATTCCTGCTTTTAATAAATATGTTGGCCTTCCAATGGCTTCTCTCAGATTATGTTCAGGTACATGGGACACCCTAACAACAGGCTGGAGAAGAGGCAGATGGTGCTGTAGCCAGTTCCATAATACATTAGCCAGGCAACATAATAATTTCCCAAACAGCAAGATTAAAAAACAAGCAACCAACCAAGTGAGCAGGACAACAAAAATTAAAATACCCCTCCCCTCCGCAACCAAACAAAAATCTCTCCACCCACCACTAAGAAATAGTTGAACTTTCAAGGAAGGTACTAACTTGAGTCTTCCTTCACTCTCATTTTGTGCACAATATATGCATTTAAGGTCTTTTCAGCTGATAATTTGAACAAAAGTGATGAGCTGCAGTACATCAGGTAAAAAAAAATGGAGATGTTTGTTAATGTTTGTCAATACTGACAAATGCAACTCAAGGAAAACAAAGGACAGTCTTATAAATTAATAAAGAAAAGGATCATTTCTATTCTGAGATGAGTCTCAGATGTGCTGTCAACAGTAAAAGTCCTAGGCTTGAAAATTAACTGTGCCTACTTAAGCAAGAAAAACCAAGAAGAGCTGACTTCCCTGAAAATAAGAATGGGCAGATATATTTGAAGTGATTAGCAATATCAGTACGTTACCTGAAAACACAGTGTCATCCCCGGATATATCAGTGTCTTTAAAATCCAACGTGAAGGACCGGAAAGCAAATTTATATCTGTAAAGATCCTTCTTGTCTAATACAGATTTGATCAAATGCCAAAATGCATTATTGAAAATCTAAAATCAGAAAGAGGAAAAGCATTCAAAGAATGATTCATTTTTTAAAGACTGATTTATACTGCTTCTCATTATTGTTTCAAAATCTGTTTCCCTCTTGTCTTACCATGTATGAATGAAGTCTTTACCTTCCTCTAACAAATACTGTATCTGAAAATTAATCCCAACTGCAGGACTACAATGCTTCAAGACAACAATCAAGAGAAAACCTGTTTCATGGCTGGCTTATAAAAATAAGAAAATATTACTTATTCTACAGTGTAAGTGTTTATCACCCCAAACCATCCTACCAGTTTATGTGTAGGGGGTTGATGGCCTCACACCAGAAGACAGAAGAACATATTATAATTGCTATCATGACAATGGGACTTCTAAACTCAAGGCTGGAGGACAGAGACTGATAACTGAATGGGAATGCTTTCTAGATTAGGAGGTGCCACAGCATGGGAAGATTTGGCTCTATTTCTTTTCTTTGACATATTGATGCTCTTTAAAGACCAGAAATCCAGTCTCTTCCTCCCCCACTCCTAGTAGATGGGAATTTTAGTGTTTTTCAGAACTTGTTTCATAATCTGACTTGAAGAACACAGTAACAACTTACTGGAAAATATGTGATTTTTCTCTTTCATTGTCCTTAGTTTCAGATTTTTCTGCTTTCTGGAAATATTTTATGTATTTTAATACTAATAAACACATCCTTTATTTTTAAATTTGTAAGACTAGAGAAGAAAGAATATAGTAGATTCTTTATTGCATTCAGAATAATTTTCACTTTCAATTTCATATGAGCATATGCATTTAAAATTTGTATATTCCATTCCTGAGTTCAAACGAATTTTTTTTTTCCTGGTAGACTTGGCATGAAAATTACGTCTTTAAGAGAGGTACACCTGTAATCATTCTTTATTCATTTTGTTCTTTTGCTGAATTTGAGCCTGGTGTCAAGCCCATGTATAAAAGTGCTGGCTTAGGTGTTTCTAATTTTTAATATCAGTGATTATAAAAATATTAAACCCTTTCTTCTATTCAGTCTTCTAAACTATACAGCCTAAAGTGTGTGAGCTTCGTAGTACTTTGATGAAAATAAATGAATCTGGAATGTATAAGCTACTGACTGTAGAAAAATCAATCTATAGCAATATTATCAACATTTGCATACACATAAAAATTAGTGCATGCTCTATAAAAATGTTTTGTTGCCATCTTTTTATAATATTGGAAAGCTATAGCATAGAGATCTACAGAAAAGTGTAATGTTTTCATCATGTCTCTTTAATTTATCATACATACAGAGCAGAAAAGTAAGAATGCTGCAGTTTCAAGAAACAAAGAAAACCAACTAAAAATACTGTGAACTAAAGAACTCATTACTGCCTTCAGAAATATAAGCTGTAATAATGTTTTCCTGTTCCATCAACATTAGGCACAGAATGGAACCATTAGACTTTTCTGCATTTCAGGTAGTATCTTTTAAATTCAAATTGGAGTTGTAACATAAAAACAGCTCATGCTTTCTGCCCCAAAGTATGCTAAATTAGATTGACAAAAATAGACCCAATTTAGAATGTGCTACTCTGTGAACATTGAAATTTTTCTTATTAAAAGAAGATAATTATCATGCAGTTGCAACTTATGCCATTTGGGCTTACACTTTATAATGAATGCCACATTCAGAGCATGCAGGTGGTCCTTATTAAATGCACAGGCATTGTTTTGAATAGAGTAATGAGAATGTTAAGCAGTTATCCAGCTTCTGTAGCTTTTAGATATGCATTCATTAAAATTGTTTGTTCACCTTGATGTTTTCGTTAGCCATTTTAGTACCATGGAGGCCAGGAGGACAATGAGCTACTTCCAATTCCTTCAAGGCTTTAGGAAGCTCATCCTTACTGCTGAAATTATTTATCACATTTCCAACAGCTTTCAAGATAGCTGTAGCCTGTTCTATAAATCGAGAGCTCTCCTGGGGGAAGAGAATAAACCAACCATCGTTAGAAAGATTGCTTTAAGATTTTCTTTTGTTTTCTTTCTAGGCTATGACAGAATACAAGCTTTCTTTCTGTGATGAACTAAAAAATGATGCTGAATTCATGCAGTTGTTATTATAAACTGTAAAATCAATTACATCTCTGATATTCAAAGGCATATAAAATTCTCACTGATTTTAGCTAGTGAAATAAATAACAGGCACCCTAAGACATATCTATTCATTATTTTATTTTTCCTATACTATTAGTCCTAGGAAATTTAATCAAAAGTAAGATCCGTATAGAGACTTTCTACTGCAGTGATAATAAGACTGTCAGCTGTAGTGCTCAGCATCTTCTGTTATAAAAGGACAAATTAGTATTTGTATCCTGCTGAAAAAAATTATCAAATACATGCTGCCTAAAGCATCATTAATCTTCATCAGGATTTCTGAGCAAGAATGTGGACACTTTCCTGAAAATGAAAGTCTGCAGAGAAATTGCTGTCTTCAAAAAGAAGTGCAGAGAAGACCCAAGGATAAAATTCTGCTTTATTTTCTTGATGATAAACAGCTTTTCATCCAAAAATTGAAGGCAAGTGGATAGTACAGTCAAAAGATATTTTTAATGCCCCAATTTCTTATATTTAAACTTCTTTACTACAATAAATGTGATAAATTTGCACAAGCTGTCCTAGTGCTTTATTATTAGGACCCAGAATCTACACTGCTATGTAAATTTGCTGTTACACTCACCTTTTAAAATATTTTTGGACAAATTTTCTCTAGAAACTATATTCCCTCCCCTCAGGGACCTCAACAAATATTTGAGCCTACCGCTTGCTAAAGAAACCTTGAAAATATGAATGAGAGTGGTATCTCTCTGGATTAGGGACAATGAAGAACAAAAGCTGTAGTAATTTCTCCTCTGGGCCTCTCATCTCAGCTATGAAAAGTTGCTTGATTAAATTGCTCATTTTAGATATAAAAGCTGCTCTGAGACCCAGTGAGTAATGTGCGATCTCATGGAAATAAACATACTTTACCGATGTGAGAATTCATTTAATAGGCTGGTATTTTTTAATATTAATTAATATTTATACATGTATTTCATGACATGCCTCAAAAAGTGAGTTATGTGCTACTCTGACTTATGTATTTCAACAAGAGTATTTTTGATATTTTATGCTGCTCTTCTATGTGACCCACAGTACTACCCAGTGCTAACTTATGTATTTTTGTAAGATAACTTTTGCAATATGCACCCAGTACCTGTTGTGCTGTAAAACAAGTATCTTTAATGCTCTTACCAATTTCATACTAAAATTAATACCATACCATTGAATATAATAACTCTAAATGGAAATCTGATACTACTTCACTTTGATTAATATTAAAAAAAACCGTTATCACAATGTTTGATTAGTCATTATGCATACCTTCTGAAGAGCTGGCATCACAGCATCCTCTTCTCCAAAGACACATGGCACCATGGTACACAGATGAATGTGGTGCCCTCTGGGACAATTTACTGTGAAGAGCAGTACGTGTCGCCTATAAACAAGAAAAAAAACCCAACCAACTTTTTTTTAAAATTCCAGCAATTCTTAAGCTTTTCTTTCCATGCACTTGGTAATATCATTGTCAGAATTGCATTTAGCTGGAGAAGCTTATTCAGGCCACAGCTTCAAAGTGTTAACCAGAGATCCAGCAGTGAGAGTAAGAAAGGAGAGTTAATGCCCCCCACACACACTGGCATTTTTTAATTACATCTTTTTTCAACTGAAATTTAAATGCCCCCTAGCCACTAACAGACTAAGAGAATGCCTTCCATGCTTACCAAGAGACTTCTCTTTTGGAATGAGAAGGGGAAGTGGTCAATAAGCCCATTTGTCTCCCACACCTTCTGTAAATTAAATCTGACTGAAAGCCTCCTGTCTCTGACTGGAGTAGAGAGAATCAGAGGTGGGAAGCTTATAAACTTGAGAGAATGGTATCTCTGTTAGCTTTGAAATTTACAGGTGCAAAAAGATACACATTTTTTGGCCTCCCTACAGTACAGAGAGATACAACTTTTAGAAACTACACTAAGAAAATACATGTGACGGCAGAACTTGATGTGAATGCAGTCTATAAACATAATAATAACTATTCCAGTTTTAGTCTGAATCAAAACAAATAAAGAGCACTATTAAAGACCTTTGATTTAATTTCAGTATGCTAGTGTTGTGGTATTTTCTTTCTATGGCTATTTATTTGACATCTTACTTAATCTTTTAAAAATACATTTTGTTTCATCTCTTCAAGATGAAACTGGTGATTTTCTCTTTCTGGAAAAGTGGAAGGCCTCAGTGAACTACAAGATGTGAAGATTTCGTTTTCCTGGTTTCCCTGGAAGGGTTTTCAGGAAATAACATATCAAGGGCTCTTGCTTTTTATCTATTTCTTTATTTAAACAATCAGCCAATGCCCCCCACTGAATATTTAGCGTTACATGCAAAGAGAAAAAAATCATATTGAGCAGTATGTGAATGGGAAGTAAGATATGCAAGACTTCATGGATAATGTTAGAATTTCTCCTGTCATGTTTCATAAATCCTGTTTCAAAAAAAGCATTGAAACCTCCTATGGTATCATCATGCTTTTACAGTTCCACTAAAAATGCTAATTCTTACATTTTTCTTGCTACTCCAGGGAACACTTTGAATCAATCTAGTTAGAAACACTTCTAAGTAGGAATTTGTAAGAATTTAAACCTTTTTTTTAGCAAGTCTGTGATTTTTCTAGTTAAATGCTCTTAAGCAACAGTAAAGAACTCAAAATCTTTATAAAAGTTTTGGTAAATCCACAGCAATTTGGCAGTCTTACCAAATCCTACCTATCAACTAGTCTGATACTCCAGAAACTTTTGTTTTAGGAAATAAACTCTTACTGGGTTACAGTGTAAAGTAAACAATTATTTCAAGCCTTAGCTAAAGAGTCAGGACAGAAATGAAGCCTCATACATACCCAACAGGAAGATTTACCACAGTAGCTTTGGTTGCAGATGTATGCATTGTTAACACAAGTTCCCCAGGAGTCACAGATTTCCAAGAGAAACGTTCAACCCTCAGCACACCCATTGAACATTCTTGTTTAGTACCTAGATTAAGAAAACAAACGAAAACAACAAAACACAAGGCACACAATATGGGGAGGGTGAACAACAATAACATTCAGACACACCTATGCAGAATCTGTAGCTACTTCACACTTATTAAAGTCTTCCTGTAGGCTTTGCTAACACAGAAAAATCCAGTCATTTAAAATGCATTGGTGGTACAAAATATGGGTTATTTGTACTATTTGCTAGAAAATAATGGTTAAAAGAATGTGTCACTAAGATGTATTCATCAGACATCTTCCAAGTCACTTAAGGCTGCTGTAAAACTCCATAGAAATCCTTTCTGTCCACATGCAAAGGAAGCAAACAGCCATAAAAAATGTATTTGTTTATATTTATAGCTTATAGTTTAACTATTTTAACAGAATGGTCAGTTTGGTTTTTTAAGCTTTCTTTTGGTTCTCTCTACTCCACTCCAGATGCACTAAAATTACATCCATGTCCAACGTTTAAATATCTGATTAATCTAAGCCAACTACCATAAAATGCCTTAGCTCTCCTGAATTGCATACTATGTTTTTCATTAAATACAAAAGATTTCTATTTAATTCATTCAAGTTGCTAGATCTTGAAAAAGCTAACTTTAAATGTACTGGAGAGCTTATTGTGAACCATTTTAAAAATAATTTCAGAAATATACTTTGGTTATATTGCTGGTTTTGCTGCATTATGATCAGCTAAGGCATAAGTTAGCTTGCAAGAATGGAATCTGTAGAAAAGAAACTCCAAGAATCACAAGGAACTCCATTCCAGAAATATACAACTGAAAAGCTTCCATCAAATCATAATAAACAGTAAAGGGAGAGATCCTTTCATGAAAATGTCCATCATCAACATGAAATATTGAAGAAGTATTGCTTGAATATTAGTATATTTCTTAAAATCTATGTGACTGTTTCGAACTCTTGCTAAACTCTCAGACTGTGCCCAAGTCCATAACAGACAAACACAACAGCACAAACATATTCAAGAATGGGAAAACACAACATTAACATGTACTGTGTGTTGGCCTTACCTTCAGTAACATACCAGTGTACTAATGCAGAAAAGCTAACCAGGATTTCAATGGGCGTCAGACTGTCCACAAGTAAATAATAGAAGACTTCATCATCAGTAGACTGCATAGAAAAATGGACATTTGTTCATCCTTCATTCCCATTGAATGTTATCTGACTGGCCTAATACAAAATAGGACTAAGACTTCCGATATGGTGACCTTAGTTATTGTACGGGAAGTAGGCAATTAATTGTCACTACTTCTTCCAAATTTCAGACATGTCATTTAAGCCCAGAGCCTCATGCTGCATGTATAATAATGTTCAGTTAAAAGCTAAAAGGAAACAGAACGTTTTTTGGCATGAGAATATATCTACTTTTATATTATAGTCATCATATGTACCTCAGTGTAGTAGTTGTACTTGCCAAACAAGAAGTAACAGAACACCAAAAATTTTGGTTTGTGCCACAACTTTCTGATTCAAATTAATTAAAGAAAGCTTGAAAGAAATAAGTACTCTTTTAATTTGTAGATATGAGTGATCCTCCCTCATAAAGGAGTTTTTCTCCTACAAAACTCTATGGGGGCAACATCTTTCACTCTCAACTTTAATACATAATTCCTATGCTAATATTAGAAACTACAGACTGATTCTAACGTTCCTAGGAATTCTTCAAAATCTAATGGTGAATGAGCTTCTTTCTTCAGAACTGTTACAGTACATGTTCTCCTGGATATTCCAGAGTCATATAAAGCCATTTTTTTGTATTTTTATCTTCTTATCATAATATGAAAATGTTCTTTTATAAGCATGATACAGAATTTACCCAATACTATAAACATCTAATCTCTTTCAATGTAAGAAATTAGAACGATTTTACAGCAAAGTGTTAGGGGGTTTTTTGGCACAAGAGCACACAGGCTTACATAGCCTTAATGCTGATTATGGCTTACAAAAGTATATCATGCAGTCATTAGGAAAATTTCTTGTGATGTGATTACAGAGAGGTGGGAAATTGCAGGTGTACTACAATTATGAAGCATAATCCATGTTGTCAACCTTCTCAGTACAGGATTTTACATGAAGTTCACGCCTGGAGTTTACATTTCGGTGCTCTACAATTACACCTCAGATACACTATAAAATAAGACTGGAACAGGATATTCAAGCATCTTGAATAACCTTCTGATAATATGAATGACAGGTTTAAAGAAATTCCATTATTTCCATGTAACTAAGGAGTATTTCTAAATCCCTGCACCAGCATGCTGTAAATAGCAAAATGACTTAGCATTTAAAGAGAAAATGGAGGCTTATGCTAAACAGACTCACAATTTGGGTTTTAGGTGACAGGTGAAGATGAAGGAGAATTGAAGGGCAGATTCCATAGATGAATCATCATTAAATTCAATTTAGACATCAAATTGTTAAAAGGTAGTTTTAAATCAAAATAAAGAGTGGGCAGAGATCTGATTCACTATCAATTTTCTTTACATAAGCCATTTTTCTGTTATTGTGCAGTGGCATTCCTCAGCATTCTTTCCTTGTCTTAAACACACACACACACACACACACACACACACAAACACAAACACACACACACACACATATATATATCTATATATAATGCAGAATATGTGCTTGCAAACATACATTTGTATTGACTACATTAATCCTAATGCATTATTATTTTTCAGTAATAGCAGTTCTATATGCTCCACCAATATCCTTTAGGATATATGTGTTACCTAATTATGTAAGACTTTGACAGAAAAAAGCACAATACAGTCACTTACCGTAAAACATGTCTTCTGATAATTATAAGCATATGTATGTGGCTTGTGGAAAACATACAGGTTCCTAAGAAGAAAATAAAATTTAAAGATAAGATATATATGACTGTAAGAAAATAATCAGTATAAATTACATAGTTTAGGTAAATGTCTATTTCATTGCACAATATATAAATTTTACTTTCATAAGTCAGAATCCTAGCTATTTCTCAGAAATGGTTCAACATTTTTAGTTATAAAAAAGGTGAATAAAATTAATCTCCAGAGAAAGCAGCTGAAATTAGTTCGTATATTCGCTGCATTTCTACACTTTTCCATTGGAGGTCAGGCCACTAATTTATTTTCAATCTATAAATGGTAACATGCTAATATTACTCCAAAACTCCCATGCCCACCTGAAAATTACTGTAATAAAGTTTTATATAAAGTATAACTGTAAGGAAGGATTGTTTTATATATTTTATTAATGGTTTTTTCAGTTCTGTGCTGTTTGCAGACCTTCAGCGAGCTACGTAGTTCCAGGCAACAATTTTTTCTGATTTTGATTGCACCAAGGGAGACATAATTGGCTTCAGCTTTAATTGAGGATGGAATCAGATGTGAGCCAATGTTTTGATTACTCAAAAACTCCACAGGGATCCTGATCTACTGATGACATATCAATTCCTACAATGACTAAAATATTCCTCACTTCTCAAAGTTGATATGAACTATGAACATTCATCTTATTTTCACTGTATCTGAGATGTAGGTATGTCAGAGAAGGAAAAGCTTTCAACTGAACAGACAAGTAAAATGAAAATGTTAGGTGCCTAATTTCTTCTGAGGGATAAATTTTTCAAAGGTCAATGAAGATGCTATGTTAACAGCGGCTTTATCAGTTGACTGTGAAAATAAACTCTCACTCATTTAGAGATAATAAAATGACAAATACTTTATACCTTAATTAATATTAATATTAGTCTACAAAAAGTCAACAGTATTTTAACATTTGGCTAACAAGTTAGAAAGTTCATATTTCACATTCTTTCCGTATGACACTGTGAGCAAGACTTTTAAAGGAAATTACATTGCTTGTAATGCTTTTTTTTCCTGAATGCCCTATCTTCCTGGACCTGGGACTACCTAAAAATAGCAGGCAAATCTTAACAAGGCCTAAAGTGATCTATGACTTTTTATTCCTAAAGTTCCTGTACTGCTGGCTAATATAAAAATTATACATTCGCCTTTAGAGAGCAGAGCAGAGTTTAATATCTGCTCAAGAAATCACTCATTTATGAAAATAGAAGCTTCAAAAAGAAATCTCAGTTACACATTCAAACAAAAAAAGAACTAAGTGAATTTTCTCTGATAAAATTACTTCCCTCAGCAATCTTAGATGTTCTAAAGGATATGCATTGTACCAGGCTCCTTAAATCTGAAAGACACAAGCTAAAGGTATGATGCTACAAGTACACTAGCTTTTTTTATGTTTTCAGAGGCATAAATGCCTTGGAATTATATTGAAAAGGGAGTGAGACAAAACACCTAGCTGATCAAGCAAAGCTATGCTGATGGCAACAATTTTTTTTCTCTTTAGAATCATGTTGTTCTGATGCAGACTGTGTCTGCCCAGTGCCTCACGAGTTGTAAAAGGAGCTAATGGCCACAACACTCCATGACCTACAATCTTGCACCCCAGCTGCAGTCTGACAGCTGCTTTATGGAGCTGGTGGTTGTGTTCTCCACTCTATTCTGGAGGACACATCCAAGGCAAAGAGCAGGGCTGCAGCTACAGACCCACTGTCAACAATGGACAGTAAGTCTGGCCTGAAGAGTAGCCTTGAAGCCACCCTGAAAGGCAGGACAGTTATACAAAGAAGATCTCTTAAGAAGATACAATTTTTATATAGTCATGTTTTGAATTTACCATTGTTATACTGTATATTGTATGGAATAAAACCCAAACTCTCTATTCCTTACTGGAAACAAACACAGAAGTCTTCAAAGCTCATCCAGGTTTCCCTGGAAACTGAAGTCTTTTCTGACTCTGTTTCGTCCTTTGATTTAGCCCCTGTCTGGCTCTTCACATCAGTATCAGCTGTTTCTGACATTTGTTTTGCATCTAAACTGATAATCTCAGGTAATTCTTCTGCAAAGATAAAAAGACACACAGAGTCAATACAGGGACAATATGCAAGTTAAAAGTATCATTTTTAAAAATTATCCTAAAATTACAAGGAAATTATCCATACGTCAGTTATTACGCATACAGTTTAAAATGAAAAGCTATCCCACTAACCTAAAGAGCCTACATGGTGACTGAAACAACTCTATATGGAAATTTAGTGTTTGTATCTGCAACTGCTTACATAGTCTGCCTCAATAAACTACCACATATTGAGCTGTGCCCTAGAATCTTCCGTATCAGTTTGTTAGGTACACATATATATGAATTCTGCAAACCTAAATTCATCTGTATAAAGAAAAATACATCCCCTTGTCCAAAGAGCCTATTCAGTGAAAGGCTAATGAGGCAGAATTTTCCAGCCCACAGAAAACAATACACAGAAATGTGGTGGACACAAAGACCTACTCTTGCCTCTGGTACTTAGTACCCCCTATGATGCTACTCACCCAAATCAGTCTACTTCTAAACAGAAACAGATTTGAACTAGATTACACGAATTTTCTTGTATGAAAATCAGAACTAAGGTCAGATTCATACCAAAATATAAACACAGACATATGTAGACGGATTTTGCAATCATTATATAACTTTTTATGTTGTAATGTAACTTTCTCTGCATTTATTCTGTGAGATCCATATAAATAGTTACTGAAAATGTTTGACTTGGCCCAAAAAAAAATTTTGAGAATAGCTCAACAACTGAGAATAGAAGAACTGAACAGCTATTAATTCAGAATGCTTGCTGAAGAAAAAGATGAGGTAATATTCAAATATAAGGTATAACGAATGAGAAAGCTATTAGAAACATACATAATTTATATTTAAATGTACTTTGTAATACTTCATGATCACCAAGACACACAGCTAATGTGTGGCTAATGTGTGGCTCTAAATTAGTTTGCAACTATTTTTCAAGAACTGAAAGAAATGCAATATAAGGAAAGGCACCAAAGGCCTTTTACCTTTCCTTCAACTATGGAAAAACTACCTGAAAGCTGAAAAATCTAGACTTTTTTTCAATTTAAGTTAACTTGGGTGTTAGGCTTCCAGTAAAATAACCACAGTGCTCTTATTTTTAAGAGCCTTTTATTTTTCTGACGAAATACTTCAAACATTCAAAGTAATTTAAAAAATGAGATATTCATTTGGAAAAATTTTGAATACTCTTCAAATAGTGATGTAAAAAACATTTCAAAGGAACATTCATTAAAATGAAAGCTGGTTTTCAGTTCTTTTTTTGCCATTTTTTCAGGGAAAAAATAAAAGAAGACTATAATTCACAGTTCTTATAAAAGAGCTGTGTGTATAAAATCCACTGTATTTCCTGGAGAGTAACTTACAAGAAGTATTTGAATTTTTCTGAATACCAAACTGAAAATTTTACTCTATGTAATTATACATTACCAGTTCCTTGAAATCTTTTCCTGTAAAACCAACACCCATATATAAGTAAGACTGCTGATATAATGACATCAAACAACATGGGAATGGCAAAAGTCTGACTATAAACTTCACACACACTTACCTTTACTGGATAACTCTGCATTTTGTTGGCACGAGGCAATGGTCTCCTATACAGTGAAAAAACAAAACAAGAAAAAGTAAAAGTTATCATCATGGGTTTGGGCTGGGTTTTTAAAATGAAAAATAAAAGTAGCTAATTTCATCATAATACCTACATACCTATCACCAACAGACAGATTGATGTTTTTCTAGACAAGTATATGTGATCTGGAGTCTGAGATAAAAGCTGTTTCAGATACCTACCACTCCACTATGAAAACAATGTTCTTTGATATTACTGATTTTTGACAAAAAAGTATGTTTTATTCTAAGAACTAATACTCCTACAAACAATTCAATTTTTTTCTGTTTCCATTCTTGAAAAATATATGGAGGGCTCCTTTCCAACAAGCATTTCTTACTGTGCAAGTGACAGTACACCACTGTCATTAGCAACAGCATTCTTGATTACAATAGCATCTTTTGTTTTGTGTCACTGTATAAATAAAAAGTAGCCTCTTTTTTAATGCTTTTGGCAAAGAAGTTTATCCTGGTCAACCCCAGCTCCAAGCTGGAATTGCTGAACTAATATGAATGCAATATACTGCTGCTTACACTTCAAATGAAGTTAGCCAGCCTTTCAGGAAGTTCACTCATTAAATTTACAAAGACAGGGTCCTTGTCTTTGAGAGGTTAAAAACTTTGATTTAAAAATGTGTGCCTAGTCATCCTTCCTTCTGACTGCCCTCTAGTCTGCAATATGACATACACTGAAAAAGAGTCACTTCCACCTCTTTTTTTTTTTCTTTAATGAGGTTGAGCAGGAGAAAGAGATTGCAGTTTCCAGTTTACTTCCTATTTGAATGTGGTAATATTAATGGCTTAGCTAGACTAGCTTTGCCTTTGCAAAGATAAATATTAAAGCCTAAAAAGGCTACTACAAACAAATTTGCAAGCTTCCTTTCATCCCAGGTCTCCCTTTACCTAGATTTGTCACTGTTCTTCCCCACCCAAACTCCTCATACATACCCTCATATATCTTTACATGTGTCAAAGGTGCTGAGGCTGAAGCTGGTAGCATTGGCCTGGCCAGCAGCTGGACACACACAGTAATTTTCTGTTCTGCATTTCAAAGAGGAGCTGTGGGAGCGGTGCTGACCTGGAGCTACTTTTATGCTTTTTCAGTACAATCAAGAAATATATTTTGAGGGGCAGAGTGACATAACTTAAAGAGTCTGAGTTAGACTGGATGGCAGGTCACAACATGCCTAAATCTTGCACAAGGTCATTGTGCTGGAAATCCAGGTCTACCTCAACCCTCCTATTATAGATACCCTGCATGCATTATGTGAAGGGACCTGTGAATGCTTTCTTAGAGGAAAACCTTATGTCTTTCTACTTTTAATTTCTAGCTGCAGTAAAAGTCTTCCTGCAGCATTTTACAGAATCTCTATGGGCTCAGGACACGAGAACAGGCTCAGGAATCTCACCTCTAGCAAAATTTTAGGTGTTTGATGTTTTCTGAATTAACAAAGGAAAGAGCTGAGCAAGTAAACTACAGATTTAAGACTCTCTATCCCAAAACTGGAAGCAGCAAATAATGTAATACACATAATTTAACTGTAATATTCTTTATTAAGGGAATTTGGAAGTCCCATTTTTGCACAGCACGAATCTGAAATTCTATTCCAAATCTGTTATGGGTTTTTTAAAAAATGTTCATGAGTCAAAGCTGGGGACAGATCTGATATTAAGAGCAATTAAGGGAAAAATTAAGACTGCTGAAATCATTAACACTTGGGTTAAGAATTTAGTAACTGAAATACATTGCATTTTAGATGGGGTTTTTTGTTTAATTTCTTTTTTTTCTAGAGCAAATGAGCTGAGAAGGGACACTATAGGATCTTGCAAACACCCATATACTTCAGCTCCTGTTTCCAGAACTCTGTACACACAACTCTTCAAAACCAGCCAAGCTGTGATCACTTGTCATGTCACATTGACAGTCATGTCTCAACATACGAGTCTGAAAAATCATATGGATTATCTCTTCCCTTTAAACTGTGACTTCAGAAGAACACATGCACAGAGCTGCCATGGTTCTGCACATGAGCCTACAACTTTCAAGATTTCAATATTGCCAAACTTCCTGTTGGAGTCCCAGGATTTACCCAACAGATACATGTCAGCTGTGCAATTTATTGAGTTTCTTCTCAGAAATCCTGGGCATGTCCAAAATACAAAACATATGAGATTTACTGTATAAGCCTTGGAGACTGCAACATCTGTACAACAAGTCTAGCAATTTCTGCCCAATATACTGTTCATGGACAGTACACATGATCCATACTGTATGGACATGAGGTAGCTTAATATAGAGCTACTTTGTCAGTACTAACAGTTGGCAGCAGGAAAACCTGGAGAGATACAGAAAATCCTCAAAAACTGAGTCAACAGAATTTCCAGTAAAGAAGGAGAAAGTGCCCTGGAAAATCTGGATGCTTAGTAACTTCATCCAGTCTGAGCTGTGAAACCAGCCTAACCACAGCTGTGTACACTCCCACAGGCTCATTTACTTGGTTTTTGGAGCACAAACATAATATGGTCAAAAACTGTCTGCTTTTCTAATGGTACAGGATGTGTTCATCTACCTAATCCTCACTGATTTGAAGACAACCAGAGTGTCAAGAAAGTTCTCATTCTTTTATACTATTGCCTCATGTACTGTGCCTAAGACATTGGCACAGAAAGAGAAAATAAAGGCATTTTTCCTCCTTAATGATCACACATTGCCTGAAAAGTCACCTTTGCTTGATACAGAAAAATATTAGAAAAGACTTAGATCCAGCTGTGAAACATGGAATTATGCACACAGATTCTGGGAGAAATACTTATTATTCTTCCTTCAATGAATGGCGAATCTTAATGAAAATTGTGAGGAAAATTCTGTAGTTAACGTAAAAATCTAATTTATCATCTATTATGTTTCATAATCACTAATGCATATTTGTAAAAATAATGGCAACTCATATATTTATTACTATCTTGTTACTTTCAAGGATTCATTCATATTTTTCAGCCTCCTAACATTAGCTATATTTTTATTTTATTCAAATCTACAAATAATGTTTTAAAATTTATCTTGTATTCTCATAAAAACAGTAGCCTTTTCTACTGTAGAAATGATGCATGGCAAAACTTAACACACCAGTCCTGTGAAAAATACAAGTTGTCTTCAAAAAATAAGCTTTCTGGATATAATTGCAGGTGAAGGAATAAAGTTTCAGGTACTCTATTTTTAAGATTAAAAATCCATTTCAAATACTTCAAAATGACAAAGATGACTACAATATTTCTTAAGATCTAACCCTGTATTAAATTTCAAGGTTTGATGTTGACCTGAGAGTTATATCATCAAAGGGTTTTGCATCTACAGTCATGTGGACACAGTCTTTTTTTATTCCTCAGTCATTGTGTTCACTAAATGGAATATCAGTTGTCATTTTAGCTGTGATGTGAGTGAAGGTAACAGAGGTGGATTTTGAAAACAAGGCAATGTTACAAATGAACAAGCATCTGCAAAGGTGTGCACAAACTGAGGTTTAGTGATAGCTTAAAAATACTGGATTACCAACTTGGCATCTCTTTTATTCAGTCTCTAATGTTGAAGTTGCCCGATAAGTATGTGCACGTAGATAATTGTGGGCCCATCAAAGTGTCTCTATACCACAAATGTCTAAATGCCTCTTGTCAAGTCCCTCTTCTAATTCATGTGACTCATATGTCATGTGTAATTTTTCCCTGAAAATAATAAGCAGGGAATTTCCATCTTATGCAGGTTGAAGTAATTTTCAAAATGATAAAATTTGTAAAGAAAATAGACCCTAGCCCTCCTGTTGACTCAATATCCATTCACCGCACTTATGAAAGGTAAAACAAGAAGGATTAGAGTGAAAAGAAGAGAAAGCTTATTATGACACAACAGTCTGTAATGTTTATGGGGAACATGAAAAGAGCACACAACAGAGCACACAAATTAAACAAACTGGTATCAGTTGCACAACAGAAGGTAAGGCTGAGTTTGAATACATAAATGGATAGACTGAAAGAAGAAAAAATGAAGGAATCATGAACATTAAAGAACAAGTTTTTTGTGTTTGTGTCACTGGGAGAGAATGGAGACTTTAACACTTTTACTCTAGAAATTAGCATTGTCAGGGAGCTTGACACTGAAGAAGCCACAAAGAGAAATATGAGTGTTCTGCTTAGGATGTATAAATATAGCAATCGGGTCAGTATATTAAAATATCTAGTAGCCATTGCACATACTGATGGTAAACATATTTGGATTAGATTTTCTTGCTTTGCATTTCTTCAAACAGAACACATAGAGCTTTATTCTCAATGGAATTGGAGATAACTTCTATCAAAAAATTCATCACAATGAAGATTATTCAAGTAGGCTTTTGAAAGGCAGATCCACAAGGAAACACTGCTCCAGGATTGTTGCTGTTTTCCCCTCGGACGAGTAGAGAAACGACACGAAGTCCAGGCTCAGGGACAGATGGAAGCGCTTTAATGAACTCTCAGAAGGCTTTTATATGTTAGTTTGCAAAGTGTATTAAATGGCATGAGGTAATTGGTTTTTTGCCATCCACCCCTTAAGGGGATTGGTCAAGTTCTAAGACACCCATCTCTGAATGTTTTTCTAGTTAGAACCATAACAATTCTGCAAAACAACCTGCAGCTGCAAGAAGTTTACAAAACTGTAACATTGTTTTGAGTTACTTGCATGGGAAAGACAGAACTCTCACTAAAATGCTGCAGAGAGCTGAAGAAATTCTCTGCTGGAGTTTTTCCAGCATCCATACAGGATAATCTTTTTCTCAGAAGCATTTGACAAAATTACTGTTGCATAAAACTGCAAGACTGTGCAATTTACATATGATTGTTTTGGTTTTTTTCCTGGCCACAAAATACTTTCACATGTATTTCAGTGTATCCTACACTTATAAATTACTTAGTTTCCTACTGAAAAAGAATAAAAGAGAGTTTCTCCATTAAAGAATTTGGCCCTATGTTATGGAGTTTTTAAACAAAAAATTAACAAAATGCATTTTCTTAAAACCAGTGATTCAAGATCAATTTAACTACTAAAAATAGATATTTTAAAATATTTTTTTTCTAATGCAAATCCCAAAAGCTTTTAGGACTGTAAAACCAGTGAATGGGAAAGTCAGAGCAAAAAAAAAAAGTTTGAAAAATTCAATAATAAAGCAGTTCTATTTTTTGGCATGAGTACTTTGGGGACATGAGGGATAACAGCATGTCTTTCAACTTCATATTTTTCAAAGAAGGTACATCCAGCTCCCAGAATTTTGTCTTTCATGTATCACTAGTCTCCGTTTCTGTGACAACAGACCTTAGGAACAGTGAATCAAATATTCAGTAATGTTACTTCATGCAGTTTGCATTGGAGCGAATTGAAATATGCCAATTTAAACTTGCCGAGCATCTGGCACAGCAGCTGACTGAATTTCAGCCAGCTTAAAGCATAAAACTGCTGTATCCCAAAGATTTACCAAGTCTGTATCAAAGGTTTTAAAGCAGATGTCTCCTGACTAACAATCACACAGTTTAAAATGGAGACAAAGTTATTCACATTCAGTATATTACAATACAAAATTCTAAAAATTAGCAATAATCTAATGAATTGAGGATATCAAAGTTTCTCTTTCAGAGTTTTTTTAATCACTAACTGATTTGTTTTTAAAAAGTATATATTGTTATTTCAAGTTTTAAAACTACAGAAAGCAAGCTCTCCCATTATGAATTTGACAGAGGCACCCACATAATTTTGTCGATGAAAAGATTTAATATGTGAAAAAAAGAAGACTGTTCTCCAAGTTAAAAACCATTTCCTTTTCCAATCTGTAAAAACAAAGTTCTACTTGCATACTTCAGCTATTACCAGGCATAGCATTTTTCAGCTGAGGTTTAAATTGAGGCAAAAGTAAAGATCATGTACGAGTCAATTAGTTGCTCATAACTTCTTACATTTCATGTCTCAGTCAGATTGCCCTCAGCCGATGTCACATCCATGTCTTCTTCCAACCATTCCACTTTTATCAGTCTCTCTTTCATGTATTTTCATACTTGCCCTTGTCTCTCCTTGACTGCATGTCCTACTGTGATAGATCAGCCTTCTAAATCACTCTTGGACTAGGGGAGAAAATCTAAGGGATGTTTCACACTGCTTTGATGCTTCCAGCACATAAACTTCTATTAATTTGCAACTAACCAAATCTGTATTTGTACATCTAGAGACTGAAGTAATGAAAGCAATAATTATTAAATACTATAAGATGCTACTTACAGCTCCTTTTCACCCTGCGGCTTTTGTAATGATTTTAGTATGATGCCATTGTTAAAATGACTTTTAAAGGTAAAGTACTATCAAAGTACTAATTAGGCTAATGTTTATAAAATGTACACAAAATATCGAATAGCTAAATATATCACAGAATTGCAGATCACAGATATATTCTATTGCAAAGTATTCTTCTTCACTGCAGAATTGCCTTATTTTAAAATCATTAAATCCACTAATGATATCCACACATGTACGTTATCTAAACACACAGTATAGATATAGATCTGAAATACAAAAATGGTATGAGTGTACTCTGCAGAGGCACTCCAAAGACTACATAGAAATCGGCACTCCAAAAATTACATAGAAAATTACTTCCCATTCATTTCAAAATTGACCAAAATCAATTTTGGTGTTTTTGTTCACGAAGGTCATGAACTATCCCTAATAGTATGTAATTTGTCTTCAAACACGTTTTTTAGCCCTACAGACAGTCACTATTCATCAACCAAACACAATAAATGTTATCCCCAAGTATATTCATCAGTTTTTCCCAAAAAATGAGAACAGAGATTTTAAAACAATTAGGTCATCTTCACTGCTGGACTGCGTGGATAAGGATTTGGTCACTGTTTTACCTTTACACAGCACTACGGATGAATATATTTTGTAAGTTATTTTCTATATTGTAATGACATGGAATTTAACATACATGGAAGAGGTACTCACTCTTTACTTAAGACAGAAAACAAATATAGCGAGAAGAACTGTAGCAAACATTTACAAATTGAAACATCACCTTCCCCAGAACATAATTGGATTATTGAATCAGATCCAGATTTTGAGTATAACAGCATTGAAAGCACTTGTATGTTGCCTAGACTGCTTTTTCCCTCAATTTTCTTAAAGTCAAAAGAGAAATGCTATCAAATGGCCGCCTGAGTAGCATTTGCTTCAGTAAGTATGAAACTGAAGAGATGCTGGCACTGCCACATTGTGTTTCTTTGTAGGCGTTGAGCAAATGAAGTAACTTCAGTGGAACTCTGTTTTTGAGTGAGTATTTAAGTCTCTATTTCTCTATGTCGCCGATTATTTCCCTATATGTAATATTTTTTCATGAAAAGTTGTATTGTTCAGAAACCCTTTGAAAGTATCATTTTTTTTCTCTGTTACGCAAGTAAGATTTAAACATTAGAAGGAGCATTTGTTAAAGATTTATCTAAAAGCAGACTTCGGTAGCATATACACATTCCAATTTAAAAACAGAAACAAGAAAAAAAAATCAGTAATTATAACTTCCCAAACTCATCCTAGTAATGTTTTATTAAACTTAGGTAAGATTCATCTTATCTATCTTGAAAAATGACAATGGAGACTTCTACCTAGTAGCTAGCATTGGCTTGGGTGCTTTGAGCCAACTCTTAGTCAGTGCTGCTTTTAGTGAACCTGCTTGGAGGAATGTCATTCTCTCACAGAGTTGCACAGGAAGCCTGAAGGTCTAAATCACAGCTGAGGATTCCTTTAGAAGGCAGAGCTTCTCAAATTCAAGAGCAGGCTCACTGAGCAGTGAAACCTTAACTCTTTTTCTAGATCTCACCAGAAGTCTTTCCATTCAGTCCTAAATGAGATGCCATTTTAAGGCATGTGTTAATAAAGTTCACGTTTTTCTAGTCACATGCTTTCACTGTAGCCGAAATAAACTAATCACAACATAAACTAAGATTTATGTAAAAGACTGCAGACTATCTTCTTAAGATACTCCCATCAAAAGGGTTTTAAAGATCAAAACCAAGACAGTGTTAGCAATAGAACTTTTAGAATCTGAGGAAAAATCATAAAAAAGAAAGTTAAAGGAAAAGGTTTTAAGAAAGATTTCCCACCCAATACACATCAACATAACTATAGAGTGGAAAGGGTAGGGAAGTTACTTAAATAGAAATGGGAAAAAAGCTTTCTGAAATGTCTTTGAAAAGATTTATTTCAGTATTAAATATTTTCTATTTTGTCTTTCACTATCCTTTGTAATATAAAACTAGGTCAAGTTAAAAAACCCAATAATATTATTACCTGAGAATAATCTTCTGCATTTGAGTGTCTCCTATCTTGATTCATATCCCCATTACTGTCACTTTCATTTTCATCAGTTTCAGCAATGGAAGTGAGATTGGATACAGAATGAAATCCTTTTTTGAGGGTAGACTGTGGAAAGTGGCTAAATAATAAAAGAAAACTCAAACACTTTAATCCATACATTTTCTTTCAAATGACAGTCTTCATAACTATTCTTAACAGAATTTTGTCAAAACAATTCGTGTTTCCTTTATTTTGAGAGATTCCTAGGGCAGCACAGAATCCATATCTTCATATATTTCTTGTCATTGCTGGCTTTGCACTACACATAAACCTATGATAGAAAGACCTCTTCAGCAGCCCTCAAAAAAGCAAAACCCAAGCCAGTTGAAAACTAGATGACAATGCCAGAAGTGAATAAATTACTATGGCCCCTAGACAAGAAAAACATACTACTTGAATGGAGGTAAGGCAAAATATAAAATGTTTTGTGTCAGAATACTTTTTGTCTTTTCCCTCAAATGGGTCTCCATAGCTACCAGATAGCGAAAACACAGGATAACCAAGGAAACCTGTGCAGGCCTATTCTGGTCTTAGTAAAAGAAAGCTCTGTTGCTGACTTCACTGGAAGCAGAAATAAAAACTAATGGAAATATAAGTAACACTTTGCTTGTTAAGTGAACTAGAAGAACAGGACCAAAACAATTTTGCATACATGCCAATTAGACATGAGTGTGTAATTGCGTTATTACAGCAATAAAGAACAAATGAAAATCTAAACATGTTATCTAGCCCCCTTTTTAAGGACTGAGATAATGAAAGATCAAGATCTTTTGCAGTAACAGTCACAATTATCTTGCCTTTGAGTGTTTCAAAATATTTTATTAGAATAGAAGGAAGAGATAAAAGACTTTCAGTTCCAACTGTGTATCTAAGTCCCTTATCTTATTTACACAGCTATATTACTTTAATGAAATGTTAATACCTGCTATATATTTTTGGCTACTACCTGTTAATTAAATCACAAAGATTAAATTAGCCAATTGTCATGAAAACTTAGCACATTAAATAAACTATCCTTCCCCAAATGGGGTAAGTTGACCATGAAGCAATCTATCAAATATGAAAAAACAATATCAAATCTGTTAACATGCAAATACTTCAACATCTTCATTATTAATCTCTCATTCCTTCGATAGCCTGTTAATTGCTTAGAACATTATACTCTATTTCTACTCCGACTGTTTGAAAACATACAGTAATTTAAGTACTTTAAGCTAACAAAATGCAACTGTATCAGCAAAAGAATTGCATTTCCAGAATATTCCAAGGTCACTTCTTCCATGGACAAATACTGCTGTTAAAAAAAAAAAAACAAAAATACCTAACTGGTTTATTATCAGTCCATTATGATAATATGCAATTATGATGATCATAATGCACAACCTGCCACATATGTAATTTAGTCAGTTTACTTAGAGATGTGCTTAACAAAAGGTGTACACAGCCTAAGAAAATACACAGATCTCCAACAATTTAAAGCCTGTTGTTGGACTCAGTCTCAAGAAAAGACATATCCTCCAAAATGACATAAACCTTTTGGTGTACACTGGCTGTAAGATACATTCAATGCTTCATGACAGATGCTCAGTCAGAATAAAAGAGACAGGATTAATAATTCTAGAACTTGTCTACTGAATCATAATGCATATGTTCACATCATAAGCTGGAGCCTGAGAGAAATGCATTATGCAGTGGGTCACAGCAAAAAAAAACCACGGCTCTGATACATTTTATGATAATCTTTCTTTTCTTGTCAGGGAGGAAGTACTATGCTAAGCATGGAGCACTGACTAGAAGTCATGTATACACCAATTTCTGAAACTTCCCTAAGATACCCTGTAAAAAGACTCTGGTTTTCAAGGGTTTATAGGACTTCCAAATAAATGCCTTTAACACAAGGCATTTATAAAAAGCTGTGTTTTGACCATGAGCTTCTTCACCTGCACTCTCAGGCTTGTTCTAACTATCATGAACAGAGCACAGCCTCTTTTATTCAAAAACATTAAGTGTTCCATATCAAACATGTGATGCCCATGAAAATACTGTCTGGCTAGTCAATTCTTTCCTTGCTATGTGTAAAAATTAAAAAAAGACCAATAGTTTGAGGAAAAATTCAAAATACATCAAAGAATATTCCTATTTCTGGCAGAAGTGATCTATCGAATATTCTACATCTTTGGGCCCACAGAGCAGAGAATCTGGCAAAGCATCTGACAGCACTCCCTGTCCTCCAATGCCAGAAGCCCTGAGAAGTGTGTACCGGCCTAGGGGACTGGCTGTACAGGGTGTGACAAGTGGGGACCTGTGTGTGCATGTCCACCCCCTGGTAATCTTTCTCAGCAGCGCAGATATGAGCAGACTGTAGGCAGAAACAGCTAAGCCTAGAGACTTGCATCTCCAACAGGAAGTGTGTGCTGCACTCCCAAAACAGGAGGTGTTTCTAAGCCTCAATGACAGGAGGGGGAGTGTAATTGCCTCTGTGTGCCTGATTAGAGCTTCTTGGGATTAGCCACAGGAAGGTGTTCAGAAGTTTTTAGGTGTTTATTAACCTTTTGTAAGTGTCTAGTATAGTAATTTAGCTGTCGTATTGCCGATATTGTTCCTAAACGTACAGTTGACTGACAGCTGATTAATTACGTGACATCAACACATCAACGGAGTGCTTTGTCCTGATGGGCTTCAGACATGATCTGAGCAGTTTTTGCCTGTGACACAAGCAAAGATAAGCCATTACGCTTTCACAGTGCACCTTCAAAGTGCTAATGCTGAAACTACATTATATACTTACATGTCTGTTGATATTGTGATAACACTCAATTTGTAATTCAAAAATAGGCTAGCAATCTCAACATGTTCTTCAGGTTTCTCTACCACAGGCTCTGGGAAAAAAGCAACTTGTTAAATATATACATTCATAAAAATATTTAATACTACTAACTTTGAGAAATAATTTGCAATGGGGATTCGCCACCCCTAAATAATTTTCCAAGTATCATCCCATGCACTTGAATGGAACAGAAAAATCAGGGGTGGTTCTAGGTGACATATCATGAAAAAATAAATGCTTTACACTCTGATCCTCAGCCCGCAAAGTATTAAATTGTGCCTAACTTATACGCAAGGTTATCCAGGGTAGCTCAAAACAACTATGGCAGCACTTTTTGCCTTTGCCAATTTCCTCTATTTCTTACCCCAGTATATTTTGCTAGCCTGCCTGTAACACTTTCATACTCAAGCTATCTCATATCATGCATTTAACTCCATTATGCAGTACAGAAAAATCCTAGAAAAAAATTTACTCTAAAACCATGAGTTGATGCAGCAGGACTAGTCACACACTTTAAATTTTTAAAAGGTGTTCAGAAGCTGTAATGGCTCTGCATCAGAGAGCTTCTGTGTTACTTTGATAACATTCCCTCTTCATTTGCTCCACTAGAGTGCTTTTTTCAACATAAATCAAGACACTTCTCAAAGCAGGTAGGAAATAAGAGGAAGTAATACAAAATTGAGTTCAATTGAAATTAAGCTAGCAGATAGTAAGTATGGTCCTGAAAATGTTTAAAATAATTAAAATGTAATTACGAATTCATTTTGGAGTTTTTAGTAGACAAACCTTGGGGTTCAGACGTCACAATAATTTTCTTTTTCTGACGGATAAGCTTCCAAGAAGGAAGTGGGGGTGGTTCTGGAGGTGCTACCAGAGGACAGGACCTAGTCCTAGTGATCAGGACAGGATGGCTGTGTATATGGGAAAGCCCATATTGCCTCATCTTCTCTGAAGTATCAGCCTATGGAACATGGAAGGATAATCTGACTGGGTCAGATCTTCTTTCTCATTATTCTGTCTAACAAACAAGAAGAGTATGCACACAAAGGCATCTAACAGCTTGTGTAACAAATGAAATTAATATAGTTCACCTGACAAGACTATCCAAAAACATGCTGATTAGAATTTGATATTCAGCACAAAAAGTATACTTAAAAGTGTTTACATGTATTTTACTTTTCATAATAGATTCATCACTTCTTTCAACTTATTTAGATAACCATAACATACCTGTGAAGAGAATGAATATGTAAGAAAGGAATAGGCACAACATTTTATTTTAAATAATCATATTTAAAAATACTGAGGGAAAAAGTCCTTATTTCACGATGAATTTATAAACTGGCAGAATTCTAAAATCAATTGGTCTTTTAGATAACGTGTAAAATCTCCATAATGTATTGCTTTGAACCAACACATCATTAAAGCTAAGCCTTTTATTTGATGGCTAATTTATAAAACACATTAAAGACACTTTAGCTGACCTGTATACCAAAGCCCTTAGGAACAGACTTAAGAGCAATTTTAGATGTCGACATTGAGTGGTGCTCTTCCCACTAAAATTATAATGGTCCAGTACTTAACATCACATCTCAAAGTTCTGTTACAAGATTTGTACATCCTTTTAATTTTAAAAGCACACTTTCTTTTACATGCTAAATAAATCACCAATAACTTATTTCTTTAACATGCTCATCAGCAAGTCTCTGATTGCTTCTACTCATTTTAAAATGTTCCTAAGGTTCTGTATTTATGAACTCTGCAGAGAAGAATGTTGTTGTGGTTGTCAGTTATTTGAAGACTAGGGAATGAATTAAATTAAAAATGCCAGTTAAAACATCCAAGATTAGGAAGGATTCTGAAGAGAACCAGCTAGGTGCCATAAAAGAGAGCTTAGCTGTTGAGTAGACTACACACTTGTATGACTCAATTACTGATATTTTATTTTATTTTATTTTATTTTATTTTATTTTATTTTATTTTATTTGAGCAAATTCAAGCCACAACAATCCAAGGAAATCCATACTAGAAAGCAAAGTTAAAAGGGATACTGCAAAAATTCTGGAGGGAAATTCTGGCACAGGTGCAGTCAATGACAAAATTTTCTCAAAGTTTAGGGAACAACTCTCATCCCAGTGAATCCATTTTCTAAACTTCATTTCAATTAGTGTAGTTTGTTTCAGCCCTTGAATAAAGCTTGAAAATGGTAGGGGTTTTATCCATAAGAAATTCTCTACACTTCTATATTTAACTTCTGTCAACTTCCATTTTTCTATCATGTCTTTACTAAAATACTGGTTTAGACATATAGATTCATCTGTCTCATCCTATTTGATCTGCCATACCCCTTTTTCAGTAATCTCTATATCCCAACAGACTGTAGTCAAGTTTGAGACGCAGGGTGTTAGGTGGCAGGAATGATATAATCCCATGTTCCTGCTTCCACTTTGTTTTTTGATGACTAGCATTACTTATTATCAGCAAAATTACACTATTGACTGAGACCTTAAATTAAAATAAATTAAAATAAAATCACAGATAACAAGTTAATCTTCAAAATTTCATAAAATACACAGCACAATTTAAAAAAAATAGTGCAAGAATTAAGTGCACTAAAGCATAACACCTGCAAACCATTTCTGGAAGTTTCTTTATTCTATGAAGCTTAGCAGTTTCCCGTGAAGGCAGCTTAAAATTTAATGATCTAATTATGATAGATATGATTTAAATGTACAAAAAAAGGAAATCTAATTAATAATCAACCCAAGAAAGCCACCTCTTGCATTATAAAAAGCTTTCTGAGGAGTGTGACAAAGTGAAAATGTAAGTGTTGTTTTTACCCCAGCTGCATTAAGTGCTACACTTTTCCCAGCTGCTTTCACCAGTTAAAACACTAATGATAGAAATTGACACAAACATGCTATTTCTTATATAACAACAAACAACATATTGGAAAATATATATCAGAAGAGTCTTAACTGTAGTCTTAAAAAAATTAAAATTCATGTTTTTCAAGTAGCCCTTAAAGTAATTAGACTTTCCATTCAGAAGTATCTCATCATGATACATTTTCTAGTCCACATCTAGTCTCTCCCAGGAGACTTCAGCTTCTGGGATCCTGAGGAAAGTGGAGGAAAACTGAATAAAATCAGCAGGCTTTGGCAGGAAAATGCATGTTCAGAATACAGAAGTACCAAAATATAAATTTAACTGATAGTCATCATCTAGTGACAGTTTCACTGAGCTAATTGTATTCTTTTTGTTACAACATAGTTGCAACAAAATGGAACACTCTGATAAGAAAATAAGTAATACTTTCCTGTCCCAAGAGCACAGAACCTTACCATTCTCATTAATAAAAAAATATCCTCTTCAAACAAATTCAGCGGTATACAGCCAGCGTACACGACCATTTCTGGCTGGGTTGGTACGGGAGATTCTACACAGAAAACATTAAAATGCTTTAGAAGAAGATAAACAGTAAAAAACTGCAGCTATACCTCACACTAAATTATTCTGCTTTCTCTGCCTTATTTTTATTACTCCTTTCTTTGTCTGACTCTGTTTGAGCTCATTGTAGTGTACTTGAAAAAGAAGACATGGATGAAAAAAACCACCTCATTTAAATAATCAACAGCCTTTGCATATTTTACTTATTTTACATAAATGAATAACAGAAAATACAACTTAAAAATATGACAGGTCAGAGGTAGCTTTCAACATTGTTCTTTTGTTCTTCAAATTTTAAAATCAGTAGAAACTAGTACAAAACGATACACATAATCTGTGTAGATGAAGTAAAAACATCCTGATTGGTCAGTACTAGTTAAATGCTTCTCACCAGCGAAGGCAAAATTTGATCTTGCCAACAAAAGGATCCAAAGCCAGACCTCTGGCCACTGCTGCCAAGGGATATAAAGATTGAGATAAGTAATTTGAGAAACACAGTGCCTGTAAACCAGGGTTACTGCTCTCACTTCTGTCAAGCAGATGAAAAAATGATGGAGGTAATGATGGCTGCCTCAGAAAGTATGAAGCGGCAATCCCATAGCTCTTATCCCACATACCTTATAGAAGCTTGTTTTCCTGTAAATCTGCTACATGCAAGGAATAAAAACAAGGGCACAGTCACTTTCTTAACCCCAGAAATATGTTGCATTAGACAACCATATGATCATCTCCTATTCTTATCTATGAAAGAAGCCATTGCTAATTCTTGAATGATGAAGAGGAGCCAAGGATGTCTGAGAGTAATTTTATTCACGCTGAAGGGAGATTAAAAGTCTAAAACATAATACTTGAAATATGAGTCTCTGGTTTTACCAAAAAGACATCTGAAAAAGAAAGATATCTATTTCTCTCTACTTTTCCTTAGTCATCTCAGAAAACACGTGGAGACAGGATCTCAGTACACAGGTTGTGACACCTGTTTTTCATCAGAATGCTTTTTTAGGAAAAATTTCTTCACAGAAAGAGTTGCTAACCATTGGAACAGGCTGCCCAAGGAAGGGGCTGAGCCACCATCCCTGGAGGTATTTAAAAGATGTGTAGATGTGGCACTCAGAAACATGGTTTAGTGGTGGGCTTGGCAGTACAGGTTAACAGCTGGATTCAATGAACTTAGAGGTCTTTTCCAACCTAAATGATTCAATGATTCTATCCCCATCTAACACTCCAGTAAAATTATCTGTGTCTGTCATTGTTCACTTCAGCTTCACCTCAAATATAGGATAATTGCTTCCTATGTTTAGTAAGTATTCAACTGGAAGTTGCACTAAGAATAGGTATTTTCTGGGAAATTATATAAAACAATGCAATCTGCATATAAATAGGCAAATGCCTGGAAAATATGATTTATCAGACTTAAAATCCTTTTATTTAGAGGGTATGCAACATTTTATTCTCAAAGAAGTACAATATCTTTGCATCTCAAATATTCTTCTGGGAATTCAATTACCCAATTAAATATAAGCTAAAGGTAAGTAAGAGGTACTTTCCAATGGATTCTTAATATTTCTCACTGCATGCTTGTGATTCCCGTGTTAACCACATCTCTTGTGTTAGTTGTGGGTTTCAACTTATTCAAAAGCAAGGCTATCATTTAGCTTTAATCTCAGTCCCTACCCACATATCTGATCTGTTACAAACACAGCAATAGTAGCTATGGTGTCCTGCACATTACAGAACAGTATGTGCCACAAGGCACAGTGATCTCATTGCTTGTGAGAAGTATTTCTCAAATAAAAGTATTTAATCAAATACCAGGTGGAATGTAAAGCTGTCATACTCAGTCCAGATGGGTTGTGAAATAAAATGTCTGCAGAGCAGACAATAAACAGCAATGAACAAATTATTAGAGCATGCAAATGATTAACCAGGCACATCGTATCCACTTTAATAATACTATTACAATACTAATATATTATGCCAGTAGCTTTAAAAGTTACATATTATTTGATCTTTTTTCGCTGTACAAAAAACAAGGACGATGTATGCAAATTATTTGGCACCAACTGTAATGATGATTAGTGTGAATTCAGCATCTGGGGAAACTAGTTAAAATTGATAGCCTCCATAAAATTGTATTTTTAGATGAAAAATGTTGTAATATACAGTACAACAAAACACATTCAGCAGAGCCTATTATTTATATCCTTCAGTGTGGATATAAATGTGCAGTGCTTTGTTAGAAAATTCTGCATCCATGTAGCTACTTACATTTCACACTTGCAGCTTTGCAAATACATTTTCAGAGAATAAGTACTAAACAACCCGAACAAATGCTTCAGTCCCTTGGAGAAAGGAAAGTAAGATTTGAATTGATCCATGTAAAATACATATCCAGCCACTTAAAGAGGCCAGGAGTTAAAATAGTTAGTTTTATAGATCTTAACCGCTTTTATTTGTTTATCATGTGTTTTGAAGACTTGACAAGAATTTTCTCACTCTTAATGTTTCTTTTAAATATTTATTTATCAAACAAGAGCTGATGGTGTAGTTTAACCTTCCAAAGAGTAACAAGGCCAGAGGAGGGCCACAAAGATGATCTGAGGCTTGGAGAAGCTCTCCTATGAAGAAGGGCTGAAAATGTTTGTATTGTTCAGCCTGGAGAAGAGAAGGGTCCAAGGAGATCTTAGAGTAGCCTTCCAGTATCTAAAGAGGAGCTTACAAAAAAGCTGAAAAGAGATTCTTCAGGCCATGGAGTGATAGAACAAGGGGCAATTGTTTTAACTGACCCCTCTGAAAGAGGCCTGCCTTAGATGTAAAAAGAAAATTCTTTACTGTGAGGTGGTTGAAGCACCAGAACAAGTTGCTCAGAGAATCTGCGGATGCCCCATCCCTGGATGTGTTCCAGGCCAGGTTGCATGAGGCTCTGAGTAATCTGGTCCTAGTGGAAGATATCCCTGCCCATGGCAGGGGGGTTGGAACTAGATGATCTTTAAGGTCCCTTCCAACCCAAACCATTCTGTGAAAACACATCAGTTGGCTTTCAATATCCTGATCATGGGGTGTGCAGCTCAGATGTTAACTTCCGCTGTTGTGTTAGGCATGGGTTAGCTTTGCCTATTGGAAGGTATTTTTTTAGTCTTCAGAAAAATAACCTATATGCTCTTCAGAATTGACAGAAATATTGCAGAATCAGAATTGACACAAATATCACAGAATCATGATATGAACTTGAAAAAACAAAACAGAGTATTAGGCTTCAATCCATCTTCTAAGTGAAAACTCTTGAATAGGTAAAAGAAAAATTATAAGAACTTTACAGTTATGTGACATCTCATTGCCTCTGATGATAAAATTACAGATCTACTCATTTGATTTCAAAATCTTTTAAGCATAATAATAATAATAATAATAATCTCTCAACACTTCTGTGACATAGAAAATACTATCTTTAATTACAAAACTGGTATCAAGGCACAATGAGATTATCAAAATACATGGTTGGTTTGTAGAACAAACTCTCAAATTCCTAGCTAGTGCCCTTTCAAATGGAATAGTATTCTCTTTCCAGCAGTTCAGAAATTATTAAGAAACTCAGTAGTTTGGAAACCTAAATAAAAGCAAAGTGTTAATACATTATAGGAACAAGGCGACTAAGTACCTCATCTCATCTCATCTCATCTCATCTCATCTCATCTCATCTCATCTCATCTCATCTCATCATTGTAAAAACTGCACACAAAACAAGGCGACTCCCCAAGTATGAAAGGTTAGTTACTAGAAGAAAAAGCTGGTGAGTGGAAAAGTGCAGATTGTGTGCTAAAATGGGTCAGTAGGAACATATGAATTGTCTGCAAAAACTTCCCAAAAACTGGCTGATTGATATGCCAAAGGACCAAAGAGTTGGTTGCACTCAGGAAGAGTTCTGACTGACCATGTCAAGGGCTTGCTATTCAGCTGGATCCACAAAACTAGATGAATAGAGAAAGAAGTTCAATGCTTCAATGATCCTGCAACTCATACAGCATTTGTGGGGTGCAGCAGGCATTGGGTCTGAGTGTGCAAGTGATTCAGAACTGCATATGTTTGTACTGGATCTGGCTGGGATTGAGCTTTCACCAGGGCAGCCTGTGTGGTGCTGTTTGAGATATGTGACCAAAACACTGTTGATAACACACCAGTACGTCAGCGACTGCAGAGCGGAGCTCACACACCATTAAATCTTCTGTTTCTCACTCCAAGTGTGCTGGGGATGGGCAAAGGGTTCAGTCCTCGTTCTCTGCCCCATCCCACTATGGGGAGTGAGCAGGTGGATGGGTGGGGTCTTAGCTGCCAGGCAGCATCAACTCACCACATTATAGCCCACACAAAATCAAAAGCCTGTAAGAGAAGTTTCCAAGTATTCAGAAGTAACGGGTATGCCAATGTGTATGAAACTAAACAAGGTCATGAATATACAATGCAATGAATACAGAAGGTTTTGCCATTTTAAAAGTAAAATATAAACAGTATCTGGAGTAGTTAAGTATCTCTTTAGAAATACTCCTTATTTATCACAAAGAGGAAAAATTTCCTTGAAGTCAACAGCCAATTGGTAGAGCAAAAGCTTGCAGCAGGGAAATAAGCACTTTTATCATCCTGGGAATGAAACCATTTTCAAGTCACTTAAAATGAAAAAGAAAAAGTTGCTGCATTAAATAAATTCACTCTTATAGAATTCCCCAGAACAAGTCAGAAACGTTTTACAACTACTGCCTCTGGCTCTGACTTTGAACCAAGACCTAGTTTCAGATGTTATTTTATGCACAATAACAGTTCTACTGTCCTGGGCCACTCGGCAGCCTGCAAGATTTCCCTCTTTTGGCTACAATCTCATACCAAATATGCATTGTAATTCACTATTATTTCAAGCTGCAATTCCTTATTTTTTTTCCCTTCCAGTTTAATAATCTTAAATTTGCTCTGTTACTATAGAGATACCTACCTCTTACTCTTCTCCAAACGTCTTTTCTGGTTCAAATTTAGGATTAGTGAGTTCTCTGACCATTGTACTTGAGCCCTGAATTATTTATTTTTCTAAATAACCTCTTCACAGAACACTAACTGTCTTTTAGAAAAAAGCACAAACTGTGCTTTAAATGGCAGAATAAAGATCTAAATATCATGTCATTTTTCACATGGAAGCACTGCCTCTTTGTTTTTAATGTTCTTTCACTCATTTTGCAAAATTTCTAGAATACATCTCTTGGATCCTTTTGCTTCACCTTTGCTTTCTTTGCCCCATGACATGCTTGAGTACTAGTTAGTCACATCACTATATTCACATGAAACACCTCATTTCCTATTCCACACCTACTGCACTAAAGCAAAGTACATTCCTGCAATATATTTTAAATTTTATTGCTGTTTAAGTCATTTAGTGGTATGTAAGGTAGGAATTTAAACAAATATATTTGCTGATGACAAACCAGAGTCTTGGTTTGCTGTAGTTGAAAATTACTTAAATCACTAATTTTAATCAGGATTCAAATCAAGAAGCAGGAATCCCATTTACGTAGTAAATTTTATTCTTGTTACATAATTTTTACTTTGCAGTTATTTCCCTAAAGAAAGATGTTCTACCTATTCTCACCGACTGATTTGCAACTGCAAATTATTCCAGTTAATAACTGTTTTTTGCTGCTAGTCACATGGAAATGCCACATGTATGCAAACATAACCAACGCCAAGAGCATATCAGCTTATTGTACATTTTTGAAGATCTTCTATAGTTTATGCTAGTAAATATGAAATATCTCAATTGATTGCTTAGTTGTCTGATTAGTATTTACTTGTGGTTTATTTAAAATGTATTTTGTTGAGGTTTTTTTTTTTTAAACATTACATATAAATGCACAAAGCAAGAAATTACCTATTTTTTATGCTATTATGACTATATCCATACAGGAATTAAATTAATCGCTCTGTATTTCCTGGACAAAGATAAAAAAAAAATAAAGATTTACATCATGGAATGAATTCTAATGAATATTTCTGTTACCCCGGCTCCCCTGCCCTTCAACAAAGAAGCATTCCTGCTTTTTCCAATTGCAATTTACTGTATAAAGTGGATGTTGAACAAATAAATCATGAAAGAGGAAGGGTTGTTGTTTGTTAAATACGGAACAACTGTAAGACAGTTTACCACTAAAACAAAGTACTGCAATATACTATTCTTAATCTACATTGCAGATTTTCTTAGCTTAGAATGACTTCAGTATGTACTGTGAGCTATAAATAACTACAATTTAAAGAATATAAAAAAAAGTAGATATAACCTCCCCCCAGTTAAGTTCAATACCAAATTAAAGCAAAGCTCTTTGCTTTGTATATAACTCCTGTCTGTATGTTTAGCTTCAAAACAATAGGACTTACTTTCAGTTAAGTCCTGAAGGCCTTGGGCTTTTGCCAACTTTTCGGGAGACTGAAGCGCTACCTTGCACTTTTCTTTCTCTCCTCCTTTTTTTTTCTTTCCTACTTTTTTCTGCTCTGCTTTTTCTATTAAGCAAAATAAAGAGTAAATATTTTTCTTTTTCAGATAAGAACTTCCAATCATCAAATGTCATACAGTGCAAATGCTTTAATAAGATTTTAGATAAATTTTAAAAACAAGCAACCACAAACTCTTTGAAGTCAAGAGTTGAGATATAATAAAAAACTAATGTAATTTAATTAAAAGAAATAAAAATAAAAAGTAATTCTTAAGATGTAAATGCAGATTTACTGAGAAGGAGCCAGGAAGGCTTCGGTTCCACCTTTTAGTTCTTGCACAACTTTTATGTCCTTATTACAATATAAGAAATCACTGTATTTCTGGCATTGTGCCAAGTATTTTCTTCATTTCCTTGCTTTCATGCATCAGTAATTACAAAAAAAATTAACACAGATGATGCATAGATTCCCAACGGACATGGAAGCAGAAAGTCTCCCATAATCCAAACATTCTTTGAAGCCTTAGAACTTAGACTACAGGAAAGGACTTCTTAATGCAAAAAAACCCCCATAGAATCATAGAATGGTTTGGGTTGGAAAGGATCTTAAAGATCATCTAGCTCCAACCCCCCTGCTGCAGGCAGAGACACCTTCCATTAGACCAGGTTGCTCAAAGTCCCATCCTGGCTTTGACCACTTACAGGGATTGGGCAACCAGAACTCTTTGGGGAACCTGCATCAGGGGCTCACTATCCTTGGAAAGAATTTCTTTCTAATATTCAATCTAAACCTGCCCTCTGTCATTTTAAAGCCATTCACTCTTGATCTGTCACTACATGCCCTTGTAAAAAGTTCCTCTCCAGTTCTCTGGTAGGCTCCCTTTAGGTACTGGAAGGTGCTGTAAGGTGCTGTAAGGTCTCCCCGAAGCCTTCTCTTCTCTACGCTGAACAATCCCAACTCTCTCAGCCTGCCTTCATAAGAAAGGTTCTCCAGCCCTCTGACCATCTTAGTGGCCTTCCCCTGGACTCATTCCAACATGTCCACGTCCTTCTTGTGCTGGGGACCCCAGAGCTGGATGCTGCACTCCAGGCTGGTGTCTCAAAAGAGCAGAGTAGGGGGGGGACACTCACCTTCCTCATCCTGCTGGCCACACTGCTTTTGATGCAGCCTAGGATACAATTGCCTTTCTGGGCTGTGAGTACACACTGCTGGCTCATGTCCTGCCTCTCATCCAACAGATCCCCCAAGTCCTTCTCCACAGGGCTGCTCTCAGTTCTTCTTCCAGTCTGTACTCATGCCCAATGCAGGTGCAGCACCTTGCACTTGGACTTTTTGATTAGATTAGATTAGATTAGATTCACTTATTAGATTCTCATGGGCCCAATTTTCAAGTTTGTCCAAGTCCATTTGGATGGCATTCCTTCCTTCCTTTGTGTCAACTTCACCACACAGCTTCACAGAATCACAGAATGGTTCAGGCTGAAAGGGACCACAGTGAGTCATCTGGTCCAAAATCCCTGCTCCACCAGGGTCATACTAGAGCACATGGCACAGGATTGCATCCAGACAGTTCTTGAATATCTCCAGTTTAAAGTCATTCCCAGTGAGGGAGAATCTACAACCTCTCCGGGCAATGTGTTCCACTGCTTGGTCACTCAAACAGTAAAGTTCTTCCTCATGTTCAGGTGGAGCTTCCTGTGCACCAGTTTCTGCCCATTGCCTGTTGTTTTATTTCTCAGCACCATGGAACAGAGCCTGGTTTCATCTTCTTGGAACCCACCTTTTAGATACTTATACACATTGATGAGGTCTCCTCTCAGTTGTCTTTTCTCAAATCTGAACAGGCCCAGCTTCTTCAGCCTTCCTCGTGAGAGATTCTCCAGTTTCCCAGTCATCTTCATTGCCCACTGTTGGACCCACTCAGGAGCTCTACATGTCTAATGTGCTGAAGAGCCCAGGACTGGACACAGCATTCCAGATGCAGACTGAGTAAAGGGGCAGGATCAGCTGCCTTGACCTGATGGCAATGGTTTTCCTAACGTATTCCAGGATTCTATTGGCCTTCTTGGCCCCCAGGGCACACTGCTGGCTCAAGGGCAGCTTGTTGTCCACCAGGACCCCCAGGTCCTTTACTCTCATAGTGACGTGGATGGCTTCATGTCATCCAAACAATCCCAAACATTAACAGAGCATCTGAACAAAGCTTTTAGGCTCAGAGCTGGAGACTACAGAGCTATATCATGACACAATGGTTCCCTGATTCTTAGCCATTTCAGTTACTAATAGAATTTTAAAGTCTTAGGCAGGATTGAATTTACTTAATTTTCTGGGAAAAAAATTACAGCACTCTCTTGGATGAATGACAGTGCTGTTCCCAGTGGCATGTCCATTCCAAACTCTGAAATAGCTACCACACTGATAGGTGGGTCAAAATGATAGCAGGATTTCCTAAGGAGAGAGAATACTACCTCAGCCAGGTAGTTTCGAAGACTTTTCTACTTTTTACATTGGGACATAGTATTTGGGATTCTAAGTGAGGAAGTCAGAGATTTTTCTGAAAATCTAGGAAGAAATAGAAATTTTAGCATATGATTTGTACTCTCCAAAGGCATGAGAAGTGCTGTGAAATTGCACCCATGCCTTCAAGTTAAAAATAGCAACTAAGAAAACTCAGTCTCAAATAAAAACAATGAAGCATAATATACTGGAACAAACAAGTTTCTAAATCTAAGTTTTTGCATGTAAATGTAAATAGGATTAGCAGCTCTTGAAGAAAACTTTTGCCTGTACTTAGTAGCATAAAAGAAAAGTTGCAATAAATAAAAATACAGGTAGACGTTAGAACTATACTTGTCAGAACTCCGTAGGTAATCACACTTTACATCACCCATGATGAAATGTATAATTAATTGATGGTCAGAGCAGTGTTGCCTTTGGAGAAACTGTAACCTCTCTGATTGTTATCTCTCTGCAAGGAACTAGTCATTAGAGAAATGGCTGCGACATGGAGCTGAAAAAATCTCTGCCATAAAGTGAAGCTATTTTTATAAAATAAAAGTTTAGCACTTCTTCTAATGAGATCTATAGCTAAAACAAAAGTATTTTGAACTTACATTATTGCAACATGTTCAGTGAAACAACAAACCCACAGAGTTGTATGTGACAATATATGTAAAATATACTTATTTGAAACAGAGATGATGCTAGCCTTATTTATGCTTGGCCTACAAAGATAGCACTACCTAAAATTACAGACCTTTGCTAACGTTAGTGGCTGTCTCTGCTTTCTCAGTTATATCTGTCAGCTTATTCATAGATGAAACTTCATTTTTTAACTCTGAGTCTTTGGTCTCTTCAGGTTTTGCATCATCCTGAGTAATCTCAGGTTCTGGAGCCTTCTTCTCTGGCAACTTGAATTCTGGCACAATCTCTTTCAAAAAGCCCCAAACTTTGTCCAAGTATTCAGGCCTTTAAGAGAAAACACAAATGTATATGACAATGGCAGGGATATTTCCAATAAGAAAAGAAAGTGTGATTTTCATTTAGACAGCACTATACCACCACTGACAGTCCAACTCTAAAATATGCTACTGGGTTATTTTAGTAAGATAGAACACACTCTGTATCACAAATATTTGTTGAGACAGATTATGGAAAGACCCATTAAAAAAGAGATGGTGGTTAGAGATGCATGTAAGGAAAGCATCCTTTCTCAAGATTTTTAGCAGATATAAGTTGTGGCAGAGAAACTCACAGACCACTTTACAATTATACCATATAATACCATGATTCTAGCTCTGTATATTAAAAAGCTTCTCAAAGGTGCTTCCAAACTGGGCTTTCCTAAATGTTCAGCACAGATAATTGCATGCCTCTTCCACTGATTCTACCAGAAAAAACAGCTTTTTGATATGACATAACAGTTGCAGTCATGTTGGTTTTCCACACAAGCTCAGTGATTTCAGAAATCATCTCAAACAGGGTCATGAATAAGTTTCATGCAAGCTAATGGCATTCAACTTTTTTTTTTTAATAAAAATAAGTGATTGTAAAGTGAGCTAAAGTCATCTTATACTACTATTCCAAAGATTCGGTGGTATTCACTCTTTCATAATTCATGATGTAATATATTTGCAGTAAGTGAATACTGTTTTTGCTGTTGCAGTTGTAAAACTATCTATAGAAAGAAATAAAATTTAGGCTACTTAGATTTTTAAGTCCACGAGTTACATACACACTACTGTAGGACACGAATAGATCAAAAACCTAAATTGCAAGCATAGCTTGAGACATAAAAATTACTGAAAAATGGAATAAAATATTCTTTGACTGAAATTATTTAATAGTGAAATATGGTTATAAATAAGCAATTATAGCTGAGTAAATTATACATAAAACAATACTGTTTGTTATCTCTATGTCCATTTAAATGTATATATTGAAAGGCAAAAAGGTGTAATTCAAAAGAAAAAGTCTAAATATTTAGTGTCAGTATCCTGGTAATTCATTTAGTAAAAAGAATGTCAAGCTGAAAAGTCAGAATACGTTTCTTTAAAAATACAAAATGAGCATAAAACACACAGGAAATAAGAAAAATGCTATTGTACGTAGGAAATACTATTTTTGGTTCAAACTAAAAGTCTACCAACAGTTACAATTTAAAGGATAGAAACACCATACTAGCTGACATTGATCACTTCTAAATTCATGACATATACTTTCTATGGTACATTCAGATATAAAGTTATTATTATCGGCAGACATTTTGTAACTGCATACTAAATGAAACACCAATTTCTCTAACCTTGTTTTCATCACATTCTTTAACATTAGTTAAACTAATTTTATAAGGAATAGGCATTGGTATACATGATAAATAGCTTTACAAGAAATTGTAAGACCTACAAAGAAAAACCCAATGAAATTGCATTTCTCAAAGGTACATTTCTCAAGTGCCTGAATTATAAACCATTCACTTTCCAAAACTGATGGTGAAGGACATCTAGGGCTTAGCTTTATTTTTCATAATGCCTTATAGAATTAAATATTAAACAATTAGCATACAAATTGTTTAATAAAAGAACTTACTGGAGAGGAATAACTTCGGGTATCCATCCGGTCAGCGTATGTAGAACTGTAAATTCCTCCATCTCTCTTTCTCCAGTTCCATGTATACTATAAGAAAAAAGCAGACATTTTACAATTATAATGTAACCAGCTACAGTAAACTCTGTAGTCTACATTGCTTTCTGTGGGAATAAGACCATACACAGAATAGCCTGATAAAAAACAAGTCATTACTTGCAGTTTTACGAGTTTTTCCAAACCACTGCTGACTACTCCCCTACAATGTCAATGCCTTCGCATCAGGTCCATTATTTTAGTGTTTCCTCTGGTACAACAGCATTTTTTTCAAAATTGTTAGCAAGCATACTATGTATACTTGCACACAGTTGCAGGGTGGGAGATGTGGGTTTGAAATCCCTTGTGCTAAAACAGGGTTATGATTCTATAACTTCCACTTCCTAAGCAGCTTCTCTAACTCCCAGGTTATTCTGAACAAGCTGGTTCTACTTCTAGCACTTCACTCTTTCAAACTGGCACTCTGCTACTCTCTGGAGAGGTTTCCTGGGAGGACCAAGGCTAAAGATGCCAGCACTTGTATGACTAACCCTTGTGCTCTGGAGAAATGAAGTATTTCAATCACATTCCTGCAAACAGTTTCCTAACAGGCAGCTGTAGGCAACTCCCTAGCCTGTGTAGACATATTTTAGATGACTCTTCTGACAAATATAACTTGATAGGACCAGAACAGGGAAGCTTCCCTACACAGATGAGTGTTTTGAATTATTTTCTCAAGCTTATTCATTTAAACTCTTGATGTTCATTGCTCATTTCATAGGGACCTGTAGCCATAATTGTCAGTCACTGCATCATAGGCCACCTTCTACTTTTCCAGCCAGTTCTAGGGAAGTAGATCACTGTACACAACAGCACAACTGCAGCACAGACATCAAAAGCAGCTCACAAAACTCTATTTTCAATATTGTTGAGTCAATACTGGTCAAGGCTGACAATTACAACTTCATTAAGAGTTCACGGACACTTCTGTTCGGCAGAAAGCCACACATGAAGTTTTTAGGAATAATGTCAAACAAATAAAGCAAATAATGAAAATAACTCTGGTTTCTTTGCATGCTTTCTGCACATAAATTTACAAACACATCTAAAAAGGAAACCCTGCACCTTCTGTAGCTACAAAGGATTTTGTTTTACTGATTTACAGTGCCAGCTTTCGGAAGTGTATAATTGTCATTACAAAATTTTTAGCAAAATAAATTTCCCATATATAGTAAATCCACTTTTTGCTATTTCCACGTGACTTCACAAAACAAACCAAAAGTGAGATGACAAAACATACCTAGTATTTGCTAACTTAATGATAGCTTTGGACAGCAACATTGGCCAAAGTTCATTTTGGCAGGCTGTAGCTGGTAATAACAAATTCTCCTCTTCATTGAATGGCATAGTGTCATCCACAATGATCTTTCTCCAGCACCCCTGTGACAGGGGAAGCAGGGGGAAATCAGAAAGAAAAAAAATTAGTTTGTGGGCTGGCAAGTGAAGAGTACATAAGAAAACTCTTAATGCTTTCCCAAAAACCCAATTCTATTGTATTTTGATTTACATCACAGATGGCTTCAAAAAAAGTTCTCACATAATATATGAAAAACACGGAAACAGTATTCATAGCATTTTATTACTGCTCTGACTTATTTATTTCAGAGACTAATCTAATTGCAGCTATTTCCAAATATATTTCATCTCATACATGTAATACATCGTGTGCATGCATTCATTCCTGTTTCTTCAGCTGCCATGACAGATGCCTGAGAAACAGTAATGATTAAAAAAAGGCTTAAAACCAAGACAGCAGCTTTGTAAATGCCTCTTTAGGTCTCAGTCTGCAAAATACTCGTGATATAAGCAGTCCCCCTTGCTTCCCAAAAACTGCCTGGGGATGTCAACTGCAGTTAGTCTCCTGTTAAGCATTACAATAGTATTTTATAAAACACTATACAAAACAACACAAAATGATCAAATGTTAAAAAAAACAAACAAACAACTGTACTTCCAGGATGAGAAAGAAACAGATAAAACAAAGTACTGATATCTCCAATACCAGATATTTCATTGGTAAACTGAGCTAGCATTCCACAAAATAATAATGCCTACCATTCTCCAAATTAAAGTCTCTGTACTAGTGATGAAGATATAATAGAGAATTGGTGGACCAATAGCAAGTACTTCTGTTAATTCACCCACAAAATGATGAAGAATGACCAAATCACTACAGTATTCACCATGTGCTAACAAAGAGTGCAAAATTACTGTTCTCTACTTGCAACTAGACTATGGATTAAAGCTGAAATGACAGCTGATTAATTCTTTGAGTTCTATAGGTCTCAGGAGGAAACAAATTTAGGCCAGAGGGCAAAGACATGAAAAAGCATAAAAGAAGCTAGTATTTTTTAGGATAAGAACTTTTTTGTGACAACCAAAATAAAATACGTAAGACTTCCCAAATTTGAAAAGTACCTAGTCAGTGAAATGATCACATATTCATCTCCTCTTCCAACAATTGCTCAAGTTTAATAGGGAGAACAGTACAAATTGATAAGTAAAGGAAAAGAAACCAAAGAAATTAAAAAGAATGTGGGGCAGGTCCATGGATGGAAAAAGGTGAGAAAAAAATAACTACAGAAAAAAATTCAATAAACCTCAGGAATGCAAAGTGGAAGTAGAATGTGGGGTAGAATTCATATATTGTGCCAATTATGTGAAAAAAAATATTATTCACAGGTTTGCTGTTATGCACAACAATCCCTTCAGGACTCAATGCAGAATATTCATGAAATCAGTTCATTATTATTCCACCTTTTGCCCCCTTTTTCATTTAATGTTCTATTTTCTCCTGTGAAATCTGTTTCTCCTCTATCTCTACTGATATTTGTCTTTCCCCACTTGCACATTTTCTTTAATCTTCCAACATGTGAATCTCTTTTTTCAGTGTTTTTCACAGCTGTACAACCAGAGGAAAAGAAAATTGAATACATACACAGGCCCAAACCAAAAAAAAACCCACAAAAGTGACAAAGAAAATGAAACACCCTGGTAACTCTTGTACACACTTTAAAATGTAGTCTTTTACCACATGACTACATAACATCTGCAGCACTAAATTCACACAGAGAATAATGTCCTCTGCTGAGGAACTTGGGCAACACAATTTATGCCTTCTCAAACTCATGCAACTCATTTCTATATGAATATAAGTTATTCCATATGTGGAGGCAGTAGTAAGGCATGAGGAAAGCACAGACACGTAAACCAGATAAGTGTTCCCCTTACAGGGAAGATAATTTTCAAATTTATGTTTCCAACTGACTGTCTCAAAAATATTTTCAGCTTTGGGCAACTGGAAGTTTAATAGGGCTAGTTATAGGCCTTAGTGTGTTGTGACATTTTGTTTCCAAAAGAAAAATGTAACCAAAATAACTCCAACAACATAGACAACTTTTATATGTTATATATGTTTATATTTCTTTATATTTATATTTCTTTATTAAAATGAGGTTCAATATGCAATTAAGTGTCCCCTGTTGACTGCCAAATGTGTTAAGAAGTTATTGTCCATTATCTTCAGAAATCCTTGGGATGTTTTAGTTTTACCAGTACAGCTTCAGAAAATGGTCCTCACACTGGAAGTTTCTAGTTATCTTTAAATACACTTAGATACAAATAGCTCTGTAAAGCCAGCCAACTGAATTACTTAAACATCAAAATGAAAATTTTTCGGCCTAATACACCAGAGCTGTGGGCCACATGCTGACTCTACTAAGCATTTGTGTCAAACCTACAAAACTACAAAAATAAAATATTGTCTTTGTAAGTAACAACACTTCTATCAAGCTGTAAGTTGTTAGAAAATCACATGAACTGTAAGAGGCATTTTAATTGACAAGCATCAACAATTTGTCAATATTTCTACTGCTACAAATCTATGTCTTTTTAATAATAAAATACGTGCCCACTAACCATTAAAATCTGCATGCTAGCTGCATCATATTTATATATTGTTGGAGGAAAATACTCACCATCCAATAAAGTTTCAATACATATTTTCCAAATTTATTGTACAGTGGTATGTGTTCCTGGGTAGCTTTACATAAGGCATAAATGTGTTCCCAAGGTTTCCAAACAAGTGTGGATGTTTCACTATTTAGGGAATTTTCATTACATATCCTCCAGACAGCATAAATTTCACTTACAATCCATCTCATGAGCTAAAACAAGGGAAAAACAGAAAAAAAATCTTTTCAAGTAACATATTTTTGAAAAAAGAAGTCAGGTTATATTATAATGATCAAAGAATAAAACAGATCCTGTAAATAAAAAAGTGACATAAAAATATAGCTACGGTTTAATGGAAAAATTAATTTCACTGTTACAACTTCTCTTAAAATCATTACAATACCTATCTAAAATAACACAAGACTTTATGAAACTAAGTAAAGGCACATTATCAATAAAGGTGTTCACCATTTAACAAAGACAAATGAGGAAACATGATCTTAAAATAAATTATGTTACAGGACTTGTGAGCTGTCACTTGTTTAATTGCTTATTAAAAGCCAGCTGCTAAAAATCAGTATTGCCTTTAATAGTCAGCATTTGTACTCAGTAAAGGAAATCCTAAATTATTAAAAGTACTTAGTAATTTTTAAGACTTAAAGTAGCAGCTTTAACTAATCATGCTTTATGCATGTGTTTTTATAACATGCAGATTTCTGATGTACGCCATACTTTCACAAGTATTACCAAACTGTTACAATGATTTATATAAACGGGAATGAAAATGAGGTTTTACTACAAGAAACTTGGCCTAAAATTAATTAGTGCTTCTATGGATACTCCAAGAAACTTGTCCTAAAATAATCAGTGGTTTTGTGGACTTCAAAATTTACATGACCTGTTTTCTGGTGTTTCCTCCCATCTATCTCTGGTGCTGAATTTTGAATTTGCATTGAAGTACTGAATGAAATAGAAATTATTAAGTAATATTACATTCAGTAAGGTGCTCAGATGCCTTGGTTCAACCTGGTTTGTATTTCCCCACGACCTGCAGAAATTCAGTAAACTTCCATTCAACTCTGGAGAAACGGAAAAGACTATCTGGGCCGCAGACATTTGCACAGACATGCAGGCCCACTCAGACGTTCAGACAGTTTGAATAAAAAATATAAATCCTTTCTAACATAGCCTTTACTTACTCTTTTCTTCAGACAATATTATCCAATAGTAATTACCTTAGTTCATAGACGGCATATGTGTATTTTTTAAAAAAAGTTTGGAAAACCTCTTACCATGACCAATTTTTCAAATTCTAAAAAAGGTAAACACTAATTATAATAATCTAGATCATTTCTTGCCTTTTTATTCCCATCATTCTTTTTCCACTAAAAAAAAATTGTCACAACTTATCTCTTCTTGGTAGGAATACGGAATGAAATTCAAAACATTAAAGAAAGATAAGAAAAATGAATTTTTTTTTTTAAAGTGACATTAATGTATTTCCACCTACCTCACAACAAAATATGTGTTCATTTGCTGAAACAAGGTCAAATGAGGTTTCATTTTTGACTATCACAGGAACCTAGTAGAAAGTAAATTAGTTAGGTCCATAGCTAAATTATCTGGAAAAAATTACATGAACATCAGCATTTAACTGCAGTGAACATGCAAATGTTGGACATCTGGCAAACATTCATTACACATTTGAAAACTAGAAGTGATCAGTTTGCAAATCTTGTAGATGGTTTGGTATTTCTTAATAAAACTTTCTTAAAATGTAGATGTTCAGACTTCTTAAAAAATAATAACTATTTTGACCAGGAGATTTAAACAGTATTAAATTAAATAATCACATAAGTAAATTGAGATGCCCTCAATTTTTTAAGATATTTGCAGTTCTGCATTTAAATCACGATCATAACACTGTCTCATCTTTTGAGATTCCCTTAGCCACCCACCAGGGTTCACAGGGATTTATCTGCTCATGGTCAGTCAGACAGTGGTATTGTCAGTACGAACAGCAACTTTATCAAACCTTTGGCTGCATTACATAATTTTCATGACTATTTCCTTCTTGTACAGCCCATTCCTTTTTGTAAGCAGTTCAGTAATACCACGCTGGGATTGTAGTTTATTGAACTAAATGTATCTGTGCCTCTCATCACATACTGGTGTTCGTTGCTTGATTCTTTGCTTACCACACTAAATAGGCTTGCTTATGCTTTCTTTTATCGTTACAAATATATCAGGTAACAGTGTGTATCATTCTTAATAGCCTTTCATCACTTGACATTTACGTTAATTTTTATGCAAATTTTCTGGTAATCATTGCTTCTTGATTCAAAATACATACTGGACCAAAAGAAGCATCAAAGTTTTAATTAGGTCTTAGAGAAAACAAATGCTTTCTTCGTAGTACTCTAGAGATGGATTTTAAAAGCTATTTTTAATACAGATACATGTTTCCATGACTTTCTGGGCTGCCAGCTCTCTTGCCCTCATCTTTCAGATACCTCCACTCAGTTTATACATTTTGGCAGCGTTTCCTATCCAAGCTTTTGGTCTTGTCAATTACTCCTCTGACCTCCCCCTCTCCTTTCTCCATTAAAAATTAAGCATCGACCTGTTTAGTGTCTAGTTAATAAAAAATGGAACTGACAAGCTGACAAAAGGAACACTGACAAGCCTGAAAAATGTTGGAAGGGTGGTCCAAGTGCTTTAAAACTTCAATATTTCATCTGAAGTAAATCACTTGAAAACTTAGATTAGTAACAGTATTGGAGAACACTGACCTTTGAAATGGGAGGCTGCTTGTTTTCTCTGCAATTAATTTTAAAAATAAACTGAATAACAGCTATACCTAATATTAAAATGTTATGGTTACCTTGCAGACAAGTACTGTCAAAGACATGGACATGTACTCTATGTAGCCCAGAAAAATACGACAGTTGAAGCGAAAAAAAGTACTGCAGTTCTGGTAAAGTTAGTTTATGGTTTCATGATAAATATGTACTTCAGACACCTGCTGAGGGAAGCCTCAGCTGCAACATACAGAGATTTTTCTGCCATGACAGTAGTTTTTAAATGAGAAAAAAAGAACACAAAGAAGAACAGAAAGGCATCTCTCTGTCCAGTTGTCTTCCAAATGAACATGGGAGTCAAAAAATGAAGCAGATGTGCGAGGATACGCTACCATGATGTTTTGCACCAGGAAGTTCTGGTCCATGGTGGTCTTATCCCATTAATAAAGGCTCTCAGATTCTGCATAGTATCATTGAGAATGCTATTATTATAGCTAACCGTAAAGAAAGGGGTTAGTACAGGTAATCTTACATCCTTTTAGACACTGGGAAACCCCTGTTGTGTGGCATCAAGCAAGCCTCTGATTCATCTATGCAGCATTCTGTGCAGATCCCATCCATTTTGGTATTACTGAGCTACAATACGATTTGAGCTATGAAAGGATATTCTTACAAGAAAACTCTGCTCATAATTTCTGCTGTAAAATGAAAGGATGTTGACATAAGAAGTTGCTGCTGTGGTTACATAAAGTCAAGGAGATGCAGGTGATGTAATTGCCAGTAACAAGCAGCAGCTGCCTGCAGGCTCCTCTGTTGCCATCAGCAGTGTGAGCTCACCCTGTGCCCAGGTCCAGTTCCAGGGCCCAGCCGTGTGTGCAGCACAGGTCAGTTGTCACACGGGTCACTGACCCCTCGTGTACATGGCTCTCTGGGACAGGATTGACTGTGTGGTCAAGCGCCTTTTACCTGTCAAACTAATTTCCTCTGCTAATTTCACTCTACTTTTAACAAGCTAGGCAAGTAGCATTTTTTCACCATGACCTTGTTTGTTTCTTACCTCTTTTGTTAAAAACTCTTGTGGGCGTTTCCATGAATGCACTTTTAAGGATGCTGGCAACCTTATTTTCCCTTCAGGATCATCAAATCCAGGCTACATAAAATATACATGAACAAAAATGGACCATTTTTTATTAATTACAGTATTGTATCTTCCATGAGATTTAAAATAATATATTGTTCACAGGATAATTCACTTAAGGAGCAAAATAGCTTAAAAAAAATTAATAGTACCTACAACTGAACAAAAGGAGCCCAAAGCCCAAATTGAAGATGCAGCACAAAAGCCACCTATACTGTCCAGAGAAGTTTATGTGATCTGCACTTTCTAAGAGGTCCATATGAAATGATTTTTTTCTTCTCCCCTTTCAGAAAGATCTCCAAAAAAACCTTAAATTTTTAAATCAGGTACTCTTCTACCAAGTTATTCCTATGTACTTTTTCTAACTCACTTATTTCTACAGCTTTTTAAGTTGAAGACTGAAAGCAATATCTAAAGCGATATTAAGACACAAAAAAGCATGTTCCATGCATTTAAGACTGCTGTAGAAACCAAAGAGAGCTATAATTACACAGCATGAATTAGCCCCTTAAAGAAAGAGGCTCATACAGTTTTCAAACTTGCATTTCTGAAGTGATGCTTATCCTCCATGTGCACAGAGGGCGTCAGGATACATGATATCTGTTTACTTGCTAGCACAATGTAGGATGAGGACATGCCTCTGATAAAAGTTGTGCTGAGAAACTAATCAGTTACATGGTTAATGCCTTTGATTTGTGCCTGGATTTTAAACAGCTTTTAGAGATATTACACATTCATGTGTGTTTCACAGTCCATGCTGCGCTCTATCTTCTACAGACCAAACAAGAGAAAGAGTTGCTGGGAACAAAAATCTATGATACTTTGAGTACTTAATGATTAAAGGAAGGCAAAACAAAATACATCACAAAAGCATAAAAACCAAATACAAACCAAAGACTCACAAATAATCTTTTCCCCACATTTTTTATTTATTTGTTTGATTGTGTAAGTTCCTTCAACATAATGATCTGCAACAAACTATTTCAGTACCTGAAGGAAAAAATAAATTGGGGGGGAGGGGAGGGAAGGAATGTTTTAGGAATATTTTTTTTTTTTTTCTGAAAGCTTAAAGAAAGCCTTGGAGTCTGGACCATACAAAACTGTATTAACAGAGTTTATATTCTGCTTTCAGAGACATCCAACTCTGACTTCATGGCATAACAGGAAAGTTTAGCATTTAAACACTAGATAAACCAGAGGAGGCAGATGGAATGACACGCAAAGAAACTAAGAAAAAAACAAACCTGGAAAGATACACCTTTCTTTAGCTTACTAGTACAAAAAATGCTCTGAAGAAGAATATTGTAGGTTTAGCTAAATTTGGCTGAAAAAATCAAGTTTTAACTTATCTTTTATTTAAGGTGGCTATAAGAAGAGATAAGTGCCAAGTCTCAGGGGTTCATGCTCTAAGGACAGGAATCTCAACCACAAGTTCTACAGGAAGGATGTGGAAGAAATGGGCACAAGAGACAAAGACAAGGTCAAATGCACAATCTCAGGAACACAGTGCACTGCTCTAAGAGAGGGCACTGTGTAGGGGTGCTTGGTAAAAGACTTTCAGTGTTACAAGGAGAGAGATCAGATTGATTTCTTTTCCCACACAAGAAAATACAACTGTTTATATCTGTGTTCTAAGTGTACTCAATGGTCCTGGGTGCCATTCCTAATTCCGTTTCTAACTGAAATAGCCTATACGAAGTTGAATTCTGGCTACCTGCTTGGACTGAAAGAGGTCACGTTACAGAATACGTCAGATCTGTAAATTCATCTGCCGTGACTGACATATAATTCCTTTAAACATGTAAAAGGAGCAATGTTTCATACAGTTTGTAGCTGAAGAACTGAAGAGTCCAGTAAAAAACTCAGAATGCCTCTTGTGCTCAAATAGAAGAAAGGTTTTCATATATAGCTATTTTGAAGTTTATGTATCATAATAATGTCTGGTAGACCTAACAAATTAATGCTAGATAAATACTGAGAACAGCCCAAAGACACCAAGTGTGGTAATGGAACAGAAGAAGGACTCAAAGGAAAATTGTTTACTTGACAAGTTAATGGCAGTATTCGGTATAGAATTTATACCTTCTCTCAAAGCAGTACTTCGGCCCCATAGGATAATAATATAGTTAACCTTGGGATAAGAAAAATTAATCTATAAAAACATACGGTAGCATATTTATAGTACACAAGGACATATTCAGAAGAAACATATGAACATGGCAAAATTTGCATATAAAATAGATGATAAAGCATCATATTTAATGCATTTTAAATTTCAATTTAAAATGCGAAGTTTAAGAAACTCTTTAAGAAAAAAGTTTACTACTACTCTGCATGAAAGACATACATTCTGCAATGAAAACCAGTTTGAAGGAGTAAAAATCCATGAGACTTTTAATTCATTCCCAAGTTGGAAAACAGGAATTTTTCTGCATCTGGCAGGTACTTGCTTTCTGCAAAATGATGATATTCCTTCAAATCATTCTCCACATACAAGAACTGCAGACAGTATTTCACATATCCAGAAACGGCAGTGTACAAAAGAAAAGACTTCAACATCCATTTTTGCCATAAAAAAGATGGATGCATCTTTTTGAGTCCACAGAAACTGCAGTGCCTTGAGAAGGGCATGCCCTGACACACTACAATAGTTCAGCTGTTTCCACATCCCCCAGTTTTAGTTATGTTATGAAACAGATTTTGGGGTTGGATTTTTTTTAAACCATTACTGTACACACATTAATGCACACAGATATGTTAACAGTTCATTTTAAAAGCAGCAAATAAACAATGCACAATACTTCTGGTTTATTACTGTAGTTCAGTAGGGAACTACTTAAACATACTGAAAATATATTATTGAAAATTAATATATTTATCAGTAACACATTATTTTGAAGTTGTGACAAATACTCTTTTAAATACAAGCACAAAAAATGAAGTGGAAATAATACGTGTCACACAACTTACTGAAATTTGACCTTTTCCAGGTTTTTCTTTTCCAGCTTTATCCCATTTTTCTGCATTGATATCTGCATCATTCCATTCTGGCCAAATAGGAAATCCCCACTTCTCATTGGCAGCAGCTACCTTGGAAGTCATAGATACCCTAGGAAACACACAGTGGCATAAATAAAAATGAACAGCATATTAGACAAGGGTAGTAGAAAGACTTTTATCTTAAAAAATATTCTTTTTTCTAATGTACTGTAACAGAAATGTTTGTGTTTTTAACTACGTTAACTTTTTTGTCACTAAGATAAGCAAACCTATAGAAGTGCTTGATGTTGTTACTAGGTATAAACCAACAAAATACTTAAACGCATTTATACAAGTAATTCTGCTGAAGTAAATGGGATAGCTGAAGCACAAAAGCAGAATTTGAGGACAGTTTCTTCCCTCTTCTTTTCCCCTGCTTCAAGCCACATGGTTCTCCTTCTTTTCCTGTATCAGTCCTAGCATTCATCACTCAGTTCAACTCACTCACCCATCTGAAGGCTTTCTTTCCTTTTTTATGAGTTGTTTTCTTTAAATAACCAGAAGGAGGTTGCCATGGATAAAAGATGTCCTGGGGAAAAGGACTACCACTTCTAGGCATGTGTGAGCTGCTAGACCAGCCAGTGCTATCTCCAGGTAGTTTCATTCTCAGGGCATCTTGTGCTACCACCACTCTCACTACCTTCTTCTTGGGTTTCACAACTCTGGCAATAATTTTGGTGAGACTGAAAGGGTTTTCACAAGACTAATACACAATGTGTTCATAGCCACAAAGTAGCACTAATGCACCTTCATCTTTCCAGAGCATACAAAGGGCTGAAACACTGAATTAGCTAGAATATTCACTCATTGTTCCTATATAAGTGCAACAAAATGTGTAACTACATTCTAAAGTCAAACACAGACTACTTAAATGAGTAGTCTGACTAGGGAAAATGGTGTGTAGCAAGTGACACCTGAAAATACTATTAAGTGCCATCACCCAGAAGGTGGAAACAGGGACAAGTCACTTGGGGGAACAGAGGCATTACTCAAGTGTAGAGCAATGAAACCACAAAAGCAAAAGCTCAGCTGGAGTAGAAATAATCAAAGGATGTCAAGGACAAGGAAAAAAGCTTCCATAAGTACATTGGCATCAAAAGACAAATAAGGAAGCACGTCTGCTGCTCAGTGGGGTGGGGAACAACTTAGCGACAAAGAACGTGGGAAAGGCCCAGATACTCAATGTCTTTTTGTGTCTTGGGGTTTGTTGGCAAATTTGACTCTCAGGCCTCCCAGTCCAAGAGTCTATTTACAGAGTCTGTGGGAGTGAAGCATTATCTACAGTAGAGGAAGGAGCTGGGCAGAACTTAAGCCAACTGGACACACACAGCTCCCTGGGACTAGCTGCGATGTGAGCAAAGGTACCGAGGGAGTTGGCTGGAGTCTGATTTGGATCTTGGTAACTACAGTGCTTGGAGACACTTCAAACGCAAATAGACATGGATCTAAGCAACCTGGTGTAAACTGGTCCTGCTTGAATAGGAGTTTGACTAAATGGCTCCCAGAGGCACCATTCAATCAATGTTTTTCTATAATTCCATAATACTTGTTAGCAGCAGTAAGGACAAAGACATGGGTAAAAATAAAGATTTCTCACTGTCTAGACATTAACTACATTCATCCACACTACCAGTAACTCTTAATGGAAGACAGCTGTTAAAATTCAATACCATCTGTGCCTTCTGCTGTGCAAAAACCACCCAAACATAGCTTCTACTTCTCTAACTGGAAGGAAGATGTATTCTGTAGAGCGATACTTAGCTTTACTTTTTCATCTTTGTCACCTCAGTCATCTGTAAATTGACCCTATTATGTTTGATCTCACATTAATGCTACAATATTTTCTCCAGTGTCTTCTTGAGGACTCAAATGATGCTTCACTCTGTATTCAATAATATTTTAAAAGCAATTTAAAAACCCTGAAGTGTTTATCAGTTTCTCTGGATTACCAGGAATGTCTGTATCATTTCCACTTGTTTCAAAGAATCTGTTGCATCTGTTGCATCTGTACTAACCGCATGCATGAAGAACAATGAAAAACAAAGTGCTGGCTGTATCACAGATTCAACATTTGTGATATTTTGAAACCTGAACACTTCTAATATTGATTTAAATACGACTCCTGGCAGTTTCTTACATATAGTAAAAAAAAGTATAAGTTAAAATTCTCATTTCTTGTACTTTTTTCTGCAGATGAAATATGAATGGCATATGCAGCAATTTTAAATATTTAAAAACTACTCCTAAATTTTTTGTATCTTTTTTCTACGTCTAAATCTGCATTTGCTCTTTTAAACATTTATAGAGAAGCATGGAAATTTCACTTTCTGAGAACAATAATAAAGACATTCTGATGACATTCACAAATAAAATTAATGATAATTGCAATAATTCAGAAAACCATAGAATGGTCTGGGTTGGAAGGGACCTTAGAGATTATCTAGTTCCACCCCTCCTGCCATGAGCAGGGACACCTTCCACTAGACCATGTTACTCAAAGCCCCTCTTCATTTCTTGCTATAAGATTTCTGAGTGTTTTGGGACAATAATGGAATAATAAAAAAAGCATAATTTTAAAACACAACAATGAGATATGGAAGATTTACTTACTATTACACTAAGACAGAAAATTACTTTCCACCACACTTTGACATAACAGAATACCCTCAGCATTAACAATGTGGAAGACATGGAAACAATGCTACCTATGACTGAGATGGCTAAACTAAGTTGTGGAAGTCTAATGCTACTGCATCTCAAAAAGAATAATTCAATAAGACCTGGAAAATTCACACATAACTGCAATTTAATTGGTCTCCAAATATTAGTAATAAATAGTAATAAATGAAAAAAGACAGCTGAATTAATTAAAATACTGTATTTTAGTAATGCTATTAAGAAGTTGCTCTTACAAAAATTGAATAATGCAACTGTGAGAATTCTTTGAAATGAACTGTAAAACAGAAGGGCAATGCAAATTACTGGTATTTTATGCTCAGGCTGGATGGCTTCATTGTGTAACAGTATTTTTAAAACCAACTTACTGGCAGACTTCTTTTTAATCCTGTGCTAAACTCTAAAGCAGAAAAAGGAAGAATAAATTGCCAAATGAAATACCGTGAAGTCGGCACTAATTCACCTCTGACCCTTTAAGCAGCTTCTCCAAGAATACTGGTATAATTGATATAGTGCCAACAGGGGAAATAGGAGACGGCAGGATAGACAAGCACAACAGGGAAAATGCAGACAGATTGCAACCTAAGTTTTTCAGACACTTCAGATTTAATAGAGAGACAGGAAACAAGCCCACAAGGTACTGGAAGTGTGCTCTCTCGAGTTAAATATAGTCATTTAGTCTATAGACATACACACTACTGCACTCTGTAAGCAAGATCTTTTCAGCTTGGTCAGTGGAGTCTAAGAAGCTAGGAAGCAAATATTTTCTTCCTGAAATAGATAAATCTACCTGTAAGTTATCCATGACCAATCCTTACAGAGGGAACCCAGCAACACTGAAAGGGAGCCTTCTCGAGAATTACAGAAATATTAGCAGTTACTTTCAGAACAGCATGGCTACTCCAACCTACCTTTCCCAGTACTCATGTCATTCTGGATCGTCAGACAATAATAATTTCATGACTCCATGCAGGTTTTTTTAGAATCCAGGAAGACACTAAGAAGCAGTAAAAAAAAAGTGTCCCTTTCTGTGGATTGTTTGAACAGCCAGCAAAAAAACAACTTCTGTCCTCAGTAAAAGCTTTCATATTAGGAAAAAGAGGGCAGAGAACAAACAGATGGTTCAACTTTTTCTCCAAATCTGCCCTGCAGGGAAGCTACTTAAGATTTTATCTAATCTCATCCAACCTCAAAGACAAAAGGCTCCTTTAAAGACCTTATATATAGCAGAAAGTTCTTTTAAATTATAACCACTGAAATGATTTTTAAAAAGTAGCATCTGAATATCTTAGAAACGCGGAGCAGAAACCATGGTAACACTCAAGTTCATAAGAATCTCTAAAGGATAAGAGAAAGTTTGGCCAAGTGTCAGTAATTCTGTGGCAAAATGATTTGCTCCTTTTCTTCATACCTAGTGCCATTCTTCAGAACAAACAGAATGAGTCACAATCAGACGATTTAATATGCAGCTAATAAGGTGATACAGTTTTCTCATTATTATTAGAATAGTCAGCAGCAATTACAAAATAAAACCAAAATATGAAAGAGTTGTTTACAATACCTTACCATTAGTCTTATCATGGATACTGCAGCCAAAACTTACAGGAATCTCTGCAGAAGCAAAATACTCTAGTCTGTGTTCTCAGAGCTCTTAGGTTTGGGGAGATTCAAGTCACAGATGCAGTTCAGGTATGATGAGCAGAACAAATAATTGTAAACCATCTATGTTGCAATCATAGTTGCTTACAAAGCCTATGACAATACATTTTACTGTCATTTCACTTCCGTGTGCTGGGGTAGGATTTCTTCCTCAAAAAGCACAGAGTGCTTTCTGTGTGAAGCAAAATCAAAGTGTAGAAAATTAAAGTGAAGATAGAAAGAAAAGATGAACACCAACTGATTATTCTTTATAGACATTTTTAAAGGGGTCTGTAATTTAGATCACTGCTTTCAAGTGTGATTTTCTCATTTCTATACATAGCTGATATCCTTATAGGTGTCAGACAAACTACTAATAGAGCTCAGTAACTTGTCAAGAATGAGCCTGTTTTGAAGAGACACATTTGCTAAGAGAGATGGTCTCCTAGTCCCACATTTAGCTTTGCCAGCTAGAAGTCCACATGTTTTCTTATTTTTATTTGCCTTCATATTAATGGAAACCAAGTTGTTACCTCCTGGTTTACTTTCCAGATTCTAGGAGGGGGAAGAAAAACCCTATATGCCAAATCCCTTGTGCAAATTGTACACAGCAATGTGCCTTGGACATTACTTGAAAGAAAAATTAATGGAAAAAAAGTGGTCTAGAAGCATTGTAGATTTTAAAACTAATTTTTTGTTTGTTTTCTTTGTTTTCAGCCTGATTCCATTTGTTGCCCTATAAATATTGCCTGAATTTTTGTCCTTGTAATTTTAGAATTTCAGCTAAAATTGAGTATCTTTCGCTGTTTTGAACCATTTATCCCAACTAAACCATCTTGCTGTATAAAAACTTGAAGTCAGAAATTGAATATAAAACACAGAATTGAGTAATAGACTTGTGCCATGTGTTAGGGAAAAAAAGGAAAATGCATTCAAAAAACTGGTGACAAATAGACTGATAGCAACTGAATATTTAATATAGATCACAATGGATTTGTTTTATCTTGTGTGACTAAACCAGCAAAAAAAAAAAAAGGAAAAAAAATATTTTTTTTCGTGTGTTTTTGGAGGAATTACTGTAAAATTCAACCTTCATGCCCATGGCAAGCTCATGCACACTGTTAGAATTTTGGACCCTTATGCTTCTATTTTTGCATTCCAAGAAGAATAGTTTCTGTTGCACAAACTATCATTTGTAAACTGCTCAAAGACAGAAGTAAAATCAGGTGATGCTACATACTTGAGAAAAAAATATCATGGATGTGCTGCTTTCAAACAGCAGCCCAAAACCCTGTAGCCTGCAAGAGCAATGCCAGAAAACTCAGCTTACCATTTTCAGTGCTGAGAGACAGCTGTAGTGAAAATTCTCTGCTCCTGATTCTATGGAGCCAAAGATCTGCTAGAAAAAAGCTTTGAATATAGAATGGAGAAAAAATACTATTTTATTTGTTTCAAAAACATTCTTCACAATGGAAGGTATCAGATTGCCCGAAGGTCATTCATTTGACAGCCTTTCATGTTCTACCACACTGGAGGTCACTAAGACCTTTAAAAGACATCCTTCAAATTTTATTTTTTTTAAATTACATTCCCAAGAGTGGAACATTGAAAATTAATTCCAGGAGATGCCTGCCAAGGCAGAAACACTACAATATCTAGTTCTTAAGTGAGCACTTGTAACCTACAAAACCAAAAATAGTCTACAGAGGTGGGCTTCATATCCAGTTTTACAGGTGGAAATACGAGATACCAATACCTAGGTAATGTCATAGCAAGAGCCTGGAAAGAGGAGCATCTTTTCTGGTGATTTTCAGGTGCTAATCTCAGCCAAAAGAAGTGATCTCTGACTGATTCTTCCAAAATGGTTATGGCTGACTCTGAGTTGTGTTCCAGGCGGGATTGTGAGCTGGTCCAAATCCTTTAGGTTAACTGGTTTCAAAAAGTGGCAGTGACAGGCCAAGTGAACAGACTGCCACAGACAAAAAGAGGTTCAAGGTGCATCTTGCAGTTTTCCAACAAGTCCCAGATTTGAAAGCAACTAACGTCTACGTCCAATTTGCAGATCAAATTTCTGTCTGATCAATGTGCTCTTCTTCCAACTAGCAGCAAACGACTAGGGGTTATAAGGTTATAAGCTGACCTTAGATTCAGCTGTAAGAATGCTGATAAGATTGCAGCACGTCTTTTGACACCAAAGTTTGATACTCAAGTATATCTGAAGAATATGAGCTGCGATTTGCTCCTTTATTTGGCATTGCCTCTTTGGTGGATTCTGTAAAAACCTCTTGTGCCTTCTGTATGGCACCTGAACAATGAACTAAGAGCTAAAAGTCTCTGCATGGCAGAGCATGCCAGTACTTCTGTGGATTTAGGCCAACTCATCTAAAAAGCATTTTGCATGCATTGTTAAGAAAACCAGGAAAACCCATTTTTTTCTGTGGTGGTTACAGAGAGTTCACAGAAGATAAAGACCATTCTGCTTAAGTAGATGAATAATCCCTGGCAAACAGAATTTCTAACATGATACTTTAAGAACGCTTTCTAGTTTCAAAGCACAATTATTAGTATTTTTATTTTGACAGCACTTTTTCTGCTATGCGGTTCTGCTGAAAGCTGCTTTTCTCCATTACACTGTTCATTACACGGCCCATCATAATAGAAGGCAAAACTCCTCTTGCACGGTCTGATTGTACAGTCTCCAGCCAAGGGCTCATGGAGTGTTTGCCTGCAAGATCCTCTGACAGTGCTCTGAGTTACATGGAAAGAAAAAACCTAAAACCAAGATCGGTAGGGAGTACAGTATTTAGTGTGATATTGCCACTAGTATGATACTTAATATTTTCATGCCCATGAGTCCATGAAGTTTGAAATCTACAGACCAAATAGGCTGAGCTCTCAAAGGCTCATTGTTTTAATTAGAATTAACTAGGAAAATTAATTTGAATACATAATTCTCTAATTAACATGTAATCTAGTTAATAAAAAATTAAACTTATTGGTCATCTTATATGCTATTCTAGTATGCTTATCATATTTACCCGGGGAAAAAAAAAACATTATCTCACCACACAGCATGAAACTAAAAAGAAAGTTAAAGTAAAATAGAAGGGAAAAAAAAGTACCAACAAATTGACTATGTAAAGTTGTACTGGGTTTACACACTGAAAAAATTCAATTAATGAAGCACAAGTGCTGAAAGCAAGAGCTTCATCTTTGTGGTCAGGAATTCTTGGTCTAATTTAGAAATTTCTTCTGATACTAACAAAATTACTGCCCTTGGAAATATGAGTTACGTAGAAACAAATAGACAATAAAAAACAATAAATGAAAAGTGGTTCTTCCATGGCTTAGAAAGACGATGCAAACTCTTCAGGAATGTCTCTAGCTTTAGTTAGGTTAGAAATTAGGTATTAGTACCATAGGACAGTAGTAGAGCTTGCAGATGGTCGATGACGCAATAAATAACTTCTGAAGAGCAATCACGAACCAAAGCGTTTCACCCAAATTGAACCTAAGATCACAACACATTTATTCACTAACATTGCTACATCTGGGGAAAGTACATATGTGCAGGATGGTACCAGTTGCTCAGTGTTTCAGATGGTTAAATTTCAAGGTACATCGATACTTTTCCCTTCAGTTCTGCAGCTGGATGTCCTGGAATCCTGGGCCATTACAGATTTATGTTGTGCCTGAATTATTTGAGAGACCAGGAAATGCCTTCAAAAAGGCTCCAGACAGCCATTCAAATCAAAATAATTTTTTATCTCTGGATTGCAATGAACGGCATGCTAAACGAGACAAAGCATCCTTAGGTTTGTCAGGAAAGTAGCTGCAAACTGGAGATGAACAACTGCTGTAGCTCAAGATACACCACTCCCAGAGTCTTGTGAAGCCTTAACTGGCTTTGGTTAGAAAGGATCTGAACTGAGCTGTTTGAGATAAAAGAGCCTCCCAACTCACTAAAAATCAGCTTTGTAGTAAGAGTATAAAATCTTGTAATATGTTACAGTTACAATTGTAAAGCAGCTTATGAATGCAGTGAAGGTTTAAAATTTTTCCTATAAAACTCCTTTTCCTAGTGAAGTCCAGTGAGTGGCTGGACTGGGTTTGGCTAGGATTAAACTAATTTCTTCAGAGCAGCTTGTAGGGGGGATATGTTTTAGATTTTTGATGGAAACAGTGTCAATAACGCAGCAATGTTTCAGTTATTGCTGAGCAATGACTACATAGAGTCAAGGCCTTTTCTGCTTCTCACATGGCTCTGCCAGCACATAAGCAAGGGGTGCACAAGAAGGGACCAGAGGGGATACAGCCTGGACAGCTGACCCCAACTGATCAAAGAGACTTCCCTTGCCATGTGTTGTCATGCTGAGCAATAAAAGCTGGGGGAAGAAGAAGGAAGTGGAAGATGATTGGAGTGATGACATTTGTCTTCCCAAGTCACATGTGATGGAGCCCTGCTTTCCTGGTGATGGTTGCACACCTGCCTGTCCATGGGAAGCAGTGAATGAATTCCTTTTTTTTGCTTTGCTGTTTACCTATTAAGCTGTGTTTATCTCAACCCACAAGTTTTTGCATTTTTACCCAGATTCCTTCCCTCATCCTGCTGGGGAGGAGCTAGCAAGCAGCTGTGTGGGGCAGAGCTGCCAGATGGGGGTAAACCATGACACTTGAAACTAATTGGATTTTTAAAGACAGCCCAGTTTCCAATAAATGGGGCAGAATTAACCATAACATGGGTAGACCTAATCCAAAAATTGCAAAATCAGGACTGGTATCCTCCATGTCTTTTGTCCAAAATGTTCACTCTGTTTCAAGTCTCCAGCAGAAGTTAGTTATAACCACCAAGCCACACTCATCTCTGACTGTAGCTCATGCACAGCCAAAAGCAAGCACAAGCACCTACATACGAATGTAACTAGCTTTTACAATAATACAGCAACCCTTCTCTCAAATAAAACATGTTGCAACATATGTTGCAAGTCAAAGACGTACCACTGGGCTACCCCCTCGGACCACAAACAGGAGGAGTACTGAGTGAGAGAATGGGTGAACTGTAGCCCAACATCTTGTCTCAAACAATACTTTAATAATAGTGCTCCAGCGCTTCCCGAGCTTGATGTAGTTGCTATGTATTTATATAATCTTCAGTGGGCTTCTTTTCTGCAGTCTTGTTCTTTGATTCCATGTAAATTTTTAGCGCCCATTAAAACTTACATTAACCAGAGTGAGAGGTCCAGCACAACCCTAAAAGTAGCTTCAAGTTCAATTACCATACTCTTATCCACAAGTCATTAGTTCTTACCATTCTCAAACTTCAGCCTATCTAACAAAGCCAAAACATCAAAAAAATAATCTGGTCAGTCTATATTCTCTAAACCACCAAACCTTTAGTATACTTACCTAAAAAAAACATTCTGGCAGTGGATAAAACCTCAGTCATAAGCCATGGCTGAATCCTAGGCATATGGGAACTGAAGAATGAACTAGCAATGCCACTATTTTTTTCTGCTCTTATTGTCCCATCCTTTAATCTCAATAACAAACATTTGGTAATCCTAGACTTTGGTGCAGCAACCTGCTACTCATTGCAATCAACCCGGCACATAGCTAAACTCAAAAAATTTCTTTCAGCCAGTCCAGCCTTTAGCCTGTTTCTGCTGGTCCTTGAGGATACATCAGCAGTAAATATTGCTCTTAGTTACTGACCTCTCTAAAAAGAACTCCAGCACTGCTCTTCCTTCCCCTATATACATTGGTGACCTCTGTCTGTGCCACAATTACCCCTAAATCCCTTGCCTCTCTTGACACCGACCATTAACTCCTCACTTTTGTTCCTAATAGCCCAAACCCTAATTGAGATAGATGCTCATGGCTTAAGTTCCGTTCAGAAGACTGGGCTTGATAGCATAGAGCTTCATCAAATTAATTTCAAAAGCACTTTAATTCATTATCCATTCTTACTAGTCAGAATCTCTTTTAGTGCCGCCAAAGACATCAATTCCTATTCACCATAGCTGTTGAAACCTGGGAAGGATCAGATTCTCAGTAGCCTCTAACGGTGCAATTAAGAAAAGCTGTAAGGGCAGCAGTTCTTTTGGGCTCTTCAGCCTGTCATGTCTAGCAGCTGCCTAGCTCCTAAAGTGAATTGCTATCTAATTAGAAAGCAATAATGAAGAGAGACCCGATGGAGTATCCTGCAGAGACCCAAGGGAAGTCTGGCTAGCAAGTCCAAAGGAATTTCCCTGCCTTTCTCCATATGCTTCTGAGGTCCCACTCCAACAATGCAATATATCCACCAATAATCCTGATTGATTTTCCACAGTGCAGATGTACTGTACTGATTGTTCTAAACACTCGTGGGGAAAAAAAGAAGCCTGATTTCACTAGAAATTAAAAACGTGGTTTTAAGGTGATCAAAATATATTGCACAGATGTTTGTACACACTACTCTGAGAGGATTTCTGCACTAATTTTATCCACAACAGATGAAATTATAACACTGTAATTCTTTTTGGTAAGCACTGACAGCTTTCAGGATTTAAAAAAAGAAAAAACAACCAAACACAAACCAGCCTTTTTCTTCTTCATATTACGTATATTTCTATTTAGTATTTCGATCATTAGAGACACATAAAAACAAGTCACATTTCCTATCAGAGAGACAGTATTAGTCAAAAGATAAGGTATTTTTAACATTTTTATTCTTGCAGCTTGCAACTGCAAGCTTCATTCTAAAATAAAACAGAAAATCTATCTTGCAATTACCACAGAATACTAAACTTACAAGGCAACATTTTATCAGGCAGCCTGCAAACATCCATTTCTCTTTCAAATACAGGGGTAGTTATACTACTTAGGTTCTCATAGATTTTCACAAAATTTTTACAGTAGTCTCTGTCTCATAAACATCCCGAACAAACCGAGTAACAGAATGAACACAAACAGATATTAAAGAGAATCAATCACAGAATCAGAGAATATTCTGAGTTGGATTCCACTAGGATCATCAAAGTCCAACTCCTGGCCCTGCACAGGACACCCCAAGAGTCACACCTAGTCAATGTGCCTGAGAGCATTGTCCAAACGCTTCTTGAACTCTGTCAGGCTTGGTGCTGTGACCACTTCCCTGGGGACCCTGTTCTAGTGCTCAACCACCCTCTGGGTGAAGAACCTTTTCCTGATATTCAGTGTAAACCTCTCCTGACAAAGCTTCATGCGATTCCCTCTGGTCCTGTCACGAGTCACCAGACAGGAGATCAGTGCCTGCCCCTCCTCTTCCCCTTGTCAGGAAGCTGCAGACTGAGGTCTCCCCTCAGTCTCCTCCACGCTGAACAGACCAAGTGACCTCAGCCACTCCTCATATGGCTTCTCCTCACAGCTGGCCCTCCACATTGCTGTATTCATATTCAATGCGCCATTGACCAGGATTCTCAGGTCCCTTTCTGAGGTGCTGCTCTCCAGCATCTCATTCCCCAGTCTGTCCATACATCCTGGGTTGCCCCATCCTAGGTGCAGAATCTGGCAGTGGTCTTCGTTAAACTTCATGTGGTTGGTGACTGCCCATCTCTCTAATTTGTTGAGGTCTCTCTGCAGGCCCTCTCTGTCTCTGAGGGAATCAACAGCTTCTCACTATTCTACATCATCTGTGAACTTGCTTAGTGTTCCTTCCAGTCCTGAGTCCAAGTTGTTTATGAAGATATTGAAGAAAACACGGCCAAGGATGGAGCCCTATGGAACCCCACTAGTGACAAGTCCCCAGTCTGATGTCACCCATTCACTATCACCCTTCACGCCCGACCCATGAGCCAGTTGCTCACCCATCCATGATGTATTTATCCAGCTGTGTGCTGGACATTTTGTCCAGAAGGATCCTGTGAAAGATAGTATCAAAAGCTTTACTGAAATCCAAATATCTAATAAGTAATTGTTGTATCTCCCACGAACACAGCTGCAATCTTACACTGTGTGTGTAAGATTTACTTCTAATTTCTACAATCCATTAAAAAAAGACTTGGTAAATTGCCTTTGATAAAACATTTACAATCACTACCAACACCTGCCCAGTATAAGGAGAAAATAATTACCTGAGGAAACATAGAGCACTCTGTTCAAAACAGGGTTTACCAAACAAAATGAAGAATGAATCATAGAGTTACACAGTAAAGTTGTTTTATCACCATGTTCAGCAGTTTTTCTCAACAATTATAAACAGCATCAGTATGATTCATTTTATCCCAGAGCAGACTCCTGCAGAACCAGCTCAATACTCTTCTGATTGTTCTTGACAACAATGACACAGATTACGCCTTATATCAGAAAATTGAACATTCTCTGCATTTGGGTCTAAAACTGTACTTTCTAGTAAATGAATGATGTTTGTACCTTGATCTTGTAGTCCAAGATTACATCTGTATTACATCTTTACTGTAATTACAGATTTTCCTCATTATACAGCATCTTTCCATTTCCAAATAAAGAAATAACAAATCTATTTGTCTGCTATCAATTGCATTCCCACCATTCTGACATCACAAATCCTTTGACAAAGGGGAAAGCAGTCTAGGAACATTGTGGAAAATTGAAAAATGAAATACAGCCTCCATTTCGCATAAATCACCATAGTCTACAGTTCCAAATTTTGTCCATAAGCCTAATCCAAAGAAGAAGCTCCCTATAAACTTTAGCAGGCTGTAGATCAAAACTTGAGCTGCCTAGTTGCTTGTTGTCTCCCACAGAAATTCTGTAGCTTATTGCAGCGGTCTCCAAAGCAGGCAGTGCACAGAAGGAAAAAAAAATTAGATCTTGAGTAGTGCATGTATAAAACTGATAAAGGAATAAATACACATATATTGGAAGGGTGCACTCAAAAACTTTCCATTAATTGGGATGTGCAATAAAAAAGTTTGGAGACCGCTGGCATATAGCATGATTAAAGAAAAGAAGAATCTGTTTCAATGCTTCAGTCCTTTCAGAGGGACTAAGAGTACTAAAATATCTTTCTGATACTGAGTTTGGCATATAAATTCCAATCCATATGGGAAACAAGGGCAAGAAAGAAGAAAGGCTATTCAAGATGTTAGAAATGTTTCCAAGGGGAAACTTTTAGTCCCACTGTGTTCAGTTCCCAACTACCAAAAATTTCCACTGAGTTCTGCAACACTGGGTTTTCATACAGATCTCTGATAAGAGGGTACTAAGATGCATGTGGGTTTTCAGCGGGACGAAGATCTTACTGAGACTAAATACTGTAGTAGAATAGAGCATTTTATCAACTCACTTAAAACTTGCAGAGCAAAACAATATGACTGAAAGTATAGCAAGTGCTGAAACCCATTTTTCAGCTATTTTATAGCACTATTCTCTGCAGCTTCATGAGAAAATGGGGCTACTTTTTCCGTAAAATTTTCATTTCAAGGCAAAAATTATGTACACAAAAATTTAATAAACTGTCAATAGCCTTCTTCAATTTAAATTAATTATCTACAGCTCAACAGATGCTACAGGAAAATCCTTTCTGACAATTTAGTCAAGGCCTATCAGGTCATCAGAGCTGGCGTAACTTTAGAATTTTTTGTGTCACAGATTTCTTGTTTTCCCCTCTCATACTACCAGCATTTCTGATAACATAAATACTAACTGATTCAAATACAAACGGAGATAGTTCTGTATACTAAGAGCTGTTCCATTAACTAAGAGGTTTTTTTTTTTGAGTCACATCAACTCTCAATACGCCTGAATACTACTGAGGACATTAAGATGTCATATGGAAATGTATATGGCACTTAAAGATGTAGATGCTTACTACTGAGAGCTACCCCTGTTTACAACAGGGGCACCCTGCATCACAATGGTTTATCACGAGATAAACACAAAAGACACGCTACAGTTAAAACAAAAGCTATAGGCTTAATGATAAAAACAACAATGCAAACTATTTATTCTGTGTTATCATGGCTCTGCATTGCAATCTGGTTACTGTAACATGTCACTAGGCCACAGAAGAAACAAATCACTAAGCCACCACTAGGACATCTTCAAGCTACTCCACCTTATGTAAAATAACTTTCCTTTATTTTCTCTGACAACTAAAAACCAAAAATTGTCCCTGGTAGCTTAAACATTATTAGAAAAAAATTGATAAACTGTTTGAAGCAATAAATATGAAGGACAGCATGACCAAAACAGCAACAACAAAGTTACTAAGCAAAGGTTGCAGTGGGGAGACGGAACTAGATACTGGCAGCCTGCACCAGAAAAGTTAGCAAAATGGGAATCAAGGTGTGAAATATAAAATAGAAACATGAAAATATGAAATAAGAAACTGCTGTGTAGTAAAGGCTGTGTAACTAGATATGAAATAAGCACAAAGAGGCATTTGAGACTGATTTCAGGAGAGAAATAAGTGATACAACTGAAACCTTTATTTATGGCAGAAAAAAAAAAAGAAGAAAAGGCCATAAGCACATACATCAGATACCTTTTTCATTTGAATCCTGACAGTGCCATGCATTCAGGCTTACATTAGGATGAGAAAGCTGCTGACACCATAGAAACAGAACTCACAAGTCAAAACAGTGACAGTGAATATCAATGTACTCTATTTATTTGTCTTTGCAGGAAGAACTAGACATTTGCACAGAAATATACAAATTCACACTAAACATCCAGCAAACAGTAAATCATTTAAAAATAAATGAAGAGATGATACACAGAAACGTTTAAGAAATTACCAGGAAGAATTATTTTTTTAATCATACTTGCTTTCCTCAGATTCTTTATAACATAAAGCAAACATTCCAGGCACTTGGAATTGTCTTTCCCTTCTGTGACACTGATGTGCTGTAAGAGTAATTAGTCATTTTGCCCCCAAAACTGCAGCTAGTTTAGTTCCTCTGCCTGATGAAAACAGAGAGCCCTCGCTCCCGAAATTATTGTCCTGGTTCACAGCTTCGAGGTTCTTTTAAACCCCAAACCATTTCGGTGAGCTCTTACATTCTGGCAGCTCCCGAGCAGCAGCCGAAGGCTTCGTTCCCCTTGCTGTGCTCAAGCTCCGAGGCGTGTGTGCCAGACCAGGGGTGCTCCCAGACACGCACGGCACCGGCGGGGCAGGACGGCGCTACCACACAGGAGCGCCCCAAGGACCACCGGAGCGAGGGAGCACAACTTCCACACGAGCTGGGCCTCCAGTTTGAACAAACCAACCAAACCCCAAGAACAACCAAATCCCACCTCGTCTTTAGAAACCACTTTTAACGAAGCACCCACACGAGCAAGCGAACTTTCTTAGCACAAGTTGTTTGCCCGCACAGAGCCGCGGGCACGCACCCGTTTACGGCCGGTGCCACGGCGACAGGGCCGCCACGCACAGGTGCCCTGCCGACCTCGACGGTCGCCCGAGCCGAGGCAGGGAAGCCTCGGGGGACGTTCCCAGCCGGCCCCGGAGGCGGCCGCAGCAGCCCAGGCCGGGCACCGTGGTGTGTCCCGGAGCGCCGCCCGTGTCGGGCCGGCCGGCGGGGGCTGCCCTCCTCCCGCGCCCACCCTCCGTTTCTCCCGGGGGTCTCACGTTTTGGATAAGGAGCTGCTGCGGTTGGAGAGCTCCTTCTTCTTGCCCCCCTTGGCGGCCATGGCCGCGGGTCGCTGCCGCCGCTGCCGCCGCGTCCGCCGCGTTGCCAGGAGACCCCGAGGGCCGCGCCGCTGTCCCGGGGCCGCGGGAGGGGCCGCGCGGGCCGGTGAGGGGCGAGGGGCCGGGGCCGCCCCCAGCCCGGACACGGCCCTCGCCGCCCGCTTCGTGTTCGGGGAGCCAAAGAAATGGCGTGAAGTGCCTTTGCGGGCAAGACTGCGCTTGACAAGGTAACAGATACTTTCTGCGGCAGCGTCAGGAATCTGTCCAAAGAACGTAGTTTGTTTTCTTGCCGGCGATAATCAGTTGTGAGAAGCCGTCGACTCCGTCGAAGGCAGAGAGGCCCTGCAGAGAGACCTGGACAAGTGAGGGGACTGGGCAATCACCACTTGTATGAAGTTTGACCAAGACCACTGCTGGATTTTGCACCTGGGACGGAGCAACCCTGGATGTACGGACAGACTGGGAAACAGAGGCTGGACGGCAGCACTGCAGAAAGGGACTTGGGGGGCTTGGACGATGGCAACTTGAATATGAGTCAGCTCTGCCCTGGCAGCCTAGAGAAATTTTAGAGCTAGACTATGCAAGTCTTTATTTTCCTTTTTAATTTCAAATTGAGGCAACTAATTAATTCCTGATATGAAGCCCGTGATTACCAAAGTGAATGCAGTTCCACCAAGGTCAGATAAAATTAGCATTAATCTGCTGGTTTTGAATTCAGCAGATAGTTGACTTCAACTTGATTTATAAGCAGACTGTTTTCAGGTACATTCTAGAGACTGTATTATTGCGAACAGCTCCTATTTATGATTCTTAACCTATTTGCTGTTTCCCAATCTGTAATGATGAAAAATCCTTGGTAAAACAATATACTTCTTCGTTTATTCTTATTCAAGCTAAGCCTTTTTCAAATATAAAAATCAACAAAAATCTATTTGTCAAATTGGAGAGGGCATGAGTAGATGAAAAATACGAGGAAAAAGATGCAGCTGTTGCTACATCTAGAGGCTTATTTTAGACAAATGTCAGATCTTGATTTATATCAAGATGACAGGCGGCCAGATACACACTCATAAATTTCAAAGTGGAGAATTCTTCCACAGCTTGGCATTTCCTTCAGCATTATGTCCAACAGCATCCATTTTAAATAAGGTACTTTGGGACACTTGAGAGCCAAGTAAACATTGCAATTTTATTTATTTCTTTTCAAACTGAACAGCTGATCTCTCCATTCAGTTATGCTATCAAATATTGATTAGGGCAAACAGATAAAAAATAGCAGAGACAGAGGTGAGTTCAAACATCTGGCTACACCTCTTCAGTACCAGCACAGGGCTGCTCACCTCCACACCTTGCTGGATGTTGATGCCAACTTGTAGACTGGGGACAGGATTCAGTTTGTGACCCAGAATGCAGATAAAAGCACCATGGAAATTACAAACTTTCTATTCCTCTGAATCCCCTTTCCTTTCCTATACTTACTAGACAGAGAAAATAGTATGGAAAAGTATCTATTAAACATATGTACACATGTAAGAGGCACTTGTAAAAGTTTTCATAGTAGGAAAATTTCCTTCTTGATCCCACTGCAGATGACCAATGAGGTTTGCAGCATCCCAGCAAATAAAACTTTCATAATACATTTATGTGAAAGACAACATAAAAGTAACTGAAATTTGAGTGCCTGGGTCTGTAAACATTTTTGGGTGGTAGGGGAAGAACAGAAATCAGAAAAGCATAGTTAATACAGAGCCTTAATTCTTTGCTCTGTTAAAATGATAGTTACTACATAGGTAGTTCAGAATGGACCTAACCTTTTGCCATAAAATCCTACAATTAATTTGTTTGCTAAGAGTGATGGCATTAAAAGCGTGTATCTAGGTGCTTTGTGAAGGAAAAATAAAAGGGATCTCAGGTTTTACATCCATCAAGTTACATCTTTTTATTTATGCAAGAACTTAATTTAGAATTCCATAACCTAACAGCAATGACAAGGACAGCTTGCTTGGAAAGAGAAATTAATCTGAATTTCAAACAGGCTAGTTTTCTAACTGGCAAAGAATCTGTAAGGTCACATCAGCTGTTTCACTGCCCTCATGTCTCAAGCCATGAAGTATATCTGACAGACACTGCCTGAAGGGAAGAAATTGTTAGACTAGAGGCAGCCTGACAGTTAGAAAATGTAGAATAAATGCACAAGGCAACCAAACAAGTGTTAGGAACCCATTCAGATGTCACAAAATAAATACTAAGGTAGCACGTATTGGTTAGCATTGGATGGATGATCTGGTCATCATTCTTCCAAGATAGCATTCAAAACACCAGCTTGTTTTTCCCTGAAAGCATCACATCAACAGCTACAGCACATGCAAGTCACTTGTAGGAAACCAGCCTTTTAATCTTAAATATTTTGCACTTTTTTATAGCAACACACATTAGTTGGAGAGAGCAGAAAAAGAGTAACTATGAACAGGAACATTCCCAAAACCCCTCAGGGGTCTTGGAGCTCAGACTTAACTCTCCTCTGATTTTACAGAGGGCACAAGGACTCCAGAACAAGACAGTATAAGTTTTTGCCTTAAGAGAAGACCTGGGAGTGTGGTAGGGGGGCAAACCAAAACACAGCTGATGAGTAAGCTAAAGACACTCATTCTTCTCAGAGGTGTCAAGTGACAGGATTAGAATCAATGTGAGAATTAAAATACAAGAAATTCCTCTTTAAAATAAAATTTTATTTTATTTTAATTACAGTGAAGGTGGTGAAACACTGGAACAGGTTTTCCAACAAGACTGTGGAGTTTTTATCAAACTAGACATGACCATGAGCAACCTGCTCAAGGTCTGAGCAGAGGTGTAGGACTTCATGATCTTCAACGCCACTTCCAACCTTAGCCATTCTGTGGTTCCTGGAAGTTTTCCATGAAAAAAGGGTTAAGGTCAAACTCAGCTTGAGGCTTCTGTAAGAAGAGATGCTGCATTTTCAAGCATGAGGTTGCAACAGTCATGAGATGAAAGGGAAATAGAATGGATTTTGATGTTGTATTTTTGAGATATTTTTCCCATGTCTTTTTATCAAATGATAGGAAAATCTAGGGCCTGAAATTAATGCATTGAACAGATAAAAAACCCCGTTGCCCTTAACTTCCAATACTCTCTTTTATCTATTTGCTAAGTGAAAGAGTAGGTGGAAGAAATGTAAGGAAGGTACAGGTCAGTGGGAAATTGTGAACAGAGGAGGACAGCAGTGCATTGGCATTTCATTAAGAGCAGGCAGTGAAGGATGAGGAAAAGAGTGAAGGGTGATCAAAAAAAGAGCACTTGTGAGTGGAGAATGGTAATGCCTGAGAAAATGAAAACACTGCAGTATGTGGTAAAGCCTGGGAGGAGCTGTCTGTGCACTGAGTCGGGAACAGTCACTAAGGTGACATAGACCAGGGAACTGAATTTGAGCAAAACCATCCTCAAATAGATGGACTGAAACTATGCACAGGCAGCTCTACTCTGTTAACTCTTAACATGAGGCTAGGGAGTAAAGTGGGGAAATGGATTATGAGAGCTTTCTTGGGTAAACTGATGGAGTAAGACCAGGTAGGGGAAAAAAATTACAACCAGCTGCATAATACAAAATAGTCTTTGCCAAGGCACAGGACTTTCTGCCCACTGCCATTTCAAAAATATCTTACGGCACCATGCCTCATCTTATCTTGTCAGGGACATGGTTTTTCCCACATTCCAGCCTCTCTTGAATTTGACATGGTGCCAGAAAGGACTCTGATGAACCCCACCTATGTTACTATTTCCACTTACCTTTTTTTTCCCAAGTTCTTTATTTGCTAGAGCACTTTTCTATCACATTCTCATGCTATAATCTCATTTTGGAGAAACACAGACCCAAAATGCTCTGTTAAATATCAAGCAGCTGTTCAAGTTCAATTTAAATACAGCAATACCATCAAGTCCCATGGGATTGCTCAGGGCACTTAGGTCAAAGTGTGAAGTGGGAACCACCACAACTTTGATCATCTCTCCACTCAAATATAGGGATAAAACAGTGTATGCCCCAAGAGCAGGCAGCAGAGGAAAATCAAAGCAGCTCAGAGAACCATGCAGAGTCATTACCTTTCTTTTGTAAATTTACATTTAATGATTCATAACAGGAATATCTTTCTATGTCAAAATGAAAGGCTTTCTGTGTTTGATACAGTGTGAAAACCCTGTCTGAAGTCTGGAGTTAAAGAAAACTGTGATACTCTAACTACTGGAACTGTTACAAAATTGGGATAGGGACAGAGGAAGTAGTATTACCTCTAAAAAATTCTAGGTATTTGGCTAAAAGATACAATGAGATTGTGACTGTAGCCTGAGGGACAGAAGGCTATTTGTTTTTAAAATGAGAATACACAATCTTAATGTAGTGTAAACTACAGAACTGCAGAACCTATTAAATCTCTTAGTACACTGTTTTACTTTAGTATTTTGGTTTTTACCAAATTAATGCAACCTTTTTGCAGGCGATTTAAAAAGTTAAGTCTTCTTGTTCTAAGTAAAGGCATGCTGCAGATCATAGCAAATCCTTTTTAACAGTGATTAACTTTAGTGTGTTTTAAGTGTGGTTGCAGTTGTATATGCAGGCTAAAAGCAAAAAGCTGTACTATTTAAAAAATGCAAAATGTAAGATTGCTGGATAAATATGTTTTAATATAAATGTGATTAACATTCTTCATGAAAAGCTAGAAACAAGACTATAAACTGATGTAAGATGTCTTCAAACTTGTTTTTTGAGTCTATCAAATGAAAGTATATCATCTTCTCTGAACAAAAAAACCAAACTACGACACAGTTTACATTCTCTAACTTCTGAAAGTCATAAAAAGTACATAAATTATTGCAGCACTTATGCCATCATCCATATGCAGTGCCACCATAACCATTTGAGCTATAGTAAGTCTCATTGTGCTCAAAACAATAACCCAAGGAAACAAAATGGCATCGTGGTAGACAACCTAATGGAAAGTTCTTGCTCCTTAAACTATTAAATACTAGAAGGCAGCGATTTTGGGCATCTTGTGGCAAAGTGCCATTGAAAACAGCAATTCTTTAAGTTTCAAGCAAAGTAGTTTGCCTGTATGGTAGGTTGACCCTGGCTGGACACCAGGTGCGAACCAAAGCCACTCTATCACCCCCCTCGTCAGCTGGATGGAGGAGAGGAAATATAACAAAAGGCTCATGGGTTGAGATAAGAACAGGCAGTGATCACTCACGAGTTACTGTCATGGGTAAATAGACTTGACTGGGGTAAATTAATTTAGTATACTACCAATCAGATTGGCGTAGGATAATGAGAAATAGAAACTAAATCTTAAAAACACCTTTTCCAACCTCTGCATTCTTCTTCAGCTTATCTTTACTCAAAATTTTCTCTACTTCCTTCACCCAGTGGTGCAGAGGGATGGGAAAGGGGGGTTTGCAGTCAGTTCATCACATTGTCTCTGCTGCTCCTTCCTTCTCAGGGGAGGACTCCTCACATTTCTCCTGCTCCAGCATGGGGCCCTTCCCATGGGAGACAATCCTCTGAACTTCTCCAATGTGAGTTCTTGCCCCAGGCTCCATGAACTGCTCCAGTGTTTCCTTCTGTGGGGTGCAGTCCTTTGGAACAGACGGCTCCAGCATGGATTTCCCCCCAGGGTCCCAAGGCCTGTCAGAAAACCTGCTTCAGCATGAGCCCTTCCATGGGCCCATAGGTTCTGCCAGGAGCCTGCTCCAGCATGGGCTTCCCACAGGGTCACAGACTCTTGGGCATCCACCTGTTCTGTGGCGACATAAAGTACTGGGTCTCTAGGAATGACTTAAACTATTCCCCAAAGATTAATTATTATAGAGAAACAAGGATTTGTTCAATCGAAGGAGACTGAACACTAGTACAACTCAACAGGCCTAACACAAGGTTTAAACAAAACTCTGGAGCTTAGAATAGCTCATATTTTTCTAGTACTGCAGTTAAGATAAACCAAAAAATCCTATACTGAAAAAAATCACTGTTTGTGTCTGTCTTCCACATATTTTTTTCCAAATCAAAGTTTTTGGGTTAATTAGGATAGGGCTTCATGACTAGTTTAACTGACCTACAACACTTCTCCATGAACTGCAGTCCCATTTCACTCTACTCTAGCAGGGAGATGCTACCATTTCCTTCCTCAGCCAGACTTTTCTTACAGTTTTCTTGTTCTGACTGGATCAGCTTTCCTGATGCACCTGCTCAGTCTCAAACATCACAATGCTCCCTTCTCCACAGAGGGGTAGTGAGAACAGAGTTCGTAGCGCAAAACAAGACTAGCCTTCTATTAAAGCTCACATCCTTTTCCTCAGACAAGTGAAAGAAGATTTGAGAAAACAAAGAAAGACAGACTCCAGCATGCAGGTAGAAATTATTCTTTTTATACTACTGGCCTCAGTAGTGACAACCTGTATCAAAACCAGTACATTCCACCAGTTTTAGAATCCTGGCCTTTCTACATTCATGCAGAGGTTTAGAAGAAGCTATGTACAAAACAAGGAAAGTGCTTAAATATAGCAGCAGTAACTCTTCCAGCAAAAACATATAGACATCTGTGAAAATAACCTGCATAGGATTATACTATCGGTGACAGGACCCAGATGAGATTCATGCATTCAGGCAGAGTCACAAAGCTTGAGTTTGGTCTCCATTCTGCTCTCGAATCTAAACACAAAAACAAAAAACCACAATCCACTATAGCTGTGGAAACTGCCCAAGGAGGTAAAGTAGGCATTTACATTTGTGCAGCTTTAATTAAAGTTAAAAAAAAGACAGTACAGTGGAGATTAAACATCTTATCAAAAGTGAGTTTACAGTCCAAATGGAGTTGTTCAAGTGATTGAATAGGAAGATTATGGTAGTTTCAACTCTTGAGGACAGTCAGGCATTGAAACAACCTTCCCAGGGCCATACAGTCTCCACTGTTGGAGGTTAAGACCAGACCACATGAACACCTAAGAACCATGCTATAATCTTGCTTGGAGAAAGACATTGGCATAGAAAACGTCCTAAGATCCCTTTCAGCTGAATTATTTTAGGATCCTTAACTAAATAAGCCCAGTTTTAGTTTATGCCAAGCCTTACTGTGGTAATTTTAAATAAGCCTTTAACATAGCAGATAGTAGAAGATAAAGTTGTTTTCAAATGGCGATGAAAGTATTTGAGTATAGGGTGGAACATATGTGAGGATTCGTGTTCTCAAAAGCATACACCAACACAGATAAGATGCCCAAATATATTTATTTAACTCTTAAAAAGTATGTTACTCTTTAGAAAAAAGACAGCCTAAGAAATCTCAATATAGATTAAAGTATATCAAATCCTGCAAATACCTAATTCTGATGTTTACTTAAACATCAGCACCATCAAACCCAGCAAGATAAGACTTCTGAAGTCAGTAGCAATGAGGTACCAGGACAGAAAAAACCCTTAAAATAAAGAGGAACTTCAAAGCCTTTGAGCCAAGCAGAGCTGGAGTTCCAGAATGCATTCAGGAACCATGAAATCTCTCTAATCCTTCTGAAGTTCATTTGCTGCCAAAAATACATGTTTTATAACAAAGAAACATAGGCATCTCAGTATACACTTACAAACTGGTAAGCCAGTTCATCAGTTCAAAGCAGTCAAAAGAGTACAGCACTGTTCTAAAACTGACAAAGACAGAGCTTGGGGCAGAAAGGCTGACAGACTAGCATGAACCAGTTAAGCTATTTCCCTCAAGACCTCTCTCCTTGCTCATGGTATTCAGAACCATCTCTAGACAGAAGAAAAAAGCAGCAAGTTCATCATCACAGGACAGTAAGATACTTACTTTTTGTACTCTTGGTAAAGTTTTCAGTGTTAATGCATGAAAAAGTTAGTGGATGTTTATTTCTGGATGTGCATAGGGGTGAAGTTACCATAACTATGTGCCAGCAGTACAACTGTATTCATTAATGTGTTTCATATGTAAAGTATTAGCTGAAAATATTCAGCCTTAAATTGCTTGAGTTGCATTTTTATTAGTATCTCTATAACCATGTCTTTCCCTTGTTAAACACAATAATTTAACCATCTTGTTTTTACTCAGTGGTAAAAGCCATCTACTCCACTCAGTCTTAGTGATCACACTATGAAAGATACCTCCCATCTGTATTGGCCCCTTCAAGATTTCTGGGATGTCTTGATCCAGGAGAACTAGCAATTAGACAGATCTTCATGGTGGGGGATAATAAATAGGGACAATTGTGCCAGTGAGAAGGCTCAAGTGGGACACAAATGGTGACAAAGGAAACGTTTACTTTAGAGGTGCAAGAGTCTATCCAGCTAAAAGTGAGTCCTATTTGGAATGTAGCGTATGTCCTAGAAGCAAACTAGACACTGAATGTTGTCTTTGTTCCTTTTTAGGAGTGTAAACACTACCTTATGTTCTCAAGTAAGAAGACACTAATCAGACTTAGATGCAGACACTCAAGCAAGTGGAATGATAACTCACAAGATACTCAGTTTCATGATAAGAATATGTAAACACCCAAATGAGTCACCAATTCAGATAGTACCAGACACCCCATATGGATTGTCACAACACAGCACCATAGCAGCATTCTGATTTAAGGCAAAGTCTTGCTGCTCATCCCATCACATTTACTGAACGGTGGTAGCATTAGCAGCACTGTGATTTACTCTCTGCTTTCAATGGGTCTAGGTCCAGTTTTGGTTTCCCCACATCATTCTCTTCATTAGGAAAGGTTTTGTAATTGGCAAGGATGTTTTCCACCAAGAATCGAGCAGCTTCATCTATGTTGATGTTGTCCTAAAAATGTTGAAAGCAAAGAAGTCAGTGATTCTTTTGAAACAGTCACACATTCCTATTAAAAAGCTGTCCAAAAAGAAAAGACTTCTTCAGTCTCATCAGCAGGACACAAACAGTTTAGGTGCAAGAAGTCATTGCTCACACTTTTTTTTCTTGAAAAAAGTTAGCAGAAAGGTCTGAGACAAAATTATTCACCCATATTACAAATTGAGTATTGACTCTACTCTAGTAGGCAGTCAGGGGAATGACAGTCACCTGCATTTGGAAGACTCACAAATGCCAAAGTGCACTTCTGTCTCAGGAAAGATCCTAGGCAATTATACCATCTGTAGTATTGTCCTACCTTTTGGAGCCTTTTTCTGTTTCTGAGGGAGTTTGGATGCACTTATTTATGTAAAAGGATCTTTTCCATGAGCCTCAAAATCACAACTATTTCCAAGTGCCTCACCTAGCCACTCTACATACTCGTGTATACTTTGCAAAGTACCTTCACATACACTCTAAAGAACGTGTGTGTGCAGGATACTTAGAGATGTACTTGTCAGAATATCCCAGTTTCTGAGGGTCCAAGCTGGCCTAGTGCCAAGGAGTCTCTGGCCACAGGTTTGACCTGGCTGGCCCATCTGTTAGAACAGGACTGCCATGTTTGGAATTACTCATCTTTGGTTCCAAAGGAAATACCAGCCCAGTATATTATTGATGACTAGACTTAGGATCCACTTATCAGTTCCAGCAGAAAGGCAAAAGCAGATTAATAGGATATTTAAGTGGGCAGGAGTTAAAACCATGAACTGTTTTGATATGCTTAGAAAACAAGAAAGCTGTCCTAAATTTTTGCTATTTTAACTACAATTCTTCAGAGTCCTAAACAAGTCAATCAATATCTAAGCTAGAACTGTTACTGTCTGGATTTTTCTCTACACCAAGAACCTTGTTTTACATTGTCCTGTCTTAAATGCCACCTAAAATGCAAGTTGTCACTAGAATTTCACATTAGATTTTGTTCTAACGTTACTTGAATTTATTTTTAAGCCATAATGCAGTTTATACACAGCAGTGTTACAGGCAGGTAAAGCTCCTGGGAAGATTATACCAAAGCAGAATCTTGGTATTCTTTTTGAGTATAAAGAGCCTTAGAAATAGATCTTTTAGCAACAGATGGGTGAGTTTGGAAATATTTTTTCAAATGCAAACAAATTGTTAGCTAATTTAACTAATTCCTTTCACTGTGTATCCTTCTCTTAAAGCAATCAACTTGTTACTTTGTTTCTAATATTCTTCTTGGAGACTCTTTGCTTTTTAAGAGTTGTCTAAACATCATTGTGTAACACTTCGGCAGCAGCACTTAAAGGAAGTAGGCAAGTCAAGGGAAAAGTGGGACCTTGAGGCTTATCTTACTTTATAAAGGATTTATCAGCCAGACCAGTAATCTGGTCTGTCAGCCACACTCCTCATCTAGACGAGTCCTTCATTTTAAGAATCAGTTGAGCTTTAAGGAAATACTGGATTTCACTTCCAACTAAGCTGCTGCCAGTTTAATCTGTTCATTGCCAGAAAGTCTGTAGACTAAAACTATACAATAAATGAAATTACTCAACGTTAACTGAATAAACTAGCTGTCTTTCTTAACTTAAATTACTATACCGAACAATTTGTTTTTCTCAAGTTGAGTCTTGACATTGCCTGATAAAATAGACAAGTGCTTTAGCAACACCAAGGGTAGGTAGTAATGAGTAAGCAAATAGCTTGTTCACTTCAAATCTTGCCATTTCTACATACAATAGTGAAGGCAGAAAGTGCATTTAAAAACCTGCACCTAAAGATTACTTGTATCTTGTGGATAGCTTGATCAGCATTTAGTAGTATTAACATCTAAAGAATGACAGATCCTCATGCATGCATGATGAAAAAAACTTATCAAACTTAGATAATCAAGGTTTCCAGATAGTTTCAGGGTTCTCTGAATTTAAGATAAGTTTTAATCTAAACCAAATATGCCTCATCTTCCTCAGGAGTGAAGCTAGCCTACACATCACTTCAAACTTTTGCTGAACACTAGATATTTGACTGTCACTTCCTATACTTGATAACTTTATTTCCTACATGATTATAATCATCCCTTCTTATGCCAATACTCAGGAGACTAAAAATATTTTTCTATTATGCTCACCTTGGCAGATGTTTCAAACCATCCAACAAAGCCACCTTCTCTGCAGAACTGGTCCATTTGAGAGGGATTCTGGCTGCCATCTTTCTTCTGGTCACACTTGTTTGCAAGTAGAACAGCAGGAATGGGGCTGCCATTGGGAAGTAGTACTTTACTGTCCAAATCATGCTTCCATTTTGAAACAGCCTCAAAAGTGGAGCCTCTTGTGACATCAAAGACCACAAAAGCACCAACTGCCTCTTTGTAGTATACTCTGGTCATATTTCCAAAGCGCTCCTGGCCTGAAAAAGAGGACAGTCACAGAGTATACTTATATCAAAGCATGAACTGTATTCAATGTAAATAGACTACTGTACCAGCTTAATTCATAAAAGTTTGGCATTTGGGTCAAGTCACCTAGTTCATAAAACATTGCCTCCTTTATCTCATGTAAATTCATTGTAATAGCTATTATGTATATTATACAAGACAAGTCAGATGCTAGAAGTAGTTTCTAATCCCAGCTACCACCTGGAATTTTTCTTAAATGTATTTGTTGAGTAGAAGTAATGCCTAAAAACACTACCAGTACAGCTATGCACAAATCATTATTTCATCAAAGAATATTAAGGCTTATATCTAAATCTAGTTACTTCAGCTAAAGACTTAAGCAAATGCAGCCTTTCACTGAATGGTGAGCAACAAGGGCTTTTGCAGGCTTCAAGGCTAACAGCCTTCAAAGCATCTTCTGAAGAAGTCACCTATATTATAGATTTTCCCTTAGGGAAAAGTTCAAAAGGAGCTGCTAGTTTAACAGTTCTGGCCAAAACTGTTATCTTTGACTTCATTTTTAAAGTCAAAGATTTTATCCGGATTAATTTTCAACTACAGAAGTTCTACAGCGATCCCAGGCTTTAAAACAAGAATAGTTAAAGTACAATTATTCACAACAAAAATCCAGAAAAAAAAATCAATTGCCCATAAGCAAAGTAAACTAAAAAAGCTTTTTCTTATTAAGTACAACTACTGTAGCCATAATGCTCGAACTGTAAAATTAGAGTGTGTCAGTTCAGTTATTCTTCTGTTGGGAAGGTCAGACCATCATGATGTGTTTACACTTGAGTGTGTATAGCAGTATCAAGTCCTAGCACATTGTTTACGAAGTCTGGGCTACTAAAATAACTTCCTGCTTTGTTTGGAAGTCTTCATTGGGAAAAGCAGTCCCTGAACTCTATCATTTAGTTTTACAGTGTATCATCACTTTGGCTTTTATCCTTTAGTGCATTTGAGGTTTTAGAATACATAAAGAGAGCTGCATTTGGAAACCTAGTTGTCCTCTGTTTATAAACATTCAAGTCCACCTTTGATTAGCAAGGACAAACAGAAGCAAGGAGAACTGGGTGTGTTACCTTCTCAAAGAGACAAATTCAATAGATGAAGGAAGTTGACAAGAGATCCTGTTCACCAGTGTGCTTTTCTAGCTCAATTGCCTCATTTTAATGTCAGTACTTCACAGTACGATTAGCTCATTCACTACAGACACTTTTAGAAAAGGTTGCCTAAGCAGCTGTTAGAATTGCCTGAAAACAGCAGCAGCCACAGTGAAGTTCCAGAGAACTATAAAGAAGCTGACTTTATTTCTCTCCATTCACTTTAAACTACAATGCTACAGAAAACAGCACCACTACCCAGCATATTCTTCAGAATGGAAATTACACATTATTTTTGTCACTACTGGCTGATTATCTTGTGTAAGAACAAGCAGGATCCAAGAAGAAAGCTCTTATCTCCATAATCAAAACTCAAGTTCTGAAGCAGCATTAATGCCATGGACTCTAAGGCCATGCAACAAGTCAGGCACCAAGCCTGCATCTCTCTAACTATGCCTTTGGAAAAGCCACACTGCTAATACAATTCTCCTAAACAGTACACAAGTAACTCACATTGTCTCCCTAGCCTGGACTCTTATGCATAAAAGAGGCTTTTAGTACAGCCTTACTACAAATTGTACCATTGACCACTGTTTCCAAAAATCAAGTGCCATTAGGAAAGAGTTAGATCAGAAGGCTTTTACTACTTCTGCAGGTCAATGATGTCACATTTAAAGAAGCTTTACCCTTAGAAAGCAGGGGTTTTGGTTTTGGGAGGTCTTTTGTTTGTTTGTTTTTTAATGGAGTTCCACACTGTCAAATTTAGTCACATTAAGCCAGTCACTGCATAGGGCACCACACAAGCTTTAAGGAGCTCCTTCTCAGCTTCCCCATTTGTTTAACTGCCAGTATCACCACCAATTCCTGCCACACGGGAACATCTTGGACTGTTCTGAAGCACTGACTCCAGTGTCCAATTCAGGCAGATATCCCTTCACACCATAGGACAGCCCCACAAAACACTGTAATCGCAAGGTCTAAAATGCCCTGTACCGACCTCAGTCTTCTACAGAAAGTTCTTCAATTGAGCCCTGAAAAAGTCCAGAATTGAACACCACTCACTGTTATTTACATGAGACTGAACATGAATCTGAAGCAGCAAGGGAAACAGTCCCATCAGTCCTCCCTATTCTGTTGCTGGACAGCTGGGAGGCTTCCAGGCTTTACTTAAGGCTGTAAGCTTTTCCAAACACTTGATGAACATCTACATAAGAAAATTAAGTTGTATTGACCAGTTGTAGGAAGGGTTGCTAGACTGTTACCAGAAGGAGTAGACACAGCATGATCACTACATATGAAAGCTAAGTTATTTAGGAATTGCAGAAAAAGTTATCAGGCAGTTATCATTTCTCAGACAACGGTGCACGCTGTAGGTAAACATGGCTGCAATCACTTAGCACAGTGAAGGGCATTACCATTGAATGCCTTCCTGCCTATTGCTCTCCCATCCAAAAAAGCTTTAAAGACAAAAACAGTTGGCAAAGTGGCCATATGAGCCTCCTATAGCAATAACCATTCCTGAGAAATGCACAACAGCACATTTAAGGTGTACAAAAAGGTGAAATTAGTACAGCATTACATACAGCTTCTTAAAAAAAAAAAAAGTTATAAAGCATAGCTCAGAACCAAACTTGAGGAGTCTAAACACCACCAAATGGCTTTTCTTAAAGAAATACCAAGGGACCTAGCCTTGGCCAGAAACTCTGACCATCACTCAAATAAGTCTTCCCGTTCCATTTCCAAGATAAGTCCATCATTTTACCATAGCCCTCACCCACCTGGCCCAACACCTTTACACACAATGAGCTGCAGAGCTGCACTGGCTGCAACCAAGGTATCCTGGCAAGTGATTCCTTGACACTGGTGACTTCTCATGCCCAGTACCTCCCAGCCTGTGTGAAGCTTTAACACCATGCAACCATCTGCCAGATAGGCTGTGCCAGAAAGGCAACAACTCTAGTTCTGCTGCAAAACTGATTCAGACCAGCTGAATCTCTTCATGGCCTGACCAGGAGAAGCCACTGTAAATGGGGTTGTGCTGCTAACACGAAGATTCAGGAGTTCTGGAATAATGCAGATGCCAGGGTTAGCCTTGTACAGTGGCTTCTCACAGTGTAAGAAGACAGCAGTTCTGGCAGCAATGGAATTCAGCATGGAACTGTATGTTACTTGGTACTCTATAGCAGCCACAGTATAAACCATGAGCTTTGGCTGTCGACAACAATCAGTTAAATCTTATTTCCAGCAAGCTTTATTGATAGAAGTCAAATCTCTCATGTAGTATGAGTTTTAGATTTACAAAAACATTAATACATATTCTTCCGCAGTTTTAATTTGGGTGAAAGTAGAAAACTGATCTGCCTATCAGCATGAAAGCTTCTATCTTTACTTACTAGATTTAAGCTTTACATTAGGAAGATTTGGTAGCTCATATCCTTAAACACACACAAGCTCAACATCATTGTATTCTTAGAGATTAATGCCTTTTAATAGGTCAAATACAGCACAATATGACTGCTGCCCTTTTCTAGAGTAACCCAAACCTCAAACCAGGTTATTACAGAGCTATTTTCACCTCTAGAATTCACATCCACTAACAATAAACCTGACCTGAATATTACAACTGTCTGGAGGCCTAATGAAGATGGATATACTGGATTTCATACAAAGACAGAACAGTAAAACATGGCCAGCCTAAGAGTAAGAGTTTTGTTTGGTGAAAGGTATATGACATGAGGCAGGAAAAGAATTCAGTTTAAACTGAGTGGACTTTCTTTACAATCCTGTCATTACTGATACAGCATATGCTGAGCTTCTTGTAAGGGGATGCAGAGCATTCTAGACAGCCTTTTGAAAATTTAACAGGACTTTCAGGCAGAGCTTTTGCAAGCACTTTTCTGCTTACAAAAAAAAACCCCAAAACCCTCATACAGAAAAATCAAACTAGAAAACACTACTTCTCCAAATTCTCAAGGCTGAACACCATTCTCTTTGTTCTTAAATGTCTCAACTTTTGCCATGCACAGTTCAGAGATTTGTCATGCCCCTTCTTCTGTCCAGCAGGATATTTGCTATAGTCATTTATCCATGTGTCACAATAGTGTTGAGCAGTACTGAAAGTGGATCATACCCCCAGAGGAGAAAAAGGCTAAAAGTGATCAGATTAAACTAGACTTAAAATCTTCAGTGTGTATAATCTTAGAAAGAAGAGAGCAGGAAGATAACTAATTGCTTAGTACAGCAATAGAAAGGACATCGTAAGATTAATCATTCTGGCAGGTCCAGTGACTAGGCCTAAACCTGCCGGTACCACAAAAGTATACTTTGTGTTTTAGCAGTTCAGGTGTAAATGAGGAGCTAAGCCACAGGACAGTCACAGGGATCAGAAGTTTAATTTGGGGGTATAGAAGTGACTTCATGCAATGCAAAGTTCTGCATTCTCTAACCACAAAGTCTTCACATTGAAATGACTCAGCACATATTGTCACCGTATTTTCCAGTAATTGCAACAACCTTAAGTGAAATATTTGCACAATGACATTCATCAGGAACTAGTACAGTTCCCTACAGCAGCACCCTACAGGAATAAAGTTGAGTTTAAAGCTGCATTAGAACTTGGGAGCTATTCTCGCTCCCCAGTTTACATTGTAATGGGGGTGAACTGCAAATTAAAATCTACATGAAAGAAGTTATAACCAGGTTTGACATTAGAAGCTTTATATTTGTCCTTTACTGCAAAAGATAAGTTATCATTGTAACCTTGCCTTGAAGTACATTTGAAAGAGTTTCTACAGCAGTCTTTCCCAGCGTAAGGGAGAAACACCAGTGTACTGTTTATTACAGGAGTGTAATCACTGAAGCAGTTCTTGCACGTATTTAGTGAAAGATACCCTACATTCCTGTTATTTCACTCTCATTATTTTAACTTTTAACTCTTCCTACATGATGGGAATTGGGGTTAGAAAATGTATAAATGACCACTGGATATGCACAAAAATGAGTTTGTTAGGCTTCCTTCTCCCAGAGTACTTATTCTATTCGTGAGCTGATATGCAGTTTATATCAACTAACAAGAACTTACTCAAAGAGAGTAAAAGGGCCCATCTAGAAGAAGTTCCTTCAGCTATTCTTTTTTGCTATGAAGGTAAATGCTAGTTTACCCCTGTCAATACCAACAGTATAGCAAGAGTACTCCTATCTTGTAAAAATCCAAGCTTTACCTTACCTGAAAGCCACACGACTCAAAAGAGAAATGTGTTAGGTGCATTTAAAACCTTAATATCTCATTAGGAATGCTGATGGACAATTGGACAAAGTTCTTCAAAGTTTTTCTCTTTCAGATGAGATTAACAGTTCTGGAATCCTCCAGAAGCTGTGTCATTAATGAGGAAGAGATAGATGACCAAGTGTTAGAAAAGTCTGACAACTGCAAAAATGAACAAGTAGTTTCTTCCATTAAAGTAATGTTAGTTCAAGCCATCTTTAACAGGCTAATCAGCTTAATGGGTAGCCAGAGCTCAAAATATGATTTTAACAAGTTTGGCAGTTCCACATCAAAAAACCTTAAACTATAGATGTATAGTCTAGACTGCAGTCACCCAAAAGTCAGTGTACAACTAGCTGAAGAGTTTTACTCCCAAGTTGTTTGCTGCTAACTGGAAGACCACTGCAATGAAACTTTGCAGGTTTTTTTCTGGACCAAATAATAGAGTTGCCAAAAGTCTAACAAATATCAAAAAGTCTGCAGTTATGAATAGAGTTAAGGATCTCTCACCAATTTTGTCCTTCATAACACTGAAGATGAAAATTCAAATAGTTGAAAAGGCAGTTTAAGTTCAACAGAAAGACGGAATAAGCCACACAGGAAAAGTTTTATTTGTAAAACCAACACAAAAAAACATCCAGCAATAACTTCAGTAGTAAAGAAAATGATCAACAGATCTAGTGAACCAAATTCAGTTAGCTCAAAATGCATAGAAGTAGCATTTTATTCATTCTGCTTTTCTATCAACAGTTACTATACACTGCAGGGATCACAGGCATCACAGAATGCTTAGTTAAGCTATAGTAACTGATGGTAATAAACCATTATTTAGTCTGGAAATACTTGGAAAATCTCCTTGCATTGTGAGAAAGGTTCTCAGATCAACTATTTACCATGACCACTAATAGGCACTCACACCAAAATTCAAGGACAGTCAGACTAACTCTGACTGCCAACACCATGGCTCTTAGGTTCTTGCTATCAACTCCTCTGACTTTATTGACCAGTGTGAAAGCACAGTTCCAGCACTTAAACTTCAGTGCCAAGCTTCAAAACTAAATTGATTCAATCCATTTCCAGGACCATAAGACATTTGTGCTTTTATTCAATGTAGGTGGTAAAAAAGACCAATTGAACAATAAGTGAAAGCTCTTTTTTTTCCAGGAACACCTGAGTGACAATTCCATATTTACAATTCCAACTCTCAGTAAAGTTAATGTCATTCTGTGGGATAGATTTAAGCTAAAGCACCATCCAAAATGGCTGGGAACACAGTTCAATCCTCTAATTGAGTTAGAACTACTGTCACTTTCAAAACTCACCTAGGCCCTTCAAGAGCCATAGGCAGGAAAAGGCCACATTTTGGATGCCAGCTGGATGTTTGGCACAATACAGTAAATATCCAAAACTGCCCTGAGGATGAATCTCCCAGTTCTCCAGACATCTAACGTACATTTTAGTATTACAAGGGTCAGGTGTGAGTTGACTGAAGTTCCTTTTTGAAGATATATAAACATGTTACTGGCAAGTTACCACTGCTGACAGCTATCCCCCCGTCTCCCAAACCAGCACATCTTGTCCCAGAACTGTCTTACCTAATTAGATTGGATCTGTTATTCTGCAAGAAGTAGGTTAACCAAACCACTATCAATATTACAGCTCACGTTCAAGTGCGTCTACCTGCTTTTTCACACGGACAGCAGCCATAGATTGAGAGTACACAGACTCCAAGACTGTTAATACCAGATGGCTCCCCACTCCTCAGTCTTACCCATTTAAGCTGTAAGTGTAAAGTTGCCACATGTTAAAAACACAGAGGTGTTGAACTATGCATTTATTTAATGACAGACAGATTTGCAGACAACACCAAGCCGAGTAGTGCAGCTGGCACACCTGAAGAATGGGATGCCATCCAGAGGGACCTCAACAAACTTGAGAAGTGGTGCCATGGGAATCTCATGAGGTTTAACAAGACCAAGTGCAAGGTGCTGCAACTGGGTTGGAGTCCCAACACAGGCTGAGGGATGAACAGATTGAGAGCAGCTGGGCCAAGAAGGACTTACAGGTGCTGGTGGATGAGAAGCTGGACATGACCCAGCAATCTGCACTTGCAGAAAAATAACTTGCATCCTGGGCTGCATCCAAAGCAGCGTGGCCAGCAGAGTGAGGGAGGTGATTCTGCCCCTCTGCTCTGTCCTTGTGAAAACCCACTTGGAGTGTAGCATCCAGCTCTGGGACCCCCAACAGAAGAAGGACATGGACCTGTTGGAGCAAGTCCAGAGGAGGGCCATGAAGACGATCAGAGGGCTGGAGCACCTCCCCTGTGAAGACAGGCTGAGAGAGTTGGGATTGTTCGGCCTGGAGAAGAGAAAGCTTCAGGGTGACCTGAAGCCTTCCAGTACCTAAAGGGAAACCCTACAAGAAAGATGGGGAGGGACTATTTACAAGAGCATGTACTGACAGGACAAGGGGAAATGGTTTTAGACTAGGAGTAGGTTTAGATAAGATATCAGGAAGAAATTCTTCACTGTGAGGGTGGTGAGGAACCAGAACAGGTTGCCCAGAGAAGCTGTGGATGCCCCATCCCTGGAAATGTTCAAAGGCCAGGTTGGATGGGGCTCTGAGCAACTTATGGTCTACTTCCATGGCAGCAGGGTTGGAACTAGATGATCTTTAAGGCTCCTTCCAGCCCAAGCCATTCTGCAATCCTATGACATTAGCAGCTCTATTAGATGTTAGAAACCTGTAAGTGTTACAGTACATCTAGCTTGACTTTTACTTTCCACCACCATGAAAAAGTGGTATTTGTGGTTCTGGTGACAAACACAGAAAGGTTAAGAAATGAGAATTACTAGAATATTGTGTCTTCCTGTATGAGACAAGTACTGGAAATAGCTTCACTGACTGCAGTACTTACAGTTTCTAACAGACAAAAGGAGCCTCAGACAACTACAACTGCTAGTGTCCTTTCTTACTAAGGGTGGTATGGGTAAATTAACTGACCACTGGATGGACCTCTTCCCAACACTGACCCTATTCCAAATGCTTCAGAACAGTCTTCAGGGGCAAAAGCCAGTTAACCCCCATTTGACTGACTCACACTTTATTGTAAGAGACAACCTTTGATCCTCTGGTTTTATCTATATTAGAAAGTTGCAGGATGCAATTGAAGCAGTTCTGTTGAACAATGCAGTGCCAGAGGCATGACATTGACAATATACTGTACATACACAGTATGTATGAGAGACTCTGTGGTCATAGAAAAGTTACTGAACATTATCAGTTTAAGTGCAGCAGTATTTTGATTATTTATATATCACAAAGTATTTCCACGTGTTCATAGAAGTCACTATTTCATTCTGAAATGGTAGGAAGCAGTTTGCTTTAAAGTTCCATTGCTCAACATAGCCAGTTTCTAACCTAACAATTTGTTAACTACATGAAATTTCAAAATCATGACTAGTCTTTCCATTCACTGTTTGCTATCATTATACTTTAACACAGGACAGTCCTGTTCACTACCAGTGAAACAGCAAGAGCACTGAAATGGCAAGTGCTCAGAAGTTAAGATATCTGATTTCCACCAGGAACTGTGATTTATCAACCTAGTAGAAAAGGCATGCCATTCTCTCTCACAAAGATAGAAAATTTTCCCTCAAACTGCAAAGCTCTCACTGGGAATTTTACAGCAAGACTGAAACTTTTCATTGTTGCCTGTAGTCTTGGGCTAATCTAATGATTTAATTGTCCAAACTGACTTTAACAGCTTACTGTTCTGTCTTTAAGAAGTTTAGAGGCAATACCCTGCACTTAGAGTTCAATGAGTTTTGTCCAACATCACGTGTATTTTATGCAGCAGTATGACAGTCATGTTTGTATAAGAAACTACCTTTTTTTTTTTGCATCTTTGCTAAACAGCAAGTGAGACAGAAAGTCCCAGTTTAAGCACTAGATTTCAATCCCCAGAAAATCACAATGCAACCAAGCTAAACAATTTCTAACTAGCTGTCAAATGCAGCATGTATGGAACAATTCTCCTGCATTAGTATTCAAAAAAGTTGACATAGTCAAATTAGTGCCAGCAACAACATGAATTGGTACTTCCTACCTTGCTTTAACAAGACTTACCCACACAAGTAATCTCCCAGAGTTAAGCTATTTCACGCCTGACATCCTCTGATCCATATCCTTTGGTGCGCTGCCATGCGGCCAGAGCGGCACTGTGTACTTCACAGTGATGCTGCACGGCACTACAGCATTTCACAGCACACAAGAGAACAATTCTAAAGTCAGTTTGTCTCCAGAACAACTTTATCACAAGACTGAAAAAATGTTAATCTCTAAAATGGTCAATGTGTCATGGCATATTGTGTGTGATTGGAATTTTGTATCAAATAGCTGCCACTTTGCTCTACCCAGCACCCTAGCCTGGGAGCATTTAAAGAACAAGTTCCCATAAGCTGTTTGCAGTGACATTCAGAGGCTACTTCTCAATCTATTACTTGAAAAGCTGCTGAAATCCATACAATAAGGAATATTTATTTTCATTACCTGCTAATGTAGAAGCCATAGCTACTGACAGTTTGCTCGCCTTCTCTAGACAGTTAAGACATTTCTTTCTAAACAAGCTGTATAAAGCCCTGAAATCCTGCCATTTTTCAAAGCATAATCTCACTCCATTTATCCTCTTATTGTGTTTCCATAGCCAGAAGAGATCTTTGGCTATTGAACATTGTACCACAGCAGCTTGAGAAGCATGCTGTGCTTTGTCATCACTCCTGGTCATGCTAGCTTTAACACCTGCAGGAATTTCACAAGAGGTATTCCTATATTTTCATGCAAAAATAAAAACAGACATTCCCTCCCTGCAAATCACTTCTTTCTAACACGGCATATCACACTTCTGAACCTCTGAAGCAAGTATTTGGAAGGAACCATTCACAGCAGACTACAAAAGCAAAGCAATGGTTACCACTGGAATTCATGGAAGGTATCTCTGACAGCCAGGAGACTGAATCCAGCGGTCTCACTCACTACTGAGGGGAAGAATCTTATTTTTTACAGCATGCTAATGTCTTTTCTGGAACCAGGAAGCCAATATTATTTTCTTTCCTTTATGTCATAAGTTGACATTTACCTCTTTATAGCACTTGCCAACTGAAATTGCACTTGTGGATATGCACTTTGGTAACACCCTGTCCTAATGTGCATGTAAAGAAAACCAAACTGGTAAGAGGCAAAGTGGAGATGTAAATAAGGTTAAACACCAAGACTATGAAGCTGCAACTTCTGAAGACGCAAGGAGGGTTGATAAAGCTTGATTTACATTCATGTAAATGCCATACATTAAGAGGAAAGCATATATTTAATATTGTCTGTGCCCGTTTGTCTCTGAAGGGCAATGTGCTTGACTTGTCAAACCAGCTGAATTTCTGACTATTTGAGTCAGTACTACATGAAGGGCAAGAATTTAGTTAATACGTGCCTTCAGAAAAGTGGGTGATCCATGTAAGATTATTATTTCTGCAAAGCTTTCTTGTTTGTTTCACAAACGATTCCAAAAACTAGCTATACTGAGCACTATATATTATTTTCCCTCCTGTCTACTGTATTTTACATAAGAATTTAGCTATTGTTTGCCTTTAAGTTAGATTTCCCCTGTCCATTTGATGTATACCCATCCAGCCATCCCTTATTCACTGTGTATAGAGGACTAGGAAAGCGTTTTTATTGTGATCTTGGAGGAAGCATAAAACTTCTGAGCAACTGCTATGTGACATCTGTTTGAAAATAAGGCTGAAGCACCGTCTATTCCACAGTGAATAAAAGCTCAAGCACTAAGTGCATCTCCATTGTAGACAGAAATTAAAAGCACCTGTAAGGTAAATACACTGAACTTTCTTTTAAGCATGTACTAAATTGGGTGGTCTTTTAGGATCACATCTTAACCCCATTTCTCATAGAACACCTTGAAAGGCCTATGGGAAAATTCTAAGCTTATTTCCAAGACATTCAAAAAACATTTGTCTCAATTTTCCCACTTAACTGAACAGTCCTGCCTTGCATAATCAAAATTACCACACTAGACTACCTTACAACACCAACATTAAGACAGTAGCATTTCCCATATGCTTAAGGAATTCTATCAGCACAATAATTACAGGTTTAGTCCAAGATAATATATACAGTACTTTGAGTGGGTACATAAGATAAGCAAAAGAACCTTTGCCATTATGAATGCTTTGGTACCCCACTCATAAGACATGGAAATTCCTTCATCAGACCAACAATCATACCTCACTTGATAACATTTCATTAAAAGTGTATTTATACAGAATTGAAAAAGAAAAAAAAACCCACCATCCAGGATCTGTTGGTATTCAGAGACGTCTGAAAGCTGGAAAAACACCAAAACCCCAAGTTTAACACATTCAGAACTTATTTGGATATTTAGCTGTAGAGCTCCAAGCACAGCAAGTCATTCTGAACTGAAAGCTCATAACCTTAATCCAGCTATTCCACAAGAGTCATAAGAAAGGACACCCACACAAGATTTCCCACAGAGGGGTGGTTTCTAGAAGGAAACAAAGTACACCTTCAGTTCTGTTTCTTGCCTCTACTGCTTCTATGTTCAAAATCTTTCTACATGAGCAGGCTTTCTACTTCCCCTCCCCAAACTTTATCTGCTAGTCTTGTATGCTTTCAGTAAGCACAATCCTTAAGTAAATTTTCTCTCATGAGATTTATATTTAAACATGTGTGATCAGGAGGCAGTCAGAAATTAACTCAAGTCTTTCATATTTCCATGACTGTGTAGACATAATCACATAGAAGGTTCTCCAACTCTGAGAGTTTTCAGACCTGCCTCAGCTGTAAGCAAAATGATAGCATTCCTACCTCCATAGGAAGGCAGCTGCTCCTGGAACCTCCATCCCCATATAAAACAAAAAAAACTTACCAGTTTCTGAAAAAGCTCTGAGCTCCAAGTTCTGAATCCATTTCTGATGCAGTCATTTATGTGCACATTCTTCACTCATTTAAGGGTATTTATAGTGCTGAGAAAAAAATACCCACATTTGGGGGCAAGTTATCCTGGATTGTCTTGCCTCCACCTTATGCCCACTTGTACCAGGCATGCAGCTAAGCAATTTTTTCATTGTTTCTTTGCAAGAGTTGCCATTTTAATCCCTTCAATGTGCATTGTGGCTAAGGACAAGTTGCTACACGAATACCTTGACTACTTTTAAAGACTGCTGCCTCCAAGTTCTTCATACTTAGGAGAGACTTCTCTGCAAAGCAACTGATGCATACATGCCGCTGGCACAGAGCCAGGTATGGATAGGGAACAGCAGAAGATTTCTGGTTGTTTCCCTATAGACTTTCAGGGATGTATTCACATCACTTAACACTTGCTTTAGACCTTATTTAAAAATAAATAAAATCAGTCCATAATTCAAGAAACAAGCTAATGCCCCAATACATAGAAGCAACTTGGCAGCCTTTACGACATGCCAGTGGCACAAGTGCAGACTAACTGGTATACAGAGCTGCTTGAAACTAGAGTTTTTACATGGAAGTAAACTGTCTCACATACTACAACAGCCTGAATGCCTTTGAAAGTCAACCACATCCATGGTTTCCTGTACTCTGTCCCATTTCTCATGGCTTCCTATAGATAAGCCTGAAAGTTATTTAGAAAGTTAACTTGCTCTTAACATCAACTCACATATCTTAACACTCATTTATCTTCATAGAAAAGAGGGGTTATTCCAGGTCTTCCTCAACTTAGTATTTAACCAAAATACTTAATCTGATTTCTCCATCCTCTTGGGCACTTGTATATACCTGTAACAAGTTAGAGTTCAGTTCCTTTCAAGGAGACACACAAGGTTTTAGTAACAAATTTACATGCTACAAGTCTTATCATTCAACCCTTGAAAGCCTGCAGAGCATGTTTAGAATACCAAAGTACAATGATTCCTCTTCTGTTTGGCCAACTTCACAGTCAGGCTCTGCCAGATAAAGCATTACTTCAGTTTTAATAAATATTTATTCAAAAAAAATTCTAATTAAAACCCTGGAAGAAGAATGCTGTTACACAAAAGTTAATTCAGAATTCCTCAGAAAAAGCTTTAAAACCAAATTTGTCTACCAGTTGCCATTAGTAACAGTCTTCATGAGAAGCTATCTATGATCTTTACCACTCCGGCCCTCCAGCAAACCGCACGTTCATACAGGCTGATGTGAGCGACAGTGACAATCAATGTGAGCACAAAAGCAGCAGCTAACACTACTCAGTTGCTGGTCTTACTAGATCAGCTTGAAAGTTTCTATGATACAGAAAACCCTTTAAGCATTCTTTCAGTATCACTGACAGCTTCACCAATACACCACATACACCTCCTGAGCACGCCGTGGTCAGTGCAGTGCTCACTAAAACAGCACACTTGTCAAATAGGAATCTCTAGTGTAGTGAAATAGACTATAAAAGCACTTCCCTATCATTAAGATTTCTTTGTTTTGCATCTCTTTACCACAGTGATTCATTCCTACCTCCTATTTATTTTGCCAATCATTTATGCCCTTTGATCAAGGTGGTTAACCTGGTTCTAACACTTTCAGGATTTACCCAGAAAGATATACTTTTCATTACTTCACACATCAAGATAAAAAAAAAAACCAAAACAACAAAACACAAAACCCAACCAAACAAAAAACCCAAGAATAATGCCTTAGGGCAGCTAAAGTTCCTGCAGGAACATGCTTATAATCTGTTCAGCTTCTTTCAGAATGCTTCTTTCTTTATGCTGTAACCAAGATAATTTGACAGTGACTGATCAGTCTTACTCTCAAGGTTTTTCATCACCTTTATTCAAGAAGTTACAACATGGGTCTAAAAATTAAAATGCCTGACTATCTCTGAAATACAAAAGTCTAGGGACAACAGTAACCTTCCTCCCTCTTCATCATTTTATGTCCCCTCCCCTTTGATGCTGCTGCAAGAATTTGCATTACTTTGTACCTTACAACAAGAGGGCTATTTTCAGCAGAAAAAGAAAAAGCATAGGCAGTGTAACACGGTCATGCTCTATTTGACAGAATTATCTAATCACAAAAAAAAACAAACCAAAAAACTCCCAAACCAAAACAACCTCAGCTAGCACAAGAATTTGAAGTCATCCAGTAACCTGCTGCATTGCAATAAACAGCGCAACATTCATCATGTTGCCTACAACCACATCAGAAACCAGCACAGTATCTGCATTATGATCTTTAGCTGATGCATGAACTATGGGTCAGTTCATACCATTGACTTACGAACAAAACCTTAGACTGCCGCACCCAGTTCTTCAAGGAAAGCTTCTTAAGATGAACTGTTACGTACAAGCTTTGATCTAGTGAAAATAACATCCCTTTCTATGCTTAAGGGTTAGACTTTAATTCAACAGCCTTTTTAAATGCATCAAAATCAATTCAGAATGCCAGCATCATACTGCTTGCAGGGAAGTCACATGTAACGTTACTTACCATAAGATTCAGATCTCTTCAAGAGATCTAAAGCCGTTTGTCTGCACACACCAGCAGGCAAAATTATCTACGAGTTGTTGAAAGCCAAAAGACAGCTGGGCTGATGAGTTAAAAAGGAATGACTATCACATGCTCAGACACTGTGCTACACTTCAATAAAGCGCTTTAGAGAATATTGTCTATGATTATAGAAGCCATCTTCAACCTGGTTCTTTAACAATAACTGCAGTATAAAGCTGTTAACACCCTCAGGTATTTAGAAATATTCCTGATTGTATACATAAACAGCTGCACTCCCAGGTTGAGGACTTCAGAAACTTTAAGACCATCAAATAACCCGTAGGGATACCAAAATACTCTTTATTTCACTAATTAACTCTCAAATGTCAAGTGCTATAGGAGTCCAAATTGTTGCTGTCACACTGGCTAAACAGAACCCAATCAAAAAATCACCAAGATTACTTCTCTTCTTGGTTTTTTTTTCATTGGGCAAGATTATCTCAGCCCTTTGGAAACAGAATACCCCAAACTAGCAGATTAGACTTAGAGTTTGGAGTGCAAACTGCAGAACAGTTGTATCTTCCTTTTTCATTTCTGCTAGGAAAAGACTAGTCAGGGGCTTCATACAAAAGTCTTATAAAATAGGAAAAATATTTCAGTGACAGGAAAAATTTTAATTCTTCAACCAATTTACCACAAGCCTCCAGGGATTTATGAGCAGCTCTTAACTCAGTCTTCACCTAGCAGTGTCAAAAATACACTAAGGGCAATAACCAAGAATGAAAAATACTGTCTTTTGGATCTTGACATTAATGTATGGATGTATTGATAGAACTTCCCAAACTGTAAATAGGTTCTGTCCAAACTTTGTGACAAGTTACAGCTAAGTTTCTGCCTGTCCTGTTGAAACAGATTGCTTTGGCAAAGCACACAGCCTACCCAAGTCTGAGCAAGGAAGGGCTGAGAAGTCAAACACAAGCACGGCAGCCTGCCAATAGCCTCCCCTCTTCAATCTTTGGAATCCCAGGCTCGCTAAAATATACCCAGAGGATTGCAGCAGTTTGTACTGATACTGTTAATTGAGTCACAGAAAGTTAAAGCTGCTTCACAAAAGGAACACATCAGAAGAGAAAGCTTGCCAACATTTTGCTTGCTCTTCAAAACAGCGATTAAAAAATATTTTCATTTGCCCTACAGGCCAGCAACAGAAAGATCCATGGTGTGTTTCAGCATACGGCAATAAGAAGGCTTTTTAGTTTGAGGATCGTATTTGAAGTGTTTTAGAGCAAAAAGACCACAAGCTGATGTACGGCTGGTCTGTCACAGGGTTACAGCAGCCACATGTTACACTTCCTCATTTCTGAGCTTCCACTGATAAGAATATAGTTCATGGAAACAGTAACTACCAGGTTTTTTCCCTTGTGTCTTCCAGCAGCGCAAGTTTAAACACCAGCATTTGAAATAAAGTCTACTTTTTCATATTCAAGGATATTCTGAGGGTGACAGAGAGAGATGAGGAGAGCTGCAGGCTAACACCTGGGTTGCACACAAAACTAGAAATGCAATACCAACCAAGGTGATTACAGAGCTGAGGGACAGACTTCTTACGAGACCACAGCAAAACAGAGATTGTTCTGTGGCATTTAATAGCACAGCATAAGCAAAGTTAACCGTGGTAGGTACACAGTTGGAGTCTTGGAAAGAGAAATGTTAAAGAACAGGTTTGAATTATATATAGGAAAGGAATAATGCATGGTTTCGGCAAGTGAACAGGACTTTTCTGTTTCCATGCACTCCAAGTATGTTTCTAATATACAAATTTGTGATTTGAATGTAGAACTAAGCATAACAGAAGTTCCATTCCCCCACTCGATGCAGCAGGGATGCAAGCTACTTTTAAATGAAACAGGTGACTCCAAGCACGAAAAGTTTAAGCATTCTTCGTTTGAGGACAGTTCTAGCTATTTGAGTTACCTTTAACTTGTAAAGCATGGTGCATTACATGCATTACACGGCCATGACCCTGAATTAATTTCAGCAGTAGCCATAACCAAGGCCATCACCACTCAGCCAGCAGGTCAGGAGGAGTTATACGAGCAGGAACACTCCGGAAGCCCTGAATGCAGCAGTCAGAGCAGAGCAGCTGGTTGAGGACTATTACAAAACCCTGGGCCAAGCCAAGAACCCCACTAAGTCTGCTAACGGGAGAGCACAAAGCCTGTAAAAAGTGAAAAACTTCATTGCCACATCAAGACCTCCCTCTACTTACGCCTCAAAGGCAAGAATGAGACGTTGCTTATAACAGGGGTAAGACGAAGACCAAGAAGGGAAATTCCACAGCGAAAACACACTTTCCTCCGCAGAGGCCGTGCGCCGGGCCCCGGACAGCCCAGTTCACAGCGCCCTCGGGGCGCACCCTGCCGGGAGCAGCCCGCCCCATCCCGTACCTGCGATATCCCAGAGCTGCAGCCGCACCAGGGTCTTACTGTCCCAGTTGATGACTTTGAGCGCGAAATCCACGCCGATGGTGGCCCGGTAGTGCTGGGAGAAGAGCTGGTGCACGTAGCGCTTGATAATGCTGGTTTTGCCCACGCCCAGCTCCCCGATCACCAGCACCTTGAAGAGGTGCTCCCGGCACTCCGGCGCGACGCAGCCCGCTCCTTCCCCGCCGGCCATCCTCGGCCCTCCCTCCCTCCCTCCCGTGGAGTGCGGCGGAGAGGCCGGGCTGCCGGGGCCGCGGCTCTCCCGCTTTTAAACTTTCCCAGGCAGCAACTTTCCTCCAACTTTCTCCAGCCGGCTCCCCGCAGCGCCAGCCCTCGCCGGACGGGGGAAGACGGAGCGGGATGAGGGATAGGAGGGAAGCAAGTAACCCCAGCCACCACCTGACTCCAGTCACAGGACACGGAAACTCCGCGCGCTTATAGCGGCCCGGGGGAGGGCGGCGGGAGGGGCGAGGGAGGGATCCGGCCCGCCCTGCCGCTCTGGGACACCGGGTGGGAACGGGAAAGGGAAAGGGCCACGGCGGGAGGGAGTTCCCCTGTGGCTGCTTAGGGCGGGCCGGGCTGGGAGCGGCAGGGCAGAGCGGGGCCGTTGTAGCGGGGGCTGAGCCTCCGAAGAGGGCTTGGGGTGGGGACGTGTCAGCTCCCTGTAGGTGCTGTCCTCTGCTCCCTTCTAGAGGTGGTGGCGGCAGCGGAGTTTTCTCCCGGGGAGGTCGCTGAAAGCACCCGGGTTCTCCTCCCACCGTCCAGCAAAGAGTGTTTTATGGCAGAGAGGTCCGTGGGCCAGAGGGCCTTACCAGGATCCGTGCCAATAGGAGGGTTCCAGTGGCCCGTGATCGCTCCCAGTCGCCATTCCCAGGAGCCAGCTGCGCCCCGGCCACGTCCGCGCCCCGGCCACGTCCCCGCCCTCGCACGCCCTGCAGTGCAGTGCGGTCCGAGGGTGCGTGCGGGCAGGGCCGTGCTGAGCCCGCCCGGGGCAAACAGGGCTGGCAGTACGGGTAGGGCCGTGCTGAGCCCGCCCGGGGCAAGCAGGGCCTCGCCCAGGCGGCCGCAGTGACGCAGCCATGGTCGCTCTGCAGAAAAGGCTCGGGTGACCAGGGAAGAAATCGCCTCCTCATCTGCAGGATTCCCATCAAACACCTACAGCTATATTTGGTTTTCTCGTGATCCTAAACTGATCTAATAAAATACTTTTTATTGTTCTCAAGTTGTTTTAAAAATTACACTAGACAGTCATAGAATCAGAGAATGAATTGGGTTGGAAGGGACTTACAGATCATCCAGTCCTAACCCCTCTGACATGGGTAGGGACACCTTCCTCTAGACCAGATTGCTCAAAGCCCCATCCAGCCAGGCCTAGAACATGTCCAGGGATGGGGCGTTCACAGCCTCTCTGAAACAGACACATTGTCAGAAACCAACATAAAACAAGTTTCCTGGCCTTGGGACCATGTATACCACACGTGCTGACTACAGGTTCAGGGGAAAAAAAAAATCTTTGCTAACATACTCTGCAAGTGGAGCTTGCAACCACAGGTGTCTGTGCCTGCAACAAGAGGATGAAGTTGTGCGGCTCAGTGGTACTGTCTCCATGCTGTAACGTTTGTTTATCCTGTAAATACCTAAACAGAGTGCCAGAGAGCAATGGCAGCCACCCCAAAAGGGAAATGTTACATGGTTGTCTGGACAGTGTGTATGTAGAGAGGCAAGTAACCCATTAGAAGACCTGATAAGCAGTGAAGGGCTGCCCCCAGTGGGAAAGAAAGTAGTGGTTAAAATATGTGGTAACTGATCCATCAAACAATCATCAGTTGCTCCTGATACTATAATAGTTTTTTTGCACATACTAATTTCTTGTCTATGCTTTAAATTAATGGCTTCAGTGAAATGATCCAGATTTTCTCATGTGGCTTTTGGAGAATGTGTCCTTCCATGTCACACAAAGTTGGTGCATGCAATGTAGATGGGAGTAGGTGAAAAGAAGAGCTGTTGGGCAAAATAAGGCAAAAAGAGGCAGCGTTCTTGGAGAAAAATTGTGTTTGGAGATTTTGGTTTAAATTTGTTGATTTGTTGTGCTATATTAACTCCATGATAATTGTTGTAATTAGTATTTACTTGACCTGGAGTAATAATATCAGAATATAAGCTGGGGGAAGACTATAACTTAGATTTTTTTTTTTTATTGGTGGAGGGAGGCATAGGGCAGCACAGGTTCCTGTTAAGACATGAGACAAGCAAGTACCACTGTCTTTATCTAGGAGGTTGAAGGTGGATGTGAGACAGTATTATTTCAGGTACAGGTACTTTAACCACTATGGGTTCTGGTAAACCTCTCTGTCTGTATCTCAACTGAGGTCTGGTCACAACTGTGGTCCACTCGGACAGGGAATTTGGCCTGCATGCACTGAAGTTTCTCCCCAGATAGGATAGGTGCCAAAGTTTTCCTTTGTCTTGCAAAAACCAAAGTGGGATGGAAATGAATTGTCACATTTTCACGTAAGGGTGTGGCTGGGGTCTAGGATGGACACAGAAGCCTTGTTCCTCAGGCTTAGATGGAGTCTTCGGGCATTTATTCCCCACCTGTGACACAGTAATTACCTTACTTTCCTACCTTCTGGGAGAGTTATATGAATTGATTACTAGGCTCATTCTGGAATTATATACCAGGGTGTGGAATGCTTGCATGTTGACTGCAGGCCTCTCATAACATTAGATACATTATTTTTCCTTGCATGTCATAGAAATCCATTGCTCCTGTTACTTCCCCCATTCTTCCTACTTTTTTTTTTTTCTTTGTACAAGCAAGGCAAGACAGATATTCTGGTTTTGGTTGGGATAGAGTTATCATATCAACTAAGTGAGCTACTATTAACTGTACTAGGAGTAGTAAACTGAATACAGGTACTTCAGGATACTTAAGTTTTATATCAACAGTACAAAAGAAGCCTGTAATTTATTTTTTTTCTCACATACTGATTTTGAGCAATTAGAACCAACATCAAAACCAAAGAAGTCGATAAAAGTCATCATCTGTTCACAGAAGAGTCAGTATAAAAAAGCAAGGGCAAAATGTAACTGATAATTTGCCATGATTAATGATTTAATCAGTACTAATCACATTATATAATGCCAAACATATAGCAGTAGATCTTGCCTGAACTAATAATTTGCCTTAATTTCATTAATATTAATTTCATTAATATATAATTCCAAGCTGTTTCACACAAGTATCAGCCACATAAATTTTGTGGGTGATACCTGTGTGAAACAGCTTGAAAAAATTCAGTCGTTTGCAGTCCTGTGACTCTGGGGCAGTGCAATCAATCATGCATGAGGTTATAGAATAAAACATAATCAACACCCACCTAGTGCAGAGTAGGTAATCTTCATATTGTGAGCTAAATTTCCGTGTCACTTGGTCTTTTACGTGTAATTCTACTTCTTAACTGACTTCCCTTTGTCAATTGAATGTCAACAAAAGCACTCTGTTGAACAAGGGCTGTTGACATTGTGGTACAGTAAGTGGGATAACAACATTATATTTTACCTTCAGTTGCCTGAACTGGGAAACCAGGAGAGGGTTATTTTTGGCCATATTACCTAGCTCATCTGGTTGGTTGCCTTTAAATAAGATGTGTACTTCATATTTCGAATACGAAGTAAAAGCTATTTGATTTTGGTGGGGCTTTTTTTCTTTCTGTGCACTGGAGGTCTCAGGAATGAGGAAGAGAAAAGTGTATCTTACAAAACAGGCTTCTGGTGCCCTCTCATCCTAAAGGTTGAAGTTTGGTCTGAATAATTTTTTTTTCAGCTGCTGTTTGTTGGTATTAGCCTGTCCAGCCACTGGGTTCCTTTGCTAAATAATGTTTATCCACATGTCAGTTCTTTGGCTTTCATCAGCAGCTGGGTTTAAGGAACTGGCTGGCCACTGGAAATGCTACAGAAATTTTAATAGCCTCATGATCATTACACAATGAACTGGTGAAATAGTTTAGCTTGTAAGAGAACACTGTAATGTCTTTTGTATCTCTCTTCCTTCAAGACTGCTTCTTCTAATCTTTCCCATGTTAATCTATCCTCTACTTCCTCTACAACACCATTTTGCCTTATCTCCCTTCTATTTTCATCATACCAACTGTAATTCTTTAACAACTTCCCTTTTTGCCTTGTTTTTCTTTGCTTCTTTTCCCCGTGTTTTTATTTCCTTTTCCCTTGAATGTTATTTTTCTCCTGACCTCAGTTTAAGCTTTTCATTTTTTACTTTTTTTCCCATGATTTCTTTCTTTCATACTCACTTTCCTGTTCTTCTGAGCTTTTTCTCCTCTGAAGTGGATGAGAGATTTTTCATGTTTCTGCTTGTCAGCCAGTGGTGAGAAGGGGACAGCAGCAAGTTCAGCCAGTTAGACCAGGAAAGCTGCAGGAGGCACATTCTTGCCCGAAGCAGAGGGATGCATTTAACTTACTCTGCAGTTGCACTGGAAGTCAAATTCATAGCTGAAGGGGTGGTGTGAGTAGTTGAAAAAGTGGAAGTACGACACATGGACAGTTTCCCTGTGCGCATATGAGGATGCAGAGCTTCTTGGACACTATGACTGAGCAGGTTTGCATGCCGTGTGTATCTATCTCTGTGTGCTTCTCTGATCTGCTGGGGGATGCACAGAGCGCTTCCTCTGCTCCATGTAGTGTTTCCCAAAAGTCAAGGGCAAAAGTAAATCTGCATGGTACAAGAGTACCGTGACCACAGACAGAGTGTACTGCTGGAGCAGCACAGGTGACTGAATGCGTTCATTTAACAGTGGATTTTGAGGGAAACGTCCCAAAGTACTGCTTTTAGTGATAGTAACATACAAACAGTGGTAGGAATGGAAGGCTGGGGATATTTTGGAAAAATGCTTCTATGGTCAAGTAAAACACTGGACAACAAAGCATATACACAAGAGGACTGAATTAATGTTAATTGAAACTTAGATATGAGTTCACAGTCTACAAATGTATGACTACTTTTTGCCCACTTAAAATGTTGTCTATCAGCTGTATGAGAGCACCCATGAACAGAAAGCTAAGATTATGTGTTAGCATTAGCTTGCCTGGGGCTTCATTTCCTGCCGGGCAGTGTGACACACTCTTGTCTCCTGACCACAAATTTAACTGAGTGATGCAGGCTTGAACTTGTAATACATTCTCAGCATATAGGAGAGTTCTACTGATACTTGAAAGATGTAGTTGGAGAAATACAGAAGTACTGTTTCTGTGTCAGTCGTAAAATATCTCTCAGATGCATGCATGCAAAACTATTACTAGACGACCGTAAATATATATTGGAAAATCCAGAAAAATAAATATTAATTTTTATTTAAAGCCAGTAAAAGAATGATGTAAAAAGTGAAGTAATTGAGGGATCCTTCTGTCCAGAAGAGTAAGAGAAACCAGCCGAGAAGAGGTCATGTCAAACAGTGACGTTTGCCAGTCTTTGGCAAACGCCTGGAGAGACCCCTGATGGTCACAGGCAGAAGCCTCTTTCATGGGGCCTCATGGTCTTGCACAGAGGATGGGATAGTCTTCCTCAGACTAACTCACCTGTGATTTATGCCCATAAATGATGGACTTGGAATACCATTTTCACACAGCTATCAAGCTTACTTGTTCCCCAGTTACAGGCTTCCTGTTACCCGCATTCTGGACTATGTTAGTTTTATCATTACGTCTGTTCTTTTGAAAAGTCTTTTGTGCCTTCGCAGTTATCAGGAAGTGAATGGATACTGTACTGCTGAGGCACTGAGTGACTGAGTGACTCTCTCATCATCTGCCTGAGACTGCAACATGTAAAGTAGGAGCAAGCGGTAGTGAAAGTGCTACAGATCTGCTGATTTCTTCCCTGGCTTCTTTTGGTAAATCTATATCTGCACAGACAACAGACTGAGAGAAACAGCTTTTGAATTTTCTCCACTGCAGATATTTATTGTTTCCTCTTTACGTATGAGAATGGTGAATTCTTTGCCCTCATTCTCAGCACTGAGCCCCCTGGGTGTTGTTGGCAGTCAGATTTGTGGCAAAATAGGTAAATACTTATAGAGCATCATTGCAAGTCTGAAGACTGAGGCAGGAGGGAGACAGCCATTGACTGGGATTCAGATAAGCAAGATGGAATAGTTGTTGAAATACTGAGGCAATTATTGTGATAAACTTTCTTCCTTTACTAGCTGTTCATTCTAGCTTGTGTGTGGACATTATTCCTGCAACACCTTTTCCCACATTCACTAGCCATGCCTTCATTCTTCCCAATATTCCCAAGCCATGTGCTAGGAAGGGAACAGAAGTTTTTCTGTGCAAGGCCCTCACTTTCCATGCACAGTGACTCCATCTGATCTCTTCCATAAAGTCAGGGTCATTTTGATCTCTCATCAGCATAGAAGACGAGGCAATGACCTGTGTGGTGATGATTAACTGTAGCACCTACAGCTGAACATGGAGGCTGTGAGCATCTGGAGGTGGGGAGAGGTGAGAGGATTTACTCAATTAGCAGCAAACTGTAGCATCTCCAACTGGGCGGGCATGGGCTCTGCAGTAGGCACCACCCAGACATAAGCTGCCCTAGGAAAGCATTTTTTGTGTGTTTTAAATGGTTCTAAAATTGAAGTACTGAAAAGCACTAGAAATTCCTAATTATGTTTATGTTGACAACTCACCATAATCTTTTGTGTCATTCTTAACTGAAAATCCTTATCATTCTTAGCTTATCTCGGTTAAGAAATGTACTTTTCCTGTACCACACTGAACGATATCTGCAGCTACAGAAATGTGACTAAAGATATGACTTGGAAACGTAGATACCAAATTACATAGATGCTTAGAGTGATGAGTGACAATTAGACACTATTGTAAATAAATCCATGTTGATCGACATATTTAATTTTAATTCAGTAAAATTTATTTAATTTGTAACAACCCTTTAAAGCAGCAGCATTTGTTGCATCTTACGTGTGGAGCTAAGCAGAAAAACTGAAACAAAAAGCATTCTGTGACCTTTTGTAAATGGTTGTAATAAGTCCCCATTCTGCTCATACACTTAAGCAAGAGAAGTTCAGTCATCATGACTCATCTCATCCTCTGCACTTTCTAGAGTTCATTCCTGTGCATGAACTTCATCACATGCAGCCAGCTTCTTATTTTTTGTGGTGGGACCCAGAATGGAAAAGATAACTATTACAGCAGACCTGGAAATACAGCTAATATGCATGTAGACATAAATATACATCATACTTATTCTACTCATTATAGGTTCACCTGAAAATATAGATGCTTTCCACTGCATTCTTTGCTGCACAATTTCACAGCAATGACAGAAGACATGGATATGCCTTTTCCTCTCTCTTCACATTCGAAAGGGCAAGCTTCTTTAACAAATTAAACTAAGCATACTTACGTATTTTTTGTCAACCTCAGTGCTGCTGTGTGGCTTAAACAGACCATGAGGCCATGTAATGAAGCAAGCCATATTATGATCGAAGAAAATAACAGTTTCAATCTTATTTTTGTGGAGATTGTGTTGGAATTTAGGTTGCAACTGCATGTCTTTCTTAAAACTGGTTTTAACTGCGAGTTGCTAAAATTAATGTTTGAACTGAGGTGTCCAAAACCTGACCAGTTTGAAGGGTTTTTTTATGGGTACATGAAGTTTGATGTGTGGTACCCCATGTCAGTTTTCAGCATCCTGCTGCCAAGCACAGGAGTTCAAACCTTTCCAGTATAAAGGCTTTTGATCTTTGACTTGGGACAATCATTTCCCCCCTCCCCCGCACACTAGTTTGTTATTGAGAAATGGTTGAACAGGTCTTGTTGACAGGTTTTAGAGCTTTTCAGCCTGAGGCAGATAGCTGGCATGGGTAAGGTTTGCTTAAGTTTCAAGCAGGCTAAATAATGGAGAACAATAATGGAGATTCCCAGTCTTCATTACTGGGAAAGCTAGTAGCTTCTGCTGCAATACTGTATCATCTTATCCTCATTGCTCCTCTGTATTGTAGGTATTTGGACTATGGTTTTATGGGTATGGCCTGCTCTCAACCATTAAAAAAAACCCCAACAAACAAAACAAGCCAATAAACAAACAAAAAACAAAACAAAACAAACCCCTATCTGTCAGACTCAATCTATATCAAATTGTATTTGATAAATAATAAATCAAGATGTATATTGCTAAACAAAACAGTGGGGTTTTTTTCAGTCATCTTTTTTTAAGGAGAAGCATGGAAATAACATATTTGGAAGACAGTGTGTGACTTCTATGAGTGCATGACTACTATAGCTGTGTGAGAATGAAGCTGGGTTTAATGCCCAACCACTTTACCTGTATTTGCAGAAAAAAGAGTCTTTAGATTCATCATTCACTGAGAAAAACACTTCTTTTTTCTTTTCTTTTTTTTTTCCAATTGATTTTAGCTGGATTAGAGTGCCCTTGAAGCCATTTTCTTTCTTGAGTGCGTATTCCACCACGGTGTTCCAGTTCTCGACCTGCCCCTGGCTGTATGTGCCTTTTTTGCCAGATCCTTCCTGAGGAGCAGCACCACTCAGCCCACAGAGAGCTGGCAGCCAGGGAATGGGGTCTGAGCACTTTTGCCAGCTGGCTGATCAGCTGAGGGACAAAGACAATACTTTATCTATGCTTGCTCTGGTCAGCTCCCAAGACATTCTTGTCCTTCAGATTGGCATGACTCTTGGCTCAGTGCCAGTTTTCATCACTCTACTACTGTTCTACGTACACACAGCTTCTTTTTGCTATAGTTATTTATCATTTTTGCATGATTTTACTTTTATTTGTGGTGACCATCTAAACCACTGCTGCCTGTTCTCTGCATTGTTAGCAACAGTCATAAGCTGCTGTCAGCTGGATCTGGTTAAGCTGCAGCTTTAGTCTGTCAGCCTCTGTTCTATAGAGACCTCATTGCCTACACATCTCTAAACTGTCTGAACATGAAAGGAAATAAAGACCTCACTCTAGACGTAAATCCCAGTGACTGAACGTCTGCATTTAATGCTTTTGAAATACCGTTCTAAAAGGTAGCTGCAGGTAGTTTTGTCAGTAATATTGTCCATACGTAATATTTCAAAAGCCCCAGTTCACTGGTTTTTGCTTTGTTGGTTTATTTTAATCCATTAGGCTCCATAGCTAGTTAGAGAGGTGAACTAATTAAAGAAAATAATGAGCCATACCCATATCAGATATATATATATATGGAAATTTTTTGCAAGCTGAATGACAATCAAGCTGAAAATTAGAATGTATATGTTGCTAATTCCGTGGGCAGCAATGAGCAAGGAAAGGGGCATCTGGTTTAATGTCTGCTATCAAGATTATTATTTGGTAGTTTTCAAAGTACTGCCAAGAGAGTACATAAAACTGCCACTGGGTTACATATTTAGGTTCAGTATTGTTCTTCCAGCTGGAGTACTTGGAGTGCAGTTATGATCTTTATCTCGCTTTCCATCTCACCATGGTAACCTGAGTTATGTACCAAATCTTTTTACTTCCAAGTACCTCATTTTGTGAACAGTCTGTTTATGTCAGAGATAATATTTTCAGGCTGTATGCTTTATATCATTCACAAGCAACTAATTCAGCACAGACATCTCACAGTCCAGTCATGATGAAAATTGTTATAGCCTAAAATGAAGTGCTGATTTTCTATCAGTGCCTATTTTTGTTTCTTCAATGTCTCTTTTTATTATTGTCTCCTATTTTCTCCTGGTAAGACATTCTACTAAAGAGATTTAACTTCTCTAAATATCTTTTTAAGATACTCTGTTAAGTGTACAAACCAGACACTATTTGTTAGTCTGTCATTTAATTTATAGAAAAAAAAGTACGTGATTACTTCAGAAATTATGTAGTCTGCAGTTCGTTGCCTTGTTTGTTTAGTCTAATCCTGTAACTATTGGTATTGAGCTCAACAAATTTAGGGGTGTCTATTTGCTTTCATCTTAGAGATAGTTCTCAAGCATTAATCCTGTCTCAAACATCCACACGGCAAATTCAGCAGGGTAAAGTATTGTGGACCACAAAATGCAAAGCCACTCCTTTTCCAAGCTGTTGCAGCTCTGAGTCAGTGATTTGTCTCTGTGACAGATCTACTAAGTTCTTCACACATAACTTCGAGATGAAGGACTTTTTCTTCCTAACAACAAGCTGGGTGGTCATAGAGCTCAGGTCTCATCTCTTCTGAGCTACTTTTGCAGTTTCTTGCTGTCATAGATGCAAAACACCAAAGAATCCAGTTCTTGGCAGAAGGAATGTCACTTGCAGAACAGAGAGTTACAGATTGCATATATAGAAGTTCAATTCAGAACTCAAGGTGTTTATTTAAAATGTCCCAAAGCTACAGCTGACATTACTTCCTTCCGCTGGACCTAGCAAACACTTTCTGTCTTACATGTGATTGCATGTGTGCTAGAGATCAGAGAGTTTTTTTTTCAAAATTGGTTCTCAGATGTATATAAATTTTAACAACCACAAACAGTCTTTTCAAAAAGCAGCTTGTCATATGACATATATGGATACCAACCAAGTTTTTTTTCTTTTTGTTCTTTTTCTCCTAAATGAAAAAATTTCTTCTGGCAGCCTCCTATAAACTACTTCAAAGGAGTCTCAAGTCCTTTTTTCCCCCCAGATGACCTACTATTCTGCTTCTTATCAGAAAATTAGTCAAGATGTTTGAAATTTGAGGAGTGTGACCTAACAGAAAATTTGATTTTTTTTAAATCAATACTGTATTTCAAGAGCCCTGATTTTATTTTCAATGTTTTTTTAGTTTATATCTCTCAATTACAGTGAAGGTATGGGGTAAGGCCTGGAGAAAATTTAGTAGTTTTGGAAAACTACAAGGCTGACAAAAAACAGTCTCCATCCAACGCAGTACTTAAATTATGTTTAGTGTCAAACATATGAGCTGGTGTAGGAAAGCTGAGATTCATGCCTCAAAGCTAACATGTTCCTGTGGTCTCTCAAATGACTGCTGAGAGAGCAAAATCTAGAGGTTTGCCACCTACACAGATTTGCCACATCCAGCAGTGGGAGTTTCTTCCATGCCCCTCCTTTGCTGGATTGAAGAACACATCAGCCAGTGTTCTCTTAACCTCTTTGTTTAATATGCCAGCAACTGCTGCCCATTCTAGAAAGCGTGAATTCTGACCACGTGCTGTCACTTTGGTGGGTATTTTTCAGCGGACTTTGTTCGCACGGTACGGGACTGAAACTGCCTTTTGGCTTAGTTAGGAAATAATGTTCTACCTGAAAAACCAAGCATTCAAAATTATGAAATGCCAGAAATGCGGCTGTCCATCCAACTTTAATTTGGCACCATATATGTGCCAGTCCTTAACGGCACAACTATATTCTTCCCTTGTTCCCAGCTCCATTCACTGTAGTGCAGTATGCTTAGAGAAGCCAACATCTATTTTCACTATTTTTATCCTTGCTGCTTAACTGGTGGCTAGACCATGGAACGAGTACAGAATTATTTCTTTCATCATGATCCTTTCTAGAGAATAGTAGAGTGCAAAGGTGTCCAAATGAATCATGAACTTTAATGGTCATATGGCTGCTATGAGATGAAATGCATCATTATCTCCATTTGATGTCCGTGAAAGTGGAACAAAATCCTCTCTGGAGGCTGCGCAAGGATCTGATGGCAGGAGTGAAACTTGGGCCCCAATCCAGTGCTCATCCTCCTGGATGAAACCATTTTCCTCCAGGAAGTGCTGAGCAGCTTTGGCTCTCATTGACTTTGCAGTTTTGGGCATTCATCATGCGTGTTCACCATCACAGCACTGGTAGTCTTAAAAAGCTGATAGATAAAAAAGAAGATAAAAGCCCAAATACATGCAGTGGTTCTACTACTGGAACAACAAAAGCAAATGCCTCATTTAAACAAGCTTTTCAATGGAATGATGAAATGGAATGAAATTGCGTATTTTTGTTGTCCTAATGCTTCCTCCTTCTCACTTCAAAACCCACATTTCTTCCTTGTCTCTTCTTCAGTGTACCCACTGGGAAGACACCACTTGTGCTAGGGATGGCACAGAGCTACACTCGGGGCGACCGTCAGGCCAGAACTGATGTGACCACTCATGAACCGGAGCCCTGCTTCCCAACTGAATGTGGGACGGACTGTTTCATCTGCTCTCCTGTGGTGCGATTTGGGCATGTAGCATAAATCCAGTTCCTTAATTCTCTGAAAGTTATTAGGACTTAATTAAAGCTGGAAGCCTCCTACATATGACTGAAATGAATGAGTTTGTTCGGCGCCTGGTATTTGAAGGATGGATGGGCGAATGAACATGCAGTCCTTGTAAACACATAGACTATCTTTCCTTGGCAAACCATGAGCAATTTCTATTTCCTACAGAAGAAAAAAACAATGTTCAACAAGAGAAGTGTTTCTAGTTCTGAGAAGGCAAAAATACCTACAGATACATGTGAGATTTTGCTCTTTCAGCTTCTTTTAGATGAAGGCTGCTCAGATATTTGCAGGGATAATAGCAGTAGAAAATGTTTGAATAGGTAAATCAAAATAATTTTCTTTCAACTGTCATGTTCTTAAACTAGACAATAGAGTGCTAATGTATTTCAGACACAAAAAAAGTACATAAATTGGTTTGAAAAATCTAGAAACTAAAAGCTCTGCACTTTCTTACCAGTGCCTGGGGTCATGTAATTTCTTTATATTTCTAACAAAATATGCCTCTTGGTTAATATAATTTAGTTCAGTTAAACTTGTTAAAGAACAAAGGCAGTATATCCTATGATAATTGCTGTATGATAAATGCATGGTGATTGTCCATTTTTTTGCTGAAATGCCTTCCTCAGAATGTTTTGGAGTGCATATTTTTCAAAGGAATTTCAGAAAACAGACCCATTTCCTGGGCTTGTCTAGTATGTACATTTATAGATAATTAGCCAAACCTTGATCTTTTTGGAAGCAGTTAATTTGGCTTGATGTGGTATATGGCCCATAGAATTTTCAGATGAGATTTAAAACTAGATCGTATATGCTTTGATCCGTGGGCATTTTGGGTAACGTGGTTGCCAGCAAAGAAACTCTGGCCTTTAGTGGTGGTTGGCAAATACCAGAACAAGTCTTCGTGAAACACGTGCAGTGAAGCCTGGTGGACCTTCTCCCACTTCACCATTGACAGCATTTGCTGTCTGTCTCATGCTATGCTCACTTCAAATAGTTCATGATGATCAAAACACACCACCGAATTATCAAGAGAATTGGGTGTCTCTTGTGCCATTAGAGGCTGCTCAAAGTTTGGATGACAACTCACCTTCTCTGCCTGCCCTAAGCTATCACTATATTACACCAGCGTTTTCATTTTGCATCCTCACTCCATGAGAACTCTGAACAGCTGTGAGAACTGTTATCTGGGAGCTTCTGGTAACCGGTACAGTATTTTAAACAGCCCCAAAATTAAATACCTAAATTGTTGGAGTTTAAGCTCATGCAGCCCATGTATAAAGACAATGCAGAGATGGTAGCATACGTGTGGCATATAATTAAACCTCTGTAATGACACCCACAGAGCTCAAAGAGTGGAGAAGCATCTCACAGCAGTGGAAATATTTGTAATTACAAAGGGAAATTACTATCATTGTAAACCCAAAGAACTTGCAGCCTACTTGCACGTAGAGAAGACACCAAGGAAGGCAATTCTTCTACACTATGAACTTCACAACCTCAACAAGGCTAATGGGCAAGTTGAGCAGAATTATAAAATTATTCTAACCTGAAGTACATTGTCTATTAATCTATTTGCTTTGTTTTGTATATCACAAATGAATAAAACCTCACTCCCTTGAGTGAATTGGGGTCCTGGATGTAATATTAACAAGGGAAAAGAGAAAATGTTCCCAAATAATTTAAGGAGCATGTTGTGTCAGGAAAGATCATGCAATAGGCATGGAAGCATTTGAAAACATTGCCACACAGCATGACATGCTCCTAGGTTGTTCCAGGACAGCTTGCCCTGTTTGCTGTGAAACAAATCCATTCTGCACATTATGAACAGGATGTGGCTGTCCTTTCTTTTTTGCTCCCCTTTTTGCTAGGAAGGACAAGCATGACTAGGAATGACTTCTCTGGTTGAGCTGCAAACATTGCTTAATGTATTCTTAGTTGCTTGACAATGAGTTTCTTGAATTGTAGGGTTGCTGTGAAATGTAATGAACAGACTGTGCCAATAAGAAACTTCACACCAGCGGATCTGGTTTCATTATGTAATCATTCATTTCTACTCTGCAAGCTTTTGCTTGTACATCATGTTTCCCAGCTTTGGCACTCTTAAATTAAAAACAGGCCTCCAGGGACCTTCTTATATTTAATAATGATCCCAATAAGATGAGTCTTATAAGGCAGAAGAAGTATGTAGAAGTGTAAGTTGTTCTCACATTCCAGTTCTTCTTTGTAAACTAATCACATTTCCTTATTTAACTAGTTAGAACGTGCAGTTATTTGAATGAATCAATTACTCCCTTAAATACAAAAAGTGATAATCCTTGTTCTCAATTAAAACTGCTTATGGTACAGTTTTCACCAAACATAAGGATACCGTGTCTAATTGCAGAGGCATAAATCATTACTTTTATGGCTCAAGTCCCCTGTTCTCACAGGGTTTTTTCACCCTTTTTTGAAGTTAACTGTAAGGCTGGGTTATGATAATTTTTCATTCACAATGTCACATTTCTTTCCAGTAACCTGACATCTTCTCGCTATGACCTGACTTACAGAAGACTGAAGCACCAATGACCTATCTAAATATCATGTTATTATAGCACGTTGCCACTTCATTACTTGTGTTCAAAGTTTATGTGCACATGTCCGGCTGTTGAACTGTAGTCAAGAGACAGACGAGGAGAGCCCTAGTATTGCTAATTAGTTTTAATGTTAGAACTCTCAGGCAGTGATAATTTTTCAAAATTCTGAAAGAGGTGAAAGCAAACTTGTCCCTAAGCATTATGAAATATAGGAAATTAGATTGTGTTTTATAAACCTCTAATTTCTGTGATTTTTTTTCCCCCAAGAGCGAAATTATGTTCACGCAAAAAGCAATTGCAACTGTAACCACACTCCAGTTTTCTCCCATCTTTCCCATCTTTTCTCCTGAAAGTATTATGACAGCTTTTCTCTTTTTTAGACAATTTTGAGATATTTTGAGTACAGAGTTCAGATTCTTTTTCCTACTTTTTGACAATTTAGACAAAGAGATATCCCCACCTGCATTTAAAAAGACACAAGATCTCCAGAGAGGAGGCAGATTCTGCTTTTATGATCAACTGTAGCAAAACCAAATCATTAGCAAAAATGACACATTTGTAACTTCCTATTGTATGTGTCAGACAAAGAGTGTTCCTTGCCCTTTGTTTTCTTACTATCCCTATTTTCACTCTATCTGCACAGCAGTTTTTCTGAGAAAGGGAACACACCAACACTTCTGTTTGATTAATGGACATCTTTCCTACTATCGTGCCTCCCTGACATTCTTGTCATTGACTAAAATGGGACGAGGATCTTCTGTTGATGCAAGGTCAGCCATTGCTGGGCTAAACAGCTCTCAGGTAGAAGTGCTGGAACAGAGCATTTGAACAAATCATTTGACTTCTTAAGGAATAAGGTCTAATTTCATAGCAGTCAGGACAAATACTTCACAATTATTCTGAGAATGACTGATCAACTCTGCTGTTTTTACAGGTTGAGTTAACTTTTACAGTGCACTACTAAGGTTAAAGATGGATCTGAATCCTGAGTATGTGTGTCCAGACTGAACACTGCTTCTTTGGGGGGTTGGTCTAGCATGAGCTGTGCAGGCTAACAGAGTCAGCTGGTGCTGCAGAGTTGTGTCACCTTACTGGGTGACATTGTGCCACCAGGCCCCCTTGGCAGATGTAACTGTGTAGAAGAAAAGCAACTTCTGTCAGCTCCACTTATGTTATCTGTGTGGTTGATGCAACCAGACCCGCAGGGAAGTTGTTCATATATGCTAAGTTTCCACTCAGGAGCTTTGCAGAAAAAGCCTTGTTCACAATTCAAAAATTTTGGTATCGCTTCTGCCATCAAAATCTGGGTGTGTGAAACAATAAGGACTGTCATGTCTAATCACGTATTCACAAAGTATTTTTGTATGCATCAAGCCATCTGCTCTGGTAAGCTTTTTTCCACCTATTTGCCAATTCAGAGCAAAGCATTGTGATCATTCTTATTTATAATATTACCCCACTTCTCCCTAGCCTGCTGACATCTACAAGGTAAATTAGTTACAACAGTAGAGTCTCTGTACTGCAAGCATGAGATCTTTGCCACACTGCTCCCAAGTGATAAGGTAAGGGGTGTGCAAGACCAGCTCAGCTGCCTCTGCGCCGCACATCTGATGGGAACTCTGAGGAGCCAAAGCAGCAGCCCCTGTGGGAGCGAGGCAGGAGCTGGAGTCAGTGCAGCGAAGAACTCTGAACCTCAGGAAGGCATTTCCCCAGTGGGGCTGCACCACACAAAGATGAGAGTCAGAGATCTGTATCAGGTCATTCATTGCCTTTGGTTTCGACTCTATGATAACTTAAACTTTTTGAATAAAATTGCATACCACTTACAGTGAGAATAAATATTTGAACCTTCTTTTTTATTTTTAAATATCTCCTGGACTCAGAAAACATAACAAGAATATTTTTAGAAGATAAGGAGACAATGTGCCACAGGCACTTCAATGCGAAAGGGGAGTTAAGACATGACAAGAAACAAGTATCAGATAAATGAAGCTGAGATTGTCTGAAAGAGGGGAGTGGCTGAAAGGATTTAATGGAGATGCAGACTATAATCTACATCCCATGTAGGCAGTCTTTGCTCTGAGCACTGAGCTAAATAAGCTTTGGATCATGACCAAAGAGGCAAATTGTGTACCAAGTAACCCTCGTCAAACATTTTTACACAGGCATTTTGATCCACTTAGTGGTTAAGGTCACCCAGCAATGTCCTTTCCATTTTTGGAGTTTATTTTGCAACATACTGTGCATATCTTACTGAAAGCTCACAAAATACATTTTAGTCTAAAAATGATCAGGAAATTGCAATGGACACCTTGAAGAGCTGTAACTCAGGAATAGTCAACAAATACAGCACTTACAGCCAAGATGTTATCAGTCTGATAACATATGAGTTTTCACATATGAGTAGATGAGTTTTCAAAAAGCTACAGTGATGTAACAAAGTTTGCAGAGCAGATCCAAAGAAAATTTAGGAGCAGGACACAGCCCTGTGTTGTAGCCACAGGATGATCACAATATTCAAGGCTAGGCATCCCTCATGTATCTCTAGGTGAGTACCATGTATAAATGCATTCTGGTGCTTTTGTAGTGTTGCTGCTTTTATTTTTAAGAAACTTACTGTTGAATCTTGTAGGCATGAACGATACTAAGAAACTGGATTTTTTTTTATCATTGGAAAGAATATTAAAATTATTAAATAATAGATCTCTGAGCAAAAAGAAGTCAGTTTAATATGGAAATATTCACATGCCATTGTAATTCCTCTCTCCTAACCTAAGGGAATCACAGTTTAATAAAGTGAAGACTTAATTCAGTTTAATGAAAGTGAATATGACAAAATTGTAACGTAATTATGACAATAAGGTCAAAATAAAGTAGTTCTAATCTGGAATGGCTACCTCATGAGAGCAAAATGAAAGCTTTACTCAGTTTTACACATACTGAGAAACTCTCTGAAAATACTCGATCATGCATGTAAATATTAGGCAAGAGAAAGACTGTTTGGTTCCACTTCAGTGATATTAAATTTATTATTATATTAAGTCCAACAGCACTTGGAGGGTGGGCATTCCCTGGGATCCCTGAGCGCAGTGGAGTGTCTCCACCCAAGAGACAGAAACAGGATTGTGAAGGATTGTTGTTCTCATTTGATAGAAGATAAACTGAATGCCAGGTGATGTTACTTGCACAAAGTCAGTTATCAACAGAGCAAACAGTACTAAAGTGGATTTTCAGTTCATTTCAGGTTAGATAAATTGAAAAATGTTTTCCAGAAAAATAAAAAAGATTTTTAAAATCCCATTTTGAGTGTTCTCAGTATTTAGAAAATTAAGTAGAAGGAAATTTAGGTAAAAGACCTTTACATCAGAAAGTCAAACCATTTAATTATGAGAATGTTAAGAAAAGTACTAGCACTTACAGAATCAGGAGTTTCTTGAAAAGGATTATATAAAATGCTTTGAGGTTGGGTTTGTTTGGCTTTTCCCCCCCTAAGTATTTCTGCTTGCTTTTTTCTCTTGGAATAAATAGCAAAATAGTTTAACCTATATGTGTTTATAACATGGATATGTACTCCAATCAAATATTTTTGAAGATAAGGCATGCTTATTTGTTAAGAGGATGTAAACTTCAGAGCTAGGAGCTAAATGTGCTATACTGACCCTGGAGTCCAAGGCTGTCTTACAACCCTGGCTTTCCTGCAAATTTTAAGCCTTATTACATGCATTACCTGGAACTCGATAATATTAATTTTTAGATAAGAATGACTGAGAAGGTATTTAAGAAACGAGTTTTGGTTGGAAACTAACTAGTTGAAACTCTAAGAAGTCAATATTTCTGTTCTGATGAAACTTTCATGAGAAAGTAGTTGCACCTACAGTGGTTTTTCTGTTCATAATCAGTATAGTATTACAGTAGTACTAATTGTGGATGGCTGTGCTCCCCAGGAGGGCAAAACACATTCCAGTCTGGCCACTTATGGGTAATGCCACCTCCAAGTGCAATCTCAGGCATGGGCTTAAAGTCTCACCATCACACCTCGCACAGAAGCTGGCTGTGATTTCATGTTCGGACTGAAAACTACATCATGCTGATAAGAATCCTGGTGAGTTAAAGGGCAGGTGAGAAACAGAGAATTGTTTTCTGCACTAACCCCAAGGAGGGCCGTGGTGAGCAATTCATCCAAGCACAAGGGAAATCAGGAGTTTCTGAGAGCTGTTTTTCCTTGACAGTAGGTTGATGCAGGCTGGCCTGTGCATAGCCCATCTGCAGCTGCTGGGTGCTGCTGCTCTCTTGGCGGTACCATCTCCTGTCCCTGCCACATGTGATGGATAATCTGTCATGCCAAGCTTTGTTTCCTGCACCTGCCTCTCTCTTTAGTCTCCATTGTCTCTTGAGTCCAGGAACTTTGTATCAAGCTGGCCACAATTTCCAGGACTTCAGCGTCGTGGCAGACTTTGAAATCCTGTGGTGTCAACAAAAATAAATCAACATGGTAGTCTCCATAAATTAAAATATTTTCAGACTTTTAGGGTAGAAGAGTGATCTGATCAACAAGACTGGTTCTATGTAGTGCACGTCACAGCACCCATTCAGTACTGAGATCAGTAACCCAGTTCCTCCTGACTGAGAAAGTAATCGGTGTTGCTCTTGGCATCAGTGGTTTCAGAAGCATGGAAGTGCACTGAAGTATACACCTCCTCTGGGGAGAGAAGAAAGTTTTAAACCAAAGACGACTGGAAATCTTGGAGCTTGAGTAAGCATAATCTATAGCACTGCCAGATTCTGTCTGCATTTTTCTCCAGATGTCTGCCACTATGCAGGTCATTCTGGCACCTTTGACTTGAAAATGTTGTGAAATTTAAAGGCTATTGTTTTAAATTAAAATGATGCAAATGAGATGAAGCATGGATAGTGCCTGAAACCAGGGCCAGTGCCTGAAAAGAGCAGGCACTAGGCAAACCACCATCTGCACAGCCTGAAGAATAATAACACTGAAATGCTAATCTATGGATTGGTGTTTCTATCTGCTGTGGCTTCCAGCAAGCTTTCATTGAATTTTTTGCTGCAGCTGATACCTATTGTCATGTATCCTCTAAAAAATGCCAGTGACTGAACAGAATTAAATTTTGGTTTTGTGCATGGCACTAAAATACACAGCAAATTCAAGAGAATCCTGCTCCCACCACACCTCAAGTGCAGTTCTGTGTTCCTCTAACATATAAATTTTTTCATTTCTTAATTTTGTCGATCTTCAACCAACCAGTTCCAAGGACTAAGGAACTCCATGAGCTGAGCTGTTTGTATTTTTTCTTATGAAAGCAAAATTAAGGAAGATGCCATCTTGGTTTTTGGTACGTGCCTGTGAGTGTTTTGTGTTGTGGTTTTTTGATTGTTTTGTTGGGGTTTTTTGTTTGTTTGTTTTACTCTAAACACCAAAACAGTGGAGTGTCTGAATTAGAAACTGAATGATGGAATTGTGGTTCAAATTACAGCACATAATTAAAGCACACTTGCCTTCACTTATTCTAGCATTAAAATATGTAATGGTAATAATAACTTCTTTTTTTTACTGAAAGGGTTTTTGAATTATTTTGTCCAAATGATAGCAATAATTTTAAAGTTCACTTTTTACACTAAAAAGAGAATGAAAAATATATTTCTTTCTACAGTTATGCAATCTGTAGACTCGGTATCCCACCATCAGGTTCACATAGCAATTTGGATATACAATGAACAGTAGCTGGGTGTTTCAGCAGTTCTAAGCTAATCTCCAAAAGCAATAAAATCATCCCTCATTTTTGCAATACCCTCCTCTGTAGTCTAGACTGGTCATTTGTCTTTCTCAGTAGGTGTTTTGGCTAATACCCAGTCAATTGTGTCATTATAAATCCCAATTTCCAAATGTTTACACAAAGATTATAAACATCTTACAGTTTCTTATGTCTCATAGTTTTTGTCAGAATGTTTCTTTCTACAAAATCCATACAGCCACCCGGACCTCAGCACCAGCAGTGCAATGATAAACATATAAATAGGGAACTGCTGCTGCCGATGGTGAGAGACATACATCAGATGCTGCCTTTTCTCAGACTGAAAATGTGGAGAAAGGAAGCCATGGCACAGTGGAAAGATACAGGGCTTGGTACAAGGCCTTGCCTACAGAGGATAAAGAAAACTCAAAGCTTTCAAACTACAGCTTTCATCAAGCACAGGCAGATGCAGATTAGCAGCCAAACCACTCTAAACAAAACACTCCTGTAGTTTCTTCGTGCAAAATGGTGATATCTCCTCAGTACTGAGGAATATTCAATGTGGACAGTTTTAAATGTGCTGAATGTTCATCTTCCTCAAATTAAGCAAGATGCACAGTTCTGAGCAGTTTTACCTGGAGAAACAAGCCTGTGCACATTCAGATTCTGGATAAATGTATGAAGCTTCACAATTTGACATTTTAATGGAGCGGCTAGTGCACTACTTGGCCTGGAGGCACGGAGAATTCACTTGCTTACTTATCCTTTCATGTAATTTTTTAAGTTACGATGTGTCCTGTGGTATAAAAAAGTGATAATATATCTCTCCATGAAAGACACTTAACTACTTAATACAGATTTCCTCCCTATCTCATCCTGACTTACAAGTGGCTGACTGGCATGGCGCTTTTAATGAAATATTTATTCAGGAGGAAAAGATACTGCTTTGTCAGTTCCAGGTCCCACCTGTCTTCATGAAATCCCTGTTCTCTCTCCTAGGTTCAGAAGAAAGACATTTAATAAACACTAAGGAGGTGTGAAGTTCATGGTCATGGCCACGTGGCCACTTGCAAAGCTTCTGGGCTCATTGCATGTTGTGGTCAAAGACTGATTTTATTAGTTCCCACATTTACAGTCACACTTGCTATTTAGCTTCTTGTTTACCAAGAGAAGAACCATTAGAACCATGTGCTTGATGGTGTCCTTAGAACTTTAGAACTGTGCCTTTAGATAGTATTCCTCTGCCAGGAAAGTGGTAAAAGCAACAGTTGCCTTCAGAACAAACTTAGCAAATAAATATTAATTAATAAATGAACTCCAGAATTATTAAAAGCCAGTAGCTGAAAAACATGGTCACCTGTGTTTGCAGTCTCCCTGTTAGTGTGGGAGATAATGTGTTGCAGGGTACATGGTGCCCTAAATTTGGAAAGAAGCTGTAAGTCTTGTTGGAAGAGATGCCTCCTGTGCTGTGGCAGTAAGGCAGGAGATGTGCTTGGAGCTTGGATTTTTATAGGAGCTTGGATTTTTATAGAATCTCACTCTGGCAAAGTTTCTGTGGACAAGGAAACAGTTACTGAAGGGATTGCTATAGTCTCTGCAGGCTTCATGCTTGTGCCAGTTTGAATCATTTAATATTATTTGAATAGGTGTTTAGATGCATATTGAATGTGTGTGTGTGTATGAACAGATATTTTTATCTTACTGGAGACTTAATACTTTGGCAGTCAGCTCTCAAGTGCTTGGGAGCGCAGCCAAGATAATCCTTTCTGAAATCTTTTTGAAGTTTTTCTATTTCGAACTGTGAAAGTGCATCATTTTTTTTTCACCTCTGACTACTTTTTTTTAAGAGGATACTGCCAGCTTTGTCAGCCTCACATTATGTATCACCAACCATGCTTTGTGAATAACCCCAGATGAAAAGAGGTCTGGCATTCAAGTGTATGTGTACATTGGTGTCCTATGGAGACAATGTGCTCAAGGACTCCCTGTGGATGTCTGGAGTCTCAGTGCATCACTGTGGAATAATAAAAGACTACCTTCTTAGTGATGTTATGAGACCACAGTCTCTGATCAATGACCTTTTTAGGAATTCCACTGAATATGAATGATTTACCTGTATGAGTGGTATCCCACTGACCCTGTAGGTTAGATACACCAGTCAAAATGGATTAGTGCAAAAAGCTCTGGTTTTCTACCTTCCAATAACAGAAACCTTACTTATTTATTCAGGAATAATGAGCTCTGTGTTAATGGAATCCAAAAATGTGCCAGGTTCTCCATCTAAAGAATGAAATTTGCAATTCAGAGAGAATTACAAAATAAGAGAAGAAGGGAAGGAGCATCCAAGCAAAAAGATAAAACCACATCTACTGTTTCTTCCTGGTTACCCCCAGTACCACTTGCTGTGTACTTGCAAATTACATAAAATGCCATTTTATTTATTTATTTATTTATTTCCTTTTGGTTGATATATACATTTCTTTTAAGTTCAGGTGAGTGAAAAGGGGAAGAGATGGAATCTTTTGAAGCTGACAAAAAGTTTAAGTAAAATATTAAAAATCCTGAGCTTTTTGTCCCTTACTTCTGATACGTTGCTAAAGCTATAAGGAAATTGCCTAAGTAATCAAAATTTACAGCATTTTCTTTTTTCTCTCCCTGTTTTTCTTCACTGAGATGCTTGTCTGTCTTAATGAACATGGGATATCTTTTATCCCATTTTTGAACCATAGTACTATTTGATTTTTAGTTCTTTTTAGATTACAGTTGGGAAGGTTTTTCCTTGCCATAGAGAAGCTCACTGACTTTTATTTATAGAAAAGAAGAAGTTGGCAGTACCAATTATTTGTCACTTGTAAATGAGATTAGAGGCTGTTATATCATGTTACATCTATCTGCACTAGGTAAGTATCATTCTCACAAATAGTGTGGATTATGAAGTAATATATTAGCACTTTTTGGTGTTCTCATAAATCTGCCATTTATTTCACTGAAACAGAGACACCAGAGACCTGATGGCTCCTCTGTGGCTTCTTACATCATTCCCCAGCAGCTCATGCTCCCTTCCACCTAAAGGGTCTGATGAAATACCAGGGCCCCGCTGCACATACACGTAACTAAACCAAAGGGAAATGGATGGGAATGCTGTCAGGTGGAAAAGACTGAGTGTGTGTGGCTGCCAGTGTCTTTACGTGTGGCTAGCTATGGAAAAAAGGAGCTTTATCACTCTTTTTGCTGCATTTTTTACATCCTTCATTTTGTGTCTTGCCCATTAAGTCTGAGCATGTGACACTATTAAACGAATAGAATCCTTCTTGCTAAACCGATAAAAACTGGCCTTACAATGGGACAGAATATCAAAACTAGCACTACTTAGCAAAGGAAGTTGCCATATTTCTTAAATGAACTATAGCATAAGCAAAAAAAAGGAAACAAACCACCAAACTGACTGCCTCTCACTTGATTAATTGTAGTGGCAACAAAAGCTCAAAATAGCACCATTTATATTGTCAAGTGATTCCCAGGTGAATAACTTTTCTTTCATCTTAATAGCACACTGTCACAATAAATGTCAGGGGATAATGGATGCATCTAGGTTTTCAACCAGAAAGACTGCTTGACGGTAGTTTGGGACTGCAAAAAATATGCCATTGAACAGGAATTAGAGCTTTCATCATTGCCTTGGAGCAATAGTTTCAAACATTTTTCCAGAAGAATACCTAAAACCATTAGAAGTGAGATCAACAGCTCACATTTTATATGTATGTGCTTAATATCTGTAGCTGCCATTGACTTCAGGAGAAGAGAACTGAAACAGGCTAATTTTTTTTTTAAATGTCAAAATAAGAACTTAGTGCTTAGCTTTAGGAAAATATTTGCAAATGTTGGTGTTAGTATACGATGTGTCAGCCTCCTCACCTGCCAAATGGGGAGGACAGTGCTACCTCCCACCCAAACACGCTACATTACAGAGAGACTGAATCCATAACTATTTTATGCTCTGTAAATCTCTAGGAAAGGAGTGCTCATAGCCTTCCAGAAGTCTTTGAAGAGTTGGAGTGTCTTGTACTGGGATGAATAATGACATGAATATCAGAGGCGGAAAGGACTTGGGGCTAAGCTGCTCAAGCTGCTCAAACACATATTCTGCAAGATGCCATGACATCCGTTTAACAAATCTTGGAGCTACTTGTGATAGAGAATGCACATATTCAGGAGGCTTAAATCTCTCTTGACTAACTTCAGTGTTTCAGGAGGCATGAGAAGGTAAATTTGTTTACTCCCTGTTTTCCAATTAACATTCTGTTTATTGACAATTAAAAGGTGGAGTCGTGTCTCTTAATTATTAGGTTTAAATCAGTAAGTACCTTTTCATCATGGTTTGATGTGATTGTCAATGATGAAGACAAATGTAGTTCAGTCTTTTGTTGAAAAACACCTAATTATGTATTTCTAGAGAAAGATATGGTGCAAAGTGTAATTTCTTTATGGTTTTATGCAGGGCTTTCCTCTCAAAATAAAGGAAGTAAATCAACCCCAGCCTTCTGTTAAGGACTCTTTGTCTTAACCTTGGTGACTGCATGTTAGCCACTCATGGCAGGTATGAGTTCCCTGCAAGAGAGAGAGCTTTTGAAAAAGTTAGCAAAACTGGCCTGCCTGGATGACTAGGATTGGGCTTTAGCTGAACACATCATGTGTTAGGCAACATGGAAGGCCTGCATACTGAATCTTTATATGTAGTTGTTTTTGTAGAGAAGAAAACATGACCAAGTGCCTCAGGAAAAATACTCATAATTGGAGAATCCTCTCCCTTTCCTTCTTTTGGTCAGGTAGGACTTAACTTGCCCCCCGGCTGGTGTGAGAACTGTGGTACAATTTCTATATAGACCCAATGGTTTGCAGGAGGCTTATTTTTTACAATATGGTAAACTAAATAATAAAATTAATATTTCACTGCTTGAGTGAACCTTTCCTGGCAGGAAATTGTACAAGTTTCCTTTGAATTATTCTACAGATACAGTTACACTTTCAAATATTGATTAAAGAAGAAAAAGACTTTTTAGCACTGTATCCTGTAACTCTTATATTAGAAGCTGGATCCTTATTCCTCTGTCCTGGTCACTTGACATTAGCCATCCTTGTGAAACTTGGGTGTTAGAGTACCACTTAAAATTTTTTTTAAAAGGGTTCGGATTTTCTCGGAAAAGCAGAAGATGAGGAAATCCTTGTCATGGTGTTACTACAACAGAGCTATGACTCTTCTCATTTCTTGATACTCTGCTGAGCGTTACTCCTAGCCTTTGGCTGGACTGAACCTAACGCATTAGTAGAAGAATCCTGAAATAACATGTAACATCTCAGCTATTAAGTCCAGTAGCTCTTTCAAGAATTAGCTCTTCTTGCTGAGACATGCACTTGTTGCCTAGTGGGGCTCCATCTCTTCTGTGTTTTCCTTCTGTTGTCTTTGCCAGTGCGATCCACTGTGACAGTGAGTAAAGACTCAGAGAGAATCCACAGCTGACAGGGATGTCTGAGCTTGGTCCATAAGGAACAACACATAAAGGTCTAATGGACAGCATGCACCACTTCTCTCATCCAGCCCAGTAAGAACTCTGGATTTTCATTATTTAGACAGGATTTCATAGATGTCAGAGTGAAACAACTCACAGAGGCCTTTCATGCAGCTTCTCTCCCTTTGTTTCTATCACTGTGTGCTGTGCATGCAATACCCTGATGGTTGGGTGTTGGCACCATTGCTCTCCCTTTCCAGCCAGGGCAGGGACAGCAGACCACCCACTGGCTCCTGTGCCCACAGGAACAAACAGTGGCTCCCATTTCAGCTTGCATTTTGCTTAGAAGCCAGATGAACATGCATCAGCAGAGACCTCTGGAGCAAGCAAAAAAAGCAGCCAGAATCTTGCAACCCCCTGCAGGCATCTTCCTCAGGGGAAGGAGAGAAACCTCTGTGCAGAGCCAGGGCTGGAGCTCCGGAGGGTCTGAAGGTGAAGGGAGGCTGAGGCTTGCTGGGCTGTAGGCTGTCCCAGACACAGCAGCAAGTCCTACACTCACACAGACATTATGACCTGAGTCATAGTGGAGGAGGATGTCAAGGGGGAACTTCCCATCCTTGCCCTTTTCAAAGCTCTTTGTCCCAAACTGGTCACACATAAATCTCGACTGCATTGATGAACAGCACCTGTGAAATTCCCTGTGGTCTCGAAGAACCCGAGAGGGCTCCATCTGCCCTGTCTGACATCCTCAGCCAGTGTGGCAGTGTGGGCACCTTGTCTCCTGTGCTCATAGGGGACTCTCCTGTGGGACGTGCCTGGCCTCTGTAAATCAGTGTTCCCAGGGCTACCTGCCTTTAGCACCAAGAGGCCTTTGCTCAGAGAAGTGTCTGTCTCCCCTGTTTCTTCATCCAGGCTTGCTCCTTTGTGTCACAGGTGACAAGCTGTGACAGGAAGATGGGGCACATAGGTAAGGGAAAGTCCTAGCAACTGAGCTGGGGAACTGAGGTCAAAAAGTAAATACTGCTTGCTGTGGTGTTTTTGCCAGCTGTGTGTTGTTCATGCCTCTATGAACAGAGTTGCTGAGCCTCAGAGAGCTCTAAATGTGGAAGGAAAACACAACACAAATGTCTAAAAGCAGTGCACTGTGCAAGAAAGCTTTTGCTACCCAGGTCCTGATCCTGCTCCAGCACTGCCCCATGCCCAGTCTGCCGTGGGCAGGGTATGCCTCACATTGAAGTTGATGACATCTATCTTAAAAAACAGCATGAAGGAGAGAAAGGCTTGGAATGTTTTGTAAGTGATGGGGAAAGTTCTGTCCACTAAAGATGATGATAGCTGCCTTAAATAAACAACCCAGCAATAAGTAGAAAAAGCTCTGAGTGTTTTGCAAATGATGGTGTTGCAATCTGACAAACAGCATTGTTCTGGAGCTGAGGCTCAAAGCCTGGATCTTGCTGGGAAAATTAGTTTTCCTTAGACCTGCTGGCTTTTCTGTCCTCCTGAGGGTTAACTGTGCTGTGGACTGTGGTCTTATTTGATGATTTATGTGGCTGCAGCACCTGAGCTTGCCCCAGCTGATGTGACTGTTGTGCCTTCTCATTGTGTGATCTTTTTATTCCGCAAGCTTTCACAGACATCCCAAATATTCTTTTAACACTGATCATGAGGTTACTGGAAATAAGGAAAATGAGGGATCAAAGACTAAAGTATTGAACTGGATGGTGCCACTTCCACAGCTATGCCATATATGCTATAAAAAGAGGCTGGGTGAGAATGAGCAGGAGTGAACTGGCATTGAGATCAAGGTGAGAAAGAGATTTAAAGGGCTGTGAAAATCTTCCTTTATTTATACACCCCTCTCTTGTGTCCAGACCTGAGTTGGAAGGAAAGACTGGCTGAGTTTTAAAGGTATCTAAAGGATTTCTATGCCCAGTTTTCACTTGTGTCCACTGTAAATTGTCACCCAGCTCCCTTATGTGGATTTGAAACACCCGTGGGTAGATGAACGTCCTGAAGTCACTAAAAGAATCAAGAGATGAACTGGGGACTCAGCTGAGGGCCAGGTTGTGATGCACCAAGGTCACGCCCAACAGCGTGACTCGTGCCAGACTGCCCTGTATGAGCACTGGATACACACATCTGGGTAAATGCTGATGTCAGGGAAAACAGGAGGGCAAAACTTTCTTATTTTGTTGTTTTTAAAGTGAACAACCATATTACCCAAGCACAAACAGCATGTTGGAGAGCAGGCCTTGCAGCATAACCACTTCTCAAAAAGGGAAATGGAGCTCAGAAGGAAAATCTTTTGGCACTATTGGGGAACTGCAGACTGACCAGCGCTTCCCCCTGCAATTGTGCCAAGGCTGGTGCAAAGGCATCGCATCAAATCATAAGAACAATGAGCAACAGAAGCTTCAAAAACAGAGATAAGAACAGGATCCTCACAACTGTGAAATGGAGCTTGGGGTGGGAAATGAATCTTTAGGAAACTCAAAAGTTAATAGCATAGGTACTCAGCCAGCTTCTCAAGGAAAATGACATAATTCAGGACTTAACACTGATTCACACACATTGAGGATCTCAGCACTTAGAGGCTTCAGTTTCTAAATTAGCATCACACAGATGCACATGAAAATCCTGGCACAGTTAATGATCTTGCTAAGTATTCTAGGCATTATTTTTAAGCAGAAAAGAAAAAAAAATCAACCCAACCCCCCCAAAAAGAGCAAAATAATCTGAAAAATTACCAAGGTATCTGCCAAATTAAAATACAGTTTAATTGTTCTGTGTACATGTTCAAACAAAACATGTATAACACATCCCAGGAAAACACAGTCATTCTCGCTTCCTTCCCCAAATAAAAAGACATGTATTTGTCAGTGCATTTCTAAGTCTGAAAGACATATTAAAAAACTCCTATACCATACAGTTTTGAAAACATTGCTCAGATTCAGCTTCCATGAGAGACATCACTCCCAGTGGTGATGCTTAAGCATTTTGCCTTGATAATTTTGCAGTTTGCCTATTTCAGTGTTACCTAACAAGAGTAGCTAAAGAACAAAGGGCCAACTCTTTGTGTCTGTGGAAATACAAATCAGAGGGGCTGTCAGGACTTTGTCAGAAGCCATAAGGGATACACTGCTGGCTCCACAGCACAATCCTGCCTGCCTTTCTTGCTAGAGAGATAAAGGCAAGTTGTTGTCTTCCTTTTGCTCTTTCTCTTTCCCTGTGTCATTAAGAACAGTGAAGGCCACAGTGAGCCCTCAGTGCCACTCAGACCTCTGAGCACCAGCAGCTCAGGGAGCAACAGTGTGAAGTTTTCACCAAGCACGTGCTCAGGACTGTACGTGCACTGCCGACATTTGGCAGCATGGGCTGCTGGGCATTCCGGAAAGCAATGGCTCATCACCCCCTGGATTATGGCCGTAGGACTGACTGGTCTGTTCAGCTGTCGTGGGGAGCACCTCACCATGGGCTGTTGGAGGGGAGCCGGGGAAACAGCTATTAACTATTGACTTATTTCGAGGCACTCCACATCATTGAAATCCCCCATCTCTAGGTGATGCTTGCAAGGAAAATACACTCCCGGTGCATTGCAAAGACACCCTGTGTTAGGAAAACAGGGAGTTGGAGGGAGCTGACCAAAGACTCACCTGCCCTGAGCCAGTCCTCCAGGCACACCATCTTTCCAGGATCTGTCTTGCAGATCTGTTCCTGGTTCAGCCTCAGAGCAGCACGGGGAGGTAGGAATCCCACGCACCATACCGTGGAGTGGGTGGGGGAATGCATCTCATGGCACCTACACATTGCACGGTGTGCAATAAATAAAGTGGGTGGATTAAATGTCATAGATACATACCACTCCTAAACTCTTATCTGTCTGCACTGGTATCTGTGCCAGCTGCTTCTCCACCTACCTAGAGGCCTTTTGGTTATGGAAACCCACAACTCACAACGATATTTCACTTCTGTAGAGATACATTGCTTACGCCCACCTTGGAACCAAGTGGAAAACAAATGCTCTTACTTGATACCAAAGAGTGACCTGCTCTCTCAGGTGGGGAGCAGTCCCCTTTTGTGTGATTTACTGAGCTCTGGAAGTTGAATTAGCAAAGGCAAAGAATACCTTGCTTGTTTTTTCAGTTGGATACATTTTACCTGTCGCACTGGAAATGGCATCAAGTCACTCCTGCTCTCTTCTACTATCTCTGCTTGGGAGCTGGCAGGGTTTGCCAAAATGTGAGTCCAGGTCCAGATATGGGGGCTGTGGTAGTACTACACACTTGGCTGCATGGCATTCCTTATCTTCTTTTTTGCTAATATCCCTGTTGGGAATCTTACACAGATAAAAATAGCCTACAGTGTCTGCTTCTCTTTCCCAATGATTTGCAGACAGATACTTGCCAAGTGTCTAGTGACTCATTTATTTGGGAAAAAAGACCGACCACAACAATGCAATCTGCAAACCCACACTTTTCCCACTCACATATAAGAAGCATTTTTAACAGTCACTCAGACCTTGTGTAGAACAGATATTAGCAACCTGCTCCTCTGTTTTGCTCTAAAGAGTGATGAATACAACTCCAAATTTCCATTGCCTTTTTCTTTTGGTAGCCACTTACTCCATGCAAAGCGTACATGACACTGTCATGACCCATGACTTGGGTCTGGAGACCCAAGCTATTGAGCAGAGCTTGGGTGGACAGGCATGGACTGGGCTTCTGGAGCTGCCAACACTCTGTCCTTGGCAGGAAGCTGGAGACTAAATCTCAAGTATGCTTTGCTGCTCTATGGTTCTGGTCCAGTCATCCATTTACCCACTGAAAAGTTGCTTTAGGTGTTTTTTTCAGCAGCTTGTGCAATGTTGCCCCGGGTGCTCTGGAGGGGAGTTAAGTGCTGTGTTTCTCTGAGGATGTTTTTGTAATTGAATACACTTGTTCAGCAGAACCTTTACTAAGACATAGACAGAACAGGTTTTGAAAACAAAAATACAAGGGGGTAAGAAAAAAAAAATCCTCTATGAACAAAGAGACCAAACTTTTGACACTTACCACTGAATGCAATGTCATTGTCTGTACTCCTGCATTGCAGTAGTTGTAGGTGGACTGACTCCTCAGGCATGGGCTCTTGCAACACCAGATGCAAGCAAAGGAGCCACAAACCTATTCACAAGTGTAAAGATAAAGAGATCTAGATTTTCTATGTTTAGTGCCACTCATGTCTGAAAATCCCAGCAGCACTCCAAAAAAGCATCTTGCTGAGGCACAGAGCAGTTCAGGAGTCACCAAAAAGCCACAGTGTTTGTGAGCTGCAGAGCAGGAGTCAGGAGTCCCTGTAGTTGGCTCTATACAGAAGCAGTAAAGGTAGGACACAAAATGCTGGGGTGGATCAATGCCTATCATTTATAGCTGTCAAGAAAGCATATTTCAGTTTCCCTTATGGGAGAAGCAGACATCTCAAAGCCTATTTTCAGAGAAGGGCTGGTGTTTTCCCATGTCCTTGAGAAGCAAAATTTCCTGTCATTTTCCATTGAATTCTCTTCTACAACTTGTCTGCCCGAATGCATAGTTACAGTGCTTCTGAATTTTATTAGGAAGCCAAAAAGCTGGGGGTTTTTATCTAAGCAAAAATCCTCCAACCCTCCACCATCTCACCTCCATGACACAATTCAATCAATACCTACCTCCATTTAAATATCCCACCATCTGTTATTCATGATGCTGAAAAGCCCTGGAACAATGAATTACTCTACATGACTATTTTCTACTCAAGAAACAAAAAATTAAAAAATTTGGCATTCTATTTTTAAATAATAAATAGAAAATATTTATTTTACAGCATTTTCAAGATCATTTTGACAAAAAGGCAGTTTTCATCAAGCATTTGACAGACCAAAAAAAAAACTTCTACAGAAAGCTTCGTAGCTCATACAGCTGCATACACAAGGTGAGTTCTTGCTCTTTAGATATATTTACGTGTGTATGTTTCCAGTTTTAACAATTACAAACTAAAAGCTAATATACTGAATTTCAAGAAAACTCCTACTCATGATATAATTACATTGCAGTAATAAAATCAGTGCTTAATATGTTCAAAACAGACAGATATGAAAACAGTATAGTACCTTGCCACATAGCCATCTCCTTGTCTATGCAAATCTGTTCTATTTCTTTTTCTTATCTCTCTCAGGTCTTCAAAGACTGGCTTCTTAGTGTCAGCTCTGTGCTACTGACAATGTATGTTTTTGGAAACAGCACAGCAGATCTTATACTACAATTCTTAGAAGATAGAATTCATTAGCAGTACAGTGATCAGCAAAGAAGATACGGCATTTTCCTCACTGCTTTAATGAGTAATCAGCATGTTAAATAAAAGAAACAGCAGCAAAAAATATCCCCCTAAAAGCCCCAAGTGGAAAAAAAAATCAACCAACTAACCCTCAGGTGTCTTCAATTCATTATAGAGACATCAACATGCTGACAAAATCACGTCTTTGGGCAAAGTTGTTTCATGCTTTCCACATCAGGACGATGATAGAAGTTGGCCACGAGTAATATTGAAAGGAGCAAACTTTGTGAAAAGAGGATGAGGAAAAAAAGACTCTATCTGGTTTTAAGCATAAGCCAAACCTTCCAATACCAATGCTGCATAATTAGGGAAAAACTATGGGATTTGGATCTTCAGAGAAGAATTGATAAATGAGCAGGACTTCTTAAAATTCAAGTGAAAAGAAAGAAAAAGAATAGAATTATGATGAATTCAGAAAAACTGTGATAGAATATTCAAAAGAAGCATGGTTAAAATCAGGGTTTGTAACTATATTAACAGGAAGAAATTCCTTTAAAATATTTTTTTAAATAAAGTGTAGAACTGTGGGACAGATCCTCAGCTGAATTCAGTAGCACAAAGATCATAGCAGCTAAAATCCTGACCTGTGTGTGTATAATAAGCACATTTATAAATAGGGTAATCATCATTATAGTTAAGTTCAGGCCACAGCAATTAGACCTGGACTTTGATCATGCCAGTCATTAGGGAGCTTTGGATTAGGCCCATCTCTAGGAAACGTGTGAAAGATAGAGCAGGAGGAGAAATAAATGACAGAACTACAACCACCTAGAAGCGACCCTTAAGATGCTATATTGTGTATTAAATACAAGAAGTGAAAGCATAGGGAAAGAACATGCAACTAAACATGATAAAGTGTTTAAAAGAACTGTCAATAGCAAAACCTGGGAATTTAGGCACACATTAAGCACTGATGAAATTTCCTGTCCTGACATGATTTTATTTTAAATTATCTGAAGCAGTGAAATAGTTGAATTACTTTTCCTGTCTCTCACCTGCAAGATTTCTAAAACAGACCTTTTTCTTTTTGTTTTTTCTTTTTTTTTTTGTTAGCCACACTTGCTCAAAACATGTAAAATAACAAGTTCTCAATGCACTGGTTATTAACACCATATGTCTACTTCATAAAATATCTGCAAAACAAAGCACCCTATTATAAGGGTAACAACTGCCTCAGCTTGTACATGAAAAAAGGATATGTTAGCACAGCATACAAACCTTCAAAGATCTATCGAATATTCGTAACAATGCCATATAAAAACATGATTTAAACATAAAAATATTCATAGTATATAAGACAATCTTCCAGTGGTAGTTATTGGACATTACTCTTCACACATACCGTACCCACGCATACAGATACACAAACATACGCTCACTCTCTTGCCTGGAGGCTCCGTAGACCCCCGTGTGGAATTGCCTTTCTTCCAGATTAACAGTTGTTGCTCTAGGTAAACAGCTATTTCTCAATGCATTTGATTCCAAAGTAACACAAAGGAATGATTCAATGGCATGGCAAAATATGTTGTTTTTTGAAAAGATAGTCAATAAATATTGTTCTGCTACAGGAAATGTTGTGTAACAGTTTAGCCACATGGTTTGCAACCTTATACAAAAGGGCAGTTTTTCTAAGTCCTTATCTTATTAGAAGTACTATGGCAAGGCTTTCTTCAGAAACCTCTTGAGTCTTAACTTGATCATATTTCTCGCTCTGTTCACAATCAGCATTAAAAGAAGCCCAAATCCCCCAAAAAGCAGCCCAGCATGAAGAACAAGTCGTTCAGATAGGTGTCAGTAAGAGCCATGTGCTTTCACATTATCTCATCTCCTCTCCCCCAAACAACATTCCACAGTTATGCCACCTGTAGAAACCAGGAAAAAAAATATTTATGCATATATGTCTCATATACAAGTAGCTTTGTTCCCCTTCACCACACTCCGCCCTTCCATCTCCTGGGTGTGTTACTCCCATAGCAGACAGACAGCAGTCATGAGGTGTGCTAATGACTTCTCCAGGTCACACTTCCCAGAGTCCTTTTCAAGCATTGCCAAGAGAGGGTGTGACTAAGTGTGATTATATTTTTTTTCCTGCGCGTTTATTCTTTTTTTTTTTTTTGCTATAGAAGTTGTCCCTTTAGTTTGTGCTTTGTTATGGTTTCCTAACATTTTCCCAAAGTACAATATTTTTATTTTGAACAGATAGACAATCTTGAGCCCTCAGAATGGATTTTTAATTTTCTTTTTGTTTCATTTTAGTTATTTAAGTGCAGGATGAATTTTTTGCCCTGTCATTTGTCACTTTGTTCTCTGCTCTCTCTCCCCACAGCCCTGGGAGACTTGTCTCCGCAAGTCCTCCCAGCGGGCAGCTGCCAAAGTCCTTCCCATCTTGTCTCTTGCAGCATCTACAGGGTGGACGAGCTTTGCTTGTAATCCCTCAGGATGACAGAGGCATAGGTCACATCTGGGGGTGTGCAGAGCACCGACTCCGACACAGGGGAGCTGGGCACGGAGCTGCCTGAAGCCACTGAATCCCGGAAAGGGGACGGGGGCGTCAGCGCCGGAGAGTCTTCTAGAGTCATTTTGCTGGTTGCAGGCTCCTCATCCTCGTCCTCTGTGTTCTTTTCATACACATATCCCTGAATGAGCTTCACCTTCTCGCTCTCTCCTTCCTCAGCAGGGGGAGACAGGGGCTCCTCACTGAAGGCGGCCACCTGGAAAGGCTGCAGGGCCGGCTGCTGCGGTGGCGGGGGCGGGTATGGGGGCCGCACGCCATTCCCTGAGCCAGGAGTGGGGAGGACAGCGTTGAAGTCAGGGATGCTGGGGGCAAATTTGTTGACCACTCCTTGCAGCTGGTCCATGAGAGACTGTGGCTGCAGGGGCAGGGTCTTGGGGGACTGCTCAGGCAAGAAGAGTTGGGTTTCCTCCGCCGTGGCCTGCAGTGGAGGGGTCGTTGTCACCCGCCTGTGCACCACCATGGAAGGACTGCTGGACTGGTTGAGGCGAACGGGCTCTCTATCTTCTTCCTCCACCACATTGTACAGAGTTTTACTGCTGATGTCGGTAAAAGTCAGACTTTGGCCGTGGTAGTCTTTAGTGAGGGGTTTGATCACCGCTGTCTGATTGCACCCTGTCTCCTGGTTCTTCACATGCACTGAGAGTCTGTGCCACGTATGTTCCCCCTTTGCATCTTGTCTTCCACCTGGTTCAGACCATGACACAGACTTTCCATTAGAACTATGAATAAAATAAAGATGGGTTTATTTGCATTTACATTACGAAGACACAGGCAGTATAACAAACAAGCCTACAAAAATACTGATTGCTTTGCCTCATCAGTAAGCCTTCCCCCTCCAGTTTTTCATGTCCTCCCAGAAATACTACATGAGAAAACAACACTGTGATTTTCATCCAAAAGTGATTACTTCCTGTTGGTTATCCATCCTACAGCCAACCTGGAAAGGCTAGCCTGCGGGAAGGGCTCTGGGAGAGCCATCGGTGGTTTGAGGACTTGAGCTGTCATTTGGTATCTAGGTTTGCTCACCATTTTGCAGGGGGAAGAAAAAAATGGAAAAAAGTCACCAGAAAAGCTTTAATTAAGTCTGATTTGCAGTTTATAGGAGATATTTTCAAGTTGTTGGAAGAAAAACAACCCACAGTCATAGCCTTTGGCAAACTGGGTAGAGAGAGAAATTGTTGCTAACCCCTCCTTTCCCTTTTATTCCCTCTCCACCTTTTTGCACTTAGAAACAGATTAGCTATCAGAGAAATGAAGGACTCCCAGGGCCTCTATGAGGTAGGAGGCAAATGCACTTCTTCCCGGGTGACTGTTATTTACAAACCAGGCTGAAATGCTGGGACCGAAAACAGCTGGTTTGTGTGGGAGGAGGAACAAGCAGCAGCATGACCATGGTGAGTCAAACCCTCTGACTCCTCGTACGGGCTGGGTCCCATTGAAATTCTGGGTAGTTTGGCTGAGTGAGGATCTGAAGGTCAGGTCTGACACTGAGGAACTGTAGGTTTTTGCATTTCCCTGTACCCTTGAAGGGAGCAGCATTCAAAGCTGAGTGGCAGCTTGTTAGCAGCTGGTGGGACAGGGAGCTGAGCAGTGCTTTAGAGGACCAAGAAACTGTTTAATTGCAGGTCAGGCAGTACAGATGGTTCACAAATGATAAAATACATCACCTGGGTGGAAACCAGAGACAGAGAGAAATTCTGAGATGATTTATTCAAAGCAGCCTTATCTCAGGGTTTCATCCCTCAGGGACCAGAAGCAAGCAAAGGATTAAATTTCAGACCCTGTGATTGTGGTGCAGATGGGAGACAAAGTGAGTGGGAGGCTGGCATAGCAGCCTCACCTCCTGCTACTGCACACACCAGGGGAGATCCCTTCCCTTACAGTATTGCAGTATTAGTCTAAGCATTTTGCTTTCCTTGCTCAGACTCTCATGGTTCTCCTTTTTAAGGAGTAAATAATTGCCACTTGAATTTTATAAAAAAACCCCCATATTGACTGACTTTTTCATAGCTGGAAGAGACTGGTACAACACAGATAGTGTGGTAAATCTGTCAAAACAGAAAAGAAATGTACATGACAATGTGTCACTTTTCTGCTGAGCAGTAAGTACTCCTGGAGAAAAAAAAAAGAATTTAGGTGGATCCAAGCTGGGAAACTCATCTCCAGCTCCAGACTCCAAATGCTGGACCTGTGACTCACCACCTCTGTGGGAACTGGGGCACATGAAAGGGCCAATCTAAAAAATTCATAACTCCCCAAAGCAGGTAGTTGGTATGACCTGGAGCTGCTTGGAGTTTTAACCTAGAGAATAAAAAAGCCAAGTTCCCAGCTGAAGAAGGAAACCTCTATATTATAATGATCAATGAAGAGATAAGAATGAAGGTTTAGAAGCATTCCTGTTTTGATCAAAATGAGCTGTGGATGACTTTTTTTTTTAAGCGCTATAGAGATAAGCAAATGAATGTAACTCTGGAGTGTGAAAGATTTTTGAAGTAATGTTTTAACATGCCAGGAACTGCAAACTCTTCACACAGAAACACATTTGGTCTACTTTAACTTCAAAACAAGTCTCTTCTTGTAGAGAGAAAAATAAGTCAAGTGCTCTCATATTATATTTTGCTGATGCTGTAGCTTACAAATACTGCAAAGGGCTTTTCTAAAAAAATACGATGATTATCTGCTGCTTTTTATGCTAAGTCCACTTCTGCATGATTTATTTCTTCGTATCTAGTTCTGGTGCATCGCCTCACTTTTTATTCCCTCCTCACACCATCTGTTTAGTCTCTATCTCATTTTATTTCCAAGATTTTGTATTTTACATCAAAGGAAGGCACAGCTATTTTAAGGAACTCACTACCTCTGTCTTCAAGTGTTGCTCCTCTTTAGTTCATTTCCCTCTCCCTCGCTCTCAAATTCTGCTCCTCTCACTTCCTTCTTCTGTAGCACTCTCCATAGTCCCAAGTCAATGGCCATGCTTAAACTGTACTAGGACTGCAATATCCAAATGTGAGCAAACCATTTCATCAGGATTTGTCTGGTACCAACTTGCTCTTCGGGGAGAGCTGGTGCTGCTGACACACCTTGCCTCTTGCTTGCCAGACCTTAATGCTCCTGCCTCCAATGGCTTCATGACAAAGAGTTTTAGGGCTGCAGTGGTTCTCTGTGGGATCCATTTGACAATATCCACTGATTATTCACCTCAGATTATTGTATCAGCTCTTTCCCTCTACTTTCTCTGCTTACTATGTCCAAGCACTGCTAGCCTGTTAATGAGCCACATTTTGAGACGGAGTTCCAAGGCTGCCATGGAAATATCTGGGCTCTGTCTTGCTGGACGGCTGGCAGGGAGTCACACCAAGATTGACATATTCAGGCAGAATTCATAATTAACATGCAAGAAAAGCACTTGTTATGCTGGAACAAAGAGCAGCCATCTTGAATATCACTAATTGACTTTTAGACAAAAAGCAAAGAGGGGTCTGCAAAAGCTCAGACCTGAACTGAATCTCAGTGAGAGAAGGAGTCATCTCACTTGTGAAAGCAACGATGATAATCCTGACTGCGTGGTCACCATTCGCTAAGTGATTGTCATCTCCTCTTTTGAAGGAAGCATTCATTGGAGAAGGTCAAGATCAAAATAATCTGCCTGGCATAATGAGAGAAGGGATGGTTTTCCACACAAAGGCAAGAGAGGGCACCAAGCTGGATCACAGTTGGGGTATTGAAAACCTGATGTTCAGTTGCACAGCGATGAGATGGCACCAAGTGGTGGTTTCTTCATTTTATCAATAGGATGATTACCCAGTTCATGTCCACCAAGTATTTATTCATCTTTCCTAACTCTATCCTTTATCCTGTCAATTTCTCATAGGATTTAGACTTCACACTTTCTGCATAGGAGTGAACTTCTTGGAGTCTCAAGGAATCTTAAGGTTTGTACTTGAGCATACCAAGTGTAACACTCCAAGTACTATTTCTTCAAATCCTCCCATCTAGTCTACATGTTCAGGCAGATTCCTAGATATCCTATCAGAACATAGGATGGGTTTTCTTTTGCTTATAGGCAGGAGCATACATTGGATTTAGATGTTTTTTTCTCAATTTCCACCACAGCTTTATCTATGGGCTTTGTATTTTGGGGGAAATGGAACTATATTTTTTGTGTGAGCTTTTATTAGTTTCATGAGCAGAGCTGTTGCTATTTTTGGTAATTCAAAATTTTGCTTTTAATTCATGCATTGATCTTTATAATATACTCTCTGCATGACTCTGGGGCAGTCATTTTGAGGCATCTTCAGCTGTTTATTAAAGACACTAAACAAGATGGAAAACAACTTCAGATCGTAACAGTTACTTGCTGAAAACCTTTAAAAGAACTGATGCACCCAGTTCTGAGACTGTGGTTCAAAATATGCCTGCCCAACAGTAGGACATGCCTATAACCTGTCAGGCAGCTCACTGTTCGTTGTTAAGTATCTCCAGATGCTCAGAATCTGGCCCCTCCTTGTGACCAGGAGTTCCCCAGACTCAAGTCCAGTTTCAGGCCAAGAACAGAGTCCTGCTCTTGCCAGTTCCTGGAGGATCTGACCTTGCTGGCTTCCTTGGAGCAGTGTCAAGTCTGAGTACCCCACAACAGTTGGTTCCTCTTTACACTGCAGGATTGTGAAGATGCCTTACTTTAGACATTGGATAGAAAATGTTCCTTTACACTTTAGGGGCTGAATGCTTCTGAGGTGAAAAATTATTGTCCCATTGGTCTCAGGTCAGTTAGTCTGTGCAACTCTCTGATCCTTTCATCAGTGAAGTTACAACCTGAGATCCAGAGCACAGACAATTAAATCACCTTTGAGTCCTGTGTGCCTAAAACTTTGTCTTTTTTTTTTCTCTGCCTTGAACATTTTATGCGTAACAATCCCTAATTGATAGCGTATGAAATAGTTAAGCAGAGTGATATGTGTTCTGATGAGGTTAACTCCAGGAACCCAGAAATTGGAAAATGGCTTCAGATGCAATCAGGCAAAGTGCCTGACTGTTAAAACAGGAAGGGACATTCCTTGATCTATTAAGAGTTCATCCCCTGTTTCGTCCTTTTAGGATGCCAGAGTGGTGGTCTGCTATCTTCTCCAAGTGGCTATGAGCTGAGGAAGAATCTTAAGCTTGCTGAGATGAGTGATACAGTCATTTGAGCCAGCTTGGTGGTGTTAGACAAGACACAGAGCACAGATTTAATATATAAGGCTGTTTTTTTAAAAGCAACAATGGCAATTAACCAGAGGAAGAGGTTATAGGAAAAATAATAAATGTTACCTGTCTTTCACGGCCAGACCAATGATTTGGCCCAACCTACCTCCCTGTAGTCACTACAGTAACTGAAATGCCACAGCCAGTACAAAGCACTAGGATAACCTGGCAGTCCCTTCTATGATGATAAAATCTTAGGAATGAACATAAAATGCAAACTGAGAAGCCTATCAACTTTGTCAGCAAAAATTAAGTCTGAAACAAACCCTGAACTATCTTACTAGCAACCAGAGGAGGTCAGTGTCAGGTACTGCCCAGTCACCAAATGCTGCTCCTCCCTTCAAAGAGCAGGGCACATTTACAGCCACCCTACAGCTGGCTCCAGAGCGCAGCGCATGTGGGGCTGTCCCTGAGCACTGACACAGAGGTGACCAGCCTTTGGAGGCAGTGGGACAGAGAGCAAAAGGAAATGCCCTGTTCGACAGCTGTGCATTGGACAAAACCTTTCTCATCCCCACACAGCAGTTGCTGATGGATGGCATCCTAGGGAAGCCAGTGGAGGAATTTCTGCCCTGCCCACAGAGAGGCAGTCAGTCAGCTACAAGCTTTCTCCAGCCCTGCAGTCACGTAAGCGGTAACGAGCCTGAGTAAAGCTCTGTCCCGCTGCCACCTCACTGTTCCCAAGGACCAAGCTAACAAGCCTAAAATTTAAGGCTAATACCTGCACTGCAGCACACTGCAGGCGCTTTGCTGGTATCCCCAAGGTCTCTTCCATTATTGTTTCCATTTCAGTAAGGCCACTGGGGCGTGAAATTTGATTAAGGGAGTGAGCAGATTTTAATCCAGGGTAGTGATATCTCCCTGCACTGAGCAGCCCTCCTCTCAGAGCTTCAACAGCCAGCCCTGATGCTCATTAGCAAAGCAAGCCATGCTGGTCTGCATGTTCCTGCAAGCCTTACTTCTGGAACACTGGTTCTAGGGACTCATCTCTTAAACTTGGGTTGGTAAAACTCCTTTGCACTCTCTCATGAGTGAGGGATCCATCATCAACCACAGTCCCTATCTGGTGTATTCTGAGGATTTTTGCCTCATATAATCACCTAAATGAAAAAAAGAATCACAAACTAATTTCAGCCTTAGTTCGTTTACACTATAATCTCTATCTTGGTAATAAGAAACAGTTCTCACAGCATAGCTCCAATGCTTTTGTTCGTGCTGTATTATTAGAGCAAAGTTTAACCTCCCACTTGTGTTTCTGGAAATTTAAATTACTTAACTAACTTTTCCTTGTTGCTCCCCTCCCTTTTTTTTTTTGGATAAAATTGCCTCGAGCATTGGACACAATATTCTATGTGAATTAGAGCACTGCTTTAAATGTATGATGAAAACTGCTTACACAAAATATAAGAAAACATAATGCTGTTACACTGTCTTGCCAGGGCAAAACCTGATGATACTTAGGGGTGTTGTGAGTGAGCTCAAGTCCAGAGCTGCCTTTCCAACTCTCTGTCTTGCCACTGGTTTATGTCAAATAAATGTAACATGCTCATTTCCTTCATAAGTTACGCTAATGCAGAAGTTAAGTATCACTTTATCTGAGTTACACATAAGCTTTCTAATATATATTGACCCTATTGATAATTGGGGTATTTTTCTCTTTTTTTAAATTGAAATCTTAATATTATACAGTCTGTAATGTGGATGCAGTAGCTATGTCTAGGCTGAGTACCCTGTGATGAGATCCTGGTTTCCATCCACAGGGTCTCCAGGTTGGGGTCAGATCCTTGGGCAGGATCAGAGGTTGGCAGCCCCCCTCACAGTCTCTGCTGTCATCACCCAGATGGGGAAAGCTGGAACCAGGACTGGGGTCACTCACACAAACTTTACGTTTGCGCTACCATGGAATGGGGTTGCTGCTAGGCGCATACCTGGCCATAGGGGCAGGGAATTATTTCCAAATCCAACAGCTCAGATATAGCCAAATATCCCCAAATAAGTAGATTTATTCACTTTGAGGCTTAACAATAACTTTTATATACATAAGTGCTTTTATACAGCTATGAATTTGGGGGCACTAGGGGGTGGTGAGAGAAATGGTCAGTGCATTCCTTCAGTATAGTTGAAGTCCCACAGCTTCAGCATGTACCACAGATCTAACCTACCTAGCTCAACAAAGTGGGAGGATATTACACTGATAATGTGTATGAAGGTCTGACCACTAATTATAATTACTACTAGAAATTTGTAATCTCTGAAATACAGAAGCTGAGTCACATTTCAGTCATCTAATTATTAGTGAAAAGATTTCATTCACCTGTGTGTTTGTTAGGTATTTTGAAAAAGTTTTCAAATAACTACAAAAGCGTTGCTTTGAGAAGACAATCTAATAAATAATACAAAGTTCAGGATAATAAACAATTTGTCAGAAACAACTATAAAATTCATCCAGTGTTCAAGAAATGAAGATTAGAAACCTGCAGATCAAAGTGAAATTAAGAAGTGCTCTTAGTAGTGAATAGCTTTTGAATCTGTTTATTTCGTTCTTATTAATAAGTAAACCCCACCAATTATTCAGAATTACTTCATCCTACTGAATCACTTTTGTAATTATTTTACGAACAATAAAGATAATGCATAGGAAAAGCGTGGTGTAAATCATCATAGGCCCTCTATTATCAACAGAGAAGCACATTTGTGTTATCTGAAGGTGTGTCTCATGCTGCACATTCAGATACATGTATATGACAGTGCAGCCAATGCCAATGCCTGATCTGAAGCATTTATTCTGACAGGCTCAGAAGGGAGCACAGTTGATAGAACCTGAAAACTGAAAAGTACAATGGTTTGAGCAAAGTACAGAGTACAATGTTTTGAGCAAAGGAACCTGGAAAGCTTAAGAACATAGGAAGAAAATGCTAGAATTAAATTCATTTACAAAAAAATGTAGGTGGTTGCAACTAAGGCAAAATAGTCTGTAGGACTGGGAGGCTGTGAAGATCAACAACCTTCAAAACACATTACATCAAAAGAAATGCCATGGAGCTGCTGTTGAATAAGAAACACTCATTAATGAACTTTGAATATAATAAAACCACAAAAATTGTCCATGAATTCTGTGTTCCCCACTCAAAAGCACCACACCATGGTGCAGAGATCAGTAGGTCTTTCCTATGAATGCAATTTAATAGTAATTAAGACAGTTGGAGGTTTTTCCTTGCTTTCTGTAATCCTCTGTGGTTCTGATGGAAAATTATTTGGGCCACCATTTTTTTTGCCAAAAAGATATTGACAAACTGAAAGTTGTATAGTGAACAGCAATAAAAAAGCACTGGGGACATAGAATAGAGCACATGAGATAAAACTAAAATATCTGAATATATTCCACTTTTTTTTCAAGCATCTCAAAGCCTGCAGCACCAAGGCTGAAAGGTATTTCACATGGCATAGAGATGCCTGACTGAGACCCCTAAATGAAGCTATGAAAGGGCCAAATTATACTGCACACCTAGAATATTTCCTAGTCAATAGCTGTATCAGAGCAGGAATAAATTCCTAATGAACAGAAAAGCCTGTTGCCCTGGATATTTTCTGCCAAAAAGTGTGCAACCCTTGCAGGGGTAGCAGTCAATGAGGTCCTTCTCCCACTATAACCTGTCAGATTCTCTGATATACTTGAGAATAAAATAAAGTCCCAGCGGTTTAAACGGGGCTTAAAGAGCCATCAGACTTGCCTTAACTTGCCAGCATTTTGAGTGCTTCGCCCTGTGGCAAACTTAACCAAGTTGCCACAGGAAGTTTAGTCATGAGGCCTCTTGTCTGTAATGTATGGCTCTCCCTAATATGCTGCAGCACATAGAGCAGCCTATAAAGCCTGTGGGTTTTTTGGGTGTATCTGAAAGTTTCCATGGTAACAAATGTGCAGCTTCAGAAGAAAAGAGCCCTGAAACTCAGAGCTGATGCTTCTGGGTTTTTTTAATATGATAATAAAATTTTATGATTCTATATTTGATGATTCTGCATTTCTAACCATCTCCAGGATTGTACAGAAAATGGAGAGGAACATTAGTGAAAAAATGCCGCCAAGTATTATATGCATCAAAACACAAGACAGTTTCAAGACGCTACATCTACTTGCTTGTAAGTGGGAGCTGAGGGAAACCAGAGCATGCATGGTGATTTCTAGCATGTTGGGGTGGTGAAGCAGGGCCACCTAAGGAAAATCTGGACTTGCAAACTGCTACAGTTCTGGTGAGTGAGACTGAGGCTTGAGACAAGGTGGTGCTGATGGGCAACTGGTGATATGATAGACATTTATCTACTGGTCAGACGAGGCTTTGTGGCCACAGGGAGCTCAGGCAGTCGGTTGCTGATGGAGGACATGCCCTTCTCTGGGCCACAGTGCAACACTGCCAGGCCTCTGAACACATCAGCCGTGGCTGGAGGGAGAGGGAAGCCTGAAGGGCAGGGATGGGCAGAGAAGCCAAAATAGCAAGCTTCATGCTCAGCAGGTCTGAAAAACTCCACTGTTTCTTAAAGCCTTTCTTATCTGGGCAGCTGCCACAAGCATTTGGAGACCCGTTGACAGGTTGGAGCCCCACCAGAAGTGTTTCTCAGGAGCTCATGTGGATACGGATTTTTTTTTTCCAAACGGAAAAAAAATCCCAAGCGTTGTCATGCAAAAAGCAGGAGCTTCAGCCTTCCCTGTGGTCAGGAGTTTCACAGCCTGTGCCCATGCTTTTTTGAATAGAATCTGTTGTTGCATTTGCTTTTGCCTCCTAATAGTATGCCTGTGTTGGACTCCCATTTGAATTTCCAGACAGACAATTGGTGATCTGTACCCTGAGAATATGGAGCACTTGTTCCAGTTCAGAAAAGACGGGCATATTGTTCTGACTACAAGATAGTAACAAAATGTTTGTACTGCTCCTTACACTGCCTGTGTACAGTTTGCCTTTCAGGGTGCCAAATCTGGCTGCTGCACGAGCCCTGTAAAGCCATCACTGCTCCAAATGTATGATGCATTTTGGGGATTTCTTCTGATCTGCAAATCAGAGGGGCAGGTTGGATTGAATTAACATCATTGCTACATGCCCACAAATTGCACAGACTCTCAGAGACACACACAGAGCTAGAATGCTTTGCACTGCTCGGAGCAGTGCAACAGCATCTCTGGTTGCAGCAAGCAGCACTGCTCAAAATGCTGTGTCAGTGGATCACAAGCATCTTTCCACCGAGTCACTGCAGTCTTCCCTGGGGCGGGGAGCAGGACTGTTTCACATCTGCTGCTTATCAGATGGAAATGAACACAGATCTGGAAGAAAGGAGGTGAAGCCTTTCTGTTTTTGCAACAGCTTGCTTGTTTTCTCCACTGTGTGTTTGCTCAGAGAGGGCAGTATTTGCACTTCTTGCATCTGAAGAGCTGAACTTCGCTATTGTTTGCTGAATGCAGAATTATGCAGAATCTGAACATCTTTCAGAAATTATAACAGAAAAAGAATTCACTGCTATTGAGATGCTGTTTGTTCCTATGCCAAATCCTGCTGGTTTTATTTACATGTGCCTTCTTGTGATTTCCCTGTTTCCCACCAAACAAGTGTTTTCTGTGTTCCCTCTGCTGGGTCTGCAGCCGCAGTTCGCTAACAAGCACAGGTTAGCAAGAGCTGTGCACAGCAAAGGTGTCTCGCCGTGTAAAGCACACAGGATCATGTCATCTCTATGCAAAACTATAAAAAAGAGAAAAAAATGTTGGCTAAATGGGAAAAGAAGGTAAAATTAGTACCAAAAAGAGGACATATTTGCAAAGTTGTAGACATTTAGAAATAAAAAAAGTAAAAGCTGCAAAAAAATTATTCAGTGTCCTCTTCATCACATCTGGACAATATTTAAAGTATTGTGTGAAACAAGGGGACATAAGCAAATTTCCCATCTTTAATGGCATGCATCACATTTGTCCCATCATTAGACATGATAAACCAATGAGAAAGAGAAAGCAAGGGGTAAAACCACTCTTTGTCATGCAGCTTCTCTTACACATTCACTGCAGGGATTTTTCAAAGCTGCACATGTGCCGACGGACACTGGCTGGTGGGCGAGAACTCTGGCTGCCTCTTCCTGAAGATTGAAAAGAAAAAGACACCCAGTGAGTGGTTATACACATGTGCACACATGGTGGCTATACCACTCAATAGGTGCCTGTCCCTGACCTATATCTGTGGGCTTTCCCATCTTTTCTCCTCGTCACCTTAACTTCCACATAGATTTCTCTTTGGCTCCAGCACAATACTGTTTAAAATAGGTTTTCATGATGTTCATTCTACTTCCTGTGCTGAGCCTTGATGCACTTTACATACCAGATGGCAAAGGGCTGCTGTGCATCTAGCTGTCAGAGGAACTTCACCCCTGGTATTCTCAATATAGGATGAAATTATGAAAAAGAGCATCTGCCCTTCATGTCTTATTTACAAAAGCATCACCAAAAGTTTTTGCTGGTGGAGTTTTTAATATATACTCAGCTGCTGCTTTTTCCTTTGTCTCTCTTCCCCTAATCTGTTTTTCTAAATGTTTCTTTTATTTTTGGAGCTCTGGCTGAATAGTCCCTATCTTTCATTATATGTGATTTCACTACTGTGCTTCTTTTCTTTTAAGGGAAGCATTGGGCTTATTGAGATAGACACAAAATGAATAGTCTCTTAAGCACTCTATCTGCAATGGTAATTCAATACGGAATTGCAAACTGCAGTTTGGGTCATTAATATAGGAAGATTTCCACTTCATTTTTCTTTTCTTCCTTGCCCTATCAAGCAGACGCAAATTCTCATTTGTCTTCCCCATTATCAATAAAAATAATATACACGCACGTGTGTGCTTTGACAAAAATCTCAGGTATTTTTGCACATGGAATGTATCACTGAATTTCTGAAAAAAAAATAAAGTCATCATTGTATTGCAAATAAAACACAAATCGAAATTCAGCATTTTTGCCCATCGAACAGTCATAGTGCATGCTTGCCAGACTTCTGTGTACCTCAAAACAACAGATTCATGGATGATGTGTGCATGTACTACATAGTCAGTAGATGAGCCAAACAAGCCATTCCTCTCACCACATACTAAAGCACAGGAACACAGCGTGATGTACATGGAACACATGCATACCCATTTTGGAGCGGTAAATGCCTTTAGATAACTTCTGAACTATTATGAATAAAACAAAAATAAGACATTCTGCTGAGCAATTTTGCCAACCTGATCACCTTGAAACCTGTAGAAAAATTAAATTCCTTACCAGGTGTAATGAGATTGCTGAGATTTGAAAATTTAAAAGGGATCATGACTAGGAACTTAGCTACCATGCTCTCTCCTCCACCCTATCAAAGTTACAGGGATTATTAGGCTTCTGATTAGATAGAATATTCAACACTTCTACAGTCTTCCAGCTTTCTTAATTGATTAAGAGCTTTCTGCTTCCTGTACTTTTTGTTCAGTCACAGGAGTTAATTTTACAAAACAAGTAGCAACATGCAGTTGATCATCTGAGATAAAAATCCAGAGCTAAATGTATTTCACACACATACAGTGCTGTACACTCAACAGAGGGCACACAGCCACAGACAGCTCTGCTTAGGGACTGTGGAAAAGGTGGAAGACTTTTTTTTCAGAGCACTGCTTGGAACTTGGATCTTTCTGAGTCAACAGGCTTTGCCAGCCATCATTCCTCCACTGCTGCGGTTTGCTGTCACTTATGGCTTACTTAGTTGCACCCCCTCTGTATTTCTTCTTATTCATACATATCCCTGTAGTGAGTTCAGGGCATTTTTCTCTCCAGGCTTTGGGCATTTGTAGGTCTTGTTATGAAATCCTCCTAAGTGAAAGGAAAAAAGAAAGAAGCCTGCTTCCTCAAGCTGCTCAAAATGCCTTAAAACATGTTCAAAATACAGCAAACTCCTCTCTTACTGTGGCTGCAGTTGTGCTCCTCAGCCAGTATCAGACATAGATGTTACATCTAATAGCGTATGCAATCCCCAAATGCCTGGCCAGGTTTGTGTTCTGGAGGAGGTTGTTGCTGTTAAAATGCTGCTAAGCTCCATCAAAGCAGTTGTCTGCCTTTTGGTCAAGGTCAAGGGTGATCCCCACATGGTGATGCACAGCTTACACACTACAGAAATCACCTAAATCTCAAGATTCATGCTTCAGTAGAATTTGAATTTATAGTGAAATCTAGATTTATAGTTACAGGAAATGTAGTGCATGTGTTGACTGTATTTCAGTGAATTATTATCCAATTATGAAATCAGTATTAACTACATAAATAATAATAAACACTTTTGCATTGAATATGAAGTATCCTTGTAGCCTTTCTTTTATCTTCCTAGTAGTGTGTGCTAATACTGCAGAGCTGTGATTCAGAATTAATGCCCAGATTTCTATACCCTTCTTTTTTTTCTTTTATTTTTAATGATGACAGTGTATCCCCGCTTCTTTCTCCCAGCCTTGCAGGCAGTGATGGCACTTCACATATATTTCTCTGGTTACAAAACATTAGATACTCTGCCCATCTTTACAATATGAGGATTAATGAGTCATTTTGGGGGCAGTCTTCTCAAGGGTAATTCCTGCTGAGAGGTTATTTGTATCCTGAGCCCAGAGGCACGATGGATCTTCTGTGCATTTGAACAAGGAGCTGGCATACCATCATGAAAGTGTCTGAGTTGCTTTATAACAAACCCCTGGGTGCAATAACAGAGAGTCTGGCAGAGGAAGCAGGGAGGCAGTGCAGGGGGTTCCTGAAAGAAGTGGATTAATTGCTTTACTTTATGTTCTTTGAAGCAGAAAAATGCTTCTGGCTAGTCATTCAGAACAGGGTAGGTAACAAGCCTGTTGAAATTTGCAGTGAGGAATATAAAGGATACGAGGGAAGTGTCACTCTTGCCACCATTTTTTCTAAGTGTAAATGAATCATCCCATGAGGCAAACAGCTGTGTCAGGATTATAGGAAGTGTAAATTGCTATCTGCAATGTTTTATATCTGAACAGCTGTGAAACTAGAAACATTCACCTTCTGCTCTGGAATCATTCTCTCTGCTCAATCAGACTCTCCAAACAAACACAAACTGCATGAATCTGTCTGGTGCCCAAGAAAACTGAGGTGCAGTACACTGTGCTACTTATCATTTGAAGTCATGGTCAGAGATCCTCCTCACTAGATGTAGTCCAAGCTGTAAAAAAATCTTTCACACTCCCCACGTGAAAAAAGTACAGAAAAGCACATCACCAGAATTTGTACGATCTCATTTGTAACAGCTGACGATCAATAAGATTAGGAAGAAAGTAAAGTGGGGAGGATATTCAAGGAAAGTTAAGTGATAGCCCTGAATCAACTCCTCATTTTAAATAACTTATTTAATACAGGAAAGGAGAAGCCTTGTACCATGTGCCCTTGGCGTGCTGCCTCACATTGAAGCGCAGTTTCTGCTCCAGCACTCAGACTGGCTGCCTCTGCACTCTCAAGGAATAGCTCAGCAACACCACAAACTTTCTGGCCTGCTTTTCGCCTCCTCAGTGCTCTAGCAGTCTGCAAGGTGACTGGGAAGGTAAGCACTCCTCATGTGCAGAAGCAGACCAGTAAAGTGTTCAACTCAACTCTCATCTCAAATCCTCTTGCCTCTGCAGTTCTACCATCTTCCTAGGAAGAAGCATGTTCCTCTTCAGATGTTTGTGTCCTTGAAAAGTCAGGTTTTATGTGCGGTTGTCATGGCTGTGTCAAAAGATATCTACAAAAGATGAAGCAAGCGCGTGTCCTTTTCCTGTAGGATGGGGAGCTGGATTTTCAATACCTTTCGTATGAGCTAGGACCTGATAGAAGATTTCCAAGCCAATAGATGAAGTTGGGAAGATGGACAGATTCTTGGTACAAATTAAGTTTTAAAACACAAGCACTGAATTCCTGTCTGAGTGATGTCTGGAAATAATTGCTCTGGGCTTTAAATTAATTATGCTAATCAACGGCACAGCGACAGGTTTTGGAGAGAAATTAAGAGCCATGGTGCAAAGAGCAGTACAAGTAGAAAGGAGTCTATAGGGTTATTCACCCTTGCCCAGCAGAGTGAGGTATATGGATAATTATCACCCACAGAGGACTGAGAAGCAGGAGGGATTTCATGGCACACCCTTTCTGTCAAGGTGTGAGCATCTACTGAAGAGGACAGAAGGGTCGAGGTCACCAAGGAGAACATAATCCCAGAAGGATGCCCAGAAAGACCTGGCACTGAGCTGGAGAGTGAATATGGAGCAAAGCCTGTGTGTACTTCAGGTCACCCCAGGGCAGGAGCCAGATGTGTGCTGGAGGAGCGCTCTGGCCCTCCTCAGTTGCTGCTCCCTTCTGCTGCTCCACCTTCCCCTCTGTGTCAGCACAAGCCTTGGTGCAATTATTCAATCATCTGGCAGGGAATGACAGGGACAACTAATCTGGGTCACAACTATGCCAGAAAAAGAAAGGGGAAAAAAAGCCCCTTTTGTTTCCCAATTTGAGTTCACAGCATGGCTGTCCAGATTCTTGTCCCTGCGTATGCGAAGTGATGGCATGGGGTAAAGGAAGGCTTTGAGTGTCACTTCTGGCTTAGGGCAGCTTAAAGCATTTGTGGATTGACAGGCTATGATAGCCCAAAGTAGCTGCAGGAAAATCTCTTGGCTGTCTGGGATGGTGGCAGGAGAGATTTTTGAGATAACTTATGTAACACTAAGGATTAAGAAATGTTTATAGCCTTATGTTTCAGAGGATATGGGAAAGTAAAGGAGGAAGGACTGCTCCCAGACTGGGGAGCACAGCGATGCCTGGGGCCGCACTTTGTGCTCCCCCAGAGCCTGTACTGCCCGGGCACAGGAGCTCCGGCTGCACACCCACACAATCCCGCCCCCCACCCCCGTGAGCCCACGAATGAACCTGCCAGCTGGGCACCAGAGCCGCGGCTCAGCGGGGCTGATGCCACCCACACGCCTCGTCTGCTCGCTGGGCACTTTCTGCGGCTGGCTGCGCTGCTGTGGCTGCGCTTTCAGGCACAGCTCTGTGTCAGTCCTTATCAGTCTGCTCAAGGTAGATAATCCCTCTGTGGGGGTTTCCACAGACTACGGGATTTGCCTTTTTTGGTTTGATTGGTTGTTTCCTGGGTATGTTGGCTGTCTGGTTAGTTAACTTGTTTGGGGGTTTTGAGATGCAAAAAATGAGTAATGTGGAATAAGTCCCAATTTCCAGACAATCTTTTCTCTGGGAATGCAAGGCTTGCAAACCAGCCAAAACAGGCTGAATGGAACTATCTGAAGATTTAGGTTGTGCCAGGAAAAGAAATGGCCAGAAGATAATGTAAAAAAAAAAAAATAATTCAAGTAGAGGGGAAGAGCAACAAGAACTCTAAGTAAGAAAGCGTGAACATTCTTGGCTTTAATACGCCAAGGATGAGGAAAGATTAATAGTGCTGGGTAAAGGGAAGGAGGATATACTAAATAGAAGGTGGCTTGTAGATATTTATTTAAACTGAACCTGTGATTCTCTGGGGCTGATCAGACTGAAATTGCAAACACCAGCAAACAATCTACTAGTGAGAAGTTGCTATAATCAGATCAAGGGGCACTTGTTTTGATAGAGTTTATGATCAGCTTTGACATCTCTGGCTGTGGTGCTGCAGCACAGCTGTGCTAAACTAATAATTTGCTGCTGAAAGGGACAACTCTCACCCCTGTTCCCCAAACCATGGACATCAGGGACAGTTTCTCTTGTGCTGACATTAGTGTTTATCTGACCTTGAAGTCTGGCTCAAGGAATCCAGCAGACAGTAATTCATTTTCTTTTCTTTTTTCCTCTTTGTAAGGTTAATTTTATAGGGTGGAAGAAAGCCACATCCTGCGCACCACAAAAGAAAAACCCCAGAGAGCAGAGAAGAGGAAACAGCTTAAAAAGAGATAAACTGAAGCAGTAAGCTAGAAATGGTAAATTGTCTATAATGCACTAACAAGAAACCTGGAGCTTTTAGTTTTCAAGTGGGCTTTAAAGTGACAAATTTCGTGATTACTTTCAGCCTGCACAATTGTTTGCTGTTTACAGTGAGAATGACTTTTAACCTATGCTTGTCAGGTGTGGGAGGCTGAATGCCAGAGCACATATACACTCTGAAGAATTAGCTGACTTGTTATTTCAAAATTAAATAGTCTCTAACAACTTTAATGTGGAGGCAGATGTTATATTGATACAATATACTTTCAACCTACGCTCAAAGTGGTTTCTTAGAGTTCTTTGGCACAGCAGAGAACCCAACTTCTCATGCTGGCCATGTTTATTAGTGACTCTTTGACAGTGTATGTCTTCTGTGTGGTGGAGTTTGTTCTACAGATACACCTTGGTCTGAAAACCCTAAAAAAAGATCTGACAATGACAAATTTGCCCATTCAGAGTCTTTGGGGTACAGAGCTAAGAACAGAGAGAACAGAGAAGAATGTGGTCACTGCTCTGGGTGGGAATAGTTCTCAGTGTGTTTGGGACAGATGAAAAACAGAATCAGAAGACAAGTGAATAAAGCATCACACCATACTAGCTAAAAAAAAAAAAAAAAGAAATAAAATTCAAGTAGAAAGCCAAGAAAGAGATTTTTAAATTCCTTAATCTTACAAACTCTTAAATCACCTAGAACAAAAACATAAGAAAGCAAATTGCTCCGTTACACACGTCTGAGGGATGGACATTTAGCAAAGACTACATCCAGATTTTGGACTGAGTAGTGCAACAGAAGTTAGCCTCTGCTTTGCCATATCCATCATATCCATATACAGGTATTTGTAAATGAACATGTCTGAATCTGCAGATTTAATTTCTAAGAGGGTGGAGAACCATACCCACCTACATTCCTTTAACAGAGATGGACCATCTTCTCTCTCTGGGGGTAGGATTCATTTGTGAATTACAGTCTGGGTAAAAATCAGATGCTTTGTCAGCATGTGATCATAGCATCTGCAGTTTGTCTTGTGGTGTTTTTGTTTTTTGAGTGTCGTGGGGTGACTTAACGATGTGCATCCCCTATCACCTGCTCTGTAGCAAAACATTAATCCTGTGCTTTCCTGTGCCTTTAAAACTGGGTCCGAGAGAAAGAAAAAAAAGCCAGGTGAACTTTTCAAAGCGGTTTTTTGTTCAAGGACACAGATACACACTCCCCTGCGTTCTGCTGTGGCGGCAAAAGGGAGGAAGCACCCTTCCTGCTTTTAGCCTGCTCTCGGCTCCTTTTCTCAGGAGAGAGACAGCCTGCTAGCTGAGGCAAACTGTCCTTTCCCTGGAACTTCGGTTTCTTCTTCTTCTTCTCTTATGGACCGTTCAGCAAAACCGGAACATCATCCGGGAAGCCCGGAGGGGCCCAAGCCCAACCCCAGCTCCAGAGAGGAGCGAGAGACCACACCCAAACAAAGGACTCTGAAATTTACCAGGTTCTCTCCACAGCGAGAGGTTTTATTATTTAGCATGATTCTTTTCCCGTGCCTGCGTGCATTGTGTTTGTTAAATAAATAGGTTTTTTCCTTTCACTTCCCTCCGAGGAAAATTCTTTCCGAACCTGGTGGGGGAGGGGTGGCTGTAACCTGCCTCCTATCAGAGGACGTTCATTTTGGACTTTCCTCCGAATTTGTCTCAAACCGGGACAGTGAGGCATCCCTGAGCAAAGGAGAGTGCTTATCACAAGTAAAGATAAGCTTGTGAACAAACCAGAATGCAAAATGCCTTTCACATCAGTGAAAGAGTGTTGTCCCCTTCTTAGGCTCTTATGTGACTCTCATATGTCCCTAAGCAAGGAAAAGGATTGAATAAATAAGCAGTAGTTCTTCATTTCACATTAGCAACTTTGCACTAAATTGTTAGAATGAATCAAAAGTATTTTTCAGACATCTTGATTTGAGGGAAAAACAAACTCTGGTATTAACCGTGTACAGATGTGTATACTACTTGTGCTGTTTTATAGTCTTGTTCTTCCATAAAGAATATTAGGGATCCACATTATATCCTTCAGTTCCCAAGTTTTTTTCCCGTCTAAATTAGCTCAAAGATGTATGAAATCAAAAGGTGGCTCAGAGACCCCTGCAGAATAAATGCTTGCAGAACACCCCGCACGTTTATTCTAGCAAGTATTGGTACATGAATTAACATAGGTTTTTGAAATGTCACAGCTCTCTTTGCTTCTGCTGAGGTGAGGTGAACAACAGTGGCATGGACTGAAACATCCCACTTTGAGAATAGAAAGGAGGTAAATTGCATTCTTGACTTAAAAATGTTAAAGTGACCTCTAGAAGACTTGTATTTTGGTTCTTTATTCCATTTCCATTTTATATTTCAGAGCACTACACACAGAACATAGGTTTGGGGATTGTTTTTTTTCCTGAGGATGTGCTTATGAGAGTTGGAATCTGATTTCTATATGTAATATACAGAAATATCCAGGGGTTTAGGTGCTTAACTGGATGTAACCTTCAACACCTATTTATGTACCTGACACTATTAAAAGGTGAAGTTTTCTTCCTTATTTTTCTCACAGAGACAACTGTAACCAAAACAATGTGAAAGTATGGTGCTAAGCAGATAAACAACACTTGCTTATCCTTCCATGTGAGCGCAGTTGTTTGTATCACTCACTATCGAGTTGGTGCACTTTTGCAGCATCCTAACTGGATATGAATAATGTATACAAATACCAAAATACAAGGAAATGTAATAAGTGATCCAGTCAAGCAAGAAATTAAATTACAAGTGGTGTCCTTATTCCTGTGGTTTATGCCAAGAAAGACAGTGGCTTTCCCCAGGATTTCTGTAGTGCTGCCTTTGCTTCCCCTCAGTCAGGAAGCAGAGATTATGGTACATAACTGTAAAGCTCCCCTCTGATGTGACTGTGTATCTGTTTGTCATTGTGCTTAAGTACTGAGATTTATTAAACAAAGCTACAGCAGTGCCCCCAAGCAGAGAAACATTTTGTGATTCAGCATCTTGAGAGCTGCAAAACAAGAGAAGGAGTAGTAAAGTGAGGTTCTCCAGTAGTCCTTTGGCAAGAACCAGGCTGCACTCAGAGACCATGCCTTAGATTTATATCCTGTCAAAATCTACTGGGAGAACAAAGTTGTGACTGTCCATGAAAAGAAAATGACAAAACTGCCACGGACTGGGAACTTCTGAGAAAGAGAGGAAATTGCACAAAAACTTACCCAACAGCCCTCTCATCTAAAGGGACCATGCACATAAAACGTGGCTCTGACTGGTGATAAAGAAGCAGAAGTCTGGATGGGAGGGCAGGGTGCAGGCAATGTATCCTGTAAACTTATTCAATATAACCTGGGTTTTGTCGGGGGGGGGGGGGGGGAGGGGTGGGTTTATCATCACTGCTCTTACTGGGAGGCCACTGCAGAACCTCGTAGCTTTTCTAAGTTATTTCTCCCAAATGTAGTCTCAGGCAGCCTCTGTTTGGCTATGGAAGCAAACCCAGAGGACTGAGCCTAAACTTCCAGGCCTTTTGGTTTGTGCTTGATTGCAAACATCCCAATCATAGTGTGTATCTGTCCCCACTCCTCCTCATCTTGCCTTAGGAATGGCATGTGGTCAGTTATGCATGAGCTGGGACTCCCTTTAGCTGGTTTAATTTGCAAGGAAAACTTATGTTGCCTTATGCAGCTATGCCCCTTATTTCTCATTAGAAGGGTAAAAAAACCACACTATCACCAGAGTGGTTATTGTGCACATGTACACACAGATAGACAATTTGGTATATAATTTGATATATGTATATGCCATGCCTGATTTTTAAATAAATACAGGTTTTAGTAGTTATTTAAATGAGAAAAAATGTAGGTGTGGAAGTGATATCTGAGAGTCTTTTAACCCCTATTCTGTATTTTATTTTTGGTCTATCGGCCAGAACTACAATATATGTGCATCACAGTCAAATGCAAATTCAAGGCTATGGAAGACAATATTAGATACAATTACATAGATAACATTTAATAGACAACCCTGCAGCAGGGCTAGAAGAGATTGCTATTGGATTGTTAAGTTTCACACTCCCCCGTTATTTTGTGTTTCTTCCCAGTTCTTTAACATCGCTTCTAAGAGTCTCTTTGGAACCATGTAACTGTCTTCTGGGAGTTTTAAATATTCACTTAAATCAATATACTGACATGGACTGAACAGCTTGACTGAGTTTGTTTTATTTTCTTACATGAAATTCACATCACATCCACAAGAGAACTGGGTAAGAGCTGTAACATGTCACAGTGCTATGTGTCTGCAAAATCATTCATAGTTTAAGACCAGTAAACAGCCCAGGAAAGCCAGCAAACATACCAACTGCTGAGAGAGAGATGTTTGGCATTAACACCTTCAGCTATCCTTTGTGAGCATGCAAGAGGCTTTCCCAAAAAGGCACTGCAGCCTCAGAAAAGGGTGAAGGACTACACTGAATACAGAAGCTGGGTAAATGTCAGGGAGGGCTGCAATAGGAAGATGAATCAGGCCAGACGAGGGTGCCACCTGCCTTCCCTGTGACAGCTGTGTCACCAGGAGCCATTCTAGAGGTGCCACAACTGCATCAACCTGTGAAGGAAGCAGACTCCTCCATGATATGCCCTGGGTGTGATGCAAGGGTGAACCAAATATCCAGTGGTTTTGGAGCCCCATGCTCTGATGGGGAGCTGGGAGCCTCAAAGCCACGGACCAGCACAGCACCTTGTGCCCCACGGTGCCACTGCCCTAGAGAGTCAGCCCCAAAAACAGGGCATGGGTGTCCGCATTTTTTTGGAGGTTAATGGAGAGATCAGATATACAGCAACAACTTGTTTAAAGAAACAACCTAATCTGTCCTGTACAATTTTGCCAATTTTTTTTTATTTTCAATCTCTATAATTTCCCACTGGCAGAAGCTCACATCCTTTCTGCTGTTCCAAAATTCTCTTTCATAATATGCCATTTCCCTCTGGGGTAAGCTTCAGTAGGATGGCTGTGCAGGTGAAGCAGGTGTAAGGGTCTTCTTGAAAGTACCTTGGAATGTGGTATTTTCCACGGTCTGTAATGGTAAAAATGAAGGTCTCTCTTATTGTGTCTGCAGTACTACTGCACGACACGAGAAGTTTACCCACTGCATCAGTTTTCCAAATTGCAAAGCAAGGTAGTCTACCATTTCCTGGTAGATTCAGCAGGAGTCTCTATACTGGTTTGGCACTGCTGTAGGAAGGTAAAACTACACCAGATGCTAATCTGTATAAGAAGAGTTTAAAGATAATTCCTGTGTGCTGCAGGCTAGATGACACACTTTAGGACCAAAGAAAATACTTCTCACATTGGGCTTGTGTCCTGAAGCGCAGGATTTAATGTATCTCTTTTATAGGAGAAGGTACAATGGTGACCAGTTTTTATTAGTCCTCCTTGTACTTTCCACTAAATTGATCTGTTTCAGATGTTTTGATGCATTTCAGTCAGACAGAGGGAAATATTCCCCGTGTGGCTGTGCCAGGTTAAGATGGATTGGGTTGGTTCGATTTCACCTACTTTAGCCTGCAGAGATCAGGACAAAAGACATTGTTTTACATCAAAAGTGCTTTCACATCTTAGGTTCACACTTTTCTCCCCCCTGCTTGCCTCCGTAACCCCTGTTTAAAGATAGAATATTGACTCCACAGAGTAATAACATAACGGTGAGAAGATGGAGTACTCCTGAGCACCTATTCCTATGACAGGGCAGTCAGGTTGGATCAAGTGACAGGCTGTAGAAGATCTACATTTGAACAACTGCAACTGAGCATGCTGAACATTTACTCTCTGTTTCTGGAAGCTCCAAGTCTTGCAGTGCTGCACTGTGCATTTGCTTCCTCCCACCACCACGAAAACCAGTGAAACAAAATCTTCTGGACATACTTGTGCTAAGATGCCCCTCACTGTGTGTCTGTGGGAGGCTTGGAAAAAGAAGGAGGCGAAGAGCCCAAAAGCCTTTGTGGACTGTGAGTGGCCAAGGGGAATGAGTCCAGAAAAGCACAACTTGTCAGTACAGCTTGCTCAAGATGAAATGGCAACTCAGCAAGTCAGTTTAAAGAGAAACACTAACTTAAGAATACCTGGAGATAATTTTATTACTGGCAAGACAAAAAAGCAGGTGGTTCCCTAAGCCATGCTAAGGGGACAGATGTGTTACTAGAGGTCAATGAGAACCCCGATTCCCAGTTAAAAAAACTGTATGTAGGAATCCAGAACAGAGGGAGAAAGGACAACGGGAAGCAGGAAGAAGTTACTCGGGGATGTTGGGTTGTCTGGAAATTTTTATTGGAATAGAATAAACCAAATTTGAGAGATCCACGGCCCAGGTGGCTGCCTGGACACTGCTTAGAGTGGATGCCTGTGACAGCAGGTTAGAGGCATGGCCTGCTGAAATGTCTTAAAAAGATAAATTACATGTTTGGAAGTACTTTAAATCAGCTATTCATTTCTAAGGGCAGACAGCTGGATGAAAATAATTGGATGTAAATATACTAAAATTACAAAGGGAAAGCAGGTTGCCTATGCATTAATGTGGAGTCTTGGCCATTCAGCGAGTCTTGCTAGTTGGCTTCCTGTTAACTCAGATTTTGCTACACAATGTATATTGACAATTAAATCCTTACTTACTGCACTAAAATGATGTCCAGACCTGAGGTCTCAACCATGAATTTAAAATAATTTATAGATGGAGGCTGAGGGAGCAGATAAGCATCACTGCCAAACCTGGAGCTAATTACCAGATGATACAAAATTAACTTTCTCCCTGCAGTCACTCCTGCAGCACTGATCCCTCTCACGCTACTGCAACCCACAAGAAGCATGAGAGAAGAGGTGAGCCTTGCTGTGTGGCTCAACTCTATTTTAATTGTGTGTGTACTGCAGAATAGCAACACAACAGACCTGCAGGCTGCAGGCCTGACTTCAGTCTCCTGCACATTGAGTAGGGTCCATTTGAGGCACTGGCTGGAGGAGGCACTTCCTGAAGCCTCATCAGAAACAGCATCTGAAGTGTCACTGGCTGTTTTTTTCTGCATATAGTACAGAAAGGAGCATTGCTTCCCCAGGGAAGTGATCGTACAGGCACTGTACAAACGCCCTTCTCTTCGAGTTCATTGACCCTCATAGACCAAAGTAACATTTGTGGCCAAGAACAAGGCTAAAGACCACAGCAAGATCCATACACAAAAGTTTTCATCTCACATCTGGAAAAAATAAAAAATAGATGCAAAAGGCTCTCCTGACAAATGCTGCTATGCCATCATCCTATAACAGCCAGGATCTTGTAATACCATCAAGCAGCAAACTAACAATAAATGTCCCCACAAAGCTTCAATACAAGCAGCAGATAACACTCTCTCTTCATCTCTCCTGATGGAGCTGCTCCATTTTTTATACATATTTAAGTATTCATTTGACAAGAGGGTAAGACTGACAGTTTCTTGGTACTGAAGACACTCATGAGGGATGTCTCAGACCCAGATTCAGGCTCTCTCACAGAATAATACAAAGTATTTCCCTAGGGTTTGCGTTACGATGTTTTTTCTCTGTTCCAAAACGCTGCTGGCCAAGAACATAGAGAAAAGAGGCTTGCCCTGGGACAGTGCATAATCCAGTTATAGAGCAACCACCTGGGAAATGAAGGAGACGCTTTTAGCTTAAGTGAGTGCTTTAACTTTTGGGGTAAGATTCCCTCAAGATTTTCCAATGTCTTCTTCTCTCCATGGGAAAAAAGAAAGTCCCTCTGGCCCAGGGAAAATCCTTACCAGCAGAGCCCGATTCTGTGAAACATTTTGAGAGGCCAGAATTTTCTGGAAACACATATATTCCACTGGAAAATTCCCAACCAGCTCTATGGGAAATAATTCTGGCTGTAATTGCTCATAGTTTAACTCAGCCAAAGTAAGAGAGAGTTCAAATCTTCAAGACTGCACGTACCATCTTCAGAGTGCAACAGATCAGTAAAGGTAGTGTGCTTTACTTTTTATGTGAAGACCAGTGTTACTAAGCAATTTATTTTCACTGAAACTCTGTTGGCAATGCAGCTGGGACAGACATTTTCGAGATGACGTTTCTGACCTCTATATCAGCACCAGAGGTAGCTGAAGGTTTTGAACTGACTAGTAGATCCTGTGTTAATAGACTTCCCTGGTTAATTCTTTTGCTTTACTTTAGGAAGGAGGAAGGAAGGGTGGCTTGGCTTGCTCTAATCCCCTAGTTATACTGGTTAAACTAACAGCATAACATTGCATGAAAATGCTTTATGAAGGCTTATATAAGTTTGATTTGCCCTTGTAAATGTAAATTAGTTTCCATTTTTAAAACTAATTCAATTTAACCCTGTATCTCCACACCAATTTAATTTAGATGGATGCCACTTTTCTGTTTAGGAATTGGAATTCAATGGATTAAGCAGAGACAAGATTTGATACAGACAGCAAAAGAGATGAAAATTTAAAAGCAGAAAAAGAGCTAGGAAGAGAGAGAGGGTATAACAAGAAAATAGATGAATACACCTAGAAGAGAAATCCTTTGAGTGCAGAACTGCTGGCCACCTATAGACAGAAAAATGTGGCCATGGGGAGAGACTATTGAAGACTCTGAAACAGAGCAACATACTTACAGGGATTAGAATTACTGAAAACACGGCAAATAAATCCCAGGTTTTGATAGGGAGTTAAAACAAACCAACAAACCAAACAAACAAAATAAAAAAAACCCCACCCAAACCCAAAACCAAAACAAAACCATCAGCAAACAAAACAAAACAAAACAAAACAAAACAAAACAAAACAAAACAAAACCCCCACAAACAAAACCATAGAAAATCAGTCTGGAGGTCATTCTGGTGGGCATTGAGCATGTACCAGTAGTTTTAAGTCCTGTTTCAGGAAGGACCTGACTACACATTTGAGTTATCTAGGTGCTTCAAAGGCTGCAGCAAATTCTACTTTTTCCTTCTTGGTTTCCACAGTGACTCACCTTTTTATCTGTGTTGTCACAATGTCCTCAGAAACTTTGCAATGGACTCAGCTAGGAGCTAAAAAAACCCTCCAAAGCCCTGTAATTACTTTTGTGACTTTATTTCCAAGGCTTCATGTTTTTCTATTAAATTTCTTTCAGTTCTTCATGCCTACGAACAGAGAGATGGGCTGTCCTTTTCCATCAGCAATCCCAGTGTGCCTCTGCACAAGAGGTTTAGGTCAGAGGTGGGAATTTGGCTGTATAAAAGACATGGATGCTTAACCTGAGGAAAAAAGGCATATTGACTAGGTATTGAGGTTTTAGTTTAGAAAAGCAACTTAAAACTCTGTAGAGCTTTTTTGCTTTGTAACACTCACACAGGCTTAACAGAGAGGTCGAGAAAATCTTACTAAAATTATGTAACAAACAAATTGCTAAAAAGCTCAGGTAAGCCCTGTTGTGTTTTAAAGGTGACAAAGATGAGGAGGAAGATCAACTTTTGAACAGGATGAAATATTCTCTCATATTAAGAACTGTGTTCTAAGTATATTGCTTATCTAAATATATCTAAGTATATCTGGATCTTTTAATATTACTTTTTAAAAAATAAAAGTAGAAGAAGAATAAGCAGAACAAAGAATTAGTTATTAAGTTTCTCATGACGTAAAATACTCAAAAGTCCTCTTTTTTTGACAGACAACATCTTAAAGAAACCAACAGTGTTAGTCAGAGACCACACTGCAGGGACACCATGCTAGTTTCTTACAGATATCTGAGTCCCCATCCAACTACCACAGAATCAGAGGAAGGTGGATCAGGCTCCATCTTTCTATTTGCATGGAACTCAAGCTCTTGGGTTACAGAGACTTTTGGCCATCTCCCTGCAGGTGGTGGCTGCTAGGACTGTTTGCCACTCCCTGCTCCTTCTCTGTCTCGCTCAGGAGCCAGCAGCCTTGACGTGGCCTCTGTGGCACACTGAGCCATGTATTTGGGTCACTTATGTCTCCATTCCCTTCCCTTCTGACCCCCTGTCAAGCAAAAAAATAAAATGTATTGAAGTAGCATAAAGACAAAATTGATCACAGCATGGGTTTTCTACAGTATTACCTCCATTGCCAGGACAGATGAAAATGGTTCTTATGCAAACTTAATCAAAACCAACTTGAATGACGCAGAGAAACCTACAGATCCCAAAAAACTGGAAATTAACTTAATTTTCATTCTATCGGGAAGCTCAGAAATGTAGATTTCACTGGTGCTTTATTTATTTATTTTTTTAAATTGGGACAAAAATCATCTAAGCTCATATCTAGCCCTATGGTGCTTCTTTAAAGATTAAAAAGCAATAAGATAATAAAGAATGCAAATTTTCAGACAGCTTCTCACAGGGAGATGCTGTTTGAAGTAACAGTTCTCCCTCCTGCTCTGCTGCATCTGGATTGATTTTAATTATTAGCAAGGAAAATAACAGGTTCAATAGATGTGAATGCAAGTTCATTTTCACCATCAGTTGACTTCTGCAACTTTCACACCAACGCTGAGTTTGGGAATATGGAGAGATTTACACGAATAATGAGTAAGAGTATTGCTCATAATGCTGAGTATTAAATAGGGCAGAGGGATAGCGTGGAGAATGCTTTTGAATCAGAATCATGAGGGCTGTCACAATACACTCCTTAAAAACTAATGTTCAGTCCCCAGCTTTCACACACATTCCAGTGGCCTTAGGCAAGTACATGTGGTTTACAATCACTCAGACAGAGATTTCCTTTCTAAAAGGCTACAGTAGCACCTCAGCTTGAACATAATGCAGAGCGACTGCACATCAGGGGGCAAGATCCCTGTCACAGGCACATGTGACGGAGATGCAAGAAGCTGCAGATGGAGTTGGTTTCTCTGCCACTGCCTGGCTTGCCCCAGTGGTACGGGGAGCTGTGCACAGGGCTGCCTTCAGAGTAGGAGAGAAGATAATAAGCAACATGTCAATATCCGTCTGAGGCTTAGAACTAAAGGGTCATTTCCACCTTCTCTGCTACACATGAGATGAAAAACTGTTACATACCTTACTTTTCAGCAGACTACAGTCACCCAAGAGAGAATGGCAAAGAGAGGGACATATACAGAAAGATGTGTACCTGCAGTCAATCCACTTACTTTGGATTTCCAGCCCCTGGCTTCTTTCTCCGGAATATGTTGAGGAAAGTGTTGGACTTGCAAGGTGCCTTGCCATCCCCGACATGCATACGCACCACATCCGAGGTGGTGAAGGCACTGCGGACGTTCCTCTCAGGCTTGGCTATAATGATGTACATCTTAGGAGTGAACATGCACCCCAGAGCCACTGTCACGCTCAGGCTCACTGCGAAGCAAGTGGTGATGATCTTGTAGTTGCTCCCAAAATAGATGGGCACGAAGGCCAGCCAGATGATACAAGTGGTGTACATGGTGAATGCAATGTACTTGGCCTCATTGAAATTGGCGGGCACATTGCGAGTCTTGAAGGCATAGTATGTGCAGCTCATGATGAGGAGTCCATTGTAGCCCACGGGAGCCACGACGCCCAGGTTGCTGGTGTTGCAGATAAGGTAAACTTCCTTAATGCTGGGGTAGGAGAGGATGGGCATGGGGGGCTCCAGGATGATCAGCGTGATCACCAGTGTCAGCTGCACGCTGATCAGGATGGAGGCGATGACCACCTGGGCCCAGGCGCTCATGAAGCGGGGCTTGCGGGTACAGATCTTCTTCTTGCTGCCCGCCAGGATGCGCGCGATGCGGTTGGTTTTGGTCACGAGCGCGGAGTAGCACATGGCGGAGGAGAGGCCCACCAGAAGGCGCTGGAGGTAGCAGGATGTCGTGGTGGGTTTAGCTATGAGGGTGAAAGGGCAGACGTAACCCAGAAAGATGCCAGCCAGGATAATATAGCAGAGCTCGCGGCTGGAGGACTTGACAACAGGGGTGTCTCTGTAGAGCACAAAGATAAGGGTGACAAACATGGTGACCAGGATCCCCAGGCAGGAAAAGACCACAGCCACAATAGACTCTATATTGCTCCACTGGAGGTACTTTACAGGGATGGGTTCGCAGCCTGCAGTGTACAGAAGAGAAACAGAGAGTTAGAAAGGCAGCTCCTGCAAGAAACTTTTTTCCTGTATCTCAATATAATACAAACATTAGCATATGGCTATGTAACAGGGATTATTAAAAACATTTTACAAAGGAGTGATCTGCAGCATGGAAAAGTTCACATGAAATAGGTTCAAAAAGCAGCCATCCGTTTTGGGTGTCCCAAACATTTTCTCATGATACGACAACAGGAAATTAGATTTGGAAATACCTGCTTTTGGAGATACCTGATTACAAGCCCAGAATATCAAAGGAACAGCTGGGAACAGAACACAGACAAACTCAGCATCATCTCTTCATTTCAGCAGGGAAAGCATTGTTGCAAATCAGAATGGGTAAGTTTTTTACCTCCTCAGATTAACTTATTTAATCATTACCAGAATCATTATAGTTTGATCTACTACATTTTTTTGAGAGTGATTTTATAAATAATACAAATTAATCAGAGGTCTATGGACAGAAAAATAGTAATAAATCCAAAATTTTAATGGAACTGTATCATAGATACTATACCTTCTTAGTAGATTTCTGCTTTTTTTCTCTTCACATTACCTTATTCCTATTTTGTCAAGCCCTCTGATCTTTGTTTTCCCATTAAAAATATAATTTAATTCTCTTGGAAAAGTCAAACCCACAGAATATGCATGCCTTCAGATAAAAACTGGAAAGACTCTCCTTTCTGACTCGTACAGGCATGCAAACATAGGTATCTGTTAAGATGGTACTTAACTGCTCTCTCCCACACTCAAGTTAAAGGAGTCTCTGGATATCTTCCTCACTGTGCTGAAGAAGTAATACCAACAATAAACATTATAGAGAAAATAAAACCCTTTGTGTTAATAAGATGTTATGGTTGTGAAGCTGTTACGGAAAACCTTCATTCTGGCATTTTCTAATTTCTGTTCTTCACTTAATAGTTCCAAAATGCTTTAAAAATGTTTCTTTATCCCAAAGGAAGTATCCATGGCCTCTTCTGCTTCTGGTTTCTGTTCTCCTCCAGTTTCCCTAGGACGCAGCTCACCTTTTCTGTCTTTCCCCCACCTCTCAAGTATCTTTCCTGCCAGTCCCTCATCATCCCTGCCTCAGTTCCCCTTACAGTTCAGTTTTTCACTAGCCACCTGTCCAGCCAGATGTCTTCATTACAAACTGCTGGTCCAGCTTTTCTCATCCTGGGCTGGCTGCTCATGAACTCTGCCTACCTGAGTTGTTGGACATGCCTGAAAAGAACAGGCAAGAGATGGTAATGTCAGCAAGCTTGTGAGAGAGGCATTTTTTCCTCTTAGTTTTGCTGCTAAATATTAACAAGGGCCCTGATGTTGTGATGGGCTAAAGTCACGCTCAGTCTCTTCCTCCTCAGTGTGGAATATATCTGCAGAAACCACCTATGCTTCTGAAAGCTTCTGAGCAGAACTAAAAGCTTCTGAGTCCCATAGTTTTGCCTAATTTATATGCATCTTCCACGGGGTGACACAAGACTACCAACAGATACCTCAGCTGTAATGTAGGTAGCTGTACTATAATGTAAAGTCCTTCCTTCCAAATAATAGAGAAGTAAACCAAGGTATGGATCAGGGTTGAACAGTTTTACTGTAACCTCATTTTGAGAAACAGAAGGAGAAAAAATGGTTTTTGTTGAAATTAAAAAAAAAAAAAAAGAAATCAGCCCAAGGCAAAGTTCTGACATGGAAAATTTCTGCTTGAACTTTTAATATCTGCCAATGTCATATGAACTGAAAGAAGGTCTTATAATTCTGTACACTTTGTCTCAAAGAATACCAAGCTGACTTAACTGCAGGTGGTGTTGTTACACATGCCTGTAACATCAAAAACAATAGAAATAATAGCAGTAGCAACCAGAGGTCTTATTTTATAAAGAAAATATAATAAAATACAAAGAAAACTTTATAAAGAAAAGTATTTTTCTCTATGTAGTCTGTTCAAGACTCAGATAGGAAACCTATACTTCCAACCAGTACTTTCATGGTGAAATATGAAGGAAAAGCTCTTTATTAGAAGTGTGAACCTTTGGTCATTGGCCTCAGCAGCCCTGACAGGAAGCTGGCTCCTTCTATGATTTAATAAAAGGCTAAGGATCAGCAGCTTCTGCTCATTGATTAGTGCATGTGAAGCTCTTCTCATACGAGAATCTGCTCAGCAGTTGTTGGAAGGGTTAAGTTTCAATATGGGCTTTAAGCTTAACAACATCAAGACATACTCACATTATTCCACTTCAAACTATATTTTCAGGGGCTTAGCCCAGATCCAACATGGTAGTTAAGCCTATCATTTGCTTTAAGCTTATCCTGTGCAAGATTTTCTTAGAAATCTGTTTCATTAAACCAGTGTAATTCCCGTGCACCAGCAAGCCCAAGAACCACATATTGTACAAACTGCGAAAAGTTCCCTTCACTGCTTATTATCAGCTAACAGTTGTTGATTGTCACCACCTGTGAAGGTGGGTCATTTCCCAGCAAGGAGAAAGTGGGCTCTGGAACCACACTGAGACTGGAGGAGGATGCCCAGGAAATTGTGCACGCATTAAAAAAAAAAAAAAAGAAAACCAAAACAACAAAACAAAGCAAAAAAAAAAAAAGCCCCCACAGCAACTAACCCAGACCTCAAAAAAATCAGAGTAAAAGCTTCACAGTTAAATTTTCTGGTAAAAATCTGTCTGGTAGTTTTCATGTACTATTTAACCATGAATAATTTCCAAGATCAGAAGGCTAATAATTTTTTTAAATTATTATATTCATAGTGCAAGGGCAATAGGAGAATCTGTGATGTTTTCTGGGGTCATTAATGCATCCCAGGTAACTGATGGCCCCAAAACCTTATGATTATTTTCATAAGTCTATAAAACTTCCTGTCCTATCTTGTTTTATTGCTTATTTAAGATGTTTTTTGTAAACTGAGTTTACTAGCTTGACATTCATCCTACTTATATTATATTCTGGTACTATAAAAGATTTCTCTTGGCACAAGGTCTAAGGTACTGGCTTGAGTGGCTATTTCTCAGGTCAGGTTTTCATCATCTGTGATGAGAAATCCTTTGTGTCTGCTGAGTCCACTTCACTGAATTCATATTTAGGGGAAGCCATCTAAAAAAAAATTGTGTACATTTAAAAATAAAACTAAAATGTCAAGAAATGATTGCTGAGCAACAGAGACTGATTTCAAATGGAGAAAATGAGCACCTTGAAAAGCATGTCTTATGAAATAGGTTAGTATGTGCTTCACGTTTCTTGAAGGGATTAAGGATTTTAGAGCCTCCATCTGTGATGGAAAATGAGTCTAAAACCACATACATGTTTAGCATTTAAGATTTAAGGCAAAGGGAAAAACAATCTGCACTGTGAGATGTTACCGTCTGTGTCTAGATGCTATGGCGACTGTCAGGGTATGAATACAACACATAAAATCAAGCTATAAAAACACGTTTGATGGGAGTCCTGGCAAGAAGAGAGAATCCCAAATTAAATCATACCAATGGTGACTCCCACAAAGTTCAAGAGACAGAGTTTATCTAGATAAATCACTCTCTTCTAAAGATTAGGATGGCATCAGCTTCCCTTCACAGCTTTGTACTTTGTAATATAGTTCAAGGAAATCAATTTTAGGGGTTAAAAAAAGAAGGTTTTTCTTCAATAAGACAGACTGAAGAAGCTGTGCGGGAGCAGACTGCCATTTCAATGTTCTCTAGGAAATAAGTCGATGGCTATGCTGTCATTTGGCTGACGTTACTGTGATTTTAGAACAGCAGCAGTCCAGTCTCCTTGCTGAGAAGAAACACAAACCAGCAGGTCATCTACTGATTTCATTAAAAGTTAATAGATTGCAACATGCCCTGGAGATTTTTTCCAGCACTGATTCTTTCCGCAACTCTTTTCAGCACTGCCTGTCATTTTGACATGACCCCTTTTGAGCCACTTTGAGCAGCTGGTAGCACTGAACCATATTCTCTCAAGTGCATATTGATCTCTCACCAGGTTCTTGTTCTGGCTTCTTTTTAATCAGTAAGTCCCCTTTTCTTCCCTGAGGAGTAGATATGAACAATTCTGTGAACCTCCAAGATGAGCAAAAGCTGGTTGTCTATGGATATCTGCTTTAAAATTAGCAGACACTGGTGTCCTAGGAACAGGAATTAAATATGAGCTTTTCCAGTGGTCAGGACACTTATGAAGGGTTCTGTGGATTTTTTGGTTTCTATTAGTACCAGATGTTTTTCTGCAATTTGGGCCCTTACAGAATGTATTTTTCATTAACTCCTCTCCCTATAACCCACTGACGTGAAACTTGAAGGGTCTGAATGATCGCTGAGATTTCTGTATCCTAACAAATCTGTTTGTAGGCTCAGCTGCACACCAGAGCAGGGTCAGGGCGGGGTGGTGGGAATGGGAGGTATGGGATACAGACATTTACATATACATCTGGGCCATGACCACAATTTATTTTCCATAGAAAAGCAAGACAGAAAATGGGTCATGATTCCCAGTCTCCTGTGATTAATAGTATATTTTTACCCAGGGAAGTGGCTAGCTTTCCCTGTCAAAATGCATCCTCTGAGAGCTCATTTGGCTTCAGTGACTAGCTTAAAGTATCTCATAGAACAATTTCATCGAACTTTGAGGATTTTGTCTATGTGCTAAATGTTGCAGCAACATCTAGCTGCCAGCCAGTCATGGTAAATGACAAGGATGTGATAAGTTGCATATTTGATCTTTGGCTGGGTGGTCAGGTTGTTTCTCTGACTAGGAATGATGCCCTGCTGAATGCTGGCATCCAAGATTTGCAGAGGTGACATGGGGCACAGGTGCCTCTAGTCATTCACAGTGATACAAAGCAAATGTTAAGGTCAGGGTGATGCTTCTCAATGTGTTGTAGCTGTTTTTTGGAGGTAATGGTTGCTGTGAAGCCCAGAGCAGGTGTGCAAGTTGACCTTGACAAGTAAAAAATAAACAGAAGGATGCCGTAGCGTGCAACTCATCCAAAGCATGTACACAAAGGAGACCAATTCTAACCCTTTCCAGGCAACTTCCTCAGGATTTTGTTGAAATTCTTCTTGCTAGTGGGTGCAGTGAGAACGGTCTTTACACCAAACAAGACTCCTGTAATCGGTTACTGAAGGTCCTGAAATCCCAGGTAAAGTGCTACTAATTGCATGGTAAAATGATTAGAAAAGCATATTAAGTCAATATGACAAGAATTAACTGAACTCTTGATAGTCACTGCTAAATTGCAGCAAATGCTGCTGAGTTCATTAGCAGTCTTAGCAGCTTTATTAATACTTGTGCTAAATGAAGGAAAGGAACAGACAGACTATAACATTTCTTCTTGGCAGAAATTTTGCTGTCTTAATTGTCTCTGCTGTTGCACTAAGCTGAAAGACACCCTAAACTGCACTGGAATGTGTGTCCAAGTATGCACCTTTAATATCTCTGCATGCTGCCATCTTACCATCCAGCACACGGCGTTCTCCTTGTGCCCTGTAGAAAGGGAATGTGTTTGGAGGGACATATCCCTACCTGTCAGGTCAGCATTCGGCCACCAGCCAAGCTCACAGGCTTTACACGTGAATTCGTCCTGAACAAATTCATTCTCCTTGCAAGCAGTGCAAATCCAGCAGCAGCTCACTTCTCCTTTCCTGATCACCTGCAATACAAAATACGTCCTCAGCTCTGATCCTCCATCAGACAACAGAGAAGCACACTCCACCACCCCCCAGCAAACACATAACACATACACTGTTTAAAATATGACAGGATTCCTGTGTATGGCACATTTCAAACAGCTAGAAAACATGAATAATGATTTTGTATCTATCCCTGCATGTTAAGATTTGTGCTTAGGAGTTCAAGGATAACCTCTGGGGATGATTTTATTTTGTTTTGGGGAGAGCAGTTCTGAGTTAAAAGTACAAAACCATTTTCCCTCTGGTACAGAGGCAGGGTGAATGTCATATTTTCAATCAAACTTGAGGCTTAATCTGTGAGATGGCAGAGGTCAGGACAAGTAGCTCAGCCCATGCTTAATATCTATTGCATGGTAAAAAGCAGTAAACAAAGTCAGAGGTTAGAACAAAGAGTAATTCATGCATATAAATACATATGTATACGTGTACACACAAGAACATCCACATACACATAAATTCCAATTTATGTTGAAGTCTCTTTGGGGCTCATTACACAAGTGTAAATAGAAATTCAGACAAGAGCAAATTACAAAACATCCTGCTAAAAGGATGTATTGGGTTTTAGTAGAAAAAAAACCCCATTAATCAGTGACCAACCTCGTGCTTAACAACAGCTTTTTTAGGGACAAATGTCTCTGAAAACTTTCTTTCTTTGCTGTGAGGGCTGCTAAATGTAATGATCCAATGCTGAAAAGATTATTTCGTTGTCTTGATTCCTAGTTTCATTACCCTGAGGCTGAAAGAAAGATTAAGGATATCTCCAGTTCCTAAGGCTCTGACAAAGACTCTGGCCTTGTTTGCCAGGAAGGAGGAATCCAGCCTTCTCTTCCAGATCTTCCTATCCATCAATATGCAGAGAGAAGTACAGTAGTGAAATGCAAAATGTTTGTTTTATTGAATACTGGCTTTGTGGGCTTTTTTTTTGTTAACATTTCCTCCTGCAGTCTGTGGAGAGAATCCAATAGACTTCAAAGAGAGCTGAAGCTGGCATTTTGTATGCCGGGTGTTTACATATACACACATACACAAACTGCACAATCTCAAAAACAGGGAAAAGATGTTTGGGAGGGTAGTAAATACCAATAATGTTTCTTCTCCAAGTTTTTTGAAGTATGTCACTGTGCCTTTGCCAAATCATCAATTGCTTATTGCTTAGAGTAGCAATATAGAAATGAAAAGCTGCAAATGTGCTTATTAAATGAAAACAGAAAGGAAGGTCTGCTCTAATGAGATTTTGCTGAATGAGCATCTCGCCATTTTAAACTTAATGCATCCATACCATTTTGACAGTGGTGAAACATGTCTATATGTCATCCAGACATGACTGCTACAAATTATTTGTAGTCTGATGCAAGTGCTACTCTTTGGTGAACACAGAGTGATTTAATTTGTGTTTCCATTCCTCCTGTTGTGAACATGAGATACAAATAGGTGTGGGGGTTTTTTATTTTTTTTCAACTTTTCCTTGCAGGTGTTATTGCTGGAACAAAATACTGGATTCCCGTGGGTCACGATATTTTCAAGATCAGCCCCCAAGTGAATCAGAGCTACTGAATGTTGTAGGCAATGACTAAGTGAAAATCTTTCTCACATAAGGTGAAATTCAAATTCTGTCACATTAGAAGATTCTGCATCCCTACAAAGGGTAATTTTAGAAAACATGGGCCTGGATATGGTATCATTAAAGAAAGATGTTAATTTAGGAGTCTTTCTATAGTTTCAGCTTTCCTGAAGGAAAGGACGTCCTACCAATTGGCTTGAAAGAAGCTTGCATGGGTTTAGGGAAAAACACTGACTGGATATTCATATTTCTATAGCAGAAAGTAAGTGTCTGAGGCACACCTTAATCTGGCCCTTCAGGCAAGGCTCGCTGCACACCGATCGAACCATTCCGCTCTTATTCATCTGAATTCGGTAGTCGTCGATGTTGAGCACGCCCTCGTGCCAGGTCCCAATGAGGACATAGTCGTAGCGGTTGGGCTCTATGTACTGCAGGTTCATGATGTCATACCTGCAAGGAAAAAAGAGTGAGTCGCTCTCCTGCAACATAAAGGACAAAAATTTACCTCACTCTTCTCCTTCTGCTCTAAATATTCATGTTATCCCTTAATACCAGGGACTTGGTTTTCACAAAAAACCCAGATCCTGTAGGATTTGCAGCAGAATCACAGGAAATGTCAGCTCTGATTGACACACGACTGCTGATTGCCTGCCTTGCTTGCATAAAACTGTGGGGAAAAAAGTTGTGTGTCCGGGAAGAGCTGCACACCAAAGACAGTAAACTCTGCTAAAGATGCACATGTAGGCAATGTCTGGATGCCGTGTTTTCAAATAATTTGTCAATGCGTCTTTAGCCTTCACTTGGTGTCTCCATGCAGGCAGGTTGTAGTATAGCCCTCGCTGGATGCTCTTAAGTAGAAATGCTCAAACCAACTGAACTGGTTTGCCGTAAGTTAACTGTAAGCTTTAAGTTCAACCATTCATATTATGCAGCCCAGTGATTCTGTCAGGAAAAAATAGCACCTCAGTCACTACATTTACTTCCTCACCTAGGCAAGTGGGAGAGCACTTCCCAAGGCTAAGGTAAGGGAAGAATAAAGAACTGCTACAATAAACATCCAGCCTCTACCATTGCCTTCAGTGTGTGGGACCTGATGTGTGCACATCCCTTATTGATAAGTATTCTATTCATTCTCTTACCCCACAGAATGTGGCTTGTTTCTTAGTAAGAAATAAGCAAGAATGAAAGAATGAATGCTGGATTGTGCACAGAGAGGAAGAACAACAAAAGAGGCTAAACCTACATCCTGGTCTCTTAAGATGAGAAGGGGGAGGATTTTGTTTAATAAATGACAAGAGAAAGAGCATGGAGAACAAGGAATCAGCATTGGGACTGAAAATAATAAAGCATCTTCTATTTTCCAAGCCTGGGATTTACTGTCTTGCTCTTCTGTAATGGATTGTCTCAGTTTCTGGAGATAAAAATATTTTCTTTATGATGGGTGTTGCTAATCTGTGCATTAAGAATGCTTTAAGAATGAAAGCTAAGGTAAGAAAATTATGAACCATAAATAAAATTGGGATGTTTGGTTGTGAGCAAAGAGAGACATCCATTTCTTTCTTTTCCGTTTAGAGGTTCAAACATGCAAAATTTCAACTCTCTCTGCACTTCACAGAGGGAAGAGGTGCCAGAATTATTCTCTAGGGAAGAGCAGAGTAATTTTCTTAACTAAATCTTTTGGGTTTCTCTAGTTAAAGATGATTTACAGAAATGCATATTTACAGCTGTAATTAGACCTCAGTTTTGCAAATATGCATGCTCAGTTAATGCCAGTGCCACTGCAGAGCCCCACTGGTTCACGTGTGAAAATGGATCCCTGCCACTGAGTTCAACGGAGCTCCAAGCAGGAGGCAGCTCCGCTGGTTGGCAATTGGCCACTAATCAAGGCATTGCTTAGGAAAACGGCAAATTTCAAATTCATTAGTGAACAATTGTTTCTCATATCCCAGTTCTTCTAAAGGAAGTGCCTAAAAAAAGAAATTCTGTTTCCAGGCTTGTGAAGAATCAGGATAGCAAGAAGCAGTGAGAGTCAGGCATTTCATAATGGATACTCAACAGACAGGAGTAAAACTCAGCAGAAATGTACATGCCTCTTCCTAGCAAGGAAAATGTACTTGGATTTTAGTTTGACCGTATATTAGGCTGATACAAAATCAGTTACTTTGGGCTGGAAAATTAATTCAGGAAGGGGAATAGAAGATTACTAAAACCTCATATTCCCTTAATGGAATTTTTGAGCCTGCACACATTGTTTTCATTTTTACAAAAATACATTACGAGGCACAGAGTGACATTAATGCTATATCATTTAAGAGTTTCTTCTGTATTCTTGTAATGCTATTCCCCTTCCTATAGGTTACCTGTAGAATAAAGTAGGTAGATTAAAAGCTCTTACAGAATCTTGCGTTATGACAAGTTGTAGTACAATGTTTGCAGCTTTGATACGCAGCTTGAATTTTAAGTGGAAAAATGTGGTCTAACAAATACACTTGGTATATGGAGATGAGCTTAAGTTCTTTATCCTTTCCTTCTTTTTCTTAACAAAAAATCTGTGCTTCAAGCAAGGACAAGTTCAGTGCTGGAATACCTTCTCCCATCCCCCTGCTCACATATGTACAACTTTAACAATTTTGGGCTGTGTCTGTGCTAAAAATCATGATCCCAAAAGAAGTGGGTTAGACAAGAGTTCTGAAGCTCTCAGAGAGTGAGACTTCGTGGAGGCAGTTGTATTTCACACACATGGCAGCATTTAAAGAAGCCATTAAAACATTCTGCAGGTAAGAAAATTAATCCTTCTTTTAATATAAAAGCAAGCTCTCTGGTATATTGGGAAATGATGTGACCCAATAGGTAGCGTCATATGAACAAGTTACTTGTAAGGCAAGCCAGAATATTAGTCAGCTGGTCACAGGCACACTCTTACTCTAGTTAATCTGAGATAGCTGAAGTTATCTTTCTCCAAAGCCATAATACCAGACTGGTACTAATATTTGCTATCCTGGAAGTCAGAACGGAAAAGAGCAATGCTGAGCAATGCCGGGATGTAAATGAAAGAAACCACCCATGAATTCAAACTCAGAAACAGAAATGCATATTTGAAAAAAAAAATCATTTACATACAAGTTTGAAGGCTTTTCATAAGGCAAAATTTGATTACTTACTCAAAGCATTGGAGTTGGCAGCACTGTCATGACTGAAGCCAGAACAGCTATTGGAAATTTTGAACTAAATAGACTTACATGGTTCTAAATGCAAGCCTAGTTAAGATGAAATGTTAGTTAGGTGAAATATTTCTCTTAGTTGGTGAACCTGAGCATTTCTCCGCATATCTAAGGTCCATTGTAGGGGTTGAAAGTTCTCCTGCTGGTTGTCAAAAAGCATTTTATGTCAGAGGTGTATGCAAATCATTGTTCTAGAGAGGTAAGGGTCTTCATACCAGCCACAAGGAGGCGATTATCTAGAATAGACTAGAGCTAAAAAGGTATCTCTGTATCCTAGAGAAGGATATTGTGTTGACTATTGCATCCTTCACACCTTCTCCAGCCATTTCTGGAAATTTGAGTGATATGATTGCTACAGAGAAAGGAAATGGGAGCCACTCAATGAAAGTAAAAAGTGCAGCAAATTTACCAGCATGTTCTTAATGACAGTATAGCGAGCACATACAGTTGAGTTTCCAGAGTTACATCCATGTCATTTTTTCCCGGAGGCAGCGCAGTCAGAAAAATGACTGCATTTGTGCCCTTCCGATAAAAGTTTGCTTCATATTTCTGCATAAGAGATCTTCAAAGAAAAGATTCTTCACAGAAGGAATACACCTTTGACAACATGCTTTGTGTCTTCTAATCTCATTTTTATAAAACCTTGAAACCATGAATTGAGCCTGAGAGAGAAAAAGAGTTGTATCTAAACAAATGGTTAAGGTTTCATGAAGCTGCAAGGGTTTCAAAACAGGAGATTATGGGAGTGCCAGACAAACATAACTACAGGTAACTCTATCTGCTCTACCCATGATTGCAATTAGGAGTTTGTGGGAGTCAGTTGCTCAAAGAACCTCACAGATTTTGAAAATTATGAGAAAGGTTGCTATCTTCTAAGAAGGAATATTATTCCACCTTGTGAAGTTGCTTTGTTCACAAGATTTGAGGACAGGATCTAAAACCTTTTTACACATTTGTGTGACATTCTTGCACTGGCATAGAAAAGCCAAAAACTAGGAAATTTTGTAGCAGGGTGACCTTGGTATATTTAGGTGTTTCTGTGGTGTTTATCTTTCCATTTTGCTGAGGTTCAAAAACTCTTTTGAGTATTGGCACAGTGCTATGGTCTGTTCACTGATCCACAAAGAGACTTTCCACAGGAAGCTGTGGAAACACTACAGCCAATCTGAAGCTACAGACAATTCTGTTAAACTGCTGCTGGCATACAAGGATCTGACAGACTGCAGATCACATTTCATATACACATAACCATTCTCTGATATGATATTGCCCATTGCATAAATGCCACAGATTGATCCAAGGATTACACAATGGATAACAAAAAGGTTAATTGGATTTCCTTGCCCAAACTTGCTAGCTCCAGCTGTGAAAATATAAATGAGGAACAACAACAAAAAAAACCCCCTACTTAAAATAACCTATCAAATTCTAAGTAGGCAAGGGAATCAAGAAAAATGAACCTTGATGTAGACCAAAATGATGGACGGAATAAATTCTATCATTCTGGCATACTCAGAGAAATATCCTGATATAAACTCTCTTATGTTTTGAATTCAGCAGCCGTTCAATCTAATTCTATGCTTGGTACTGATGAGAGTTGTGAAAATGCTCTTGGGTGACAAAATAATAACTAAGAATTAGGCTAAAATTGGAAAATTACATCTAAACATCAAACCAAATAGCTAACAGACAGAAAATGCAGCATATGCAAAGTTGGAGTAATGCTTTTATGGACACAAACAGTGTGCAAAAAGCATAAAGCTACACTAAGCAGTAATTTCTCTGTATTATCTAAATTATATGTGCAAAGACTTGATTTATGCATTTGTGTCAATAACTATGTGTTCAAATGCAAGGAAATTGCTTGCTTCTGCTTTCAAAGGCTGACCTGACTGATCTATATCTTTGACTAAAAAAATCTGAAGTCAACGCTCAACAAGACCAAACTGACTAGCTTTCTATTACTAATTAAATGTAATGAACTGTTAAAATATGACAATAGGAAAAACATAACAATATAGAAAATGGTAAAACATTGGCCACTTTTGCTAATAAAGCCTAGTAATAGAGATAAGAGTTGCTTTAAGACCACTGTGTCTTATGAATACTCTTTGGAGGCATGAAAAGACATGAAAACTCCTGTTTGCTCCAGAGCCCTCCCTTTGTGTGGTGTTGGCACTCAGATGCACTTATGCAATAAGCCCAAAGATGGAGTGAGAGAGTCTTTTATAACACTTTAATAACTCAGTAGGAAAACAAACTTCAGTGAAGCAATCCCTGAGTAGGTTTCAATTAATAATGCATTTTGTATTTCAGCAGCTGAATTAAATGTATTTATAAAATAGAAAACAAACAAACAAAAAAATCCATGTGTTAAAATAGTTTAACAGAACCCACAAAACTAAATGAAAGCAAAGATCTCTGTCAGTTTGCTCCCATAAGAGAAACAAGGGTGACGTCCAAGTCCACAAAGGTGCTGCCTTACCCACTGCTTGGGTACATCCTGTGTCTGCTGGGGGGGGCGGCTAGACAATAGCAGCTGCCACAGCTGGGACCAGACCCCAGATGAGTGAAACACAGAAACTTCTGCCAACCCCCCTCCCCCCCCCCCCCCCCCCCTTATTTGTCCTGCTCTACACAGACTTATCTTTAAATTCTGGGACTGATCTGATTGTGTTTGGAGTGAAACAAGTTAAGGAGATCGTACAGGAGCTTACCAATCCATATTAAATAGTCTCTGGCAAGGTTTCAGCAGAGCTCCAATTGGAAAAGGATGTGCTCCTCCTTTTAAAACCATGGCAGGTAAATGCTTCATTAAATTCCCATAATTTGTATTAGGCTTTATACATACTAAAACCCTGGTGCTGAGCCCCAGTAGTACCTCGCACACCAGAAGTCTGTGAGTTACAAGGTTTGTCATCTCCTGAAACACTAGAAATTTATAGGCTATACTGTAGTTCCTGTCCCAATATAAGATACCATGTGTTACCAGTGTTATTCCTGGCTGTTAGAAAGACTGGTCCATGCAACCTTTCATGAGTTTTATGTTTCAGCAAAACAGCCAGAGAAATCTACATCACCAAATGCAGTAACATTCCCGCTTCCCACCCTCTGGTTTAATTAGTAGAGATGAAACCTCTTTACCTTCCCGGGGCATCTCCCTTTTCATCAAACCAAACTTCTTCACCAGAAACACCAATGAATGAGGATTTGAGGAGGAACTCCAAGAGCTTGCTGCCGTCAATTGGCTTCATAGCATCACACAGCCCAACGTGTCCAGGGCAAAGGGAGTGATGCATATTTTGTAGCCCGTAAGCCATGGCGTATATAGCATTGATGACAAATCCCATTTTACTGTCCTGCACATAATTTTCTTCTAGGCTCTCATTGCCTACAACAGTAAGAAAAAAAGTGTTGTTAGAAACAAAGATGAAATGACATGAAAATATGAAAAAGCAATAATATAAAAAAGAGAGATTTTCTCATTTCTCTTATAAAGCTTTAGAGGCATAAACAAGGTGCCAGTCAGGGATTTTAAATAAATAAATAAATAAATAAATAAATAAAACACTTGCCCACCACCACCCCAGAAATCTTGAATTCATTGAAAGTGAAATCCTCCATGAGAAAGCACCCATTTAATCAAGTTGTCATCTTTCACTTGTTATTTTTTCAATTTTTGCTTGTCATTCCACAATGGTCTTTATTTTAGAGAAGGTTAATCAAGAAGATAGATTTCAGCTGGAAGTATTTATAGAAGTGATTTCCTTGCAAATTTAACTTTTTGTTACATTTGAAATTTTTTTTTTAATCTCATGTTTTTGAGGATCAAGATAGCAATGTCCCTTTCAGTGTTAATAAGTAAACAATGTAAATCAGCATCACTTCTCGAGTTATCAGAAACAGTCATTTTAGTTAAAAGTATTAGTAGATATGCCAGCACGTGATTGCTACAGAAAGTCAGCCAAAGTTCGCTATACTGAGTTTTGGTGAAACTGCAGCCTGAGCGGACATTGAAGTCTCCTTCCTCTGATCAGAAACGATGTGGCAGCGAAGGTTTCTCTGCACACAGGTTTTCCCTCCGACCTGCAGGTGAGCCGGCACTGTCAGAGGGTGCTGCTTTTCGTCTGCTTTCGGACTTCCCATCAGACCCCGCTGGGTCCTGGGCTGTGCCCCGCTTGCCGCCTGCCAGCCGAACTGCTGCAGGACACTGCCAGCGCCGACCCCCAGGCACTGCAGACCTGTGCTGCGAGGTCCTGGGGCAGCTGGAAGTAAGGAACCTCCTTGTTTTGTGTCTTTCCCCTAGAGTCATTCCGTCACAATGTGCTCCAAACTGCAAGTTGCTTTTCTCCGCAGGCCTCCCACGTTACTCGACGTTTAACAGGCAATTGCAATCCAATCTCTGTTATTTTGTCTCAGTAACACCTTGTGTACCCCAGGGAAGTAGGATGTGTGAGAGACTAGGTGTTAATTGACACTTCTTGAATCCAGGTTGAAGAAGATATTTGTTATTTTAATATGATGAAAGGAGGTAAAAATCTGCAAGTTCACCAAAACTTTCAAGTTACGAAATTGTTCCTTACCCTAATGTAGATATGATATGGCTTTCAAACCAAACCATGAAGACTGTCCTTACATTTATCATTGGAAAAGGCTCTAATTTGGTAGGTCTTCTCAGTTTGTTTGCCCTACAAATCAGAAATTTCATCTGGGAACTCACTGAATTCTCTGACAGCAGAGATCCCAAATGCAGGGATGTCTATCTTGCTTTCTCTGGGTTGCATTGCAGCTGGGCAAGAAAATGTTGCCTCAGTAACTATTTTGCAGACGAGCTGAACATAGCAAACAGATGTGTTGGTGAATTTAAAATGCTTTGTGAATATAGCATAATCTGACTGAATGAGTTCATGTGCTTCTCACTGCCGTACATTCACCACCAGCACCACCAAGCAAGGAGCAGCTGAAGAAATTCTTTCCAGAGGCAAGGTGCCTGCCACTTTCTTTGTGAGAGTAGGTTCACAGCTCCCATTCAAATCATATGAAACCAACACCATTCAGATTCATGCTGAGAAACACAGAAAGAATAGAAACCTTATACGCAAGATGACAGAACATTTACCCAGGGAAGCAGAGAGTGTGCACCCTCACTTCTGTACAGCACAGCCTAGACATCTGTATGCCGGTATATGTTAATATGTAGTCTCAAAGTATCTGTTGGTGTGTTTTATCAGCTGATTTGTCCCACAGGATTAGCACACTGTGAATTTATCACTGATTCTGCTTTCTTGTAGCTAGAAAATGAAATTGTTCTCAGTCCCTAAGTGAATGAAAGACAGAGGGAACCTGGGCTTGGCACAGCACTCCTCTCTTGTGAAGCTTCTGGGCAGAGGATTGTGGAAGAGATCACAAAAACAGCACTCACAATCTACTCTTTTGCACCTGAAAGTTTACCTCAGATCTTCCTTTTCAATTAGTTAAAAAAAAGGAGCATAAACATCAGTAAGGCTTGCAGGAGATAAGGATAGCATCTGTGTGTTTCCTGAGGCAAGCCTTCATGTGGCTGCTGGAGGTAGAAAACGAAATGTAACAGGGCTTGCCAATGTTTAAAAAGAGGCCATTTCCCTTAAGTATGTATTCACTCAGCAAAACATTCTTTGGATTATCGTATTTCAATATAATATGCATACTTCCAAAGAGAATAAATATTTGATGGTGGAAGGATTTGCTTTTGACTATTTTGGAATGAACACGTAAATTAAGGTTGCAAGCGTATGGTCCCACACTGCAGAGGTGACGGCCTTAATGTCACCTCTAGAAATAATTGTGGTGAAAAGCAACATGTGAATTGTCTGAATGAATGGTGTCCAGCAATATAAAAATCCCTATATGTAAATAAGATATTTTCCGGTAAATCCAGAATGAGAAGTCATTCTTTCCCTAAACTTGACTTCCTAGAGCCAAAACACACTTATTTCATTTTCATTGTTATAAGTTATCAATACACTTATGCATTTGAATTTGTAAAATTCACTTAAGACAATCAGTAAGAAATGTGTATGTTTTTAAAACAAAAGAAATCATGTAATTGCGTTCAGCCAGAGACAAAACAATGTTCATTTAGGTTTTGATAAGGCAAGTTTTTAATAAATGCAAGAATTTTACTATATTCGTCATGGGGTTTCTCTATAAAGTTTTATTTTGCCTCAGTAAGTCTTTGAAATGTAACAAAGCAAAGCAGAACTCTGAACAGTGAAGCTTTTATTTTTACTTTGTTTCTCTGCCCTTGGAAGAAAATATCATTGATCTACAAAGACTAATAGAAAAATATTTTGTTAGCTTTCTTCCTTCTTTTTCTTTTTTTTTTTTTTTTGAGTCCTTAGCTTTTACTAAGCAAAGAAAAATTGTAAGCCATAAGTCATGTGAGTACTGGATTAATTGAAGTCACTCAAATTAGACCATTTATTTTTGGATGACCTTGAAGAATTCAGATGTCCTAAATATCAAACTTACTTAATTTTGTATTGGATGTAATGCAAATCTTCCTTTAATAATTTAAGTTTAACAGCTTCTCAGTAGTCTGGGTCATTTTTTTTATCACGGTTTTGATTTTAGTCTTTGTTTCTGTCAGTAAATCTTGGACGATGAAGGCATATACACACATACACTACTAACTGGAAAGGAAAAGAAGGAAAAAACAGGAAACAAAACCCAACAAAAAAACCAAACACCACATCCTGGCTGCACACAACTGAAAAATGCTCCCAATAGTGCTAAAAGTGATACTGAAGTACGGGGGAAGGAAGGAAGAGAAAACAGTCCAAATTTTCGTGAAACTCACTGTTAATCTTTCCATTTACTACGATGCACCTCACAGCTAACTAATACTAGCTTCAGCAAAGTCCTTAGAAGGATCTGACTGTGAAGCAGCCATGAATTTAGTTTAGTGCTTTTGCTGTGAAGTCAGTGTGGAGCTAACAGCGCTCTTGAGAGCAGAGACCGTATTTTGCAAATCCCACTTGACAAACTGAAATAAAGAAAAATTTCGCTATCGGAATTATAGCAAGACATGAGTTACCTTTCCTGTAAAAGTAAAGATAGGAGATGTCTCTTCATATTCAATATAAAACTCAGCACCAAGTATTACTTGTTTGCAGTCCTCAGAAAGGTTAGGGCAGGAGAGAATTTGTGATGGAAAGAAACGTAAAAACATTTTCGTTGGGGAATCCGATGAATACCTAGCCAGTTGGCAAATTTTGAGCAAACACAGACATTTGATAAAGAACACAGTCTGTTCACAGATGACTCTTGATTAGATTAAAAAGCCAAAATCTGTTCAGCAATATTGTTATAAAGGGTAATATTTCATCTGGAATAGGCCGACAGTTTTATGATTTGCTACGGTCATCTGCTGAATATTTAGGGTCACATAAAAAGTTAGCAACTGTTATGAAAACTACCTTCATTTCTTGTGGTCCTAACAGAGGTATGAAGGTATTAAAAATTGTATATACTGCCTTCTTTATTTGTAGTGGTCCTTTCCAAGGTTGCCATGCTTCATGGGTAGGCCAAATGAGATTTTAGCTTTGTTGCAAGTTACAACATGGGTGATGGTTGCATTCAATGGTGATGGTTGCTAACTTATGCAAAAAAAAAAAAAATTCTGGAAGGACAACTGGGGCAAAATTTCATTGGGAAAATGAAATGAAATAAAATTAATCTCTCATACTTGGTTTGGGTTGCATATGCCAAGGAGAAAATAGGGCTGCCCCCAAAAATGCCAGGTATGAACTGGTAGAGCAGTACCCAGGCTCATATCAAATGTCCATGTGCGTTGGACAAATTGTGGAGACAGGTTTCTTATGCTCCCCTCCAGTCCCAACATACACTGCCTTTACCACAGGGTGGCCAAACACTGGAGGAGGCTTGCTAGAGAGCTGGTCAATGTTAAAGCCTGTCAGCAGCTGGAGCCATTTGGACAAAGCCCTTAACAACCTGCTTTAACTCTGGTCAGGCCCAACGGAACTGAATTAAGAAAACTCCAATGAAACAAAAGAACCCCCAGCAGCTCTGAGAAAATTTCCTCATCTTCCTCTGTGCAGGTTTGTGTAGAGATGTGCTGGTGTCCTACCATGTCCTTGCAAAACAATGGAAGTCACATATCTTACAGTGTCCCATGCTGGAGCAGGCCTGACAAACTTCAACCACAGCAAATTTGTGTCATAGGATCTTGCAAGAAGCAGGGCAGAAGGTCAGCATTTTAAACTGACCAGTCATTTTAAATCTGGGGCCGTAAAGGTAAGAACTAAAGATTATTCTGGAAACTAAATTACACATTAATGGTGATGAACAAACTTAGTTAATGGTGATTTTTGTAAAATTTTAGGATATTTGGCTACTTAGAAAAATTGAAGCAGTTTTTGTTAGATGCTTAAATATTTAATTATGGTTTTATCTTTGTATACATAGGAGAGAAAATGTAACCAATTCTACATTTCTGTTTTGTCACCAATTCCTCGAAAATTTTTAATTTTTAATTTTATTTAGAACTATCAAATAATTTAGGTTCAAAAAGAATTTTAAGATCATTGAGTCCAACTATTAACCTGACACTGCCAAGTCCACCACTAAACCCTTTAATATCTTTTATGACAGTAGCTAGATTGGGTTCTAGTTGGCTTTGGCGCTTTTGATTTTCTCCCTGCATAACCTCATGAAATCCTTGTAGTCCTTCTGAGTTGTTTGCCCCTTCACTCAAATGCCAAAAACTTTCTGTTTTTTCCCTGGGCTCCAGCCAAAGATCTCTGTTCAGACTGGTCAGTCTTCTTCCCTGGCTTATCTCTCCGCACATGGGAACATCCAATAATGGCTAATCCTCTGACAACCATGCCAAACTATGATTGTATAAAATAATTTTTGTGAAGAGTTTAATTTGTTTTAACTCATTTGGCATTATTTATTCAGATGTTTTAGAAATATTGCCAGTTCACTCCCTCTTGTATTCTATTTATAGCATCTTTTTACATTATCTAACTTCAAAGATAACAATAAAATTATTTAACAAATTTCACTTCAAGGCACTGCAAAATGAATAACAGAGATTATAATGTCTCTAAGCTTGATAAGTGCAATGATGGTGTGTTCAAAACCTGTGCGTCTTTTGGTTTTTTATCTTCATATCACCTGTTTGTTAACAATTACATTCTGATCATTAATATTGTATGGCTGGATGAAATGTGCACATCTTGGGGGTAAAAAATGAACTTCTGTTCATGCTACCGTACTCATTATGTCCAAAAATAAGTCACAGGCAACAAGTAATTTATTCTATATGAAAACATCCAAAAACTTCTTCCAGCCCACAATCAAGTATACAGTAACAAGAATTTCTGAAGTTTTATTCTCCTAGGTAACTGCCTGTTTTCCAAGGCAATTCAAGCTGTAGCTGTCTTCCTATGAGGAAAAGGCCAGGAGATAATATTTGGTGACCAGAACAAGCAGTTGTGGATCAGGGCCACAGGTTCCACTTGTCGTGGGCTGTCTCAATGACTTTGCTGTCTCTATGTGCACACTAATGTGACCACCAACAATTTTTTTGGAAAAATTATTTGGGGGGGAGCATATTTTCCAAGCCAAAAGATGATCAGAAAAACAAGGCTTTGCTTCATTCTCAATTAAAAAAACATTTGCAATTTTCATAAGAGAGAATTGGTAGGCTGAAAACTTTCTCACAGACAGTAATAAATGTTTCATTCAACCTACAACAAATGATCCCATCATGGTAAATTACTGTTTCTTTTATGGATTCTGCTCCCAGGAAACCAGTTACTATACTGTTTTCAACCAGAAGAGGATATGTGTAATTCACTTCCTACTTTGGTCTGTATCTTTGCAGCAGGGAGGCAAGTCCAAGAGGCAGCTAAATACAGTGAAAGAGAGGAGAGATCCCTTACAGGGGTCCCATACATGGAGGATAGAGCTATCAAAAAGGCACAAGATGAAACAGGTAACTCAATTCTCACTGTATGTGAACTATTCGTTTGACTGGACAGAGCTCTATTTGTGAGTTGAGGCTGAGGAAGGATGTATTATTGTTATATAAGAAAAGGGATATTTCCTTAACTTCCCCCTGAGCAGCCTGTCACCACTCTATAGGAAATAATGCATTTCTCTATCTAGAACTGCAAGTTTCTCCACCTTTTGACAAGAAGAGAGGAAGCAGAGCTTTCACAGGAGCAGCCAAAAGGAAGGAATATCTTACAATATGTGGGTTCTACACCAGATTTCAAAACACACTGATAAACATTTGACATCTTACAGTACTCATGAAGCAATAAACGGAGTTCACAGGGTTTCAGACTTTTTTTTTCAGGATGTCATTAAATCAGAAAGGTTTTGCTTCCATTCTTCGAATGGTTTTTATTTCCCCAAGCAAAGAGATTCAATTCATGCAATTACATTTGATGTATTTTTCCCTGAAAAGCTAGGATACAATTACAGTTACCAGTTGAGATACCCTGCTATTTTCTTTCTGAGCGTGGTAAAATCTGCAAGACTCTCAGATAATACTGCTTTGTTACATCTGGTGAATGTTGTTTTTAACTGGGATTAGTGTATTTCTATGGTTGTATAAAACTAAAGAGAAGAGAAGAGAAACACCTATTTGAAAGCTGGGTGTTCAGCAAAAGCTCCTCAGAAATTTGCACTAGAATTCTCTAAGGCATTAACAGGATGACAGACATTGATTGCAGCAATGTTTGTATGCAAGGGGTTATTTTTTATCACTAGTAAATTTAGTCAAATCACTGATGAAATTTCTTCTCTTTGAATAAAGTTTATATTGAATTTAAAAGGATTTGGGCTTTTTAACTTATTTTTACCAGCATATCTTTTACAGATGTTAACTCCATGGCTAAAAGAAACCAGAAAGTGTGAATTCAGCCATCAAGGTACAGGTTGTCCCTCATTTCAGATATCTAACACTTAAACCTTGGAAGATTAGTCCCCATTTTATATATACTATACACACACCACCAGTGTCTTCAGTTTCCTTGTCTGCTTTTGTGAGTATGCCACATGATTCCCCAGTGTTCAAAAAGAAGTGTCTTCCTTTTGTCTCTCCCTGTGTGTCAGAAGCAGTGAGGAAAGATTTTAATTAAATTTACTTTCTTGGTTCTCCATATCATGTTATGTAAGCACATTAGAGCTTTAAGAGCTTAGTGTCAAAGACTCTGGAATAAGTCTGGCATACACAAATACAAGAGTGCCACAGTGAAGCTGAAACATTATGAGGAGAAATGACTGTACAAGTTGCTGACTCACTCATTAATGTAGAGGGAGTGTCAGAGCCTTTAAGCACAGGGCAGGAGAAAGGGGACTCAGCAGTGCTGCCAGCCCTTTGCCAAGTCTGAACTCATGGGTTCAACCCATCCACCACACGACTTGAGGGCAAAGCAAAAGGAAACTGATCTAACTCCTCCTTCATTTCCCAGTCTGCAGACTTTGCTAAACAGATACAAGAGTCTGAAGCTTGCTCCCCCCTCTGCCCTCTCTGCCTCTTCCCATGGACATTCCAGACTCTCACGTAACTATATGACTCCAGGAGGGGCAACAAGTGACAATGCACATAACTCATGCTTACACTGTGGGAGACGATAAAGCTGTGTTCGAATGTGTCTTTGTCCAAGAGAGCAGAGAAAGATTTCCTCTTGCATCTCCTTTCTGTGACCCAGAGAAGCTAAGCGGGGGATGAGAAGACTGTCAATGTTCCTAGGGCTGGCTGCAACCTTAAGTGAATGCGAAGATTGGGCGTGCCTGATGCCACACAATAATGCAGGGGTGAGCAGGCAGGGCACGTCTGGGTGAGATATTGCACATTCACAAGCACTCCCAGCTGATGTGCAATGCTGCAGCCCCTGTCTGCTTTCAGAAGAGGCTGGAGGAAGGCTGGAGGCCTTTGCAGCAATTGCCAGCATGGCTTTGCCAGAATTGCATCATTGGAGTGGGAGGCAGGTGAGGGAAAAATAGGCCTGTGTTGGAGAAAAAGTTCCTTTTCCCCTTCTCCATAAATCTGCACTGCCTGCTCTGTCTCTTGTGTTGTTTAGCAGCAAAAGAAAGCACTTGAAGTGAAATATAATGCATCACCTAAGGGCCACGCTGACAGCACAGCTGTCTGGATGCCAGGAACCCCAGGAGAGTGCTCTCTTCCTTCATTAGGCTGCCCCTGGCAAGGTGTAGCTCTCCACCACCAGAGGTTTTGAGATCTACACAGATTGTTCCCATGTGTTTATAACTCCTGTCACTGAGAGCTGAAAGAAACTGATCACAGAGTTGAAAAGTTGCAATATATGTCCACAAAACTATATATAGCAACAGAAAAAGGAGCAAGAAACTGGATAACAAGCTGAGAAATCCCACAACAAGTTAATGTACAGAGGGACATGCTGTTAAATGCAGGTCTGGAGAAATCCACTTAGAGCAGATGGCTTGACAGAAGCTCATCAGCCTAATAAAGCTTCTGTAGGGGATGACATTATGGCCTGAAGCCTCTGTGTTTCTTCCCACTAGACTAAAATGCCTCATAAGAATTTTTTTTTTACAAAAAACCTCTAGGATTTATGACCCTATGAGGACGATATGCCGAGATTCTTTCCCTTCTAAACAAGCCTGCAAGCCAGCATTTGAAACCTCTTCTGTACATATCCACTGCTATGAACTGTTAAAGACTTGGCAGGAAATTTTAGCATCACTTCCCCTTGTTCCTAGCTTTTAGTGGAATGATCTTGATTAAATAGCTCTGCAGTGAAGCCTGGTTTTTAATGAAATAGAAATGGAAGGATCTACAAAATATAACTCGGTGCAAGGTGAAAAAAACTCAACCCACTTCAAAGCATAAAAAAAAAAGATTTGTACCTGTGATACTTGTATGTGTACTTCGATGAAATCAGCTTGAGAAGTACAATTCACAGAATGTTCAACAGTGAAGCAACATAACAAAAAACCTGTCAAAAATGCTAAGTTTTAGGGTTATTGATTGCCTCATTTTGGCTATTATCTTAATTCCTGTTCTTTGGAATTAATAGACTGGAAGACAACAGAAGAAAATAACTGCCCCTATTTGAAATAAATTACTTTCTGTGTCTTGTACTCTCAAGTAAGCATCAGTTCAAATGGTTTGAAAAGAAACATGACTTTGTATTTATGTGCCATTATTTTCATGGCTGTTGTCATGTGCCAAACCAGAAGCATACATAAAAATGCCATAATGCAATAAAATGATGAACATTCATTTTTATGCACGCTCTAACGAAAATGTTTGGAATTAGCTCCATCGTGAAGCATGTAAGCTGTAAAGATATTTCATCTACTTTCTGATCATAAAAATAATCAATATTTGGCCATTCTAGCTTATGGAAGTTCATCCCTGATTAAAATGCTGTGATCACGTATTGGAAGGCTAATGGAACTGACTTGGAAATCACATGGAAATACAGTGGCTTGTTATGGTCAAATACTCAAACATGATACGCAAGGCTTTAAACTGGGAATCAATACAACTTTGATAGTGATTCTCAACTTGGGAATCCATCAAGTCAGAAACAGTTTAGGCTTAAAAGACATCTACGCTAATTCAGATAGGACGTAACATTAAATTATGTATTCATTCTAGAAACAAACAACATAGAAGACAATGTGAGGTGATTCCAGCATCTTTTTTTGAAGCACAGAGTAATTATTATGAGAGCTTGACAAATAATTATTATGATTAATTTGTTTTCCTTAAATGCTGGATTGTGTGCAGTCCACCTGCAAAATGACCACAACATGTTCTTTTACTTATTTGAAATTATTATTTACCTTCTGCAGCAACATATTATTTCCCAGATCCTATTTTATTTAGAAATTAATATTTCATCCTATAATCAGGAATAAAATATGCCAGATGATTTTTTTTCTTTGATTGAATAGTTTGTGTATGTAATCAGCAAAGACGCTGATTTCAAATCCTAATATAGCATTTGAAATCCATCTTATTATTTCATTAGCTGACTAAAATTTAATGCCACAAAGGCATTTGAATGGTCAGGATCAGTCTTTGCATTTAAAGGATATAGACAGCAGCACAATTATTTTAATGGAAGATTCACAAACAGGGGAATGGAATAGAATGGAATGGAATGGAATGGAATGGAATGGAATGGAATGGAATGGAATGGAATGGCTTTTGATCTGTCCCAGCCTGGTAAGAGGCCATATTCTCATCTGGCATAATGATACCCCAGTCCCAATTTATTCTTTGACTGATTCTTTGGAATTTCTTTTTGGGGCTTAGGAGGGGTTTTGTTGGGGGGTTATTTTTGGGGGGTGGTGGTGGTATTATTATTATTGTTGTTGCTGTTGTTATTTATTATTTTCTCTTCTTTTCTTCTGTCCCCTTTCTTGATATGACAGCAGGGAATTTAATTTGTTGCTATTACTGTGTCTCACATAGCTTCTTCTGTCAGTTAGAGTTCAACAATAAACTGTCTCTAAGCCTCTGTCAGACTCTGCAGGGTCCCACAAGTGTCCATGCTACCAAGGTCTCATGGAACCATTTAAATCCGATTATTATTTAATGTGGCTATTATCACTGAGATTTTGGATCTGCCTTCGTCTCTTGTTTTCTTTACAGCCTTCTCCTAGTGCCATGTGGATCCTCACCAAGATTCTCTAAGGACCAGATTCCACAGAGACAATTTTCTACATGACCTGAACTCCTGGGGAGAAACAATTAAAAATAAAGAAACCCCAACCTTCAGTCTTCCCCTCTCCCTCAGGCAGCAATGTAACCTTGCTGCCTTACTCGCACACTCAATTAAAGACATATTTAGAACTGCTATTCTTAACAGATCAGTTATTTGGAACAAGTGTAGCAGATAATAAGTTGCTGCTACTCTTACATGAGACAGGAATGAACACACTTAAAATCAAATTCCTTTACAAACGTCAAGAAACTTATGCAGATTTTTATGCTATTTGGCTAGTTTTAATGAAGCTTTTCACTCTTAATAAAAAGAAGAAAAGTCAGGCCAGATACCCTTGTAGACGCCACATTGTAACATACTATGGTAGAAAAATGGAAAGTTCAGGAAATAGGACTGATTATATTTCAGGTGTCACGCTTTTCATATGAAGCCTGAGACCTTATCTGAAAGAAAGAGATGGAACTCAGTAATTGTGCTGCAGATTTCAGAACATTAACCACCTTACAATACTTAAATTAGGAATCTGAATACATATTCAGGCACCTAATTAATTGACTTGATTAATGCCTGAACTTCTCTAGCTGCTGTTGACTTTCACGGAAATTATGGGAGATCAGTACCCTTAAAAATCAGGCCAATTTATCTGGGTCTCAGAGCATGCACTTGAGGAGCCTAATTTTGAGCATCTTCATCAGAAAATGCTGGTTCAGAGTTGAAAATAAGCAACTTTCGTATTAACCACAGAATGTATTAACACCAAACGTGGCAAAGGAATTAACAAGAAATCCATTCTCAGTGTATGTTAAATATTTGGCAGCAGCGCAACACCCGAAACAAAAAGTCCAGGTCTTCAGATTTGAGTGGAAAAATATGATGATGGTAATAAAATACACATATTCATCTGTGCTCCTATCTGGCATGGAGATAGAAAATGGAACAAATCACAAACTCTCTTCCCTGCATTGATCTAGATTTGTAAATGTCTAAGTAGTGGCAGTGGTTGTCAGTGTATGGGCATGAGATTCTGAGGACGTCAAAGGTAGGAGTCAAAATCTCATGTTAACAGACCAAGTAGTCCCCTCATGGTAGGACATAGACTAGCTGGCATAACTGGTCTTTTCCTATCTTAAATTCCAGTGGTTCTACGTGAGTATGAAAAACAGCCATGAAAGATATCTAATATTTATTGCTCTTTAAATCACTATTGATTTTAGAGGGGCTTCAGAATTCTTGCCTGACAGTGTACCACCCATAGCCAGTACTACTGGTTTTCTCTTTATTTTCTTTTTTTTTTTTTAATTATTCTAAGAGAACAAACCACTTCCTCTTCACTTTTGTTCTTAATGCTAAGGTGGTATTAAAACCACCAGCATTGGCTGTCAGAATACAAATCTATACGAACACCAATGTGCCTTACTTCTGCAGAAGTATAGCTCACTCCAAATTTCTCCTTTGTCAAGTTTGCTGTTGGTTTTTGGATTTTGTTTTGTTTTTAATAGTCTGTATCCTCACACAAGACAGCCTCTGTCTGAAGGACTGGCTTCCTGGTGCCACATGTCTACAGCTGATAGGATGGATATCCCACATGCAAGGCCCAGGTTACACAGCAGCCCTGCAGCCATGCAGTTGCTTCCAGAAGAACTCCTGGTTTCCCAGGACAGAAGCCAGATGCTGCAGCTGCTCTGGAGCTGAGGAGCTAAGTGGTCGTGGCCACCCTAACCAGCTGGGCTATGCTATAATTTAACAGAGTACACTCACAGGTTTTGGTGAAATTAAGCATAGTTTTCAAATGATTGTTAGAAGGATCCAGATGTTCCCTTCTAACCCTTGCAATATACAATAATTTAATCACAAATATGCAGATCACAAAGACCTACTTTATTTTCCCCTTAACTGGACATCTGTCCAGAGCTGTGTTCAGTATCACAGAAATTATCCTTCTTAAAGCTAAGCTAAGACTGGGAGTTTCTGAACAAGGCCTCGACGAGGACAATGCATCGCTGATTAGCAGCAAACTAGAGCTAAGCAAATCAGAAGATAAAATAAGTGGTCCTAATCTGTATTCACATGTTAAATTCAACAGAAAACAGAAGCAGAATTGTTTCTGATCTGAAAGAATTTTAAAAGCATTCATTTTAGCCCACCTCTTTTTTCTCTGGGCATAGCCAAACGTGACAATGCAGAAAACACTGAAGTACTTGAGATTGCTCAGAAAATGGACCCTCGTGATGTGAATTTTTAGACAAAAGAAGCCTAGAAAAAGCAGCAGAGTAAGCTGGCCTTTGCAGAAAGTAGACAGTTCACTGCATAGCATGATGTGTACAGTCCTACTGCTTTGAAGAGAAAAGCCCTGCTTTTCCATTCCTGTAGAGCTGAGCCTGAATGTAGATCTAAATTGAAGCTTTGAACTTGCGGGTTCCTCCAAAGCTACTTTCTACTGTATGAATCTCAAAAATCTCTGCCGAAGGAAACCTTTTGGAATCATCAGGTCTAGTACCTTGCTGTGCTACAATGTATTTCTGGCTCAGCCAGCAATCCAGTGTAGCTGCGGGATCTTACCATTTTTCCCTAGCCCTCTCCCCACAAGCAGACTTATGCACTTCCCCAGACATCCCAGTAGGAGCAGGAAAACAGATATTTATTCTAGCAGCACTAGTCTTCAAGAGCACACACCTTCCATCAGATTATTCTCCCTATGGATACCAATACAGCATATTCTGAGTAGGAAATTCTGTGGCTTTCATGGTTTAGGTTTTACCACTCAGGCTCATAATTCATTGTTCTTTATGCCACTGCTTGCCCACAGTCTTTTAAGAAGAACCCATTTATTTTAAGAACCCTACTGGCTATTTTTCAGAAAATATCCTTGAGTACAAAGAGCATCTCTGGGCTGCAGCTAGACACGTGTGAGTGTGTGGGTCTGTGCCTACACGTGTTAGCCTCCACTGCATCTCCTTTGCACCTGTATTTATGGGGTAGTGCTGCCAGTAATGACAATCTGTAAAATTGCAAGCTGACTTAAAACGTTCCACCTACAGGTAGATGAGGAGAGGGAAGATATTGTCTAATAAAAGACGTGGGGTGCTGACAGAAGGCAGTTTGCCTTGTATTCAGATCAGTTACTTGTGTTATTTCATCTGACTGACTTACTGGTTTGGTTAAATGTTATCTCTCTGCTAATTGTTCTGATGCGCAACCTGCACAAACAATTGATTTCTAGGAACAAGACAATTTGTTTTAATTGTGTGATTTTGTCCTCACCATGCTCCTGATAAAAGTTAAAATCATCTACAGCAATCTGAACAGTCAGGAGTGCCCTGTCTCTCTCTAGACACAGGAAACAGGAGCCCTAAGGAGGCACAAGGGAGCATGATTCAGGTGTCCTCTTCCTTAGCAGCACCATCAGTTTACCCATGTAGTGGAGAAGGGTGAATGTCACAAACCTACCTGAGGATTTTTTAATCCCAGAAGTGGAACCTTCTACTGTTAAAATCCAAAATGGAAAATGTAGGTGTAGATTCAGAACACTTTTGTCATATGCTGCTGTAAAATGCATGGTTCTGCAAACTGTCTTCTATGCTGTTTACAAAGGCACATGTATATTGCTCCTCTCCTTTATTTCATGATGATCTCATTTTTTGTTATGGATCCCCAAAGAAGAAAGATTTTTTTTTTAATTGTATATTGATAGACAGCCTGGTTTAAAAGTATTTTTGGAAATACAAAATGTAAGATAAATATAGCTGCTTTTTTCCAAACATGGAAACAAAAAGCTAGAACTAAATGAACAAAAACCTGGCCATAATGTCTTCTCCGAATAATTAATACGATTTATCACAGCTAAGCACATTATTAATCCTCCTCATCTTCAAGCCTTAAAAGCTTCCTGTAGTGTTGTCTGGGAAATAAAATGAGACTACAGCTCTCCCATCTTATCTGCTGTAAAAAAGCCTTGACTAAGAAAGGTAGCAACCAGAATATTTTCAGACAAGTTGTCCTCGGTGGGCTTCGTTCTAGGTGCCCATTAAATTGAGATCAGTTTTGATCACTGCTGTGATCACTAGGATCTTCTGCCTCATATTGAGGAAAAAGAGGGTGATACAGGACCTAAGTATGTAATGAGAATGCAAAGCAGAGGTGAGCAAGGACAAGTCGCAGGATACTTATTGTAAATATATATTTTAAAGAAATTATGGCATGTCAATAGCTTGATTCCTTCTTCAAAAGCTTAAAAATATGTCTCCTATATATCACAAAGGTGATTTACAAGCAGTGGCTGACTTGGCAGAGTGCACACCAGGCTGCTGCCTTATAATTACTTTTTCTGAATTATTGTAGTGGCAGTACTTCCTACTGTAGGTGCTTCAACTGATAAAAAGTCTCATGGGACAGGTGCTTCATGGGGGAGCCCAGCAGATGTTGAGATTAAAAGAATGTTCTCAGAGAAACACCTACATGCTTGTCTGACACAGCAGGATGGGCCCTAATAATGTCTGCTGGATCTAATTTGTCCAACTCTGAAAACAGCTCAGATCAACTCTCACTGGAAATGCATTCACTCCTTCAGAAAAGTGTAGAAAAATCAAGTAGACATCCTGGATTGCATTGTCCACTGAGATGAGAAAAGGAAAACCCCATGTTGTCTCATATAGATTCATCAAAATAGGGTGGGTCTTGAGAAGAAGTTCAGAGAAGCTCCGAACTACATTACTGGTGGCCTGGATGTAATCTGAAAGATGCACTGGCCAAGTACAGCTGTGTCTCAGGATGGGAATAGGCAGCCATCAGTCTTCCATCTTCCCATCTGGTGCAGTGAGTGCAATCAAGGAGAACTTCACAAACAAAAACAGAAAAACAATCATGACAGGCATGAGTAGAGGCCCTGTAGATCTTCTAAAAAGATGTTATTATCCTTGTCCTTGTTTCAGCCAAAATCAGTGGGAGGGGCTGTAGCCAAGACTGTAATGTTATTTGATATCATCTCATATCATTGCCAAGGTGAGGGAAAGGGCCTTTCTCTTACACTCCCCTCTGGTGGGAGAAAAGGTGGTGTGGTGGGAAAGAGTTGGCTGGTATTTGTTGCAGTTTTCCATGTAAATCATCTCTTTGTTTCTTTGTCTTATACCTGTCATTCTTACTGCTGTTCTGCTATTGTTCACTTTCTTATTTCATTTTTATTTCCAGTAAACTTTTCTTATCTCAACCCACTTTCACCTTCTGTGCCTCTAATTCTCAACTCCATTCCTGGAGTGGGAAGGGGTGAGGGGGAACAGGGTGAGTGAGCAAGTGGCATCCGGTTTGGGAGAGTCTTGGTGGGGGCACTGAATTGGGGAGTACCATTTGTAAACCACAGATATCCTATGTCAGAAAACCCCAAACCTTCCACTAAAATTATAAGAACTGTGTGTCTGGATGGGATAAAACCAGTTACTTTTTAATGAGTGGGTGACAATGGTGGCAAACACTTAGAGATACTTTTCAGAGAAACCTTAACTAGAGGCAAACTCCACCTGACTTCAGAACCACTTGTTGAAATGAGTGGATTTCAAAGTTTGGGTATGATATTCCACAGACATAAATACACTACTCCTGTACTTGAACTGGTATTTTCATGTAACACTGCACAGATTTTTGTATTGCTGTATGGGTCTCTAATATTTAAACCACCTCTGCACAGGGCTCCATATCTCTTTCTGAGTCTGGCTATACCAAATGTCGTCCAAGGTCTTTACAGTGACAAAATAATATATATTCCCTGACATTTTCATCTCAAAAAGTATGACCCTGCATTATTTATACCAAAGCATAAATGCCTCTTCTGGAATATTTAACCTTCTTCCCAAGCTTCCTCTGCTATCACTACATTCTGCCCATGATTTGACATGTTGTGAAGATTTATGGCGGTCATCCAGAACTGGTTAGGTGAGATGAAAGTTTGTACCAGAAAGGAGATGGGAAAAGATACACCTTCTTAGGAACAAATTTGACACAAGAATAGGATGGACATACGGTTCCTTGGCAGGAATGATGGCAAGCAGCATCCTGTAAGCAGGATGGTAACAACAGCACAACCAGTGACTGAGGCATGTGGTTACCTAACTGCTACCACCATCCTTTATTTGGCACGCATCAGGTGCATCTAGAACATTGCACATGGTTTGTGAATCCCTAATACAAAAAGACACTGATAACCTGGAGTGCATGCAGCAGAGGGCCATCAAGATGATCTGGAGCTGCATTCCTTGCCTTTGAGGACAGACCGAAGGACTTGAGCTTGTTCAGCCTGCAGGGGAACCTTACAACAGCCCCTCACACCTATGGGGTGGTTATGAAGAAGAGAGGGACAGGTTTTTAATAGTGAAGCCTGGTGGAAGAATAAGAGATGATAGGCACATCTTGAAACAAGAGAGGTTTAGACTGGATATGAGGCCAAGCTTTTTCATATTCAAGCAGTGGAACAGGTTGCCCAGACACACTGTGCAACCTTGGAGGTTTTCAAGGCCTGATCAACCTGGTCTGAACTGATAACTTACCCTGCTTTGACAGGGAGTTGGGCTACAGTCTTCCAGAGCTACCTTCTAGACTGAGTGATCCTGTGATCCTTGTGACTCTGGATGCACTCAGACTGATTGCTTGCAGTTCTCTTGGACCAAGACAGGAATTAGCAGATAAAGCAATCCTTATGCCATGACCAAAGTATGAGTAAGCATCCTAAAGGGAACTTGGACTATGACCTCCTTTGGAACAAAAAATATCTACATTTCTTGTTCTTGTCTGCAACAAATACATTCACTGACAAATAACCCTTCTTCACAAAGATCAATTGAATCAATGAATGAATCATGAATTGCCCACTTTGTTCCACTTTGCTCTGTTGAAAAATGTTTGTGCTGGTTGCCTGCCAATGTATTTTGTTGTCCCAGCAGATGAACTGCTGTGAGCATAATCTGTTATTTGCATCAGTTCCATTACCAATTTCATAATTGTCTCTTGTGGTGCAGAGGAGGACTCATCCCACCTGGTTTACATAAACTCCAGCCATTGTATTATCTGCCAGGAGGAGAATAAGGCATTCTGTAAAAGAGCAGTTAGACATCCCTACAAGTGTTTGCACTGCACTGAGTTTTACACCATTTCTGTGTGAGTATGACTTGCATTTAATTTTGGCCAATGTGGGCTCACCACGTACAACAGAGAAAGATTTGCCAGTGAAATTTTGTGTAAAAAAACCACTTCCATTTGGGCTATCTGAACTCTGTTGCCTGACATAGACAGTCTATCAGCTAACCTTGCTCTCAGTGTACAATCTGCAAAATGCAGAAAGGGCTGAGTTTTCTAATGAACGGAGACAAGTAGTGACTGTTCCTTGGGGCAGTGCCTGAGGCTGTGTGCTAAGGGAACCTTCTGTCAGGTCTGTCCTGAGTCAGATAGTGTCTTAGGACCTCAAATTCAGAAACAGCCTTTTTTATTCCTGTTAAAACACTCTGTTCTGTTCTGAGTTTTCATCTGAAGGGCATGAGGAATGATGTGAACTTCTGAATTCCACTATGAATAAGGGGTCCATGCAGTGCTGTAGGACATGCTTTGTTTCCTACAGACTGTAGCAGCTACATGGGATACATTAAAAGTACCTTAGTGGCACAGGCAATTTAAGAACAACTCTGTACTGGAAGTGGTTTTGGCCTGCTAGATATCCAGGAAACTCTAGGAGAATATCCATATACAAATATGTGTTTTCTACTGTGGTAGGTTGACTTCAACTGGCTGGCAGATGCCCACCAAGACACTCTCTCACTCCTCCTCCGCAGCAGGACAAGGGAGAAAAATATATAAAGAATTTAAAACCCTTGGGTCAAAATAAAGGCAGTTTGATAAAAAAAACCAAAGACCACGTATAGAAGAAAAGGAGAATGCATTTTCTAACTGTCAGCAGATGATGTCCAGTTGCTTCCTGGGAAATAGGGCCTCAGTATGTTGCTTTGCAAGACAAATGCCTTAATAACAAATGCTCTCCCACCTTTTCATCCTTTCTCTCATCTTTTATTGCTGACCATGACAGCATATGGTGTGGAAACTTTTGTCAGTTTGAGTCAACTGTCCTGGTTATGTCCCCTCCTGACCTCTTGTTCACTCCCAGTCTACCAGCCTTTGAGGGTGGGGATATGGGGTGGCAGAGAGCTTCAATGCTGTGTGAACGCTGCTCAGCAGTGCCCTAAAAAACTGGTGTGTTACCAACCATTTTCTAGCTACCAATACAAAGTACAGCACTATGAGGGCTGCTGTGGGGAAAGTTAACCCCATCTCAGCCAGACCCTACACATCTACATATAAGAAAGTTTCTATACTTGAATCCTACTGAGGAAGAATATCTCCTATAGCAGCAGGGGAAAGAGGGAAGGAAAGAGAGAGGGATAGGGAAAGTCATTCCCTTGCTAAAACACTTGGCTAAAACATTGCAAAGAATGAGTCAAAAATAGCTCCCACTCATTTGGCTGCCACCCAAGTGTGAAAAGTAAGTTGTTTAATTTTTGCAAGAAGGGATGATCCAAAAGAGCAGTAATTGCAACTGTCTTGATGGATTTCTTCTCTTCCCAAGAATTTGTTGCTACTACTACGTAGTTCTAGTAATCCACATGAGCTATTTTGAAAATGTGGCAAACTGTTAGGCATCCTACAGCCTTTACGGAGCAGAGCACACTTAGACTTGCTTCCTTCCAATAGTGCTTAGACCAGCAAGACCTTTTTTCCCCAAAATACGCATGTACATTCATGTACTCAGCGTAACATGAGAATTTCTGAAGGACAGCATCAGACTTCTCAGAGGCTGAATGAGGGAATTCAAGCAGTAATTCCTGTCATCAGAGAAGGGAGATTTCTAGGAACTAGCTTTCTCTTGCTTTGCAGAGAGTATGCAATCCCAAGGTAGTGCTGACTCAACAGTAACAGGATGTGAGAAATTGCAAATGCAGCAGTTGTAATTACTTGAGAAGTCCTTGCCTATCCATGAATGATAAAAATTGAACTTCACATGGCAGTGGGAATTCTAAATAAATCACTCAGTAAACTGATTAGATTGCATATGAGTAAATTATAATGGGCAGGCAGTAACTGAAGATTCTCAATAAATACAAACTTTGCTATTAATCTCCCTTTTAAAACAGATAGGTTCAAATATTGTGAATATTTTTCAGTAAGGCATTCGAAGAATAATGCTGTCTTGTCTTTTTTTTTTTGTTTCTGGCTGCTCCTAGCAGCCTCTTGATGGGTAAATACAATCACACTCTGCTTGCCTATCACAAGAACTTTTGTACATGGTTTTCTTTTTCATTATACAGTTTCCAGAGAAGTTAACTCTCCAGACATGGAAAATGAACTTGAGCAGTATTGCCTTTGATAAGTGCTGTCTATGCTAAATTATGGGTGTGCTTTGTTCTCAGTAAGGACTAGCAGTGCACTTCTGTAATACAAAAGAGGTCATGACCCAGAGACAGTCACGACACGTGCTAATAATGTGCATGGGCTCCTGGGACCACAGAGGACTCAGCTTTTTCCATGGCGCAGGGCCCTATGTGCCTTTTCACAGGAATATTGAGGGTATACTTGAGGTAGGAGTAAAAGCTCTTAGATATACTGGAGTTGATACCAGTACTGGATACTGATTATTTTCCTAGGGTGATATCGGTGTGGCAGCAGTACTTAAATTTGTAGTACCACAAAAAGTCAGAACATCATCTATCGGCAATTTTAAAGGGTTTCAAATATTAGTGCTTATTATTTGTTGAGCAGCATGGATTTTCTCCTTCAAATTTGTGTGTGGAGATACTTTGTGAAGGAGGGAAGAGGCAATCCAGACTCATTTTATTAACAGAGAGTTTGTGGAAAGGCCTGCCTCCAAATCTGTGAGAAGTAAAGAAGGTCGTTTCTTGGCACTTTCATACTAGACCTCCTTGGAGAGAAAGCCTCCACCAAACAGCTTTGAAGCTGCTAGTATTTAAAGTGACATTCTTAACCTTCCAGAAATGTCAGATAAAGACATGTGCACAGAAAGCTCTGGTGGTGACAGAAAGTCAGCAGTCAGATCTGTGTAGTTAAAGAAAAACAAATACTGTATTGCCCCCAGATTTGCTGGGGACACGTAGATCTCTTGATTCTGTAGGTATGTCATTATTGGGAAAGAAACCTTGTGATGCTTCCCTTAGGTGATTTGAGACATTTATGAACTTTTTAGTTGTGTGTGATAAGCCTGCGGGTTATCAGTGGTACACCACCACATTTAAGAGCTGATTTCTTTTCAGAAAAGCCTAAGAAGTATCCCTTATTTTGAGGTTTCATGCAAAAATTTACAGCTTTCTAGAGGAAGGAAAGATGTCTGAATGCCTGACTTGACACTGATAACTGTCAGAGTCTACCAATGTAGACAAATGATTTTGTGTTTCACTAGAATTATCAGAATGTAGTGGTCCCTGATACCTTGAGAAGCCCGGAGCACTAGGCGGGCAGGTAATGATACCTCTTCAGACCCTCTCCAATGTCCAGTGACTTCAAACCCGGGACATCCTGAAAAGTTTGGGGTGGGATATTTTTTTAATAAAGCAGCTCCCATTTGTTTTCTTCTGTGATTTTTTTAAAATTGTTTTTTTGGCTTAAGTACAATTTCAGAATCTACAGCAATCGCTATCTGAAAACTCACCTATGCATTCTCTGCAGAAGTACCCCATGTTGGCCATTTCGAACTCACCATGTGGTGAGGTCTCTTCCCTTTGATCCACCAGATGAAGGGTGATTATGCTGGTTCAGACTCAAGATTTTAGTTTCATAACCAAAGAGAGGCTGGATAAAAAACTACCCCTGTTTATACCAGCTGCTGAGATGCCTCAAAATTAAACCTTTTTTCATCAGCATGAAATTTATTTGCGTAAATGGAATGAATGAAACAGTGCAATTTTAAGCTTATTTTCTTGCAAAAGAAGGTTGTGCATTTGCACTGTGCATCAATCACTCAACTCTCCTTAGAAATTTTTGCCCTTGTTGGCCTATATTAACTCCTTTGTCTGAGTTGAAGCATTCCTAAAGCCAATTAAATATTTACACCAAAAATCAACATTTTGGTAAAGTCCAAAGTTAATAACTCCTTTCAGGAAAAATTATCAGTATAAACTCAACACGGATTTAGCCTGTCTGGCTTGCCATTAGTCCCTCAGCACCGACGGGCCAGCCTGCCTGCCGGTCAGCACATCAGCCCAGTTTTAAGTCAGTGACAGTATTTGATAATGTGCCTCAACGGTGGATAAGAGAACTGGGGAGAAACAAAAGGTACCATGGAAGTTCTTATTAGGAAGTATTACTGATGGAGAAGGGAATAACTAGAAACTATGGGAATGCAGCTCAGGGAGCATGTGAAGAACAACTGAGATTACTGCTAGGGGATAGAAGAGGTCAAAATGTAAAAAATATGACTAAAATTGATGGGAAGCAAGGCTTCATTAGTTTCGGCTCTAATGAAATAACTTCCTTAATATCAAGTATACCCTTTTGACTAGAAATTAAGTGTTTACAAACTACAACCAAGATATTTGCAAAAATCATTCAGCAAGTATTTCATAGAAATGTAATCACCACTGACTTAATTCACTAATAAATTTAATCTTACTGAAACATTTCAGTTTATTTTCTCGGATTCTGAATGAAAGAGAAAACCTGTCTATGCACAGGTACACTTCCCTTGCTATGAGGTAAGAGTTACTTCCATGTGTACGATGTGTTTTTTATGTGAATGCTACATAGTAGAAGCAATCTGTATACGTTTTAATGGGTTAAGAAAAAAAAAAGATAAAGCAGATTACTGGCCAAGTTTAAGACTCATCAATTTTCCTTAAAATTGGTTTTCTGCTGTAATATTGTCTGTGAATTTCCTGATTACTCAGTTGATCAGAAAAGCTGACTTTGAGGGAAAAAAGCATACATTTGTTCCTATTTTTGTTAAAATTTCATGGTTCTTTATTTTTTACAAGCCATACTACAAACTTGGGCACTCTTGTCAGCCTCAGCATAGCCCTAAACCATGAAAAGGGAGTAAGTCACTCTATAACAGAGCAGAACTAAATTGAGAGGAGGCTGTGCAACCAACACCAGACATACTCCCACAAGGGCTGGGATTATTATCTGTACAATTTGAGGTCATCATCTTTCTTTGCATAAAAAGAAACAAAAATAAACAACAACAAACATTTAATCAAAAACAAACCCAAACAACCCAAACAAAAAGCCAACAAAAAACAATGACAAGAAAAACCCAAACCAGAACCAAGGGCAATTTTTTGCCAGAGCACAGATTCAAAAACTGGGAAAAAAAAATTTAAATATTTGACAGATTACCAGTGCAATTCTTCTGGAAGTTAGGATTCTCTAGTGGGTGCCCTGGAATGCGGCACTGAAATCTGTGCTGCCAGAACTCAGGGAACCAGGGGTTGCGCGTGTTGGTGTCCAGGCGCAGCTTCAGGTAGTAGTCATCAAACGCCAGCACCTCAGGAGACTGCAGTTTGATGGTAATGCCACCGTTTGCTTCGGGTTCATAGCCTTCGATGACTTCATCTCTGTCTGCCCAACCGTCACTGAAAAGAGGCAAAAACACACTTATTACACAAAGACAGAAAGCTTGTTTTGGAAAGCAACCAGCCAAAGGCAGGCTGGCACCCTTGGAAGAAAGTGTTTAATGGGGAATCTAAAGGTGTAGAATTTAGGCGGAGAAAGCAGGTGATAGCGACTTGTAATGAGCAGTCTGAATGATTTCGTGCAGAGTCTTCATTAATTCATCCAGAATAATGAGGATTTATCCTTCTCCTTCTGGAAAAGTTATTTTGGCATAGCTTGTGCTGTGATGTCTCTGTGATTGAAGAGATTCTGCCTAATTTCTGCTGTCCTGTAAGAGGTGGAAACTGAGAAAATTAATGTTGATGAAAAGGAAAACGAGCCAGGAACCTGGATGTTTTTCAAAATAGACCTCAGCATGCATGGATTATACAGCTGGAAGAGCAATTCAAATCAAACATGAAGTGAGAAATGCATTCTGTTGGAAGAGAATTGAGTAAGACTACTTGACCAAACTAAAAAGAAAACAATATGCTATTCTCACACTGCATGGGATTTGTTATAACATGCTTTTTTCCCTCTCCTCCTTCTTCTTCTTTCTTTTTTTTTCTTTTTTTTTTTAATTAACAAACAACACCTTTCTACTTCTCTGTTTGTTCATATATGAGATACTTTTGAAAACCTGAAGATAAAACTCTTCCTTGACAACATTATTTCATGGAAAGTCTATCTTAACAGGTTTGAACAAAGTCCATTGGGCTTAGCTTCTGAGCTTTAGTTTAGTTCTTTAGTTCTTTTTCTCCTTCTTCAGGAGTCCATTGACTTAGTGTCATTCTCCAGTTCTTACTAGGGTCCCCTGAGAACAGTGCTTTTACAGTCTAATTTAAGTGCAAATAAAAGTCGGCCATTGCTTAATCTTAAAATGCTGGGCATGTAATGAGAGAAATAGATTATTCTGGCACCTCAGATCCAGGTCTATTGCACTCCAAATCAAATCAGCTGCACTGCTTCTCTGAATAGCAGACAGATGAATCACTTCCAGCAGCAAAGAGCTCGAGAGGAAAAACGCAATTGACCACTGAGATAAGTCTCAGAGTCACCCAAAAGAGGATTGCATCCTGAATTCCAGACAGACTGAAAGGTCCTTGTTAGAAGCCTTTTACACACAGCCTTGAGAAGAGTGTTGTGGTGCAGACCATTACCAGCTGAGGGCATTTATGAGACACTCAACATACAGGTGCCTGGGACTCCACAAAGGAAAACAGACATGATTTGAAGTAGCAAGCTCTGGCACAGTCCTAGTCAAACAGCTGTAAGGTGACTACTCACTGGGCACGTGTGAGCCTTTGGTCCTCAGCCACCAGACTAAACAGCTGCATGGTTTAGTTGGTGTTCACATTAACTGCTGTATTTGTGCTCTAAGCACCTGGAAAGAAAATGGCATTTCTCCATGAAAATACAGGAAAACCCACGTACTAAATTCTTTCCACATGGGAAACACAACACCAGCCTCTATAATGGAAGTTATTTAAGCCATGGGACATCTGGCTGTGCAGAGTCATCAACATATTCCTTTCAACCTAGTCTCAGGAACTCACAAATCTGTACTTTAAGGTGGCACTACATGGCACCTTCAAGGCAGGATTTCCTCTCTATTTCCCCCTTTGCCAAGGCCTTGCAGTAGAACTGCCCAAAATTTTGGAGTTTACAAGCTGTTGACCAATATCTTCATGCAGCATGAGATACACGTATGTGCATGTTGTATTTCACATGCAGTATAAAAGCAGAGAGCTGGGGGAAGATGCAGGGTGTAGGTCACGGAGGGAGACAGTGATTTTGGAAGTATCCCAAAGGGACTCTCTCTGTCAAGTTGAACCTGGCAGAAGCTGCTTGTCACTTCTTCCCACAGCCTGGGGTGCAGGTTACTCAGTGTCTTGTACCAATATAGCCCAAGTGATAGCCACCTGGTTCAGCCTTGGCCTGACAGCTGCACTTGAATTGCCACAGGGGTGCACAGAGCCAAAAACCTACAATTCTGCAGTCCATCCCTGCTCCCTGCCCCAGCAGACTGCCTGGAATTCTGGAGAGGGAAAGAAGCCACAGTTCAACATCTCTGCATCCCTCCGCTCTTCACTTGTCCATATGCTGAGGACAAATAATAAGATGTACCATGCACCCCTGACCACTTCATGACAGACCACAGTCTAGATAATCCTGGTCTAGATAACCTTACAAAGGTAAAACCATGAAAACTAACTTTCTAACATAAGTCAAGATGGAATTTTTACTAGAAAGAAGAAAAAGACACAATATTTATTTTTTCATATGTGGGGGAAAAGTAAGAAAGAGATCAGTCTTACAGAATGAGCAATTGAGTCCTAATTGCATAATTACCTCATAATTTGTCACAATGTTTTTGCCTTTTAAACTACAGACTCAAGCAGAAACATTAGCAAGTCAAAAAGATTAAGTAAATTGAGCCATTTTTTACAAGACCTTCTTGAAATGAGGTAGTTTCACTACTGCTTGGATTCCTACCAGCCAAAAAATAGTTATTTATTTTTCCTCCCCCTTCCCCAATATGTTTAACTTGGAAAATTGCCACGTACACTCTGAAGGCAAAACAAAGCAAATCTGCAAAGACAAGAGAAAGTGTACTTTGAGTTCTCTGAGGGCAGCTCATTGAAGAGTCCCCCTAAACTGGAACACAGATTTTCACCTAATGTTTCTTTGTCTCTTTCTGGCCCCAAATATTTTTTATTCTCTCTTCAATTTCCTCAAATTGTTAAATATGTCTGATAAGTTTTATCTTCAGCAAAATGGGAATAAAAAGCACTGGAATCAGAGAAAAAAGTTCCTATGTATTGAAGCTCACATGGGAGCTTTGCTCTACTTTCAGTAAAGTCAAGGAAGCAAAGAGGAGTCCTCTGGTTTCTTAAGGGATCCATGCCATCTTGGCAGCTGCAGGCTGACTGAGCTGACCTGTGCCCTAGGGGGATGAGCAGCCCTACCAGCAGCTGTGGGAGGATTACTAGAGACCTAAGATCCTGTTATAATATCTTTCTGTATTCCTTTTTGCTGTTTATATACATGTTAAAAAAAGATTGGCTGGAAGAATTGCACCCTTGGTGTCATATGAATAAATGGATAGTGGTCCAGAAGATGGTGGGAAAAAAAAGATGTTTTTATTGCTGGGCAGCAGCACGATACTGATGTCCGGACGACAGTGGGAATGTCAGTGACAGAATCACAAGACCAGTAGCTGAGTCAACATTAAAATGAAATTTCATTTTAAAAAGGAAGCACATACTATTCTTTTGGTGTCAGAACAAGTACATTCCACCTACTATCCTTCTTTCATCCTGCTGAATAGCAAGCAGCACTACACACAGCACTTTTTGCTGGCCCATCTCTCTGTGTGCCTTTAATACAGATTTCAGGAGGTGGCCCAATATCCATTACCCAAACTGCCATCCCTGGCAAGTGTGCATGCGTGTGACTATCTAGCCTTGAAATGTGCTGGGTATCTTGTGCAACTGTTGATCTGAAGCTCTGTGAGGGGGTTTAAAATGTGATGACAGAAACAGTGAGGGAGGGAAAACCATGTGGGTGTCAAACTAGCAACCACTCTTTTTGCTCTTAGGAGAGAAAGAACAGCTTTTGTTATGGTTTTGTGGTGTTTATCACAATCAAAATGGTCACTGATACTCTGCAAGCTGCTCTTGGTCCAAGTCCCAGTCTGCTGGCTAATATTAATGATGCCAAATCCAAATTTCAATATTCTCTCACAAACAAAGGTCAGGCGGAAAGGGGAAAAGCCCAAAGCTACTCCAGAGCATCACAAGTCCTATTTCCCATTATCACAGACGCTATTTTTTTTTCAATCAATTTACTGTTCTGTTAATATGTGACAATGGACATCAATGAATTGTGGTTTAAGCATCTTAGCCTCCCTATGTTTTCTGAACTACAGTCACATATATTCTTGTGACTGAAACACTGGGAGAAATGGAATGGATTTCCAATTTCCTCTCCTCTTCCAAACATGAATACTGTCAGCTGCTTTTCACAAGGGCTGATGAGACAACCAGCAATCAGCCTTTCTATTTTCATCTCTTCGGGGCTTAACTCTTAAATGATGCAGCAGCAGCAGCTCTGCTCTGCTTCTAAGCACAACACTCAGAGAGTTACTGGTCCAGATGATTTTTCCAAACAGGCAAACCCACAAAAGTAAACATGCTTATGAGGATTGCTTGCCCTGTGACTATTGTGGGAGTTAGCACCCTTTCATAGGTAAAGAAAATGAAACACATTTGTTACTCATGGATACTGACTGGCAATTTGATCCCTGCACCCTTGAACAGTTTGATCTGACTGACCAAAGCTGTAGAGGGCAATTGATTTAGACTCCTCTGACTGGAGAGCTGCAACTCCCTTTGCATTAGCTGAGGTAATGTTTTCTTAAGAAGTTCTCATTCATGATAAGATATTTTCTTTTTCTTTGGATAAGTTATAAAATAAAAGAAATTAAGAGCAAGAAGCCCTTTTTAAATACTAAATGAATTATTTCTGCAATAACCCTTCTGCCTACAGCAGATATTCTTGCCATTATAAAACCAAATAAATCAATCATACTAACATGATTTCCATCTCTTTTGTTTCAAGTGTTCAACCTTCACAGATGCTCCCTGCAGATATCCCATTCAAACAGGGTAGCAGGGAACTAGGTGACCATAATTGTCACACAAAAGGCTCAGAATCTACATTCTTGCCTTGTCTCCTTTCTACAAAAGTAAAGTCCATGTCAGTACACCTCCCGTATCATGTTGACATTCATCCCTGCAGAGCCCACTGCTGGATTCCTTCTTGCCACGCTCCCAAGGCTCCCAGCTGGCCTGCTGTTGTGTCAAACTTCAAATGCATTTACGTTTGAGGACAGCACCACTCAGAGAATTCAACATTCCATAAAGTGCCATGACTTTTTTTTAATGTGTCAACATCTGTATGTTTAAAGACAATTATTATATAAGGATTATATACAAACATTTTTTAAAGGTTGGACAATTTAATTGGAAGGTACTTTTTGCAAAACTGTCTGTGTGGTAGTCAGACACTGATTTTTTAGAGGCTCAGACACTGCTTATGTAGAGGTATTTCAAAATGCTACAAAACCCAAAATAGTGATAAGTGGCATTTAAATAATTTTTTATTTAATTCTGGCAAATGCCAGTGCTCTAGATTTCTAGAGCTGGTCAGACATGGAAGCCTGCAAATTTCACTTTCTCATTTTATAGAAGTCTTTTCTGACAGCACCCCACTGGAAAAGCCAGCACAGATTCTCCTGTCTGCATGCAAGAGTCATACAACTGCCCTTCTTTACTGGCAGAATGGATGGAAACTCAGAGCTCAGCATAAGACTAACCCAAAAAGTACCATTGTAGCAAGTGGAAAAAGTTCATAGACCAAAAAAAAAGGAAAATTCAGTGTTGCCACTTGCTACGATCACAGGTGTCAGAATCAGGCCCAGAGTTACTCATGAACAGCTCTGTAGCTGACTGCTCAGCTGCCTTCTTCTGGGAGTAGATTTTTAAAAAAATTCTTAATTTCACCAGCCTGATGTGAAGAAAAAACACAATTACCTTATTGTGAAGGAGGATGGGCCTGTTCTCTGGCAATAAGGAACACTACCAAAGATATTCAGTGTCTGTGTAACACATGCCTTAAACAGAAGATGCCATGTAAAGAAAATTGAGACTGTCCAACACTCACAAGTCAGCAACTCCTGAAGTGACTTTCCTGCTTAGGCGTATGCGTTGTCAGTCAATCCCAGCAGTCAGCAATGTCAGCTAAAGAGTGCTGATCATTATTCCTAGTGAGTGTTGCTGCAAACATGAGAAACAAAAGGCCATTTTTGCACTTACTCATTTAGCTAATTCATTAGTATTACACCCTTGCATTGAAGGGTGGGAGAGCTTTCCCCAGTTGCCAACCAGGAATCTTTAAAAAGCATAGTTTTGCTTTTACCTGTGTTATAAGTCCTAGCAATATTAAGAGAATAATCCCATGGCTACAGATAAGCCTGTATGTCACTGCTGGCAAGGGAAGGCTGAAAGGCTGTGTACTGTCATTCTGTAACCTGAGGCCTGCTGAGAACTGACTGACCTCCTCAGAACCAGAAGAATCAAGTTCACTAAATTTTCTCAGCTGAAAGGAAGGCAAATAGGTGATAGCATACAATCACAGAATGGCTTGGGGTGGAAGGGACCTTAAAAGTCATTTAGTTGCAACTCCTCTGCCATGGGAGCACACTTCGCTAGACTAGGTTGCTCAAAGCCCCACCCACCCTGGTCTGGAACACTTCCAGGGATGGGGCATCCCCAGGTTCTCTGGGAAACCTGTTTCAGTGTCTCACCACTTTCACAATAAATTATTTCTTCCTAATATTTAATCTAAACCTATCCTTTTTAAGTTTAAAACCATTTCTCCCTTTCCTATCACTACATGCCCTTGTAAAAATTTCCTCTACATTGTCTTGTAGGTCCCCTTTAGGTACTGAAAGGTGCTGTAGCCTCTGAAGTCTTCTCCAGGTTTAATAGCCCCAAGTCTCTCAGCCTCTCTTCACAGGAGAGGTGCTCCAGCCCTGTGATCATCTTGGTGGCCTCTTCTGCACTTGCTCCTACAGGTCCAAGCCTTTCTTGTGTTGGGTACCCAGAGCTGGACTCAGTATTCCAGGTGGGGTCTCACAAAAGGGAATAGAGTTGAAAAATCACCTCCTTCGATATAGGCCTCTGTTTGGGCCTGTAGTTTGGCTCCTACATGTGTGGATGGAGGTAGGCAGGAGTTATCACCTTCCTGAGCTCCCTGTCTTTTTCAACCAGCATCACAAGGTATTGTGGGATTCCTATCTGTTTCCTTTTCCCACAAACTGTGCTGGGATCAAATGTACCCCGAATTCCAGCCTTTAGATTTCTCCAGTTTGCTCACCTCCATAGGTCAGTCTTGACTAAAATGAGCTGAAAGCATGGGAATATTAGCTCTGGACATTGGAAGCATGAGAAGAAAACCACCAAAGCTCCTTCTGGGAAAGCTTTAGAAATCAAAATGTAAAAAGAAGACTGCTGCCTTGACGATCTCACACATACTCAAGAGAAGGCACAAGAGGAGCATTTGGTGCCAGACTGTGCAGATTTTAGACTGAGAACTCACACAGCGCTACTGTGGCACTGTGGGCTGTCAACCGCCCATGGACTACAGACTGAAGAGCATGTCAAACCTGGGGATGGTTATCTCTCGAGAGGATCAGTGTGACTGAGGAACAGACTGGTATGATTTACCAGTTAACCCTGCTCCATTTGAGACAGCTCTGTACCCATTATGGTTTCAACTCTAATGTCCTACAGGAGGTGCTATTTCCTGAGAGAAATTGACATATGATGTTTAAAAATAATTCCCAAGGCCACTTCCCACAAGTGATTTGTCACATTTCTTGGTAAAATTTCTGTTCTTGTCAGGTTCTTCTTCATGACATTGCATACAACATTTTTTGCTTCCCATTCATGATTACTGAAGGCTCACAGCCAGAGTAGCACATTAGTTATTATATTTCACACAAACAAAAAATGTTGGTAAGGGCTTGAAATTTTCATTTAGTCAATCAGGGATATTTTTTTTTGAATGAACGACACTCTGTAAAGAACCTAAAGTTGATAAATGATAGTTCACTATGTTTCAAATTATTATCATTCACTTCTGTGTGAATGTTCAAAGTTTTTGCACTGTTCGTTTAAAAATGTAGATTATAACCTTGTGGACCGTGATGGATTGTATTTTGCAAATATGTATTTGCAAAGGTTTTAATTATCATATGTGGTGCGTATATTTGCATGCAATTTGCATAATGTAATTTATCATGCTGGCAATATCTTGGAGAGTCTTTACTGTGAAAATCCTTGATACGTTTGGCATTTTTAAATGTAGTTGCTGCTTTTATGCAGGAAAAGTTTTACCATTGTCAAGGGTGTACACTGCTGCATATCATGGAAAATCAGCAACCATACATATATTCTCTAAAGCGATGGCTGATTTTTCAAAAGGGATACACATGCTTTCACCACAGACTGACAAGTGGATTAAATCCTTGCTCTGCATGTTTGAAATTCATAACATGAGGCATCGTGAAAGCACAGTATCTTTTCCAAATGGAAGCATGTGCGTAGAGAAGAGTATCTAATTTTGAACAAACACACACAAATAGGAAACTTTAGTCTTAGCATTGTGCCTCATCTAAGGTGCTTCTGGTCTCCAATATCATGGAAATACAGAATCACAGAATCAGCTGAATTGGAAGTGACCTACAAGGATCATCACAGTCCAGCTCCTGGCCCTGCACAGGACACCCCAAGAGTCACACCATGTGCCTGAGAGCATTGTCCAAACGCTTCTCTAACTCTGTCAGGGTCAGTGCTGTGACCACTGCCCTGGGGAGCCTGTTCCAGTGCTCAACCACCCTCTGGGTGAAGAACCTTTTTCTAATATCCAACCTAAACCTCCCCAACACAACTTCAGCCACATGCAGTCAAATCCAAGATTTTTAACATCTTATTAATACACATAAATCTGAAAATTGAGAGGTTTAGCCTTGCATCTCTGTACCAGTTCCAGTGGATTTTTTGTATCCCCTTGCTGCTGCAGTGCTTTGAAATATGTGCAAGAAGACTCCACCAAAGAATGAGTGTGGATAGTAAGGATATGGTCATTCCCGCTATGAAGAGCCCAACTGTAATCCCTTTTCAGGGAGGATAATTAGGAAGAAATATTCCTGCTAAGACTTCCAACCTGTCTGAAAGCTAGAGACTGAGGTCTTTTGTGTGCAACCATGTAAAGGCATGAAGGGGAATAGGATCCTTCCTACCTCTGCTCTGGCCAACCACAGTCTTGGAGTGGGACTGGAAAGACTGGAAAGAGAGATAACATATGGAGGGGAAACAGTCTGGAAATACATGGAAATGTATGTATATATGTAAATAGAGGAAAGAGATGAGGTAAACACACATTCCTCCTTGCTCCATGCCACTCCAGCAGATCTTACTGGATGCTTGGATATGAATTTTTTGCACTTATGAAAAGATTAATTCATAGATGTCTTCCCTAACCACAAGCAGAAAAAGTGGAAACATAGTTCCTTTGTTCCCTCCTTGCTTTGTTTGTTGAGGTCTTGCTGAGGAACAGGAAAACAGAAAAACATCTTAGAATCCCATTTCCATGTCCATACAAACTGTGCTTTCAAAAATAGCATGAATTGCAGCCCTTAGATTTCTCCAAGATATTTCCTTACTTTCACAGGATAATCCAAAATTTCCCTTTAGGGTTTATATTTTTAGGTGATTCCCTCAAGCCATCCCTTACTGTAACCATCTCATATTACATGAGTTAAGAGAAATGCACAGCATTTATAGGCCTTTTCTCAATAAAAATCAAATTTCAAATATGAAGACCTAAAGAGGACATCCCACATCTTGCATTAGCTTGCCATTTTAGTTTGCATATAAACTATTTTTCATACCCACACAAGGTTTCTGGAATGCCTTTTCCACACTCATGCTTGAAAACTGAACCTTTACACACACATTTGTTTAGGAATTGCTTTTTGCTTTGCTAGCCCTTTAATGAAACTGTGTCTGCAGAGGAAGTGGCAGCTGTAGGTAAGAGTGCGTTATCCATTCCATACCAATGCACACTAACAGGGGCTTTGAAAATCAGATTGAATAAAATTAAGAACAAAAGATTAAGTATGATTGAACTCATGATAAAATCACAAAACTCATTGAGCTATTAATCAAAGTTATCATATATTAGAAGAATATTTCCCTAAACAACTGCTTCTACCAAAACAGTTTTAAATTTGTCCTTATCTGCCATTCTCTTTTTCACTTTCTGTGGCTAATTGAACATTCAGATTACTATGAATGTTTATGAATAATATAATTTCCTCTCAAATATTTATGAGTCACTCATTTGAAATAACATATTGATAAAGGAAATACCAAATTCATATTATGCTAGTGAGTCTCCTAAGCGCCTAAACTATTCCAGGGAGAGAATCAAGTAATACTTTAAGGCTTTCACAAATAAAATTGTTAAATTTCAGTAACCTACTCGCACAGCATTGTATTGTGTCAGTAAAGAAAAGCTCATGAACTGCTAGGAAACCAAGAAACCAATGAATAATTTGAATAACAAATTCACCTGAAAATGAGCCAATTTTTTCATGAACAATTGCTGAACATTAAGCAGGTGTAATACCTTGAATTTTTTTTTCATAAACCACTTTGTTCAGACAATTCTGTTTTACTTAACCTGAAGCAAACATTAGAGAACATTTAAAAATATATAAAAGTATTATTGATTTACCCTTCTGCAATTACTGATGTCTGAAAGTTGCGTTTATCCCTACAGCTATACACTTATGAAATGAGAAATTTAAGTACAGTCCTATTCTTGTCTAAACCAAATTTAGTTCAACACCACCTGGCTAACATCTTAAGAGTTTCTGCTGTAGCAAACAGAGCTAGAGTAGGACAGTAGTGGCCTTTTAGGCATTTAGGTCTCAGGTATCTAGTCCATATTAAAACCAAATAGGTCCTGAATATAACTGGAAATTATCAGATATCTTGCTCACTGAAATGTGCCATCTTGTTAAAATGTACTTATTTAAAGATTAGATCATGAGTTTATCATTCAGATTGTTCAAGTGTTATTCCTTCCAGGTGTCATGCTGGCATCACTGAGAAAGCTGGGATGGCAGATACTCGCTGACATAAGGAAAGGTTCACACAGGCTGCTGCTAGCATGCGGAACAATGTTACAATATTGCATCCCACAGTAACCTAATTTTGTAGCGTGTGGGGCATGGAATAGCCATAGTGAGATGCGTACTTACTGAATTTGCATGCAGCAATACCGGCCTACCCTCCTGCCTATCTAGGGATTGGAAAAAGCAGCTATTGAAGCCTTTTTCTTTTTAAAAAATGATTAATATGCAGACTTATCCAAGTGTAAACATAAGTGAGGATTTACTAAAAGTGACAGGTTTCATTCTGAGTTATGCTAATCAGAAATCTATATTGAAGATTTTATGAACAGAAAGAGATAAAACTCACTTATTGGTTATAAACATTAATAAAAATTGTGCACAGATGTACATTTAGAAAGAGTAGAATGATTTGCCAAAATCTTGCTCACACTAGATGTATTCTTATAGATACTTGAAACATGCTTAAAATTGCAGGAGTAAAATAGCTCCATATACTTTTTATATGGACAAGCCAAACTGAAATGAAGTAAATGTACATTGAGTAAACTATTGACATTTCATTAGACTAAATAAAATAGCAAAATGCATCAAAGTCTCAACTCAGAAGGCCTCCATTCTTCAAAATGTCTAATTTACCAAATCACCAAATTAATGCACAATATAATCAGATTAATTTCAAAATGGACAAAACAAATATTTATCCTTGTTAGCTCTGTAGTGGAAATTGAGAAGGCATCTTTTTTCCTACTAAGCTCCAAGTTGTACATGAATTGGAAGATTTCTTCCAGGCAACATGTATGAATATCTTTTCTGGTATCAGATATTTTCCTGATGGAAATTTGTCTTAATGATCATCTGTCCCAAAAAAAGATGGATGCTTTTCTTCTGATGTAGAAGCTATGTTTGTACCCTTTATTTATGCAGTCATGGAATAATTCAAGTTGGAAGAGATCCCTGGAGATCTTATAGCTTAGGAAGATATATGGTCCATGCAATCTCCCTTTAAGTAATTTGTCTCATTTCCTGTCATTTTCTTGGGATCATTAGAGAAAGTACGAGTCATGTAACTAGGGAGACAACAAATCTGCTACTATAAATTAAGTTTTACACTTTTATTTAGGAAGGCAAAACTTCTTTTATATTTCATTAATCTATTGACCTCAGAGCAATCGAAGTGTTCCTAGGATCAAATTCTATTAATTAGTGATGATGTTACAACTTACTAATGGAAAACTGAAGCAAGCTTTTTAAAAATAGAACCTGATTTTCTCTGGCTTTTGAACAAAGGCACAACTGTGAAAGGCTAACTTGAGTTTCCTCCTACGTGGCACAGTGAGACAGAATTCTTTCCTTTTCATTTCATGAATCTAGCCAGAGAAGAAGAATGTGCATGGACCAACAGAAAATACATGCTTGTCAATTGCTTCATGTAATATTGGGATATGCAAAGAAAATTTGAAAGGCAATGTGCAGAAACTTGTCTTGAGTGAAAATGCTGCATTTATGGACATGGAAAGGTGGAAGAGTAAAAACCAAATGGAATCAACTAAAGCCTGCTGTCAGGATGCTGCATGGGCCAGCTACTCCTTGAGGGCGTGGGAGCCAGGAACTGAGGGGAAACCCTGGGCAGGGCAGGACAGGGCCTTGCCAGACAGGGCTCAGTCCAGAGTGCCCAGGCCAGGTGAGCCAGGGACAGCCAAGTGCCGTGGCCAGGTTCAGCCAAGGGTTGAGGTCAGTGGGCTGAGTGTCGGTAGAACAGCTGATTGATGCCACAACAGAAGCATCCCTTCTGTTTTCAGCTTTCTGGATGATATTTAAAATCTCTTAAATAGAGATGGGAAACATTGCCTTCTTAATGTTTGTGTCTCGCAAGTACAACTGCTATAGTAATCACAAACACGCAACATGTGCAGCCAGAAGAGAGAATGACCCTCGTGACAACAAACTGGATCATTGCCATTTCCTGAAGGTAATAAAGAAAAGGAAATTCAAAACCATGGAGAAGGTGAAAAGTACTCAGTAATGTTACTTCCTTTTACTCTATGGCTGGATTTATATGCAAAAGGTTTAGAACCAATCTCAAAGAAACCACTCACAAAAATCTACTCTACCCCTGTCAACAAGCTCTGAAAGCTGGGTTTCAAATCCATGTTTATACATGAAAATCAGAGAAAAAACAGTTACTCCTGGGGAAGCATTCAAAATAAAAAATGCTTTCTTATATTCATCCACTGAAATACCAACAAAACCTACAGAATTTAAGGTAAGTCACATGCAAGTTAAAAGAAAACAAAACAGAACAAAAAAACCCCAAAGAGAGCAACAACAACAAGAATAACAAAACCCCAAACAGAAAAATGTGGGGGAGAAAAAGGAAAATAGCCTTTTCAATAAAAATACTCTTGTGGGACAAATGTAAGAACAGTACTCTGAAACTTTGAATACCAGGAATGTTCCTCACAAAAAAGTAGAAGGGATAAAGGAAGACATTGTTGGAGGTGGAGAGAGCCAGATAAAGCGCTCTAGATTTTCTGTATTATGTCCTGTGAGCTGTAAGTAAAGGAAGATTGCACAGCTGGTACTACCTCGGGAGAAACCTGGGATGTGATTAAAAGCCAAACAGGCAGAGTGCTTTCAGCTGCTTCCCGTCGTCTTAGAAAGGACAAATGTTTGAGTTTTCCAAGTTCCCTTTAACCTTCTACTGGTGGCCACCTGTGCTTAGTCCTACACTTTCCTCTCTACTCAATTCCTGATGCATTAAAACTCCTTCTTTCCCATCCCGGTGAGAACTAGAGCATGGAGGATTTTAATGTGCCCAGTCAAGAGGAGTGGACACAAAGAACAGTCCTATAGAAGCCTGAGCCTTGAGGGACCAGCAATTCTACATGGAGCAAATTACTTATCCCTCGTGAATACCATGGGGTTGATTCTGGATCCTCTAACTGTGGTCTGGTAACACCTACTTGTCTGAGGGATACAAAAGGAAGTAAATGAGATTGCTCAGGCTTAGTAAACATTGGTCAGTTAGAGAAATTAAGGAATATGAGGATAGTATCAAGGTCAGTTCCATCATGGTGCTTTTCAGAAAGTCCATAGCAGGTAGAGGGCACAACTGTTGGGAAAGAGTGCAGATGTGTTAGTATTTTGAGAGTTTTTAAGAAGAATATGTAAATACAGATACATAAAACCACTGGCAATACAATAATTTTCCGGGCGACGTTAAAACTAAGAGAGAAGGCAGAGAGGGAAAGGAAAAGTAGTAAATTCCTACAGGACAGTCAATGTCATTTGACATATAAACAGTTCATAATCATCCAATATATATTAATCCTATTTCCAGTTCTAGGAAAGGAAAAATATTTAACCTAATGCCCCATTTGACAATATTTAGGAAACAATGCTGATGGAAAGAACAGGAAAAAAAATTGATACAGTATCTTTATGAAATAACATGTTATGTTTTTATTTTTAATGGAGTAAAAATACAAGTATCACCAAATTAAACATTATTTAAAATCAAAAATTGTTTACTAATTAATTAGAGTTATATATTTTAAAAAATTTGCAGTGAACTTCCCTCTGCAGTTGTTATTGGGGGAAGAAGAAGGAGGTGGGAGAGCTGTGCAGATGTGAAACCTATGTATCATCTATGTAGCAACCACAGATAAAATCGAAAAGGGAATTTACATGAATGGGAATGAACTGTATTTGCCAACCAGTTTTCACCTTGTCATACCTGCCCTCTAAGTCTTCCTTGTTGTGATATAGGGCCATGCACTCTATCCTGGACAGTGACCCCCACTATGGCCAAGCAATCCTTTGCCACCCCATTCTTTTCTCTTTCCCATCTGCTTGTCTGTTATCTCCCTGGTTATTCTTCCTTTCTACACTACACAACCTTCACCCTTTCACACTGTCGAGATAATGGGACTTCATTCCATGAAAGCCTCTAGATACTGCTCTGATTTAAGTGACACAGGGACATAAAACTTCTCAGCCACTATTTTGTGCATGAGAGGCAGTATCTCTGCATGTGCAGCCAGCGACTGCACACTGAAAACTACATTTTGATCCCTACTGAAATACTACTAAGTAGAAGGATGCTGCATCAGTTAAAAAGAATTAGCTGTGAAAGACTGGCATTGTATTAGTGGAAACTACATAGTTTTGGCAGAGGAAGAACAGAACTATCCCTGGCAGTTTGACCCAGTACAAAAAATGAAATTACTACAACAATGTTATTTATTCCCATCAGCATCAGGTTTAACTGTACTACAAGACACATAAAGACCGGTAATATATAAATGCAACTCTGTGTTCTGAATAACAATTTTTAAAAAATAAATACATCTGTTTAGCAAAATTAGAACTTGAGCCAGGATTTGTCACAGAGATGCTTGAACAAAAATGTAAGTGGTAGAACACAGTAACACTCTTACTGTGAATTCAGTTATGACTTGCAACCTATATTTTTGCACAGAAAATAAAAGGGAAACAGAAACTATATCTTGATGATAGAAGTAAAATATCATTCCCAAAAAAAGATAACATTCTGTCATATTCTAGTCATGTATATATATGTTATATATGTGTGCCATATAATTCTGCCAGCCAAGAAAACAGGAAAGTAATAAAGAATTATGGGGAAAAATAATTGAATTAATAGACAATGAAAGTAATATTTACTAGGTCAGTTTTTACTACCTTGGCAGGGAGGTATCTGCCTTAGGACTCAAAAGCTGTGGACATCAATGAATTCCAGCTTAGGACTGTGTTGTCTAATATCCAAAGAAAGCAGAGGAATGACTTTGTTCTGTGTCTGTCTAATCAATGTCCAGAAATAGCAAGGATTATTTTTCAGGGCAGGTTTGACAGAGAAGTGTGTGATGGGAATTGGTTTAATAAGACAACCTTTTAAAATGCTATATTCAGGAAATCCTTAGAGAAGCTCATACCAGTATTCATTTGACAACCTTCTCTGTAAAAAGCTTCTTTCTCTTAAAAGAAAATAAAAATAAAACTCATGAAGCTCAATAGGGACAGATTCAATTTCCTCTTCTTTTTTTTTTTTTTCATGAAATCACAAGTTTAATTAACCAGGCCTGGAGTTTTTTGTTATATTGAAACAGAAGCTCATTTAAAGCCAATGAGCCCATTCAACAATAATGAAAATAGACACTGCTGCTCCATTCTCCTCTCTGACACCACCTTTACCACATACCATCTCATCACCATAAACCAACTAACATTAGCCCACGTTGGTCATTAGCTGCTTTGCAAAGAACTTGCTGTTTTCTCATTTATAAAGAGAAAAAACAATACTAAGAAAAATTAGCTCGTTTTACTGCCTCAGAAAAAGAGGTAAGGAAAACTGCTTATCGTACAAGTAATTTCTTCTGTGCCCCAACTAAAGCACAGTACCCAAACCCAAGATACTTAATCCTCAGAAGTGTTGCAGTGTTGAAGCATTTATTGCTGACTGTTCATATCTTGTTGAAGTAGCTTGTCCCTGTGATTTTTACATTGCCAATAAACCAAATAACTGATGATCACAAGCTATAAAATTGTAAGATGTGTAAAAATTAAAACATATTACAATAGACAGTACTTTGAGAGACTTTTTAGAGCCTTCATTGCTTACATATTTCATTCATTGAGGCTTTCTTTGAAATTGTAAGAGTTAAACAATTGCTTTATATTAAATGAAAATTAAGATTTTGTGTTGATGCATGCCTTCACTAACTAAAATTGAATAGTAATACAAAAGAATTTTAAAAAAATTAAATTAAAAAAAAAAAAGGCTGCTCTTTCCCACCACTCTAAAGACAGAGAAGCATATTTAATAAGCTAAGTTCACACATGACACTAGGGCTAGGAGAAACCACAGTGTTTCATTCCACAGTTTGTTCAAGTTAATTTCTCAGAAAATCTATTCATAAATACTGGGAAATATCGGAAAATATTCATGCAAGATATACCTGCTGCACAGTACTGCACTGGCAATATCAAGTCATTCAAAATCCATCTTAACTTTGCAGCTTTATAGTACAAAGCTCCTTGAGTTCTTAGACTGGTCCTACAGACTCATGACAGTTTTGTAGCCCAGAAAGACAGGACACCAGCTACTCCTTAGTGAGATACTAAATCCCTAATTATTCAACATTTTAATGTCTACTCCTTTGGGGAATGCATCTGAAACAGACACTGCTATCCTGGCATTGCAGAAAGAAAACAGCTTCCAACATCCTGAGAATGTCTGGGATAGAGTTACAAAAGAGTAAAGAGTAAAATTATTTCTTTTCCCAAGTTGAAAAGAAAACAAAGGGTTTATTTTCTCTTGATTCAAAAAGTCTTTGGGACCAAGAGAGCGTCTGAGATCTGATATCTAAAATAAGATGGAAGAAAATAAAAGGAGATGGAAATACTATTAGTGATTGGATTTATGCTTCAGACTACTGGGACTTGCTTACTGCTGCATGATGGAAAGTTTATGCTGAAAATTTACTTCTAGTTTCAGACTTCCCATCTACATAGAAGTATACCCAGAATTCTTTTAATCCCCCTCTTTTACATGTATTTGCCAGAATTTTATACATATAGCAATCTTCTTCAGTATTCTTTTAGACTAATTTCTTTACACACAAAACATAAATCTGAATCTTTCTTCTGCCTGTTTACGTCCTTGGCATTATTTGCTCTTTGTTCATTTCTATATTTGATTTCTTTCTCTTATATCAGCAGCTATATTTGCAATGTCCTTCAACACTTTTTAGATGCCTGTGTGCCTCATCTTCATTTGTCTTGAGAAAGATTTAAGCAGCAGCTAGTCATTTTAAATTCATTATTTCCTATCTTTATTCATGAGTTTACTTCCTTCCTGCTATTTATTTTTTCTCATTGTAATTGTATAAACCTCTCCGATTTCTCTTAACAAACCGGCTATCTCGTTTTATATATGTTGTAATTTCTTTTCTTCACACATCGTTCTTATTTGGCTTACTATTATATCCTTCCACTTGGCAGAAAACAGGAATGCTCAAACAGCCAGGCTGAAAAAATCATCTTCTTCTTTATGCACAGCACCTTATTGATAGGCATTGCTTATATAAATTTTGAAAAAGTTGTTCTTGTAATTTATACTTCAAGTTCCTCGAAGAAAAAGAAAAAAAGACCTGTCTTTGGAATTTCAGTATATGATTTGAAATAATGCAAATCAGAAGCAGTGCTTCTAATACATATCTGATTTAATCTTCAGGAGTTTGTATATTACTTACTACTCGAGGGGATGAGAATCCTGAGCATACAACAGCTGTAGAAGCATTGCTTGCTTTCAGTAAGCAATTTTGTAAATCCGTTTTAGCCTTTAGAGAACCTAACAATTTTCCTATTGCTATTTCTCCATATGGTTATATATGTGTTTGAATACATATTCCTATGCACCTGCACTTAATGAAAAACATCAAAAACTGGTTACCCGTTTACTGTAGTAATTTCTTTCCTTACAGACCCTATGTTCCCCAGCTACACAGAGACCTCACCACTCAGCTCAGCTCTGCTCCTGTTAGCTTTCCCAGTACCAGGCTTGGACTTGGCAGGAAAAGTCACCATGTCTCAAGGAGTGCCAGCATACATGCTGCCATGCCTCTCCTGTGTTCAAATGGATTTGCTCTCGTATGGGAGGTGGAAAAAGGAACTACAGGACATTATTTCTGGCAGTGCATCTCCAACACACAACATGCCACAGCCAAAGCTGCAGACTTTAACCCAGCTCAGTTCCCATCTCTGTCAACTCAAAATATACATTAAATTCTCACCATGAATGCAGAAAGGCCTGGGTTCATAGGGGAATGGGTAGGGGAAGATGAAAAAGATCTGAACTTTTGTATCTTAGAACTTTGGCATACCTGGTCGAAGATGTATTGCACATGGGAACTGGGAGGTCACTACCTCAAATGCCTGGGGTTTGTGGATCCAGGTCTTTGCTAGAGTTAATGGACTCAAAAAATTATTTTGAATATTTCCGCTTCAGAACTTTGATCACAGAGATGAAAAGAACCCATTAGGATAGTGCTGTGCTCAGAAGGAAGCCCAGACCCTCTCACTCACTGTCCATTTCTCTTTCCTGAGAGAGACGGAAAGAAAGGTGTTGGGTTTTGTGGGGTTGACGCCTACTTGGCCTTTTCACAGCACTTAGGCAGTGCAGCTCAGAGACTAGGAGAAATTGCGAGAAGGTCAGAAGGTAGTGCAAAGGGAGACAATCTTGGGCAAAGTGATTTCCCAGGTAAAGTCCATTCTTGTTTACCTTATCTCTAGCTAAGAGTTTGTGCCCTTGTGCATGCCTGGCTGTGGACAACACAGTCCGTTTATGAATGACCACAAAACCAGAGTACATCTGGCTGTTCTGGCTTCTGTTGTGGGGCTGGCAAGGTGTGTCAGACCAAGTAAGCAGCAGCCATGTGTGATAGCTACCAAAATGTTATTACAGCAGTAAGCAGAGGGCACTGGTTACACTGGCCTCCTATGACTGACCACTGGCATCTCCAGTTCTGCGGGGTTGGCTGCTAGGCAGATGTGTGTGCAGCAGGAGGCTAAATCAGTGGAACTCCAATATATCATAGGCCTAATCTACAGTGTCTTGTCAGTGTGTCTTTTGGAACGTGTGCTGGTTATCTGATATGGCTTTTGTGTGGGTTATTCTTACATGCATGGTTCCAAGGCTTGCCTGAGGCATACTCAGTCCTGCTGCTTTGTAAATTTGCACTTGTTCTCAAGGTCTGGTAGGTAACCTTGAAGGTGCTTGTACGGACTTTGTAATGGGACAGAATCTTTGGGCCAGTTTGTTAGAGCAGAATATAAGGGGCACTCCAAACAACTGAATCAGAAACAAAAATACAGAGTGGAAAGTTCAGCACAGTTGAGACCTTATAATGGGAAGCTAAAGTACAAGACTTCAATTGAAAACAAAAATTAAAACAATTAAATTAAAATCAGTGGGAACAAATATTTTGGCCCAAACTCAATTTAAAACGTGCTGCAGCCAGCATGAGATGCAGAGGCTGTATGTCACAAAAGAGTCCAGAAAGGGTAATGTAGGAGACCAGCTGTCCTTAATGGTATGTGTACACAGGCCATAGATTCTGTTCGTTTACAGATCTCTAAGCTGGAAACAGAAACTCAAACATCTAATTAACAAGTGATGAGAGATATTAGAAATAGCCTCTCAATATATACCACTAACATTGAAAGAAAATCTGCATTATTGTTTGTGTTTAGATCTAAGAGAACCAAATAGATTGAAAAAAAGTTCCATGAAGTGATGTATTAATCTTTCACTAACTTAAATGCATATCTGCTTCGCTTTTACAAATCTCCCCAGACAAGAGGAATTCAAGACAAGCCACTTTCAATGCACTGTACAGGAGGTAGTAGTTTCACAGGCTTCCTTTGGCTTAAAATATATTCCTGAGAATTTTCACTAGGTGCTACGTATTTCTTGAAGGAGCTGAATCTATTGAAATGCACAGAGATGATGTTCTGACTTTTGAGAGTACAGCAACAGAACATCACGAAAGACTAAAAAGTGCATTTGACAGGACTATGAAATAAGACCCAAATTATACAACAAATTTAAAGCTTCAGGCTCCAGAAATGTTTGAAAGAAGGCCTAAAGAAGGCAGTCAATTCCTAGCTATTCTAGACTTCAAAGATGAAAAGACAAATGAGTGTGCAAAGTGGGAGGGATGGTAAAATCTGTGGGAAAATTCATGCCAAGCTTGACAGTCTTTATTAGTAGCTGTCAAGCACTTAGAAAGAAGAGTGCACAATGGTATTCAAGCTTGGACAGAGACTTTCAAAGCTTACAGGGTTAATAAAGTTCCTATTAAGTATTTTGATTACAGTAAAGAGACCTAGGCATTTTCGGGTGCTTTGGAAAACTGCCGAAGGATAGGATGCTTACAGAATAGGCTGAAAACAGAGCACTTATGAAATCAGAATGTCCCTATGCTTTAGCAGAGGAAGAGGGTAGGTGAAAGAAGTTTTACATATTCACTTACAGAAAGTTGGCAATTGTGGACACTGAAAAGATTTAGCAGAGAGACTTCCGGCTTTCTGCAGCATTTTTGTGAGAGTTCTGTCTTTCCCATGCAAGTAAGACAAAACAATGTTACAGTTTCGTAAACTTCTTGCAGCTGCAGGCTGTTTTGGCAGAATTGTTGTGGTTCTAACTAGAAAAACACTCAGAGATGTGTGTCTTAGAACTTGACCAATCCCCTTAGGGGGTGGATGGCAAAAACCAATTACCTTATGCCACTTAATACACTTTGCGAACTGACATATAAAAGTCTTCTGAGAATTCATTAAATCATCATCCATTTATCCCTGAGCCAGGACTTCGTGTCGTTTCTCTACTCCTCCATGGGGAAAACAGCAACAGGCAATAGCAAGACATAATCTCATAATATTCATGCTCATAACAAAGGTGTCACTGGTTAAATATAACTGCAAAATAAAATGGGGTTTTATCAATTGCAATTATACTATTTGAAAATATAGCATGAACCTGGAAACACACTGATAGAGACAAGATGAATTCTCAAAAATAAAGGTGTATTATTGCACATGGGAACAGTAACAAAATAATCTGTCTCAGAAACTGTAGTTTTGGACTATTATTTGTGTTACTATAAGGCTACACGGAGAAATTTGTTCTAATTTTTTTCATGGGAAGAATGAAATCTGCATTTGCCAGACATGTCCTAGAAATTGTTAGATTTTATCCTGGTCTACCACCTGATAGGCAGACCTGGATTATGGATTTCAACACGTAACCTGCCAAGTTCCACACATCCTTAACTGAATGGGCTGCTAGAAAATGCCATTAAAACAGATAAAAGGTTATTCACAAGCAAGTCTAGAAGAGATGTATTCTTACTTCTGATGAATGTGTGAGCACCATCTCTAAAATTGTCTACCAGTAGCTGAAATTTAGTTTAACTCAAAAATCAAGATCAGACCTCCTCAACTAGGAAGAAAATCGAAGAAAAAAACTGTTTCTGTATATAAAATGATACAATGATAGTATGACAGGAGTTCTAGAATATTAAAGTTTTGGAAGCCTGGAGGTACAGACTGTATGCATAATGGCATTTAGTGGATACAAGAGGACAGTGACTTGTGAAACTGTGCTTTGTTCATCTTATACTAACTTGGGAACATATTTTATGGGAAGCTTGAAGCCATTACAATGATTTTCTGATTAAAAAAAACATCAGGCAAAGCATTGCCAGCCAGGCAAGGGAGGTGATTGTCCCACTCTACTCTGGATTTGTGTGGCCTCGCCTCGAGTCCTGGGGGCACCTTTGGCATCACAATATAAGAAAGACATAGAGCTATTAGAGAGTGACCAAAGGAGGGCCACAAGGACGGTGAAGGGTTTGGAGGTGAAGCTGTATGAGAAGTGGCTGAGGTCATTTGGTCTGTTCAGCCTGGAGAAAAGGAGACTGAGGGGGACCTCATTGCAGTTACATCTTCCTCATGAGGAGAAGAGGAAGCGCAGACATTGATCTCTTCACTCTGGTGACCTGTGACAGGACCCAAGGGAATGGTATGAAGTTGTGTCAGGGGAGGTTTAGGTTGGATATTAGAAAAAGGTTCTTCACCCAGAGGGTAGCTGGGCACTGGAACAGGCTCCCCAGGGCAGTGGTCACTGCTCCAAGCCTGGCAGAGTTCAAGAAGTGTTCAGACAATGGTCTCAGGCACACGGTGTGACTCTTGGGGATGGTCCTGTGCAGGGCCAGGAGTTGGATGCAATGAGCCTTGTGGGCCTTCCAACTCAGCATATTCTGCAACTGTGTATTTATTAATGATGGGGGAGGAGAGAAGAGGAGAGAGAAACTCCTTTACCCTGAAAGCAAACTGGAAGCAGGATTGTAGAAAGAGGTAGAGGATTGCAGAATGGTGGATAATGGGTCAAATTCTGAAGTGGTCTTAGAAGACCAATGAGAATATGTAGAGCACTACTAAAATGGTTTAATGGGGTTTTTTATGACCCCTGTAAAAGAATGTTTGGGGTGAGATCAACTTCTGTTTCTAAAAGAAAAGGAAAACCAAGGAATTTATGTACTGGCCCTTTGAGAGTAAAATAACAAACAAAGTGTATGGCCTAAGACCATTAAATTGAAACCATGAGTTCTGAGCAGAAAGCATGTTAGTGTCAGAAAAGAGCAAATCTGGATCCCCCTCTCTTTATACTCTTTATACAGTGAAATTTCATAGGAAAGAGTAGCTCTGATAGAGAAGAGGTGACAAAGACAAGTTTCATCAATTATCTTCTGGCTTTTAGCTGCCAGCTGCCAGCTGAGCCTGATTTCTTCCCTAGCCCAGCACAGAGAAAGCGTAAACACTCCCATTCTTTGGGAAGAAGAAGATGAGCTGTGTTAAGGCAACAATGAAAATGGGAGGGATGGTTTAAGAACCTGTTTCTGCTGCTTCCCAGTGATGTCTCTGCTTGCCTGCTAAGTAATATACTTATCTAATGTCCTTATTGGTATGGCCCATCCAAACACCAAGAGGGAAGAGGCTTGCCAGCGTGGGCTGAATATGTAATATAAGCATATAATTTTGCATACAGCTATAGCTGCAGAGACACTTGGACCTTGGTTGCAAGTAGATGCATTATCCCCAGCAGGTAAAACAATTGCCACCACATCAGGAATCTCCCCAGCATCCATGTACAACAGAGCTGCATTGGGTACATCGACCAAGCTTCGTGCATGTGACGTAATAGACAGGGATCAGGCAGCTGTGGAAATGTGAATCCAGTTGGATTCAAACAACTTGCAATAATTACACAGTTAGTTCTCACTGAAAAATACAGGGAGATGAAAAATTCCCATGATCTGTGCAACCATTTTAACTTTGTATCCAACATGTAAGCTGATTTCTCACTTTGCTGAGAGTAGAGTCAACGAGAAGCAGCTGAAACTAATAGAGTTATAGTACCATGTCCTAGAAGAAATTGTATCAGGACTTATATCTAAATACAAAATTGGATTTGTTTTAACTTTAGAGTTCCAAAAGCTTCTTGACATGAAGGTGAAACAATACACCAGGATGGTATTAGCTCCTAGCATACAGCTGCACTCAGCATTAACCTGCTGTCTAGTCTGTCTCTGCTCAGGACAATCCAGAGCCAAGGGGCAGCACAATGCAGGAAATTGGTATTCAAAGACACTAAAAAGACACAGGGCCAGATTATGATGGCTACTGATAGTCTGCTCTTTGGGCCCGATCAAGCACTCAAAACTCCTTTCTTCTCCATGTGCATAAAATTTCCTTTGTGGAGAATATATGCTTAGGTTACCTAGGGGATACTGTGCTGATGCAAATGTGTGTAGAAGAGGAGAGATACAATGATATTATCTTGATAAAATGTCTATCGCCATCCTGAAGAACTACACCAGTTCTTGAATTAAAAAGGAATAAAACTGGGGTGATAAAACCAGTAAGAAGTCTGAATTTAGAAGAATGTGTTGTCTTAAAAAGCCAAGAGAAGAATCCAGGTCAGTGTTACTTGTAGCATCATGAAAAATAGCAACCAGACACACAAAAAGGGAAAGAGGGGAATAAAGGTTTATTGGGCAGTGTCAGGATGATTAAATGTCAAAAAACCACCCAGTCTTCATAAAAGATCAGTAATAAAAATACCGTCCCCTAAGGCTGAAAATAGAAGAATAACCTTACAGGAATAAGTGTCCCACTTTTATGAATGTGACCTGTAGGATGAGTTACTAAAATCTTAGCATAGGTAACTGAAGATTAGAAAGACAGCATGTAGCTATAAGTGAGTATGTACTGGCCTAATAACCTTAAAATACATGACTGAGGAAACTCATGGAATAAGCCATAATCCATTTTAAAAGCTTTAGATGTGAAACGACAGCAGTAACAGGTAGAATATCCATAAAGTGATGCTATATTTAAAGATACATGACATATACAGCACATTAAGAGAAAGTAACTCTCTTCCAGCATTTTTGTTCCCTTATGAAATAAAATTCAAAGACAGTTTGTGACACTTAGAGACATCCAGTGAAGGATGTAACAGCATATGAAAGGAAGCAAACTAAAATAAAAGACAAGTGAGGTAGTGGATCTAAACCAAATTAACTTAATTTCATGAATTCATCATTTGAGCCATTTCATAGCTGTACTTCCAAATCTTTCAGAGATGTGCATATTTCTTCTAATACTAGGTTTTTATATTCCTCTAGAGTGAACCAACCTAATCATTTCCATTCTCTCTTTCAGCTGGATCTTTCAAAGCTTATTTGTACATGAAAGAGCCTGCCTAATTTACTTCGGCTGCTTTTCAGGGGACAGTGCTGAATTCACTGTCTCAGAGGTGTCTATAGTCCTATCAGAAAACCAAATTTTTTTCATGGAGTCTGTCAGGAGTTTGAAAAGACTAACCAAACTTCTAATTATTGTGCTAAGGAGGCAAAGCCTTGTGCTTTTAATCTGAAGAAGAACGCAGATTACAAACACTAAATCCAGAATTAGGGAATTTAAACCTCAGTTTATTTAAGTTTTCTCAGTGGGAATTCTAGGGACAGGAAGATAAAATATGCCCTCTGAGAAGAGAAGAAATTGCAATGTATAAGGATCTACTGTGCCCTGCCCAGACCTAGGAAGCATTACATTATATTATAAGGTACTGCATAGGTACTTAAATCTAGTCACTGAAATATGAAATCAGATAGAAAGCGTGCTTGAGAGGAAGAGATTCCTGAAAGAAACATTAAAACAGTCTGGAGTAAGTACTTAATGTGTGCATGTTACCAGTTACATATGTTTGGTGAAATGAATTTAAAACACATAGATCACCCACACAAGTTTATCCAAGATGCTGGGGCACCATATGATTATGCATTTACTCATCTTTAAATGGAACTAACTTCCCAGAAAGCAAAAGTGTGAGATCTTGCTAGTGACAGCTTTGCTGTTCCTTCTATCCCCTTCCTCCATTTATTCCCAGATACAATCTCATGCTGAACCCTCTTCTGAAAAGCTGTAGTAATCACTTTGCTGAATGGTGCAGGGAATCACTGTGAGTTTCAAGACTGCACTAATTTACAGTCAAGGATAAAGCCCTGTCTGACACATTAAGTACCAAGCAGAAAATAGCTGATATACATGGCAGTTCACTAAAATCTCTGTTAGCTGTATGAAAAAAAAAACCCAAATTTTTGAAAGATGCTAGCAGTAGAGTTTGAGGGTACAGTTATACAGTACTTCCTTGGATTACAGTCTACCAAAATAATGTATATATTATAATCTGGGTATCAAAGACCTACTGAAGGAAAAGGAACTTTCAGGAATCTATTCATATGTTTGATTGCAAATATACATTTTGCAAATATAGCAAAATGAGTGCTCTTATCTGACATGTTCATATTATAAGCAGATTTACTGAAACATGCAAATAATTCATCAGTTAATAACCACTTCCAACTTGAGAATGATGAAAATGTGTAACAGTTATTTAAACTGAACTACTTTACCAGCCACTACTCAAAAATCAACTGCAAATGCATCTTTGAACTGCTTTTGTAGGAAAAAAAACCCTCTCTGTATCTAAAATGATAATACAGCATGCCTGAGAAACCATAATTTCTGAAAAAAACAAAAACATAGAGAAAACTTACACAGGTCTAAGGTGATGAAGGCTAGTCAGCCATTTGGAGCACAACCACACAAGGCCTGTTTCTAGTATCTGTAAGTTTTTAAGGTGAATATGAGGTTCATATCAAGCCAAGGTAAAGATTTTGAAATGGTGCTAATGTGTTGAGACAGTCAAGTGTCACTGATATTTTTCAGATATTGCCATTTTGTGTAAACAGGGTTTCATAAACAAGACAATCACAAAGACCATATAAGGACAAAATTTCCTGGATCTTTCCTTTAAAAAACAGTGGTATTAACTGACTCACAGGGTCGTTTTTAACCACCAGGGATCTTGCTTTGCAACTCACAGAGGTTAGTGAAACAGGACTGGTAAACCCAAGGTTACCAAATATGATTAGACTAATAACACACAAAGAGGAAATCATGCACAGAGAGAGATGCTGGAGGAAAAGCCTCACATATATTTAAAGATTAGTAATATTATTTCTGTTTTAATATTATAAAACTATGGGACACCCACAGCTTAACACAATGCCATCCGAATCCATCATAATAAACGCATGATGTGACAGAGTTAGAGAAATTGTGACATTACTGTTATTTTTAATGCTGCATAGCTGAACCTGATAGCATCATCAAGAAGCAAAGGAGAGCGCCATACCAAAATATAGTGTTCTTGGCAAGATGCAAAATAGAATAGGGATCTCAGAATCTGAGACTCATCCAACCTATTTCAAGTATATGAAACACAAAGGATGCAAATAGACAATAATAATAATGGATTCTAAAAATAATGGTCTGTAGACATATCAAAAAGATACGACCTGTGAACAGTGGAAAACAAGTAATTTAAGTAATTTTCCACCACATTATGTATTAAGGGAAAGAAGAGTCCAAAGGAAAACAATATTGTCCTTCCCAGACCATAAAAATGTATTTTCAATTTACAGAAAAAAACCAAACATCCTTTATACTTTGATGCTTTGGGTTTTTTTGTCTTTGATGGTCATTTCAATAAGGGTTTATGAAAAGAGTCTTCCCTGTTCACCATGCTTGCCTGGGGATTTCATGCACTGTGGTGCATGCATCGATACGCAGTAGCCATTATTTATGAAGATAACTAATGAACATTATATAAGAACATTTTTATAAAAGTATTTACTGAATTTATCAAGCTGTCATCACAGCAAAGTTCCTGTGGTTACACATTTCAAATAGCTTCCTGACTGCACCTCCTAAAAACTCACCAGATCATAAGTGTATTAGTATATGGAACCACGCTTTACTTAACCCTTTGCTTTTTATTCAGACTCTCAGTTCTGACACTTCTCTCCTAAAGACCAAGTTCATTTTCTCTCTGAGTCACTGGTAATCTCCCCAGTTATCAAGGTCTCATTTTGAGCAGGCTTAAATGAAAAATATGGCAAATTGTACAGATAATAAATTGAATAAAAATGAGTAAATAAACCAAATTTAAGAGACTAGGCTTAAGATAAGAAAACCCTACTGAACTGGTCACCACTGAAGAATACAGATTATTTGAATTATCTCAGACTTTGAAACCCACTGGTAACAGCTTCCAATTAACATTTTTGCCTAGCTGGCACATCCCAAACATTTGCTAAAACTTGGGCTGATGTTGCTGTTTATTACTAAAATTGTCTTTGACTTCCCAGGGTAAGATTTTGTTTACAGTAATTTGTAACTTGGAAAAATACCTGTCTCTTTGCCTACTGTTTACCTCAGGCTCTCTCTTTTTTATTGATGTCTTTTTAAAATACCCAGAACAATTTTGTAATTTCTACTATCATAGCTGCAGCAAAAGATTGTTTTGCCTTTGTAAAGATTCTCTTGTGAGCTTCTTTTGAAAAGTTCTTGCAAACTCCATCTTGAAATTTGTGAGGGCATACAGAATTTTTATTAGACTGTCTTTTGAAAATACACGTTTAGTCAATGCTCATCCCATCTTTTAAGTGTTCAGGGCGCAGGGAAGGGCTGTTGCCCAACCTCCTGCTCAAAAGAGGATCAGCTCTGAGGTCAGACCAGGCTGAGCTCCACAAGAATCAGGGTCAGAGCAAGACCAAACAGGAGACTCCTGTGGCAGCTTGAAAACCTCTTTGGCCCCAACAGTCACCTCCAAAAGTGTCACTGTTATTTACCTAGTCGGTATTGCTGCTTCTAGAGGTTGCTGGTATAGATTCCTAAGACCTACACTTCCTTTTCCCAGGAAAATAATTATGACAAGAACAGCAAAATCAAGGCATCTAAAGACAGAATGGGGATTTTTCCAATGGTTAGGCACAGGCAACAATATTCATTTTTCAGTTGTGTCTAAACCTTAAAACTACATCATTCTCCTATCTCAGATTTTTTAGGCTACCAAAAAGATCAAAAGTCTTATGTGAGGTCAACTTAAAATGCTGTTCAAATTTAAATAATTTGTTTCAGTGTTAGGTTAATATTTTCATTCTTTTTCCTTTCTAGCATGGTTCATTTTTTACATGCAAATTCCTCTCAGGTACAAAAGATAGAATTATCATTTACAAGAATCTGAATTAAAATAATTCAGTATTTAATAGAGAAAATATTTCAGCTAGAAAAGTAAAAAAATAATTACTTTGATGTCATCAAAACAAACATTATCTAATAGTGTTCACTCTCACAAATTTCTGTATATTTTTGGTTCCTTCAATATGCCAGCTACAGTATTAAAAATCAGAAAAACCTTTTCGCCACCACGCATGCATCTTCTTGCATAGCTTCAGAATATTAATTTCTTAACAATGAATTTAACTTCAGAACACGCTTGGAAGATGGGGGAAGAGGGTTAGTTATTTCTTCTTCATAGAAGCTGAACTGAGACGAGAGAAACCAGTAAGTACAAACTAATTTGAAAGTCCAATTAGGACACCAAGGACTCAGTCTTTCAGACTACCTAGAAATATTTTATTTAATCGATTCCGTATGTATTTTACATTAATTTTTATGACAGATTAATGCACTCAGCAGTTTTGCAAATCATACCTCAAGGCTTCAAAGTTTGGCCACCTGCTAAAACTTTATGCTAAATGACTTCGTCAGCATCACACAGAAATGTGATGTAAGTGTGGTGTTGTGGCAGAGATCGGTTTTTTTAAAAAAATTTACCATAAATGGTGATGTTGAACTGTTTTAATAACAGACACTTTCTCCTTAGGAAAGGACCCATCAGAATCATCAAGTCCAACTCCTGGCCCCATACAGGACCACCCCCCAAGAGTCATACCATGTGTCCGAGACCACTGCCCAAACACATCTCGAACTCGGGTTCAAGAACTCAGGACAGGCTGGTGCTGTGACCACTTCCTTGGGGAGCCTGTTCCAGTGCCCAACCATCCTCTGGTTTAAAAGCCTTTTCCTGATATCCAAGCTATACTACCTTCCCCTGACACAACTTCATACCATTCCCTTGGGTCCTGTCATGGGTCACCAGAGTGAAGAGATCAGTGTCTGCCCCTCCTCTTCCCCTCATGAGGAAATTGCAGACTGCGATGAGGTCTTCCCTCAGTCTCCTCCAGGCTGAACAGACCAAGAGACCTCAGCCACTCCTCATATGGCTTCACCTCCAACCCTTCACCATCCTCATGGCCCTCCTTTGGACACTGTCTAACAGCTTAATGTCTTTTTTATATTGTGGCACTCAAAACTGCCCCCAGCACTTGAGGTGATGCTGCCCCAGTGCAGAGCAGAGCAGGACAATCCTCTCCCTTGCACAGCTGGCAACGCTGTGCCTGATGCACCCCAGGACACATTGGCCCTCCTGGCTGCCAGGGCAGAGCTGACTCAGATTCAACTTGCCATTGACCAGGACTCCCTGGTCCCTTTCCACAGTGCTTCTCTCTAACATCTCATTCCCCAGTCTGTACACACAACCAGGGTTGCTCCATCCCAGGTGCAGAATCTGACACGCACCCTTGTTAAATTACATATGGTTGGTGATTGGCCAGCCCTCTAATTTTTTGAGGTCTTTCTGCCCTCAAGGGATTAAAAAACCTCCCAATTTAGTGTCATCAGCAAACTTACCTAGTACTCCTTCAAGTCCTTCATCCAAGTCAGTAATGAAAAGAACTGAACCTAAGAGTTTTTGAAGCACACAGGAGCAAGGATGGAGCCCTGTGGAACCCCACTAGTGGCAGGTCGCCAGTCTGATGTGACCCCATTCACTGTAACCCTTTGCACCTGACACATGAGCCAGTTGTTCCCCCACTGTGTAACCTGGTTATCCAGCTGTGCGCTGGACGTTTTGTCCAGAAGGATCCTCTGAGAGATTGTGTCAAAAGCTTTACTGAAGTCCAAATAGATTATATCAAATGGCTTCCCTTGATCAACTAGGTGCGTTACCCTGTTGTAGAAGGAAATCAGGTTCAACAAGCAGGACTTTCCCCTCGTGAAGCCATGCTGGTTGTGACCCTTGACTGAGTTGTCCTCCAGGTGTTTTTCAGTACTTCCCTCAATAATCCTTTCCATGATTTTAACAGCCACTGATGTGAGACTGACAGGCCTGTAGTTTCTGAGGTCCTCCTTCTTGCCCTTCTTGAAAACTCAGACAACATTCACCATCTTCCAGCCTACTGGAACCTCTCTGGGTTCCCAAGACCACTCAAAAATCATTGAGAGAGGCTTGCAATGGCATTACCTAGGTGCTTGAGCATTCTCTGATGAATCTTATCAGGCCCCATAACTTTGTAGGGATCCAGCTGGAGCAGCAGATCCCAAAAAAATTCAGGTTCAACTAGGAGGTGATCATTCTTGCAGCCATGATCCTCCAGCTTGGTCCTCCTTGTCCTCTTGCCCTCTGATTTGTTTATTACATGTGTGATATTTCAGTACTCCCTGAGGCAGAGTTATTCCAAGCAGCAGTTGCCTTCTGACACAGCCTTGCCTGTACCCAGAGGAGGTCTGCAGCATATGCTGAATAAAGCAGTGTCTTATGAAGAAGGAACCTTGCAGTTAATTAATTAAGGAGTGCTTCATTGCATTCTTAAATGCCAAGTGATTTATTCGTAACTTTAGGAATAAAGTAAAGAAGTAGTTGTCTCTGTGTGTGTATGCATGTGCGCATCACAAATGTCCTCTTCCTCCAACTACTTCCTCTCTTTTTAAGAACATATTTTCCCAGCAACCTCTTGCAACAGAATATAAGCTTTATGTTATCTCCTCTTGTGAAATGATATCAGGCAAAAAATAAATTAAAGCTCAGTACACAGGTTTGATGATTCATGCATCTTTCTTTTCCTACACAGTTATGTTCCAGATCCTTTTCATGCTATCATTATTTTTACTTATTTTAAGTAAGGGTCCTCATAACAAGAAATTAGGCCAAGTATATGCAGGCCAGCATAAATAAGCATACAACATTGAATATGTAGATTTTGTCCCATATTTCATGAGGATTGCATTTGATCTGTACATATAATAATTTGGTGAAAAAGATGAGTTTGCCTCTTCAGAAAATTAAAATGGAAAGCCCATGTGCAATTAAAATGTCTATCAGGATAGAATAATGATGATATCTGTTCTTTTCTCAAGTTTTTGCATGAATGAAATGCCTCCTGAAGTGCCAACAGGTACTGATATGCTTGGGGAAAGGTGTAGGGGGTAACTAATCCCTACCCTTGACAGATAGCATCTGCCCACTGGCCAGCAAGTGGTCTTGGGCTTGGTTTCGCTTTATTTTGGTATTTATTGGGCAGACAGCATTCCATTCTAGCATGACTGACCAAGTGCTCTTACGTATAAGTGCATTAATTTGGTCTTGTGTAACATGTTGTCATGTATTGCCTCATAAGGGTTCTTTCCAGCCTTGAATATACAGCCTGCCTCCAGGTCCCTACAGGAAGACAGGTCCTACCTAAATGCAGGTTCTCTTAGTGCCCTCTTCAGTGTTTCACCTCACTGAAGGGCATTTTTTAAGTCTTTGCCGATACGTGAGACACTTTCAAGTCTTTCAACACTACAGTGTGGAAGAAAAGTTCAGTGCTGACTGCCACAGACGACAAGAAAGAATAAGTTTGAAAGATATAAGTGAAATGAAATGGGAAAACAGTGCTGTGCAAAACCAAAATGCAGGTCTTAAACTCAGGAGATTTAGTTTCATGTTCTGAGCTAGACATCAAAATTCTCAAGGAAGCTTTTTTTTTCCCTGAAAATCTACCCAGTTTAGGAAAATGTTGGTTCTTATTATCCATGTGAGAAATACATTGTAAAGAAAGTATTGCTTAGGGTAGAACAATTACAAAAAGAATTGTGTTGGGTTTTATTTTCTCCTTTTGACTTCCTTTTCATTGTTGAAATTTGATTATCATTTAAAAAAATAAGCAAACGTTTTATTCAAAGTGCAGTAAGGGAGAAAAAAGGAAACACTATTTCAATCCCTTATGTAGCTTACAGGGGTTTTTTAATCCCGTTAGAGTTGGCAATGCAATTGGGGCCTATCTCATTCAGATCAAATCTGGCTACTGAAGATGTTAATGAACAGATTCTTCTTTTTAATAGGACTTATCTATTGGAATAGACCATGAGATTAATACGTTTGCTTTCAGATTTTTCTCTACAGCATCTGCTGATATCCTACCCCTATTTTCTGCTGCTTTGTTTGTTCTTAAGGAGTAATTTTTTTTCTATGAATGAGTAAAATATTTGCTTCAGTAAATGACTGCAAAATTGATACCATGCCTAGGCTGATAAATTCGTATGATAATTTGTAAAACTCATGCCAAATAATTAATAATTAGCAATGTCCAGAAATAATATTCCGTTTCTTGCATTGACCGCTACAGGCTGCTTGCATGACATTGTTGCTATGTAATTCCACCTCCTCAGCACAATTTTAAAGCTGCTGGGCTTGACTCAGTAATATTGTGAAAAGAGTATCAAATTCCACAGCTGCTTTCCTCAATAGGGGGATATTTAGGGAAGGGATCTAACAGGAAATTACAACTGATAAATACACACCTTGGACTTGCTCATGGTTATGATAAACAGATTCTCAGGTGAGATGTGTGAGTGAAATCATCAAAACCCAGAGAATTTAATACCTTTTTTCTGTTTGTTCTCAGCCAAAAAAAAAATCCAAGCACTTTCTGCAAGTTAAATGGTAACTATGTCAGTTTCCAGACGTGATATTCAGCTTTTTCCTAAGCAAAAATACCGACACTATCCAACAGTACATTCCATACCTAACACTGAAAATATTCATGTATTTTTAATATATGTTTAGGAAACACTTGAAGTGGATAAAAGTCAGGGAAGGATATCAGGCTAAAATGCTTATGTTCCACTCAGAACAGAGTTTAAGACTTTTTTTTCCTTCACACTGACCTTTTCTTTTTCGTATGGTAATGACCACAAACCCACTCCTGCTAACATGAGTAACAATATCCAGTAATTTGAATAGCCTATTTTCTAGCAAACAGGGTTTGTCTTATATTTACCATTCAGTGTACAGGGATGGATTTTCAAAAAAACACATAGAAAGTAAAGAGAAATTAAGCAATTGTACTTCAATTAAAACCAGCAGGAGCCAAGGAGCTAATACCTTGGGCACAGGTTTAAAAGTGTTGGGATGAGCATCAATTGACTGGGCAGCACTGGTATCTGGCAAAGGATCTGGATTTCAAGGTTATTTATACAGCATGAGTTCTTACAACACTAAATTAGAATGGGCAAAATTAGAGTTAAGTCAGTGCAATAGCCATCCCACAGAATTAGTTCTCGGGATGACCCCCAGTATATGAACTCTTTCCTCTATGACCTGCCCTTGCCACTCAGCAACCAAATGACTGAATCACGTAACACTGTTGTAGTCTCTGCAGTGGTCTTTGTGTGCCAGAATCAATTTATCAAATGGGATAAATGTACAGAATTGTCTAGCAGATGAAAATGATTTCTGGATAATACCAGGAAAGAGAAATTTATCGCTAGCTATTCTTTTCCTTATCTGGGCAAAGAATAAACTGAAGTCCCAGGAACACTTAGAGAGTGATTTCCAGAGAGGACTTAGCCTTGCAATCTACTGTTACATGAAAAACTGGGGATCATTTCGTTTTGTGAAGGAAAGAGAAGCCTGAATCATCTGCTTCTGCTTGAATTTGGACATGTTGAAAACAGATACGGTCCTACAGTTGTAGGGACATTGCTCCTCCCTTGGAATACTCTCACTGTATATGCTGGCAAACACCATAATGCACAAGGAATAAACAACAGTGAACAATAATGATACTCCAGAGCACGTACAAAATACACAAGGTTTGAAAATGTCGTATACCAAAAAAATAAATAATTCATCTGAGTGTAGTCCTGAGAATTATTATATAATTCTCAATTATATAATAGAGCATAATTATGCCCAAACTACCTGCAGCACAAAGAACATCATCTATTAGCTGTTTTAAAACATTCATCATAGAAATGCTAGAATTTATGAAATATTTGACTTAAATAGCCATTTTCTAGACAACTCTCATTGAGAGAAAACTAGATATCTCTTTTGGACAGATGTTCTTCCCTACTTTATACAAGTCATGATTTTTTAAAAATTGATTAGCAATAACCTGCAGTACAGGAAATCTTAACTGGACAGTAGCATCTAATCAGGAGCAAACTTTAAAGAGCATGAAGATGTTGGACCAGATTCAAAATTCACATGACTTTTTCTATTCACTTGAGAGAGGTTTGAATCAGCCTGAGAAGCAACCTAGAACTAATGAATTGAAAGTTATATTCAGATTACATAGCCACTGGTAAAGTGCATAGAATGAAGTAAAAGAAAACTAAACCAAGGAAAGTTGTAAATTAGGGTAAAAATATCATCATCTACCAAAAACTGTAGCTAAAAAAATAGACGCATTTATATCACGTTCCATCTTTTAACAACTGTTGAATGCAAAAACTGAAGCTGAATTCTAAAACCAAAAAGAGACTTGCTGAATGATGGTGTGCCACAGCTGTAACAGGAAATCCACTCTACATCAACAAGTTTAAGAGTTAGAAAAAATTAGAATACGTGTATATTACTAAGGAGTCCAGTTGCAGAATTTTCTCCAAGTATAGTTTTTTATTATTACAGGAAATTTTAAACACATTTCAAATTATGAGTACTAAAACATCTTTGAATTTAATTTGAGGCTGAATACTTGTTACTCCTGGTATTGGTCTAATCCCACAAATAACCTCCACAAAGACAGACTTTTATGGCCCTTCAGAGACTTGCTGATTTCAGTGGTTTCTCTGTGACCTATTCAATAGATCACTGTTACATTACAAGTTCAGGTCTGTGCTCAGCAGAATATTTAAGAGCACACTTAAATCCATACTTACTCAGCAGAGCACTCAACTATAGGCATGTACTCAAACCCCTCCAGAATCAATATGACTTAAATATTTTACTGACTATGAGTAGATATTTCAACTGGGACACTGGCTGGGTATGCCAGCACATATACACCTCATTTCTCTAGCGAGGGATATAGAATATTTATTGTCACTCGCACTACTATTAAATTGCTGGATGTGGTTAAAAAATTGGCAAATTACATTTGACCAAACACATTTATATTTTTACCTTTGAAAAAGTTTGCTGGAACCATAAGTCTTATACAGCACTTCTGTGACATTTTTCCGAGGACTCAAGTATGATAAAGTTTATTATGGCATTGCTGTGTTGGACAAATTTGATAGAAACAGATGGAAAGACCCACCTATTTTCACTGCCCACTTCAAAACAAACACCAGCTCTCAAAAATTTTTGAGACAAATGTACATGTGTACTAGTTTGGAAACAAATCAGTGGGAGATCACAGGTCAGAATTATAATTTAATAGGTAAATTAAAATAAGTGCAATAGTACAAGAACACTGACAGAGTCAGGATACAACCTGACACCCTGTTAATCAGGGTGGTGGTAGCAGTCCAGATGAAGTGGTTCTGTTGAAGCAGTGATTCTGTAGAAAAAGGTCTGGTCTTCCCCTGAAGGTCCAGTGGTAGCTCTTGTCCTCTGGGAATCCAGTAGATAAGGCTACTTGTGCTGTTCCAAACCCCACATTATATCCAGGTGGGAATGCTTGGTTCCTCCCCCTGGGCAGAGCGTATCACAATGGGCTGATGTAATTTTATGAGTCATGGGTGGGTCCTTGATGGCCCATTAACAGAGCTAGCTCCTGGAGGGAGTTATCAGGGATGAGCCATGGTAGGAGATAATGAACACTGCCCCACCGGCTTTAACAGCTCATGAAGATGATAATAGAATACATACTTTTGATTACATCTTACATTGTAACCTAGGACAACATGGAAATAATTAAAAATTAATAAAAAATGGTATGTATTAAGCTGATTTAATAGTAACTTACACTAGCTTTAAACTAGAGTAATTGTTCTGACAACTGCAGAATACCTGAGCCTGTAAATAGAGTACAGTTAGGATTGTTAGCCTGAAAGTGTTTCCTATGTCTTGATAGTTACTGAATTAAAAAAAGGTGAAATATTTCATTTTAATTTTTCACATGACTCCTTTTGAACAGATTGCTAGGCAAAAATTTACCCACAAATTGGCTTTAAAATAAGCTTTGTTTGAAAGGTTGAAAGAAGAGTGCGTTATTTCTCTTTGTAAGGGAACTGGAAGATACATAACATACTGCAAAATTTTCAAGACAAATAATCCACAAATCATTAGAAATGAAAGATAATATAATTCTGTTATAAATCAAAACCAACTGTGGAACAAAGTAAAATAACCATCCTTTGTGCATAATAAATGTCAAGAGTAGTTATCCTCTTGTATGCAATCAGATAGCTGAAGTCTCTAGAAAAATTAGTTGTGTCAGTCATAGCCCAAACCAAAGGCCAGTTTTATCTCTCTTTGCTCTAAAACCTTTCCAGTGAAAGAGTTGTCATTCCTAAAATCCAATTCAGCATTTCAATGCCCCTTTTTAATTCTGTACATTTAGAATTGTTAGTGTTTGGATTGTGTTTTGGTAGTATGTCAGCTGCAGTAGTATTTGCAGTAGCAAATTACACCCAGAACTACAAGTTGTCTGATACTCTTACAACACCCTAAGATAAATACCTGGGACAGCTGGAATAGCTAGGAAAAGAAAAACATTTTGAAATAACTAAGGCCCATAACTAGTTAAAGCAGGTTGAAGGTTGTCATATTCTTGTGTCTACTGCTAGTGGTGTAACAAACCCGTGTGACAGTCACATCTGAGTGAGACACACAGGGTCCATACTGAAGGCACTTACCAGCAGCCAGAAGGAAAGCCCACCAGCAACTCATTGTATGTTGCTCTGAGGGTATCAGCAACTGCTGTTTCACCTTCCACAGAACAGAAGGGTAACTTTGGGTGAAATATTTACAAAATATCTTGATGTTGGCAAAAACCTTTTCCATTTTTTTTAGGTTAGTAGATTGTATTTATACATAAGGGCAGCACACTTTGCACTGTGTTTTCAAAACAAGAAGCATTATGCAGACTGCGAAGGATACAATCCCTATGATTAGCCTCTTACCCCTGCAAGCTTCAGTGGAGCTAATAATCAGCTTTGCAGTCTGCAGGTAGAGTTGAAAAGTCATGAAGAAATCTGATATTCTAGCCAATATTATACTCACAGCAGGGGGAAAACCTTAGTTTACCTTAACTAACATTAATAAGAAAAGCAGTTTGAAGTTCAGGCTCTGTTTTCCAAAGCAGTAGCCAGGTGTTTATGAGCACCACCGAGGGTAAGAGGAATACACCAGTGCTTATGGCAGCCTTACCAGAATTATAGGAAACCTAGCCAAAATAAAAAACAGTCTCAGCGGTTGAACAATTTGATAATAACGTTCGGTTTAATGCTGAAAAAGACAGTCAAAGCTCCATATTCTCAAATTATTTTTAACATAGAACTGGCAACACTGAAAGCCTGTAAAAAAACCAAACTAAAACACTATTTAAATTTATTTTGAACTTTCTGTAAATGTATCATTATAGAAAAATTAATATTATCGGCACAGAAGAAATAAGTTTTTATAAAATTAATACTAATTTATTTGTCTTAACTATGTCATATAACTTCTCAGAAGACCCTTTTATATTTTTTTGTAAGTATTATTATAACACATAGGAAGAAACTAAACATTTGAGAGAGGAAATTCTGAGAGGCTGTCCTTAATCCAAGCCTTTGCATTAGCAAGGCTGTATAGCTGTTAAAGGTGCCATTCAACAGTTTTTAATCACTGAGTTGTCCTCTTCACCACTGAGTTGTGCTACAAAATGTTCAACCAGCACTTACACAGGTTGCCTGGGGATGCTCTGGAGTCTCCATCATTGCAGATACTCAAAAGCCATCTGGATGGTCCTGGGCAACCAACCTTAGATGGCCCTGCCTGAGTAAGGGATTTGGACCAAATGACCTCCAGAGGTCACTTCCAACTTCAGGCACTCTGTGATTCTGCACTAACTCTGAATTTATTGTCTTTCCTCTTATCTTCTTTAACTATGAATATTCCACTAAACTTTCCTGAAAAGTTCTTGGACAAAATCCTAGCCATGCAACACAAATTCCTTCTTTGGTTACTATTTTATGCCCTCTTTCTTCCCCTGAGCAGGAGGCTACCTAAGCCTACAGATACTATGAAGAATGTGGGACACTCAAACTCTTAAATGGCTTTCGTGCTGCTGGCACTGGGAGGCAAGCGAGCACAGCTCTTCTGTGTGCTTGAAGGGAGCTCACTGACAGATTGCCAGGTAAGCTCAAACATTTTATCAGGCCCATGTCTTGATCCGTCCCATTGTTATTTGCCATGCATAAGAGAAGTCATTTGGAGAAGGCATCAGTGACAGACTTGAAAGCTTTGTGCAAAATGCAGTTCAACTTGAAGTGACTGCGAAAACAACAATCTTCCTGGTCCCTGACAGAAACACAAGGAGACACCAATATAGAAATGTGCTTTTGCTTCTTGTATTTTACAGACAAAAACCTGTCTCAAAAAAGAAGAGTTCAATGAACTATGTCCATCTGGTCCCTCTGGCCTAAGGTATTGTTAATCTTAAAACATGCCAAATGGAGGCCATGAGCCTTAGCTTCAGTGCTGAGCCACATGGCAAAAGTGATCCAACAGAGCACTAAAATCTGTGCAGTTCTGTGTGCCTTTCTCTTGTGGAAAAGGAAGCAAAGAGGAAGCAAAGACAATTAATAATAAAACGAAATTAAGAAATTGGCACTCAGCAGTCAAAGTCCCCTACAATCTTTGTATTTAATTGTCTTTTTCCTGGTAGTATGAAGACTCAAGCCATTCAAAATCATTATCTTTGGAGAGCTCACTTTTCATTCAGCCCAGAATAGCTAAGAACTTGTCAGGAGCTGAAATAAACTCCCTCTCAACTGAAATGTACCTCTAGAATGCAACAGAAAGTTTTGTACACAGCAGCACTAGACAGCAGTTTAAAAGAGAACACTAAGACGGAAAATTACAATTAATGACAAAATTGCAAAGGCGTATGATAGAGTTACACAAAATGTGATTCACACAGAGGTTCAAAGAAGACTTTGTGAGCTCTGAACAGGCTTATTCCACTCTACGTGGAACAGCAGAGAAATGGTAGATCAGGTCCTAAATCTATGAGACTTAAAGCTCTACCTGAACTCCAAGATTCTGAAACGTCTTCAAATTCCAGGGCTCAGGTGAATGTTCTCCTTGTGGCTGACTGCAGAGGGGATAATGCCTAGAATTGACCTTAAAAACTCTTCTTAGTCCTTCTGATCTGGCTCTTGGAAAAGCAAAATCCCACATACTAACGTGTTGCTCATATTGTGATGTCTCAGTGATGCATAGATTTGAATCACAAGAATTACAGGACTGGATACAGGAATTTCATGTGTACACGCACCTCTGTCTTGACATTTTCTGTGTTAGAGCACATGGGTTCATTGGCAATTCCACAGTCTGACACTTCTCTCACATTATTCACATATCTGTTTGCATTTCCGTCTAAAACTTCATTAAAAAAATTCACATGCCAAAAAAACATGTGAAACAGTGGGAGAAGCAGTTCCCTACCACAGGTGACTTCCAGACATCTCCCTCATAGCACCCTAGAACATGCAAGGTGCTTAGATTGGCTCTTGGGGAAAAATGTGTGTACCTATACCTTACAGAAAGAGTTGTGATTCACAGCATTCCTTGGGGATTGGGGTAATATTTCCTTCTGAGTGTTTGATTGGAAAATTATCAACAGTTTTTCTGCATTCCCTCTCAAACTTGTGGTAAACAAGTGCATTTTGGAAGAAAAAATAATCCTCCTTCATTGACCTGAATGTGTTGTTCCAAAACACTAGCAGGCTGCTCCACTCCGAATATCACTATTAAAAAGACACTTTGTGGTACCAAAAACATGTTGAGCACTAGAATAGGGGGTCTTCTGTATGTCTGTTGTTTCAATTTTATTTTATTTTGGGGGGTGGAAAGGGAGGGTTCTTTGCCATTCAGAGTTTAGCGCAAAACTGGAAATGTAGGTTGCTTGGCAACTGCTTTTAAAGAGTGTTATTTGCTCTCAAAGAGACAAGCTGTTATTTCTTGCCTTTTAAAACAAAAATATAAAAGAAGAAAAAATTGAACAAAAAAAAGAAAAAAGGTTAATGTAAATGGCTCCTTTATATGCATACTGTGGTGATATGAAAGGTCTTCCTCGTTCCCACCATGTGATTTCCAACAGAGAACCTGTAGCAAAGAAGTGGTTTTCTACAAGAAGTGCAGCCAAGTGGAACTGACATCTCATACCAACTCAGAAAAATAAATTACATGCAAGACAATGCATCTCACAGGGGAAAAAAGTTGTTAGAGACCAAGGTCAAACCAGCTCAAAATTTTCTTTTTTAGAAGTGCTTGTTAGCAGCCTCTTGGGGAAAAACTGTAATGACCTGCCTGTATATCCCCCCACCCAGCAGTTTAATCCTCTGTTTAGAAGAGGCTGTGAAGGGGCAGAGTCTCAGCAACACCAAGCCCACAGAGCTCACAGAGCAGAATTAGGGAGACCCAGCTGCAAGAGACAGGACCACTGGGCTCCCTGAGGAGGACATTCCCCATCTGGAAAGCTTTCACACCTTTTCAAGAATTGAAGCCCACAAAAACAAGCTAGCAATGACTGCTCAAGACAAAAATGCGATGGGTCCATAGATTCCACCACTTCTGCCTGCCTCCCTTTTCTTCCTTATCAAGTATTCAAAATCTTGAAACTGCTTTTGCTGAATTTTGCATGTTTTGGTTCTGTGAAGACAATGAGTATTATGTTGCATCATTAATATCAGCTATTACTTAGCTGCAAAAAGACAGATAGATTACAAAAACCAGTTACACTGAAAGATCCATAAAGTGATTCAAATTTATTTGGTACGTGCAGTTTGGGTTGCAACTTGGCATGACAGAACGTGTGGTTTATAAAACAAGCATACTTCTCTTGGAGGAAAATTTATGCAGGGCAGCAATCCAATTCAGACTACAGAGGCTAAACACTTCAAAAGGAAGCATTTCAGGTACATGTATGTCCTCAACTGGCCTTCAGCTCAAAGATATATATGTATATACATTTTGTCTACTCTAAGCAAGTAAGTCAACTACCTCAGAGGTAAGAGTGAACTACATGAGTGTCTCTGCAGAACAAATAGAAAGGAGAAGAACTGGTAATAAAAATTAATCTGAGTAAATACAGTAGCAAACTTTAAAACTGCAGGCCACAGATCAAATATACTAGCAAGAAGATGGACAATGCAGCAGCTTATTATTCTTCTAATACTGACAGATGAATAGAAGTTAATAATAATCTAGTTTCTGTCAAGAATACCTTGCAGATGGTGAAGATTCCCAAGTCAAAACAAAACAACTAGTCTTCTGAAAGATTAAGTCTCTTGAAACCGCTATGTGACTAGAGTTAGCAGGTTTCATTTAATCTTCCTGGAAAGCTTTGTACACAGTGAATTTTAATATCTGCTAGCTGGCAAAAAAAAAAGAAAAAAAAATGAAGACATATGTATAAGTCAATAAAGAGGCCAAACCTCATGAATTAGGTCTGAATAGCTTGCATCATCAAGTAAACCAATTGTGTTGCACCAGAAAAAATTTGTATTCAAGTGATGGACCTATCTCTCTTTCAAGTCCAAACCTGAGCTACAGCAGCACAAGACACTTTGACTGCATGTGGATTTAATTTTTCTTATCTTTTTTAAAAGTAATTTTCCTGTGGAAAAGTTCATTAAAAAAATAGCAGTTCTAGCTATAATTGCTTAAGCATTTTTGATGGCCACCAAAACAGAGCTTGATTCCAATATCTTATATTCTCATTTTGAGATGACATTTTAGGATAAAATTTGCTTCTGCAGAGGGGAACTAAGATATATTCACCTCAGAAAATGGATTATGTGAAATGCCTTTCCTGGTGTGGTTCCAACTCTAAAAGAAGAAACATCTTTTCTGATATACATTAAAAACAGTTCTTAAATGAACGGCCCTAAGGATCTGTCTCTACATTTTGTTTGAAAAAATATAAAGAACGCCTAACAGCACTAGCAAAAAGAAACACATGTAAAACATGCAATTTTATTCCAAAAGGGCGGAAATTTTTTTTCCTTTGCTTGTCATTCAGAAATTACTTTGTGTAATTCACTCTACAGACAAATGTCTCGTGACTACAAGAGAGAGCAAGAAAGCTAAATGCATGGAGTTCTATAGCTGTGATCCCATACAATTTTGTCATCACCCTGGCAGTGGAACCAGTGGTAGTAGCACTAGAAAAAACTTTTCATGGACACTGTTAACGGCACAGAATGTGTAATCCTCTCAGTCAACTTTTAATTCGTTGTGGTGTTTTGCAGGACCTTAATGATTGTAGGAGACATTAAGAAAATGGGGTGGCAGATACACATTAGATGGGCAACTGAGGAGCTGGGCACTGCCAGACCTCTCAACACGGCAATGGAAAAGTTGCAACCATGTCTCAATTCAATTTTCTTTTAACCTAAAGCAATATACAAGGGAATATAGTGAGAAGTAATGAGCTGGTATTGCTTCCGTAGAAGTCATAATTGAGTCCAATAAAGCCCACAATGTTTCTCCAGTGTGGTCCTAGTGTCAGTCAATCGTGTATCAGGCACCTTAGTCCCCAGACATGCATTTTCCCCATAAAACTGTCAATACCATTAGGAAGCATGTAATACGTGCAGTGGTTACTTTTTCAGAAAGCAATCTATTGACTTAATTCAGACTGCAATAATTGCCAGAACCAGCTTGAACAATTTGAAGTTTTTCCCAGAGCTGGAATTAGAGTAAATATGCATCTCTTCAGACTGCTCAGCCCTTTATAGCACATGTGCAACATAATAAGCGCCACATTCAGAGCAATGATAGCGGTCATCCAAATTCCGTACTGCAGAAGAACAGATAAAAGGTATGAAAACCATCAACAGACTGATTTTGAGTTCTAAAGTTAGTATCTGAACATTATCAGCTGTGGTGTAACCATCCCTACTGGGTGGTCGAAGGTCCTTGGTTCCCAAGCCATTAGATGAGAAATGGACAATCTGGTCTTCTCAGAGGGCACCTACTTTGGGCCTCTCAAGGCAGGCAGCAGGCACCTGGATGGCAGCACCTAATTAAGCAGGGGCATTGCTCACTTTGCACATTAACTTACTGGTAAAGCTGTTCCCACAGCCAGAAACTTGGGTTTACATTCTTTGTTTAAGAAATTTGAAAGGCCCGTATTCCTTCTCAGGTGTCTCAAGGCATTGGTGAATTTAAAGGGCAGTCCCAATTTTTGTAGGCCCAGCTAGGCTAAAGTGTGGAAAAGAAGCTGAAAAGAAAAGCATGCAGTGGAGTCCATTTCCGTAGCCTGGAAGTAGGCTACAAGGTCAGAGGCAAGATTTGTAGCTTTCACTCACTGTTTCCTGGATTGTTTACACATTTTGCAAGAATCTTTTTTCTTTCTTTTTCTGGTTTTTTTTTTTTTTTCCAAACAAAAAATTAAACAAGTCAGGAAATTCTTAGTTAGAACCATTCAGCATGGTACATTCCAATTGCATACCCATTAAAGTGGAACAAGAAAATCAGAAAAATGATGGAACTCTCCATACCATGAGACACCTTTTTAGAAGGTAGAAAATATATCTGGATGTAAGATTCTTTTTTTTTCAGAACTTTAACAGAGAAAAATTACAGAATGGTAGTCACGTGGTTTTCCATAACAGGTGTGAACTCTGGTTTGGGTTTTTTTGCATTCTCATTGAGAGAGTGGTTTTTGCCTGCTTAAAAACCTGCAATTACCCCTCAAATGGCATCACCAATCAACATTTGGGGCTTCCATAGTTCTAAGGATTGCAGCTAAATTGTAGCATTAAAATTACAAAAGACCATTTTTGACATTATAATAAAACCTCAATATGTACTACATGTCAAAACATTAACATTCATATAAAATTATTAATTACCTTCAGTTAACTTAGTCTGTTACGATCTGAGGCCCATCTATTAGCAAACACATCCTGCACTACCTCACAATTTCATCTGAGGTTTAAATAAAGAACTCGTGTTTTGATACTCTTTTGTTACTTGGATAACATTCTGACTTTTTATTAGAGATTTTTTAGTGAAGTGCTGTCCTTGACTGTAAGCTGGCAGTTAAATTTATTATCCTAGTAACAGCCTATACTGAACACAGATTTGTAGTTCAGTATAAACTAAAAGGTTGGAATTAGCATTATCTGTTGATAATGAAAAAATACATGTGCTGAAAAAAGATGCTCAAGTCAACACGATGAATGAATAATGCAGTGGGGAGGGAGAGGCCTGAGCTGATCCAACCCATTGAAATGGGCCAGCTCTCTTGAGTTTGTCTATAAAATATAAGCCAAAATAAGCTGTTTCCAGGCTCCCAGGTTAGTATTTCATCAGACAACAGAAGGATACTGGCATAGCAACACTGCCTCCGCAACAGATTGGACTTCTAAGTGCTGGACTAGACTGGGAAACACTCCTAGAGGAAATTTTCCTTCTTGCTATCTCTTTCATGGATGTATTTTTCTTTTCTGTAGTCCTCCTTTCTACATCAGAAACTTCCACCAGTTTTCTAACATGAAATAAGCTATGTGAACCCTCTCTAGCCTTCCTATAGTAAAGTGGACAACAGCGTGATTGAGTAAAAGCACCTAGATTTGGAAAGTATCGTTAAAGAAATTTAAATCAAAATTAAAAACTTGGCAAAGTACTAGCCTTTTCAGCCTGATGCATCTTTCACAGAAAACAGTTAATGCCATTTTTCTATCCCTGCCTGGAAAAGGTTACTGAAGTGCTCAGAGAAACAGAATTTCTCCTGTTTCAGGCCCCCCCTGTAAAGTTAATTGCTTGAAATATTCTTAGATGATACAGCAAAAGGACCATACAGGTTTTTCTTTACTTTTTTTTTTTTTTGCCGTTTCAGGATGAGCCATTAAAAAACATCTTACTTCTGTTTCTCTTTTCAAGGATTTCTCCTGTTGACAGGAACATTTACATGAGAATACAGAACAGGCACTGACTGACACTGTGTTGAAGCTTATAAAACTATCAAATTAGGTTAGGTTAGAATAAATGTCACTGGCATACAGGAACATAGCATGCTTACTAAAACTTCTGCATTATTACGTTTGAATATTTACTGAAAACTAATTAAAGATAGTATAACAGTCTGTTCAAAATTAGGGAGTTTGGGTTGGGCTTTTTGTGTAGAGAAAGGGAAACTACAATTTATTTAAACTACTGAAACAGGTGATACCTGATCAGTTTTGCTACATCTCACATTTCTAATGGAGACAGGTTTGAGATTAAGCTGAAAAATGTATTCCAGTAAGGAGGGAGTTATTTCCCATTCTGTGTTATTTCATTGTGTGAACAAATACACCTATGCATATGGACATTATGATGTGAGTCAAAAATAATGGATCGAATGCTAATAAAAATCTCAATTTTTTTTTAAACTACTTATAGTCAAGATGTAGCGTGGCTGAATCTCAAAACCTGTTACAGGAATGATCTGCAAATCTCACAGCAACAAACAACTCCTATTTCTGGCCAGGCTGAGAATGGTATGTAAAATTCAGAATGCAGTGAGAGAAAGACCTGTCCAATATTTTGCATAGCTATAAAAGGATCTGGAACAATACAGATACAGCCTACTGACCACAAACCATTTGAACCAAATATAGTGGCTGAGACACTCTTGGAGGGTGAAGGCAAAAGTATCGATAGTATTCTTTCCTTGGGAAAGTGGATGAAGTCACTCAGCAAATGACATTTTAAAGTTGTTTCCATCTAAAAATGAAGATTTTTTTGAGAATGCAGGGATCTAAACTTGGGACCAAGCATTCACGAACTGACACACAGCACTCTAATAACACAAAGAAGGAACGAGAGCTGCTTCTCTCATCGAATGACCTCCAGTCCATTCAGGGAACAGGTAGGTGTATCAGCAAGGGGATGTAATGCACAGACATGTGAGAAAAGTGCCATTTACTGAGAGAGACAGCATCAAACACAAAATGGCACAACCTTCTGGTGCTGTGGAAACTGGTAAAAACCAGATAAATGGCACGTGTCAAATACGGAAATATAATGAGGAGTACAGATATGAAGGGATAAAAATGAAAATTTAAAAAATAAAGGATAAAGAAACATAAAGGTTATACAGGTCCATTTGAAGGAAGATTAAGACCATTATTTAAACAGCAAAAGAGAACAAATAAATGATGCATCACCTAATACTTTTCTGGCCTCTGCCTTCAGTAAAGGATTAATCAGTGCTGACCACAATTTTCTAACAAAAGGAAAAAAGAAAAGGAGAGAAACTTCCGGACTTGTAAGATAAACTATGGGTATCCCTTTTACCAGGTGTGATGAAATTACCCTTTAGTGCTAAGAAATGGATGGAGGCAGTCCCTGCACTGTTAAGAGTTGTCTTGAAAACCCCTTGAAAGACTGCAGAACTGGAGGACAATGGAGAGAGTTGGAGGGGTGGAGGAAAATCCACAAACTGGTTTTGGGTTTTTTGAAACATCCTTCATCCTTACTTCTCCTGTTCAGTTGTAAACATTGTAGATGCATATTACCTCTTCAACCTTTCTCTATAATTTTTGATCAAAATTGCGTTTCCACTATAAATTGTTCTGGACGTTGTAAGCAGCAAGCTTCCATTTTGTATCGTTAAACATTCTAAGTCAAGAGAATTTCTGGAATAAGTAGGAATTACAGGATCTTGCTGGTGGTTATGAGTTACCAGGCACATAATTTTCAGCTTTTTTTCATTTAGGAACTTACAGGAAATGTCACATATTATGGACATTTGATGTGCATGGCTTTTCATTTCTTTCTTTAGATTCTTACGGGAGCAGAATAAGAAAGTTTACCTGAAAAAACAAAATCTTCATTCAATACAGACCACAAGAATAAAATAGCATATCAATATTCCTGTAAGTGTTTTGACTCAAAATACTGAAACACTCATTAGCTGAAGCAATTAACATTGGTAGAATCATTCTCAATTTACCAACTGGGTTAACTCTGCTCCAAGTTAGAACAACACTGATGTATCCGACTGCACAGAGAAAATTCTGGCACAGGTCAGCAAGTCCAATCTCTAGACGATCTATTTTTCTTCAGAGCAGGGCAGACTTGTGAGATATTCATGTGAAAATTTCCAAGTACAGAAAACTTAGATAATTTGATTTGTGCTCTGATTCATAAAACCTTTGAACTGAGCTTTCTAGTATAATATGCCACTTGAAGGAAGACTTGGGTTCAGCATCCCAAGCATAGATATCCACAGTGAGGGAGAATATACATCAGTGTCTCGCCTTGTATCTCATGGAGATAAATGCATAAAGCATCTGCTAAAAGACAGACAATACCTTTAGCTGAAACTGTAAAAATGATACAGTCAATTCATGCTTTGGCTATCTAATACTGAAGACATGTTCAGCTTTACCCTCAAATTCATAGTTCTCCTAACAGTTGGCTCTGACACTTAGGCAGAGGAATGTTTGTTTAGCTCGCTGAAGCAATTATGACGACCAAATTAAAATATCAGTACTAGGAAGAGTATGCCTCTTACCTATTTTCTTCTTAAGGTAAGAGCAACTGCACTGGATTTTGTCTAGGGAAAACACCCATTTTTGAATAAAAACTATATGGAAGAAAATAGAAGACGTGAGATGTACTGTAAGGGGTGAAATACTAATGGCATTTGAGCAGCCTGATCTAGCAGAAGGTGCTGGGAGGAGGTAGCAGGAGAGATTGGATGAGATAATCTTCATGGTTCCCTTCCAGCCCAAACCATGCTATGATTCTACGATTACATTTTATTCTGCAGTTTGTTCAGGGACATGCTGTAAGCAGCAGTTCTTGGGACTTTGAGAACTTGTCCTGGGGTGATGTTATGAAGCTGCTCTATTCCTCAACCGTCTGCTCAATGCCCAAGGGCGCTGTTTCTGTAAGATGGACCCGGGAGTGGGGCCATGGGACCTGAGTATGGGGCAGTTGAACGGCTCAGCCCAAAGGCTCGAGGGCTCTGGGGCTCGGAGCGGCTCGGGAGGGAGTGCGCCGGGAGCGCTGTGCTGTTTTTGGGGTTTCTTTTGTGTTCTGGCTAGAGGGGAAAAGGTTCTGTTGGTTTTTTCTTGTTCTTTTTCCCTTCCCTTGCCTCACTGCCTCCCTTCGCTCCTCGCCAGTCTGGGGAGCCTGAACAGAAGTAAAGAGCTGTGGAGATGAGGCAAGTGCAAAGCAGAGATCAAAGGCAGGAATAAAGAAAAGGCAGTATCAGGAAGTTAAGGCCTAAAATGGAAGCAAGGAAGAAGGGCAGATATACCACAGCGGTTAGAGAAAAGTCTGTGTAACCACCGTGCATCAGAGCTTGTCCAAATCTCCTTCTCTGGGAGAGTCAACAGAAATACAAAAAGACCAGTGAATAACTCACATTTCTTCTCCTCCCACCATGAAAGAAAACAGAGTTCTTTGAACAATGGGGACAGAAAATCTGTCCAAATAGGAGAGCCAAACATCATTTATAGTTACCAAGCAGGCTAAGAGTACCATGGATTAAATAACAAATTAATTTTTTAGAAATTAACATACAAATGAAGGATGGGTCTGGAAGGGTCAAACAGACTTTGATCATAAACACCAAGATTTTTCATAATAAATTTATGGGAAGATCTGAGAAAAAGGTAGTAGTTTTCCCGATCCAGAAGCGTAGGCATAGAGCAGTGATCAACTCCCACCAGAAGGACTGAAACTTTGTCTTGGTCTCTGCTTGAAAATGGAGGCCTGCAGATATCCAGTCCAGTGGAAGCCTTATCAGGCAGCAAGATATCACTAACAGTGAAACCCATGACTTGAGGAGAGAAGGTAGAATTTCTACCAGAAGTGTTATTCAGCTCTTCTATACAAAATCAGCAGAAAAATATTCAGTCAACTTGATGATAAACTAATAAAGCATGATAAATGTTGCTTGAAATTTTGACTGATTTGTTTTACTTGTCCATTGACTTTTGGAGAATAATTAAAGGAAAATTATGGCTCCTTCCAAAATTTGGAGATGCACCAAGTCCTTTCTTTCAAGCCTAGCCAGCAGAGAACAATATCAAGCAGCAACTATTGTATCCTGTTTTTGGCTTGTACATCATGCAGAGAGCTCCACTCTACAGTGTCAGCCAGGTACAGGTATACCAATGACTCAGTTTGACTATTTTCAGCAAAAGACATACAAGTATCTCCCAAAATTTACAGCTAGTATCACAGTTTTTCAAGTTGACTACAAACACAAAAAAATATTTTCAGTAATTTTCTACATTGTACATGTTTGAAAAAAACAGAGTTTGGCAACAAAGACTCTTTTCTTTATTCCTTCCCCCTCTTTCAAATTATTCTGTGTGGTTCCTATTTCGACCAGTCAGGTATAAGTTCTTTTCTTCTTTGTTAGCAAATTGTTAAAGAAGGTGGCAAAATTATCCATACCAGCAATTAGATGACTCAATGTTTATCTTTATCCAGTATTTGCAATAAGGTGATATGCATTTTAGCTGGTTGTTGGGTGATGACATCATTACTGTCCCATTGCAGTTGCTATAGAAACACAACTGGGCTTTTTGCAGGCCAGGCAACAGAAAAGCTGTAGAGATTTGCTTGTTTCTAGTTTTGATATCTGACTTGTCAGCCAGTGTTGGACCTTATAATCTTGTACCTGATGGAGAACAGAAGTATCAAAGGTCATCTATACCCTAAGAAGAGTGGATTTAGTAAGGTCATTACTAAATGACCAATTTTTCCTGCAGTTCAACCCATATTAAACAGATCATGATGCCAGCTAGGGAAAGACTTACTCTGAAGCGAATTGAGTACATCTGAGAATCCTCACACTGGCAAGTCCAGGTTGTGGTATTTATACCTCTCCATCACATTTACATTTAGATGCTATCAGCTGCATGCATACTTTCCAATTCCCTACAAAACCCCAAGCAAGCATTCAAGGCAGATAGACTCCTGTTTAAATCTCACATGAAAGTGAAAATACTTCAGAGATCTTCGTGGATTTGAGTCTGCACTAGACCCTGCATTTCTGTAAAACTCACATTGCATATTCTCTGGGGTTATACTCCCTAAGCACACCCCATTTTCTGAGTGTGCAACGCTTGGTATTTGCAGTTCAGGAGGGAAGACACAATAAAGATACTACAAGGCCAAGGCTGATCCCTTCTAAAACACGTTCATAAATGAAATCATACTTTATGTTTGCATGGTTTGGTGTAGAAATTTTCATCACAGTTGTGAAAGAAGACAATCGTACAGATTTCAGAATTTAGTTTTGACTTATGTAGGTCTGAAATTTAGAAATAAAAGTTCTCTTTCAAGGAAAACAATCCTGTAAAAATTAATTGTGTGGTTTTTCGTCTGGTATTTCATATGAAACAGTTATTTAAAGGTTGTTTTGGAAAGAGAAACTAAGACTCCATGCTTTCGTAGAAGGTCTGATAATGTCACTTCACCACTGTCAGTCTCAAAAAAATCTTTCAAAACCACTTCTATTAAAATCAATGCAAACTATATTCCACACATTGTACAAGATGCTACATGATCTTAAAACAGATACACCAGTTACGATTCAGTCTCAGAGCATGAAACCTTAATTTATATGTATACATGGAGGCATGTTTACTTACATGCCTATGAATTAGGAGCCTAAGTTGCAATTACAAAGAAAACATAATCAAATGCAGGCAACAGAGACTAGATGGTGTTTGAGGTAGCATATGTCTGTTTTAGGGGACTGGACTGGTTTAAAGATTGTCTTGACTTGCTCTGCTGCAGTAACTGTAGTGAGATCTCAGTCATATAACACACTTAGACACCTAAACTGGGACACTTCACTTAAGAGGTCTTAATTTGTACATAAATCTCAACCATGTATCTGAAAAGTAGAGTATAATCATTACATATTAGAATAACATAATAAAGGGGGCATTTGTAAAGGCAGTAGGAGCAAAGACAGGTGCTGTGTTTGGGTACTATTCCTCTCTTCCATAGTAAGGCAGCATGTTTTCATCTGGAAGTCCAAAACTTGGCTTTGAGTACATGAAACTCCAGGCTCATACAGAAAAGTAGGTAAAAGGGTCTTGGTGCGGTCTCCTACAAAAGAATGAACCTTATCTCAGGGGTGGATTTACTTGGCAAAATATCTAACTCAACTGTGCTATTAAAGAAATTTTTGTCATGCAATAAATCATCTATTGGAGAGACTTCCTGTCCTTACACCCCTCTCTAACAGCACGGACCAGCTTAGCCTAACCTCAAGCATATTCATAGAAACATAGGATCATAGAACATGGTCAGTTGGAAGGAACCCATAAGGATCATCAAGTCCAACTCCTGGCCCCGTACAGGGCACCCCAAGAATCACACCATGTGCCAGAGAATGCTGTCCAAATGCTCCTTGAACCCTCTCAGGCTCGGTGCTGTGACCACTTCCCTGAGGAGCCTGTTCCAGTGCACAACAGCCCTCTCAGTTAAAAGCCTTTTCCTGATATCCAGCCTAAACTCCCCCTGACAGCTTCATGCCATTTTCTTGGATGCTGTCATTGATCACCAGAGCGAACAGATCAGTGCCTGCTCCTCCACTTCCCCTCATGAGGAAGTTGCAGGCTGAATGAGGTCTCCCCCAGTTTCCTCCAGGCTGAACAGACCAAGAGACCTCAGCCACTCCTCATACGGCTTCACTTCCAACCCTTCACCATCCTCATGGCCCTCTTTTGGATGCTCCCCAATAGCTTAACATCTTTTATATGTTGTGGAACCCCCAACCGCACACAAGACGTGAGGTGATGCTGCCCCGGTGCAGAGCAGAGCAGGACAATCCTCTCCCTTGCCCAGCTGGCAACGCTGTGCCTGATGCACCCCAGGACACGCTTGGCCCTCCTGGCTGCCAGGGCACTGCTGATTCATTCAACTTGCCATCGACCAGGACCCCCCAGGTCCCTTTCCACAGCGCTTCTCTCCAACATCTCATTCCCCAGTCTGTACACACAACCAGGGTTGCTCCATCCCAGGTGCAGAATCAGGCACTTGCCCTTGTTAAATTTCATGTACCTCCATAGCTTAATTCAGTGTAAAAAAGAGCAACAGTGGAAAAAAAAACACAATGCATTTTAAACTTTACCATAACAATATTCAAATTCACTTTTTCCTAAAACAAAAATTAAACAGATTTTCCAAGTGCATTTTTCTTTTTTGAGGAAGAAACACAGCTCCAAAGCAGACACTGCTTTTTATCTCTGTTTTTAGCTGACTCTTTTTATCAGAAATATATCCAAAACCCACAGGAAGCATTCATTAATTACACACAACAACCAACCTAGCACATCTGCACTATCTTTTTTTATCTCAGCAGTGTTGAAAGGCTACATTTCCTTTTGTAGTACCAGGTTTAACCACTCCACTTTGAGAGTGAGCAAGCAGCATTACATTTTTTTAACCACTGAGCTACTAGAAAGAGACTTACCAGTATTTTCAAACAAAAAATGTATTATTGTATGATTTGCATGCATGTATACTAGTCCTTAATAAATTATTAAGATTTAAGCCATTCTGCAAAGTGAATCAGGTAATTATTTCCCTTAAGGAGTATATATGAGCTTTTATTCAAATAAATGCAAATAACAATATCCTGTATTCTATTGGTGATGTGTTCTTGCACTGGTGAGCAATTACATGAATGTTTCCACTGAAGTCATCCTGCCAACTTCAGCAACGAAGTGTTCAGCTAGATAAGTAAGAGACAGACTGTGTAATTTAATTTTCCTTTATTTTTTACATTAATGCAAGTAAATCCTGTTGGCTAATAGTCTAGCAAACTCTCCTATGGTGAAAATTAACAATATAAGCAGTTTTGGTTAGACACCAAAAGTGAATAATTTTGTCAAATGAAAATATTTTTGGAAATCCTAAGTGACTACCAAAGAAGGATTTAGGGAAAATGCCAACTCACAGGTAATTGCAGTGGTACCATCTCTGTGCAACCATGCATTTACTATGGCATTTAAGCAATGCTATCTCCCAAAATTAATAGCACTGAATGACTTAGCAGGACACAGTGAAAAATAATTCATTCTCCTTTAAAAAACCTTTTGCAAAACATATTTCCTCTCCAGTTTAATTAAAGCCATCTAAATCTCAGTCTTTCCTTTTTATTTGTTCACATTATTTATTTAGTGCTGAAATCTTTTATTTATATGGGGTTGTGCAGGTAATTTATTTATAACAGAGGTTATTTAACTGAACTAGCAGTGAATTGTGCATGAGATCACCGGTGGCCATAGAGAACTCAACTGAAGTGATTCAGATCCCATCGAAATGCAATCAGCCTTTGAGCCATGGCCTTAATCACAGCACTTAGATTGTCCCTTTATAAAGGGTTAGAAGAGGGATCCAGTGCAGAGAGGATGCCATCAGCTATACCATGTTCTCTAGATGTGTGTGCCCGTTTGTAGTTTGCAAGGTAAGGATTTGTTAATTCTCATCAGTGATACTAAAAATTTTGTTAAGGGCAAAAGGAACATACCTCATATGGAAACCCAAGAATTTACTGGCAGCTTGATTAGTCTTAGCAACCTGATCCATTATTTTTAACCTAGTTGCAAAGATACTAAAATTTTATTACATATATAATATGGTATAAAATGTAGTATGATGTATTACATACATATATTGTACACAATTCAAATTAAATATATCCAAACTTTCATGTTTTTGATGTTTTATTGACCTTCTTAAGGTCAAAAGTTTGGTGGGGGGCAGAGGGGTGGAAATGAAGGGATGCAGAGGAGAGGAGGAAAGAAGAGGAGTATGAAGAGAATTATTCCAGGAGGATAGCAGTGTGGACTGCTATCCTCCTCACTTAGAGTAATTTTAAGGTTTGATAACATGTTCTACGCACCTTGTTTTTTCTTCATTGTTCAGCAAGACCACAGAGCAAGTCAATTGGCTGGGTTGGTTTTTTTTTAACTGCTCTTGGCAAATCTGTTTCTGATATAACAAACTTGCCAAGGTTTCATTCCTTTGCTGGTGACTGGAGAGCTGCTTAACAGCCCAGAGTCTCCAGTATAAGTCTACGCCTGTATTTTTAAGGCCTGTGTCTGTCACCCCACGTCTTTACTTTTCTGTGCTGCAGCTCATTGTAGCCTTACAGGGAATTAATTCCACACACAATTAACACTATTTATTGTGTACTAGTTGCAGAAAAAGCAATAATCATCACAACCACACAATCATAGAGGTTAAACAAACACCAAAAAAAGTAGGTGACAGTCACCTGGTCATTAGATGAGTAATGCTGCAAGGTAAAACAAATCTCCAGGAAGGCCAAGATAGAGCCTAGGGGAAAATCTGTGGCCTATTACAAGCAAAACCATCCTCAAATTCGCTGGGCTACAAGGTTACATATGTCGTTTGAAGAGACAAAAATAAACTTAGCTGGTGGTTTCTAGGACAGAAAAAAAATTAGTGACAGATTTCTACAGCAAAAGTGTATCTGGAATCTACCTCTGAACACCATATGTGAGATAAAGCTGAGGGTAACATGCTTGAAGTTAAGTCTATTGTGGTTGAATTATGCATCAATGTAAGATCCGGGAAATTAGGTAAGTCACCTACATACTGATATACACAAGGATGTATTTGTGTGTCTAGTCGATTATATTATGCTTCAGACTAACAAGATGCACATGTATGATATGTTCAAGCACATACCAGTCTTTCCCTAACCTTTTTGACCCATCTGCTCAGATGAAAAATCCGACAGACCAAATCCTAACAGAAAAACCTAAAAAAGGATTTTGTACCCTGGCTTCAGAAGTCTCAAAGACAATTTACTCTTTTAATCTTCTACTTGGTCCTTTATAGTCACCACAAACCCAGACCAGTTCATTTCATGGCAAGATGCCACTTGAATGACACATAAGTTTTCATTGGGGTGGTGCTGTGCAGGGCCAGAAGCTGGACTCAGTCATCCTTGTGGGTCCCTCCCAACTCAGCTGACTCTGTGATTTTGTGATTCTGCAGTGTGACAGGCAAAATCTACAATTTTTCATGCAAAGCTTTTCTTATCTTGATTGCTACACATTGACACCATCATGTGATTTCTTCCATATGAGTACTTCCTTCCTGCTGTTTTAACTACCTTCCATCTACATCCATATCTATTTTCATTGTTTACTTATAAAATTTTAAAACAAGCCCACACTGTGCTAGGACTGGGATTAAAGTATTTATGGATGTTGCATAGGTATCATGGAAACCAAAAAAGGAAGCTGTGATTATTATATCCACCAGGTTGCTAAGCAAAGAAGCATCTTTTCCTTTACAGACTGGATGACTGCAGGAGATTTAGGGATGCAATCCTTATAGAAAGGAAACCCACAGGTCATCAGGTAAGAATAACTCAAAACAAGTTTCATGAAAGCTTTCTGTTTGACTGCAGGGGAGGTCTGGGTTAAAAAAAAAAAAAAAAAAAGTGTCCACTGCAAAAACCCCAACTCATTATTATATCAAATTGTTCCTTACTTCATTCAAAATTGTTCCTTACTTTATTCATACCACACAAAACAATCAGTTTATTTTCACATTGCTGTATTGCCCTTCGTAACACAGGATTTCACAAGAGTTTATCCTGCAAAATGTGAAAAGGAAGCCAAAACTATTGAAAGGAAAAGTCCTTCACATGCAAGACAGACATGTCTAGCAGATTTCAGCTTCCAGCCAAACTGTTGGTATGGCAACAAAAGACATTCATAGTTCAAAGACAGAATTGATAGTGTGAGATATATTGTGTATTCACATTCAAAAATACATTTTGAAGCCTCTGTTATTTGACTAGTTTTAAAAGTGGATGCTCTTTGGTATATATTTTCCAAGTCAAATAGATCTGATAAAATTCTTCCAAAAATTATTATAAATAATTACCACTACCTCGAGAGCAGTAAGAAAAGACGTAGTTTTCTGATCAGTCCCACATCATTTAAGTTGCTCATGTTTGTGAACAGAATTTATATATTGTTTTGCTTCTCTGTCTGACAGTTTCTGAAATTTCACTGCGGGGGATTCTGACATTAAAGTAACAATGTATCAGGTACAACAAAAACACTGATACCTTATAAGTGCAAATATGTAATTTCAAGTATCAAACAAGAATTGTATTAACGAAAACCACCCCTTACCTCAAAATAGCATCTGTTATAGCCTGACATGCAAAATCCTTTTTATATAATAAAGCAAGAGGCTCATCTAGATATTCTGAGATAAATGATGCATAGGGCAGTCATCTCCAGGCTCCATTCATCTATCTAGCTTACTCATTCGGTCTTAAACACACTGAACAACAGTATGTCAAAAATGTCATCAAGGCATCATTTAGACCTCTGACATTGAAGAACATTGAGTATTTTATTGCTTGTAGCTGTATCAAGAGCACATACTGACAGGAAGTTTGGCTCATTTTCACTGCACAAAATTAAAAGGCACATCTCTGATGCACTCCACATGTTGATCTTAGCCCACAGCACCCATCAGTCCTGAGAAGAGGACATCCATCACCCTGCTTGGCTGGAAGTATACTGTCCCATTTTTAATAATTTTCCAAAAGGCTGGTGCTACATGGGTCTCTATCTTTTCTTATTGACACATGAGAGCAGCTGGAGACACAAAATACCAAATACAAAATCTGAGTTCTGCTGATAGAATGGCCAGACGTTTAAATCTGTTAGGTGCATCTATCATGTCCTTGTATGCTGGTAAAAAGAATCCCAAAATTGTCAATTACACTCTTTATTGAAGCAACTAAACACCCATGCATTGTTTTTTTACTGGAAGCTACTTTTACTTTTTACGTCTGTATTATTAATGCCATAAAAGGTAACATCACATATTAGTGCCATAAAAGGTAACATCACACTATGCCCTCTCCAGCTTGTATTTGTGCAATGTGAAGATGTCTTCACAGATAAGTTACTAAAGCATATTAGATCAAACAGTCAAAGTGAATTTGCTTCGTAGGTTACTCTACTAATGGAAACACTCCAAGAAAACTGGCAAAAGATGTAATTTGTGGTACTTGGCAAGATAGCACTGTGTGAAGGCAATGCATCTTCAGGGAAAACAAACAAAACAACAGCCATTTCATCACTTTCAGAATTCATTAGCTCAAAGGAATTTAATTTCAATTCCTGTACAGGCTTAGTATAGCAGAATGTGTGCGTGCATGTATATGTTCCACCAGCTTTCTGGTAGATTCACTTGGCACTACACTCTGCAATTCAGCCAAAAACTTAACCAAAATTCTTTGGTACAAGACCTCTTTCTTTATTAAATCACGTTTTAACTTTATTGTGCCACAGTATGTGGATACAATTTCTGAGCAGCCAACAAATCTCATTTGTTTTGGCAAAGGTCGTATCTTTTTATTTTACTTTGGCCAAGGCTGCTACTGTATTTGACTTCACTTTGTATCAGTCCTTATGTCCAGAAACCAATCTTGTTCAGATTTCAGAGGTCTTACTAAGGTCTTTAAATACTAACTGGAGAAAGAAAGAAATATCTAACTTTTTGAAAGAGTTAAAAGTGTTTTCAACAGTGTTTATTTGTTTGAGTGCAAATACAATGCTGGGAAGCTGAACGAATAGTAAACTCCATGTGAAATGCTAATTGTCTTATATTAAAGAACAATATCACTTTCATGGTTTCTTACGTCCTCCTTACACCAGAACTCAGCATTTTTCATTTCACTGTAATGAATTATTTTCTAACAGATATTCAGCACTAAGTCATTTATACCAAACTGTTTCAGTAACAAATGAATTCCAGAAGTACCACAACTAAGAAAGCACTGATTCACTACCTAGTTGGTGTCTGCATTTCCACACAGACCCGCAGTGAATAACCACAGACACTCAACATGGTGCCTCCTTTCTGTGACCTCAGACTCAGCAGGAGTCCCTCTGGCCCCATCCATGCCCACTGCAGGAAGCAGAAGAGGTAACTTTAGCTCTCGTGGAGCTAAAGAACACTGCTTTGGGGTTTCCCCTCCGCACATATGTCAGTTGTGGTAAGACTGATACAAACTTTAATTCTGAAGAACTTTACTTGTCTGCCAAATCTATTTGAAATTGGCCAAGAGTCTTAATACTTATTCTTTTTTATACTTTGTTTTTCCTGTAGAGGCTAGGGTAAGGGAAAGTGAATTTTGACCAGATTCATTTCCTTTCATATTCTTTTTCAGAACTAAAATTTTAATAACTAAGAATTCAGATGTTCAGCTCTTCCAGATTTAGCCTTGCCAGTAGAAAGTGTGATTGTCCATAAAGTAAAAGTTACACTACATTATTAAAGAGTGTACTCAGAAGTTTTTCCCTATTTTTTATCCCCCTTCTTATTTTTTTCCCTTGTGAAAGGGAACTGTGTGTTAAGTTTAAAAGCACTCCAACAAGACTGTGAAATAAGAACTTCAGCAAGCTTAGAAATGCAATCATTCTTGCTAATGAAATGTCCCAGATTCTTAAGCTTCCCCAGGACACAGCCAACTCCTATTGATATTATTATTAGTAGTAATATTTAAAGACAACTGGATGATAGAGCTCTTTTCTTTTTGCATCTCTCACCATTATTCAGAACTGTAGCCTTTATTAGAATATTTTTACATGATATTTCTTATTGCTGACTGATAGTACATTTCTTGCCAATACCAGATACTTCAATTCAGAACCAAGATGTATATCTACACTTTTTTCTTCAAATCCACACTTTTTTCCTTTGATGAGAGGGATTTTTTAATTCAAACAAACAAACAAAAACCCCCATATAATGGCTGACAAACACTTAAATGTTTATGTTAAAGACAGTCATCTCAGTGCTTTCAAATAATTTATTTTTAAAAAATCAACATTCATAAGAACTGGATAGTTTATAGAACAGGTAATGAGATGTGAAAACTTCTATCAGTATTTAGGTCCAGTCATACAACTGAAAATAAAGAATTACTGAGATCACCATACCAATGAGTGTCTGTTATTGACCGTTTACTGATGAGAATCCAGTTTCTCATGAAAAAAAGCAGTCCCATTGGAACACAAATGTAGCTGACATATCGTTTGGTATCACTATTCAGAAGACAGTTGTCCTCATTCATTTGGAGCATTATATTTTTGGGTGTTGCAATAGGTCTGTTCAGCCTGTAAAGGATGTAGATTTCTGCCGTTTTCCCTCTAGTATGTTATACAAAAACTAACTTCCCTATTTTGCCTCAAATTAATTTTAAAAATTAGTAATATATTCCAGTTAGATGGTACACATTTGTCCCTTGTGATCTTCCTTATATAACCATAGTGCCATTTGACTTCCAGCATATTTTTGCCTTGGGACAACTGAGGGAAATATACAGTCACAATCAGTATTCCTAGATAACACCTGGATACACAGATCTTCTAAACTATAAAACAACAGCAAAGCATCAACACATTAATTCTCAAAACCCTCCCGCAGAGAAACAAAGACAAGAAAGCATTACAATGTTCATTTCACAGACTACAAAAAAACAGATGTTTTCAGGGGTCATCTGTTCAGGGTAAGAAAGTAGAAATAATAGTGATAAACCAGCATTTTCTTGCTATCAAGCTTTAGATAAAGATTACAACTTCCCTTCTTTAAGCTGAAAACAACAAACACTCCCCTGTTTGCACTCAGAAAAATTAGTCAAAGAGAAGTAGAAGTACAATCCTTACAACTCTGAGTTAAAAATAGGCCAATAATGTAGCCCATGGCCTAATATAATTACAATCATTGGACCTTATCATTTCAAAGCATGCTGGAAAAAACAAAGAACAGGTGTTTGTGTTGACGGGAATAAGGATGAAATACAACACTTGTTCTCTTAGTAACTCCTACTTCATGATTTTTGTGACCAATCTTAATTTATTCTAAATCTTCCAAAAATCAGCCGTATTAATGTCAAGCAGTGATTCAAAAATATTCAGTACTAATTCAGCAGCAGCTGACCAAAACCACAAAATTCAGGATTCATATAGTTTGTCTCAGTCTGATCTGAAGTAACAGAAATCACAGTTGCCACAGACTTTTAACCTTTTAAGCAAGTACAAGCCACAGAGTGTGAACATAACCCAAAAAACAGACTCTAAAGAATATGCATTCTGACACATTAAAAGGTCAAAAAAAGTCATTTGACTGCATGCGTTGTCCACTACCTAAGTGCTCCAACCCTGCAATAAACAAAACACTTGCCGGACTGCAAGGCATAAATATATTTTCTTTATTAATCCAATATGCATTTAGCCAGGCCTGATCATTGCAGTAGTTGTTCCTGAAATTTGGTCAGCAAAGCACGGTAAATAGCCATTACTTCACCATAGCCTACTATGATAAGTCTGTGTCTGTATCTCCAGCACAGCATTGTAACCCCTCCCTCACCACTTACACTGAGATGCCAAACAGATTTCTCTGGGCTCAGCAAGCCTTGCATCAGGTCCTGCTTCTACCTGATGGTCTGGTGAAAAGGAAAAGGCAGGGAACAACTGATGCAGAATAATTGCAACTGCAAAAGAAACCAATAGTTATGTAAACCTCGGTGCTTGAGACTCTGACAGGCTCACTCTGTTATTAGAACATGTTAATTAGCATATGTTCTCTGATTTTCTCTCTGCTCCTCTTCTCAGCACATAGGGAAAAGAACATGAAAATAAGTGCTAATTCACCTTATAAATTAACATGTACCCAGTGGGGGAGGCATTGTTTGAATATTTTTGGGTTGAGTAACCTCTTAATACATAAACCTAAGCCTCGCCTCATAGCTATACTAAATAATCAACCAATAAGAATCTTGTATCAAATATCAATTGTAATATGTTGATGAATAGGGTTTTTCATCTTGATAGGGCTGTGGAGCATGTCAGTTGGTAAGAAAGTGCTCAGCAAGATTTTCTTACTTACTCTGAATTCCAACAAAGACAGGAGGTGTCTGATGAGAGATCAAGAAGGAAGAAGATGGAAGAAAGGAAATTTAGTAGATAAGAAGTCCTGATCTGAGAACACAGAGGGAAAAAAACCTGTCCCAAGGGATGTTGAGCAGTTCAGAAGGCTCTCTTGCACCACTAAAATCCAGACTAGTGTGACCTAGTGTCTGCCTTACTATGTGCCCACCAAATATATCTTTTGGCTCTAGCAGTGCAAAAAGGACTGTGCATTTTGTCCTGCAGAGAAACCTGAAACAGGAATAGGAGACGTCTCCTGTGAGATGTGGGACCTGGAAAGGCCCTACCTGGCATCTCAGCCTCTGATACTTAAAATGGCATCAGCAGATTTAATGCAGATGGCAGCCTGGAATACACAACTGACCGTTGAGAGAATTTTTCTATTAAAAAAGGGAAAACAAAAGCAAATGTTCAGTGTTCTACAGATCTTAAATGGCAAAATTTGTAACATTGAGGGACCCTTCAGAAACAGGTGCTGTTAACTACAGAGAGATGATGACACTGATACCATGCTGCCTTTGTTGTAAATATCACTCTTTGTTCCTCAAAATACAGGGATGCTATTTACATGTTATTTGCAGCCAAGGCTTCATTTCTCTCATAGGTCAGAGCAGAAGATTACTTAATTACATACTTCTACGAAAGAGAAACACCAATTCACATCTCTGCTTTAAAATTTATCCCCCTTTCATCCAGCTGTATCAATTGCATTATGTATGCCTAGTCTGAGGGCTGGTGTAAATGAAAAGTACATAATCTAATTTTTCAATGCTAACAATAAATTCAGGAAATTAGTCTTATTTTAAGCTGGAAAGTTAGGACTCTGTTCTGCTTAATTTGCAATGTGTATTTATACCAAACTGATTGTGGATGTAAAGCCAAATTGCTATTCTATTATCACAAATATGATACAGTGCCCAACTTCAATATAGATAAAAACCCAATCATAAATCTAGGTCCTGTTTTCTCTCTAAAATTGCCCAAAATTTCCTTCTGACATTCATTCCCTTTGAGAAATTCTAAATACTAATTTTTAGAAGCCAGTATAAAATGCCTAGCACTTAAAAGTACAAAATTTTTAATTGAAGAAACGTTCAATACACTACATCAGTGACAGGTTCTATCTCTACAGGCTGTAAAGCTTCAGGAGAAATCTAGTTTTCAACATAAGAAATCTGATGTTTTGTGCCACTTAACAGAAACCACAAACCAAAAATGAGTCCAGAGGTATCAAAGCAGTTGACCAAGGACCCAGAGACAGACCAAGCTCCCAAGAGATTCCCCCTCTTGAGGTTCTGTGAGAACAAAAGAGCCTCCAGCACTGCTGGCTCTAGCTATGAACCATAGCTTTCTGAATCACCACCCTGAGGTCAAGTAGTCCCCACCCCAACAGTGCCAAAAAGGACTGGAGACAACTTCAGGCCTTTCTCTTCCTAAAAAGGGAAACCACGAAGGCTCTTCAAGTTCTTAGTTGAAGAGCCCCATCTTCAACTAGTTTTTCAGGAATTGTCAAGTACAGCTCCACGTCCTAGAGACTCTAGTCCCATCTCACAACTAAATGGAAATTTACCCAGAACAAAAATGCCTCAACATCACAAGTGTACCTTCTTTTTATGTAGGAGTCAAGAGTTTGGATGATACAAAGAAATAACAAAGACTAATGCATGTAAATTATATAAGCAGGTATTTTCCAAACTTAAACTTATTTTGTGAAGGGGCATTAAAATCTAGACAATAGGAAGTATATGGCTCGAGAAATGCTAAGGAAGAACCTACTAAATCGCCCTTTCTCACTTCTGAATGTTTGGTTGGGTATTCTATCGACACAAATTTATCTGCTGGTTAGCAAATATTTTGGTGTACAGGCATGCTTTTGTCCTCTCAAAACATCGGGAACTTTTTTGGCTACTCGATATGCTCCAGAAATTATAAGAGAAGATGTGGTGGTTCAATTAAAGATCAGTTCTTAGAGCATGAGACAAAAAAAAAAAAAAATTAAAGAAAACACCAAATACAGCATAGAGTGAGTAAATAAATAACAATAGGATACAACAGACTCTCACAACAAGGAAATCATGAACATCAGCTGTATGAAATACGTGTTTATACAGACAATATAAGATAAAGATTAGACCAAGAACATATTCTGTCTTGAAAATCACAAATAGATGGCCTATTTATTAGAAAGAACTGTTACCTCAATTACACTGAATTCAGAAACGAAGCTACAAATAAAATCTTACTGCACCCCCAGACAAGAACCAAGGCACAAATGCAGGTAACAAAAGCACAAAGAATGCTGGTTTTCAGTGTCTTTAACACTTTATCACTGCTATAAAATTATGCCACTCTCCTCCATGACTACATCTAACATCATTTTATTCTATACAATGCTTATAAATACATCCATTGGCTTTTTAATCAAGTTGCTTTTCTGATTTACATGACTGCAAGTCTCAGCTTGTTTCTGAATCCTCTTCTGTCTTGTAGTCATTTTAATTAGCATGATTAGAGTCAAGCTAAAGATATATTGACAATAACTTTGCTCGTTCTTTGCCACTAAATGTTATTCTATGTCACTTCTTAAGCTGTAATAGAATCTTACTGCTTACATTCTATACTAGTAAATAGCTATTTAGGAGTCCAGAAAAAAATGTTAAATTATAAGCACATAATGTTGGAATAATAATTTAAAACCAGAGACTAATTCATGTTTCCTGCCTTTTTTAAGCAAATCTATGCAGAACAAAACGTTGTCCCTCCCCTTGCCCATACAACCTCCGCAAGAAACACGAGGACAAAAGTGGGAAGCCTACATGGGAGGAACCACCTCATATCCCAGAGGACTGAAGTGATCTAAGACGAAATAAAAAACCTTACACCAAAAGGTGAACTACAGCTCTCATCTACTTTCACAGGGACCTCTCTATTAACCAGGGGTAACAAAAATAATGTTATTGTCTCTTTACTGACAAAATTCCCTCCTTTCTCTGCAACAGAAGGGACGGTGCCAGCACAGGACCATTTTCTGTCCTGAAAGGCAGAAGTGTTTCACAAAAAAAAAGTTTGTTCCTTTCTGTATACATGCTTCCTAACCTCCTTACCTGATGCTGGAATTCCTGGATTTCTCTTGCATGACTTTGCATATATCTTATCCCTGTAGCCAATGGAGTAGGGGAGCAGGGAGACAGGAGGATGGACAGACAGAGAGGTGCCTTTAGACGTCAACTCGGCCATGTGTAGACAGCTCAGCATGACCGCTCTCCCTGCTCTGGTACTGCAGGAAGATCCTAACCTTTAAAAGGAGGACTGTGAAGCTGGGCAGCCTCCTCTTTGGGTCTCTCCTCCTTTTGCTGATAGAGCATTGCACGCATCATGGAGCTTCGCTGTTGCAGTGCATGTTTGCAGCTATTTTCTAGGGAGCGGTTTAGGGATTGTTCTTTCTGTGTTCTCATGCACATATTTTTATGAGTATTGGTAAGAGAAGCCAGCAGCTAAGCTGCATACCTTATACTCTATCTCCTAAGGCCAGTCTCAGACAGAAGCTTTGTATTTTCACAGCACTGCTTCATGCTATTGCAGAACACTCCCTTTTGGCATTTTGGCCAAAGACATCTTCTAAATAGCTTTTTCAAAGATCCACACTTTCCTTAAGGATAAAAGGAAAGCTGGAGTTACATAAGGATTTTGCAGACAAGCCATTCTGTGGAGAGCCAAAAGACCAGATGATGGTTATCAGGAACAGGGTATTCCATGATGCTGAGAAGGCATGCAGCACTGGCCCATGCTCCTAAGGACTTGAGTCTACATAGCTTACATTGCATTTGTGTAGTTCACAAAGAGAAAAAAAAAAAAGGAGGCTTGTATTATTATCATTATCCATGAGAGGAGAATGGAGTCTCAGACTAGTGAAAAGAGCAGTAGATTTTGATTTGTGGAGTCACTATCAGCTGGGATTTCAAAAGCATTAGTAAAACTAAAAAAAAATGGATGAATAATAATACATCTGCTAGAAATTACACTTGTGGGGAGATCAAAATTATTCACCAATTTGGAAATGATAGAGGGTTAAATGTTATGACAATTTATTTTGACATTTTCAAGAAGAAATAGTTTCAACATTTTCAAAATAGGAGCATTCTGACTTTCTATTTTGAAATAGCATATTTGTTTTGAAATTGACACAAGATTGCTCTGGATTTAACAAAAATGTTTGGGTTGGCAAAGAAAATTCTTCTTCCTGCTGAGAAAAGAAAACAAACTATTAAAGTCATTAAAAGTTGTTTCAGGTTGTTATAAGCATTGCCTCCCAAATGTTTAGTTCAGCCACCTAACTTTCAAAAAGATGATAAAATGGATCATTTGTACAGATCTTTGAAAAAACAGCAGGGAGAAAAGCAACTGGAGATGCATACCTTTCAAAGACCAGGGACCTGAGGTTTGTTTTTCCTTGGCTACCTGCCAATGCAGCATAAATTGACTTCCTATGTTGTAAACCCAAGAAAACAGATACATATCATTTGGAGCACTGTACATCTGTTTCTCTGTCTGTACATCTGCCCCTATCACTTAGCTCTCCATATAGACCATAATGATCAGTAGACCTGACTCCTTCAAGAGGGATGCAAATTACTCCCTACCTCAAGGGGAGACTTCAGTTACACAGCAAGGCTCCTTCTGCTTCTCAGTCTGAAAATGTCTGGCAGTTTCATTTAAATGGATCCCAGAGCTTCATATTAAGTTACATACAACATGTAATAACACAGCCAGTACAACAGTTGATGCCTTATTTTCATGTTAAATTCAATTTATTCTTGCAGTGTCTCCAGTATTTCAGCTTTCACTGTGTTGCAGATTTAGGCATTAATAATGTATGAAGTTTATTTTAGAGGCTGCCAGGAGCAGAGAGCTGGAGAATTTGGATAGGTAAGGAGCAGGCATATGAAGGTCTGTTAGTCTGGGGATTCAAAGTGATTTGAGGTTAACAGGAAAAATAAACTTTAATCTGGTAAAACACGTCAATGAAACAGCCATGTTCTTCAGTGGAAACTACAATCTCAAAATCAATGATTACAAGCAACTCTGAGTATTACAAGGGGCTCACAAATCCAGTTTTCTCTAATCCAAGGACTCTGGCTTAAGGAAATCTTCAATTTTTAAAAGATGAAGAACTAGATTTGGTACTACAACTTTCATTGCCTCAAGCCAGGAAAAGAAGGAGTATGACTTTAGGTAGGTCTCCATCGCCTTACAGATTATTTCTGGAGCTTTGTCAGAGAAACTGAAGCTTTTATCAGTGTGCCCATACAGTCTGAAAGAATCACAGCACCTTAAAAAACACTTTCTTCTCCAGGCTCCCCATCAACCTCTTTCCATGGTTATCAGGACATGTGGCACAGCTGCTCATGCTGATGCTGAGCACCTCCACTTAAGCAGTGGGGCCATGACGCTCATGCAACATCAAAATAACATTTTCGTAAGTACACATAAATTATCTCCCTCTTCTGCTTGGTGTTTGGCCTTTCCTATACATTCTTTCCTAAAATAGTGTTATTCAGTTTTAAATATTATTACTTTTTGCATGAGTTGCAGTAGTGATCAGCAAACTCAGTCATGAACCAAGGTTACCCTCCTTTGTATGGCACTTCACAGACCTAAAGTACTGTCCCTTCCCCAAAGCATTTGTAGCATGCAGAACCTTAAAAACAGAGCATTTAGTTAGAAAATGACATGAGGACAAACATGATGCTATGTCTAACATAAACAATGAAAATGAACCAGGTAGACTCATATTCCCTGTTCCATTAGAAAGACTTGATTCAATTAAAAGCCAGCAAATGCAAAGTACAAAGAACACGTTCTCTTATATTCAGACTAATGTTGGGAACTCACAGATACCACTTAGTTTTTCTCAAAGTAAAAAAGCTTAGGAAGCTCTAAACAAGCACAACATATGGAATTTCTATACCAAGCATGAAAATTACAGGAAATGTCAATCATGTGGCTTGAAAACAAAATAGTCAGACAGCATTCTAGGAGATACATTGCTTCACAGAGGGGGGGTTAAAAAAAAAAAGAAAGTGGAAGGAAAAGTTCTTTATTTGAATCACAGGCACTGGATGTTCACCACTGACCAATATGATCCTAGAACATATGGATATTTCTCTTTTTTACAGGTAAGCACTTCATATGAGAAAGATATTCTTATTTCACACTTGCTTTAAGAGCACTGTTGTCCAGAATGTCACTCGTGATTCACAGCAGCATGAAAACAGAATTCAGACCTTGACATTTTACTGGAAATGTTCAGTTCAAAAAAAGCATTCTCGTACGGAAGCCTGATGGGCTAGCAGTCCACCACTTTTTCATTTTGGAGTCACAATTCTGCTTTTTCATATATCAAAACATATCTTAGTCTAGACCAGAAAAAGTAATCATTACCTGTAACCAAAACTCTATCACTCTCCATCTCTGTCTTACATACAGACTCTTACAACTCATCCTCTCCCACCTCTGCATTCTATTTGCCTTCCTATAACGGATGTTTTTCGCATTTTAGCACCACCTCTTCTCCTTTCTTAGCCTTTTATCTTTTCTCCTTCTTAATTCTGCCTACATCTCTCTACAACTGCAATTGTTACCCTGCTGGAATAGCTGGTTGTGCAATTACTTGAGTTAAGTCTCCCCATCTAAGAAGTTTTCCCATAAACATAATGGCAAACAGATAAAAGAAATCAGTCATACTTGGACATAGACCTCTCAAGAAACATTGTGCTCTATCATCCTCTATTTTTACTGAACTTAGAGACAGTGGAGAGTGTCTTGTAAATGCTTCAAAACTCCGGACTGCCATTCAAGGTTCTTTTAACATCCAGTGTAATTACCCTGCTGAGACAAATTCCTTTGAGATGCATGCAGATTAACACCTCTACTTTTGTACTCTAGGTGCTCCACTGGAAACCAGTCTGGGCACTGGCCTTAGCAGTGGTACTTTCAATAGACTTTGGCATTTAGTTTGCTTACATTATGCTACCTCTTAGTGAGTCCTCACAGGTACTCAGTTTGCAAATCTGAAAGTGTTCAACTGTCAACCTCCAAAGTCAGGACACTGGCCTAGTTTTTCTCTCTTATACCATTGCCTCTCCTCAGAACTTAGTTTTAAAATACTGGGGATAGCATATGAGACCAGATTCAAGTCAATTACCTTTACAGTATTTCACGTCTGTAAAGGCAACAGTGGTTAATATGATAACAAATACCCTATCTCGTACTTTTTTAAGGGCAACAATAATGCAAAGTCCTATCAAGAACAGTTGAAAACAGCAAAAGGACCAGTCTTACACAGCTGCATAGCTACTTTTGAGGGGGAGAGCCTCTTTTCTTTGACTGCTTGTTGCACAACCACAAACAAAAACAGGATACATCATTCCTAAATTGGTAGGTTTACTTAATTATGGCTTTAGGTGCAGGGTGTTCATCTGCCTAACACAAAAGAAGCAAAAGGATGATGCAGAAGAGTCATGAAATAGCCTGTTCCTCAAGCATCTCCTTTATGTGAGTAAGATTTTCAACAGCAAGTTTTGCTTATCTCCATTTCTGATTAAGGAAATACTAAAATTCTTCATGACTTAACAGAAAGAAAATTACACCCGCACTGCAGACTTGTTACTACAAAAAATAGCAAGTGCTGAAGAGTTCAAGAAAGTCCAGACTCAGGTTAATGGGGCAGAAACACCAAGATAGGATGGATGAAGACACAAGGAGCAAAATGCAGTATGTAAGGAACTGAAGAATGCAAGTAATATATAACAAAAAGGAAGAAGCTAAAAGTATATATTCAGAGATACACTAAAGGAAGAGTAGAGAAAAGGTATAGATTATAAATGGAAACTCACAATGATTCAACCTGCTGTGAGAAATAAGCAGAAACCACAACTGGAGTCACATTCACATTCTTATTTCTGCATACAGAATTGTTTAAATCTGACCTATTATGCAGTTTTCCTGATCCTCATGCTGACATGCAAGATATGATTTTAAGCCTCTTCTTAGAAATGAAACCAAAGAATTTAGTTTTATTCTGCAAAGCAGAAAAAATTAACTCACTCCATTTCTATTAAGCTAAACAACAGTAGTGTATTTCTCTTTCTAGCTCTGACTTGCATTGCATCCTTCCGGTATAACCTCAAAGAGAGCCAGGAGGAAAAAAACCTTAAAACTAACTCCCCACTGAATGAATAAATACAGCCAAATCACCAGCATGGAAAATAACTGTGTGAGCCCTAGGTATCAAAGCTTACCCACAAATAGCTCATAGTGAATAATGCATATGGTTTAAAGTCAGTTAAAATAAGTGCCAGGTCACTTATCAGGCAGCAGTGAATTTGCAAGGCTTTGAAACAAAATTCTTCTTTTGATTCTGCTTCTCTGAGGTACAAATAACTGAACTAAGATGCAGGTAAGTAATGACTGGAGTGAAATGTGGTCAAGAGCCTGCCAGTTCCACAGTCTTTTAGTCCAACACCAGAACAGACTAGTGGTGCTGAACAGGCAATAGTGAAACATGAAAGAGCCAGCTTTGACTTTGTGAAACAAGTTCCTGACACCATTGGATCCTAAAGCACTACTATGCCTCAGAAATCGAAAGGATTTCTCTTGGCTGAAAAATTCAGCAGAAAACCAACAGACTGATAATCTACAAACATGGGCCAAATGCCTTTAGCCCAGTTTAATTTCTGCTTTCGAGACATTATGTATTTGGCTGCCAGATTACAGCATTTGCATGACCTAAAATTTCCATAGTGCATGATCATACAGATGCTTCAGGGCTAGCCTCCCTTCAGATGAATTCAGCTCCTCACATTGCCGAAAGTTTTTCACATTTTCCAGCCTTGGAAATGTACCAGGGTTCTCCAGCAAAGGCCATTAGGTTGAGGGCATTCGCAAAAAGAAAGAAAAAAATTAATGAAAATCAGGCAGCATATGAAAATACATGGCCTTTCTCCACAGCATCCTACCCTGCTCTTTATTTTACCTTCTTTGCTCAATGAGCCAAAGGTTTAAACAAGCACTAAGTTTCTGCACTGAAAGTGCAGCCAACTGATTATTCACAGGAGCTCTAAAGCTTTTCATTCCCTCCTTTCCAGGATGCAGTAGAAAGGTGCTTTAAATGCAACTTAAATTATATTCCCCTTGAAGTGCTTGTCTCTGTCAAAATAAGTGTTGCTTGTATGGGAACAGCTCAGGCAATTACATTAACTTCAGTCAATAACTTAACCCTATTATCAATGTTTTTCTAGGGATCCAAAGACTGGAACTGTTACTAACAGTTGATGACATATATTCCAATACTGCAAGAGGAAAATCTATTTTTATACCAAGATGTGGCAGGAAACATGAAAATAATTACTCTTAAATAATAATGAATAATAATAATTATTATTCCAGGAAAGATTAATCTTCAATTTCTGTTTTTTCTCTTTTTTAAAAAAAGTTATTAATTTGCTGCTTAGAATTAAGAAAATAAACCTGACAAAAAACGATAGAGTTTTATATTTTGAGGGAGGGTTTTGTAAATGTTTTTACCAGAGCTTCTTTAAGTTTCATTTCTATTTGAGCACTAAAAGGAACCAGAATTAAACTGTAGAAATTTGAAAGGTCACAGTATTTGGGTCTTATTTTAACTGTTGTGAGAAAAACAAACATTGCTTTGGTTCTTAACCATTTATTAAGAATCCCAGCCTCAGAGAGACATGCCTAAAAAAAGCCTGGCCCTACATAAATTATGCAAAGACCCTTGAAATAACATCATTCAATATGATTCATTCACATAAAAGTACAGCATCATCTTCCAGGTGAGCAGCAGCCATCCAGCTCCTGTTTCTACAGGGGCACGATAAAACATATACTGCCTAATAAATAATCCATTAACAACACACAGCACTACTTAACTCAATTATCTAACATCCCTATTAGTTCATAGACAACAAGCAGATCTCAAACTTTTGCACATTTACAGTGTTAGACAACTTTGCAAAAAACTTAAAGGTAAATTATTTCTGTCCAGGTTGGTCCTTCCTTGAATTCACATGGACATTACTAGCTTAGATAACTCTTCCTGCAAAACCCACGCCAAGACAATTTGAAAACACTGAACTAAGTGTTTTCAAATTTCAGCTGAACTCAGCTTTCCTTTGCTATGTAAGAAGCATAAACTGCCTTAGAATCCAGAAGTTTTTAAGAAATCTAGAAATGTGAGGGTTTTTTCCCACAAGTTTTACCACCATAAAATTCAAGCATCACATTTTGTAATGCTTTTAAGACACTTAGTTGTATGCATTTGTTTCCTCTCCTATTCCAGTGACTTAAGCAAGTGAAAGATATCATTCTTTTGCTTTGATAATCAATTGCACTACATGTTCAGAAACACTAGTCTGTTACCTCCTCTCACTTATGAAAAAGGTACACTAATGGCTACCATTAAAAAGTGTATATTGCTTTAAAACATGTTTTCACACCCTGTTTGTTAAACCAGCGACCTTTCAATCACTTTAAAAAATTGAGTAAGTATTTACTTTATTAAAACATCCTATTTTATAGATCTGTATTTAAATAATGCTGCTTCCACTTCAGTCTCATATATGTATTCTGGTTTTGGTAAAATGTCATATTTATTTTTTGTAATACATGACATCTAGTCTTCTGAACAATAGCCTGGATATTGTTTTTTCTTTCAAGCTTCTGTATAGACACCAGAGTGACATATGACCTTTGTCCAAGAACAAGACACCCAAAGCTGCTTTTAATCTAAACATTATGTTCTATTTCTTGCCACAGGTAGTCTGCAAGCACTCAAGTACAGTTTAAACACACCATTTCACATCTGCATGGCCTACAAACTTAAATCCCTACAAACATGATTCTTTCAAGAAGTCTTTGGATACACTGGAACCTGAAGACAGAGAATTGTAAAGATCATAAGGAAAAGCCAATACAGAAAGACGGTGATGAATAGTTTGGCCTTTTTCCTATTTGTTCCTAGGTCTCTATTGGAGACTTAGTATTTCATGTCTGTCAGTATGAGACCTCTCTTGGAAGTGTAGGCAGGAATGTACATGGACTGCTAGAACAGTATCACACTTGTTGGTGATGTGATCTCTTTCCTCTAAAGTGGATTCACTTTAGTAAGCACCATACTGAAAATTGTGTGTTAGAGCCTTCTGTGAAGGACTAGGAATAACAGAGACACCTGGGCTGAAATTTACTATTTTGTACCTATTTTTATTGCATAAAGCAGAAATTCTCATTTTGTGCTACCAAAAAAACCCCCAAAAAACCACCCCACAAAAAAACAAACCAAAAAAGGCAGATTTTTTAAAAACTGAGTAATATTTACAAAAGCACCAGTATCTCACCTACAACTTCTGTGAATTTCATCCTCATTTAAAGCACTGAATGCATACACAGAAACAGGTAAGGGTTAATACAAGTTTTTAAAACTAATTCTGGATGCCCATATGAAAGAGGTTTGATTACATACAAAACTTAGTTTAACTCATGTCACATAGAAGCAAGAAGTGAAAAGACAAAAGAACACCCCCATATTTAAAAAATTGCTCACTGTGATACATAAACCCCATTTAACATAAAAAATACATACCCTTCTTGTATTTTCTTGTGTCTGTAAAAGTCAACATTGCTTTTGTGAAGACTCAAAATGCAGTTCTGCTCAAATATATTGCTGTTTAATTGGCACTTAATATGCAATCACATTTTTACATGGATTGATGTTATTGTAAGTTAGAGGGTAAACAAAATATGCTTGCTCAGTCTTCTTGCATCACATAATTCTGTATTTTCATCCACACAGATTATAAATTCCTGTCATAGCAAACAGGTGATAGACTGCAACTACAAACTGAACCATGAATAAGGTATAAAATTTTCCAGGGACATGTTCTGAGGTTTCAGACTTTAAAGTTAGCAGTGGATCCTATTACAAACCTTGATAATATTCAAGAAATGGTCTGATGCTGCCAGGTGGGACTATCTTAATTGACAATACTTTGCTTAAATGCCAACTTCAGTTAGACTCTGAAAGCATTTGAAAAATTATAATGAACTATTTCAGCATTTCACAGAATCTACCTCAATTTTAATCCAGGAATTTGAATCCAAACCCAGCTAAAGCTCTGATTACATCTAAACACTAATTTAAACACAGTCTTCCACTAACTTGGAGTGTCAACAACAACAGAAATATTAAAAGTAGTCATTCTAAACATCTTTGGTCATGGAGGTACCAGAAAGAAAAAATTGTTCTCTTTCTGCAGTAAAATGCATGGAAAGTAAACTTTTGGGTCTTAAATTATTATTTTTCTTTTTATTTTCAGCATGCCAATTCTGTTGTCATCTTTATACTTTTGAACCACTGAGTTTTACCACCCAGACTGCTCTCTCAAGAAACAGCACATGGAATATGAACGGTTTGGGTTCAATCATATACATTTGGCAGTGCTGGATTACTACCAGTTTTCTTAACACATTCCCATTCATATAAAGCTGGCATAAAACAGTGTCATGTTTACTGTGCCATATCTACTGTGCCATATCTACCATTTTTGTCAGTTTTATAAGGCCCAAACCTATCATAGATAATCCGTGCTAGCACAAGGCAGTGTTTTTTCCCCCACTGACAACATGTTGTTGGTTCTTACTGATTTCTTTGTAATCTCTTAAGTAGCTAAAAATAGCTAATTTTTTCATAATGGAATTAAACACATTGGCCCTGCAAAACATTTCAGGTCTTTTGGGAGAATGTAGATATTTGTCATCGATTTTTCATAAATATGGGGCAGCCCCTGTGACAAATGAAGACATTGTGCATTAGAGAGCAGAGTACAGCATCTTTCAGCTAGTCAAACTTAAAAGAACTGCCATATTCTCTGATGGTCATCTCCTTTATGAAGAACATCCCATCAACAGTAGAATATTCTGTCATTTTGTAAGAAACGCATGAGTCACTGGCACCAGGGACTCACCAGGGAGCAAGAGGCAGGCAGTCTTCTTAGCCACATATGTGAGGTGGTATTTGTGGTACTCTTACTTATGTCATTTGTGATACTCTTACTTATGTCATTTGTGATGTCAGAGCTGAATAAAAGAGAAATACATAACATCATGCTTTTGGCAGTGCAAACTATGTCATCTGTAGCCTTGGTCAGCAGCCAAATGCTCACCCAGCCGCTTGCCAGCTACCACACTGAACAGGACAAAGGTAGAAAATAGGGAGAAAAAAATCTCACGAGTTAACGCAAGGGGAGGTTGTTTAACAGATACCAATACAGGCAAGAGACTCAACTTGGGGCAAAATAAAATGATTTATTGCCAATTAAAATAGATTCAAATAGTGAGAAATTCCGTCACTTCCTTCTCCTGCTTCCGTGCTGAAAGACCAGCTTCCTGACCAGATTCTTCTTCCTCCCTCACTAAATTATGTTATGGACCTGTCCATTTCTGCTACCACTTTTTGACAGCTGGGATATAATCATTATTATTGTAGGGTTTGGTGTGGTGGCCAGCGAGCCAGTGGTACAAGGGACAAAGAGAGTCTGCTGATGAGACAGTCCCCGGTATCAGAGATCCTTCCTAAGTTAGGGTGAACAGAAAAGGTTTACCCCAGCATGCACTGTTCTGCTATGTTAATGTACCCCAGTTCTGTTTCCCTGGTTGGCCCATAGCTCCTCCGCCCCCTTGTTACCTTATATGTCCCTGCCCTAGCAGGTTCTCCACTCCCTGTTCCCCCATTGGCCCTTGCCCCATCACCACTCCCTCAGTTTCCCCATTGGCTCCCATTCCCCAGCCCTGCCTGTGTACTGCCCTCACGCCCTCAGATCATTGCTCCTGATGGTCGCCCCGCTCCCGTACTTAAACCTGGACTCTCCATTGTCTTTGGTCTTGGCCACTGGACTCCTTCACAGTGCAGGTGCAATGAACCTCTCCCGTGGAACTCTGCATGGAGATCCTTCCTGCCTCTTTGCCATTGACCCATATTGCTGGAGCTGTCCATGCATGTGCGTGTGTGCATGTGTGTGGTGGTCCTGCTGAGCAGCTTCGCCTTGGAGACGCTTTTGGATGATCGCAGCACCTCACGCTACGGCACAGAAACCGCAGCACCCGGCATAGCCATAGTTTGGGTCCCTGCCTTAGGCATGGTGTCCTGAAGTGCAGAGACCCTCCTTCCTCTGCTGTGATGGAGCTGAAAAAGGATCAGTAGTCTCAGTGCTAAGGAACTGATGGGTCTAATTGGGGTAGCCAAAGCATTCTTTTGCCCAGTGCTGTACCGATTCAAGGGGATTACATGTCTGTTCTGCCATAAAATCCCAGGCTTTGGAAGGTGATAACTGCCCTAGGCACCTGCCAAAATCCTCCCACACACCCTGCTGCCCAGGGATTGAGCACACCAGCTTGCATTTCTCTGTCCAGTTGCCAACAAGTTGTTTACTTTTGCACTAGGATGCAGTCAAGTTCCACCTATCCAGCCACATCAGACAATAGGACCAAACAACTTACAGTGATAATGCTTTGTCAATATTTTGGAAAGTGTGAATTTAAACGCCAAAACCAGTACTAATACTGGCTTTTGGAGGGAGGGCAGTCAGAAAAAATTTCAGCACAGTATGCATCCTGAAAGCTCTGTCATCCTATGTTAAATGAGTTTTGTTATATACATAGAAAGAACAGACTTGCCCTCTGTAATGTCCTGGGTTGACAGCAGAGAATCCAACCATACTTTCACTGCCAAGCATTCAAACTTTCAGGAGAAATCACTGTACTGACACGTAAAATTTACAGTTCTACAACAGCCCATATAGCAACATTAGTGGAGACTATAAAGCGTCAGAAAGCCTACAGAAGTAAAGCAGTACCTAGTCTGTTACAAAGGGCTGTGCTGAAAAACAGCATGTGCATTAATATATCCCTTCCTTCATAAAGTTCCTCATACTTTTACACAAACCATTGAGTGTAGGAGTTTAAGAGAACAAATTGTGAAAGAGCATTTTGATTTCCAACTATTTATCTAAAAATTTCTCTTCTCCAATGACCTCAGAGTATCTCTTAAAATCAGTTATTTAATTTGTTTTTCATCTGCCTTGCATTACCCATACAGATGCTGAAAAGTCAGTTACATGCCTTTTCTTGATGCATGATCTCAGGGGATATGTAAGAGATTCATCCATTTTGCAAGATTCTCACAAAATCTGATTGATGCTTATTAAGTAATATAAAACCAGTGGCCTGCATAAACGTGATTAGACACATGAGGTTGAGCATCTTCCTACATAATCTCTTCACATCAAAACTAATATCTGGTAAAAGAGCTGTCACCTGGACTCCCTTAAGAGTACAGTTAAATTTTTAGCATGATTTTTGCCTTTGCTTACTCCAATTCTATTCTAATACTTCTTTTTATACAAAAAACCATGATCAAGTTTTGCCTTCTTTCCCTTTCATTATCAGTCCCTTTTAAGATTTATCATCATAATTTCATAGTTTAATAAATTTTCTCACTGATTCTCCACTACATTTCAACGCTATCGATTTCAGAATATCTGCCATTCTGCCTCAGGCAGGATTGTAACCTCATCTATTGTACTGTCTTAATTCCAGCTTCCCTCCAGATTCAGAAAGAGGAATTCCCTTCTCACTAAGATAACAGACTCCCAGTAGTAAAGGAGACTGAACTTCGGATTAAACAGAAGTCAAATTTAGTTCCCAGCTCTCTTTCTGATAGCGTGAATTTAGTTAAGCTAAGCTGTTCCTGTCTGATTTGGTAAAAAGCAATACTTAGGATGTAGCAGGAAGAGAACTATTTAGCCAGGTGTTCCTTTGCAAAGGATTCCTCTTTACAGTGAGTCAGAGCAGAGAATGGGGTTGATAACATGTGGCTGATAATAAATTGGTGGGTAAACTAAAGGCTTTGTTTAGCTCATTATTGCAAAAAAAAAAAAAAAAAAATCTTGATTTCACATTCACTCCCACTTCCCTCAATTAAAAGAATGTTCTTAAAAGGCTCTTAGCTTTTTGCTTAGCTGGGTACTCGAATAAAAAAGACTAAATAGCACATCAAAGTAACGTTAATGTGTGCCTTGGTTCCCATTTGTATATAGATGACCAAATTCATAGCTCTGCAGTTCCACTGCAACTTACTTATTCACAAGTTTGCTAAATTTGCCATTTTTTAAAATCACTTAATTAGGACAATTCAAAGAAAATGTCCTTTCTTTTAGTTCTGCAAGCATGTAAGAATATGTGCAAGCCCTATAATACTTTTTATTTCAACCAGCTGTTATGCACAATCCAGGCTATGCAAAGCAATAACCAGCCTGTTTTACAATTGACAGAGCCCACTCAGCCCTAAAAAGGAGTATCCCATACTCAATTACCAGCATAAAAGAAGGGTATGTAAAAATCTACCTGAAAAATATACAGTGATTTCCAAAGAAATTCCATTATTAGCATTTACTAGGTGAGCATTTCTGCCAAAAACCTCAGAACTATACTGTTGGACAACTTCTAAGAAAAACAAATGAACCTCATGGACTAGTGTAATGTTTAGTAAGGGCTTGAAGTCAATTTTAAACTGAAATGCTCCACACATCCAAGGAGTAGAAGATGGAGTACGTGGTCTAATAGGAAACCGAGGTTTGTGTAGGAGGTTTAACTTCTTTGGGTCTCTGTATGGACAGCATCAAGAGGGAGCACCAAAATCAGTGAACAGTGAGACACTGCTACAGTGACAATACACAAAGAAAGCACAGCATTGCCTAAAGCTGCAGGGCATTTACTAAAACACATGGGATGCTGTCACTGAGACTAATTTTATTATAATCAGTTTCTTCTATTCACTGAAAATCCATGCTTAAAACGTGTCATTCCTGAAGCCTTCCATTATTCATTTCAATTGATGCAAACTACATGATGCATGTGAACCACAACGTGCATGATCTAGAACATACCATTTTCAATACAGCCTTACTCTGTTTCATTTCAGTGCTGACGGCTCTCCAAATGTGCTATATCTTATCTTCACAACCTTCTAGAGATACAACCTCAACTTCAAATAGATTACAAACAAAGACTGCAACAAAAAATTAATGAGTGACTGATTGCTTTCCATCTATTCCTTAGGCCGGATTAGCTACCTGACTTGTAGAAATCATAACTGTGGGTTTTGAGGAGCAATACAGTCAGGGGAAGACAATACCATAGCACAGAGCAAAAGGAGAGGATCCTGGTCACAACAATGTCAGACAGAAAGACTTCAGGGAAAGAACGGGGCAAAAAGAAGTCTGATAAGATCAGATGACAACAGAAGCTAAGTAGGCATGGAAACAACTGTCAAAGGCCTTGAAGGAATTAATTTAAACATTCCTTCAAGGAATGTTAAAATTACAAGTAAGAAAGAAATAGAGAGTAAATAGGAGGATTAAAGCAGACATCAGTCTAACAGAGAAGACAGAAAATATCTGTCCTCATCATTTCAGCAAGATTCATAAAGACAGAAAAATGGACAAAGACATTGCAGAAATCAAGGTGAGAGTCAAAGAAGCCTCAAAATAAGAATTATCACAAAAAGGGAAAGGTGGATAAAGTATGTGGCAGAACTAAAATGACTATATTTCAGTGAACACCTACAAAGATAAACTCTAGTAGAACAAAACAACCATTCTCATTTTGATAAAAACAGCCTTTTTCTATCCAACACACATCTGCACTGTTACTCTGGTGATGTAAAAACACACATACATACTCATTTAACCATCAGCAAGTTTGATGTTTTAAAAACAAACCAACTTGCATTATATCAGTGCCCCAGCTTTCAACAGCAAAGATCACAGTAAAATGTACAACTGAGAATGCCAGGTTGTAATCATAACACTGGAAAAAAGTTCCAGTAATCAAAAACACCTGGTTATTTGGGGTTTCAAATTATGAGGGGCCATCTTTAGTTAAACACATGAAACTTTGTCACATGCCACAGATCACATGCTGAAACCAGAATTCTTCACTCCCTACTTCAAGTCTAAAAATCTGCCCAGGAGACATTCCTCTAAAGTGGGCAAAAGCACAAAAACAGTAATGTTAAATATTCATATAAAATAGTAATTAACATTTACTTCACTAAAAGCTATCACCACTGATCAAGCTGGCATACATCTTCATATCTCCTTCCTGAGAATCTGCTCTACCATCTTGCCACTTCTTTTCAGTCCTTAGACAAGTAACTGTGGAAATTACTGGTAGCCTGAACCGCACAGCTCTGAAATCAAAGGCCTGCCTACAGGACGAGAGGGAGAGGAAAGGCAGAGAAATCACACTCAGAGCCTTACCTTCCAATTAACAGGAACTCCCCAAGCACTCCCAGGCGCCTCATGGCAATGAGGATCCCCCTCACTGTCATTCCCTCGCAGAAGCAAACCACCACTCTAGCCTTGGGTAACCTTTCTCGCAGCTTGCGGAGCAGGCGATCAAAGCTCTTTTCCCCAGCGTTGCTGTAGATCTTGTCAGAGTGAGCAATGCAGAGACCCTCTTGGGCAGCCAGCTCTTTGAAGGCTTCCATTCCACTTTCCCCATAATTTCCTGGTTAAAAAAAAAAAAAATATTATATCATGCATTTAACCTTTTGGATGGTGATGGCAAAGTGATAGATTTCTCCCCACAAAGTCAAGTAGCACTGGCACATTAGCAGAAGGAAGAGCAAAGGAGATCCATCAAAGTGAACATTCTCAGAGTTCAGTGGAGCAAAAGGATATCCAAGTATCAGTAGGTCTTAACAGAACAGGAGACTGCAAGTTTCTTTTCTTACATTGCCTTAACAATGGATAGTAAAGGGGATATTGTACAAGGGATGGATAGGAAGAAAAGAGGACAGATCAGAGAGCAAGAATGAAGTTTTATCAACATTTCTATGGCAAAAACCACAGTTCAGCTACTTTAGGAAAACAGCCATAGGAAAGAGAAAAGGGGATTTAATTCCAAGCTGTATCACATGCAGTCTATGTTCACAAAAGTGAATGAAAGATGGATGCAAATTGAAAACACACTGATCTGGTAACATTTTCAAAGTCACTTATACTAATTTGACCAAGCAGTGTTCATGACAGCTAAAATTTGGGATTGATGATATCTCTCTTAGAATAGGAGACTTCCTATCTGAAAGAACTTCAGAAATAACCCTTTCCAAGACAGAAATATTTGAACTGTATGGTCCAAACTATATAGAAACTGATTCTCAAATTCACTTCTATTTATACATTATGCAAGCCAAAACAACAGTTTTACAAAACTCAAACTGCCTTCTGATATGGAAACAGGTGAAACCCCAAGTTTTCTTTGAATATTTTATGCCTGACATGAGCACAGAACTTATGAACATCCATCACACAAGAGGAACAGATGGATTAAAAAACCCCGTATCTATTAACAGTAACAAGAAATGGTTCAAAACGAGAATCCTTAATTTGATGCTATCCATATCCATGATGTTTCCTCAATTTAATGAGGGACGAAAATCAGATATGTTGATCACTTCTAGACCCAGACCTTTTCAAGCAAGGGGTGACTGAAGAAGTCCCTCTTCCTTGTTTCCAGCAACAGTTTGAAACAGCAAATTGCAAAGAGGAAGACTTCTGAATCAGCCTTAATTTCTTCACAGAAAAAAAAATTAAAACACCTCAAAAGTTAGCCATCAGAAAGAAAACGCAGCAGGAGACAGTTTAGGCACTCTCTGTAAATCCAGTTGAATAAAGTGCATTTTTCCAGAAACATGGATCATTTGCCACAGATCAACACTATGCAGACACACTATGGCAGTCATTGTCATACTAAGTTGCAGACAAACCTGACAAGTCCAGTGTCAAACACAAAACTGAAGTTCCCCACCCCTTTGCACTGAACTGCCCTAGTTTCTCATAAATTTGAAGTGCAGCAGAAGGGCCTCTTTTCTAGCCTGTGACTCAACATCATATTCAGCAATTAGGTCAATTCTGCTTTTTTTTTCTGTGAGCCATACATACTCTGGAGCAGCAGTCCTGCATGGCTGTCGGGAGGAGAGGAGAGAGGAAGATCTGTGCCTGGCGGGAACTCACCACCAATAAGCCCACCCTGTAGGCTCAGCACTGCAGCCCCATCCCACACCCCTGTACTTGGGTAAACACTGTGGCCTTGTCAAATGCAGAGAATGACACAGGTGGAGGCATTTCCAGGTATTTATAGGCCAGGACCTGCAGTCACTAAGGGACTTATTCCAAAGCAGTACAGTTTGAGCCGTACTGCTTTGATTACTTGCCTCAGGTCCCAGACTGAGGCAGGACAAGCTCATCACTGACTTGCCTTTAGCAAGCACTTAATGCTTTGGAAGGATATATTTCCCAATTTCATGTGGAACTTCGTTCAACACAGACTCCTTTTAAACCAGTAGGATTATTCTTAAAGTCTTACCTAAGGAGGGACAGGAGACTAAACTGAATCCTATTAGATATTTAGGCAATGCGTATTAAAAAACATATTGGGTTTCTTACCCAAACTTTAAGGAAGGATTTTGTCATACATCAGTACAGCACTAATTCTGCTGTAGTTCAAGTTAATGATTGCAAGAAGTGAAAAATTAAATCCATTTGGAATGATTTTTCTCAGCTTTAATTTTGATGAAATAACAATTATCTCAAACACAGTCAAACCCGTACTAACAGTACAACAGCCTACCAAAACATATGCTAAGAGAAAGATTGGTGTCTATAAATTCAGTAAGTGTGACAGAGAGTCTAGAAGGAAAAAAGCTAATTAAGATCAAGAACAACAAGGACACAAGATGGAATAAGCAAAAAAACAAGGCAGAAAATCTGCTGCTCAAAACAAAAGATTTCCAGTCCTTAGATGAAAGTAGCATAACAGCTCTCCAGCAGCAGCACAAAGAAGTCTGAAGTTTGACTGGAGCTTGCTCAGCTTACAAGAGCATTATGTAAAGTAGGTTTCTGCAACGGCCAGAGATGAGACTTGGTGACACAGGAGGTTCTCTTAATATCTGTTTGCCATGCTCCCAGAGCAAGACAACATGCTGCACATCCTTCCCCTCCAGGGAAAAGGATCAGGGAGAAAAAGAACGTGTGACATATGTTACATAGATCGTTCAATGCACTCAGCTACTGGGGTATGGACAATGTAAGGGCATATATGGAATAGAAAACACCAATTAATTCTGTGCAACAGCCAAGAACACAGCCATCTGTACCAGCTTGGTGGGTACATTCATTTCAATCCACACACAGACAGCAGCTGAGAGGGGAAACATGTAATGAAAGAAGTCTTCCCATGATTGTAGTCTGTGAAGAGTTGCACCAGGGCCCCAGGCGAGGACCTTTTCTTCCTTTGAAAGAGCCATTGAATAAAAGACCTAATCTTTCCTGAAACTGCCTTTTGCCACCAGATCAGCTGTGAAAGGCATAATAATTATTATTGTGATTTTCTTTCTGACCTCTACCCAAAACTAGGTGAGCCAGTAACATACTTTGAGCGCCACAATACCTTGTTGTTTTTTAACTTTTTTTAAGGTCTGTTCAACTAGTACTCTATGCAAAAAAACAGATATTTTCCTTATATGCTTCATGCAGAGTCTGTACAGCAGTATAAAGATAAATCCTAAACCTATCATGACTGCAATTTTACCAAGGGATAAAATACTTTTCTCTCAGTTCCAAAGTAAGCTTTGCTTCACCATTGCAAAAATTCTAGATAAGACCATTTTTGAGAGGGATCTGCATATCTAAATATGTTGCTGAGAGTTACATATAGTGGTAATTATTCTCACTCTTTGCATTCCATGCATTAAATATCTTAACAAAAACATTAAGATGCTGTAGTAAAAATCAAAGATGTTATCTTGATCAACAGAAGACATACAAAAGAAGAAACTAACAAAAATTCAGCCTCATAAATTGCTTCTGTGAGCCAGTAAGTGTTATATTTGTGCCACAGCTATATTGAAACTAGCACTACTTGCTTGTATTAACACTCTAGTAGTGTGGGGAGCAGAACCCATGAGCTCCATCTAAAAGGTTTATATATCTTTTTCTTTTTATTACAGCTGTTTCGCAAATTTGTCCCCATTCTCTTTATCAAGAGAACCATTTGTTTTTCATTTATGAAATGGAGCAGAAACGGCTCAGCAATGAGGCACTTGTGAGAATCCTGGAGATTGTTTTCTTAAGGGATGCATAGAACGTCTGTGTGGGTCTTGCCAAGCCACATAACAGCGTATTGTGTTTTCAGGGGGCTTAAAAACAAAACAGTGTATCCCACATAATCTCTATCTTTGAATGAAATCAGCCATTGATTTATTTGTGCAATAACATAAGGAAATATGAATCATTCATATTTGAGCTGAGCAGAACATTTCCTTGAAATATAGGCTAATCCCTGTTTAAAAAAAAAAAAAAACTTAAAGACCGCAATGCTGAAGAGAAAGATTGAGACTGTTCTTTCTCACTCTGCTTTCAGTGTCAATAGGAAATACCAACTACTCTTTTAGGACACATTTAGAGAAACACCTACAAAACCAACAAAACCCACAGCAGAGAACTCTGCCTGGAAGAATGCTTCAATGCACTTAAAATGACAAAAGTTAGGGAGCAAGAGTTACTACACCTACCTGGGCCATGAGTAATCTCTTCAGGTGAGGTCACCTATTGCTCACCACTAGGGCCTTATTTGCTGCATTTATTCCTCTAAACCACAGCAACCACAACCAGGATCAAAAGTGAACACACAGAAAATCCCATATACCCTGCAAGCTCACAACAAAGGTAATGCACCAAAAAAGATAACCACAAAATCCAATTTCACCTCAGGGTACTATAGAGGCAAGTCATATTGCAAGAAAGTCCCCCTTTTCAAATTAACAAGTGAGAAACTATTTTTAATCCTTTTCTTTCCTCTCTCAGCATTATGATCTGTTTGCTCACCTCTCCAAAGCTTCTAAATACATTGCTGGAGGTATGAATTCTGTTTCAGTGTTCAGTATTGATTCACTGCAAGACATCTCTTTTATTCAGCTGATTAACTGCTTTCTGGCAGAGAAAATAAGATGAGAACAAGAGGACTGCATGACATAACAGCAAGGAACAATTATTTAAAATCTTCGCTACCGCAAAGGCAAATTATTTGGGAAGAGGAGAGCAAGGACATGATCTGATTATCAAGTTAGTTCCTGACACATTGCAATAAATAATTTGTAAAAACTACTGATACTGTTAAATAAGACAGTAACTTCACAGTTGTCAAATACAAGTCTGAGAAGACAGGAAAATTTCGGACGGCTTGAACAGAAAAAAAAGGCAAAAAGAACATCAGTTTTCTCTCCTATAATATGGTATGCTTCCCTATGCCACTGGAGAATCTTTGAATAGGGTCAGTAAACAAGGAAAAAAATTAAGTTCTCTAATTTTAATGTATTTCTTATGAATTTAATAACCATATTAAATAATCATGTGCATACTCTTAGTTAATTATAAACTAGAGAAGTTCATCCATCAGATTTAAACTGTACATTAAAAGTACATTAGCAACAATTGGGAGGGAGCACATACAGAATCAGCTAATGTATCTGAAATGACAAGCAGTCACTTTCTAAGCTGTAATCATTCAACCACTCACATCTATTTGTCCACACCTTTGATTGAGAAAAATTTGTCCACACCTTTGACAAATAAAAGTCAAAGTCCATATTTATTCCCTGAAGGTAAAAGACTAAAAAAAAAAAAAAAGTTGCAGAAATGGATCTGCCAACGTATGTTATTTTGGCCTATCCCAAACATAAATGTTCATAGAAAGCAGCCCTGCTGGCACACAGCTCCCAGGGCCATTGAGCTGACACCGTGCAGCCCCTACCAGACTTCTTTGTTGCTGGGAAAAGGGCAATGATCCAACACTTCCATGTCTCCCCAGAATATCTTCTTCAAGGCTATTGCACTGATGTCAGGAGAAGCTACATTTTGCCAGTTATCAGTTACACCAAATAGGATTTGTTTTTTTCTTTTTCAGTGAACTCTCTACACCTAATGTTGACTTTGCTACCTACTTTGCTGGCCTTTACCACAAAATTTCTTTTCAGAGTTCAGATAGAAAATCACATTGAGAAAGCTTCCTTCACTCAGTAAATCTCACCTCAGGTGTTTTTAAGGGACAACTTCAAAGTAGGTGAGTTAGGCTATGAGAGCACTTCACAAACCCTAAAGTACTGGCTACTTTACAATAAATAGAATTCTGCATGGACATGGGCTCCGATTCTGTTACCAGTCAGGACAAAACAGCAGAGAAAACATCCAAATTACAAACCTTCACTAGACCTAAAATCCCAATAAAACTGCAAAGTTAAAGGAAAATCTCTTATTTCATTCTAAGTGTCTTGCCACTATTTCATTCTAAGTGGTTTACAGAGGAAGAAACAAACCAGAAACTGCTTTAAAAAGAACGCTGAAGTGGCTATTTCAATTTCTCGAAGTACAGTGGCTTTGAAGAGAGAAATGAGTCCTGCAAGCATTGGCCCCTAAGGACATTTTAATACAGGTTGAACATTACTACTACTCACTAGAGGTCTTCCTCTCCTGAAGACCAGCTGGATTGGTCACTTCTTCCTGCTGCTTAGATTGGGTCCAGCTACCCATCTCCTCAGTTCTAAAGCTGCTTTTAACCTGCTACCACACACAGGTATCAAAGTCCTCCTTACCAGCATCCCTTAGCTTCCAGACCAACCCATGGCTCTCTGGAAGTCAGCATTTCACTTACTTTTCCCTAGCTGTTTTTCTTTGACATTGTCAAGAAGATTTTGTATTGGATGGAGGCCTTGCTGTCCTTTAGCTGTGGAGAAGGAAACTCATTACTAGAAATTGAAACTACACTGTAAGCACTACATCTTCATTTAAGCTTAGCAAAGGTTTCTGGGTTCATCAGAGATTCCCCAGCAACTGCACTCTAGCCTTACAAGGCCAGAAGGATATATTAAATGAATGACATGAGTCATTTTGGTACACTACAGATCTCAGCAATCTGTGCTTACAGCCTGTTTTCTTCAGGCCCTTCTAGAAAGGCAGAAAGTGAGCTGTTAAGGCCAGACTAGTCTTTTTATCATTTTCTAGTGTTAAGCAAAATTGAGTACAAGGAAGAATATTTTTTAAAAAGCTGAAATGCTGAATTAGATGATTATTACATCCATTAAACAATACACTGTGCCTAACGCAATTAGAGAAATGAGATTACATTTCAAACAAGAAAACTCACATAATTTTATTAAATGCTAGGTTACTTCTTGTCATTAATTACAAAATAAGTACATCTTGCCAACAGCTCACCATAGTGATGTGTTACCTCAGTAAAGAAGACACAGAAAAAGGTAAAATTCTGCCAGTTGGTAAAGTGGTTGTATTTAAGCCTTCATCCTGAAAGCAGCAGGTGCAACATCTTGAACAACTCATTGATATTCTTGTCAGAAATACAGCCACAGGTGAAGTCAGTCTGAAGTAATGAGACTACTAGTGCTAAACGACACTTCCCTAATAAGAAAAATGCCAAAATGTGGTATCACGTCATTTTTTCCCCTAAATATATTCAAAGCATACACCCAGTGATTATTTATTATGTATCTAATGAGGCGTTTGAGAGGTTTATATTCTAATGAAACTATTTCAGCTCCAAACCTTGCTGACACACAGTACTTGTAACAAATTTGCTTGCTGAACTTCATCTTTCTGATCATGACTAATCAGGAAGGAGCTTCCAGTTTTCTTCAGAAAGTATTAATCTAGTAATGCCTAACAGTAACTGTTGGTTGCTTCTCTTGGTTGGCATAGGTAGAAAAAAGTCTTGCACATTTTTTTATGTTTCTTGATGAGTCTGGGGAAAGCAAACATAAGAATAAAGTTTTAACTCCTGTAATAATCTCTTTTTGGTTTAAGCTTTCTGTGAATACTGCAGTTAGTAAAATCATTTACAAAGGTAGTTATGGCAAGGATATCCAGAAGTGACATCAAAGTAGGAGAACAATATTCCCCTTTTTTTTTTTTTAATATGAGCAGACATTTCAAGAAGGAAAGAAGTATATCCTCACTTCTGCTCACACTTTGGCAGTTTTACAATTAGGTTAGCTCACCCTCAAGCATAAGATTTAAAACCTTGAGCAATCAAAAATCATGCATACAAGTATCCTACTATGAGGATTTAAACATAATGGATTAATGAAAATTTAAAAACATATTTCTAGTGGTTATCTGCTTTCTGAACCTGAGGACATACAATAATCAGTTTCTGACCTTTCCCTATAATTTTGAGAGCTCAAGATGACTATTTTATTTTAGTGACTCAAGATACTCACAAATTGTATGTTTTCATGGGCTGGCACTTAGAAGGCCAAACATCATGAAATGCTCCATAAAGAGTCAGCCATAACTATGACCACTTCCCAATAACCTGCACTATCAATGGCTTCAGGAGGTATCTGGAAAGTATGTTAGAAATGAGGTTACTTTCTGAGGAGTATTTTGTACTCATTTTTTCATGAAAGAGGAGTTAGCGCTTGGACCTACTCCTACTGAAGTGCAATTTCAGTGGCTAAACTGTCAGATGTTTATTTAGTTTCAAGAGAGACAAAATAAATATTAAATATTATTCTTTACTGGCTGTTAACACACACCATTGAAAAAAAAAATCTAAGAAGCTGCTGAACTGAAGTACAACCCCAGAGTTAAATGTTCATGACCTATAAGGCAGTTTTAGCTTATACATGATTGTTACACACTGATTCCATTTATGTGAGTCACAGCTCTAGATGTGACTTATACTGCATCTGGAATAACATCTAAGTAATAAGTCTTGGTCTTTTTACTAAAAAATTATACCTAATCCTATCTTATCCATCACAAGAGAAACTGTCCATCTAATTGGAATAAATCCTACAGTTTTTCGCAAATCAGAAGATAAACTTTTTGATGTATACTTTAGCAAATCCCTGAATACTGTAGACTTATTATTCAAAAGAATGTTATAGTATTTTATAAATAATTGTAGTTTAATTTAAATATGTTTAAGAAAAACTGTGGGTGCCTTGCTTTACATGTCCATTAAAGGTTTTGATGAAAATGAATATAATTTCACAACATTATCTGAAATAAATTCAAAACAAAAAAGAAATTCTGTCCTGGGTTGCAGTGTGTTCTATTACCATCCTCATGAGCTGTTGAAACAGGTGGGGCAGTGTTTCCTGGCCCCCCCTCCCTCTGAACTATCTTTCTGCTAATGGCCCATCAATGCCCTGCCACATGACTCAGAGGTAACTCCCTCCGGACTATCTTCTGTTAATGAGCCCATCAACACCTGGCCTCATGACTCATCATCCCATTGTGAGATGCTCCGCCCAGAGGGAGGAACCAAGCGTTCCATCTTGGATATAATCTGGGACTCTGAACACCACGAGCATCCTTCCCACTGGATTCCCAGAGGACAGGAGCTGCATAGTCACCACTGGACTTTCTGAGGAGGAGCAGACCTTTCTACTGGACCACTGCTTCGACAGAGCCATATCCATCACTTCAGGAGGACTACAGCCACCATCTCATCGGACTGCTCACGCCACCCTGATTAACAGGGTGCCAGGTTGTATTCTGACTCTGTTAGTTTGGCCCACTGGGGTTTTTCTTGCCTTTATTTTTAATTTCCCTAATAAATTGTTATTCTGACTTGGTGTCTCCCACTGGTCTGTTTTCAAACTAGTACAAATTCAAATCCTAAGTTTGAAAGGATCTCTCAGTAATAAAGTTGAGGAGAGATACTCATGCCAGCATTTCCAATTGAGTTCATAACTGCAAAGATTAACACAATATAAATGTTTGAGTTACACAATGTTAAATGTCATGTCTGCTGCTGAATGGTGAAACATTTGAAATACCTTTTCCCAAAGGCTGCCGTAGTATCTGCATATGAAAAGATGACTTAATGTTGAGAATCCAGGCAGAGCTAGTACAGGAAATTAATGTAAAAGCTGAATTACCACAAGTAACGAGCAAATTAGTAGTTTACTTTACATAGATCCCACAGAGGTAATACAAAAGAATAAACTCTATAAGGGCAAGCTTGAGAGCTAGAAAAAAATGGCCAAATGCAAGTAGGAGAAAGTGATAACCCTGAACACATGAGAGAGTGAGATATTGCACACAGGTCTGAATCTGTGCAGCTTTGTGAGGCTTCACCCCAGGGATGACACCTTGGACTGGCTGAGTCCTCCCAAACCCTCACCCATGTCCACATTCAGGAATGCTCCCAGGTCACCTCCTGTGCTCCTGGACCTAACGGGGGAGGCCTTAGGACTTGGCCCTTGCAGCACTCCTGATGCAGTTCTTAAAGCATTGTGCATCCTTGAGGAGATGTGGGCAGTGCTGCTACACAGCCCTGTAAAATTGCTCATTGGAGGGAAAACAGAAGGGCCCTTTGCCAGGTTAAGAAATAGAAAAAAAGACAATTCATGGGTTTTTTTCCCAAACATTGCAGACATTGAAGTTTTGCCTCCTCTTCAGCCAGGGCTTACAGACACCTCCTGAGGAACGGCTTCTGGGAACTCGCAAATTGTACAGTCATCCAGGTCCCAGCAGCCGTCTATTCCCAGCTCAAAACAATCTGAACCCAAGCATGTCATTCCTTGATGACTTCAGCTGCTCTGTCCTCAAATAAATGCTCCTGGAAAGGTGCACTGAGGGCAAGGAGTGGCCCTCTGTCAAAGGCCCACAAAATAACCGCAGGTCCCTGCATGTCCCAGCGAAGCTGGACACAGCCCTGCTTGCTCCCGCCACCTTGTCTTTTCCCAAATTGCGCCTCTGAGGGCCAAAGCCCTCAGAGAAACTGGGCACCAGCAAAGTGGCCAAGGGGAGAGGGCATCGGTGCCAGGCCCTGGGCACAGGGCAGAGCTGGCAGAGCAGCTATGCTGGCCCTGGATGGGGCTGCTGGCAGCCTGGCAGCTGTGCAGCCCTAGCTCACGGGGGAGGCTGGTGGCGGGGCAGGCTCCTCTGCCACACCGTGTCCCGGTCATTGAGAGGGGAACTCAGGATGAGAAGGAGAAGGAGAGCAAGGGGAGGCAGGTGACCACAGATGGCGGAGTGGCAGGTGTGACATGGAGGGAGAGAGGCCAAGGCTGTGCATACATTGAGCACATCCAAAAGCAGCAGCTACGGAGGGCACGGCAGCCGTGCTTGCACAGTTGTCTGTGTACAAGCTCTCCAGGAACACTGCATTAACTACTGCCAACGCGGGCTGGGAGGTGGCACAGCGCGAGGCACATTTGGGTGGCCTGCTGGTCCCAGCTTTGGCACTTTGCTGACAGTGAAGAAGCAAAGCTTTTGGCTGTGACAGAGGCCAAAGGGCAGCATTGTCATGGCTGGCTCTGATCTCACAGCTCAGAGCCAGGAAAAAACCCATCTGCAGCTGTGCAGGTGTGATCTTCTTGGCAAAAACATTATGGGGGACTCCTCAGCCAGGCTATGTGGTTGCTCCAGCATTGGGAAACGGCACAGCCCGCCGTGTGCAAGGAGTTTTGATGAACGTATTCATCAAGGAGCAATTTTCAGTGCGTTCAATGTTTCTGCCGTGACTGAATCAATAAATGATTGACATAGATGCCTCTTGATCTTATGACAATGTGTGTGGTAGGTCTGATCTGCACGCTAAAATATTCCATATATTTCTCTCCAGCAACAAACCTATTCTTGACAAGGAGGAATATAGCAGTTCAACAGATGTACGTCTGCCACTGGGAGTATCAGAAAATCCATCCCTAAAGCTGACTGGGCACCATGGGGTGGCTATACAAGAGACTTAAAAATCATAATTGCCTCAAACACTATTATGGTCACCAAAGGACTTTGGGCAAACTGTATTAAGAGGCTGCTCCCATCAAAGTCCACCTTCTCACCATCACTGTCACCACCATCCCACTCCAAATATGTCTCCTGGATTTGGGGAATTTGGACTGTGAGTTAAATCACCTGATGGGAACTTGAGATAAAATAAAGGTGGCACTATTGTTCAATTATCTCAGGTCTAAGAAGAACTAAACGAGGCTGAAGGAGAAGATTGTATCCACAAGGAAAGCCAAATGCAGCAGCTGTGCTATAAATCAGCTCTGGCTGGGTTTGGGGCAGGGAGGCCTGCCCCAAGCCCAGCCAGACTCATTTGCTGAGGCCAGGTTTGCGCACTCTCCCCACCAACCAAGGAGGAGGAGAAGAGTTTTTGTGGGTATGATGGCAAAACTTCTGGTACAGAGGGGTTGAACACCCATCACCAGAGGCTACAAGCCAGAGAAGAAGCACTTACAAAGACCCTACAAAGAGTCCTCCCTCGCACAGACTGGCTCAGTTGTAAAACTCCTCCAACCCCTGGGAATGTCACATTCACACAGGACATTCACTTAAGAGGCAGGTGTCTCATTTTAAAAAGGGTCATAAACCATCAAAGACCCCTGAAGCATCCCCCATACTCATTCCTAAGGCGTTTCACCTGATCCACAAGTGTTGCACAGATCCAGAGCGTGTTGCAAAAGACGGTGTAAAACTCCCCAGCGCAGGGGAGCTGCTTGGCACATTCCCACGGATACCTGAATGTACTTTATTCCACTGAACTGAATGTTTCATGTGACCCCCAGCACCAAGAAGACCAGAAGAAGAGAAAAAACAGGACACTGCTAGATCCACAAGGGCAGTGAATATCTTTCTACTTAATCTGTCTCTCTGTCACTTTTTTTCTTTCTCTCCCCCACCTTCCTTCTCCTCTTCCTATTTCTTTCTTTCTCTGAACCAAAAGCACAAGATACTGCAATTCCATTTTGGCATTGTATAACCTGACATCGCTAACATGCCTCTGGTATGAAATAACATAATGTTCTGTGACAAGATGTAAGCAACAATGAGTGAGAAGATACTGAATCTTTCAGATGCATAGAATGTTTTCAGGCCATATATCATCAACTTCTTGTATCTAATCCAAATATTAATGAGTGAATTGGTGCTGATAGCAAAACACATGTGAGATCAAAAAATAAACAATTTTCCAGTTTCTGTTATATTGGACACTTTATAATTCCTTTTCTTTTTCCTTTCTTTCCTTTTTTTTTCAGGAAAAAAAGTTCACTTTCTCTTTTAATTAATGTAATTACCATTAACCTTCAGAAACACAAATTTAAGCGGAAGTGTTAAGTTGGCCAAATGTTAAAAGAAACCAAAACCAAAAAAACAGAGACGGTCTTTATGACAGCAAGCTCATAAAAGGTTCATAAAAATGTTAAATAGATGCAGAGGAGAAATGGGTCTTCTTAGAGAAAAAATCAGCAGTGCAAATGCCACTGCAAATTCTGTATACCACTGAGGTTTCACACAAACTCTTTCTCTCTCCAACAAAGCATTTCTGGCACTTAAAATAAGATCTGTTACTCTTTTATAGAAGTCTCGCATAATCTCCTCTCCTTCATAATATTTGTTAGATTTGATGATTGTTAGTACAGAACCAAGATTTCATAAAAATAGCATAGAAAATACCAATGCTCTACCCGCTGTTGTAGAAAGAAAATAATGATTCTTCTTAAGATGTAACTAAGAGACATACAAGTCATACGCTACTTTGGATGGCACTGATATATCCCTTTTATTAATTGTGAATGTTTTCTTTTTCATGCAATTGAATAGTTTGTTTCTATGGTTTGCATGCATTTGTCTTTTGAGAAGCTGATCATGATACAGTGATCTTACAGGACACCTTTAAATGAGGTTTGCCTTACCCTATTTTGAAGAGTACTCTCCTGTTAGACTCTGTGATTAAATTGGATTAAAAGGGTGATATTTCTGTATGTAGTTGTATAAGGAAACAAACCCACAGCTGCTTGGAATAGGGAATTTCAGGGCATTAGTGAGTCTGCACTACATGAGAGCAGCAATGTTCAAGGACTGGGCATATCCCACTTACATGACAGGGATTCCCCTAGATGGTGCAGAACACGTTAAGCTGTTTCCTTATCAGCAGTATTTCTCTGTTTCTAAAATGCTGGTATATTTTTCACCATCCATGTGTTCAAAAAATAGTGAACAGTGTTTTTGTTTAAAATATGGTCTGATTGCAAATTTTTCTGTATCTCCTTTGAGACTGTTTGAGCCTCAGAAGGTAGTATTGAAATCAGCCACTGTTCATTTCCTTTGGTGCCATCAGGATCCAGCTCCAGACTTCCTGATTGCACAGATAAAACCTCAATGGGGAAGGGAAGGAGAAAAGATTGTCAGTGATAAATAAAACCATACACAAATTGTTGTCACAGATTTCAGCCTATTTTCTTCATGGATTCAGCTTAAACCCCTCTAGGATGCTTACCCAGAGGAATAAGGAGGTAAGAAACTCCCTCATGTATGCAATATGCACTAATTCCATGAGCAATGCAAAGCAACTCATTCCAAGCTGTTGCTCTCCCATATGGAGTGTGAAAGATGCCCACCAAAGACTGTCTGGATTGCCTGTTTGGGTAATGCAATGGCCTCTCTCCCACTATCACTGCAGCCCCTTACCGGGGGCAGGGCTTATGGGAGGGTGTGAATGTGTTTTTGGTGTGTCTGGGAGGGTGAGTACAAATGCAGAAGGCTGCTCTTGAAATGTCAGCCTGATGACAGAAATTACTGACACAACCATGAGCAAGCCCTTTGCTGCAAAATTATTGGCAACAATGAACCTAAAAGTTATGGACAGAATTTGTATTAACTTAAAATACATTTGTTAGGCTTTTCTATAATCTTCCCTCCTACATAACAACAATTAGGTTTTGTATTTTATGTGTATGAGATTTTGTGTCTAAGATTAGCCGTATCCTCAAAAATATATTTTACATTGCTATGGTATTTCCAAATGAACTAAAGTCTTATCATATGCATCTGTCCAGGTTTTAATATAATCAGAAAAGCATATGGTTATGCATATTAACATACTATGAGAAGGAGATGCGTTAGGCAGACCTCAATTTTCAGCTTTGATAACATGACTATTTATAAAATGTTGGAAAGCACAGTAAATGACAGAGTGAAGACAAAAAAACTACTGTTTTGAGGATGCAGATTTCACTGATTGAATCTGGGGTTACGTGCATATACAAGTGCAAAAACAGAACAGGGAGTTGGGGCTTATATTTATGACAATTTTAAAAATGCTGTAGCAATTTGATGCAAAGGAAGGCCAAGGGGTGAAGGCTGTGTAAGTTTGGAGCTTAATAAATATCAGCAACACTTGTCTTCTCACTTTTGCCTTTCTTGGTTCCAACATTCCCTCTATATATTCCTTGGGTGCCTGTTTTCTGTACAGAAGCGAGGGGACTGTATTTCCAGGATAGATACAGCAGTACAGCAGGGCCATGTTGAAAAGCACAAAGGCATACTTGACAAGGCCCACTCAGGCTTTTGGGAACCTAAGAGATAAACCAATTATCTTCTGAGATTAATTAAAAGAACCCTCAGTGTACTGAGTGGAAAAATCTAAGAGGAATATAAGAAAACCCCAGAAATTGTTACTGAACTCTGGAAAACCATGAAATACATCTTATTTATGAGTGAAAGAGCCAAGGCAAGATTACCAAAAAATCAGAAAAGACAAATGATCCTGCAGAAAGCTTTTGAAGTCTGCTAAAGGTCAGCTGGATTGAAAGATACATCAATGTATTCATTTTTCTGACCTGTGTATGGGCCTTTCACTTAAGAGTTGGAGTCAATCCTTGTGGGTGCCTTCCAACTCAGAATATTCTGTGATTCTGTGATTCTGTGAAAAGGCTTTACTCTATAACAATAATAAAGGCTGATGATTACTGGCATGGTATTTTTGCATAAGGATTTCCATTTTTACTTAAATAGTTTGTCTGCCCTAATCTTAGGCTAGTGCTTTCTGAGAAACTTCAAGCTCTTATTAAACAGAAAACAAACTTTCCCATGGTGCACTTCTAAAAAAAGTCTAAAATTATCTGGACTGAATATCTATTGATTTTATTTTTCAAAAACAGAGACTCAAGCAAATGATTGCTGAAAAAAATGAGGGTTGCAGGCTTATACAATGCCTCTGAGAATTCTTACAATATAGAATGACAGTATTTCCCAACTGTCTTATTGCATCTTCCTTAGCTAACAAAGAGGGCATATCAAACTAATAAGACATGCTAAAAACAAAATGAAGAGATTAGAGAGGAAACAAAATAGGATCTGATAAAAAATTTAAATCACCAGACTCTGCTAGGGGTAAGTTAACTTCTTATTTAAAGATGACATTTAAAGATAGTACTTTTAATGCATCATCTGACACTTTACTGCAATTACTAAAAAAAGGAAAAACAGGCAAACTTTACTTACTGAATTAACATACAGGAACCTTCTGAAATAATCTCTTGCATAGCAGTTTGCAGCCAAAGGAACTGTATCTGATTATCCTTTTTGTCCTCTCTGTTGACTAAGATTTTTTCATTGTTCAGTTGTGGAGGAAAAGCAAACACTCTCAGAAAGACAACTGAGTAGCTAGGTTCTCAGTGGCACTGGGACCAAGTTTGGTGGCACACTCCAAGTACCCCTGCCCAGGGAGAATCACCTCTCTTCATGTAAGCATTAATTGACCTCTGAACTACTGCAGTGGCCTGGCAGGTTTGTGCCCTGTACTGCTTGCTAAAAAGTAGTTGTGGGTGATGCTTTCCTTGTAACCACTTTCACTCGGTGAGCATTAGAGAAGCCTCATCGTAACATCTAAAGAAAAGCTCAGGAACAGCAGAGCCTTTATCTGGACTAAAACCCTGGTGTGATGAGTTTCACTTGGCACCTCTCAGCTGAAGATTAGAGTTTATCTCAATAACCAGCAAACAATCATGAGTAATAATTATATCTGAAATACCTCTGCAATATCTTGTTGGAACACTCACTTCCAGCCTTGCTTTCAACCCTACACCCCAAAGAGAGCTGTAACTGAAGTTTTATAGAAAAGTGACTTGCAAGAGTTCCCCCCACAGCACTCAATCTTAAGTCTCATCAGCAGTTATAATAAAATACTGTTTGCATTTCCAATGAAAAAATCCAACCTGAGACAGAAAAGGCTGTTAACAATATCATACTTTAAAATGTTATCACACATATTGCCTAGGAATAGAGGTTAGATGGGACAGTTTTCCTTTGAAATATTAATCAGACTAATTACTTCATTTTTCTTACAATCTAAGAAACTAATGATTTTGCTATTTTTGTAAGGAGATGTCTGCCTACAACAAAAAGTATTGATGATCAAAGATAAATAGATTTAAGACAAAAGAAATCCAACTCTGAATTATCTATTACTTTGACATCATAGTGCTAGAAAAAAAAATGGAACATCACTTCCTGAATTGCATCCACTTTAGTCACATTTTGTTATAGATGTCAGTTCTGTCAGAATATCATCTGTCAAAATGAATTAGTGCAAAATTTAGTACTTCACTTTTAACCAAGAATAAGATTGTAATGGCATTTCAATTTGCCTACATCCTCTTGTTAGGACTTGATAAATGCACTCTCACAAGCACTGCTGCTCATCTGACATGATGCCTGCACTCTAATTTAACAAATCTGAAGAAAACGCAAAGGCAGAAAGCTTTCCGGTTTCCTTAATGTTTCTCGAGATCTCTGCAAACTACATTTTTCTTGACAACTTAATTTGAGTGGATTAGTAGGGGTTTTTTCTCACCTAGGCAATGTTTTATTCTGAGTGAATATTCATATTAACAGATGTTGATGAACATAAAACACAATGTCAATGAAAAACATCTGAAGCACTTCTGTATGTTCATGTTTGCATAAAGAGCAAGAGACAGATGAACTAGTTTTGTCTCTTACCAATGGGATGATATGAAGTTGGTTTTTTTAACCACAAATGACCATTTTTTCTTTCTTTTCTCATAGAGTTATGTCAGAACACTACACTTGGAATAGACACTTCCCTTGAGAAAACTGCTGTGCTTACCATCCTTGAGAAACAAAATACCATTGCTTCTCCAATGCAAAACCCAACTGTAGGCACAATTAAAGGCACAACAATGACTCAAGTGGCCAAATGTTGACTGGGTAATCTTTCTGAGCAACCCCATTAGAGATTTTCCATCTTCTGAACACACAGCACCACCCACCAGCCATCTGCTACACAGGGAGCTCTGTAACCGGAGCTGGCTCAAAGTTAGTCAAAAGCATTGGCAGATGGGAGGAAGGGCCCTGGGATTCAGGTCAGGGTGAAAGCTTTGGGGCAGCAGGTTGCTTGCCCCTGGCAGATCCTAAAATGTGGATGCCAGCAGCCCTGACCACTACTCTCAGGAGCTGTCATTCCCACAGCAGCAGCTACTGCCTCGTGTGTCATCTCCTGCCCTTAATGACACCAACCAGCTCTGCCTGCCAGAATAAGCACAGTCAAACTGGGCAGCAGAGCTGGGCCTTCCTCTGCGTCTCCCAGTGATCCCTCCCAGCCACTTTCTTTGCTTAGATCTGAACTGGCCTTCCTCTTATGGAAAAAAATGAAATTATGCCGTTTTGTTGGTGATATTGCAGTCCAAAAGGTAACAGAGAAACTTTAGAAGCTGGGAATTTCGGAAAAGAAAGAAAAAGAAAGGATCATGATGATGGGTCAGTGCTAGAGGTGGTTCTCCAGAACAGAAAGAATCATTTAATAAGTTTTTATTTTCTGTACTTTGGGAAAGAGACAGATAATGTATACATACCAGAAGATGATGACGGTGTTGATGGGGATGATGAATGGCAATTTCCCTTCCCAACTCAGAAGGAAATCAAGTGGCAGCTCCAAAAGGCAGGTATTTTTAAATGGATGCGTTCAGATAACTTCTGACAGAAGTTGCTGATGAGCCTCTGAACTACTAGAAACTATTTTCAGTAGCTGTTGGAAGTTCTGAAGTGCCAGAGGACTGCAATAAAAGCAGGGTTGTGCAATATTTAAAAGGATAAGTGAGCTAACCTGGGTAATTACAGGTCTGTCAGCCTGAGATCCATTTTGGACAAAAAAACAGGTTATTTCGTCAGCTGACGTGGAATTTGTGTACAAAAAAAATTAAGGGAATGGGGCAATGTAAGAGTTGCCAATCATTACGTGTATGTGGAAACTAGGTGTTTCCAATACAGTTATCCAAATCATCTTTTATCATTGGATTTATAGTCTTGGTTATCAAAAGTAATATTGGCAGTGCAATACAGCTCAGTTTCCACAGGGCATCTACCTTCATTTTGCATGACATCTTGGCTATGAATCTGGAATGACAAGAATCAGTACTGCAGGTATAAAACAGATTAAAGTCTGGCTGGTAGGTTTCAACATACACTTGCAGGAAAGGAACACTAATTGAGCGGGTGTCTCTTTATTGTGTCCCATAAGGATCTGGTCTTAGATTTTACAGGTTAACATTAATCAGTGACCTGGAAAAACAAAAATACAAAAGCATTACCAATAACATTTGCAAATGACAGAAAGATTGGGAGACAAGTTACCAATGCAGCCTGATCTAGGTTAATCAGTAAACTGGACATAGACAAAGAAATACATAGTTAAATACACACATAAATTTAAACTTTCAGGAACTACAAATGCTGCACATATGGGATCTCGGAGTCCATCATGGAATGCAATTACTGGCTTGGTAATTATTATAATAGATAAGCATTGAAGGTAATGCTGTGGCTAAAAAACCAATAGAATTGAGGTTTAGTTATGTAAATAAGTGTAGTACTGTAGTAAAAGAGAGATTATACTACCTTAACTCTATTTCACAGTATTTCGACTGCTTCTGCACTGATATCCAGCATTACAAGATAATGGAAAAATGGTGAAATCTCAAAGAGTAGCCATCAAGATCATGAGAGACCCGAAGATGTGACTTTAAGTGAGCTATACAAGGGCAGTCTCCTTCTCAGATCAAAAACAAATAAACAAACAAACTCCATAGCAACATTCAAAAGTAAAGTATTCAGCAGCTTTTAATTGTAGAAGGAATTTAATTCTAGAACAGCATTTCAAAAGAACTATTGGTATTAAGGAACTTACCAGGCTGGATTTCAAAGTGGATTAAGTGCACACATACAATTATACAATGTAAGGAAACCTTGAAGAAGATGCTTGGAGAATTGTGTGATTTTTGAGTTGGACTATGTCTTGGGAAACTTCTGCTCAAGTGGCACCAAGGCTATACCTCTGTGTCTACTCTGCATTCCTAAAATATGTCACCTATTTCAAAACAGTTGAAGTTCTCATAACACCACAACTTCTACAATGCTTGGGAGCATCTTAAAAAATGGAGAAACTTTCCAAATTAAGTATATGAAATGTCATTTATCTGTAATATATTCCTATATGTCATCAGAACAGTTGGTCATGCAGGTATCCAGTCTACTAAAGCATAAAACGTGCAATGTAGGAATTGTCCATAAGAGTGCTCTAGGCTGTAAACCAAGATTAAATAATTTTACACATCTAAGTCCTTGAGTGGCTAGAGTTTGAAATGCTAATGCCATTATCTCTAAGGTGTTAGTTGTGAAAGTTTCAGTGTGATGTTACAAACTCAATGAGACCTCTGCAGACATAAAAGTTCAAATCAAGCAGTTCAGCATTTAGAGCACTCATCAGAGAAGTGGGCAATATACCTTCAATTTCAACAGGAGAGGGTAAGAAAATATATCTTTCACATAGGAGAGTGGCTGAATAAGGTGTTTCTTGAGCTGGACTCTGCTGGATCTGGCTGCAATGGAGTGAACTTTCCTCATTGCAACCTGTATGGGCTGTGTTTTGGATTTGCAGCTATTTGGATTCACTCTAGTTCTACCTATTTTCTCTCCTTGTCCCCTTGGTACAGAGGGGGAGGAGTGAGCAAGTGGCTGTGTGGGTGGTTGGCCACTGGTCAGGGTCAATCCTCCACTTGGAATAACGAACACAGAATTAGTTCTTGCAAAATACAGCAGTCATGTTTGACAGTGATGCTTCAAAAAATTGTATTCTCATCTTCTCAGGGTAAAGTTGATCCAGAACCTCTTCAGTTAGTGTGATGTGAGTTAACATTTATAAAAAGAACCCCTATCATGTGTCCTTCCTCGGCTCTTAAGAGTGCCTCAGGATAAAACATTTTCTTAATGTTGAAATAATTTCAGTTGTCCGAAGCCCTTTTCCATAATAAATACATGAATGAATCACTTATCTCTACAGGTAAGGTGCAGACAGTCACCATTTCAAGGTGTGTTAGGCTTAAGGTAAAACACTTCTTGTTTTGTTTTTTTCTCTTCGTGTAACTGTGACACATATTTAGATCCCTCTTTTCTACTGGGTCTACTCCTAATTAGCAGTGAAGCAGAACTTCTTGCTACATACAGAACTTAAATGCTCTGAATAAAATCAAAGTTGCAGAAATTAAGGGTAAAGCATCTGTGCTTGTACTTGTGCTCTACTCCTTTCCTCTTGCTATTAAAATGTATGCTTTTGCCTGTTGGTGCTCCTGAGTGCAGTATAGAGAACACCCTTTTCCGTTTATTCTAAGTAACAATGGCCTTTGTCACCACAAAGATCATTAGTAGCAGCATAAAGTTTCCCTGAGACTCAAATTCAAATATACATTACCATAGAGCAACTCTTTATAAAGATTTACATTTTTAGAATGTATCCCTGAAGACTTTCTACACAAAAATAAGGCAAACTGAAGAAATATTGTTACTATTAGTAAGATGTACAGGTTTTGTGTGGTTAGTTCTTGCCCTCCACAATCCAAGTGCTTAAAGTTAAGATAGCATTCACATGCCACTTGGGATCAAGCAAGAGCATTCTGCACCTTACAGGATCATCATGCAGCATCATCACAGCTAAATTTCAGTCAATAGCTCCTATTGACTTCATTAAAGCCAAACCATAGTTCTGAATACAGATGTTTTACCAGAACTTTGAAGACACTTTTATTATTCATATGTCCTCAGGATATGAACTATAAAAAGCAGTGATGTGACTTTGGATATTCGTGGTACCAGTACATTTCTGTTTCTCACTTCACAGACAACAACACATCTATGATAAATGTGGAATGCATTATTTCACATATATTTGGACTCAGTAGAAAAGTCAGAAGCAGATGTCACAAGGACAAAGGATTTTACAAACATGGCTATACTCTAAGCTGCCTCGTAAAAGGACATTAAGATGTTCATTGCATGAAGAGATTGTGTTATAACATGTTGGTTGGAATATGAAACAACCAGAAAATATTGATGTCCACATTATATCTGTTAAAACAGATATTCAGAAATTCAACACTCAATTAATTTCTAGAAAAACTGCTGGGTAAAAATGTTAATTAACCTAGCTATCACGTTCTTGTTTTCTTTCACAGTGGGCTTTTTTTTTCATTTACTTTGCATGGGCTGTCACATGAATTAAATCATTTTAGGCACAAAGCAGTATTCTAATTAGTAAGACCACTGGAAAATGTCATTGCATCCTTTTAGAAAACTTACAGTTTTATTCAGTCACAGGGGCCAACATCTATGTCACAAGTAAGAGAATAAGTGAAGTATAAATTCCACATGGCAACGGAAATTTCCCCCAAGCAAACGAAACCAATAGGAACTGGGGCTCTGTAGTCTAAGGGCAAAATGCATTACAGGCACCAACTGCTGATGAGAGGACAAATACTGACTTAAAATACTGCATGTAAACTGAAATAGTGGGCTGAATTTGAATGATGGCATTATTTTGTCCTTACTGTCTCTTCCTCTACAATCAGAATCCACAGCACATGATACTTTGGATGTTCCTGGGCAGCTGAATAAGCCCAATATTAAGCTACTCTTTAAATAAAACATTTTTCTCACCTCCTTACATAATTAAAACTATTCACAAATGACCAAGATTTAATGACAAAAGAATTGTCAGCTCTTATTATCTGACCACCAATCAAATCCCAGCCCATATTTTTGCTCCAGATCCAACTGCACTGTGTCCAGTGAGATGTATTTCAAACAAAACTGTTACGGAATATCTGCAGCTAATTTTGATTAGACAACATCAAAAGTTTGAACTTTCCTCAGTCATTTATCTCAGTGGTTAATCACCAGCACGAGTAAATACATTGGTCTTTTTTCTAATTGGAATTTGTTGGCTTACCAGCAATCGGTGCTTGCTTTGCATGCAGCCATTAGGATGCAGAGCCCTGTAGTTCCCAGTGGCTTTGTTTGCTTGGAGGAAATGAGGCATCTTTGATAAATCAAACTGTATGTCCTTTCGAAAAACCAGACAGATTAAGGTGATTTAGATTCCTGCTACTAAGCACTTTTTTCAGCCCTCAAATCATTCAGAGTTTTATCCCTATCTCTTTTCAATATTTTAATACTGATTTTTAAAATTTGACAACAGAACTGAACAAATACCAAAATTAAAAGTAGTAATTCTTAGGTTGAGGTTCCCACTTTCTCAATGATGGCATTAGCTTTTATGGGAAATTAGAGAATTTTTTATGTAGTTCCTCTATAATCATAAAGTGTATTTAGGATTTCTTTCAAGGACATAATTCTCCTATGTAAGCTGCACATGTGCTTTATTCTGTATTTATGGTTGACATTTGACTGTATTGGAATGCATTTTCCTAGACTGGGCCTACCTTGCCAAGAGATTTGAATCTTCCCTTTTCTCGCCATTGATTGCCATTTCACAAATCTGCATGTCTTGTCAGCAATTATGCTTAGTGTATCATTGATGAAGACGGTGAGGTATTAGACTCTTTGTCAAGCTCTGTGCGTAATCTTCTTTGATGATCACCCTTTACTTGCTGAGATCAATGTGTGGAGTTTAAATTTATGGGACATCTGTTTTTCTGACATTGCACAGTGCTTTTTTAATAAAAGTATTCTGTGATACTGATTCGGTGCCTGGAAAGAAATCTAAGATACTTCATCTGCACTTTCAATCTGTAGCTACCAAGTTTGCATTTTCATCAGGGAATAAAATCAGGTTTGTTTGAGAAGAGCTATTCTTCATAGTGTCACACTGATTGGTTTTCATTTAATTACAATTTTTTGTCAGCTGAAGTCTGCATCACCATCTTATTATTTTTCTGGGGATTGCTGTCTTGGTAGCCAGAGCTGTCTGGCATAGCTCATTTGTCTTTCGTGTTTGGATTTTTGGCATAACTCAACACTGCATTTTTGGCTGTTCTACAATATATTGAAATCAATATTCGTTGACTCACTCAACTTCACAGCTTCAGTTTTGCACATTACTGTCTCAACGCCACTTTTGCTACATCCTTCTCCTACCCTTTTTCAGGATGCCAACATTGAAGGACACGATTGGGCATTGATTATGGGCATATGTTTAACAGAGTGTTGTTAATCTCTTTCTGAGTTCGGTGACAAATCCATAAGCAACTCCTGGAGAACCTTGCTGTCACTGTAATCTCATTTGCAGGTTGGCACTGTGTGGGAAGGGAAGGAATTCTGGCTCTAGATGACACACACTGGCACTGTGTCGCTTAGTATGCCAAGACTGAGCTGTCAGATATTGGTGCCCAAACTTGACAGTGGACAAAGAATGGTTTGAGTTGTGCAGGTATCCACCTGAAAGAGGAAGGCTAAGCCTATTTAACAGGAAATGCAGTGACACCTGAGAGCCACAGCTGTAGTGCCTTGAGGGTGGAAGGGAACAAGAAAGGACTAAGGGATACCCAGTCTGCCAGGGCTGCTGTCAGGGCTGCTGTCTGGCTCATTCCCCCTTCTCAAAATCTTCAGCACTTTTGTTCCAGTGGAGCAACTGTCCCAGCTCAGCACTTTGCTTCATATAGCTGATAGCTGTAGAGTTTTTAATCTGATCCTGAATTATCCTCCCAGGAAATATGGCCTGGCAAATAAGGGCATCCTCCAAAAGAATGCTGTCAGCCTGCTGCCGTAACCCTTTCTGAATAGTTCAATAGGAGTGGATTTTTACTTTCCAGTCTCTCAAATAATCCTACAGTTTCCCAGTGCTCATAATACAGCATTTCTTAACAGTACTACCAATATTCACTTTCACATATTTGCTGTTTTGGCAAGAGACTGAGATTTACACATGTGCAACTTGCAGTCAGAGAAATACATTCTCATTAGGAGGATCACCACTTTCAATACCCAGCACGAACTTCTACATGTCAAATTTCCATTTGCTGAAGCCTCTCCACAACACCAGGTGCGTAAGAAAGGCTTATAAACAAGCTTTAAGGGTTTTCTCACTTCCTGACAATTAATTGCAAATTTATCTTTTATATTCTACTCCACCTAGGAAAAAATATTCAATGTTCAATGGAGCCTGGCCAAACATTTTAAGAGAGTATGAACGCTTATTCAGATTTCTAATAGTTGTCATTTCAGCAATATTCATGTCTGGTTCTTATTGCTGTTTGCCAGGATGAGTTTTGTTTGAATAAATGTTTGGGAAATTACTAGCTTGTACAAACCCATCTGTATCCACAGATGAATAAGGACGAGAGTTGCTGTTGAAACAACTGCATTTAAGAAAATAAAGGTTTGTTCTTCAAACATTTTGCAAAGAGAAGCAGGTGTTAAATTTGCTGGGGAACTTGTATGGGAAGAACTAGATTCAGCCTTCTAGCTGGAAGGAAAAATTTATGTATCTGAATATCCTCTAATATCTATGCAAATCCAAGAAACACAGTTTGTTTTCGCACCATTTTTAGCTACTTTCAATTAATTATGGCATACACCTCGATGTGGGATTCACAGCCCCTGTGGATTTTTATGGCTTTCTGAGAAATTTCAGCTCAATAACCCAAAAAGACAACATCTGATGGCCGTGCTGAGCCCCATTCAGGATCCATTGGACTCAACAGAGGGCCACCAATTAACTTCAATGAGCATTGGATCAGGAGCCTTACAGCTACACTTGCTCTCTGCACCAGCACGGGACATGATCTTCTCTGCTTCGTCTACCAGAAGTGCCAAATGCCCATGCTTACAACATTACTGCCAAATTTCCAAGGGACTTATAAATCATTGATGGCTGATAGCATAATTCAAATATCCTTTAAGAAATTAATATATTTATACAAATATTCAAGAGAAGATTATGAATAAAAATTGTTCGAACAAAGGACCACCACACCACGGATAACAATATGACCTCTCAGTAAAATGAAATATCTGTCACCTTGGTTTTTGATAGACACAAGCCACTAGGCAGTGGCTCAGCAGAAGAGGAAAAGATGGCTTGTGACTCACAAAACCCATGTCACAAAATGCTACTAAGACACTCTGGCTCTCTAGGTAGCACTGCCAGACCGTAGGTTAGACAATGGAAAATGAAGGCAAATCTTACATACTGTGTATTGATTTCTTTTTCATGTGTTACTCATTTGCTCATTGAACTCACAAAGGAAGAAGCAACTCTTGATTTAGTCTTAAGCCATACACAAATTGTTAAGACCTAACTATCCAAAAAGTAGTCTGCAATTTTGACTATACTTTAGTGATATCTGGATAGAAAAAAGCTGCATGTGAAATAAAAAAATCAGTAAAAGTAATGTTTAATTCAAAGCAAAATAAATTATATCAGAATGAGAAAGCTAATTTCAAGGACATTAGAAGGAGTAGCCAAAAGAGTGAAATATGAACAAATCCCATGAAGACTAGTCAGGAATATATGAGAGGCTGAGAGCCAAAGTTCCAAAAAGATCAAAAAAGCTGGCATGATAAAGCAGAAAAGTAAATTTCATCATGCTATTAAAATAAACAAAACAAAATAAATAAAACAAATACTTCGAAAAGTCTAAGTTGTGTCCTAATGAGGGAAAGAGAACAGAGTATACCTTGATTATTGAAATATAAAACCACAAAAAACTGAGATGAAACAATACTGAGACATAAAGGAACAGAATTTAATAACCCACCATTCTTCAAATATTCCAGAAACGGGAAACTTGCCTGATATTCAATGATAACCAATTATATAAAGAGAGCACTCAGGGAAGATAAAACCACAACAGAAAAGTTAAATTAATTCTCTCAGTCTGCACTGCCTGAAAAGGCGGTTAGGACAGTTCTCACACAAAGGTCATTCCATATGTAGGATAGAAATGAACCATTGTCTCAGAGTGTCAATAGAATGTATTTTAGAACAAATCCAAATTCATAAGGTGGACTTCAACAAATTTCCAATACCAGCTAATTTTCTATTGTGGCATGTTAACGCCAGTAAAAGGGGCCTTAGCACAAAAACAAGCAGTAAAGTAGAAAAAGCAGTTTTATATATTCACATATCAGTTTTCATTTTTAACTGAATTTATGGAGAGTAGGGAGGCATAACGTGTAATCCAGTGAACAACAGACATGATATTTCTGCAGACTCTAGATATTTCTTCACAAAGCTAATTGGTAGGAACAACAACAAAACAGTATTAAGGTACAAATAAACAAATATGCCATATCAGGGAAAAATTGACATAACTTTTCAGAAAAAAACCCACATACCTCAGAAGCTAATTAGACTTCTTTTTTTGGAGCAGGTAACCCTGTGAATAATACAATCACTGTAGAGTACTTAGGATTTAAGAAAGCTTTTGATGAGGTCTCTTATTAAAGTCTCTGACAGAAATAGAGGTAATATGAGATACAACAGAAGGTCCCAAATTGATAATTGGCTAACAGATAGGAACCAAAGTGTAGGAAATAAAATTTGTGTCAATAAATTAAGGGTAACACACGTGAGGATAACCCTATGTGTGATGGCCTCTGAAGTAAACCTTACTATTTAAGAACAAGGTTTTGTGGTAATTTTAAGATATTTTCTGACAACATCCATTCAGTGCATGGTGGTAATTAAAATAGTAGTGGACTACTGGAAGTTTATCAGGAAAGGACTGAGAGCAATACTGAAATTGTTACCTCACAAGGGAGTTTAACCATGGTGTATCCCCACCCTGAATACTGAATATAGCTCTGCTTGCCCACATTTCATACTGGAATTAGAAGTACAGAATAAGGATCAGGATTAACAAATGATGAACAGTATTGTATGAACTTCTGAAGGTAATGCAGTTATCAAAGAATAGTTTTAAGTGAATAACGGGAAACATTTGTTCACACAAGTTACTTATTAATTTATAAGATTGAGGGAGAACTTCTTTACTGTGGGTGTTACTGAGCACTGGAACAGGCTGACCAGAGAGATTGTGGAGTCTCCTCTCCAGGAGATATTCAAAAGCCATCTAGACAAAATCCTGAGTAACACGCTTTAGTGGGCCCTGCTTGAGCAGGGAGGCTGGATGAGATGACCTCCAGTGGTCTGTTCCAATCTTAATTATTCTGTGATTCTGTGATGCTCTAGAGACCAAAGTATAAATGATACAAAATGGGATTGGACAAACTCCTAAAGGAAACCTTCGTTGGTGGCTGGTAGACCTAGGACTTAGGAGCTTGCTACAGACTGGAACTATGGATGCTGAAAAAGCTCCAGCGGAGAATTTCTTCAGCTCTCTGCAGCATTTTGTGAGAGCTCTGTCTTTCCCATGCAAGTAACTCAAAACAATGTTACAGTTTTGTAAACTTCTTGCAGCTGCAGCTTGTTTTGCAGAATTGTTATGGTTCTAACTAGAAAAAGATTCAGAGATGGGTGTCTTAGAACTTGACCAATCCCCTTAAAGGGTGGATGGCAAAAAACCAGTTACCTTATGCCATTTAATACACTTTTGCGAACTGACATATAAAAGCCTTCTGAGAGGTCATTAAAGGGCTTCCATTTATTCCCGAGCCTGGACTTCGTGTCGTTTCTCTACTCGTCCGTGGGGAGAACAGCGACATGGAACTGTGGAGGTATGCTCTGCCCTGCTCTTGTTTCTTTTCATATTCAGCCTCTCTCTCAACAGCCAACTTTCTGATGGCAAACCAGATTTAGAAATTGTTCTTTAAGATGTATATTAATAGTAATAACAGTGTTTGAGGAAACACTATTGAAAAATTGGACTGCAAACCTGAGCTGGTTACCCGCTGGATGGCATTTGTCCCTTGCACGCCTCTCTCCAACCATCTCTGGCGATAACCCTTAGCATTCCTTAGATACCCACGGGTGAAAGGACAGTTTCTTTAGGTGCAATCATGTCCAATCAGTTCCTGGCCCTCCAGTTCAGACTGCAGGCACAGGTGTTAATTACTGCCATCTGTGACAGTGGCTTATGCAGCAAGCACACCTGCCACCCAGAAGAAAAACTGAAATCCCTGTATTGCTTTGTGTGAGCACCAGTTAGTAACAACTTTGATCAGCATTTTTCTGGGCTGCATGTGGCAGGTGCAATGCTTCTGGGCTCTCACTACAGTTACCAGCTCACTGAGGTATCAGACCCCTAAAGAATGTTTCTCAGTGGATGACACTGCTTCTAGTTATTTGATTTTTACTCCACATAGCTTTTTGTTTTCTGTCTGAGAAAACAGAGGTGCAAACACCTCCATGTTATGAACCACAGGTTCGAAGGTATATTTTAGAGGCATTTTCTCATAGCTTTTTGAGAAAGCTAAGTTCATTTAATATTTTTAAAAGTTTTCAGTGAGACAAGAAACCTGCCAGAGTTAACAAGGATGGTAGGACATACAAATCTGACAGGAATGACATAATGTAGAAAAAAATAAGAGTAAAGAACAAGTGAACCCATTGTGCTGACTGGTAAATATGAACTCTAGCAGTATTGCTGAGAAGGCAGGCACAGAACTTCGATGAACCTTTTGAGATGATTTAACTCATGCAGCTGCCAGCTGCGTAGTTGAAAAGCTGTACTATTTGTGAATTTAGGAGTAATGCAAAGCAATGTATCTTCAAGAAGGAATTTCTCTTGATCTCTACAGTGTTTGTCACCAACCATAATTTTTTCAACTTTAATCTACGTAAATGATTCTCCCAGCACCTTCTAATTAATACAATTAACGCATCCAATGTATGGATACTTGTTTTGAAACTAATTTCTGTTTTTCTTGGGACATATGCCTCTCCCTTTTTTCCTGTCACAAAGCCTCCGAAGATGGTTAGTGAAGCAACTTAAACACAGAAAAAAATAGATTGAAATATGCATTTATGAACACACATCTCAGCACAATTCATACCACTACATGAACTTAACCTTTAAGAGCATTTTTGTAATTGTTGGTGTCTATAGAAATATTGGCACACTAATATTTCAAGCATTTGAACTGGAATTCCTTATCTCTGTTGCCTGACAATATTTTTATCAAAAAGTATTAATCATTGAGTGACACCATAGAATTAATAATAGAACATCATTAGAAACACCTTCTGAGAAATTAAACACAATTTTATGAAAATCATTCCTTTGAGCAATTTGATCAATTTAGCCCCACTTATCTTTAAAAAAGAAGTATTATCTTCCAGCATATCTAAAGCTACTTTAGTGGGTTCTACTGAATTAATTTATTTATTGTGAAATTTGCAATAAAGTGCAGGACTTGCTCCTTTCCACCCTCTTTCCAACATATATAACCATGTTTATGAGTTTCCTGTACGATGGATAGTGTGCAGCAGTCAGGTTATCAAAAATCATTGTGACGATAACGTACTTACCAACTACTGTGATGTGAAAGTCTTTACACTTGTGCCATCTGCTTCATCATAGTTCATTTTAAGCCTTATACTCAAGAAAAAGGAACAGCCTGGCAATACAAATCTGATAAAATTTAATCGAGTCCAGAAACATCTCATTTTTCTCTAAAATTAATTTCTAAACAGTCCAAATTTGGTGCAATTAACTTAATCATTCCATTTCCAAAGTTACTTCTGCTAAGTCTGCATGTTAATCTGTTGGAATGGAAATTTTGTTTATAAAGGGGTATTTGTACAATAAAGAGTAAGCATGGTCCATACATTGCAAACAGCATTCAAATGAATCTATGCTGTACATTTAGATTTTGTTTTCACAGAATCAAAAATCTCACATATTTTTTATATGGCTAACAGGTAGGCAATGATTTAAATGAAGAGCCAGGTACGGGCGCTAAGTATTTCTATTTGCTTATCCAGAAGTGGTGTACTTAGAAGAAGAGGTGATAAAAGGACTACTTTCACCATCATCTCTCCTGCTCCATGTACAAGAGGAACAAGTAAAAGTGAGGGATTTGGTGGAGACTTCATGCTGATCGCTAGCCAGGGTGCAGGTGTCTTGTGGGTTTTGGAAGTCAGCATAACCTATGTCAATCTCATAACCATTCTGCATTTTCTGGGGGCAACCCCATTAATTTCTGTGCCTTCAGCATGAAAGCAGCACAGCAGTGGCGCTTGCTATCTCTTGCCTTGTTCCACAGGCAGCCTGGGGTCTCTTCTCCAGGCCGGGAAGAAAGTGTCCCCTGTAATTCTTCACAGTGTTACCAAATCACCAGTGGCTGCCTGGTCTAAGTTGAGAATAATACCTGACTCTGAGGTTATCTTGCTAAAGACCAGAATATCTCACTTGGAAAGTCACCCTTAGTAAGCATAGATCCTTCTGCCATTATCACACTAAGGATTGTGCCCAACTTAAGACGTGCTTTTTGATGCCTTTGATCTCCTTAGGAAGCATTGACTCAAAGTTAAGCATCCACTTATGTGCATTTCAAAATAAGAATGACTTTCAAGCCTAAAACCTGAGATGTAGACACACCGAGAACTCCAACACTGAATTACCTTTGAAGAAAACTTAAAAAAATAATAGCCTTGAAAATGCTTTGCAACTACTCTGTGGTCATACAGCCTTCCACTGACAGATGAACAGATTTGTTACAGCATTTAATGACTGTTGCCCACTCTGGAAAAAACTGACTCTCATGATGAGCAGCTATGCTCACCTGAGATACATAATAAAATAACCAAACACAGTAACTCCTTTCTTTCTTTAATGTGGAGTTCTATGTGTCAATTTTTATGTACAAGGAGCACCATGCTATGTGGACCTTTGAAAACAGATTTTATTCAGTAACTGAGAAGTTTTTGCCCAGGTGCAATGTTTATACATCTTAAACCACTGTGTGAAAAACCCCAACAGGTCTGGCACATCTCTGTGCAGCTTCATGTACCAGGGTGTAGAGACTGAGTGTAGTTACAAGTCATCATCACTAATTAATTATCATATTGACACATGAAGAATAAACTTACAGGTCAAATGCAAACTACTCAAAGACATCATCCTATATGGATGACTTCTTTATGTTCATTCTTATGGCATGTGTAGGCTTCATGAGTTTAGAAACTCAGGCAACAAATTGTGTGGTATTCATTTGTGATTTTCATTAAAGCTGTAATTGTGTACCCCGGTATTGGTTTGGGCATTCAGCCAACTTGAGTTAGGCTGCAGGAGTAGAGGAAGGGTAAGCAAAGGAGTCGGATGGTTCAGGCTGGGAAAGGGCTCATCTCTCTGGGCAGTTTCAGTGACCCTGCCCCGGGTCAGTGAGGACTGAGGAGCGTGGCTCGCTGACACAGGCGGTCAGTCAGCTCAGTGGTCTCACTGCATCCCCTTGTGGCTGGGCGCCTGCAAGAGCTGAGCACTGTCCATCCCCATGAGAACCAGAGGTCAGGGCGGAGCTAAGCAGCTTTTCTGCTCTGGACAGGGGGCCAAACTGGATCTGGAGCACCTGGAAGGGGAAGGAATTAACTTCTTCACAGTGACAACCTGTGCGTTTCCTAGAAGCATGCCACTTCCTCACAGCCCTTGTTAAAGAGATTCTCCAACCAGTGATGCCCTAGAATTCCTCCCAGCACATTTTGCAGCCCACCATAAAGACAGTGTAGAGGCCTATGAGTAATTGTGGAGGAGGAATGTTTCTGACTACATTTTATCCCTGTATTTCCAAACATAGCGTGGATGGAGCAGCTCTGCTCACACAGACTATTATTCAGAGTGGCTTTGTGTTGTCTGCAAAGAATGATTTCACCTTTAACAATACAGTGAATGCATGGGATTTGAAACAGCAGAAATACAACCATTTACACCCATTTTCATGAACACTAATTTCACTTTAAATAGAAGAGAAAAAATAATCTTTGGAATCTACCGAACAGCAATTGGGTGGGGGTCAATAACTTGTCTTTCTGAAAGTTTAAGCTTGTTACATATTTTCAGTGACATTTTTGGCTTGAATTTAACAATAAGGGAATGGCAGACAGAGATTAATAATAAAAAAGTAAATCTGAATCTCGAGCTGCATGATGTGCAAAATCCTTGTGACCTTTACTAAGAGGAGAGTGCTGCCTTGTGGGCTATCCCTATTTTCAGAAGTATCACTTCAAAGTCTAAAAATATCTTGCAACAATTATTTTTCATCAGTCAGTAACATTCATAAAAATAGGTATCTAATTAAAATTTCTCACAAGCAATGACTTAAGTTGCTACTTTTAATGATCTTTTTTTTTAAATGAACCTTCAGAAGGTGTTGTCTTTTCCAAAAGAGGTAAAGCCCACTAATGTTAACAGGAGTGGGACAGAGAGGCAGCCAGTCCCTCGAGGCTATTCCTCCGGCACGGTTAGTTAGCAGAGCTCCCCAGAGTGCCTTGAAGGGAGAGATGGCTATTTACATCAACAAAGAATTTACCCCTTCCATGTTTATTTGTCGTCCTGGCCTTCCACAGGATCTAATCATATCTCTCGACAATAGAGAATCTTAATAGCTCATGTTGGAGTCTTACTAGCAGCTCATTTTCTCATATGAACAGGGCATAATTTAACTGCAAATGTCAGATCATTGCTTCATGCTCTCACTTGTCCCTCAGCCCCCTCAAGTTGCAGTACTTTCTGGTTTTGGTGTCCAAATCAATCCAGTTCCCCTCTGAATGATGTAAATATGGAACTCTTCCTGGAGATTCTTTTATTTTTTCGTCACAATACATATTCTTACCTCATTTTACTTAGTCATCTCTGTGAGAATGAAAGGTGTGGAGTCAGCTTAGTGAGCAGAGGGAATCATAAATCAAATCTATACAAGAGATACACTCAGATAAACAGAATAGTTGCAAAGCTATAGCAATAATGTAGTCAGATTTGCAATTTTATACTTAAAAATCCCATTTTGAGGACCACAGGAATATCATAATAATATATCACAAGAGTTTGTTTTCTATCAAATGCAATTACTGCTGCAATTTATGTTGGCCCACCTAGCCTGGCTATAAACCAATGTCTCCTCTTTAAAATAACCTTACTATTGCTGTTTTTCTTCTGATATTTAAAATGAAGAAGACCTGTTGACTATGAACAGATTGTGCAGAGCGATAGCTTTGACTACTGCTCAAGCTGCATGCAAGCACACTTGCCCAGACTTGCTGGCAGGTGAGCCTCTGCCTGCCCTTTCCCACGGCACCTGGTTTTGCAGGGGCTACCTGGACAGGGGAAGGATTTTCAAGTTTCTTTCCTCTCTGTTCGCAGACCCAGGAAATCAGTTCACATGCAGCAAAGCCAGCAGCTAATCCCGGAGTCCCTGCCGAGCCCTGATTCCGTTTTGCCAAACTCCCCGCGATGGTAGCGACCGAGCGCGTCAGCCCCACGGACCGACCGGCCCCACGGACCCGCCGCGGCCCAGCCGGAGAGGAGAGGCTGCCCGCCCCAGATCCAGCTGCTCACATCTGTTAACTTTTATTTAGAAACACGAGAACCACTCTGTGTGCGAATGGGGACGGGGCCGGGGCCGCCGGGGAGACGCCCGAACTCTTGCGGGCGTTCCAGCGCCGCCGAGCCCCGCTCCCGCTGCCCGCAGCCGGGGGGTCCCTCCGCGCTGCCGGAACGGCACCCCCGCACCCCCCGCTTTTCCACGTTCGCCTCACGGTCTCCGCGGGTGGCAGTGGCCGGCGCTTTCCCGGGGCGGAGCCGCAGCCCCGGCCCCGGGTCCCGGCGGACGCCCCGGCACAAGCGCGTCCTTGCGGAGCCGCCGCGGAGGGCGCAGCGCGCCGGGGCCGGGCCGGGCCGGGGAGGCGAGGGCTGCCCCATACCCACCTTCCGTGTGGACGGCGGAGACGTAGGTCCAGTTGTAACGCTTGACAATGTCAAGCATGGCCCTGGCTTGCAGCGTGTCGGAGGGGACCACCCTGAGGAAGTATTTGTAAAGCGTTTTGTCGCTCAGGTCGATGCTGGTGGCGGAGTAAGCGATCTGGGGGATGTCGAAGAGCTGGAGTAGATTTTGGACTTGGATAGCAACTGAGCTGGACCCGGGGCCGATGACCCCCGCGATGGGCTTTTTCACTCTGGTCTGGGGCTGGGTCTGCGAGTCGGAAATGCAGCGGGTGCCTCCGTCCCTGTCGTCCCTGATGGAGATGAGAGAGTCCCGTATGAACTCGATGCTCTGCTCCAGGGCCACGGAGGAGTGCCAGCAGGAGTCTCGGATCTCGCTGCCCAGAGTGATGTTAGGCAGCAGGACCGGGTCTGCGTTAATTTTATCCAAAGTGTGAAACATGGCTTCTACCCTCTGGATGCCGTATTGCTCCCGGATTTCCCCGCACTTCCTCTCGGGCACTTTCTCAGCTGGCGGCTGGTGATGGACAGAGAAGAGGGCCCCGATGATGACATCCCCGTCCATCCGAGCCACCGATCGCTGTGAGGAGGCTGCAGAGAGAAGAACCTTCCGACCACCACTCCTGGGCAGCAGGTCCATCTCCAGGAGCAGAGCAGGGAAAAAGACCAGCAGCACACCAATCATTTTGTTGCACGATGTCATCCAGACCCAGGTTACGAATTTCATGGGCTCCCCTTGCCTGCACATGGTTTAAGGACATGTAGGAAATGCCATCTGCTTCTCCCTGACGACGGCCAAGTTGCTTCAAATAACATCACAGCGAAGCCTCACAGCATCACTCTTGAAGGTGCCAAGACAGCCGTCATCCTAGTGACTTTTAACCTGGTGGCATAGAAATAGGGGATAAAACGGGCTAACCGGGAAATTGATGTCAAACCTGCGCTCGGTAAAGCAATCCCGCACAGTTAGAGATGGCTGCTTCGCAAATGCCCAGGGCAATTTGCTTCGATAAGCCTCTCAACAAGAAGTTTCAAGAGGGATTAAAACATGTATTTATTTGCCTTGATATACGATCAGGCATACTCACATATGCTGAGTTTCTACAATCCTTTTTGCGTCTGCTTTTCAAGCCAAGGTGGCTACTTCCCGCACCTCCAGCCAGCACACACACCCCCTCTGCCCCCGGGAAGTTTTAAAAGTTTCAGGAGGTAGGTAGCTCGTCGGAGAAGAGCCCTAGCCCTGCCCCAGCCCTGAAAGCAGGGTGACAAGAGCTTCTTCCTTTGCGTTCTGATTACCTGAAGGCATCTTTCTCAGTTTAGACATTTCCTTTCTCCATCCATAATGTGAGTAAAAAGAGAAAGCGAGCAGTCTGCCCTGCCAGCCACGGGAAATGTCATTTAAAGGTCAGCGAAGGGAGGAAGAAAGGAAGCACTCTACAGTTTAGATTAACTTTTCCGTGTGTAGGGGGCAAAACTGTAATTCAGTCAGGGACACACACATGAAAGCAGGGGAAAATACATATTAGTTACTAAGGCAACCGCGGGCAAAAGCCCCGATGTGCCTTGCCGGCACGCCTGCCGTGCAGACAGGCTTCGGGCGGGGAGCGGCGGCGAGCCCGGCGACAGGGCTTGGCGGCTTGAAACGCCGTGCTGGGAGGGAAGGTGCCACCGCCGCCGCCGCCCGGGAGCGCGGCCGGGCTGGGTCCCTGTTGCACGACGAGCCGTCAGCACCCGAGACAGCGCCCGGCAGCCGGGGCAGTGACGGACCGCGGGCCCCAGCCCCGCTTGCCACCCCGTCCGCTATCTCCCTGTCCCGTTGCCCCTGCCCGCAGCCTCCTGTCGCGCTGTCCCGGCACCCCGCTGCCTCGGTGCTCCAGTGTCCCGCTGTCCCGGCCCCGCCACCGCCGGCTCGGCCGCCCGCCAGCACTGCGGGGCGCTTCCCCAAAACTTCTGCCCCCCGCCAGGCGCTGCTGCCGCGGTGTCCCCGCACGCACACGCACCGCGGCTCACACACACACACACACTGCTCGCACACACACGCTCACACACACGCACACCCCTCCCGGGGCTCGCAGACCGCCGCCGCACGCACCGCCCCGGGCTGGCCGCCGCTCCCGTCCCTCCCCGCCGGCGGGCAGGGGTGCCGGGGCCGGCGGGGCTGCGTGTCCGCCGAGCGGCGCGGGGGGCTGGAGACGGTCCCGAGGAAGGCGACGCTCCGAGGGGAGCCGCCGTCCTGGCTGCGCGTCCGCACCCGCAGGCAGGCAGAGCCGCTCGAAGCAGGCTCCCGCGGGCAGCCCCGCAGCCCGTGTTCCCAGTGCCATCTGCCTGCCCTGCCCGCCCCGCGGGCAGTCCCACGGCTGAGCCCCGCGGTCCGCTCGGAGGGTCACCCCTGAGACGTACCTGGCCGGGTGAGGCAGTGGCTCCCTGCCTGCTGGGAGCGGGCATTGGCGGCTCTCCGGCCGCCCCGAGCTGGCGCGCTGGCGGCGGGGCGACGGCTGTGGGCTGGGCGCGGGTGCCCTCTGTCTTCAGCACCGCTCCACCGCAAGGAAAAAAACAGGTCATCCCGGGCTCATCCATTATCTCATACAGAAGGATCAGTCATTTTCTCCCCCTCCTTAATTTTTTCGGCTATTGTCTTGTAAACGAGTAAGGAAACATCACCCGGAGCACGCTGCGGCTGCAGGGGAGGTGTTGGCTCTCACCTCCCGTGGCTCTTAATTCATATTCTTCCTGCCTCAATTAGCAAGAGCGAGAGTTAAAGCAAGAGGCTGCTGATAGAAAAGGACCCAGACCAAGCTCGGAAGACCCTAGACAATGAAATGTGACGGTCTGCCTCATGGGCAGGGCTTCACTACTAAAATAAATATTTATATTTGGGGAAAAGAAAAAAAAAGAAAAAATACACTGCAACAAGATAAATCACCTGTAAGGATAAAGGCATAAAAGGCATTGAGATTGCAGTTTTCAGGTCAAGATGAACCTAAATGAAGCACGTGAGAGGCATGCCAGATTAAAATAATACCAGATTGAATAATCATAATTCAGACGACCTGCTTGCATCCCTAACACAGGTCTCGGGTGTTTTACTTGACTGTATGAAAGTTAAAGTTAGATTACCTCCCCGCTGGGAACTCTATAGATATTTGCCCTACTTTTGAAAGAAAGAGGCAAGGACAAACATTTAACTATTGCTCATTCAGAGATGGGTTTGCAGTGAATGCTGCCTCAGGGGTGTCTTCTCCTTGTGTCAATATCTGAGCTGTTTTTACTGTCACAAAGCTAGTTATTTGTCCGCACTGTGTTTATCCATGAGCTGTATTTATTATGGGAGTTGTATTTATTATGGGGGTTGCTGGTGCCCCCTTTCCCTGCAGGTAATATTTCCCAAGGAGGGAACCAGCATCACAGGGGCTGCCTGTCCTCTGCCTGTGGTCATGAAGCTTCCCCAAGGCCAGCCTAGGGCAGTTCTGCCAGGGCCAGATGTGGAGAAACACTCAGATGTGCACAAAAAGGGGGAACAAATTCCCCTTCACCCACGTTTTAATGATTAAACTTCAGTTTCTGCCCTTGACACAACGAACCTGCAGCACGACAGCGAATTATTCCAATGGTTAAGTTTTGGGTTGCTTCTCTGGCTTTGGCAGGGAAAGCATTTGCAAATGCTCCCATTGGTTCTTCCCAACATATAGCACCCCGTAGCCTTCATCTCCTCTAACCTGGCGCTCACAAAGACAGCCGGTCTTTATGCTGAGGCTCATGCAGAGTTGTCACACAGAGCTGTTCTCCCTCTGTGATGGTCTGAGTTTTGCTGAGACAGGAAAGCAGGTCACTGGGTCCTGGTGCCCAGCCATGGCTGCAAAAGCTGCCTCTCCAACCCCTGCAGCAGCAGGTGGGAGCAGGTCGAAATGGACAAAAGTCTGGGGCTCATATGAAGACACCTGGGATATCAAGAGGCTTTAGGAAAGGCTAGGGAAAGACAGCACTGGGACTGCAGTGGCTTTGATCTTCCCTGACCATCATGGGGAAGAAAAGGGTTTCCCCACTGGGAAAGAGCACCACTAGCACTGCTGTCTTTGTCTCACCAAAGAAGCCAGAGTCATCCCACTGCCTTTTGTCCCTGTCTCCTACATATCCTGATCCTGCTGTGGCTCACAGATCTAACATTTCTTCCTTCAAAAACAGCCCACGTCCCCAGTCCTACCACCTTCACAAATTTCTTAACCTATGGGACCTTTATCATCTGGTAACCATCCTTGAGGCATTCCATGGGACTGCATTTTTTGCAGAGATTTGAGCTACCATCAAGCAGGGAATCAGGGCAAAAGCAGAGCAGGGCTGGAGCTGTCTTGTAAGCAGTGGTTGCTTTCTAAGGGAAATTGCCTGCTGTTGAATAATTTTTCTTTCTGAAATGAAGGACAAGTGAATAATTTTCATATTCCCATGTTACACAATTTAAAAATCACTTGGAGGTTGATTGAAATATTCTGTTTTGATGGCATCCAAAGTGTTTTGTTCTGTTTTCTTTTTAAACATTTTATACAATGCCGAACAGTTTTTACTTCAGATAAAATCAATCATTAACATAAAATGGATGTTCCAGTATTTCTTTTAAAAAAAATCTTTTTTTCTACTCCTATTTCATCAGAATTACCTCTTTCAACAGAAGATTTGCTACTGGAAAAGTTCTGTTCAGCTCTTATAAAAAAGGCCAGTGTATTGTAGAAAATGGTTTGAAAGGAGGTTTGTTTGGAGTAGCAATGGCTGAAGCCTGGAAACCTGGTTTGTTGAAATTCCACTTTTGGTTTCCCTAACACGGCTACTCCCTCCTCTGCTTCCTACCAAGAGAGACAGGTCAGATTGACTGTCTAGTTGTGCAGACTCTCCAGCTTAATTGTTGGGGAGATATAAAGCTATTCTACAAGGATCAATGCTGCTAAAATTATACAATTTTATTCTGCCTTGGAAACAAGTAGAAAGCTTGTGTGTTCCTGTCTGAAGTAAGTTGAAACATATACCAGCTATTTGATAAATTGTCTCCAGTCCTTTTTATTCTGCTCACTCAGCTGCTTTCCTTTCATGATTTACAAAAGCCACCTGCTATATATAAACAGTGTGCATGCAAAACATGCATAGGTAGCCCACAGTTATAGACACTGAATTGTTTGCTTGTGAACAAAGATATAGAATCATCATCATCGTCCATCAGGCTTGCTCAGAAAAAACAGGGATTTAATCTTACTAATATATTCAACATATTTTCCCCTTTTCTTTTAGCGAAGTAAACATTTCTCATAGGTTTTTGTTTAAAACATGCCAGCTACAGCATTGTTTTCACCTCCTTTCTGGTATTTAGGCTTTCAAGTTGCCCTATCTGTAAGAAACAAAGCAACAGCATTTTTAAGTTTTGATTGCTTACACTTATTTGCTGCAACTGCTAAGAAATGAACATAAATGGATCGATGTCTGTATATATGGAGCTTTGTAAAGGTCTGATTGCTCAGCTCTTCCTTGTACTAGTAGATCCATTAAAATTAAATAGGATTAACTCATGAAATTTAGGACTCATTTCTGAGATACTTAGAAACTCGCAATAGCTTCTACACAAACGCATGACTATATGGGGTTACTTCCTCTCTGCTTTTTTTTTTTTTTTTTTTTGACAGGAATAGACACCCCTGGAACCCAAGGATTCCCAGAAATTTGAAAGCTAGCATTGGTAGTCATCCAATACCCTCTTGTCCACTGTCTCAAGTCACACTATTGTCAGCATATTTTACAGATTTAGGTGATTTTACATCATTTTAAAAAAAGTTCCTCCTCCGAGGCTTTCTCAGGAGGAAAGTGTCTGCCTGGTTATGATTTCAGATGTCTTTCAAACAAATGTGAGATCCAAATCAATGCAAAATTCAGTATTGAGGGACGTCTTGTAAATCTTTTACATACTCTGAGGATTATAGACTCCATGAATTGGTGAGTAGAGCAGACTTATTCAGACATTCAGCAGTTTTCATCTCTGGCTAGCAAAGCTGTTAATAAGCTAAGAGTAATTCTTTCCACGTTTAAAAATAAGTAACTGATTGCTTTTATAACTCAATATTAAAAAAACTTTCAGCAGAAGTGCTTTGTGCCAACTGCTAAGGAGAGAGACTGGAAGAACATGGTCCAGAAGACAATGGGCCTGGTCTCTCCTCAGAGGAAATTCATCTCACGAATGGTTTCCTTGCCACAAGCCTGTGTCCTCCAAGCAATAGCATGCAATAGTCAAAGGCAGCAAAGGTTTCCATTCCTTACAGAGAGGGCACATGTGTCAAATCTTGAAGGTTTCTTGGGCACCTGCTCTTGTGAAACCAAAGGACAAATTTTGGTGGTCTGATGGCAATGGGGATGCTCCCAAAGAGTGAATGAGATGTCAGCTGAATGTCTTCTTTGCTAAACAACATGACTGTTCAGGCCTGGATAATGTTTAAAATCATTCCTGTATTTATTTCTTTACTGCAAAAATGTACTTAGGGTGCCCCCTAGGCCAAGATACTACACAATGTTTACAGCATCCGCTTACACCAATTCTATCCAGTTCAATTAATTTTGGTAAAACTCCTTGCCCTGAAATCCCCTGGTTTCCCTGAAATTACTCCCTGAGAAACAACATGAGTAAATAGATAAATCTGTGCTGGGACTTGCATACCAACAAGCTTACGCTACATCAGGCCAAAAAGAAAAGTGCATTCCAAAGTCAAAGGTCCACAGTTCCCGAGCTTCAGACCCTCCATTTAAAATCCACAGACTTCTAATTTAATTTGGAAATGTCAGTCTGAATCATTCTGGCTGAAGTCACTAGACAGGGACTTATATAAGTGTGAAAGAAGAGTTCGTACCTTGAATATATGGGATTTAATACAGATTAATGAGACAGGTCTACTTAATTAGATTGTAACTAACAAGACAAGGAATTTAACAAGAAGTCACCATGCCTTATGGAGACAGATTTGGTACTCTGTGGGAAATAAGGCAGCTGAAGCATCTGCTAGCCAAATTTTCTAGTGATTTTCAAGGACGGCTCTGTGTAAAGCCATCTGCAGGAATCCAGTCTGGTACCACAGAAAACTGGTAACACCTACATATGGAAAGGAAGTCCTTGCTGTGTAGACGAGGGAAAGGTGTTCCTGCTCTCTCCTGCCATCTCGGCTTTCAGGCTGCAGCCGTGGGTGAGAAAGACCTCATGCTGCAGATTGTGGTTATGAAAGGAACCGGTAACTTGGGAAGATCGAAAGTTTACTCAAACTGTACAATGTAACAACACATCTCTGCACTGCTCTGAGAGAAACTGCACACAGCTAGTAATTCCTGAAATTTTCCCCATGACTACAATTAGCACTGAAGGAAACAGCTCTGTGTTTACTGGCTGTTATTTGTGTCCTTCATTTCTCCATACAGAGCCCTTACAGACATTTTGTAAAACAAAAAGCAGAAAAAAATTATTAAAAATCACAAATATCAGAGATGGAAAAGGCTAGCAGTCTTTTCAAAATGAGAAGCTTTTACACATGACTAAAGAATCAAAGGAAGCTTTACAAATACAAGTTTAGCAATCAAACGTCTGACAAATATCTGACATACTTTAAAGAACCCTTCCAGTGCTCAAAAAAAAAAAAAAGAAAAAAATCCCAAATGAACATGCTGAATACCTCTGAATGTCAATTTTCCCATTTGCAGTCTATTATTTTTTGTGCAACACTGTATACAGGATACTTTATCAGCTTCCCTAAATACCTACTTTTGAAGTCTTCAATAGCAAATAAAAAAAGGAGGAATGGAATACCTTAAAGACTAGTAGGATTTTGTGGTGACCTTTAACTGAAATGATCTCATTTTCTACACTGCACCTTCTTTATGCAATTATTCAGGATGAATGGAAAGGATGCCTTATAATCACTGCCAGCAGACTGGTCAGCTTTTATTCACTTTTTTCTCGCTACACCTGGTTGTAAATGAACTGAAGCGCTGTCAACAAGGGTAACTCCCAGCCTATTGTTCTAGTTTCACAATCATTATTTTCATTATTTTTTCTAAATGTAGGTGATGTGACAAAATAGCACATCATTGTGTAGTTACTCAATAAAATAATGTAAATCTGGGCTGGAATAGAGTTAATTTCCTTCACAGTAGCTGGTACAGGGCTGTGGTTTGGATTTGTGCTGGAAACAATGCTGATAACACAGAGATGTCTTCACTACTGCTGATCAGTGCTTACACAGAGCCAAGGCCTTTTCTGCCTCTCACTGCACCCCACCAGCGAGGGGGCTGGGGGTCCACAAGGATTTTGGAGGGGACACAGCTGGGACAGCTGACACCAACTGACCACAGGGATATTCCAAACCATACAGCATCACGCTCAGCGTATAGAGCTGGGGGAAGAAGAAGAAAGGAGGGGACATTTGGAGCAATGGTGTTTTTCTTCCCAAGTGACCATTACATATGATGGAGCCCTGCTTTCCCAGGGAGGGCTGGACATCCGTCTGCCCATGGGAAGCAGGGAATGAATTCCTTATTTTGCTTTGCTTCCGTGCATGGCTTTTACTTTCCCTAATAAATTGTTTTCATCTTAACCCATGAATTTTCTCACAAAATACCAATAATACCATATTTATTTGTAATATATAGCTATTACTTAAAGCAAGACATACACAACAAGAATCTGATACCCAGAAATAGAATGAGGATATGGTAGTACAAACTACGGTCCTCCAACTATTTGCAAATTACTTGATGTATTGGTTCAAGAAGCTGATGCAGAAAAGCAGCATTCCTACAAAATGAGAGGATAGCTCACAGCATTACAAAAAATAGATCTCACTAAGTGCTTACACATCTTGACATCTTCTGTGCTATAACAAAAAAAAAAGAACAGTATCAGATGACATGTTTCTTTAAATACTTCCTTATAGTCATCATAAGGAGTTGCCTTGATAACAGAAATTGCACAGACTTTATCATTTTGACTTTCTATCCAACCAATGCATTTCTGGAAGCATTTCATTACTTCAGGATCTATTAGAATCATTGTTGTAGCTCTCTTTCCTCTCATTTCCCTGACAGCCTGCTGCTGTGGCTTTGATGACACATTAATTGCTTTTTCTCTGTGATTTCCTTCTGGTGAAGTGGCTGCACTGTCTCACTGGCCACCTGCCACTGCAGGGATGTCAAGACCTTGATCCTCACTGGGTTGCCTGACTCCTCAGCTAGTTGCTATAACTGCTTGGTCCTTGGGGTGTTTCAAATCCCAGCATCCCACCTCCTCCAGTATCAGACATTTTTAGTCTTGTCCACCAATGCAACTCTATTTGACTTAACACTAGATCTATCACAAAATTTGCCTTTATTAAGGCAGGAAAACAAACATCAAGTGTAACACGACCATCAGTGATAAAATGGCTGAGGTCCAGCTGATCCAGCAGCTTGAATTCATTGACTGTGAATGCCTGTCCTCAGTAAGTACATTCAAATGCTTTTTATCCCGAATTTCCATCAGCTAGTTGCCTTTTGTCATCTTTTCTCTAAGTAGGCAATATTTCATTTATGTCTTTAATCCACTTATGATTAATGGCTCATGTTTGGTTCATGGATTAGATCACAGAGCTCCAAACATCATACTTGGATGTTTGCTCTCCTGCATATCTTCCTTAACCACTATTACAATTTTTTGGCTCTACCTGAGCAAAACATGATTACAAGGCATTAACAGATTCCAATTTTCTACAAACATAGAAGTAACAATGTTCTGAAATACCAGACCCTTTCATATGCTTTGAATAGGACATTAAGAATGTCTCTAAAATCATGTTTCTTTAAAAAATCTTACTTACTAACTGTAGCCATGGGCCTGAATTGAAAATTATCAAAAAGGAAGGCCAGGGAAGAAAACTCAAAGGAGCAGTGAAGAAAACTCAAAGACAAGAACCTCATTCAATTAAAGAACACTTTTATTTTCTTTGTCTAAGGAAATAAAGCTAGCATGTTAGCTGTACCTACTGCCTCCACAGCCCTTCCTGACAAAATACCAAAAATAGTCAGTATGCGACTGGGGAAAAAATTCACTGAAATTTGAAAAGGTCTCCAAGGTAAATACATTCGTTCAAATTTTTGAATGTTGGTAGTCAACTAGAAGAAGTAGACTGACATAAATACTCACTCTGGGAAACAGACAGGTAAAATTCTTCACTCTGGGGGAAGTGAGGCACAGGTACAGGTTTGTCCAGAGAAGCTGTGGATGCCCCATCCCAGGAAATGTTTAAGACTAAGTTGAATGGGGCTTTGAGCAACCTGGTCTAGTGGAAGATGTCCCAGCCTAGGGCAGGGGGCTTGGAACTAGATGGTCTTTAAGGTCCCTTCCAACCCAAGCCATCCTATGACTCTATGAAAAAACCAGCAGTTGCAACCAGGTGCCCAGTCAGCACAGCTCTGGGCCAGCTGCAGAATGGGCAGTCTCTGTCCTGGGGAGGTACAACTGAGTCCTCACCAGAGAGGACTTTCAGGGGTGGAGGATGGAGCAATCACTAGGCAGGCTGATGATATGTGCCTGATTACTAGGTTTGTGTAGGAAAGTGGGGTCCTCATGGAACCACTATTCACCTCATGTATGTAAATCATGAGTAGATTATCAATTGTAACTCACATGGAGATTCTTGAAACTTGTTTAGCAATGAGCAGATGAAGGGACAGAAAGAATACATGGCTGAGGTGCTGCATTGTCATACTGTAAATAATGGCCATAGGTAATCAACCTTTGCCTCAATAAATTAAGAGAACTCACTGAAGAGAAAATTTCTAAATAGCAGTTAGTTGCCTTGTTTAGAAAATGTCCACACACACTTGACAATTCTATGTAAACAGTGTATCCTTGTGGTTTGCAAATTTTCTGTACAAGTCTGTTGTGTAAGCACATACTAATTTCATGGCATAGCCTTTATTTTCATTCTAGAGGATGTTTTCTCAATAACTGAAGTATGTGTTTGTTTTCATAGCATATGCGTGTTTTTGTTTCCTCTTTTCTTAGCAACAGCTTCTAAAAAGACTCTTTTCATCACCACTGCACTTTTTATTTAGCTGCAAACCATAAGTCCCCAATAAATTAACCCAAACTAGCTCAACCAATTTGGCAGCTGCTGTCACTACAGCAACAGACAGCTATTGATTTCCATGTCTTGAATTAAATTCAACTGATACTTGCTTGTGCTGCATATAAACATCTTAATTCCTACTGTGTTTCTGATTTCTGAATGATACCTGCAGTTAGTTTATCTTTTCTTTAGCTGGCTTTTATTTTTCTCTAAATTCCAAACACTGTCAACAGGGGATGCAAATCTGCACATCATTCTTTCTTCTTGCTCTCATTTACCAGACAATGTAATATACACCACTCAAATTATACATTTTTAATCTATTTTATAAAGCATCCTAAAATTTGATTCTTCAGCCTAAATATACATGAAGAGTCTCCGTGTGCTTTCATTTTGTGGCTACATGTAAATAGACTGATGACACATGTATAGAACTTAATCCCAAAGAATATTTGGACATATGCTTAACTCAACTCTCATTGAACACAGCTTTTAAGTTTGTGCCCTCATTTTTCTTTTTAGAAATTGAGGAGGAGGGTAAGGGGAGGAATCCAGGGATATATGGTGAGAAGACTGCCTTCAGCTTTGATTGTGTAGTCCATTTTTAATTTTGTTTATGCACTTCTAATAAAGTAAAATTAAAAATTACAGTAAAATCTAAAAAAATAAAGTCTTCCCAGCAAAAATTCAGAGGAAGTACTATCCTATGAAGCAAGGACCATGTGTTTTCCCTGAATCACAGCCATGCCTTCCACCTGTGCATATACTTTCTAGTTCAAAACCCTCACAGCTGAAGAGACAGAAATCTTGGCCCATTTGCTGTTACAAGGAAGAGCTGGTGCTGTAAGACCAGAGTTCACAGTGTCTCCTAGAGGTTGCAGGGTGCGTGTGAGAGTGTGGCAGATCTCTAGGTATTGTTAAAAAAAGAGTCTCTTAACGCTTCACAGTCATAAATTGTACTTTTTAGAATGCTGAGATTAAACTGCTCTATCTCTTTTTCCAATTTAAATATCTTGGTTGAAGATATGAAATGTGGGTGAGAGGAAGATGTTATGCAGTAGGATGCTATTTTTAATTTCATAGTGTAGATAATGTATTCAGAAACCTTTGCTTTGAAGGCAATCTGCATTCAATGCTGATAAAGAGTATCAAATCTTTACACAGTTTATGGGATAATTTTGATTAGATGCAGTTCTTACTCTGTGGACAGAAGTGTACAATACCTACAGTAATTATGGTAATTGTGTATTGGAAGTCAGCTATTCAGGACAAAGCTATTTGTTTAGCATATAATAGCTTAGGCCTGTGAGATAGGGAAGTATCTGCAGCTGAAGGACAAGCAATAAAGACTGCTTGAGAGCAGGTTGTTCTTATGTTACTTCACTTTACATGTATCTTGAAGATCTCTCAAATTGAAGTTTTCTTGCTCCAAACAACACTAACTTCACCAGAATCCCTCAGAAATGCAAGGCATGGATGGGGAACAATCAGCTTGGCTCCTCAGGAAACCACCTTGCCTGTGCAGAAGCAGATGTGAAAGGGGTGTATTGCCTGGGAAAGGTGGCACCAAAAAGTCAAACCACACCAAACTCTCATCAGGCAAACCAAATCCAAGCTGGAAAAATTTTGGCTGGGTGCAATCTGGCCAAACTGGGCAAGCTCTCAAGTCACAAGAAACTGAAACAAAAACTCTCTAAGGGTTTACTTGGTGTAGATGCTACCTCTATTTCCCGTCTCAAATGATGCTGGGTTTTTGGCTTAAGAAAAAGGAGCAAAAATTTTGAAACAAGACCAGCAGCTGCAACAATTCTTCTGGAGTTACCAGTGTAGCAAAGCAAAACACAACTTGGCATCCAGGGATACTTTCGGTGGATAACTCATAAATAGTGGTGAGTGGCTGGTTCTCTGCAAATAACCTAACCTTTCTGCATTACCAGAGATGTGTCTTCAGGTCTTCTGACCTTGCACTCATCAACAATGCCCTGATCTGTGCCCAGAGCAGGACCAACCCCAGGGCAGCAGCAAGGGCAGGGAGCTCATTGGACTCTTCTCCTTTCTAGGATCCCATCAGCGACTGCACATGGCACTGCCATACTTGTAGTCATTTGGGTTAAAACGGGATAATGCAGATATTTCCCAACAGGTTTTCTGGAAGGCTTCCTGACAAATGTGAAATGTGGTTTCCAAGTATGGGTGAAAGGAAAAACCACCCTTGGCCTTGGCACTCTCGTTGCTTTCTTTGTGCACCAGATATTGGAGGGCTCCAGGGGACTGGTGGTGGTGGGAGATCCCAATAGCTGTCTGTCAGGGCAGAGCCTGGCGGCCAGGGCCCATCCCATCTCCCCAGCCCAGGAGGAGTGACCAGGAAGGGCCAGTCAGGGCTGCTGGTGGCCCTGGGGCCCTGGCAGCAACATACCAACTTATGCTTTGGGCAGGAGCCAGAACTGTTGCAAAATTGATCAGCTGTAAACAAGATGCTTACCAAGCCAGCAGATAAGCATTCCTTGTTTTGCTGATATCTCTACACACAACATTGTAGTATCATTATTTATATCCTATAACATCTTAATCATTTATCACTCTCCATCTGTGCTGCAGACCCAGAACTTCATCAGCTAGGAACATCTGCAGGTCCATAAGCATCCCAGGAGAATATTTTTTGCAAAATTTTCGTATTATGTTCCTATCGCCTAGAGAAACAAACTGTAGTTAATGAAAAGTAATACTTTGTTGGAAAAAAAGGAAAATATTTATTTTGTTCTAACCCCATTACTTTCTCTCACAATAATTTTTCAAATAAAAGCCTGTTCTCTCATCTCTTGGTAGCTTCCAATTACCTCCTCAATTAAAAAGGTTTATTTTTACTCAAGCAGGGTCATGAGATGTAATATTTCATTGTTTCATTGTGTGACAAGGTAGGGTTTCTTTCCCTGAGACTGAGCTCAGTGATGCACAGTCATTTCTGCTGACTCATTTCCCCAGTCAGAGGACGTGGATGCCACCCAGCCCAGCTAGGAGGCACGAGCAGTCCTGTGGTACACAGATGGGGCACCGTGTAGGAAAATGCCTGAGAACAAAACAAGTCAAAAAGAAAACCCCCCAGAGCACTGAAGGCAGGAAAGACCTGGACTGAAGCATAGTTTATTATTGATATTCGTGTACAAACTTTGGAACTGTAGAGCTACATAATAGGTTATGCATCTATCCTAGTGAGAGCACAGTAGACACGGAATTTTTTTTCTTATTGTTTTACAGCTAGAACACAATCCATACATCTGGGTTTGGTTGGATGGGGAAAGGCAAAGTAGAGAGTAATAATAAGAAAATGTCTACAGTTGCTGGAAATTAAAGAAAAATATAAAAACTCAATTACAAGTTTCTGTGATTTGAAGTGGCAAATATGTATAGAAGTACCAAAATACTTAAATTGCTTGCACCACTTGTGCTAGCGATAAGCCACAAAACGAGCTGCTCATTCACGTAGGCCATTCCATCAGTCCCCACTAGGCTGGGCTCCCTGTGGTACCATGTAGGAAAACAAAACAAAACACACATTTGAAGCCCCAAACTAACTTCTCATTGCTCACTGATCATTGCATTTCTAAATTTTAGGCCAAAGACATGCAAAAATATAGTTTGATTAATAAGCCTAAGTGTATGTATATCTAGAAGTACAATGACATTTAAATCCAGAGAAAACGTTCTTTCTCATTAGTTAAGGTTGTTGCCTTAGTGAGTCAATGCCCCAGGCCAAAGTAAAATCTCAACTCAGGGATGACTCAGGCACCTTTCTACTACAGACTTGCTCCAGGGACTCCAGTGCCCCACAGGACAGGGGGTCCACAGGCTTTTGCTGTCTTAACATTTCTCCCTGAACAGCAGCGTCAACCTTGTACCACCACACTCGAGCCTCTCTTGTTCCAGATTTACTGCACCTTTCAGGGAATAGTTACAAGGGACCAGGTCCCAACAGGAGCAGAAAGAAGCCAGTTCTGCTGCCCAGCTGAGAACTGCCTGGCTGTAATTCCCCTGTGGCTTAGTGCCGCATAGTATTCACCTCCCTCGGATCCTGCAGAGACAAATATCCCTGTGTCTTCCATCAGCAATGCTGGCTGGCGCTAACAACATCCAGGGAAGGCGTAGCTCCCCTGGAGCACTGGGCAGTTTGCTGACAGCTTTGTGGCATCTCCTCGGCTCTTCTGTGCCCTATGCAGTCCGTGAGTCAGCACTGCCTGCTCCTGCAGCCCAGAGCCAGAGCAAATGCTGGGCGGTGCACAGCCTGCCCCCTCTGAAACCTGCTGCTTCTTCTGACTCAGGCAATCACCCAAGCGGGCTCGAAGGTGAATTTTGAACAGATAATTTAATATAATACTCCTCTGAAGAGAATGATTATTAACCCTCTGCAATGAAGCTACATCAATTTTTATGTACTTATTTTAACATCAAACCTTGTTAAACTCAAAGAAAACATCTGTGGAGGCAGATTTTCATCTGTGTTAAATAAATACATTGATTTCCGGCTTGAGAACTGCAGATCTTTCTATACTTCTAAGTTGATAAATCAAAGAAATAACAACCCTGATGAAGTTCGTATTTTCTTTGACAGAAACTACCAAGACTGCTTATCAGTTATTTATGACGAAAGAGGCCAAAATAAAATTGTTCCAGAAGACTGCACATTTTTGTTTCAAATTCGATTTGATTTGCCTTTTTATCCATAGTATAAAACATAGATAAGAATTTTGCAAGCAGTTTTGGTTTGCTTAATTTTTATATTACAGAGCAAGTTATGAATTCAAATCCTCTCTTGCTAGAGTGTGAAAATCAGCATTTTTCACTGCCAAGAAATATATCTCTAATAGATAAAGTCTGAAATATCTCTTTGTTGTAAGCATCCTTCAGCTTTCTTCCAAACCACTGTGCCCTGTATTATGTTACAAACATCTATATTTTGAGCCTAAATTTCCAAATGTTTTTACTGATTTTATTATAAACATTTTATTTACTTAATTCCAGCTTTATTAGAAGGTTTGTTTTTTCTCAAGAACTGCAAACTTTTCCTTTATGCATTTTTGTCACATAAAAAAAAAGGCTTATTAAAAGAATATTAAAGCAATGAAAACACCTTATTTAGGTATATATTTAAATAACTCCAAGAACTGGATTCCAAATCCTACAGAGTAACTCTAGACGATGTCCTAGATGCAATGACATGGTTATTTTTTTTCTGCTCTATATTTAGATAGTCTTTTTAACTGTCCTTTTCTCTTGGAAAAAGGGAGATGGGCTTAACTCCCACCAGTGACAGATCAGCTGCTGCTGTCAGTCCTGAGGTCAGGTGTACCACCTGGTTTTCACAAAACCAGCACGTAGCTCAGCTGACTGGCAGATGGACAAGGGTGTACAAGAATTGTGCATACACGTGAGCTGAGACAGATGGCCTGAAGTGTGTTATTCTGTGGGGTGCAGGTAGATTCCCCCAGGAGATGCTATGCTAAGCGGCAGAAGGGCATGAGTGATGTGTTGAACTTCTCTGTTTTGAGGAAACAGAACACAGTGGAAGCCCTGAAGAAGTGAAAACGAGGAGGCTTGCCATCATAGCTCCATGGTATTTTTTGCACACTGGGTTCTTAGCTTACTGGCTTACGTGATTGCTTCTGGCACACAATAACATTCTGCTCTTTGTAGCTCTCCAAAAAATATTTAAATCCTCCACTCTTTTGCCCAAAGCAGCATTATGCACTGTGGATGGTAGCAATTACATGATAACACTTCCGAAGTCCCACTATGATAGTTATACTATTTTCCATTACATATACCAAACACTATGGAAGTTGGATAAGGGCTTAACCTTTGAAAAATAATTTCCTACCAGGGCACAGAATACTGCTTACAATTTTATTAATCTGGAATAGACTGGAACGATATTATGCCTCCACCGGGGTCCATCTTTCCATTTCTGTCACATGGTGATTTTTATCAAACGAGCTCAATAGATTTTTCCTGCTGGTTAACTACCCGGGTAACACAGGAGTTTGCTGAGGCACAGCATTACATGCAATCATTGTAGTGCAGGGAATAGAGTCTCTCTGCCCTCAGTTTTATTCATTTGCTACAAACATTCACATTTCCTGCCAGAACCAATCTGGAAACAAATACAATTTTGATTTTCTTTAGAAGATTTCTGCTTGCCTTTGCAACTAAAAAAGGGATTTAAAATACCACAACAACAAACATGCTGTTTTCTCCATCCTTCCTCAAAAAAGAAACCCTTTGAAAAGTAGCACATCTCCTGATTTTATTCGCTTACTCTTTCTGGGCTTTAAGAGCTGCTACTGAAAGCATAGGAGAATTTTTATTCATAGGCAAGGGAGGTTATGTTCTCAAGTGTGGTCAAAAATTACATGTTCTTATTTTACGTCATATTCTCTTCTCTTTATACTGTTCCTTTTTATTTTGTTAGATCAAATGGCAATTAGATTCTTTCATGCACTGAAGTTCTTTAGAACAGGAGAGAAATTACTGGGTGCTAATCACTAGGATCCTTAGTCATTAGCTGCTGAATAGAAACGGGGACTTTTCCACCTGCTCTCAACCCTTATTTCAAAATATAGGTTTGTAAGTGGCTAGACAGAAAATCAAAACTCCTTCAGAAAAAGGATGGACACAGTGGGTGGAGACCCCTTTTTATCCTTCCAGGAAATGTCTCAAACACTGCTATGGAGTCACAACAGGCAAGGTAACAGTCAGGTGTTCCATGAGAGATGCCGTGAGACATGTAGCAAAGAGATTTCCATGAGATGTGGGAATGGTGTGCTGAGGGGAAGATAACCCTTATCATTGGAGTCAGGTGGATGAGGGAGTGATGCTAAGGTGTCATGGCTCTGTTCCGTCCTTCCACTAGACCCATAGTCTTTGTAATCCCTCTCTTTGTTCCTCTGTGTATAAATTGTTCCTTTTACATATAAATTGGCTGCCCTGCCCCCACTTATGATGGCAGCACAGTCTCACCTCCACTTCCTCCAAAAGTATAAACTGGCATTTGAAATCCTTCATGACAGAGGCTGATAATACAATCACCTTACAGACAAATCAACAGGCTTGCTCCCCTTTCTTCCCCAAAGCAGAGACACCTCTTTGGTAAGATTTGTGCCTCTGACTGTGTCGGAGTATACTCAAGAACTTCAGAACAAGTGCTCCTGACACACCAAAGTTCTCCATTATCCAGCTCTATGCTGGATCCAGGACAGATTATCTCTCTCTCTTCCTCCCTCTTTTTTTCTTCCTCTCTCTACTTTTTTCCCACCCTCCTCTTCTCATATGATATTGCAAGGTTTACCAATACAGCCTTTTGCTAACCGTGTGCCTTCCTCTTTGCATTAACAAACGTGAATTTTTCTTCAAATAAAATCATTACTTGTTAAAGGACCTCTACTCTTGTGTCACAACACTTTTACCCAGAAGTCCTAAGGGGTTCCGAGTCTTGACCCAATAAGTGGGCAGGGAGAGCTTCTCAGCTTTAAGCCAGGAGGGGTTTGAGCAGTGCCAAGACAATGGCTACCTGGGAAAGGCCAGAGCTTGACTGTTACCCTGTTTGGAGTTATCTCCTCCTTCCCTTGGCAGGACCACGAGAAGGTTGTTTATCCTGAGAACTAGGAAAGATATTTCTTACCAAATGAGGGTGAGAAAAAAAGAGAGACTCAGACAGATAATGTCATGCCGAACAGGCACCCTCTTGGGGCCATTGGGCTTTCCCCCTCTTCTGAAAGCAGAAATGTTCCTTTCTTGCATACTAGTTTTCATGACATATAGATGAGAAAATGAAGTTCAGTTTCACAAATGCTTTGTATTATAACTCTTTAAAGACCATCATCACTACCAAAGAAAGCAAAAATCCCAACCCAGGAGAGGAAATTGTTTGTAGAAGACATGAACAATATAGAAATAGAAAAGCTAACTAAAGGACAGGGACTCACTAAGAGATTCATGGCCCTATGAACAGCCTTGTAAATGAGACTGTGACCAGAGGCATGAACTATTGTCTGCTATTTCTATAAGGGTTCTGGAAGTGAATGATTTTTTTTCCTGTTTCCCATTGCTGATGGAATCCAACTTCACCAAGTGGAGGAGGGTGAGCAGCAGTCACTTGTGGGACTTTCTCAGAGCATCAGGTCATCAACAGCAGGTGCAGGACACTTGCATGAGGAGTCACACCTTTGAGGTCCCATGTGGGGGGACTCTACGCTGCCCCAGACTTGACAGCCTGCCCCCATCACCTCAGTAACTGTGATGGAAGTTGTTGTCCTCTGGCTGCCCTGACTCCTGCCATCAAGAAAGCTGGTTCAGAATGGGAAAACTTGATATTCACATCTTGCAACATAAACCTGGATGTCCTTCCTCTGAAGGGAGCTGCCTACCCAGGTATGTGGATGCATACCAGTAGTAGGAAGTGAAACAAGGTAGCTTCACAAATTCCTGGTGAAGCACATCACTTCAGCTTCTCATTATCTCATGGATTGAGTCAATAGGCATCGCGGCCTGTATCAGCAACAGAGCAGCCAGCAGGAACAGGAAAGTGATTCTCTCCCTGTACTTGCCACTGGTGAGGCCACATCTGGAGTTCCGGGTTCAGTTCTGGGCCCCTCACTTCAAGAGGGACACTGAGGTGCTGGAGTGTGTCCAGAGAAGGGCAACAGAGCTGGGGAAGGGTCTGGAGCACAAATCTTATCAGCTGAGGATCAGCTGAGGGAGCTGGGGGTGCTTAGCCTGGAGAAAAGGGGGCTCAGGGAGGATCTTACTGCTCTCTACAACTCCCTGAAAGAAGATTGTAGCCATGTGGGGGTCAGCCTCTTCTCCCAGGCAACCAGCAACAGGATGAGAGGACATAGCCTCAAGCTGCGCCAGGGGAGGTTCAGGGTGGACATTAGGAGGAATTCCTTCACAGATAGGGTGACTAAACATTGGAGTGGACTGCTCACAGGAAGGTGGTGGAGTCACTGTCCCTGGAGGTGTTTAAAGGAAAGACTGGATGTGGCACTTAGTGCCATGATCTAATTGACAAGGTGATCAGTCAGAGGCTGGACTTGATCTCAGAGGCCTTTTTCAACCCAAATGATTCTATGTGATTGTGTCTTCCCTTTCATCTCTGTTCTGCAGCAATTTCCTGTTGTAACATGGGACCAAGTGACGCTTTTTAAGCTAATTTTAATTTAGGAATGTGAAATTAAACACTGTGAATTAAAACAGCCAAATCACCACAGCATAAGGGCCAACACTCCAAAGCTACTGCACAGCACAGTTTTGAGCAGCTCTTCTGAACCCACAGGGGCTTTTTCCTTTCAGAAGGGCTGAAAATGGTAGAAAATCAACACAGGCAAGTAAGGAAATAATCTGTAAAAACTAATACTAAAAAATGGTTGAAAGAATTGTTGTAAAGGAGAACCCTGCCTTCTTGCTGTAAAGGGCTTTCTGTTTGTGTATTTACAGCTGTCTCCAAGTGTCAATCTGTGCATTTCACAGAATCACAGAATCACTTAGGCTGGAAAAGACCTCAGGTTATCGAGTCCAACCTTGGACCAAACTCCACCTTGTCAGCTATACCATGGCACTAAGTGCCATGTCCAGTCATTTTCTGAGCACCTCCAGGCACAGGTGACTCCACCACCTCCCTGGGCAGCCCATTCCAATGTCAAATTGCTCTTTCTGTGAAAAAAACTACTCCCAATGTCCAACCTAAACCTCCCTTGGCACATCTTAAGACTGTATCCTCTCATCCTGTCGCTGGTTGCCTGAGAGAAGAGGCCAAACCCCACCTGGCTACACCCTCCTTTCAGGGAGCTGTAGAGAGTGCTAAGTCCCCCCGGTGACTCTTTTTCTCCAAGCTAAACAACCCCGAATCCCTCAGCCACTCCTCGTAGGACTTGTGCTTCAGACCCTTCAGCAACTTCACCAGCTTCTTTCCGTGGTTTTTACTGAAGTGGTATCTGTCGTTTAAAATCAATTGGCCTGATTTTGCCTTTTTGCAGTGCTAACAGCCCAGAAACTCGCTGTTTTAATCGCTTTTGTCAGACGCCTGAACAGTCCTCTCTCTTCTGCCAAGTGTTTCACGCACAAAATCACAGAAGTGGCTGAGGTTGGAAGGGACCACAGTGGGTTCATCTGGTCCAACCTCCCTGCTCAAGCGGGATCATCCTAGAGCACGTGGCACAGGATTGCGACCAGACGGTCCTCGAGTATCTCCAGTGAGGGAGACTCCGCAGCCTCTCCGGACAATGGGCTCCAGTGCACGGCCACTGGCACAGTGAAGCACTTCCCCACGCTGAGGTGGAACTTCCCGCGCATTCCCTGGATCGCACCAGGTTCCCACGCCCCACCCCGCCCCAGCGCCCACCCCTCAGCACCACCCTGCCTGCGTGCGCGCGGTCACGCCCACCGGCCTGACGTCACAGCGCAGCGCTTGCCCCGCCCTCAGCCACGCCCCGCTGAGGGCACCGGCTCTTTCCCCGCCCAACTGCGCCTGCGCTGCCCCGGCCCTTCCCGTCTCTTTGTTCCGCTGACGTAAGGGGGGGCGGGGCAAATGCCACGGCTCCCGGAGCCCATTGGCTGCCGCTTGGGCTCGCGCGGGTGCGCGCGGCCCCCGTGCCCGCCCCTCCCTCCGCCCCCCTTCCCCGCTGCCCGGGGGTTCCGTCCGGCACCGCCAGGGGCGGCGCGGTCTCGCGCCCCTCCGCACCCGCCCCCCCGCCTCCGGCGCGCGGGGGGGCCCCGCCCGAGCCGGGAGGAGCCGCGGCCGCCGGGGCAGCAGCGTCACCGCTCCGGTACGTCCGCGGCTCCGCGCCCCGCTCCCCTCACCCTGCGCCGCCGGGGCCGCCCCCTGCCCTCCGCTACGGCCGTGAGCGGCCGCTCTGCCTGTCCCGCTCGCCCTGCGCGTCGGGGCGGCCGTGCCGCGGGCGGCGGCGGCGGGGCCGGGCGGCTCGGGGCCTGTGCGAGTGGCCCCAGGACTGCCGCGGGCCGACTGCGCGGTGACCGAGGGGCGGCGGCGGTGGGTCACCGCAGCCGCGCAGACCCCGCCGGTGGCGGGTGTCGCGGTCGTACAGTGCCGGCTGCCGAGGGTATCGGATCCCGCTACTGGGCTCGCCTTCCCGAGCTTCTAGTCACTTTCCTCCGAGACAACGAGAGCTGTCCGCGTCCCTGCGGCGGAGCGCGGTGCGGGAGGCCCCGGCCCCGGGGGCGGCGAGCGCTCGGTGCGGCGGTGAAGCCGCGGAGCTGCGTGTGCGGACGGCTCCGGCCGCTTCACCTGCCCCGTGTGCGGCTGCTGCTTCGCCTTGTAGGCACGGGCGTCTGCTGGCCGCGGGAGCTGTTAGCGGACCCCACTCACACAGAGCGGTTCCCTCCCGTTTGTCCCTGAGAGTGCGATGCCCAAGCTGGTGTGCACGTGTAGGCCGGGATGCCGCAGGGAGCTTTCTGCCTCTGGGTTAAATGCAGTGTTTGCTCGCCGTCAGGATTTGCTTCGAGTGCTGTCAGCATCGCTCCGTGTGCATGAGCATTATTTTGGAAAACTCGCCCTTCCTTCCCTTAATTCTGTTGTGTAATTATGGGAGACTATCGCTCTATAACTGTCTGAAAGGAGGCTGTAGCCGGGTGGGGGTCGGCCTCTTCTCTCGGACAGCTGTGATAGGATGAGAAGAAATGCCCTTAAGATGCGCTAGGGGATGTTTAGGTTGAACCTTTGGAAGAATTTGTTCACAGAAGGGGTGATTAGACATTGGAATGGGCTGCCTAGGGAGGTGGTGGAGTCACTGTCCCTGGCGGTGTTTAAGGCGAGATTGGATGTGGCACTGAGTGCCATGGTAGTAGTTGACAAGATGGTATTCAGTCACGGGTTGGACTCGATGATCTCAGAGGTCTTTTCCAACCTAATTGATTTTGTGATTCTATGTTTGAAATTCAAGATTTGTATATTCCAGGATATTTCCTTCAGCTTTTATGAATTATCGATTAGTGTTTGTTTGTTATGGTTTTTGTTTGGTTTTTTTTTTTCCAAGACTTTTCTAAAATTATTCAGTAACAGGAATTCTATTCTGTTCCAGCATAAGCCTCTTTAGCATTAGGATATGGCGTACTGGATTTACTAGCTTGGAATGAGCTTCCTCTCATCTTCCTACATTCCTTTAAAAGTTGTATGGACAAAGTGAGTTGACATCAATACCTCTACTGACAAAATGTAATATGAGGTCATAGATCTATTGCTGTGTTCAAGCTCCTTGTAAAAAATCTTTTCTTGAAAAAAAGTTACTACTTGTTTGAGTGTTTAATTAAGAGCATGTGGTTTTGACTACGTAGTTATTATTTTCCCAGATGGGTCTAATATTCTATAATTTGCTTCTTCATATATACCGTTTAGCAGGTGTACTTCATTTTCTGGTATTTTAGCCACAAAATTAGTTCTGTGCCCAGGTTCAGTTAAGGAGTTGGATGTCCATCTTGACTTAGGTTTGCAGTTAGTCGGAATCAGTACGACTTTGCATTTAGTTTCGTGATTGGTTCCCCTGAAATGCACAATAGATAACTAAGGGCTCTTCTGCAAGCAGCTTGTATATCCAGGGCCCAGGATGCACAGTTTCCTGGGAAAATTATTCAATACTAGTAGGAAGGTCACTGGGGACTTTGAAGGACAGAATTTGATAGCTTAGGCTCTAGACCATGTCTTATGTAGTGGCAGTTTCAGACTAGCCCTGTGTCAAGTTTGCTTTAAGTTTCAGTTCTATGTAGGCTTTGAAAGGAAAAAGGAATTTTATGTGTATTTACCCCACACCCGCCCCCAAATCTCCGGTACTTCCTGCACTTTTGTTTGCGGAGGTTTGTTTTGGGTTTTTTTGCTGTCTCCCTCCACCCCCAACTTTGAAGGATTCCACTGTTTCTTGGTTTATATCTGTCCCACAAGATTCTGAGTAACAGCTCTGAAATGAAGCGCTCTTGTTGATCTTTGTCTGTATCTGTCTGGCAAAATTAGAAGATCCAGTACGAGACTATGCTTCACGTCCAGCTTTGTGTGATGGCGCAGGAATAGGAGAGGCCCTCTAAAGCTAATACTTCTGAACAGTTTGAGTGCATAGTGCTTATGTTTGTGTCCCAGAATTTTGCACGGTGAAATTCTAGTGTGGGCATTTGATTTCATAATGCCTGTTGTTGACTGATTTACTTCACTTTGCAGATACTGAAAATACCATTGAGAAAACAGCAAAATGAGTAGTCGTCGAAAACGTGCACCTCCATCCAAAGTGGATGAGGAGAAGAAGAAACAGCTCTGCTGGAATATGCATGAAGACCGGAGAAATGAGATGGTGGCATTAGATGATGAGCTAACTAATGAGGACCACATTCCAGTTCCAAGCACTTCTGCATCCTTCGTTGTTATAAACGATGATAGCACTGATGAAGATCTTGTACAGAAAGAAGGCAGTGGCTCAAAATCTGTGAAGTTTTTGACAGTTAACGATGAAGAAGACTCTTATTCCATCTTGACTCCTATGTCTGTACAGCTAAATATTATAGTCTTGCCATACCGTGCAGATAGGTCCTGGGAGGCTTTGTTGGGAGAATTTGCTCTTCGTCTGCCTTCTGAGCAAATTCTAACTGATGAATTCCGTGACAGGAGCTTTACTTTAATGAGAGGAGACTCTGATGATGAGCTGCAGGTCTGTGTTCATGAAAGAAGTGAAGAAGAGTACAATAATGAAACAAAAGAATACCTGGGCGCTTATGAACAACGTATTTTGGTGGAAGCAACTTTAAGTGGTGAAATATTGGAAGGCTTGAGATGGTTGCAAAAGAAAAAGATAATTGGACTTTATCAAAGACCTGGAGAGGCTCAGGCTTTAAAGGTATGCACTCATTATACTTGTTTTGCATTTTGAAAGTTGTTCTTTTTTTTTTTTTTTTGAAATATAAGATAAAAGCATCTGAACAACAAAGTCTGGCAGCTACTATGTATTTATAATTTAATGAAGATGTATAGTTTCTAAATGCTTTTGTAATGTTTTCAGTGTGTGTTTTCCTAGAAATTTTTTTTTCACCGTTAGCAGTGTATTATCTGAAGGAATCACAGAAGCTTTTAGGTGTAATTCCTCTACATGTTTTTTTAGTAGTTTTGTTATATCTGTCTATATCTGCTAATTTTCAAACCACTGCTATTTTCATGCTCTTCCGTTGATAATTTTCTTGTCAAATTAACAGTTAATTAAATTGCTAGCTGTATAACCTTTTCACAGGTTGGAATTTACCTTCTTGAAGCTGGGCTGAGTAAACCAGAGTTTCTCAGTGATGGAGGTGGAAGACCCAAAAAAGCTAATCAGATGATTCAAAAACTCATGGAAAAGTTCTACAGTTTTTTAATTCCAGGTAATGCCGTAAAGTTGATTGTTGACGAACAGGAGCATTTTTTGTTGTTAAAGCTTGTCTTGTGTAGTAGTTGAAAATGTAAGGGAAAATAGTCGTTATTCCTGCCATGTAGAGCAACTCTTATTTTCCAGGCAATGTTATTAGGTAACTCAATACTTCAATACTGTTATCTGACCATTAATCGTATGCTAATTTGTTTGTGCTGAAATTAGAGGTGATAATTCTTCTCTACAGATAAGGTACTGAAGCACAGAGATGTTTTGTGTCCTTACTTTTTTGGGAGTAAATACAGTTTTCACCGGTTCATGTGAGTTGTTTGAACAGATCTACAGTATCTTGTCCGAATTGTACAGGAACAGTTTCAAAGAAACAGAAATTAAATTTGGAAAATTTGTTCCCAGGTTGGTGTCTATCACACAATTGCAGCGATAGATTTCTGTTTGGTTTATATTGTGAAGAAGTTACAATGTAAAATACTACAAAATGCAGCTTTATGACAGTTTTGAGAATATACCACTGCAGATTGACAAACATGGGCCTTGCTATTATTCTAGAATTAAAGATACGTTTGCCAGATTACACTGAGTAGTATTACAGATTTATAGGGTGATAAACAATGACTTTATGTTGTGATGTCTTAGGAAACTTGTGGACAAAAAAACCCCCAAAAAACAAACAACCCAACCAACCTTTGTCTCGTTCCTGAATATAGAATTGATTCAAAATGTTGGCTGAAGACTGATTCAGTGACTGTAGTATAGTGAGTTTGTGTTCTTGCAACAGAAGCCTAGCACCCCCCCCAAATATAACTGCAGTTTATTAGAAAAGGCAGAGTTGTATAAAAAATCAGGCAGCTTTGCTAAAGAGAAGCTAAAAGGAAGAATTAACAGAATAAAATCTGAACATCTTGCCTGCTGCGAAGAGCAAATGTACGACTGTAAGGAAAGACTTGAGGTGTACCAAGGGATGGGCCAGTATAACTCAGTAAGTGGGGAAGATACTACACATAAGAAATCATCCTTCCGAAAACTGAAGTCTGACTGACACAGATATGTCAGTTTAGGTTTGAAAGCACAGTGAAGCAGATCCAAGAAGAGGTCTGAAGAATAAATAGTTTAAGGTCTAGCAATGAATAGTAGTGGTTTTAAATCCATTAGGAGAAATACGTTATCATAAATGCATTAGAAGCAGAATAGTTGCCAGAGAATTCATAGACTTGAGATGTCTAAGGCATGTGATAGAGTGCTGAAATGAAAGTAATGCTATAGCAGAAAGCACAGTTTTCTTCTCTGCGTATCTTCTCATTGTTGAAGAGTTGGGAAAAGAGTTTGTTTGTGAAGAAAATGGCTGGTGACTTATTTTGAGATCCACAGTAATTTTCTGCTGGAACCTGGGGCATTTGTCTTCAGTACACTAAAGGGCGTGTTTATTTGGACTACCTGGTTCAGCGTAGCTTACAGGTGTAGAGGCCCTTTTTGAAAGGGAAGACATGCCCCTCAAAGTTACTGGAGCAAGAGTGTAGACCTGAGCAGTTGGGTTGTCATGCCTTAGCTTTTCAAAAGCCGTGCAACCAGCTCAGGTTCATAAAGGAGCTGTGTTGCCAGCTGGTAAAGATTCTGACCTTTTTTCAGCGTGTGCATTTTTATGTGCTGTAAAATAATAATCGAGTCTTGATTTCGTGCCAATGAATTACATGTAAATGACAAAGTAAAATAGCTGACATGGAGAACAGAAATAAATGACTGCTAATCACCAGTCAAGTCCTACAAAGGCATGTGCAGCTTAATGTATTACTAATGCTTTGAGAAAAAGAATGATTGGTGAAATGGTATCAACAATGTTTAAATGTATTATTCAGCATAACAGAGATGAAGAACAGCTAAAAGCTTGCAAGCAGGCTAGGCAATGGAGTTTCAGTAGAAGTTTAATAGATGAATATAAAACAGTGTGGAAGAAAAAAATTATGGCCTCTTTGCTAACTGTTGCAAGTAGGGTTGTAGTTCAGTAGGTAGGCGTATAGCTCAGTAAATGCATCAACTTTAATGTTCAGTGTTAGTGAAACCAAATCAAAGGTAAAGAATTATCCTGAAAGTGTTAGAGAACAAAACATGGTCACTAAACCACTATGTAAGTCCGTAGTGTGCATTGTGTTCTGCTTTGAATTCAGAAAATGCATGTCACAGAAGTAAAAAATTCTCGTGAGGGAAGACCCCAGGTGACTATGCACTGTGAAACTAGTTTCATTTCTCAACAGTTTTTGAGCACGCACTTACTGATGTAGCATAAAACAATATAGCCTTGATTCTGTGCTGATGAATGCATTCCTCTTAAACGTTTCTAACAACTTAGTCTCTGTTTAAATTCCACCTGTTTTTAAACAGAACTAGTTGAGTTTTTTGTAAAATTACACCTGAGTTTGTATTTTAACACTTGTCAATATCTATCTAAAGTATATATATCTATATATCAATATCTATATAAAGTATTGTATAGATACTATACTGTTCAATATATACAATAACGTTCCAAGATGAAGCTTCTTGTTCCCCCCACTGATGAGCAAATTCTAATGTTGATGGAGTTGTGCACAAGGATTTACACAAATAAAGGATATGACCTCTGTATTGCTACATTCAATTTTTATATACTTGTTTTCCTAGCTGTACTCTGTTAATATCCTTGTAGATGGTTTTGAGACTTTGTGGCTGGAAGTTCATCTATGTTATGGCAAGCATAGCATAGCTGCATTAAGTAATCTGAAAAAAAAGTGATAAAATATTTAATATTGAATCATTTAGGTTTTCACCCAGCACTGCCTAGTCAATCCCTCACCCATGTCCCTAAGTGCCGTGTTTACATGTCTTTTAAATATTTCCAGTGATGGTGACTCAACCACTTCCCTGGGCAGCCTGTTCTCATGCTTGACAACCCTTTATGGGAAGAAATTTTTCCCTGTTACCCAATCTAACCTTCCCCTGGTGCAACCTGAGGCTATTTCTTCTTTTTCAGTTACTTGGGAGAAGACCGACCCCCACCTCACTGCAGCCTCCTTTCAGGTAGTTGTAGAGAGGACTAAGTTCCCCCCCCCCATCTACTTTTTCTTCAGGCTAAATGACCCCAGCTCCCTCAGCTGCTCCTCATAAGAGTTGTGTTCCACATCCGTTACCAGCTTCGTTGCTCTGCTCTGGACATGCTCCAGCACTTACACATCTTTCTTGTAGTGAGGGACTCAAAATTGGATACAGTAGCTGTGCCGGAGCTCGTAGTCTTCTGAGTCTTGGATTATAATTTCTCAGAACAGAGCTCCAGCAACACATAGCAACCAGAACAACCACCTCCTTTCCTTTGGCTCCTCCCAGGGCTTGATTTATAGGGCTAATGCCCGCCCTGCAGCCACAGCTGTTTGTAGGAGGTTAATGAGCCAATAATTGGATCTTTGTGTGGATCCTGGTCTTGAGTGAGAGTTTGGCTAGTGCATACCAACAGGGTTTAAATACATTATACAACAAGTAGCCTCACAACATCCTTGTAGTCCTCCTGGGCTGCCAGCCCTTTCTTCCAAAGGTCATAAACTCTCTCTTTTCCCTGAGTTTCAGCCAAAGCTCCCTGTTCAGCCAGATGTTCTCTGCCATCTTTTCTTTTGGCACGTGGGGCTGGCCTGCTCCTGTACCTTTAAGATTTCATTCTTGAGGAATGTCCAGCCCCTTTGCCCTTCAGGGCTGCCTTCCAAGGGACTCTGTCAGACAGATTCCTAAATGGCCAAAGTCTGTGCTCTGGAAGTCCAAGGCAGCAGTTCTGCTGGCACCCCACCTTACTTCTCCAAGAATCAAAAACATACCATTTTGTGATTGCCATAGTCAAGACAGCCTCCAGCCAACACATCACCTGCCAGCCCTTCTTTCTTTGCAGACACAGACAACGCATCATCCAGCAGGACACCTTCCCTACTGGCTCGATAATGGTGCACATTATGGAGAAACTGTATGAGTTTCAAAGACTGCTTGTGGACTTAACCACCTTTTTGAGAAAATTGTTTGTAGAGATTTATTTTGTTTGTTTTAATAAGTTGCTGGTTTTATAATAGCTTGTATGCTATATCTTCTATATAGTATTACACGCCGCTTCTAGTAGCTTCAGTGAGCACCCAGGCATAGATGGCATACAGATACAGCAAAATGTTTTCTTAGTATGAAAAAACCCGTAGTCTTTATAAATGAAATTTTTTAAAAAAGGCTTAAAAAGTCTGTTGAATTCTCTGTTCCAGTGAATGGTAAATGGCTCAGATTTTGTTTTCCCATAGTGTCATGGAGCAAGAGTAGCTGGCAATGGCATGTATCGTATACCATTTGCATTCAGTTTTCTTAAGAATAATAAATTCTTTGTACAATGTTGTTTTTGGTATTTGCATTATTTACTACCACGTGAGGCAACAAGTTTTCCGTTCATTTAGGCTGTTTTCATTAATGCAGATATTGTTATACAGCAGTCTGGAAAAGGAAAGATCCTACTGCAGATGCAATAGCAGAACTGTAGTTCAGTCCTTGAAGGAATTAAATACAGTACTTGAAAAGCATCAGAGAAACTGAATTTTTAGGTAGTATAATACCATCTGTTTCTCAAATGTAAAAAAGATTAAGATGAGACCTCTGTAATTGAATTACATTTTGAAATGGTTGTAAGCATAATTAAATATTCACTGTTTAATAAATAACTGAGAGAGGGGTAAACTTCCCTAGCATCCTTTTCAAAATCCCTGTGGTACATAGAACCATTTAATCACAAAAAAGAAATCGCTGAAAGAATGAACAAAACAAGAGAGGTAGGTACAAAAAAAAATCCAATTGTATAAAAAAAATTGCTTTAAATTATATTTTAGTCTTTGCTCCCCTGTAAAATTCTGGATAGACCTAGTTTATATAGAATTCAATTTATTATGCTTAAAAATGTGCGATTTGAAGACTCTTATTTTAGCAAGTATAGTGATAGGTGTCATTACATACCAAATTCATTGATCAAAGTTATACTTTGCAAACACTCTAATTTCCTGTTCTTTTCCTAAAGTGAGGGATATGTGTTACAGGCTCCCTTTGAATGGTTTCTTTAATATATAAAGCTGAGTGCTTTGCTTAGTGCTTTTCATTTGTCTGGATCATTAATAACCCCACGTGTGCCCTCTGCTTGCCTTCTTTACATTACAAGTCATATGTATAGTTTTCATGAATATGTAGAAACTTAATGTCTTTCCATATTCTTGTTTCCCTTGTGAAGCACTGGAACTGTTCTTTTGATTTAGAAGGATTAGGGGAAGGCATTAATGGCTGCCATATATAGGCATATAATTTCCTGCTTTTGTTTTGGAAATCATTCTTTACCTTAACCACCCATTTGGATGAAAGAAAGCTTTTGCATTTCATGAAAGAGAGTCCCAATAGCAGCTCCTGAACCTTATTTTAAGATTAAGCTTTCTGGTTTTTGTCAGGTACATCTCTTCCTTGTTAGCCTGAGGCATCAGAATTAAAATTTAAGTGTGCCAGTCATTAGCTGTTTTATTAGAATGTTAAATATACTTTAACATGCTGAAAACGGTGGCCTTGACTTGCTTCCAATTTTTTTTTTTTAATCAGAATTCTGCAGGGTGAATTTATCTCCAATGCTAGCTAGGGTTAGAATAGGTCTGTATTTTTTTTGATACTGATGTTTTAATTTTAGGCCTAAAACACTGTCAAAACTTGTCCTCCAAGTCTTTCATTCTCTCATATCTGTTTTCTAGAATGCCGACACTTGAATTTTTCATGAATTTTTGTTCTATGTTGTTTAAGTTCTGTGTCTGCCCATATATCCAAATTATAAAATACATAAGCACAAGGCCGCCTTTCCTAGAGGGTAGAAAAGAAGGGTAAGCCTTCTGTCCTAAAGAGTGCACACTTCTTTTGAGGTGTGTTTTTAATTTTGAAAGTATGCCTTGTCTGAAATTTTGCGGTGATGCAAGTGGTGAGAATGACGTGTTGTCCTGCTGCTACAATTTTCTTATCCAGATGAAAAAATTAAAGTTAACTTGAAAGGTCTCTGAAGAGACTGCCCTGTATTGTTTTTTTAAATGTGTAATTTTGTAAAGAAAGACTTTATTGCATGAAAAATGTCCAAATCCTTGACAACCCACTATATTTTTTTCCTTTCTATAAGGTCATTGACCCATATTAATATTTAAATCAGAAACATGAGATACTTGTGATTCTGTACTGACTGGAATTTTTTAGTGGAAGGTCTTTATTAAATAAGTAAGATATAGTCATTCTATACCTAAGTTCTAAAGAAGGAGCTTTCCTGATTATGTGTACATCTGTGATCCCCACAGCATGTTAACTTTTAGGTGTCCTGGTTCCAGCTGGGATAGAGTTAATTTTCTTCTTAGTAGCTGATCCTGTGCCATATGTTTGGGTTCAGTCTGACAATAATGTTTGTAACACAATGATGTGCTTCTTCTTGCTGAGTGATGCTTACCCCAAGTCAAGCACTTTTCAGTCCTTGATCTGCTGGTGAGCAGGTGCACAAGAAGGGAGAGAGCATGGCCAGGACAGCCAAAGGGATATTCCTCAGTTTATAAACTGAGGAATAACAACATCCTCAGCTTATAAACTGGTGGGCATTGGCTGGGAGCCACCAGGTGCCACTGGGGAATGTGCTGCAAATTGATCAGTGAGAGATGAGCAGTTGTATTGTGCATCACTTGTTTCTTGGGTTTTCTTGATCTCTTTCTCCTTTTCATTGCTATTACTATTATTATTATTACTGTTGTTGCTATTATTACAATGTTTTACTTTATTTCAAGTATTAAACTGCTCATTGTTTGCTACTGCTGCTAGCTGAGTCAGATGCAGTCATGGCATATGTTTAAATGACATTTTGTTTTGCTTGTTTTCATATGTGTAAAATAAATATGTTGCAAAAAAATTTACTGAAAAGTTGTCCCAAGGTGATTGATAATGCATGTCTTGAATTATTTGTTGTATGCAGATGAGCTGGAGGAAGACGAAGAGGAATCTGACATGGAACTAGAGCGACAAAATATTGAAGAGCTTTATGACTTTGTAAGGCACACCCATCAGCAGGATATCCAATTGCTGAGAAAGGATGTGCAGCATCCTGCATTAATTCCCATTCTGAGGCCATACCAAAGTGAGGCTGTCAATTGGATGCTTCACCGAGAGAACCACACAAGTACTCCAAGTAGTGGCAAGTATATGGATCTGAAAAACTTGCATAATTGAGGAAAGCATAATTAGATTGTCATCAGTAATGTTTCCTTTCTGTTTGATTAGCAGTTTTGTGAATTACTTCATTAATATTTTCATAAAAGTTGCTGTTTGGGTAGTATGCTAAATTATAAACTGGGTCTTGCTGAACAGCAGTTGATGTATCATGTTGGTCATGAAGCTCTGTGGAGGTGGACTTCAGCTTTTTGTCTCTTAATGTCACAAAAAGGCTGAATAATTCTAAGGAGTGTGCTGTTAATAGAGAAGCCTCATCATAGTAACATGAACACTTTCTCCATAGAAAACGCCCTGCACTTCTTGTGGCGGGAGGTGATCACTCTGGATGGAGTAAAAATCTACTATAATCCATTTACTGGCTGGTACGTTTTTATAGTTACTCTTTCTGAGGACACCTCAGGGTTGTGCTTCATGAAAACCGTATAGGTAGCTTTATCCCGTACGGTATAAGATATTCCATTACTTGTTTTTCAGTTAGCAACTAAAGAATTAGAACAGTTATACCTTTAATTTGAAATAAAGCACTAACTGGAGTATGTAATGCACAGATAAATACATAGATCTCAAGTTGAAGATGTAATTATGAAAGCTTTTTTTAAAAAAATGTCAATAATTTAGTGGTTTCATAGTAACAGTTTTTTAACTTAGAGTATTGGAGGCTTTGACCTTCTGATCGATGTTTTTAAAGTCCAAAGGAAGGGGGCAGTATAATGCTTTTTATTAATGCTGGGTATTGCATTACTAATCCATTTCTCTTTTCTCATTAATATGGTTAGAATAGAACCTTTTGATTGCTGGTTTGCTCTTTATTTTTCCCTATGTATCTTTCAGATCTTTGTCACGTGAATATAAAAATATTCTAAAGTTTTTGAGACTAATGCTATGATATGCTAAGGTTAGCAAGGCAAAGCCTATTAGAAGGTGAAAAAATTCTAAAAATTCTGGCATACACATTTGACTTGGTCAGGTTCATACACCCAAAAAGCTTATTAGTTTTTGTTAATTTCAGTTTAACTGATAAAAGATAATGCCTCACCTTACAAACTTTGCCTTGCTGAAGCTATGCTGTTTGTCCCTGTACTCATGCTTCTCTGTCATGCCATTCTGTAGTTACTGACTTTCACTGGGAATGTACTTGAATTTTAGTATTATCCGTGAATATCCAACTGCTGGACCCCAGTGGCCTGGAGGTATTTTGGCAGATGAGATGGGTCTTGGAAAAACAGTAGAAGTGTTGGCTCTTATTCTGAATCATACTGGACCAGACATTAAACAAGATGATCTGACATTACCTGAGGTGAGGAAACCAGGGTGAGAGTTATTATGAAGAAGATGCTTTTCAGAATTAATTCAAGTGCACTTCTTGAATTTATTGCTTTCAGGTTTATAGAAGTCCATATTAAAAGCTGTTTTACTGTGGAAGCTTTTCCCTTTGTAGGACATGATACATGGCAGCATAAATGGTGGAATAGTTTGCACGAGAAGCTGTTGATCCTTTGCCATTGTTCAATGGTTTTATCAGGCAACTGCACTGTTAATATAGTTTGCACAGGCTTCAGGAGCGTATAAACACATTATTTAATTTAGTATGTTGGAGGTCATTCTCCACTTCATTGTATTGATGAGTGTCAAACGTCCGTTAGACATGTGTTCTGTCCTAAAATAGGGACAGCTTATGTTCTGAATAAAGTTTTATTCTCTCCCTCTATTTCATACAAGAAACGAGCATATTTAGCAACAGTTTTCCATCTTTTCACTTTCTTCATCATGCATACTGTGAAAATTTGGCACATCCACTAAACCCAAAAATTCTTTCTGAAGGGAAAGAACCATTATTCTTAAGTAAACTCTTACCACTTTGGGAGTTCCATCCCTTGGAAATCATGGCAGTCAGTTTCATTGTGTATTTATCATAGTGATCTCCTGCCTGCTTGTAATTTTGTCACTTAAAAGGACTCAATTCTTAGAGAGAATAAGATGATTCTTAAATGTGTAAGATGATCAGCACCAAGGAGTGCGAAGAGGGGCGTATAAGCACTAAAGTGCCTGGACGCTGACTGACCACAAAAGCTAGAAACCAGAGCTTTTAGAGAGCTGGAGTTAGAGAAACTGTTTCATTATGTAAGTAGTTGGGGCAGACATCTTAGCTATATTACTCTATTACTCTAATAATCTAATCTATATTACTCTAATAATTGAGTAAAATTTTGGGAGGCAATCCCTAAAAAGAGAAACACACCTTTTATACAGCTAGCTAGGGCTCTTCATCTATATTGCTTACCTCCTTTTGTGTTTCTAGCTACATATTAGATATATATTTTCCTCTCTCATCAGTAACCTAGATCACTTAGAGCTGTAGATTCCTGCAACTTAATGCTGAAGCAGTGGAGGACCCAAGAGGCTTTCAGTGCTGCTCTTTGTGTTTCAGTTAGGGTGCTGAACACTGTTTGCCAAGAAACTGAACTGAATGATGTGTCTCTCTGTACATTAAAAATGACCTATCTGAGCAAATTAGTGAGATCAGAACGTACATCTGTAGCAGCTCATGCTTATTTTCAAATGTGAAAAGATTAATGAAGGTCAGAGTGACTATGAAGAGACATGAGCTAATAACTATTTAATGTTGTCTGCATTAGGGTAAGCTTGTGAACTTCTTTGTTCCACCTCAACCTTTAGAGGGAAATAAAAAGAAAAAACCGAAGGAAATGGAGCCTAAATTAAAGGAAAAAATACAGTATCCCAGTAAGTATTTCTGATGACTTCTAAAATACATTTTGCTTTTAGCATTGTCTTATATTGGCCACTGACTATGAGTTCAAGGCTACTCTTCACTTCTTGAGAGTGAAATTATTCTTTTGCTGAGCACTGTCATGTAGGGTTGCATGCTACAAACAAGTGACCCACAGTTAAAAGTAAAGTTACCAACTCAGATCTCTCTGCTACAGAGCTCCATGTAATTAGAGGTCTTTGTAAAGAAATGAAATAAGCTGTCTTTTTTATGCATCAGTAAGAAAATTGAGTGACTTATTTCTATTGCTGTCCAACATTGTTTTAGAATCACTGCAAAATAGCAATTTGTAGAGCTACCTCAAGTAAAAGCTTACCTGTTTGTTTTGCATTTTTTAGATGAATACTATGTTTAGAGTTGCCTTAATACACATTCTGTCAGGTAACTTTCATTTTATCTAAAGTTGTAAGTTGTTTTGTTTTGGTTTTTCATACAGGCTTAAGAGTAATGATATTAGCAGCTGTAAAGGAAATGAATGTGAAGAAAGGAGCATCCATTATTGCAATATTTAAGTACATCAGTTCTATATATAGGTACGACACACAGAGAAATAGACGGCTTCTCAAAAGAACTCTAGAAAAGCTAATTGCAGAACAGATGGTAGAGCAAGTTAAAGGACATGGTCTGGCTGGGTCTTTCAAGCTGGGAAAGAATTACAAGGAACAGAAGAAGCGAGAAAGAACCAAAGAGCAGGTAAAACATGCTGCCATAGTTACTTCAAAGAATGTTGCAAAGGCTGTTCTTTTTTCTGCCAATTGCGTGCTACTCTCTGCTGTACTGTCTGTGTGCACTAGTTCAGTGACACTGACTTAGTGGTAAAAATGAAGAAAACTGCAGCAATTGCTTTGACATTCATGAATAAAGAAGCAGAAATCATAAGTTGATCAAATTTGTGGCTAAAATATTAACTACATCTGTCATAAGTCTTTTAAAATAGTGTCGCTGGGAGTTGCATTATTCTTACTGTGAAGTTGTGTTTTAAACACTGGTAAACATTAACCAAATCCTCAAACTGGAAATTGATACAAACCCTTAATATCTATGTATGGATGTGTTTATATGTTCATTAAAAAGAAAAAGGTGAGGAGACAGTTGTTTGGTTGGAAGGGACTTTAAAAATCATCTAATTCCAAACCCCCTTGCCATGGGAACACCTTCCACTAGACCAGGTTGCTCAAAGACCCATCCAACCTGGCCTTGAACACTTCCAGGGATTGGGCATCCTCAACATCTCTGGGCAACCTGTTCCACTGTCTCACCACCCTCCCACTGAAGAATTTCTTCCTAATGTGTCATTGAAACCTACTCTCTTTCATTTAAAAGCTATTCCCCCTTGTCCTGTCACTACGTACCCTTGTAAATAGACACTTTACAGCTTCTTGTAGCCTTCCCTCAGGTACTGGAAGGCCATAATTACCTCACCCTGAAGCCTTCTCTTCTCCAGACTGAACAATCCTGACTCTCTCAGCCTTTCCTCATAGGGGAGGTGTTCCAGCCCTCTGATCATCTTCATGGCCTTCCTCTGGACTTACTCCAACAGATCCACATCTTCCTTATGTTGGGGGTCCCAGAGCTGGAGTGCAGTACTCCAGGTGGGGTCTCACAAGAGTGCATAGATAGGCAGGATCCCCTCCCTGGCCCTGCTGGTGATGCTGCTTTGGATGCAGCCCAGGACACGTGTGGCTTTCTGGGCTGCAGGTGCACTTTGCTGGGTTATGTCCAGCCTCTCACCCACCAGCACCCCCAAGTCCTTCTCAGCAGGGCTGCTTTCAATCTGTTTATCCTCCAATCCAGGTGTAGCTCCTTGCACTTGGTCTTGTTAAACTCCAAGAGATTCCCATGGATCCTCTTCTCAAGTTTGTCCAGGTCCCTCTGGATGGTATCCCGTCCTTCAGATGTGGCAGCTGCACCACTCAACTTGTCATCTGCAAATTTGCTGAGGGTGCACTCGATCCCCCTGGTTATTTCATTAATGAAGACTTAAGTAGCACTGGTAGATGTTAAACGTCACTGGACAAGTCTGAACGTAAAGTCTGACATTCTTGGTTAATTTTACTTTGTAGGTAACAAGGACTTCAGAAAGCATTCAGAAGAAGCAATTGATTGATGCTAAAACTCAAACCAAAGAATCAAGAAACAGTGATGTAACATCTGAAAATGTCTTTAAAACTGCTTCACATGAGAATATCGCCATGGAAGAACATGATTATTGTACAACTAGTAAAAATAACAGGAAATCTGAAGCAGATCATGAGAACTCTGTAGAAGAGAAAAATGTTAAGCTGGAAACTGTGGTCCCAAAGTCTCCTGATTTGCAGGGCAGCCTCCTCATCTCCAGTGACATGAGCAGTCATCCTGATGTTGTTGTTTCTAAAACTACAGCTGATGTCCAGCAGGAAATCCCAAAGGTCCAGTCCTCATATTCCCAAGAACATGCTGGCAATAGCGGACAACACACCAGTTCTGTATTTCCATTTAATACCTCTGAATATCGTTTTGAATGCATCTGTGGTGAGCTCGGATTGGCTGACTACAAAGCTCGTGTGCAGTGCCTGAAATGTTACCTGTGGCAGCATGCAGAATGTGTAAACTACAAAGAGGAAAACCTGAAGAGCAGGCCCTTCTACTGTCCCCATTGCCTTGTGGCAATGAAGCCAGTTCCCACAGGGGCGACTCTGATCATTTCTCCAAGTTCTATTTGTCACCAGTGGGTAGATGAGATCAACAGGCATGTAAGATCATCATCTCTTCGAGTTCTGGTAAGATTATATAGCTTCATATTCTGGAGAGTTATTTTATCAAGGCTCAGGGCTTCCTGTCTGACATTCTGCATCACTCAAAGTTCAGAGGTCTTTGTCCTCTGTGTCCGAATTCTACATTCCTTGCTGCTAGACCAGTGCTTTGGCGTTATATGGTGCATCAGTGTCCCAGAAAGACTGTCTGCAATTAGTTCTTCATTTTTTTTTTCTGTTTTAGTTGGTCACTGGGAGATAAATCAGTGGACTAGATTGTATAACAACTGTAAGCAAATTTTGAGCAGTTGGAACAACACATGATTTCTGAGAGGGAGGGCTGTTTAGGAGACTACCAAGGGACTTAAAAAGGCGTATAGGTGTTTTAAGCATTGTCTCACTGTACACTTGCACTTTAGCAATTCTTTGACTGTTGCTCCTTATTTCATTCTAGATAAAAAATATTGCAGTAGGTAAAGCCCATATTTTTGCATTTCTGGCTCTCAGGCTTTATAAAAGAAGTCTTGGGCATTGGTGTTTACTGAAAACAATACTGTTACAACTTGAGCATTGTCTCTATAACATCTGCCATATTTATTAGGATGTTGCTTGTTTGGAGGCCGTATATTGTCCTTTTACTTGATTTCTAATAACCCTGTCAGTAGAATAAAGCTAATTATACTTGCAGTAAAAATGGCTATACAGGATTTTTTAAAATACAATTATCACAGTATTCAGGAGTCTTTTATTACCAATGCTGTCAAGTTTTGTCCTTCATATTTTTAGCAGTCAAGAAACTTTGTAATGATCAAGAGCTTTGAAAACCATCAATCACTTGTATTTTGAACAAAGTAGTAGCAGGTTGATATAACTTTGTATTCAGGGATATATCTGGTACCTTCAGCTATTATGCATAGTTGCCCAATGTATAAATGAATTCTAGGCCTCCAGTGCTATTTGTGTGAGCAGTCTAATTAGATTTAATGCAGGAACTAACAAATGTGGAAAACTCGCATGGTTTTCCTAGGGCCCAGTCTAAGTTAATTACCAGCTTTGATTAATGATGAAAATTATCAGAAATAGATTTACATGGTAACAGTAAAATAGTTTAAATACTGAATGTCAGTAGTTTAACCTTTGTAACATCTTGTATTCTACAAGATTGTTTTCATTTTCTTTTAACTGTCAAGTGTGAGACTTGTTTTCAGTGTTGCTTCAAAATGAAAATTCGATGTTTTATTTTCTGTAAATGTAAAATGAAAGTAGTGGAGATTGTTTCAAAGAATCAGTTTCCCATGTTAACAACTTCTGCATTGCATGTGAAGTGTGTTTTTTACTCTTCAACTGCTTACAACCCATGGGAAATTCTAATGGTTTTATGTAATAGATCAAGGAATTAAAATTTATCAGTAGGTCTTGCTTTGTGGCAGATTGTCTTTTCCTGCTGCTGTGAAAACAACCAAAACTTGGCCAAGTTATAAATCTCCAGAAAAACTATTCATAAATACTTGAAGAAATCATTAAGACTTCTACAGCTGTTTATTTCTTCTTGGTTGCTTCAGAGAGCCTGCTCTTTTTGGTTAATTTGTTTCTTTTTTCTTCCCCTTCCAAGCCCCCCTTCTCTCTTTTGTTTCATGTGCAATGGCCTGGTTGCTCTGTTGTCCCACTCTGGGGCTGAATCGAAAGAAACTATCTGCAGGTGTTTCTTTCAGTTGACAGAAACACTGTTGCCATATGCACAAATGTAGAGGAAGATTATTACTGGGAGAAAAAGTAGGGTTAAGAGTGAAATTAACAGTGAAATCATGTGCTGATCATCAAGGGGTACAGAGCAGTTATTTTAACTTCTGTGTGTTTCTAAAAGGATTTGGCTTGACACTATGAGGGAGATAAGTACTTCTGATAATAGAACAAATGTCAATATGAAAGGTTTCTGTTAGTGCACAGGGATTGTTTCTTACCTGGGGTATTTTTTTTTCATCTCCTAAATCTCTGTAGAAATCCTTGTGTAAGTAAAACTTTACTCAGAGTATCATTTCTGGTTTTTTATATGTATTGATGCATATTTGTGTCTTTGCCTAATCATCCATTAAATTTTAGTGAGTAAAATTTTTGGGGGAAAGGTAATGCATCTACAGTAAAGGAGAGAAGACTGGATGTGTTACAATGACTTACATAGTGTTGTTCCATAAAACCTTACAGAGTACTTAATCTTCAAACAACTGTTACAACAAATAACTGTTATAGAAAATAATGAAGTCCTCTCTCCTTCAAAGGAGGAAATAAATGTTTTGCAAAGTTACAAAAAATTATACATACAAATTTTGCATCAATGACTATTGTATTTGTTATTAGGTTACTTAGGTGAATTTCCCACCATACTGCTATATGAATACAGATTTTGTGAACGTTTTCTTTTTATATGAGCAACACTGCTGAAAGCGTGCACATATTAAGCTGTAGTGATATTTTGGCATTTTTATCAAAGTGTCTCTTACCTTCCTTCTTTGCTATTGTGCTGTTGAATATAAATCTCTGTAGGTGTATCAAGGTGTGAAGAAGCATGGCTTTTTGCAGCCCCACATGCTGGCAGAGCAGGAGGTGGTTATCACCACGTACGATGTCCTGCGCACGGAACTGAACTATGTAGACATTCCCCACAGTAACAGCGAAGATGGGCGCCGCTTCAGGAACCAGAAGCGCTACATGGCCATCCCAAGCCCCTTAGTAGCAGTGGAGTGGTGGAGGATCTGCCTCGATGAAGCACAAATGGTTGAATGCACTACTGCAAAGGTATGACATTCCTGGTCATGCCTTCACTTAACTTGAAAATGTTTTGACAAGTTTATTGTAAATAATAGAGTAGTCTTTCCTCTCCCTCTCTTAATGGTCAGAGTACACTCATATAATTTGTCCTTGTCCCTTGTTCTTTAGAAGTTAATGTCCTGTTGGAGGTACTTACTGATAAATGGTTCTCCTGTTGGAATTTTGGCAGATTGTGAAATATATCCAACTCAAAAAATACTTAACATAATCTATACTGACAGTTTAAAGAACTAGGTCATCGTGTTGTATATGGTGTTTGATAGTTTCAAACAAGAAGCTAGCCTGTTCGGTGATGTGGTTCAGAGGCATAGATATGTCCTTTGGGTCTAGAAGCTAAAATAGTCAGCGGTCTGTCTGCAAACTTGAGGGATACAGTCTGCAGAGGGGATTATTTTAATTAATGTTTGTCCAGTCTTTTTGCCCAAGACAGAAAGACAAAAATGCTACTTACATAATGGCTTACAGGCTTTAATGTTTAATTTTTTTAACCTACAGTTTATTTTGCTATTTGTTTGCCTTCTGTGAACCCTTAATTGCACTTGATTACTTGGAAGAGGACATAGCTTTTATCAGCTTTCAGTTGCTTTCTAAAAAGATAAAAAATTTTATGTATGTTTTTATAATATATTATAATATATAATATGTACCAATGCTGCTTCTAGGTCTGCTAATGGTACATACTGAAAAGATGTTCAGACTTCTCAAAAATGAGGTCCATGTGTCATCAGACCGTGTTCTGCTCTGTTTTTCCTTCCCTACCATTGGCTCTATGTCCTTTTATTAGGCTGCTGAAATGGCTCTCCGTTTGAGTGGAATCAATCGCTGGTGTGTCAGTGGCACTCCTGTGCAGAGAGGATTAGAAGGTGAGGTTTTATATAGCACTGTAATCTGTGGGTTTTCCTTATCCTGATGATTAGGTAGGGCTTTGAAGCAGTTAGTGTCTGCTAGTTTTGTTCTGAATTCATTAGGTGCTCTAACTCTGTAAGCCATAAACTTTAAGCACAGTAATAAAGTCATCAATATATGTATCAATATAAAAATTGAAGAGCTGAAATCTTTTTGTCTCCCTGAGTTAGACAAATACTTTCGGGAGCAGAGAAGCTGGATGTCTAATAGCTGACTCAAGTCTGCTCTTCAGTTTTCACTTAGCAGAGTGGGTAAATATTAAGCCGTCTCTATTGCAGCTATAGTTAGTCTGCTCTGGTTACAGAATCCTTTGAACCGTCAAATACAGCAAGCAAAGCTGTATTTGCTTTTTGCATAGCTCTGTATGAACTGCTGTGGGCATCCACTGCCATGAATATAAATTCTAAACATTGTGCTAAAGCTTATGAAACTGTCTCAAGTCCTTATGTAAGGACTTAATGAATTGAGATGTGTGGAGTAGGTAGCTGTATGTTAGCAGGTGTCATTTATCTTGTCTTTTTTTTGGGTTGTACCCAGTTTCTGTAGAAAGGCTTCAGACAGAGATAGAATAAAAGAAAGGGAACTGAGTGACTGCTTTGTCTCCCTGTGTTCTCTGATGGATTTTGGAATATATGGTACACACTGGGGCAATGCATTTGAAAGTGGGTAAATCAGTGTAAGCATTTGTGGACTGTTGTTTGGATACTAAGTTGTAAAAATCAATATTTTAGATTAATTCATTTTGGAGTTGTGAATTAAATTTATAAATACACTTGCTAGTTGCAAGAATACATAATTAATAAAGCAAAGCTGTAGAAAGAAGTGATTGATTTTAGTGTCATGATTAACTTCTTTGAGTCCCTGTGTGTGATAGTGTTGATTTACTATGTATCTGAAATGTCATGTAGTTCATAATACATGTTGACAGACTCTCAGGCTATACTAAGGCAGCCCTCATCACGTCGGGGATGAAAACTGCTGACTCATTTCAATCTGTGCCACTGCTGCTGTAATGCAGTGGGATAGGACTTCTGGGTAAACAATTGCTTCTTGCATAGAAATGATTCACAGGATTTTTCTTCCTCTGGTCTATGATGTATTTGGTGAATGTCTTGATGCTTTCAGCTGAATACTGAATTACCATAAAGCTAGCAGAATAAGGAACGTAGCCACCAGATTTTTAGGAACTATAAGTTACTATCACATATCTCTATTTCTGCAATATCCACATGCAGCATTTAAATGTGTACTTCTGTATTTTTCCAGTAAGATTTAGACAGAAGTTTAAAGTCAGTATGTCCTTAAATTTCATTCCAAAAAGTGATGGGTTTCTGAATTAGGCAGAATTAGCAAGATGTGTTCTCTCAAGTTGCAAGAAAACAGTTTAAGTGTCTTTTGTTAATTTCTTATGCATTAGTATAGAAGTGAAAATTCTTCTGAATTGCAGCCCCTTCTAGGATTGTGGGCAGCAGACAGTTGGTGCACAGCAGGCTCTGAAGTAATGCTGCTGAGCAATATTGGTTTAGAAAAACCTGGCAAACCCAGTTAACCATATGCAACCATGTAATTTCTGCCTCTTGCCTCTGCTCTGAATAGATTTAAATTCTTTGCTGTCTTCTGCTAAACTTGAAATTAGGAAAGTGTCTACCAAATAGCTGTATTCTCACAAGAGAACCCCCACCTTCCATGAACCAGTCTCCTGCCTCAAATTAAATATTTTGCTGAGGTAGTGACTGGAAAACAAGTGGAAAAGATAATGACCAGAATGTTGATACTTTACGCTTAATAGCCTTTGTATGAAAGTTGATTTCTTTTGAGGCATATTGTGAAGTATTAAAACATAAATACTTTCTTTTCTTGGCAGATTTGTATGGATTAGTCCTTTTTCTTGGAGTTGATCCTTACTGGGTCAAACATTGGTGGGACCAACTTTTATATCGACCTTATTGTAGGAAAAATCCCCAGCCTCTCTACAGTCTAATTGCGAAGATAATGTGGAGATCAGCAAAGAAGGATGTGATTGACCAAGTAAATAAGAGTTTTGAATTTTAAAATTCCTGAACTTCATTTATCAATAGTTTTATTTGCAAATTACTCACTTACTTTTTTGATTTCAGATTCAAATCCCCCCTCAGACAGAAAATGTACACTGGCTTCACTTCTCTCCTGTGGAGAGACACTTCTATCATCGCCAGCATGAGGTGTGCTGCCAGGATGCATTGGCAAAACTCAGGAAGATTTCGGACTGGACTCTCAAGCTTAGCAGCCTAGATAGAAGGACTGTGACTTCTATTCTATACCCTTTGCTACGGCTGAGGCAGGCCTGCTGTCACCCACAAGCTGTTCGGGGAGAGTTCTTGCCACTACAGAAAAGGTGGATTTCTGTCATTTCTTAAATGGCCTACTTTATCCAAAGCAAAACTCTGATTGTCCCCAGCAGTGCGAGTTCTTGTACAGTCCTCAAATAAGCCTAATTCTAAGCTTCTTTAGTTAAATGTATGACTACGGCACACCAAGGTAATCTGACCTCACGGCACAGTTGGGGTCGTTAGTGTAATTCTTGTGTTAAAGAACACAAGTACTGAAGGCATTTGATTCTCCAGTGGCATTCTAACCTTGACATGACTGGGGTGTTGCAAGTGACAGATTGAGTGTGAAACAAACCAGATTTTTTTTTTTTGTCTCTTAAAAAACTCATGTTCATGAATGAGAACAATGAACAAACTGAATTAACAGAATGGAGTAATTCTTTAGTTCAAAGAAAATGTTAATGTGAGGTTGCAGAATTTGTAAATGTAAATCCAAACTTGAAAGCTGTTCAAATGCTCCTTTTTTTGCGTGCTTTCAAGATCATCTTCCCTCACAAGTGCTGTGCAAGTATCAGTTTGGTCTCAGCACTTGTTAGACCAAAAGCATGTTGTCACTAGTGCGAAATGTAGCTGCTACATTTTCAATTAGAAGGAGGTTGAGAAGGAATAGGCTGTTCCATTCCAGACTCTCACAGCACTGTCTATGTTTCTTTTTCAAGCTGCACGTAGGGAAGAACTTCAACTTTTAACACTGCCAGTGTTATTGCTACTGTTTCCTAGTCCATCCATTCTATTCACTTTCTTTCAATCCTTGTAAGAAGTTTTGTGTCCTACTCCTTGCTCTTTGTTATACAGGGCACCTGAAGTGCCTAAGCAGCTGAAGCTGACTTTGCACCTGCTTGAGCAGACCAGTAGTTAGGCACAGTGCTGCAGCACTTTCTGTAGCAGTCGGCTAATGTGGAAGCAAGGACTGAAACATAAGAGAAATCAATATTCCCACCCATCACACAAGATTATTTGTGTTAACGTGAGCCAGTGTTGTATAAATGAAATGTGTAAACTGAGCAGAGTATGGTGGGAACAGCTTCGTACTGTGTTGATTTTGGTGGAATGGTTGCACAGTGACAGCTGCATAGTAATTAGTGGAAAAACCAGCAATGAAAATTAAATCTGTCTTGAAATCACATGTACAAAGAAAAGTCGTTTCCTAGCACTGTTTGTGTACCTTTTTTTGTGAACCGAACTCTGCTGCAGCAGTGGACATTCCCAGAATTGAGAGAAGATTTGGTTCCTGTCTTTGGTTATGTGTAGGAGAATAATGAAGAAATTCACTGCTAGGACCTTTGATGAAAAGAGAAATTTACTGAAACAAAAAGGTTGATGCTGGAGCATATAAATAAGAGACATGGGCCTGGAATAAAAACCTGACTTCGGAGCACATTCTATGATAGATTACTTTTTTCCCCACCTCTATAGTGACGGCAGTAAATGAGATCTACTCAGCAAAAAAAAAAAAAAAAAAGCCCTCAAAAGAGATTTTTCTAGGTTCCTCTAGTTTAACTGAGTAAAAACTCCTTCTTTTTTGCCTTAATTGGTAGTCTCAGGCTGTGTATCAAATTGCATATTTTATATGTACGTCCTTTTGCTGTTATAATTTTTCTTAGAACTGCTGATGGTTTTGAAAATAAAAGGTAAGTAGCAATGGTGGAAGTATCAGCATATGCAGGTGCTACGTGTATTTACCATTGCCTTTGCAGAATTCAGTAATTTTGAATAGTGATTATATTGATTTAAAGGTCACTCTGGTGTAACACTGTACTATAAAACCAAGAATCAGTTGCTGCAACTGGAACAATGTTGCAAGGAGGGTAACTAAAGGCCTAGGCAAGAGTATCCTTCCGCATAATTTGAGCCCAGTCTGTGGAAGAGTTTTGTCACTTCTTGCTCTGTTCCACAGTGCTAAACAGCAAATAGTAAATGCTTCTCCTGAAGGTGAATGAGGCTGAGGAGCAGGGTTTCAGGGGAGGAGGGTGGTGTCTGGTCTAACAGCAGCCTCAGGTCAGTTGTTGTAGGCTGTTGTTACTGTTTACTCTCCTGTCTCTTCATATCAGTCCTCTGATTCTTTAAGCTGTGGCCTTACTCCAAGGTATCCTTCAGGCTTCCTTCTTGCATCCTCCTCATTTCTGTTCCTGCTTCTCTCTCTTTTTCCTCTCCGTTTCTGGTATTTTTATGTTAAGCTAATTCTCTTCCGGTGAAATCCCTCTCATAATTTGCAAATATGACAAATGTAGAAAAAGAACTTTAGAATTATTTTTGCTAGTCTTCTCTGTTTTGATTTCACACATTTTCCTCTTTACATTGACACTTCATGTGTTTTGTGTTTAGATTGGTAGCAGAGGGTAGAAGTGTAGTCTGTCATAGCTGTTTTCATCTGAACAGCTCTTGACAAACTGAGGTCTATTTTGCTTGTTTCCAATTCACCACTAGCAGAAGGAGAAAAATATTTTGCCCCATGAAGGATTATTTTACCAAGTTCAAATTTCCTTCTTGCTTCATATCTCTTTGTGTTCCAGGAGATGTCAACCTCTGGACACACTCAAGTTTGGGGTAAAGCTCTAGCGGGAAGAAAATCTGACAGCTAGAGGTTTTTTAATAAGTAAAGAAATCTCAAAAAAACATTTGCAGTATGTTGGATGCATGTAATGATCTGCTATGCTGCTTAGCATGCCTCTCTTACTTTTCTAGTACTGTGATTTTGTTTCAAATTCGAGCCATTTGGTCTCCTTTTCAGCACCATGACCATGGAGGAGCTCTTGGCATCTCTGCAAAAGAAATGTCGAACGGAGTGTGAAGAAGCTCACCGACAGCTGGTGTGTGCTCTTAATGGCTTAGCTGGTATCCATATCATTAAAGGTGAGACCGAAGGGCTGTAGCATATTCTTTACTTCTTTCAGTACAGGAGTAAAGAATATGCTCCATCTCTGTGTACTGGGAGGATAAAAGAAGTCATACCTGTGTAATTGTTCTTAACCTGCTTTTGTTTTATCAGTACTGCTTTCTGGGCTTCCCTTGTGCCCCTGGCCATGCAAACTGCTGTGCTGCCTGTGGATTCCTTTTGCTGCTCCTGCTAGACAGCTCTGTCAATGTAGATTTTGTCTGAATTATAAGGGAAAAAAAAAGCTTTGAATGAGAAACAAAAATAACTACATGAATCTTGAGTGTCCCCCTAAACAAAATAAAAATAAATTTAAATTACTTAGTTATGAATGTGTAAAAATGCCTGATTTCCAAGTTCTTCTAAAGTTGACAACCTGTTATTTGTTTTTCCAGTTCATGTCAAAGTCTTCCTTCAAAGAGAACAGGCAAACTGCCTTTTCTCTTACTTGCCTCACAGAAAGACTATATTCGGATTCTTTAATCTGTAGTTAGTAGGGTTGAAATACTTTGTTACGATTGCAGCATGGAAATAAGTGTTTCTGATAAAGTGCTTAAAGAGAGTTGCATACAGATGTAATGCTTCTAAAATACACTAGTAGCAAAAATTAAGTATGGCCTATTTTGAAAACAGATTGATAAAAATTTCATCTGGTGAGAAACAAAAGCAGGACAAAAGAGGCAGAGCTCTAGTCTGTAACTCCCCCCCAGTGTTACCCTTACCCTCAGTCTTCTTTATCAGGAAGGGGGAAGCACACCTTACATAAAAGTGAGGCCATGAATTTATTCTTAATATAATTGAAAACTTGTAGGTCTAATTATTATTAGTCCAAGTTTAATTGCCACAGGCAAAGAAAAGAGTAACAATCACATTTACTTGTTTCTACTGCTTGTCCTGCTTTTATGCTCACTTTTCTACTTAGGCCCATCTGGATCCTGAGGTCAGTGGTTTCGTAGATGTGGTGGCAGTGCAATGGCCAGCTGTCACTACCTTCATCAGGAGGAATAAGATGTTTATGTTGATGGTTTCTTTCTCACACAAGAATCCAATGAGGGTCATTTTTATGTTTGCTAGCATGTTTGCATCTTTCTCTTTCTTCATTGGTCTGCAGCTCCATGAAAACACCAAATTTAGTGTACATGATGCCTTTTATGAATGTTACATACTCTTTCTTTGTTCTCTTTGTTGCCCCTAAAACCAGTTTTGTCCAGCTCTAAGTCTGCATTTCTTTGACTGTGGGTGAGTTGTTTATAGCCATGGCTTTCTTATTCACTGCCAAGCCTGTGCACCATCTCTTAGCATCCCATGGTTGTACTCTACACTGCATCCTGTATCTTTACTTATCAATAGCCTCTGCTATTGTTACTAGGCGTGTATTTCCCTACACTACATTCGTGGTAGTTGTAAATATCTCATTCTACATGGAATAACTGCTTGTTACTGCTATCTATATAAAGCTGTGTTTGCACCACATAAAGATAAACAAAAGTTTAAAAAAATACTAAAAATTAGCCACAGACACCTAGTGAATTACAGAAACTGCTATCACAGCTAAGCCAAGGAAAAGGTCCAGGCAGGTCAAGAAAAATTCAAGGGAGGCCTGACAAGCTTCAAGCTTGAGGCCTTGCAAATTCAGCACAGAGCTTTTGGCTGGTACTAGTAATGGCAATCCTGTACTGCAGGGCTACACCCTTACAACTGCAACTCTTTCAATGTAAGAAGCAGCAAATCTTGTTGACATAGAATTGTTCCACTTCCATATAGACAGGATGTTGTTTTTTGTTTTACTCTGTTATCTGTAGTCTTTGTGCATTTCTTGTCCCTGTACTTCTCTATGTTTTAAGAATCTCTAAGACTATTACTGGCTGAGTAAATATCCATCAGTTGAGAAAAGAAAATTAAAATGGATTTATTTTTTCACTGCTTTTCCATACACAACTTCAATTTTGTATTTCTTTTTAATTTATATAAACTATTTTCTGAGAAGTGATTGTGATGCTGGCAGCTTACATCAATAATTATGCTCCCTGCATGGACCTAATCATTTCTGCATTTCTGAAGTATGACATAACTTTCATGGTTTTCACTGGGAGAGTGAATAATGTATTTACAGTGCAAATTTAGCAATACATCACTGCAGTGAGTTGTAGATGATTTTTTTTAAGTGCAACATGAGATTTTTTTGTATTTATGCAACCGTGAATACCTATTTTAAGATTAAGAGGTTTACAGATCTTACAGTCACAAAAGATATTTAATTTGGAAACTGCATTAGTCTTTGTAGAATATCATGTTCTGTCTTCTAACAATCTTTTTGGGGGGAGGCATGGAATGACTAGGAAAGAATTGCTTGAAGTCAGGCACTTAATAGACAGGCTCTCTGAGAACATCTTAGTATGTTACAAGTAATGTAACACTTGCAGGATCAGTCATGGCTGCCTGTATATTTAAAAACCAACACAATATGTCTGTGTTTTTGCTGCTCTTTTTTTAATTCAGGAGAATATGCATTGGCGGCGGAGCTGTACAGAGAAGTATTAAGATCATCTGAAGAGCACAAAGAAAAGCTCAAAACAGATTCCTTGCAAGTGAGTGAGCATTAAAATGTAAAGAGACATAGTTAAGAACTGGAATACTTTAGATTTAATTTAACAGGTCAGTCTTTGCTTCCTCTCAGTGATGTGCTGAATTACTCTTTCAGCCTGATGTAATGATCACAGTCTTTTGATTGCAATCTTTAGATAGGAATCTGTCCCATGACCTTCATGTTTCCTTTTCTGTTTTTCGACAAAAAACAAAGCTACTGTATTTCTAAAAACTTGCTTGTGAGTTTTCATGATGTCCCTGAAGCAGTGTATGATCTCCACCTGCTGTTCTGCAGTAAACTTAACAAGCTGAATTCCTAGACTTTTCTCTTTGGACATTTGACTTCATGCCTTTTGAACACTATATTAAAAATATGAGTGTATTTTCCTGGTAAAAAAGTAATGGTTCTCCAAGTAACATATTTATAGTTCTTCAAGAACTATCAGTTCTAAATTGACCAAAATTTTCTTCATCATAACAAGAGATTTAAAATGTTAGTGACACATAGATAAGACGTGATCAGTTGTCTGTTTCTGTACTTGCTTCTCTGAGTAAATTATTGTTTGATTATGTTGCATGTGGTCACCTAATATCTCTGTTGCACTTCTTTGATTATTCCTTTTTCTTTTTGACTTCCTGGTGGATTTTTTGGCTTAGCGTAGACATATTAGCATAAACTTGTTAAGCTGCTCATAGGTTGTTAATTAAATTGTTACACTGGATTATGCAATCCAATAAGGCTTTTTTTTTTTCCCCTCAGAATATATGCTGCCTAATATTGCCTTAGTATAATAAAATTTGACTTCTGTTAAGTTCTTCTCAGTTGTGTAGGCTTAGCTCTTTGGGATAATGGCAAACCACTGCTGTCCAGTCCTCTTAAGTGGCTGAGATAGTAATAGAGCAAAGGTGAAGAGAGGCCAGGATGTGAGAAGGGCACCAGTTTCTGAAAGTGGAGGGTATTAATATGAGTTTGTGGGAGCTGTGCAAGAAGCATAATATTATTGGTCTGGTTTGAGAAACAAAGGGTGAAGCCAGAGAAGAGGAGTAGAGCTTACTTATATTAACAATCAAATTTATTTTCCCTTAAAGGAAACAAAAAGGTTATGTGTTTTTCAGTATCTTTAATTTCACGGAGCTGAAAAATATGAAAAATTATTGAAGCTCTTGGTATCTAGTCTTTTCCTTATACTTTATTTTGCTTTAGATAGGCTAAATTAATTGTTTCCTTAGAATATTCTAAAAGACATTTACAAAAGAATGTGCTCTGAGATAAATAATTTGTTTTCCATAATAGTCAAGGGCTGTTCTAATTAGGAGGGTGAGTATGGTGCCGGATCTGATGACCTGATATCACATGTGCCTGCTGATTTGCTTTTGAGCTGTTAACGAAGGTCTTTTTAATATTTCATTTCCTGTCATTTCCTATCCCAGTAAAATGCAGAAAGGAATCTTTCTTTTCTTTGGAAATTGCTTGCAGATTAGCAGAGAAAGACAAAACTGATTTTAAATGCATGCTAATTTCTTGCTGTAAGCTTTCATTGATGTTCAGGTTTTTCCTGTCACAGATGTTGCAATGGATTTTTTTCATGATTGCTCTTGACTTTGTATATATTTAGAGACTTCATTCTACACACAATTTGATGGAATTGTTGGCAGAGCACCCAGGAATTCCCCCGACGTTGCGTGATAGCCGACTTGCAGAAGAGGTAAACATATATTGTTTTTACATAAATATTGAAGAGCACATTTTTATTTTTTGTCCCCTCAGTATTTTCTCTAACTAAAGAAACAATTCTTTTCATTTCAAAAGAAATAGCTTTTGAGTTAACTACACACATTTCCCTTAAACTTAGTAAAATCAAGAGTTGTTTACTGTATGATGAGAGCAGAAATGTCCAGTAAAATATTGCTGTTCTCAATGCTGGTGGCCTCTGTTATGTTGTGAGTGTGTTTTATGGAACTTTTAATAATTTTTGCCTCTAAAATGCTGTTTCCCCACTGCCATGTTCCTGTGGAAATAACTTATATAGTTGTTACTGATAAAGAATGTGTCATCCTAAATTCTTCTGAGTCCTTTATTTCCTCACATTTTCTTTAGCTTTCCTCATTTTTAACTTCAAATAGTCAGAGTTTTCTGTAGGTGAAGTTTATTTTTCTTCGGCCAGATGAGCAAGTCACTGTGTATCCCTTTCTGTATGCATAAGCTTAACTATATCCTTATTGGGCAAGTATCCGGCAAAATAGCTGGGATTGCTCTTCCCCACTGGTTACTTGCAGTGGACATAAGGACAACATTTGCAAAAGAATGTCATTACTGTGTCACCATTTGGGATTAAAGGGACCTTGGGACAGCTCTAGCTGAACTTCCCCCTCAGAGCAAGGTCAACATGGATTTCTGTCCAGGTATCCAATTGGGCTTTTAAAACCTCCCAGGAAAGAGATTTCACAACTTAGCTTAGTAGCCTGTTGCAGTACTTCGTAATTCTCACAGCAGGGAGGTCCTGTGTGAATCTTTTTCCTGTTTCAAGTTATAGCCATTGTCCCTTGTTCACTTGCCATGTACTTCAGTAAAATGCCTGGGCTCCCAGTTTTGGTGATTTCCTTCTGCCTGCTGGAAGGCCGATCTTTAGTAATCTCTCTCTTTCAAGCTGCACAGGCCCAGTTCTTACGGCCTCTCCTGTTTTGTGGTTGTGATGAGTATCTGTCTTATTATTTGGATATCTTCTGATATTTTATCATTTTTATGCAAATTCTATGTATGGGTATCAGATTTTTCTGTTTTAATGAGACTTGTTCTCCTAAATATATGAAGTTTGTACCTGCCTTATAGAAATTCTGTAGAAGCACTCCCTGTTTTTTATTGACCTGTAATTCTAGCAATTTTTAAATATCACATTATCCTGACATGATTATAAAGAAAGCGATTGGAAAATTTGTTTTGTTTATAAATGTGATGCAGAGGTTGTGTTTCATAGCTACCTTTTGCCAGTAGGTCATCTAGGTACCTGAGAGTCCTGTCCACTCCAGATAAACTGGGCTCTGTAACAACAATGTAATTATCTTAGTAGTAGCAAACAAAAAAAGACTTAAACGTACACTAAAATGCACAAAATAAATGTATGTAGTGAAATCAGTATGTAATGGTGAGAGATACATGTTACTTGTAAGTTGTTTGTTCATTAGTTTTTAAAATATAAACTGGCACTGCTTTTATAGTGGAGGCACTTGCATGCTAAGAGGAGTTTTCACTGTTAGAAGTAATTTCTCTGAAAAAAATTATATCTGATGCACTTAAAAATAATGAAATTTAAGCCTTTCTTGTTATTTTATTAGTAAGTTTTAGTGTAGGTAAGTTCAATTGTCCTCTTCTCAGACTGTTCTGGTATCTTTTTATTGTTTGCTTATTCAACACAGATAAGTAAGAATTCTGAGTTAGATTCCAGTTCCCTTTTGTACTGCAGTGTATTTCTGTTGTGTTGTTTGGGCTTATCCAAAAGCAAAGTTGCATAGTTAGCATCTTTGTAGTAATTTGTCTTCTCAAATGTTTTATTTTTGGCTTACTAATAAATGCTGGATTCTAGAGAAAAAAATATTACTTAAAAATGAAAGTGGGTAGCACATGAATAGGTAACCATTTAAAAACACTGTGGTAGCTGGGGAGTTTTTACATTTGCAATGTTCCTCCCAGATATGATTTGTGCATAGTTTAAGCTCTTATTTCTTATACAGGCAGAACAACTTCGACAACATTATATGAGTAAATCCAACGCAGAAGTTGCAGAAGCCCATCAGGCCTTACAGCCAGTTCTTCAAACCATTCGGGAGCTTCAGAGAAAGGCAGGTACCTCTTATATATTTTGTCTCTGAATTTTGGCATTTTTAAAAAAATACTATTTTCATCTGTTTATCCAGAACTCTAGCTGTTTATTATTTCTAACAGTTTTTGAAGCCCTGTTTGGGATGGGGCTTGGGCACACTTACCACAGGCCCAAAACATAATCTGTGTTCCTCAGACACATGAATTTGATGAACAGATGACTGAAAACATAAGTACATGGTGGGGGAATGAGTCTAGTAAAGTTTAACACTGTTCTTGATTTTTTAAATTAACTGTGCTTCACCTGCAATTTAGGTAAATAAGTTGTGGGGTTTGGTGTTTGAAACATTTCTGTGGTGTGTCAGATGGTATTTCAGTTACTTTGAAGGGAAATGTTTTTTAACATTCATTTGGTAGTGTGCTTAAGGCTTAATTATGTTTATTTAATGTGACAACTCAGATTTCATGGAATGGAGCAAACCCTTAATCAGTCAATGAACACCTGAGTTGAAATGGTGCTTGTCACTTGCATAATAGTAAAGAAAAAATAAAGAAATGAAGACAAATGGCACACGAGGAAGTAAACTTACGCAGCTTCTTTCGCCTGTTAAAATGATAAGGTCGCTTCAGTGTTGCTCTATTAATTTCACAGGGAGCTTTGCTTTCTCTGATTAAATGATCTTTTCATCTCCTTTTGAGAGAGAGAAAAGGAAGAAACTTTGAGATCATAGTATCTCTATGTGGCTGTTCTATGTAGATAGCCTTGGTGAATCTGACTCTACTGAAGGAATATAAAGGTGTGGAGAATGTAGACAGTTTCTTAGTCATGTGTTTACACTTCAACAGAAGATGAGATATTTTTTAATCATACTCTCATCTTCCACTTTTCATGGAATTCGCCAGTCTGTGTTTGACCATGGCCTAAAGAGCAGTATATGCCTCTGCTGCAATGAGTAGATTGGTTTTCTGTTGAATGTTCAAGGATAAATCTATTCTTTTTCATACAGATACATTCAGGTTCTCCTTGGTGGTTGGATGTCATCCAGACAGCAATCCAGTATGCCATCGATGAGGAGCTTGTTCAGCGTGTGCAAAATGAAATAACCTGCAACTACAAGCAGCAGACGAGTAAACTCTCCATGGCAGAGAAGTAAGAGAATAACTGAAATAGGCTCATTAAACATGAGTTAAATCTACTCAGGTCTTCTTTCTAGTTTGTGCTAGCATCTGCAATTAGGTAGCAGACATTTTTGCTTCAGAGCATCTGGACTGCAATTATGTTTCAAAACCAGTCCCTGAAAAAAAGTGCAACTAGATAGAAGACTTGGAAAGAAAAGTAGGAAAATTACTGTTTTCTCTTAGGCATTCTTTGAAATGTTCTTCTGTGTTACCTACTACGGTTTTACAGTCTTTTATACTCATGAAACTGCTGAGTAAGAAGAATTTGAAGTTTATTGCATTAAAATTGAGTAACCTCTAAAAGAAATTGGCTTGCTTAAATGGAAAGTAGACAATATCAGAAGATCCTTTTGTAACACCATAAAATAGCATCACTGCTTTTCTGTGCAAAGAATTTGAGGTTGGTTTCGTGTTCAAGACAACAGTATACCACTTCTTTTTGGGTTCAATTACAGAATAATGAATTTGGAAGGAACATTCAGAGGTTGCGTAGATCAACCCTCATCTTACAGATCCAGACCCATGCTTGTTGAATCCAGCAAGGTTGCACAGGGATTTGACCTGTTAATGTCTCCAGGGAGGGAGATCCAATAGTCTCTATGTGAAGCCTGTTCCAGTATTTGGCCCACTTGGTGGAAAAATAAAAAAAGACATTAAAATCCTTTTACCTAGTTAATATTTCCTGTGTTGCATGTTATGTACACTGTCTCTTGTTCTTTCACCAGGTGCCTTTGAGAAAAGTTTGACTCAGTCTTCTCTGTACCTTCCAGTTAGATAAATACAGAAAGCAATAAGGTCTCCCCTGAATTTTGGGTTTGAATAGACCCTTTTCTCCTAACCTCATCTTGTACATTCTGGGTGAAGGTCTGTAAGTTCATCACAGAAAAGGGAGACATAGGAAGGACAGTGCTCTCATAGTTTAACTTCAGGCAATTTTCTCAGATATATGAACTTATGCTCTTAAATACAGTCTTTCTGAATCATGTTTTAGTCGAACACATTTTTATTATATTTATGATATATATAAATAGATGTACATAAATGTATATACAGCTGTGTACAAACATCTAACGTGCTTATAAAATGTGTATATGTATATAAATTTAAATAATTAAGATACACACATAATTCCAAATGTAAAGAGAGATCCTCCACTCTGACTACTCTGCCATCATGATTCCAAAAGGTTGCAATTTCTTCCTGTGGGAAGTAAACCTATCTTTTACTTTTCAGTACTTAATATAATTCTATTGCATAATCTAAATAAAGATGCAAAACTTAACCTCTTTTTTCTTCAGCACAAGAGGCAGTGGGCACAAACTGAAACACAGTATGTTCCTTCTGTACATCAGGGAATGCTTTTTTACTGTGAGGGTGACTGAGCACTGGAACAGGTAGCCCAGAGAGTTTGTGGGGTCTCCATCCTTGAGATACTCGAAACTTGTCTGGGCATGGTCCTGGGCAAGCAGCTCTAGGTAACCCTGCTTGAAGAGAGCATTTGGACAAGACAACACCCTGAGGCCCCTTCCAACCTCAACCAGTGTGTGAGTCTGAATATGAACATTTCATGGTTATTTGAGAATGATAGCATCACAAATTTGGTCCAAATAAGTATGAGGAAAGGATTGTTTGCATGTTCATGCAAAACCTTTGTGCCTATGCATCTATCTGTATGTTAGCTCGTGTCACACTGATTTCTATTTTCCCTCTATTGAAATTAGGTATTTAGAAAGTATCTTCTGAAATTGTTGCTGTTTACAGATTGTATAACTTTGGAAAAGCTATCTGTGACTAAACTTTCTTTTATAACACAGGGATAAGACTTACTTCCGTTTCAATTTATTTTAGCATATGAGATAAAAAACAGTGTCTTATCAAGTGCTACTTGGTCAGTGGTGGAAGCAACAAGTACTCTTAAGGGAGTACTGGATATGATTAATCCATGGTATAGTGAGGGAGATTTTTATAAAGCTGATATTTTTTGGCAACTGATGGTATTAACAGCAGACTCGTGGTTGCAATTTACATTTATTTTCAGACTACCTGGTTAGGCAAACCTTGTCTATATTATTTTAAAATGCACATTACTTAAGTAGGTCATATTAAATGCCAAGCTTTAGTAGTGTTAAACCTGTGCTTTGCTCTCTGCACTTTACAAAACTGATGTTTTTGATCAAACTTTCCATATGGTGTAGAACCGCAGTCTTGTACATCAATGACAGACCTTGTAGGAATGGTGCACTTTTCTTTCAGCAGGAGACTTCTGCTCAGAGGAAAAACACAATGTGGGAAGTACTTAACTTGTGTTCATTTTTCTCCTCCAATCACAAAAGACAGCTAGGTTTTAGGAAAATAGTTTACTGTTATGTCCGTTTAATAAATTTAACTTAGAAAGCTAACTTGCCAAATGAAGTGTATTTTTGTGATGGGTGCATGTGTCTGCTGTGAGTTGCACAGGTGCATTGGAAATAATTTTGTTGGCCAACAGACACAAGTAAGACTGTAAGTACGTGCCGTGGTTTACCTTTAGTAGATCTGCACTGTGGACCAGAATATTGCCGGTTGGTGTTCACTGCTAGTGTTTGGTCGCATCTCTAAAGTCTTGGAAAGAGTCTTTCTGTTCTAAAAATACCAGGCATCAGCTCTGGGGATACACTGGAGTGATTTCTGATAGCATTACATGTAGTAGTAATAAGCATTTGCTTGTGGTACAAACTTTGTATGTTGTCCTAGATTGCTATTTAGCTACTTCTCTTCTACTTTAAAATACTGAATCAGGTTTGGATTCGGTGTCTTGGTGTACAATAATTTCCCTTTTTCTTTAAATCAGATTCCGTGACTGCAGAGGCCTTCAATTCCTACTCACAACCCAGCTGGATGAAGTGAAGAAGTTCCAGAAGATTGTAAGAGAAGCAGTGAAAAACTTAGAAGGGCCTCCTTCTAAGCAGGTCATTGAGGCTGCCACTATCTGCCATTTGCGACCTGTTAGACTTCCACTTAACAAGTATGTCTTGAAAGCAAAAAAATATACCTTAGACGTGTATTGCTAAATTTTCCTTTATTTGAAATAACATACTAAAATCTTGATTATGTACTCAGGAGCTGTATGCACACAGATGTCACAGATCCATTTGTTAGAATCATGACCTTTTGTTTTATTTTTATAAAATCTTCTGATGTCAGCTATATTAGTGTATATATGACTGTTATTTTGTTGATTTTTAAGAATTTTGTGTAGTTTTGTATGTTGGAATAGGGGCTTATGATAATTTGGTTTCTGATGAAATTCTGAGTGCATCTATTTTCAATTTCCTGTATTGCAGCTGTGTCTTTTGTAAGGCTGATGAATTGTTCACAGAATATGAGTCGAAGCTCTTTATGCATAGGTAAGTTCGTAGCTTTATAAATTTATCACTGTTAGAAAATATGAGAGTTGGATTGGTTTATGTTTTCTGAAATAGCTTTATGACCAAATGACAGCAACTTCTTGCTAATGGCTTTGATAGCAGTTCTATTAGGTTTAATTTTCTATGTAAATTTCATTTGAACAAGCTGTATCCAAGGAATGAATACACACCACTTTCTATCAGGCTGCTATAATATGACCATTTGAAATGAAGTGTTGCCATGTTCAGAAAGCATGTGTATAAATACAAGTATGTTATTTTAACACATACTCCTATTTGTGCAAATATTTATTTGCAGTCCAGCTGCAAGTTGGTATAGTACCATCCTCATTAAATGTTACAGTGAGAGAAGAGGTCTCAGACAGGATGAAGCTGAAAGGGTGACACCAGCACAGGTGTCAGAGAAGTATGCACAGTGGGCAGTACTGAGAGACACAGATTACAGCCCTCTGCATGCTTTTGCTTGGGCTTCTATCTCTCACAATGTCAAAATTGGATTGAAAAGTCTTGAGGTTATTGAGAAAACTTTTTGAGGAGTCTTTACCAGTGTAAAGATTGTTTGCCTCTGTTGCCTCACGACTGCTGGAATCAGGAAGCATCAATGTATTTCTAAATTGGCATTATTTGTCAAGGAGAGAACTGTGAAGCTGTACTGTTCTTACACAGTGCAATACACAGCAAATTTTTATCAGTTTAACTGTAATTCTTGCTTATATAAAAAGTTAGAATTGAAAAATTTTTAATGAATGTGACATTAATAACTACTGAAAGATGATTTAAATGTGTAAGCCTTTACAAAAGCTATTGATGATTTTGAGCTGACAAAATGGCCTGAGGATTGGTACTGAGGTCACGATGTTCAAAGCAAGCTTTTGATACATGAGGTAATAAAACAGCTGTTATATTTGCTTGGTTTGCATTATCCTTTAATCATGTATAAGAAGGCTGAAATAGATGATGAATAAGTACAGATGGATGTGGAAGTACAAATTCAGTGCTAAGTGCTGTGTTGGGTTTGTTTTGAAGTGTTAAAGGCCAAATGGCAATCTTTGAGGAGATGATAGAAGACCAAGAAGGGCTTGTCGATGACCGTTTGCCCACCACAAGCAGAGGGCTCTGGGCAACCAGTGAAACTGAACGTGCCTTGAAAGCTCTTCTCTCCTTTGCCAAAGCTCACCGAATGGATGCTAGGCTAACTGAAGAAGGAAGCATATTCCTGGAGCTCTTTGAAGCATGGAAAAAGGAATATAAGGTACAGTAAATTACATGGTGATGAAACAGTTGTGTGGTCCATTTAATTTATTATAAACAAATTGAAGCTGAATATTAGCACATCTAAGTTGTATTCCTGAAATTAGGCTTTGCCTACACCAACCTTTTCCACAGTGCTTATTACAGGATTTGATTTTAAATTATTTATATATGATTTAAGAGTTTCTAAAAGCTATACTGGCGACTAATCAAATTACTAAGCAATGTAATTGCATCTATTAAGACAGTATATAGATATAATTATATGTGTTCATCTGTTTACTTAAATCAGAATGTAGCAAGACTCAGCAAATCCAACACTGGTCCCTTCTGTAATTCAGTTTACCTTCAGTCTTGTGAAGAAGGAACGCAGTTTTTTCATGTGCCTTTATGTTAGGAAACAAAAGGTGGGACTAATACGCCAATGAGAATGAAGACAGTGTTGTAATTCCATCTGTTGTGACTTGGAAATACTGATTCAGTGGTCTGCACTACTCTAATCTACATTGAGCTGCAAGGATGATCCTCCATGAAATAACTCTTAACTTTTTTCAGCATTTGTTTAGTTTTGCAAGGCATTTGGTTTCTGAATTTTTAGTTACATTAGTTATTGTAATACTAATAGTTGTAGAAGAAATAAGAGCCAGCTATTTATAGTTGTTTATACAGAGAGGCTGGAAAAGAGAGCAGGCAAAATGATGTCTATACTGCTTGTTTTCCTTTGTAATTTGTTGTTGTGGCTGAATACTGTAAAGAAATATTATCCCTTCCTCCAAAAAGATTCTCACATTTTATTTTACGTTGTATGGCAGAGTCATGTAAGTGTAACTCAATTCAGTTCTGCTGTTCAGTTGTTTGGGGTTTTCTTACAGTTACTTCATGAGTATTGGATGGTCCTTAGGGATCACGTGTCTGCTATTGATGAACTGGCAATGGCGACAGAACGACTGAGAGTGCGTCATCCTGATGAGCCAAAACCAAATCCACCAGTTCTCCACATTATAGAACCACATGAGGTAAAGTACTGGGCAGGAAAGAATGGTTTCTTTCTGAAGGAACCTACCTCCTACAAAAATAAAATCTGCATCTGGATCTATGTATAAGGTCTCTATTATGTCTCTGTTTCATTTCAGAAAGGCTTGGTAGAGTATAGAATTCTTACCTATTTCTGCATTCAGTACATGGGCCATTTTGAGCTTGTAACTGTTATTTTGATAAATTTTAATTAGCCTTCTGACAGAGTGGCATGTTTCCAAAAGACTGCTGTCCTTGCAGCAGCAGCAGCAACTTCCTTCCTTTCTCTACAATTTCCCAGTTTGCCAGGCTGGTGGAAAATTAAGTTGAACTGATTCCTTACCTGTATTGATACTTTCCACAAACACCTATATAAAACAGAAGTAAGCACCTAAAAGACAAATCTTTTTTCAGTATTTTGGAATTTCTGAGCTACCCCTGAGAGACTCTGTTTATGGTGATAGAGAAAATGCTGGGTTGATTTAACCTTTTTTTTTTTTTTTTTTTTTTTTTTTGCACCAGTAGAAGTATATTTTCTGTAGACACATTTTGTGGGTTTTTTTCAGTGAGATTCAGTTAGATAAAAGTGCTTCTTTCTGTAAGGAAATAAATTTAATCTCTGTATTGAAACAGTTTTTAAAAGGAGCACTTTGCTTAACAAATGCTTAATAAAGTCTTAAGATTTATGTATGTATATACAGCCATAAAAGAAACACCCATTACTTTGGCCTTTATCCTTCAGGTGCCTGCCTCTTCTTCAGTATTAATAGCTTCTCCACTATCAGCTGTAATTAACCTAAAAAAAAGTCGGTTTGATGTTTCTGTTTTTGTATAGGTTAAATGAAAAGTGGAAATTTCTTAGAAGTGTAGAGAAAATACTTGTTTCTTACACATTGCTTTTGGACCTAGCAGTTGAGTCTAGGATGTATATACATGACTGTAAGAAAATAGATGATAAATTGAATGAAGTTCAAAAGAAACTTCAAAAAAATTGGGTTATTTTAATTTAATTTTGTTTCTGTAAAGAATCAATAATGCAAATAAAACAAAAGACAATTTCATGTACCTTCTGTGTCTCAGCCCATTCGCAGTGCTGTGTTCACACTGGGTACGGGAAAGGAATATATAATCAATTTTGCTTGGGGATAAGCACATCTTAAATTTCCAGCATGAGCTGTTTGTCTGTCTGTCCCCAGTAAATTACTCAGCTGAATTTCACAAAAAATTAACTCAAGCCTTATTGTAAAACTTAACTTTTTTTTTCCTTTTTTAATACATATTTAATTTTGTTTTCATAGGTAGAGCAAAATCGAGTTAAGCTTCTGAATGACAAGGCAGTTGCCAAATCACAGCTTCAAAAGAAATTAGGACAACTTCTGTACCTCACTAATCTGGAGAAAGTAAGATTAATGGTTCCTTGGTCTTTACTAAGTGATGTACTGTGTTTACCTAGTGGAAAAAACCTACCATTATTTTTATTTAAAACTTCCATCTTAAAGAAATTGTATTTTCTGTGAAGATTCATTACATTTTGAAATTCAGTGTGCTGTTCTTTGTGTTACTGAGTGCTCATAAAATTATTTATTGCATTATATATTTTAGTTACTTGCTTAATTACATGCTTATTAAACTATGAACTAGTTTTAGATGCTTAAAGTTTTCATGAAAACTAACTGGGCCATGTTTAGTAGAAGCCTTATAAAATTATGTATGTCTCTGCATACCTTTGGTATTTTGCAAAGACCTTACCTTAAACAGAAGGACAATCATGTCTGGATGTTAAGTGTTTAAAAAAAAAAAAACAAAACCAAAACAAAAAACAAACCAAAACAGACAACCCCCATGTATTATATGGTATTTTAATCATAGTGTTTGAGTAAGTGCAATTATGTTAAAGTAAGCATAGTTAAGCAAAATTTAAGTGTTTTTACAACAATGTGAAGCTAATAGAAAATATGAGGAGTTTCTTGTTTGAAGCTTGTATTTCACCTGGATTTTTCAGAGCTGTCATAGAGCTGCAGATGCCATCTGAAGGACTGCAGTATGAAAAGTGCTCCTTTTGCTTACCATAAGTTACATATTTTTTTAACTCCTCAAGATGGACTTAAGTACATGAATATGTTTTTAATTTACTGACACGGTGTTTTGGTTTGATTTGGTTTCTTTTAAGGGCTTCATTATTCATTTTTTCTAGAAGCTTGTTTTAAATATAGAATAACAAAACACAAAGCTTATATTTCTTTTTCTAATTTATAGTCTCAGGATAAAACTACTGGGGGAGTTAACCCAGAACCATGTCCAATCTGTGCACGCCAACTGGGAAGACAGGTAAGATACTTACTCAGCAGGTTTTAGTTTTAGAACATCTCTAGCTAGAGCTGAGCCAGTTGTGTGTCAAATTATCAAGATCTGATTTTAAATGAATGTTGTATTGAAATGGGGGAAATGAGCTGTTTCCTGTAATGTACCAATCAGCTTCTCCCCTGAAACGTCATCTTTCTCAAATGCAAGCACCTCTACTGCTTTTAGCTTTTGAAATCTGTGCTTAGGTGTTCCAAAAATGTGTGTTCATGATTGTTTTATAACTCTGAAGTTATACTTTTGTCAGAAACATTTATTTCCCATTTATAAGCTAACAGAACTAAGTAGGTCTGTTGTATACTACTGTATTTTACTGTAATTGTTCTTATTGATAGTATTGTTTTCTTCTAAAGAAAAGGATATTACTTATGTAAACAGTAGCAAAATCCAATAGAATAAATACTGACAATGAGGATTTCTTTCCCCTCCACTTCCCTTCTGAACTGCAGGAGTTGAAATTCAAGTGAGACTTAATCTATATCATAAAGTACAAAGCCATAGGTTAAACTTGACTTACCATGCATTAGGGAAAAACATGAAAGGACTCCTTTACAGTCACACTAAATTCTCTTTTTTTTAGGGTAGCTATTTTAAAGAGGTTTAGCTTCTCTTTGCTTTATAGACATGTAAGCATGAACTGCTGTCCTGCCTTATTTCCAAAATCACCTCTGTGCTCTGCTTCCAAGGGTAATACAGGTTTTTACAGAGAATAGCTGTTAGTCCTGTTAACTTTAACTTTTTAAAGCCATTATGCTTTATCTCAGAGCTGGAGGAGCTCACTGAAAAGGAAAATAATCTCTTGACTTTCTTTATCTTTTCTTAACAGCAAGACTGCTGCTTTGGATGATAGCAGCTTTCATGTTGCAAAGAACTTTTAAAATACTTTGCATCCTGTTTCTATATAATTGAAAGAACCTTACAAAGCCTAAAAGACCTTCTGCTTGGTTTAGTTAATTCCTTTTGCCACTTGGTCCCATGAAAACTTTTAGGTTTTCCTCTTGGAGTGGCCTATAGAACAGACTAGTACAGCAAAAGATACTATTTTGAGTTTCAAAACCACTGATCTACAAATTGCTTCTCTGTTACGAAAGGTTACGGCTGGCATGTAGATATTCTAGGCTCACAAAGGAGAACGGCTTCTGCAATGCAATCTTTTGTTTCACACACATTCTGTCAAAAAGAGATTAAGACACTGTGTACAAAATCTTGCTTCTTAAGTCCAAATATGTTGTCTAGGACTTAGCAGTAGGGAAAAATTAAAGCATTTTTTCTATCACTTATTAAATAAGACCAATCTAGTATGAATACACAGATAAAGAATTTTACAGAAGGCAAATACAAACATTTTAATATTTTTTTAAATTACGTAAATACTTAATCTGTGTTTACGTAAAGAATTAAGAATTATCTTTCATAGACATGAAAGTCTTTCCTGAAGTTCAAAGCTGAGAAAATGCAAAAAATGAACAAAAAATGCAAAGACTTTCTTTAGATCATGAATGTCTCTCTACTGGAAAACTTAGCCTTTTTAGCAGCTGGAGTGCAACAATTCTAAAATTCTTCTTTAATCTGATGAGTATCATGAAAATAAGGTAATTTATCATAGATTAGTACACTGTTTTTTCTTTTGCATTGATCCAAAACTGAAACTGTGTTGTGTTTGGGTTTTTTTTCATTTCCTGCATAGTGGGCAGTGCTGACGTGTGGACACTGTTTTTGTAATGAGTGCATAGCAATCATCATCCAGCAGTACAGCGTTGGCACCCGCCGCAGCTCCATTAAATGTGCCATTTGCAGGCAGACAACATCTCATAAAGAAATATCTTATGTCTTCACTGCAGAATCTGCAAATCAGGAGGATGATATTCCTGTCAAGGTGAGTTGTTTGCAGGAGCTCTGTGGTCCAAACTTTAAGCAGTGCATATTCATTGTGTTTTGTTGCATACTGCATTTAGGCAGGCAAGCGTACTATATACTTTCATAAATAGTTTGTCCTAATGGAAAAACCTCTAGACGCAAATGTGTAGGAATTCAGTCCTGATTGCACTGTTGTATCTACTTTTCTTAGTAGTGGAGGGTTTTCATTGGGTTGAAGGCAGGGCTGGAGGAAGAGAGAGCATCTCCATGAGTCTTCAGCAATACTGACATATGCGTAGTGCATAGGTACGTGTTTGCTCTGCATGAATGTCTTGTAGAACGTTGTAGAAACAAAAAACCTGCGTTTATTGCAGTTGTGGAAAAAATAGAGGATTCTGGGCTAAAATGCAAAGGTATAAGACATAGATAATATTTTGGTTTAGATGATACTGCTGTCTTTCATTAAAATATGGTTATAATACAGCTGGACATAACTTAGCATATTTTAATCTGATTAGTACAGTTAAAACTAACAACTAGTTGTGCTGACAGACTGATATCTGTGCAAGTCTCCTTGAACCTTGCACAATTTCTAGGGTTGCTGCCCTGTATTGAAGACAATGCTACCACATTCACACTAGTTATTTCAACCTCCCTGGACAAATGGAATTCCATTTTATGAGTAGATGATTCCTAACTTGAAGTATTAAAGTAGTTGACAGTATGTGGCGCCAGGGGGAGTAAATAGGCTGTATTTTTCAAGTGCTACTTCTTCAAACATCGCTACATGCACGGCTTTTTACAAATTAATTCCATATACAGTTTAGAGATATCACCCTGTTTCTAACAAAATTTCAAATATGTTTCATAAATTACATTAAAAAATAACTAGAATAACCAAATTTCATAAATAAGACACTGAAAGAACATGTCATCCTCTGTCCCATGTAAAGAGTTGTAGTGTTTTCTTGAAGTATTTCTGCGTCAAAAACTTTGAATAAAGCAAAAATATGAATTCTATGTGAATTTGCTTAAGCAAATCTCATTCTTAGTTCATGAAATATTAAAAATTTACACTGTAGCTTCACTGTATTTACTATCTAAACAAGCAACATTGTTAAAAATAAAAATTTCTGCCTCATATTCCTTTAAATGACAGTTAACAAAGAATAACAAACTTACTATGGTTTCTATAGAATACTGAGGTTAAGATCAGTATCTTTCAGTATAGATATGAAAATTGCGTGATTTATTCAGTGTTTGTTTTAATCTGATCTTTCTCAATCCCTCCAGTCTCTTAAAGTATTCACTACCTCTCTTTCTTTCTATCTTACTCTTTATTGTACCAACACTAACCATCTTAAGGTAATGCCTTAGATGAAAAAAGACTACTGTAAATGGAAGCATTTTATACTGAGAGAGATTACTGGCATCCCTGCATGTTTTGGTTTTGTAAAAGCTTCCTGTGTCTGGTCAGTATTACAGTGGGTGTTGCCAGCCTGTCATCTGAGACAGAAATTGTTTCTTAGAGGGTAGTTTTGGTTCTAATGTTTACTGTTCCATAATTCATTTGAACTAGCCAATTTCTTTATAAATAGTCATCTGAATATTCAACAAAGTGACTCATGGTGTAGGGGTAATGAGTGGGGCAACATTTCTTTATACAGACTGAATGTCAGTTTCATCTCCATAAATATTCAGAACAAAATTGAAATTTTTTTGTGTGCTGTAAGCCAAAGTTTTAGTCACTTGTAAATTCAGTAAGTCTAATATAGTTTAATATAATGTAGACAAAGGGATGAAAAACTTTACACACTTAGTTATCTTGTTTAAAAAATAGAGCAAAAAGACTGTGACCACTTTGAGCATTGTGCTGTTCTTTTCTCTGCCATAGCTCCTCTTACTGATCTTGCACGAAGTCACCTTTGTGACACCTGAGTCACAGGAATCCGAAAGGTGGAAAAATCAACAGCAGTGGCTAAAGCTACTATCTGTTGTAGCAAGTTAAAATAGAACCTATGATAAGGTCTAAAAACAGTTTCTGAGGAGAAGACAGTTAGAACAGATTAGCCAGGATTATCATCACTGAATCAGAGATGAATGGTATTGGAAAAGCACATAAATGACCCTGGAATTATGTAGGAAGTACTAAAAGCTAGTCTTGGATCTCCTAATGTAGGTCTTTATGATTGGCAGGCAGCTGCCATAGGGCTGCAAATGTGTCATCTTTTCAGATCAGAACACCTGCCAACATAAGCATTTTTATTTGTCTATCTGACTTTGCAAACAGTGTCAATGTCTACCAGGTGCAATGGAAATGACATGGAACAAAGCTGGTTAATTTCTGTCTGTGACATTGCAGAGTTGGAATCACTGTGGAGGACTCTGGGTAATAAAATGGTACTGCTTGCTGCAGCCTTTGGTAAAACTGTCTTTTACATGTTAGCTATCTAATGTGTGAATGATCAAGCAGCCCAGCATTGGTTCCCAGCTTGTGCTGAGACTGCTGACATCCTTCCCAGCCAATTCTGCAAGCAGCATGACTTCAGTAAATTTGATCTGTCATTGTAGTGAGCCAACATAGTTAATTCAATGTTCAAAAGACAGGTGCAGACAGAAATAAAACAGTATTTGTCCAGCTGAATCTAGCACAGCTTGAAATCGCTAGGCATGTAGCAACTTGTAAGAAAGTAAAGGCTTCTTTAAAAAAGACATCAGGTAAAATTGCTGTAATACAAAGTACATAGTGAAGGAGATGGAAAAAAGAATTGCTTCTCATTGTATCCTCTTGCTGACCTAAGGGGAAAGGGAAGAGTACATAAACCAAAATGGACAAGAAGCAGAATAAAGTGTTGGATTCATTAAGCACTAAAATACTTCTGAATGCAGAATATGAAGATGTTTTCATTGCAGCTCACCATCATTCAAAAATTAATTTAATTATATTTACAATTTTCTTACTGTTTTAAATGTAATTACCAAGCTTCATAGTACTGAATGTAAGTTTGATGTTGCCAGAATGAGAAACAAAAGCAACAGAAATAGGATTCAGGTAGGTTTCTTTCTTGGTCCATTTTCAAGAAGTGTGAAGGTATGGAAATTTTAAAGTGCATTTGGAAGATTCATCTCTAAAGACTGTGCCACAACGTCAAACTGCAGGAGGCCTAATGGGCATGTTTGGTGCCACTGCACTGCTTGGGCTGTCTGCTTTGCCTCATGCAGAACTAGATGGTGTGTCTGGATGGCACTTCATTCTTCCATGTGCTTCACATGCTGTTATACACTGCTGATCCTAATGCAGTGCATTCTAAGGGAGAGGTAAAAGTACTTCAGTGCTATTTAACCTGCCCTTCCTCAAGGCTGGTAATTTTTAACTTTGTGTAAGATATGTAAGAGACCTAATATACCATCATGTAATAAAGCAATGAATGTGGAAGGAGTGTTTTACTGTCCTGCTTTACTGATGTGCTTCTTTGCCTTTTCAAAGGGAAGTCACTCCACCAAAGTGGAAGCTGTGGTCCGAACACTGAAGAGAATTCAATTTAAAGATCCAGGGGCTAAGTCCTTAGTTTTCTCAACGGTATTAGTCACCATTTTCTGTCTTGTCTTTGCGTGTGTGTTTTGAGTTTAAAGCATTCATAATATTTTCAGGAACTAGTTTAGCTACCAAAATGTTGAATCATTCTGTACAACCGCTTGATTGTTTTGAGGATTTGTAGGGCAAGTCCTGTAATGGGAACAAGAATAATGATCATAGTCAGCAGATGTAAAAGCTTGTCTTTAAAGGGCAAACACTTAAGATTTGTATGGAAGCAGTAGAAATTTTAGATATTTTTAAATGTAATGTCCAAATGTTTTTGATACATTGTAAAACTGGTTTTGCAATGGATACCAATTTCTTTTATTCAAGCTGATCTTTCTAATTACGTCTTACTTAGTTTTATGAAAGATTTGGTTTCTAGCTCACAATTTATTTTTTTTAATTGCAAGTGCTAGCATTTTGAAAAGCTTTTTAATCTACTCTTTGTTAGGGAAGTTAATTAGTATTTTTTAGTTGTCATTGCTGTTTGTAACGTTGAGTTACTTTTATTGTGTTGTGTGGTTTTGTTTTGTTTTTTTTTTACAGTGGCAAGATGTGTTGGATATAATTTCAAAAGCTTTGTATGACAACAACATGATTTTTTCTCAGATCAATGGAATTAGTAAATTTCAGGTACATAAAGGATATTTTTCTTAAATTATTTTTAGTGGGAAAATCATAGTTCATAGAAGTTAATCTGATCCTTTTACTTCGTTGCTTCATTTCAGAAACTAAAAGAGCAGCAAATTTGTTTGGTAGAAACTTTGATCTCTAACTCATTAATTCTAAAAATCATAATCTCAAAAAGCCCCAGTTTAAAGCGTTCGGAGATAAGCAGTACATTCACTTTTGAGAAAGATGCATTGGCATGGAAGTTAAGGATGAGACACACTGATCAGTGTTGCAAGAAGTTCATGCCTTCCTGAAACTGTGATGTATCTGTTCTGAGATGCCAGGTCTTGGATCAGACCTGCAAGATTGTCACTCTGGAGCCTGTACGAGCTGATATAATTTTATTGAAAATATAGTCCTGTCCCCCACACTTCTCGTTGAGAAACTTGTGTCACACTGCTGTGATGTTTGCCTTTTAGGAAAACCTGTCTGCATTTAAATATGATCCCAACATCAATATTTTGCTGCTGCCTCTTCACACTGGTTCCAATGGACTAAACATCATCGAAGCAACTCATGTTCTGCTTGTGGAGCCCATTCTGAATCCGGCACATGAGCTACAGGCTATTGGCAGAGTACATCGTATTGGCCAAACAAAGTAAGATTTACAACTGTGTTCAATGGTTTAGATATGGTCCAGAATAGATCTGCATACTCTAAATTAGAATAACTGTAGTCCACTGAACTCCCCAATTTTGAAGATGAGGGTGTTCATGGGAATCCTGGTTTTAAAGATGATCATGTAAGGGACAGAAAGATTAAAATAAAAAAAGTTGGCTGAATAATCACACTGTGTATTTTAGAGAGTTCTTTTGTGCTACAGGGGTAAGATGCAAAAATAAATTGCATTTGGGCATTTAGGAAGTGTATAGGCTCTTGAGTCTAAAATTCTGAAAAGCCTTGTTCAGCTGCTGCCCTATTTTATGTGTGTGCCATTGATGCCTTCGTTTTTAACTTTAGAGTTCTGCTTGCAAAAATGTCCAGAAATGTCTTAGCTTTGCAGGTCTGAGCCATTCATCATTTTTGTCATATAGGGCTAAATTCAGGCATGGCCTGTCTGAGTTTCGTTGAGAGGCTCCTTCTAACTGGTGGTTCTCAGCTCCAGATTAGGAGCTGCATAAATTGTTGAGAGTTTTTTGTTTCCTTGTTTTGGGGTTTTTTTTAGTTGGGTTTTTTTTCCAAAAAAAAAGCTACAGAACACTCTCTTTAGAACTGATAAGTTTTTAAATCACAGTTCTGCCCTCACCCCTGTCTAGATCTTTTTGAAGACATTAATGAGTTTGGATGTCTCTTGTTTTTTTCAGTGTTGTTGCTCTGACATAGGTAGTACTGAACACTTCACAAACTTTTTAGGAAGTTTGTCCTCAACATACGAGATGTATATGTTTTTCCTAAGGTCTCATGTCACTTGAGAAAAAATTTAAAGCCCAGTACATGAATAAGAAAAATAGCTGCGGTCAATTCTGGAATAATACTACTGTAGAACAATAGTGGGGTTTGTGTTCTGGAAATGAAAGCAAAGAGAGACCACACAAAGGAGCATGTATGTGAAAGAATGTTTATGAATAGGTGGATATTGGTGGGTGTTGGTAAAGATTTTGAATTAACTGTGAGGCCATAGGAAAGACTGATTGCAACAGCCCACAGTGTAATTATACATGATGCTGGCACAAGAGGTCTGGCAAAAACCTTGCAATAAAACCACCAAGATACGTTGTACTTTTTAAGAATTAAGACTTCAGCAAGGCTTATTTGAAAAAGGGCTGTGTTCCAAGTACACTGAGCATTAGGGAATAGTCTGTTTAGTGTCACTGGTGCAACTATTACCAGTTCAGTTCTTATTTACTTTGCTTTTTTGGGGATAGACCATTGCCTATGAATCTGAAAGTATTCCCCCTGCATTCTTCTGTGAAATGTTACCTGCCAAAGCTTCAGCCTAAGATCTGAAAACCGTCTAAGCATTTTCAAGGGTTCTTACCTTGAAAAATGTTTATACTGCATGGGAAGCATGGGGTAATTTTTCATTTTTATATTTGGATCTGACTCTTTTCCATTTCACTTTCTTGTGCCTGGCACTTTTCTTAATTACTGCTTTCTTTTTTGAAATTTTATTTCATAAACGGAATTTTCATTTTGTGTTAATGTTTATTGACATTTTGGGTTTTATGTTTTACCAGTGTTTACGGACAACAATTTCTAACTTTTAAAAAAAAATATAACATTTTGCTGCCTTCAAAAATAATATTATTAAAGCTCTGGGTATTAGGTTTAATTATTCATCACATTGAGCCCTTGTCTCTTGGAATAATTTGTGACAATGAAGTATGAACATTGTATATAAGCAGTAGGCAAAGCTCTTTTTTCTTTAGCCTCTGGAGGAATGTTTCTAGTAAGGACACAGAAAGCAGAACTTTGCCCAGTATCTACATCAGGATTTTAGCTAATACAGCTTACATTCATTTAGTATGTGATCAGTAGAGTGAAAGTGTGTTTACAGGGAAGCACTAAGCACCCTGAAATGTCAGTGGAAGTTGCTAATTGTAACATTTATTTCTTAAAATACAGAGGCATATTTTCAACACTTTTACAAGAATTAGTATGAGACAAAAATATTGTTTTAAACTTTGGCAATAACTGTAACTTCCGCTCATTTACGGTGTTTTTTTTTTTTTAAACACATTCAGATCTACAATTGTTCATAGGTTCCTGATAAAAGCAACAATAGAAGAGAGAATGCAAACTATGCTGAAAACTGTAGATAGAAGGTATGTGTTGAATTCTTTTAAAACATCATTATTGCACTGAAAATGAAAAATTGGTTCTCCACCATACTTTTATTATGGTTAGGCATGTATATCTTTATATATAACTTCAGCTGTTCTTCAAACTGTTCTGATTGGCAAAACAGTTTTAAGACTTCAAAAATTTTAACCTGTTTCCAGTAACTTGCAGCTTGAGGTATTTTAATTCTCTGGAAAATATTTTGGTTATGTTTTGTGTATTCTATTTCGTAAAGGCCCAATTAATAAATTATGTATTATGATATGATTTATCTTTTCAGTTCACCTATTTCTGTTAGTATAAAAACGTTGCAATTGATGGAGTAGTACTAAGCCTGCCACTAGAGCAACAGCATCTGTTATAAACTCTAATACAGAACATGGGTTCTTTCTTTTGTTGTTTTTAAATCTTACAAACCCCGTCCGACGGTGCTGTGTCACACTCCTTGGTTTCACAGTCCGTGCAAGCATTGCCCAGATGCTAAGTCGTACGTCAGGCTGGTGGGCAGACACAGAAAGCAGTTCTCACTGTGTTTATGTTTCCAAAATCTGTAAGCAGTGATGGATTGGAGTGAGACCAAAAATGCTATTTACATTCTTTATGCAGACAGTGTAAGAGGTTTGTACTTTTTAACTAGATTGTATACACATGAGAAATCTAGAAGGAGGCCTTAGTTTAAGGAAATTTTGCCTGTTACACATAATGAAACTAAAAACTTATATGCACATCTTTGGCTGTAGTTATGAAAGATTTCAGTTTTAGTTCTTGACGAATGATTTATTCTCCTTATCTGTGAAGTAGCACTACTTTTGCACATAAAATTCGGATGAATGTACAGTGGTTGAATGATCCCATGAGGGCTAATGTTTTGAAAGTAATATTAAACCTCATGCTTGGAAGCTGAAGCCAATCCCTTGAAAGTTAAGAGGTCAAAACAGATTATTACGTGTTCTGCTGCCTTTGCAGTGTTTGGTGTTGGCCACTGTTGGGGACAGTAGATGGACTTTGTATCTTACTTGGAATGTGCAAGAGCAGTAGCTGATGAGTGTATGTGTTTTCCTGGATAGAAGGTGTGTTTTCCTGCTGAGCCTCAAAGCTGAGCAGGTATTGACTCTGAACTGTGTGGTCTGTCTTCAGTGCACACAGCTTGTTACTTACATTGATTCTTTCTCTGATGCCTGCATGCAATTTTTTCCCACAGCCACACAAGCTCTTCCATGAAACAGTCAGAAGCCTCAGTGTTGACAGTGGCAGATTTGGCTGACCTTTTTACAGAGGAAACTGAAGAACTTGAGTAGAAACATTGGTTTGACCTTATGAAATTGGAAAGTACCTGACCCAATAAGCACCAGGATATAATCCACTTGATCTGTCATTCCTGTAGACATCATCTAACATTTGTCCATAACAGAGCAGTTGGAAATTGAGAAGTCTTAATTGTTACTGATTTATTCTTTGGTGACATTCATAGCAGGACACACTTCTGATGGCACTGGATAAAAGTTGCACTTTGCACATTATACAAAAACATGGATTTTATTCCCAAAGAGCATTTGAGCTGGATGCTAAAACTGAGATCTTGGACCCTTGGTTGAGAGGATTTTTACCATCAGGTTTGATCAGCTAGTAGCTCAGTCTGAGAGCAAAACTATGTGGGTGGTTGGGTGGGAAAGGGAAGCAGAAAAATACAAATCTAATTTTTTTTACTGTACAAAGAGTTGTTAGAAAGAATGACTGTAAATTAATATTCTTCTAGAAAGGGCTTGTTAGATTTAATGCAGAGTTATTAAATGTCTTATTGTTAACACTTCAAATTACTGATCTTTACTAATAATTTGGATATTTGTATTAGGCTTTTAGATATTCATAAAGACTTTTGGCAGTTAAATATTTCATTGTTATTGCTTACTCACTGCAAAAAGATGATAATTAAATTATGCTTTTTGTATGTGTGTTGGTCTGGTGATCAGTTAAAGACTTGCTGTACATGTTTTCACCTGAAGCTGTGACTAATTTAGTGCTCTGTTTGAAAAAAAAAAAAAGCACTTGTTACAGAATTTTCAAAAATTAATTGGTTACACTGCTGATCACTTCATAATTATTTGGTGCTTCTGTGCATTTTCTCACCCTGATCTTTTTGTCTAGTTCTCCTTAAAGATGCAGCAATCTAAATATACAAAATACAAGAAATTATAGTAGGCAGTGTAGTTATTAGGTGCCTGGTCTAAGTTAGAAAAACAGTGGAGAGAAATGGAACTTTTGTGAAGCTTCATCTTTAGATATGCAAGATTACTCTACCCATCTCTGTTGACAGTAGATAGTTTGGAAAACAAATCTAGGCTAACTTCTAGACTGCTGAAGGTAGGCAAGATACTTTTTAAGCCTTTTGGCATAGGGTATGGATGTGCATGTACATAACATTCATTTCCAAAGGTATTACAGAAGCAAGCTCAATTATGCAGTTGGCATTAAACACAATTTTGTGTTTAATATAGAGTGGGAAAATGGGTATGCATAAGCAACAAGCTACTTCCCTCAAATTACAGTATTTTGCTGTTACAGTAGACAATTTGTGTATTTCAAAAATCTTACTTGAGGCTGAAATTAAAATGAGTCCTAGAAGAAATCTCATCTTAGAATTTTTAATCATGTCTGCTGAATAGATTTGCCATTAGTTATTGATCTGCTTGAGTTCTGTCTTCAGTCATACATTTGAGTAGCACTGGTCAGTTTATCCACATGGCAGACAAGTTTTCTGCTGCTGACAACGAATGTGAATAGAATTTGCACGAATAATACTGTATTAAAAAGTGTTTTTCTGGAATTCATGTTCTGTTGGCCTTCTGGACCAATTGGATACTTTTTTCTCAAGAGTATTTGAGTAGCTTTACAGAAAATGTATCTCTCTTTCCCGTATTTGTAATAGGTGTTAGTCTTAGTTTGCTTAGCCCAGAAAGCCAAATACATCTGGGCTGCATCAGAGAAAATGTGACCAGGAGGATACGAGGGAGGGGATTCTGCCCCTCTGCTCTGCCCAGGTGAGGCCCTACCTGGAGTGTTGTGTCTGGTTCTGGGGTCCTCAGCACAGGAAGGAACATTGACCTGTTGGATTAAGTCCAGAGGAGGGACACCAAGTTCATCACAGGGCTGGAGCACCTCTCCCATCAAGAACAGCTGAGACAGTGGGGGTTGTTCAGCCTGGAGAAGAACATGCTCCAGGGAGACCTTACAGCACCTTCCAGTACCTACAGGTGGGCTGCAAGAAAGCTGGAGAATGACTTTTGACAAGGGCCTGCAGTGACAGGACCACGGAGAATGGCCATAAGATGAAGGAGGGCAAGTTTAGATTGGATGTTGAGGAAAAGTTTCTCTACTACAAGGGTGGTGAGGCACTGGAACAGGTTGCTGAGAGAGATTATGGACTCCCCATCCCTGGAAGTGTTCAAAGCTAGGTTAGACGGGACCTTTGTCTGGTGGAAAGTGTCCCTACCCACAGCAGGGGGTTGCAATGATGATCTTTAAGGTGCCTTTTCACCCAAACCATTCTATGATTCTCTATGTACATTTTATTTTGGAGAGGACTGATTTTTGTCTTTGCAGATTACAGTTTGCAGCAAGGGAAATGGAATAGATAGTAGACTCTTCTTTAGATCACATATACTGTGACATCTCCATCCTTGAACATATTGGGAACTCAAATAACCCTGAGCAACCTGATCCACCTTCGAAGCTGGTCCTGCTATGTGTGGTGTGTTGGACCAGATGACCTCCATGGATCCCTTCCAGCCTAAATTATTTTACAGTGTACTGGAGATCATGCTGTACAGACACTCCAGGAACTCTGAGGGCAGCAACATTCCAATTTCCTCATCATCTTCAGATAATTTTGATATTGTGCAACACAATGTGACTGCACAAAAAGCTGCTATGCACTCTGAGAAATTATGTATCTGTGCTAAAAACTGTGGAAGCACATAGTGTTTACATTCATAGCTCTCGTTTTAGTTAACAAGATGTGGGAAGAATAGTTGTCAATGAATATGAAGACAGAGAGGCAAACTGAAAAATGTCAGCTATGAGAGGTTTCCCAACCTCTTCAAGTTTTGGCTTATTTATATAAACATGATGGTTTCATTGTTTATTTATAAACATATGGCTTTTGAATTCCTAACCAAAAGCACAGCTTCTCATCAAGCACTGCATGAGTCTTTAGTCCTGGCTTACCTTGTTTTATACTCACATAACAGCATGGAATGCCAGAAAATCTGGTTCTAGGTGCTCTTCCAACTGCCCTGGAGCACCAGCACCTAGAGCTCTGGAGATATTACATTAAAAGGTGGGCATGAGTTGTGTTAAAGTACCTCTTGAAATTGGAGGGTTGAACCACTGGAGTATATAGCCAGTGTCAGTAGTAGAATGAATTTTTCAAGTTTCACATAATACTAAACACGGAGACCAAATTTAATGCTATTTTCCATTCTTTGCAACATTTAGTTTCTTTGACAAAAGTTTTTTTTTCAGACATCTTAAGAGACTTCTCATGAAATGAATTCTTTTTTTTTCTTTCTTTCCTGCTGAGGATGCAGCTTGTACATCTACCATGCTTTTCTCTTATCAAAGCACAATAAGCTTGTTTTTCTGGTGCTGTCATGGTTTTGCTCTCTACCAGAACACTTTTGAAAGACAGTATCTTAGCTGAAAACAAAGTCTTCCCTATCATAAGACTTCCAATATACTCCTAGAAATTACATTTTCCACAGAAGACAGAAACCTATGAATACTGACTGGAGTGTTTGCATAACATTCATGTGGATATACCAGACTCATGTACCAGATTCTCGTGTGTTGTCCTGCTAAAACATGTAAATGTGATCCAAGTTAACAGTATTATTTATCCAGTGAAGTCAGTCCCTTGAAAAATGAGGCTTCATCAAAGACCTCAGTGCTGACTTTTTATCTCTTCCATTTCCATGACAAAGGATGTTAGGAGTTTTTTTGACTGTAGCTGGTGAGGATTTTGGGACAGGTTTTCTCACAGTATGTAAAGTTCAGTGCCTTGTAGAACAGAGCTGTCATTTTGGTATCTGTAAAAGCTTGATGCAAATAGTGAACTTCCTTGAACCGCACAATATAATCGTCTTGGAAACTGAGGTGTTAAACTTCTGGTGTTAAATTGAGCTCTGTGAATGTCACTTTGGATCTTTAAGAGAATTTTGTAAGTTAGGATTCCCTCCTGGTCTCTAAATCAGCCTGTGCCAGGAAAAGGTTTACATCTTAACCTGTTAGGTAACTTTTTAACATACTAATGAAAGTCCAGGTTATACTACAATTTTCATGCAGGTCAGATACCACAAAAGGATATTTACCTCAGTCTTCTCTTGCGTGTTCAAGTTCTGTATTAAGGACTGGACATAAGAGTTGATGATGCTTTTTGTGAGATAGGCCTTCCAAACCACGTCTGCCAACGTGTGCAGATGTATTAGAGTAGTCTGTGAGTGGGATCCTACAGAAATTTTAAAAATAGTTGTGTCTGGTTAAACCCATAATTAGATGTACATCCTCCTGTAAAATTCTGTCTGGACGAGTAGCTGGGGCACCAGCTAACAGCTCTCTACCACTCTCTCTTCTGACACAAACAGTGCTGTCCTCTTTCCATCCATTTTTGCAGTCCTTATGACTACCTTACCTTTTTCAGGAGTCACAGAATTATTTGTTCAGTTAAAACTGTGCTTCAGTTAATTTGCAGGGGAAGAAGTCTGTATTGGTCAATTTTGCATTGACCAGTGTAAAAAAAAAATTAACCTTGAAATTTATTGCTCTCCCAAGGCAAGCAATTAGATGAGCTTCTAAGGAAAACCTAGAAATCTAGGGTTTTTCTAGCTGTAAATAAAGCCTGTTTCTGAAGCTTAATCTAAAGACTTACTGCTTAAAATCTGTATGCTATGCTTTTCTCTAGGCTGAAAGGCAAGTTACAAAGCCATCATGCCTGTGCTTTTTTTTCTTCTGTTTTTGGTTGCCTGAAACAAGTGAGGTCTTTACAAGATTATATGTTATAAATGTAAATTAAATGGATTTCATAATGGAGAAAAAAATAAGGTGCAAGACATCTGTCATTCCCTCTGCTTGTTTTTTTCTGTGTCAGTCATCTCATTCCACCCTCCACCCACCCCCAGCTTGCTCAGTTTATTACAAAGAATGTTTGTGTTTGGTCAGTGGAAGTAGAGTAAAAGAGTTATAATCCATAAAAAGGCTACAGTAAAACTAGCTTACTGCATCACAGGAAAAGTATCTGAGGTAAAGGGTATTTTAGCCTGTTACAAATTCCTTTTTGTACCTGTAATATTTTCATATACCCCTCTTCTTCACCACTCTAGCAGCAGATACTGAATTTCAGTCTGTTAACTTTTATATATCTGGTTTTATATCATACATCTGACATACAAAAAGGACTCCAGTAATCTATTTACTGAGTAAGCAGTGAGGCTTACAGGTTTTTCTTGCCAAGCCTATAGTTTCGGGATTCATAAAGTGCACCTGAAGCACTGTCACAAATCACAGTGTATCCACTGTCTTCTGTTCTTTAGAGAAGGAGGAAGGAATAGGTAACTACTGATTCATGGTAGTATTGCATTCGAGTCCCAAGTAGGCACGCTGTACTCTACAGTCATACACTGTGTAAAGAGGACAGTTGAAATTGCAGCTTCCAAATGTTGTTAAGGAATTAAGTCATCTGGGGTAGAAGTAGATGACATAGGGTTTCTAAGTACTGGAATAATTCTTAGGCAATTGGATTGTGAGATACCTGTAAATCTCTGGTTTGGTTTTCTTCTATGAACAAGATATCAGCCTTCCAGGGCTAACTTCCAAGTCCCTTTGTTTTGTGTATTTATAGAGCTTACACAAGCAAGTGCCCAGCCCCATTCATTGAACTGGACACAAACCAAATTTTATCAGTTTAGGAACAGGTGTCATTGTTTCCATGATGTAACATCTCTTGGTTTGATAGCAACCTTCACACTGGGTAGAAACTACCTTCCCAAATTCTACCAAGTATAAGGTCTGACTGCTTATAGAGTGTCTCAAAATGTAAATTGTTGGTTTAGGCTGGCTTAGATAGTAGTGGGGTGTTTTATGCTGCTTTTCCTTCTATCCTGTGGAAGCAAGTGAGCTAATGGGATTCATGTTATGTTGCTAGGAATTGTCCTTTCTTTATGCTAACAGATGATCTACGTTTGTCAGACTTTCTCTTGACTATGTCATTTGGTTAAGGAAGAAAATCTAGACTGCCTTTCTTGTTACCTTGATGGAATTTTGCCTTGTCACTCTTGGAGTCTCCCAAGACGGAGGTTCATGAGTGTGGGAACAGTGACTTTGCATTTGTGAATGCTGAAATTGTAAGAGACTAGCTGTATTGGCTGAATGTTCACAAGTCCATGGGGCCTGATGGGATTCATCCCAACATTCTGAAGGAGCTGGTGTGTGGTATGGAAGAACCCCCTCTTGATCATCTACCAAAGGTCTGGGGAGCTCCCTGCTGACTGGAAGGTAGCTAATGCTGTTCCAGTTTACCAGAAGAACATGAGGGAAGACCCAGGAAACCACAGACTTCTAGTCTAACCTCAGTTATATTTGTTATACCAAGTATTATTGAAAGACATATATATGTGTAGTTTCTCTTCTAGTCTTCTACAAAATCTTAGTGCAGCAATGTAGGAGTCGTGGACATGATTACCTCGTGGTAACCGCTGCCCCCAATGTTAGATCTTGTAAGCAGATCCGGTTAAAAGACATTCTATCCTACAGTTCCTGTCACTGAGGTAGAAAGCCCAGAGCACTTCACCACCAGCCAGAAAAGAGATGGAGGGCATCTCTCTGAGACCAGGTGATCCATTCATATCTGCTGCTGTTGTATATGCTGCAGTCAAGGTGGAATCTGTTCTAGAGGGAGTTGGAGGAGATGGGAGGAGGTTGAGGGCAAAAAATGAGGAGTAGTTGTAAAATGTTCCTGTGAGTGCCCTTCTGCTGATTTTTCTGTGGGAGGAATGAGTCACAGATACGAGCAATGAATAAACAAAGGGTGAAAGATTGTAAGTGTAGCCTATTCATTGGAGCTAAATGTTCATCTAAATGCAGTGGCACATTTTTGTGTTCCAGATTTGAGATATTAGTCACTTTCTTACTGGAAGTTCTTGGGCTATGAACATACAGGGCTTTGCAGTGGTTGAACAAATGGGAATATTGAAAATTTTTAGCCCCTGGGATACATGTTTTAATGTGCACCTAAGTCATAGGACTTCCTAGTCAAATGCTGTGGATTTGTGAAGGATAACAGTTCAAACTTGTAAGATATATTTTTATAGATTAACTTCCCTGAACCAAACAGGTAAGTTTTGCTTAATAAAGGCAAGGTAATTAATCACTTCTGCTGTAAATTTAATAAGTCTCTGAAGGGGCAAGACAGTGGACTCAGTAATTGTCACTTGGGAAATTCTGCACCTCATGAACATCCGTTTCTGCAGCACGAGTGAAAGGCAGTAAGCCCAGCCCAGCCCTCTTGTGCAGGGAAATGAGTGCTGAGAAATCTAGCCAAAGGTTTGAGCCTGCTGTGTCAAATGAGAGACGTCATGGATGTTTCTGGAGAATCTCTCCTTTTGTGTACTGTAATGTTCAAGCATCTTGTAAGCATAGATTTTCTGTAAAGTTTCTAGAATTCTTAACATATGCTTCCTTCATCAACAGCCTACTACTGTTCAGTTGGACTTCTCTTTTTTCCCTGTGGAATGTGTATTTCTTTCCTGTTACTTGTTCTTAACAAAGGTGGGTGACCCTGAATCATTTACAGGTCTCATTAAAAACCTCTAGAATAGAATTAAAGGACACAAAACACCAAAGGGGTAGAAAAAGTGAATGAAGTGAGTGAACTTCTGCTTACTAAAGGGCACACTGCTGCTCCTGTAACACAGAAGACAAATGTGAGAGTGGGGGAATGATAGAGAGGGGTGTCTAGCCCTGTCCTGGGGGATTTGATTCTAAAATAGAGAGGAAAGGTTTTCTGAGCAGTGTTAACATTTCCACTCACTCTGCACTTTAGGAATCCTATTGTTGGGCACAGGACACCGTTTGACTATTTTTTGAAGCACTTGATTCTGTGGAGAGGTCTTAAAGTCCAAAGCCATGACCCTGGACCTAAATCTATAATTACACACATTTTGATAGAAAATGTTTTCTTTCATATAACTGCATATTAAGAGATACTTTGCAGGGCATTTGCAAGCGATTTGATGTCATGTAATTTAATTGTTCTAGTAACAGAACACTGAAACTAATCAGCTTTTGCAGCAGCAAGTTAATGACTTCTAGAAAGCAACCCACAGAAGAGAAAAGAGCAGATTTCAATTGTGTTCCAAAACTGAAATTCCTGGATGATAAGCCAAGAAAAGTGTATTTTGATTACCTGTGTGTTTCCTTGCTTTATATAGCTATTGTAATTTCAGTGAAATAATTTATTTAGAAAGTACCAAAGCTAAATTTTTATTTGAAAATTACCAGGTATGGATAAATGCACAACCTTATGTTCCCTTGGTCTCTGAGTAACTTAACATTCTCGTCAATAGCCTTTCTTTTGCACTCACAGTTTGCTCCCAAAATTACATCATAGTGTCTCTTGAGCTTTGCAGCTATTTCAAAGCCTTTGTGAATATAAATTTTTGTCTTAAATTAGTCTGCTACTGAAATAATACTGACTGACGTAACATTCGATACCTTTTCTTTCCATCTTCCTGGTTTGTGGAAAAATAGCTGGTGCCTCTTCTGAGAGACAGCACTTAATCATTTGTGTTCCTGTTCCTCGGTATGTAACTGAACTGTCTGATAGATGTTACCTGTTAAATAGTATCGAGGGATAGGAATGCTCTGCCTGTGTAAATAAGTGTTATTCAAAACTGCAATTACAATATGTGTAGAAGTACAGGGGTCCATAATTATTCTTTCCAATGTGGTTGGTTGAAGCCAGCTCCAAAACTGCTGACTTTTGGAAACAGCTGACACTTCCCTACAGCAATTCTTCATTACAGTCTCCTGCTCCATGGAGACCAGGCCTGTGACATCTCCTCGATAAAGTTATCTGTTGGATCAGTTGTATCATATTTTCCTTCCTAGAACTGTAAATCAGCCCTGGTCAATCCCAATATATACAAACTATTTTTAAGAGAGTAGTATAATTAGGAGACCTCTTTGGCCCTCTGGTGTGTTGCAGTTCATGTGTTACTGTTTATAATTCCTTTTAAGATTTTAAAAATTTAATAAAATATAAAAAAATGTGCACTTAGTTATACCTAGATAGAACCTAAAAAATAAAGAAAATATCTGATACATTTCATAAAACCACACTTCTTGACAAAGCACAAGAAATTATATTGAAAAAAGGTATTTTACATGAGTTTTAATACATTACTACAGCAGGGCATTATTTTTCTGGGCACTGTACAAGTGCTTGGGGTATAATCCAAAGTACAAATCCAAAGTGGGATATTCTCTGTCGAGTTAAATGGTCTGTGGAGCAGTTATACAGGGAGGGACAACCTGCAACCACACTGCACAGAAGCTGCAAAGGATGTGAGGGTGAAGAGCCCAAAGCCAGGTGGCAGCGGAGTGGAGATGGAGCCCCAGCCTCCCCCATCCCATGGGGGGACCAGGCTCGCCCACCTGGGCCAGGGGCAGCCAGCACTGTGCCAGTGCTGGTCTTGGGCTGCCTGCCTTGCCCAGAGCTGCTGGCACAGTGGTGTTGGAGCCATTCAGCACAAGCTGTTGTGCACGGTGCCTGCTGGCACACAACGGGATCCTGCTCCTGCTCTTACTGTGGTATTTATTGTATATTGATGCAGCTCCACAAAGGCTCTTGTGACTTGCTGGGTTCCTTGCAATGCTCCCTGCTACTGACTGTTGTGTGCAGGCAGAGCAGGATTGTCTTCATGTCCCCCACACTCAGCTGACAGCTTTCGACAGCCGTCCTGCACTAAGCAGCCAGCCAGTCTTCCTCAAGAGATGTCAGTTCTAGCAATAATGTGGAAAAAAGTGTGACCTTGGGAAAAACACCACGTCTATTAACAGACCAGAGCATGTTATGACCTGATAGGCTGAAGTACTTATAGTGTAAACAGGCAGGAGATAAAGTTTTCTTATCAAAAAGGCAGTACACCAGTCAAAAACACTGCAGGCATTGATCAAGGCTTTTCTATATCTATTACACTTGGGAACAGACAAATAGCAAAGTGTTAAGGATGTAAGAGGAAGGCACCAAGGCTCTTTGGGGTGCAGTTATTAAAAGATGATTGCACAGAAAGTCCTCAGTGGAGTCTCGTTGATTCAACAGCTGGGGTGAGTGACATGCAGGCTTTCATTTCATCGTGTTATGAGAAGAGCATCTTATGACATCACCTGTACCAGCACTCACTCATGAAGTACACTTCCACCTTGCTGGAGAGAGAGAAATCCCTTCTGTTTTAAATACTGTAATAGGATGTACAGGGTGAGAAATGAAAGGTAGGATTTCAATGGAATCACCCTGAAAACATCCATTTCATATTGAGGTTTGACTGGGAAGGAGTCAGAAAGCCCCTCTGGCTTTGGGCAGGTGCAGATGTGTTACCCATGGCATATGACTGAAGGCTGAGTCAGAACCTGGCTCCTGACTCCCTCCTGGCTGATACTGCACAGGATGGTCCCTGTGTGAATTCCACAAGCCCCTGCAGTGAGCCCCTGCCTTAAGGAACTGTGAGTGCATGCTGGTGATGACCAAGACCTGTAATCCTCATCCAGGGAGCATGGGAACGGGGATGTGTGAAGTAGAACTGCAATAAGAGAAGTGGGAGTGCATGGGTAATGCCTGGGGGTAGAAACTTTTTCCTTCTAGCACATACAATAAGAAATTATTGCTACATCTAGTTTTCCTTTGCTTAGCTGTCCATTGTAACCTGAACAAGGAAGATGGTGTGTTAATAGAACAAAAATTGTTAGGCATTCATATGGCAAAGGAAAAGGGAAAATCTGGACTTCTGACAGTTAAAACCTAAACAGAAGTCACAGCTGGAGTGAAAGCTCAAAAAGTGTGTGTGCTACTGGCCATTTCCAATGAGATGTTCAAACAGGTTGGTTCCTCTGGGTATGTTGCAGTATCTAGGGACATGTTTTGCTGTCAGTCAGTCCACCATAAATCTGGACCTTTATGGAGTTTTGTTGTGCTCCTGCCAGTGCAACTGAGGGTAAACTTTGGCTCTGGTTACATCCATCTAGAGCAAGCTGCAGCTTGCCTTATCCACAGAAGAATTCCTGTTGCCTTCATAGAAGTTTTTCATGAGTTGGGACATCTGGATTTGGTACAGTAATACTTAACATTGTGATGTTGCTGTAAACACTAGGATGTTTATAGAAAGGAGAGACGGATCAGACTCCTGCTAACTATTTCACAGGAGCATAGAGTTTCTTCCAAGAAAAATATTTCAGCTCTCTAGGGCAGCATCTGCTCCCAGATTTCTGTTCTGCAGGAAAACCTACATTCAGGAAGATTAAAATTAACCTCCATAGATTCCTGGAGTCAGCTTGAGAATTTCCTGTGTCTTGCAATTTCTAATTGCACTAATTCTCCTAAGTGTGAGTGAAACGGTAATGGGTGCTGAGCAACTGTCTCCCATCCCTTGGGAGTTAGAGCCTCAGTCTACCCTGAGCCAGGGCATGCATCATTTGAAAATTACAGGCTTGGCCTGTGTTCCAAGAGAACAGTAAGTGAACTACTATGAAAATTGAGGATGAAGGTGATGAATATTTAGAAAGGGAAAGCTGTATTTTAGATGCACTTTCCTTGTACCTGAACCTAATTTTTTCAGATTTTGAGTTAGAGACACTGTATGGTTACATTTCTGTTTCTCAGTTAAACCCCTTCTTAAACAAAAATCATCCATTCAAAGCAGAAACTGGTATAGCCTATTTTTCTACGTCCTGCAGCTCACAAGCCACTCCAGCATGTAAAGTTAAAATGAACAGCCACCGTGACAATTTGGATGACAATTAGTACATAAAAACCTTCATAAGCTGCTTCAGTTACAGCAAGAACTGGTCCTAAACCAGCAGGAACTTTCTGTCTGCAATGTGGCAAGAGCATTTGCAGAGCTCTGTGCCAGGGGTTAGCTGGCAGCGAGAGGGAGCTGCTGCCGCCGAGGTGGAAGTAACTGGCTGCAGCTTAACGTGGGTTGGTCAAGTTGATGTTAAGCTGGTGACTCAGTGGTAAACAGAGAACTGGAGCTCTCCCTGTGCAAACTCTGCAAACACAAGAAATAATCTTCCCTTCATTTTGCAAAATACCAGAGGCTGTATAAATAATTGCGAAGGTTGGATAGAAAATATCAGGGCTTTTTTACCCTGGCCAATATAATTAAAATGCTCCCTGACGTGATCACCTTCTTGGGATCTCAGCACCAGCCTTGAACCAGAGATGTTGCTGGAGTTCTGTCCCTCGTTTATCAGAGGGGGAAGTTCAGTACTTCTCGCTCGTGCTGTTTTCAGCAGCTCTACCAGCATGGCTTTGCTTGGTCAGGAACTGAGCCCCAGAGGACATCATATTCAAGTTAACATTTCATGTGGCTGGATATCATCCCTTCCACATCACCAGCTAGATTTGCTGTTACAGCAAAGTGAAGCTGAATATCACCTGTCTGCTACTAATGCAATACTCAGCATTTCCTTGTTACTTTTCCCAAAGAGTTCATATACACACTAAAGGAAAGGAAAGACACAGCTGGACCTTCCTCTATCAGGTCGTTTGTCAGCTGGTCCCACACTGCCAACAGGAGGAGATTACTAGAGTCTTCTCTGGATGTATCTGTGGGTCACTGCTCTGGTGCTTCAGGAGGTGTTTTTCAGATCAGCTCCTCTGGTACTCGGCTGTGAGTTGCTCTGCTGCCAGGTCACCTGTAAATCAGAGTGAGTCGTGCATGGGGAAAGGGAACTTTCAGGACTGTTGCACACTGATGTGGAGTGCTGTCAAGCCATCATTTGGTGTTGGAGTAGACGCCTCCAAAACCTTCTGGTTCCAGCAGCCTTACTGGGCAGTTCATCAAAATTACCATCTCACACTGAGAGGCAGGAAAGCCTCTTTGGTACACAGACTGTGGTAAACATTCCACTCTTCCCTACCCCATCCAAAGGTGTCAGTACATCCCAGCTTCTCAGTACCTATGCTTGTCCCCAGTCAGCCTTTGGAAGTGGCTGTGTAAGTGGCGCACACTGCCTTCAGCACCAAGAGGGCCATTGCAAACAAGAACCTGAAAAACGAGCTACGCTTGCCCTAATGCAAACTCCACATCAGGATTTGTTCCTTGCACTGATTGCTGAGACCTGAGCAGAAGGGTCCTGCATCTGACAGGAGAAACAAAGGATGTTCTTTCCCATTCCTGTCTTTTTTTCTGGAGACACTGTGTGCTAGGCACAGATGTGAGGGAAGAGGTGCTTCAGCTCTTGCACACAACACATAAATATTCTGGATCTCCACCAGCCAATCTCCAGTTCTCCAGAATCTATGTTTAACGGCACTAATGAAACTTAAAAAGAAACACCTTGGGTTGCATTTAACAGATGACTTTTTTTTTTTCTTTTCTTAATCCTTTAACCATTTTCCAGGTTGCTGTACTGCTTCCCTCATTTGAATTCCAGGGCCACATGACAACTGAGCCACGCCTTGAATGGCTGCTGGTCTCAACCCTAACTCTGTGCTGTGGCTGTGAGGCCCCTTGGTAAAGCTCAGAAAGAGACACCTGTAGTATTACTAATACTGGAGCATAGGGTAGGCTTGGTTTCTTGTTCAGTCTTCACTCAGAAGACTTCTGTTGCTCTTTTTACAAAGACACTGGCATAGGAGAGGTTTGCATTTCTATTAATTAATGTGATGTCATTTATTAAGGAAATTGTGGGTGGGTGGCTTGTGTAAGAAAAAGGAAGGCATCAGGCCCAAATAGTTGCTTAAATTATTTTCCAAAGGAAGTCTTTCAAGATTGCAATGTATTTCACAACTGAAAAAATTGGCCTATGTAAAAGAAAAAAGAGTAACAGAACTGTTTTAATGATGGAAGTTGTTTGCTATCATACATAAAAGATTTATTGAGTCTCTCTTGCTACCAGTGGAAAAGGTGCTGGGCTGGTTCCTAATTTCAGTGATCATTAACCATCCTGTGTGACAAGGTGTGGGGCAGTAATTACTGTATTTCTGACATACTGTTCCAGTGATCTCTGAGTCAGGGAAGTTCTAAATCAGATTAGAGCATGATAATATTTCATGAAGGGGGCCTGAGTCACCCCCTCAGACAACCAGAGATGAGAGTTTCCAGACTAAGCTTTGTCTCCCAAGATATCCATCCCCACTGCATTAATCTCCTAATGCTAGCAGTCAGCCAAACAGAGCCAAGGAAACATCCCTAAGAACTGCTGACTGCTCTCCTCAATGGGTGCATGTTACACCATTGCTGAGAGCTGGGCACACACAGGCTTTAAGTACCTTTTACCTTTGCAGAACAATGCAGAGCTCTTCATGAAAGTCCATGTAAAAGATCGATCTGAATGTGAGTCAGAAGAAATATTTTCCTAAAAATTAAACCTGTATATGAGCTGGACTAGTTCTGTACTACAGACAGCATCACACATAATTAGGGGCTCACAAGGCAACATAAGCAAGCAGAGAGCAAAGTTGTTACTCTGCTCTGGTTGCTCTGCTGACCTGGGATTTCTAGGCAAAATATACCTAAAATACAATACCCAGTTTCTGTAAAAGTTTTTCCTGAGTCATTTTCCTTTAAGTGCGCTAGTCTAAATGCCTCACATATCCCAGGGGCCAAGTTCTTTACTTCATGGTGAACTATGGGATTCATGGGAAAGCTGCAGTGAGTGGCAAGAGGTATGTCACAGGGAAGAGAACAGCCTGCAGGATGGAGTGGAAGCGTGAAGAGTTTGAGCAAGAATTTCACAATTCTATTTCCCATTGACTTGAAATAAGAACTACTCATTCTTAAATGTCAAAATATTTAATTTTTTTTACATTTTTGAATTGGCATTTTCAAAAATCTGTTTTATGGAGAAGACACCATTTTCTTTCAGGATATACACAAAGCTCAAAGTATTAGGAAATTATGAGAAATAGGTATTTTGACTATTCTTCCTTAGCTGTACTTCTTTCATTGTACTTTTTGTGACAGCCTCAGAACAAATGTATTTCTATATAAATTTCAATCCAGCAATCTTTTGTAGATCTTTAGGTAAGAAAGTTACCTTAAATCTGAATTAGGATTAATAGGATGAAGAATCAAACTGGCCTCGGCTGTATGAACGCAAATGCTTAATTTTAATGTTTATACAGAAATCAATGAAACCCTTGTCTGTGCCAAGGACCTGACTGAGGTGGAGATTCCAAGTACCTTTCTTTTGAAAAAGAATCCTCGAATTCTAGAAAGTATTCATCTACATTAAACAAATAGAGTATTTTTATGCCTTCATCTGATGGGCTTTTTTCCCTTGTAATCTGTGTAATTCCATTTGATATCAGTGACATATTCCTGTAGTCAGACTCACTGAATAATGTAAAACATACCAAATTCAGACAGACATAATGTTAGATGGTGAATGTCATGTAGAAACAGCTCCTGCTGTGGCTCTCTAGACTTTATCTGAATTTAGATGACTCACAAGGCGTCCTTGTGTCAGAGGAAAGAGCAAAAATGATGAACCATTTTCTCTTTATTTCTTCATAATTCTTTCAGGAGTAAAGAAAATAGAATTTTTCTTTTTGGAAAATAGAAGTAGTGGTGGTAGCTCAAGGAGACAACTCCAGGCCATCAACATGGTGAAAGACCAGAACGTTAGAACAAAAATGGCAAAACAAGGTCTATGCCATTCTTTTTGTAAATTCAGCTGCAAACCTCTTCAGCTGAATTTTGTCTGATCATTGCAAGGACTTGACATGACACAAGACCTGTTTCCCATCTGGCATAAATCAGCAGAGGCACAGAGAAGCCAGAAGAGGAAGATCTTTCCTAAAGGCTCTTTCCTGAATTGATGAGAGGTTATTCCTGTTACTCAGTCATGGGTTTCTGAAGCATTGACAAGGAAACATCAGGCCTTTGTCACTGTCCCCTCCATCAGTAGCTGGGAGTCTTGCCTCATTCACTGTGAATTTTTTTTATGGATAGCATGTTAAAAAAATATCAGGAGTCATTAAATACAAGAGAGCTTGCAGTGAAACCTTGGTCTTATCGTAGTTCTATCAATATTTCTACAAGAGTAAAGGTTTGCTTTGCAATTCCCACCCTGGAATATTTCATCTGTCTCTTTTCTCTAACTTTCACAAAAACAGGTAACAATCTTTACATCCTGTATCACAAGTGATACAAAATTACACTCGACTCAGTTTGTCATGTGAAAATCCATTTTTTGTCCTGTCTATTTGAATCAAATGAAAATGTGTTAAAAATCTTCTATTTTCTCACTTTACAATATATTTTGCTGAGCTGTGAGAGACTTGCATTCCTATTTGTTGCCTGCCTACAGTCAACAGTGTACAGTGATTTGCATTTCAGGGTGCAAGAACAGGTAATGTGGAAAATAGCATGAATACAAGAAAATCCAGCTGTTCTTTGCATGCATCTGCTGGAACTGGATAGGAAGCACCTACATGGTGTTTACTGTTGTGCTTTGACTTCTTACATAATGCTGAGCAATTTATTATTCTCTCAGACCATTAATCAAACCTAGCTGAAAAATTAATTTTTGTGTGGTCAGAAGGGGGCGGGGGGGCAGAAACATACCATTTGAAGTTGAATTTGGCAACGTGCTCCAGTTAAACCAAAGAGGACAAAATTATAAAAATACTGAAATATTTGATATTTTAACAAATTGTTTCATGTTGGAAAAGTAAATAAATTATTTCAATGCCTCCAGAAAGAAATATATTAGTTGGCTTCAAAATCATATTTCTCATTTTGCAATTAACCTACGGGAAAAGCTGAACATTTGAATTGATTCAAAATGTTTCCTGTTTGTTGGGCTGCTTGTTTTATCAGAGATAAACATCCATCTAATTTCCATCCAGACAATTTTTTTTTGTTGTTTTCTTTCTTGAGTTTGGCAATTGATTCAAATAAAGTGTTTATTTGTCTAAACTTAGATTTAAGCTATGGGAAACGTCATCTGTTGTGTAAGCGTGTGGTTTAACCCCAGCTGCCAACAAAGCCCCCTGCAGACGTTCACTTCCTCCCCACTGGTGGGATGGGGGAGAGAATCAGAAAAGTGACAAAACTCGTGGCTTGAGATACAGACAGTCGAAGGGGAAAACAAAAGCTGCGTGCATGAGCAAAACAAAACGAGGAGTTCCTTCACTGCTTCCCACGGGCAGGCAGGTGTTCAGCCATCCCTGGGAAAGCAGGGCTCATTACACGTGTCGATTACTTTGGAAGACAAACACCATCACTTCAGATGTCCCCTCCTTGCTCCTTCTTCCCCCAGCTCTATACGCTGAGCGTGATGCTGTATGGTTTGGAATATCCCTGTGGCCAGTTGGTGTCAGCTGTCCCAGCTGTGTCCCCTCCAAAATCCTTGTGCACCCCCAGCCCCCTCGCTGGTGGGGTGGGGTGAGAGGCAGAAAAGGCCTTGGCTCTGTGTAAGCCCTGATCAGCAGTAACGAAAACATCTCTGTGTTATCAACACCATTTACAGCACAAATCCAAACCACAGCCCTGCACCAGCTACTGTGAAGGAAATTAACTCTATCCAAGCCAAAACCAGCACAGTAAGAAAATGTTTTGCAGCAAAAATCAAAGAGTAAAAGTGGAACAAGACTTATACTGGAGCTCCCTAAATCAAGCTCAGAGGATTTTATTGTGGCTGCCTTCCAATTCAGATGATCCAGGCAGATGATCAGACACAAGAAATTGGCCTCTCACAATTCAACAGCAAAACTCTGCAACAAAAAACCCAGTGCTTCTGCCTGCATTATTTCAGGGCTCTGTACAGAGCCAGAATGGGAGCTCTGCTCATCTACCAAAGAAATTCTGGGTAAATGAGGATACAAATCTCCTGCAACTCCACATCCTCCATCAGCGCAGCTCCTAGATATCAACTGTGCATCCTGTGGGTGTGCAGTTCAGAGTTCCCCACGCCATGGCTGAAAGCTTGATTCTAAGAAAAGACCCAAGCCCCTATTTCGATATTTTGAACCTACGGTCTTTCTGCTGTAGTGCATAGCTATAATTAATAGCTCCTTGTTTATTTTATTCTTTAGAAATTAAGTGTTTCTCTTTCAGAGCCTGGAATATGTACATATAATCTAGTTACAAAACGACCTGATGTTAACACATAACAAGCTGCTAGAAGTTGTTTTCATTCCAGACCCAGATTATACCTGAATGACCCCAAATGCCACGGTTTTGAAAAGGGAAATGTTTGTGCTCAGCATTAAAAACAATTTGACCAAATGAAGAAGAAGAGTGGCAATATGTGCAATGGCCTGGTCTCAAAAAGAAACCTATTTTTCCCTAAATGCTGTGTTTATTTCTTCTGGTGCTGCAGATGGGATGGCTTAAACTGCAGAATAGCACACGTTTGAGGATTAAGCACACAGTTCTGCGCCTTCTCTGTCTTTTCTCCACACTGTTGACCTGTCCTAGTTTCTTTTTATTCATTTGGACATCCGGGAGGCCTCCTGATGTTTCCAGAAAATTTTATGACCATGAAGAATTTGTGTAAATTTAATGCACCATTTGAATAACTTATATCATTAGTAAGATATTAGTAGCATTAGGCAATAAGAGCAAGTATGCCTATTCTGCAAAACTGTAAATTTTCTTTAAAAGACTGACAGACACTAAGCAAGAAGCTGATGTTGCTCAAAATCCACGGGAATATATCTTTGCATAGACAAGAACAAAAACTTGCTATGTGTGCAGTTTCGGAATATACATTAAAGAAAGAACCTCACATACAAAGAAAGATCAAATTCAGAAGATTTACTATAGGTGTAATTTGAGAGGAAAAAGTCCAGCAGCTTTCTACACTTACACTCCTTGGATTAGTAGCCATAATTATCATTCACAATGTGAATTATTAAAATGTGCAAAGCATCATGACAAATAGATGTGCACTTTGGGGAAATGAGAAGAAAAACAGTTTCCCAGAAGCCAGGGTGCTCTGCATGTGGAAGGAGGGGACATGTGAGTGAGACTGCCTGAGTTTTAGGTTTTGAACACCTATTGCAGAAAAGGTGATGTGTACTTTTGGCTTCACTGCCTTACACAGTGTGAGTTTAATCATGTCTGGCACCAGCTGTTAGTCAGAAATTACGCTAATGAATGTTCATTTTCTCCTCTTAAGCTGCCCTGCTTTGAGAGCTAACAAAGCCAGTCTCCTTATTAATTTGCATGTCACCTACTACCTTCACCCCGCTGCCATGGCACCAGCCTCTGTCAGCCCCACCAGCTTCTGTCAACCCCTCCACTGCAAAGTTTTGTTTCCTTTCAGGTTTTCTAGAGCATCTACCTTCTGCCAAGCATTCAGAGAATCCGTTCCAGAGCCTCTGGGTTGGAAGGGACCCTGGAGACCATGTGGTCCCAGCTACTGCTGAAAGCTGGTGTTCATCCAGGACCTCATCAGCCCAAGCCTGGAGTGTTCCTTCCCCTAGACACTTCCATAGTAATGCCCCTAGCTCCCTTCACATCCCTTTTGGGCCTTCACCAGCACCTCCGAGCACTCACCACCCACCCCACCGCGGTCTGCGGCTGGGTGGAAGGCAACCTGGGGCTAATGAGCCATGTGTTCATCAGGCCAATGTGTCAACGGGGCTGCCAGCAGCTCGCTTCCCAGGAAAGGGAAGGGAGAGATGTGGCCCTTCTCCCTCTCAGCACTGACAAGGTTTCCCTTCTCATCTGGGCATTCTTTGACGTGTGACACAAGTGGAACCCTACTGTCCCTGGCAACTACACCTCTATCAAACGTGGTTGAGCGTGGGCTGGAGGCTCGCAAGCTGCCAGGACCATGCTGGCAAACAGAGGCTGTGGTGCTCTGGGAACTCCCTGCGGCTCCCATCTCTGGGTGCCTCACTGCTACGTACTGAAATGCCCCTCAGAGGCACTAGGGTGGAATCAGGGTCAGAGCAAAAGCAAGCCTGGAGCACGTGTCTAAGGCTCCCCTCAAACCACGCCATTCCAAAAGCCACACTCCGGAGCAGAGCAGACCTCTCCTCTGGAGAAGAGAGGTCTCTCTTCATGTCTCAGTGCTAACAAAATAAACATAATTGCTACTAATAATGACTGCTTTTAATGGAGCTGTGTGTGCATAAAGATGGAAATGTTCCCTTTATGAAGGTTTGTACAAACAGCAGCTGCTGACAAGTCTCCTTGTCTCCTAATAGCTCTTCATTAACCTTCAGACTTCTGCTGGTGCACATATTGTCTTCACAAACACAATACAGAGCAACTTCTCCAGTATAATTGCAAGAACCTTTATCAGTATTGTGTTTGCTTGCCAATACCCATCCTATTAGTTACATGTCACAATGGCCTGACAGGTAGAATAAAATTGGTATTGACATCAGGTAACTCTTTTTTTCCCCTTAACTGGAGCTAATAAACTGGTCTGTTTAAAGACCCAGTAAGAGAAAAATTAAGGTCTAGGGATGTTCTTCACCTTAAAAGAGTGCCTTTTCACATGGCCTCTGTAATAAAGGATGAGGCTGGCAGAATGGGCTCTGGTCTGCTTCAAACTGTAAGATCACATGATTAACTTACACACGCACAATAACTAACTGCAGTTGTGGCCCCTCCTCAGGCCATGAAGCCCTACAAATTTTCAGTACACTTACTGGGATCCTATAGATAAAAGTCTTGGAGTCAGAAAGCTCTTGAGCTAATGCCTTACTTTCCCACAGGGATTGTGACAAACACCTACAAACAGCTTCCCCTGCCTGGGGGGAGAAGATTCACAGGACTGGCCACTTCTCTTTTTCGTGGGAATCTAGTGCCCCATGGTTTTGAATGTGGAATTTCTGGGTCATGCAGTGGACTAATGGCCACTAAACAAGGATGAGCCTATGCAGTGGGGGCACCTGGCTGTGTCAGACCACCCCATTTCAACAATGTGGAGGGGACACGCACCCACGCGGACCAGGGGCTTTGGAAGCACGGAGCCCAAGCACCTCAGCGCGCCTGCACAGAGCAGTGACACAGGAGCAGCAGGATACGCTGGCTGGACCATGGCTGATCTGACAGTGTGGGCACGTCTGGGCCAACTTGAGCATTCCTGTGAAAAGTTCAGTGTAGCCTTTCACACCACAGATCCCAATTCAGCAGAGCACTGAGCTCATGCTGCAGTTACTGTGCCTGTGCCCTAGTGACTTGAGTAAGGTGTGAGGTTTAATTTCTGGCTTTGCTGAACTCAGTTTCATCTGTCACCTGACAAAGAGTGGCATCAGAATCACGGTGTGTCTGGCACCACCAAAGTTTGGAAAATATACTGCCTTATTTATTTCAAAAACTGTAATTTTGTTTCTTAAAATAAGAGGCTATTCAAAGACACAAGAAGGCAAATAAAAACTAAAAGTACTAAAATATGGATAGCTGTAATGCATGCAAAGAGTGATTTTTCAGTTCAGACATACTTTTTATAAACTGTTCATGGACTGTTTCACTGTAACTATGTGATTGACCTGAGTAGTTCACAGAACAATTACACCAAATACAGAAGATGGTAATTTCTCTGTCCATGCAAATTTGAGAAGATATGAACTGTTACAGCATTTTTAATTCTGAAGGACAGCATTTTTGTTAAAATCAATTTGGTAAGTTATGTGCTTATATTTTGGTTGTGTGATAAGCTTTTTGTTGTCTGGGGGGCTACAGACATGGCTTCTGTGAGAAGCTGCCAGAAGCTTCATCTGTGTCTGACAGAGTCAATGCCACCTGGCTCCAGGACAGAGCCAGCAGCAGCCAAGAACAAGTCCATCAGTCACAGTGCCAGTGCCTCTGGGATCATGTATTTGAGAAGGGGGAAAAACCCTGCTGCAGAGCAACACCTGGAGACAGGCATGCAAATGGAGAGGAACAACCCTGCAGGCACCAAAGCCAGTGCAGAAGGAGGGGCAGGATGTGCTCCAGGTGCCTGAGCTGAGATTCCCCTGCAGCCTGTGGTGCAGACCATGGTGAGGCAGCTGTGCCCCTGCAGCCCATGGAGGTCCATGGTGGAGCAGAGATCCACCTGCAGCCCGTGGAGCAGTCCCATGCCAGAGCAGGTAGATGCCCAAAGGAGGCTTGTGACTCCACGGGAAGCCCATGCTGCAGCAGGATTCTGGCAGGACCTGTGGCCCTGTGCAGAGACAGAGGAGCCTACACTGGAACAGTTTGTGAAGAACTGCAGCCCATGGGAAGGACTCAGGTTGGAGAAGTCCATGGAACACTGTCTCTCATGGGAGTGACCTCACACTGAAGCAGGAGAAGAGTGGGAAGAGTCCTTCCCCTGAGGAGGAAGGAGAGGCAATGTGTGATGAACTGACTGCAAACCCCCATTCTACTTTTCCCTGCGCAGCTCAGGGCAGGAGGTAGAGAAATCAGAAGTGAAGTTGAACATGGATAAAAGGGAGGGGTAGGGGAAAGGTGATTTTAAGATTTGGTTTTATTTTCACTATTCTACTCTGATTTTGATTGGTAATAAATTCAATTAATTTCCCCCAAGTCGAGTCTGTTTTGCCTGTGATGGTAACAGGTGCACGACCTCTGCCTGTCCTTATCTCAACTCATGAGCCTTGTATTCCATTTTCTCGCCCCTGTCCATCTGAGTAAGGGAGTGACAGAGTGGCTTTGTTGGGCACCTGATGTCAGCCAGGGTCAATTCATCAAAGTGATTTTCTTTTTTCCTAAATACTTCTGAGGTGAAGGCTGGAAGACAGACAGTGATGCCAAAAAGCTATTACCACTACTGTGCTTCACAATCACAGAATCACAGAATCATTTAAGTTGGAAAAGACCTTTAAGATCATCAGGTCCAACTGTGAACAAAAGGGAGTTCTCACTGATACTTCATAAACATCAACATTTAATCAAGGGAAGAGGTTTAATGATGTAACAAAGGAATAATTTCAGTTGTTAAGCACAGGGGCTTTTAACATAAATATTCTCATTAAGAGTGAATTAAATAAAAAAAAACCTTTGAAGGACAATGACTACCATATTTCCTCTGAGGCCAGAGTGCTGAAATGGCAATGAGATAGCAGAGAAGAAAAAAAGGCTCTGCCATGGGGTTCTGTGCCCTTTCTGTCACAGTGACGACCACCACTATGACTACCCCGAGCTGAAAGCCCAGGGTCTTTCTCTTGACTCCTGTTCATGCTTCCCTATTCATGCTTCATTCTGGTTCCCAAAGTTTTCTCTTTTCATAGGGAAGATCCATTACGCAGTTAGATCATGCTTTAGATTAGCATAATGAGAGATGGAGTGATGTGGTTTTGAGACCTTGACTTTCCTATCCTGAGTTGGTGGAAAGGCACCCTTTGTTGTTTCCCCATAATGATGGAGGCAGCCAGATGGGGATGGAAAGTAAACAACTCACAAGAAAAATGCATTTCATGGGTATTACACATAAAGGATGCCACCAGAAAGGTTGTATCCTCACCTAGCTGGTACATAATGCATGGCTTTTGGTCAAGAGAGGAGATCACAGAGAGTGGGAGGCTTGAGAAACACAAAGCCTCATCTGACTCACCTGCTGTAGCTGACCAATGGAACAGGCATCCCTGCTGCCATGAGTCAGTAGCAGAGTCAGGCCAAACAGCGTCTTCAGTACTTTCGTGGTTCATTTTCTCCTGAGTTGTCTTTTCTCTTGTCTCTGGAGCTCTCTGCCTGGCTCTCCTACTTTTGAGAAGGAGATGCTCCTGCACAGAAGACCTCAGCTTTGCTCTCCTGTGTCCATACCTGGTACTTTGTCACTGTGTATTTGCTCTGGTTCACTCATCCACTCTCCCTGGATATGGATTGCCAACGCTGCCCCTGTGCTCCCATAGCTTTTCTGTCCCCAGCAGCCTGCCTCCAGCCATAATACCTGTGACATCCAACTTTCAAAGGCTGATCCATTTCAGTGGATTTCTTTTTCTCAAAGTAAGATGAAACCACTGGGAAAAAACCCCCCAAAAAACAACAAAATACCTCCAAACAAAACAAAACAAACAACATCCTCCCCCCGCGCCCCCAGAAAAAGAAAACAAACCAAAAATCTGCTTGAAGTGAAAACATTTTAGTTAGCTGCAGGTTATTAAATCATTCTAACTTTCAGTGTAATTTAGATTTCTAACAAAAAGTATTATTTTAAACTTGAGAGTTGGCAATTTTTGTGTTAAAACTGTTGGAAAAAATGTTGAAAAAATATTTCAACGAAGTCCCTTCTCTCTTTTAGACAAAACTGGTTGCTTAACTGAAATGTGGTACGTTAGGCCTCCTTCCACAATGGATTTGAAGGGAATTTATTATAAAGAATTGTCATATTTAAAAAGATGTAAACTCAATTGAAAGTCTGCTTCAGTTAATACTACAAAAAATTTCACCCAACAACCACTTCTCACTTCTGAGTTTGTCACAAGCACCAACTAGATGTAGGCACAACCAATAGATTTGAAGCTAAGGATTTATAATCATCACAAAATTGTATCTGTCTCCTTCAGGTTCCGGGGCATTTAATAATTCCCATTGAAAACTGTTGTTCTACACCAATGAAAGAGCCTTCCCATGCTGTCCAGTACTCCTTTATAGAAGAAAGGCTTGTATTCCTATACCATAATTAAACATTATTCTGCATCTAGGGTTGACTGAAATTTTTCTGAACAGCATATTTTTATTAGAGAAAATATGCAGTGAAATTGAATATTTTTCCACAGGAATATATTGACTTTTATAAGAAAATAATGGAAAGAATCAAAGCATTGAAGAAATTCAGTCTGCTTCATTTGGACTTAATATGTTATGAATGAGGTAGAAGCTATACCAAACAACGGTCTTTACTTTATGAGATGAAATACTTGAAACAGAGCTGCTTGAAATTTTAAAATAATTTCTTGAATTCTTACTTCATGGGGATCAAAAAAAATGTTAAGTTTTCCTTTCAATTCAGGTCAAAAGGAAAAGTCAAAGCAGAAATCTACCACAGAGGAGACGTTCTCTATATTGACCAATTCTATTGCAGTACCATTAGCTGAACAACATGTACAGTCTGACCATAAAGTCATACATATTTTCCTATTTGTATAAGTTCCCATGTAATTTTACTCCAGATTTTAAAAAAGCTTTAAAATAGTCACTAGCTAATGCAGGTGGGAAAGAAAACTTGTTAAGTAAATGCAATTTGCATTTTGATACCACTGTAAACCTGCACAAAACACTTCCTTCTGCGAGGAGTTTGCAGTTTGTCTCTGTGAATTACTGAGATGAAGACTGACCATAATTTAAATATATTACCTTTTCACTGATGATAATCTGAGCAGAAACACCAAGATAATGTGTTTATCTGCCAGTAATAAATGGAATGACAAGCCAGGGATGAGCAATAGCTGCTGCTTCAGACTGCAGGGATGGGGACGTGGGCTTTGGTCTGACAAACCATCAGCTGCTCTTGATCCAGGTTAAGATATTGCTAAACTGCTGTCTCCCAGCTGCCCATCACATCTTCCTCTCTAAATCCTCATCTCTGCTGGTTTACCAGCTCAGCCAAGAGCTCTGGGTTACCAAGGGAAGCAAGTATTTCACATAGCAGCAGGTTTTAATTTGGAGCACTGTGCAGAGGCAAGTTACTGACTATGAGCCAAATGGGCAAGTTAGCAGAAGCTGTCCCCCCCAGCAGGATCCTTTACACTGTATGCCCTTTCCCTCAGGGACTGCAGCTGGATGCATGTAACCCTTCATGCAATTTTTGGTGGGAGTGCTCAAATACTTCTGGAATGAATCCCGAAACAGGCATGCCAGTAATTTTAGGGTAGTCTATCTTGCAATTTCAAGTTAAACTTTCAATAAAATAATCATCACAGCTTTCACTCGAAGGGACAATTTTAAATTTTACAGTGTGCAGAAAAACTAACATGTAAAGGCTTGAAATAAATAAAAAGAACTAAGAGCTACTGAACATTTCAGCTAGTGAAAAACTTCATTGAGGCAAATTTATTTACAATAACAGAGTCACTCTTCCCTGCCCTGCTCCAAGTATACTACCTGTTTGCATATTTCATTAAAAACTCAAATCCAAACCATGTTGATTCAGGAAGGCACCATGTTCCCTCGAGTCAGAGTTTACTTACTCTGTGATCCAATTCTCCTCTACAGAAAAGTTTTTCGGCTAAGAATTTTTTTTTTTTTAAATATGGAAGATTATCATAAAATCTGTAACATCTCCAGAGTATCCAGATTATAGGGTGCTGGAGCTACACCTCCCATTAGGAATCCATTTTCTTCTGTGACCATCAAATTGACCCAACAAGAAAACCCCCCTTTTTTCATTGATACTGAGAACTTACAATATTGTATTCTTCTCTAAGCATCAAATATGCCTTACTCTACAGTCAAATGTTTGCAAGAAGTCACACACAAAAGACTGATTGCAAATGAAACAAACTCAGCATTTCACTGTAACAGCTTTTTGAGCAAGCGTTAAAATACTTTTGAAGTCTTTGTATGCTCCTAGCATTAAATCACATCCATCTCAGGAATGACAGCAGAGAGGTTACCTGCTCCAGCTCGTGCAGCAGCCCCCTTGGCCGCCCAGCCTCAAAGAAAGGCCAGGGGCCTGGGAGGGATCTCTGAGCACCAGGCAAACAACAGGCATTGGCAAGGGGAGGCAAGAAATGTTGTAAAGACACACCTGAGGTTGTATAACGTGCAGCACAATGGCCAACACTGTTGTTTAGACACCTCCTTGTTCTTAAAATAAGATTTTGTGACTCCGTCCCAGAAATTTTTTGCTTTTCGTTTTTGATTTTATTCAAACTCTCACAGAAGAAAGTGCAGACAAAAGAACAAGATAAATGTTTTTTTCCTTGCAGTCCTTTACTTTTTCCATCCTCTGGCAAATCTGGAAAAATTAAAAATATTTTTAAAGTAGTGTGAAAATTTAAAATCATTATTTGAAAATGAAGTGGAAATCGGGACTTCTAAATGTGAAATGGAGTTAGTACCTTTTTCTAAAGAGTCTTCTGAATAAGTAACCACTTTATTACTGAAATTTAGCAAATTCTCACTGCTTTTCTCAATCTGATTTTGATTCCTTCAGTTCACAATTAGATTATTTTGTGGGATGCATGAATATCAAATCTAGTCACGGGATTCTGCTGTTTAGTTAAATCCCATCAATGTCTGATAAAACCAGTTCCACAGTCAAAATGTTTAGTGGATCTAACTGCATCATAGCTTTTATTTTATATAGTTGCCCAAAAGTTGCCAAGGATGAAACTCCGTCTATACTGATAAATGGAAAAGGAGCAGAAGCAGTGTTTAGGATCCAGGTGTTCAGATTTGTCGGTGTCTCTTACAATTAAATTTTTCTGCATTGCAGAATTCAGATGTGTCACAGCAGCTGCTTGCAAGCCCATAAGATTTGCATGTCTGATGTGAGGGTAAAGATGAAGTTACATTACTGCTGAGCCAAGAGAGCACGTTTCCTACATGGCAGTTTCTGAATCCCAGCTGCCATCATTTAGCTGATACTTAGCCCAGAGCAGAGTGTTCAGCCATGGGGTTTTAGCATCCCCACTTACAAGAATAATAATACTTGCAGCAACCCTCTGCAATGACTTGGCAGAAATGAAACTAAGGAGCAATCAGCACAGGTTTTTACTTTAGCATTACTATAACAGCTAGATAGCAAACTATTTAACCGTTATTAGAGAGGCAAAAATCCCATTAAAATCAGTTTGTGTTTTGGCTACAATATTTGGACTGATACTTTATATTATTTCTAGAGCAGCCTGCCCAGTGATGTGCATAGAAAGAAAAAAGTTCCGTAGCGATGGTAGTTTACAGCTTAAATGACACACTTGTAGTCCCAAAGGAAAACAAACAGCAAAGAATCTGTCTCTGTCTGATCAGACAAGGCATGTAGTGCCAGAAAGCACACGATAGTACTTGCTCCTACAGGAGTTATAACTAGGTGACATTTACAAGCATTCAGCTAATGAATTATGGGGTCTTGAAACAGGAGTTCTCTAATGGGAGCACTATAATATTCCAGAAGAACAGATTGTTTTATGCTGGGGCATCCTATAGTGACGATAATAGCAAGAAGATTTATTATTCAAAGCCCAGAGGGAGAATATTTTGTAGATCAGAGGAGAAAATATTATACCGTATTCCTAGTGCTTATGAGATACCATGACACAAAATACAGTATCTTCTTGATAGGTTTCAGGTGGTAGAGGTTTAGTCATTAATGGCAGCTGCCTCATGGCAACAAGGTTTTATGAACTACTTTATCTCTTTAAAGATATATCTGAAAGTCACCACACTGACACTAAACAAGGGAAGAAATCAAAGCAGAAGACACTGTGACATTTTGGAAATGGACTCCAAAACAGATGCTAAGTCTGAAAGTCACAAGATTGTAAATGCACTCAACAAACAAAGTCTTAGAAAAACAGTACTAGGATTTGCTTCTGCTTCCAGATATAAATGTCAGTTATTGCTTCAGACCTTGTTATGTAAGTTGTCCACACAACAACATGGACTTCCTTTAAAAAGACAAAAATGCCAAAACTTTAGGAGCATGTGATCCTGTTAAACCAGTGCTTAGTTCACCTCGTGATTCAAAACCTTGGCAAACCAATGTCATCATAAAATACTTTTGAAGGGGATAAATAAGTAATTTACCATTGCATATGATTTATTTTATTTTATTTTTCCTAGGAGGACATAATCTAGCCTCACCTAATTCTGAAGAAAAGGAGATCATGGCACCATAAGGGGCAAGGCATATTCCATATTGACTCTTGCTCATGTGAGGAACAAAGACACCTAGGATGTATCTACAGAGTGGGTCTTGATTTTGTTCATAGGGGGTTATCCATTAAAGGCTGTCTTAAAGGGATCTGAATTTCCTTTTGTGACTATTATTATAAACTCTACCTGGTTTACATTTATTCATCCATATGAATAAAACTGATGGGGAAGGATAAGAAACCCTTAAAAATGCATTACAGGCCTTTTATCTTCTTCAAAATGTGCAGCCTAATAACATCAGCATCTATTTGCTGTAGTTAACTTCATCTTCTCTTTGTGGAGTAGGGTGGATTTTTGTCATGCAATTTTTTGGGTTTTGGAACAAAGTGACAATGATTTCTTAGCCTATCATATGGCAAGTGGCCTTCCTCAGCCTTATGCAGTTGTTAGTGCTTACGAAGTCTAAGGTCCATAAATCTGGTTCAGGCAAGAAATGAAAGTTCTGCCTAATTAATCCTTCTGCAGACCTCTTTCTTTGGTATTGCAAAATATCTTTAACTGGGACATTCCCAAGCCTCCAGCACGTGTGTTTATGAAGCAGAAGAGATAGCTACAGCCCCAGTAACTTCCATGCACAGCTGTGACAGGAGGGAGTTATGGGCTGAGAGCCCAATCAGTGAAGCAAGTTTTTATTTTCGTCTGTGCAGCTGACCTGGATGTTCAGTTCTGGGTATGTTGCAAGGGTGTGAAAGGGGTAGAATTTCTGAATCCTGATCTGTTTTATTAGGGATGGTGAAAGTTCTTCCTTAATTTGCAGTCTTGTTTTTGAAATTCACTATTTTGGCAGAACTGAATCAAGGCAATGACATGCATATCAAGATCTCTCCCCGGATGACTGAGCACTTGGGGATTTCCCTTCCCCATTCCAACCAAGATGCTGAGAGATTCACTAGCATTGCTCACTGGAGTTCCCCAGCATCATTAGCTAGAACTTGATCTCTATATATAGGGCTTGGGGAGAGGGAAGGCTTTGTCCTTGGAAAAAGGGAGTGTGCAGGATGCCAGATTTAACCTGTCATTGCAGGCACAAGCAATTAATATGAAGGAATAACCTATCTTCTCTGTGCAGAGAGTCTCAATTGAATCAGCCTGCTTAGAAAAAAAAAAAAAGTGGAATAAAGGACATTACTGTAAAAGGCAAATTTTACAAATAGCTTAAAAATAAACTGTTACTGTACATCATTTTGCCCATATACTTCTAAATATGAGCATTCTTCATAATATCACTCTCTTGGTTAAACCCTACTAGAATTCTTCCTTTTAGGATCACATTGACAGCCCTGTGTCTTTCATTGTCATGCCAAAACTGCCTCTGATTTATCTGCTTATGATGCATCTGTCAATTTTGTCATGAAGGGGTAAGAGTGTATTAGCCATTCTTTGAAACAGCCACAGTGGTTACTTGTCTTTGCATCTGCAAGTCACCAAAACTTGGGCTTTCTGACATACATGGAAGTTTGTTCCATGTAAGAGTAAGGTCTGGCAAGAAAATAATTTTATTTTTATGTAATATATAGAAATTGCATATAGTTATGTCTAATATAAAAATACAATATTTAAAGGTATTATATGTAAATATGTATTATTCTATATATTACAGACAGAAATATAAGCAAATACGGATATTTGTTCTTGTCAAATGTGCAAATACTAGGGACCAAGAAACAGAAATCTTTCAAGCTCACTAATTAAAAGTGTATCTTTCAAACCTGAGCTCAAATCCTAACATATCTTCTAGTATATCTTTTACCATCCTAGTAATTCACACTAATATGTACAAATAACTTCCCCATTCTGGATGTGATCAGCATTGCTGATAACAGTTCTGAACCATAAGTACAATTGGGAGAGTTAATAAAGCCCTATTAACTTGCTTTCATTGTTCTTGTTGCTGGGTGTATCCCCTGTATGACTAAAATAATATTTGATTAGGATTTAATTCTCAGAGACTGTTAGTACCTCTTTGTGAACAACACTTCTGCAAAAAAACCCCCACAACTTTTGCAAGAAATGCACTGATTTGCAGTGGTGGAAAATGAGCTCCAGTACAGCTACACTTGGGCAAGCTGCCCTGTCTATAACTCCACGTCTTCATGTGCAGGTTCAGGCCACTGTTGACCTCAAATGACTTCAAATGAGCCTGTCTGCAAAAAAAGTTAGTGTTCCACCACAAGTCCTCTAAGTAGCAGATAGTCCTGCTTTGGCTGCAGGACAAGCTGTCTTGTGCCTGTGGAATACATGATGTATTGGTTTGTATATATAGGTGTCAGAGCCCTCTCTTGAAAGAAGATAGCTCCTATACACGGTCTCATAGTGCTGGTAGAGCTGTTCCTTCCTCTTCTTATTCAACTTTTGTTCCCGAGCAAGCAGTTTTGTGCATTAATTGACTTGTCATTTTAGAGAAGCGTATACATGCCTTATAATTTGCCATTTTTTATCAGAATTGTACTAATTACGGCAGAATGATCAGAAATAAAAGATTCAACTTAATTTCTCATTCATACGGTCTCTTACTGTTCTATTAAGCAAAAGCTAACAGGCAACAGGGAAGCAACTCAAACTAAGTGGTTCACTAGAAACAAGAAAGTTCCATGCAGCCTTACTGCAGATCACCATCATGTTTTTGAAGTAAACAATGTGACACTGCTTTGAATTCTTATCACTCTCTTGAGACCCAAATGTCAAAGAACTTAAATATATTCATGCACACGTCATGATGTGGCTTGCTTTCCTTGCCAGTGTACTCTTTTGGACTAGCACATGTGTGCAGAGCCCAACCACATGTTCCTGTATGACTAATGAACACATTGCTTCCTGATCATTCCGAAGGGCTGGGAGCTACCATGCTTCCCTGTCAGTAAGCTTTGGCAAAAACTAAAGCCAGACATTTTGAGCCACAAATGGTTTATAGTCTACTGGGCGATCAATGAGCTCTAAGTGCACTCTTCATAGTCCTGACTCTTCTTCTCACCTATCATGATACTGCCAAAGCCAGAAATAAGCTATGGTGTCGTGCAGCAGGCAGTAGTATGTTTATGGTATTTCGACCCTTGCTTCCCTTGCAGCCCCACATGACACTCCCAAATTCAAACATTTCAGTAGTTCCATGACTTGACTTTCACCTCCTCATCCCTTCAGATAAAGCACTGAAGCAACATTTGTCACACCACCAGTTCAGTTTTGTAAAGGGAAAAATGAAAAGGAATAAAAAGCACTAGTGGCTGACGGAATCTTTCTAAGTCTTCTGAATTAATCACCCATGTCAATGCTAGCTAGCTTTTTGCTTTTACTTCTAAAACAAATTATGTAGCTTGGAATCACTAAAACCAGAGGTTACACAGTATGGCAAGGTTGTATAGTAAGAATATTCCCAAACATAAGGAAAAAATCAAAATACTAGCAGATAAAAATTGTTGAAGTGTAGCTATACAAAGAACTTGCTAGTGCCAAGGAGAATTAAATCCAGCGAAGGTGTTATGTCATTGTTATTTTTTCTGTTTAAGGGGCACTTCCATCTCTGCTGAAACCCAGTTTTGTGCTATTAAGCCCAGGAGGTGCAATGATCCTCCTGAGCACTGCAGCTTCCAAGTCAAACTTGCCATGAGCTCAGAGAGGTCTCCTGATGCTGCTATGTAAAACTCAGCCATTCACACAGCTCCTCTCAAATGTGGTGTCAGAGGCTCCATCTGTTACCTCTTTCCACTACTCCAAATCAGACACAGCTCCCTCAGGTTCTCTAGGCCTATTCTGTACTTAAACAACTTTAGGAACAATTCAGTCCTCAAGTCCTGTCTAGCCTAGCTGCCATCCATAATGGAGGATGCAACTCCACACCATGGACAGTTTTCCCTTCTGACTGGAGACTGATCCATCCTCTCATAGGAGATGGATCATACACGATGAAGCCCCGGTGAAACCACAGGAGAGACCCACATGGCTGAAAACAGCTCTTCCCCATGAAAGCAACTCCTGAGTTGAAGAGGCAATATCGTATCCCAGAAAATAGTACCCTACACATGTGTATAGCACTCAATCATTTTGGGTTTCTTTTGTTTAGAAGACCATCACTGTGATGCTTAGTTCTTCTAACAATCACACTCTTCATCCTAGGTCTACAATTGACCAAGGGAGTCCAATTTGGCAGGATTAAAATTTTCTTGACTTTTTTAGGTTGTGGAATCTCCTTCTCTGGAAGTATTCAAAACCTGCTTGGATGCAATCTGGTGTAACCTGCTCTAGGTGAATCTGCTTTGGCAGGGGGCTGGACTATATGGTCTCCAGAGGTCCCTTCCAACCCCAACCACTCTGTGATTCTGAAGGTATTTATATCCCAGTACCTGAGTCAGAGGACCAAGAATTCCCACAAAACATCTGTAGCAACCACTCACCGCAGCTTTAATGGTTGTAACTAGGTAGGTGGGCAATCATGCTGACACAGAAACATCCGACCTCAGAGGGTAGATTTTCCTACCAAAACCCCTTCTTACGACAGAATATGATGAAACAAGAAAAAATCCCCAAATTCATTAGCTTATCTAGCAGCTGCTTGTATAATCAATGTTCCAGATGTTCTAAAATATCAACTGTTACTACTATAAACAAGCTTTAGTAAAGAGATTACTATGATTACTGCTCTACTTCAAGTCTCTAGGCTATTTACTGGCCTTCTTTTAATGACAGACAAAGTACCTTGTTAAAGAGGAGAGGCTTTTCTTGAAAAGGTATAACCATAAAGGCGTTAAAGTAAGTATCAGACCTCTTGATGGGCCTAGGTTGAAAACACAAGCTCAAGAGCTGCAATAAACTTCTTTTGAGGTCTCTGTTGTTTGGAAACATCCTGCTGTCAAAGCTGTGCAGTGCAAATTGCATATGTGGCTTTGTGGGCAGATCTCAGCTGTTTATTTTTACACAGTGCTAAATACGAATGCTCATGCATTAGTAAATCTACTTGCAAATGCATTTCGGAAACACTTGTAATTTGTTTTTCCGCTCTGCATCTCCACGTTGAAAGAATTTCCAGACATAAATACCCATCAGTGAAAAATGACTGTGATAGACCGAATTTGAAATTAGAAAGTGCTTAAATAATTCACATTTTGTAGAAAGTGACAGCAAACAAATTGCACTGCCTGCAACCTAAGGAATAAATGTGGTTTATTTCACACACAGTCACCCACTTACAGGAGACTGTCTGCACATCTCAGCAACTGCCTGGGCATTTGATGTAGACTTTGCTTCAGATGAGGGGAAAGACACGAATCACACTGCCTCAAGAATGAATTTACACTTCACTCTCCTGTTGGCTTCAGTGTCAGTGTCATGTACAGAACAACAGTGGACCAGACACGGATTTTCATTTTCCATTCATGAGCAACCAGAATGCAGTTTCAGTCATTTTGGATTTAAGCCAGTAGAAAATAACCCCTTCAGTGGTTCACCCAGTGAATCCTCAAAGACCTCCTGGGCTTGTAGGTCAATGGTACTAAGCCAAATTGTATGATTAAAACTTGCCTGTTTACCTTAAATAGCAGTTCACGAGAATGACGATGATTATTGGGTGGGGGTACAATGGGATAGCTCTGGGACCATGAGCAAGTAGATGCACCAAAGCACTAGAGAAGAAGCAGACTGTCCCCCGAATGACCAGGGAAGTCTCAGCTGAGGTATGAGAACAGAAGTCCAAGCCACAGAAATTCATTCTCCTCACTCAAAAGAAGCAATTAAAATAAAAAGCCCCACTTCTGTCATAGAAGCCCAGTTCCAGCACAGAGTCAGCCGCGACAAAAGCACTGCAACACCCCATGTAATTACTACCTCAGCCAGCCAGTGAGCACACTCCACCGTGGTGAGAGTAAGCAGAGCCGTAACCTCACCTGTCCCACAGCAGGCATTGCCAGCAAGAGGCAGTTGTGAAAACCAGTGACTGTCTACATGGATTCTGCCCAGCAATTTATATAATTGTCTGCTGAGCAGATGAAATAAATTTGCTTGGCCTCTCTGAGTCACGGTGCCAATCCCTACCATCTTCTGGAGCTCATTTGGCTAGATTATTATATACTGATCCTATAATCAAACCTATGAGGGAAAAAAGGGCCTGTCCTCAGGATCAAGGAAGACCAAGGCTGTCACATAAGGGTGGGGCAAATCTGAGAGTGCTTATTATAGGAAGTGCTGGCAATGATGCCTCAGTATTAAGGTCATCTTACGTTATGTCTACATAGCTAACATGACAATGATTACTTACGTCTTTCTTTCATGCCCTCTTATTCTTAAGAGTGAGAAAGACTCTTCTAAGATGATAAATGTCCAAATTTGAAACAGTCCCATTTTTACTTAGTCCCCACAAAACGTGGATGAGGTGCTGAGAGACTTAGAGGATATGTTTGGCTAGCTCTTAAACATGTATTACCTCTCTCCAACAGAAATCTACACAGATGTAAGGGAAATAAGGTCTTCAGAAACTGGGTGCAGGCCAACAAGGTTTTCCCGGACGTTTAAAGAAAGAATAATTTTTCTTGTGAATTAACAAACTAATCTCCCTGCTCTGTATCTTCTGTGGCCACAATGCATCTATCTGTACGTTTAGTATTTTCCCTCTGAAAAAAGGGCACGGTCAAAGTTAAACTGCTTTTTTTCCTCATGACTGTAAGACACACTGCAGCCCCTTAAAACATGGCATGCACATCAGGAATAAGAACCTTTACAGGGGTAACACCCTGTATAATTCCTTTCTAGCTGCAGCCTCTTAAAGTACTGGCTTCCACAGGCTGAAGGGCAGAACCTCCAAAGGCAGGCTCAACAACCTGCACCTGTGGGCACATGGCCAAGTTTCTGGCAAGAAAGTTCTGGACCTTAAGTCTGAAACACTCCAAGAAAGGTGTTAGAGAAGCATTACCAGTAACACCAAAAGGTGTACTGTGATGGCTGGCAGGAAAGGTTTCGTTGAGCTGACAGCTTTAGCCAGGCCCAGCATCTGCAGAGGCCCAGAAAAGGTGACTTTGGTTACGCGATGGATTGTGGTGGGGGTGGATCTATGCTGCAACCAAAGCTGGTGATCCGGCCCCAGGCGAGCGGAGCGCGGACCCAAAGCAGCAGCCGTGCTCGCTGTGCCCTCCGCCCGTGCCACCGCCCGCAGCGAGCCCCGGGGGGCTCGGGAGAGCTGCAGGAGCACTAGCAGTGTCCCCACGGCCGGGGACTGGCTCCCGGACGGGAAGGGCAGGGCAGGGCAGGGCAGGGCAGGGCAGGGCCCGGAGCCCCAAAGCCGCCGCGCCCCCCGCGCCACCGCCGGCCCGGCCGCGGCCGCCTGCACGCACGCGCGCGAGGGGCACGGGGCAGCGCGCACGCGACATCCGGGCACCCGCCCCCTCCGCCGAGGCGAGGGAAAAGGGCCTCGCCGGCGCGCGCGCGCTCCCGGGCCTCGGCCCCGCCCCCCGGCGGCCCCGCCCCGCTCCGCGCGCTCGCTGGCCCTGTCTCCGGAACGCGCGCGCGCGGCCGGCGGGGGCGCGGCCGCAGCGGGGCCGCGCCGGGAGTCCCGCCGGCGGCGAGGCCGGGCCGGGAGAGGCGGAGCGAAGCGAAGAGAAGAGAAGCGGACCGAGCGCGGCGGCGGCGGCCGGAGCCCGGCGGGGGGAAAGGGCGAGGTGCGGCGCAGGCTCCCGCGCCTGCTTGCCTGCCTGCGGAGCGACGGGGACGGGTGAGCCGCCGCTGCTGTCCGCGACCGGCGGGGAGAGCCGGGCCCTGCGTCCCGCCCGGGGCCGCGCCCGCTGCCCGGCAGCCGGCCGGTAAACAAATGGCGGCCCGGCGGGGGCCCCAGCAGCCGGGGGCGTCGCCCCGCCGCCGCCCCTGACAGGTCGCGGCTGGAAGAGGCCACGGGGGGCTCGGTGTGCGGCTCCGCCGGCGTCGCCTCCTCCTCGCCCGCCCCCCGTGCCCCGCGGGGCCCGCAGCGCCGGGTGTGTGCCGGGCCATGTAGGGTGGCCGCTGCCGCCCCGCCCCCGCGCCGGGCCCACGGGTGGCGGCGGACCGAGCTCTGCCGCGGCCGCTTCCTCTGACCCCGCCGTGCTGCCTGCGCTGTCGGGGTGTCGCGATAGCACGTGGGAAGGGCATAGGGCCGGGGACTGCCTGGTGCTGTGGAGACCGCAGCCGGAGAGTCGCCTTTCTGCGTGAAAGGAGGGGGAAGAGAGGAAATAATCCAGAGGTATTGCTGAAATCCTTCTCTAATCCCCCGTGTTTGTGTTATTTCGAGTAGATGTGCTCAGACCATGTAAGAGGTGGTGTTTTGTCTCGCAGTTCCTTTTTTTAATGGCAGTTTTTTGACGTGCGGTGAAGCCTTTTGTTTCCCTCCTCTACGAAGGTAAAGAGGATTGTATGGGTGTACTCCTGTAACCCCACGGGTCGGCAATCAGAAGCGTACAGGGAGATGACAGCAGCTTGTTGAACGGCTCGCGTATTGGAACAGTTGTGTGGCCTCACTTCCAAAAGTTCTAGCGTCGCTGTTGTTCGCAATAGGTCTTCAGAATTCTTAAGGGAAATAACCCGTGGGCTGGAGAGGTGGCTTTCTTTTGTTCTGTAAAGCTCTACTTGGATTTGGCTGAGGAGCTTTTCATAATCCTTGTTTCCCTTTTGCTGATTATGTTGTTAATATGCCAGATAAGTGTTTGTTAGCATACTAGTCCAAACCCAGTGCCCCAGAAGTAACAGCCTCACCTTGCTTGTGCTAGCACTTAAGGCAAGATGTTTACTCTGCTTTCTCTAGAATTGGTGTGGAATACTTGATGGTTAAGTCCTTCACCTGGACACCTGCTTCCTTCTGCTGCGCGTTGATGTGATGCACCTTAACTTGTGCTGTGATTTTGGGGGGTCAAGGTTCATGCATCCCGTTTGATGAGGATGTTAGGTATTTATGACCTTCCTCTCTGCACCTCTCTCCCAGAAGTACAGAAAATATTAGAAGAACTTTGTTGGTAAGCAAATTGAGTACCTGGAGTAGTGAAAAATGCACTGGCAGCTTTACTCTGTCTTTCACTCTGTATGCATGTAAATATCTGTGTGTAATTTCTCCATAGTGGTCAAGTTTCATCGAGAGAAGAAATAGATTAGAGAGGGTGAATTGGGATTGTATTGCAATCTGAGACTTTTTGTGGGGTCTCTTGTCTCATTTTCTTCCAAAGTTAGAAGGTGTTAGAGAATGGGAGAATCCCAGCAGAATGGGCAAAAGTTAGGGAAAAGCAGTGTTTTTACTCTGCTGCCTGAACATTCTTTCTTTTGCACTAAATTCTGCACTTACTCAATTAACTTCTTAAATTTGGGTTCTGTTTCCCTTGCCTCCTGCTTTGATGTTAGAAGTCTAATGGGCAAAATAAGTGCTGCATTTAACAAGCAATATCTGGTTGGAAACTTTCTAGACAAGATTTATGCATGTTTTTGGACAGCCAGGTTTTTAGGTCATAAAGAGTGTCTACAACAGAGGGTGTAGTCTACACCTTTGTGAAGAAGAAAACATACGGTTATTAGTCTTCAAATGAGTTCCTGTAGCTGCTGCAGATTTCAGCTGTGTAAGAAACCCTGTTTTGCATTCAGTCCAATTGAACTAAAAGTAACAAAATTTCCCTCATATCCATAGACCTATTTCTTTGGTGGGCTCTGTCTGAAAGGATGCAAATGCTGTTTGCCTCTGGCAATGAGATGCAGTGATATAGAGATGGGAGCAGGGAATCATACATAGTCATTGTACTGGTGACAATTTCCCTTCAGTTTCCTTATCTGCATAATAAGAATAAAAATAATGTATCTGTTGGTGAGATGGTTAGATTGTATAAAGGGTGGTAAGTATTCCTGGACAGACCACAAAGATACAAATATTTACATTATTGATGGTTACAGAGAAATCTGTGTAAGCTGTCCGAAATGTCCGGACACTATCTAGTCTCAATATTGAATGAAGGAAAAAGACTGAGAAGTCTTGTAATATAAACTGGTCTGAAACAGGTCAAGAGAGTTGAAATGGCAAGGGAGCTCCAGATTCTGACTTACTTTGCAAGCTACTGTTTTTAATAGTTTCTGATGTGACACTTGGTGTCTTGTTATAATTTTATAGTAATCTGTTAATGCTGTTTGAAGCTTCAGTACCCTGCAAACTGCTGCAGTCAGTAGAACATCCAGTTGAGTAGATTGTGCTGTTTCTTACCAAATGTCCAACATTGATCTAAGCTCTTAATGTGAAATCATGATGAAAAAATGATAGGTCTAAACTTAAGGCTTGAGACTGAGAGGCATGGTAAGGTAAATTTCTGAGTGGTGTAGTGACAGCTGTTCATGTAAAACTTTAGGTAGTGGTTCAGGCTGATTGTGATACCTGGTTCAGACTTGGCTACAGAGGTGCTGGAAGGTGGGTGGTGTTTTGTTGAAGTTCAGGCTTTTATTTGTCTATTAAGAAACATCTCTAGTACAAACTAGTTTTCCAAAAGTCCTGTTTGACAGAGAAATTTCTTGGTGTGATAGATTCATTGCAAATAGGATCTTTATAGGAGTGTGCTTTATTGGCAAAGCTTTAATGCTCTTACAAAACCTTGTTTTGGCTGAGTCACTATTGTCACCGGATGAGGAATGTGTTTGGATAGGATCGTTTGACTGGAGTCTTTGGGCAAAAAGAAATAGCATCAAGCCTGTTGACATTTGGAAAAGGTGGTCTAAATGATATTAGAGGTAACAAATTGATGAATCATCGTATGTCCTAAAACCCTGCACAAACTTGTAGTGAGGATGTTCATGTTTTCCAGTTCTTTATTCATGTTAGAAACATATTGAAAGAGCTGGTATAATAACATGCTCACTATGAGATATATTCCCAGCTTTCTGTCATCAACTATTTGAGATAGGTGAGGTTTTGTTTAGACAGTAGTTTTATTTCAAGCTGTCTATTTTTTTTACTCTTTATTTTTTTTGTCTGTGTTTTGTTGGTTTTAAAACCGAGCAGCTTGGAAGGGGTAAAAGCCTAACTGTTGCTGCAAAAAGTGTCTTTCATTTGATAAGAAAGGGAAATACCTGAAAATATAATAGATTAAAGTTGTTAAAATTGTCTGTCTTATAATGTTGTTTTACTTCAAATTTTTCAAAATATTTTGGGACAAACTCCCATAATTTCTACTTCAGTGTAATCTGATAAGGTAGCTGTGTGGGGATGTCTGTTAAATTTTTTTGTCTTCTGTCTGTTTTGCTGCATATTAGGCCATTGTCTACTAACAAGAGTGTATTTTTAAATAAAAAAAAACTTGATATGTACAGAATACATGAGATTTCACTTAAGTGTAGGATGTTGGAAAGAAGTTGCTTTCATAGTCTATTTACTTTAAAGCTGTTTTCTCATTTTGCTATGGGACCTGGTTAAACTTGTGTAGTAAGACCTGAAACAGTATATTAATCAGTATATGGCCTGATTTCTGTAAGTATGCAGAGGTCAGGGATTCTTTGGCAGCAGCATGTATGAATTAAAATATTATGTAAGAAGGAATTATTTTTGGTTTCTTTTGGATGGTTAAAACTACCTACTGTAATACAGAATGCATTATTTTTTCCAGTAGTTCTGTTTCTGGTTTCTGAGGAATGGCTTATTTTCTTTTCTGCTTTTCTGGAGGATTTGTGAGTTGGTACTGGGATAAGACTATCATTGTTCCTTTGGGCATATCACCTCAGTTTCACCTCTCTTTAGTTTTAGTGATAATCCTTGGGCATGAAAGAATGGAAAAGCATCTTGTTACAGTAAAAAGCTTTTTAATAGTAAGCAACTGCTTGATAAGTTCCCATGTATGAAGACTGACGATGGACACATTTTAACTAGACTAAAATGCCGTTTGTAAAAGAATCAAACTTTATTTATTTCTTCTAGTTCTCCAGCTGTTGCAATCTTTCATTCGAGTTTGTTTTTTTTCCTGAAGTGGTCAGAGCAGTGGATTAAGTGCAGTAGGTCAGAATAATAACTTTTAATAATCTCTTACAGCCTTAAATATAATTAGGTTACTATCCAGTGTGACTAACAGCTAGCAATATGCTAAAATGACAGAACTTAGGTTGTGCTTGGGAAGTCTATTAAAAACTTGTTTATATTCCCGTAAAAGCCACAAAAAATTTCAATGTTTGTAGCCCCAGACAGTGTAAGAACATGGCCTTTTCAGGGGATCTTAAATACAGAATGCAATGTCTACACCTGAAATGAAACCTTACTTCTGATCTCATTTCTTGCAGAATCTGCAGCAATCGAGGAGTCACACTGTGTTCAAGTTCAGAAGTGCTTTACACATGAAATCTACTGGCTCTCTAGCTGATTCTGCCCTGTCACCATCTCAACAGGTAGAGTGCTTTTGTGCCTGAGCCATGCAGCAAGTGTAGCTGTTCTTCGTGTGGTTGTCCTGTGTCAGTGTGTGGCCAAGGGCACATTGAGGTCTTTGGGTTTGTTCTCTGGGGAATGTGTCAAAGAAGCAAGAATGCATGGCAGATCTGTCACAAAAGTACTCTAAAGAAAAGCCTAGTAGTTTTGCTTTTGATTTTTAGCACTCCTTTAACTGAGTTTAACAGGGATAGAAGAAAGTGTTCTGTCATTTCATCAGAGCTTCTATTCTAAAATGTAACAAAGCCAGACACATAGGGCATCAGTGGAAGGTCCACTTCAGTCAAAGCAGTGTTTTGCTTTGGGTCATTTTCCCCTTGAATTCTATTTTTTTTTTTGGCTGCAATGATTTGGGAGGAAGTAATCTCCCTGTATTCTCTGAATGGTAGGAAGATGGTTTGCTACTAAGAAGAAGGGATATTTGGGGCAGGGGCAGACATGGAAAAGTCTTCTTTATAAGGTTGGCATAAAAATGGTTGCACTTCCTTGTAATTGCAGTGCTCATTATTTCTGCTGTAGTTAGAGATTTCTTTTCTTTGGTCTGTTTTTTTTTTTTTTTGTGAGGTGAATAGGTAATTTTGATTTGTGCTTAAAAAAGCCAGACCACTGATGAAACTAGAATCTTTCCAGAAGTATGTGTCCCCCTGAGGTTTTTTTCTTGCAATAAAAAGCATGTTTTGAGTGTAACCTTTTTCTGCTGCTTTTGTGTAGTACATAATAGCTGTAGACTATGATGATAATGGTTGAAGTTGCATCCTACTTATATAGTTGTTTGGGCTTTAGTAATTGGAGCTCTTCTCATGTTTTCAGTGATTAACAATAAATTAATGTAGACTCGTTCTAGTATGTTTAATATGTGCAGTCACTACCAGCCAAGGAAGATGCTTTCATCTTTGTCGTGGATGAATTTATGTTTGACAATGCAGTGAACACTCATCTATCCAACTGTTTTGAATATAGTTTTAGTTTCCCTGGTCTGCCTTGTTGTAACAGAAATCAGGGTTGTCCTGATGAACTTAGGGGTGGGGGGCAGTAATTAGTATCTTGTAAGGTTGAGAATTTAAGTTTGGCATCTGAAAGACAAGCTCCTGACAGAAACCTGCATAAAAGATGGAAGATTCAGAAATACAGCTGTCATTTCTACAGTGTCCAAAACAAAAGGGAATTTTTTAGTATGGTTTGCATGTATTTGCTTGTGGGTGAATTTGGATGCTCCTGGGAGTTTAAACCTGTAGTACAGCTTGTGTGTCTCTAGTCTTCTACTTCCTTGAAGCAGTAATTTAAGAACCTGTTGGCTTATTCAGTTGAATTTGATAGAAAAGTATCAAAGGTAGTTGAGCTTTTTAGGTTTGGTGAATAAAATGGAGGCCTCCAATAGCAGTAATGGTTCCTGTGATTTCCTGTCTTATTGGCCCCAAAGAATTCCCATAGGAGAGAGTGAGCAAGCAGGCTTTGGGTTTGATAATACTAAGTACAGTTTTTGTGGTATAGAAGAAAGCGAGAGCTCGCACTTGCAGCTGAAGCATTGTGTGAGTCTGAAACTCTTATTATGCTATTTTAATGTTTGTGTTACAACAGCAACTGGAAATCATGTGGCTGTAGCAGCTGGAATTTTAATCCTTTTAATTATGACAGATTTTCAAAGCATGTTCTGGCTGATTTGGTCAGCTGACTGTATAGTATGTACAATAACATCAAGTGATTGCACAAATTCTGAGAGCAGTGGTCACCTCACTGGAACGGGATGTATTTTTAGGTTTCTCTGCTAGTAACAGTCAAGTGTGTGTACTTAGGCACCCTGAACTGAAGGAACTGAAGCTGGTTGCTGACACTACACTATTAGAAAAGGACAGCTGTTCGTTCTTGCTGTAGTCATTGATCTGACACTGTCTTCTGACCACATTGTGACAAGGAACACAGTGGGATATAAACACTGTAAATATTATTGGTACATGCTTTAATGACGAGTATTTTTCTTTAAGTCAGCAATGACATTCTTTGTTAGCCCTTTCAATTTGCTGTATTAGAGGAAATGAAAGGACTTTGTTACCTCCAGTGAGAATTTTCTTTATCTCCCCTTTACCGAACAGGTTTTTATCCTTACAAGGCAATATTTGGGAAGAGGGTGGTTCTTGTTCTCAGTATGGTACTAATGATATACTGGTTATGGTTCTTTAATGGGAAATTATTAATATGTGAATGCTCTTAATCTATGAATGAAAAAGGTGCTGAGTTCTGCGGTTTACAAAGTTAGCTTACAAAATACAGTGAGTCATGGCCATTTGCTGATTAATCAGTGTGCTAATTCTTGAGGTCTTATCCATTTATTTCACCAGTTTGATAGGGTCATTTGTTTTTTTTCCTTTGAACTTAATTTGCAATTTAAGAATGGAATTGTATCAGAAACCTTAAGTAGTTCAAGCAGTCCAGGAACTCATGACTGCCCAAAACAGCTGTTGAGTTTGAAGCTCAAGTATTAAAATTAAAAATGCATAAAAGGATATTTAATACATTTAAAGAGACTTTGTAGTAACCTGTAAATAAAATGTGACATTCTGACTAAATTGAAGTTTTGCAGCAGGTGCTGAGGAGTTAAGGCTTGTAAGCAGAATGCAGAATTTTAATGAATGTTCTGCTGAAGGTCTGCTGATATCTGAAGATATTTCAAATTATATATTTAGATAATGAGACAAAGGATTTGAATTTTAAGGTAAATTGCAGCTAATATGAGGCTTCTTGGTGACCAGTTTCTTATTTATAAAAACTGAGAGAATAAGTTACTTCAGCTATTTAATTGATTTTGTGCATAACTGTTTCTTGATGAAAACAACCTGAAGCATCTGTAACAGAACAAATTAGCATCTAGCTATTGATAAGACTTGGGATTTTAGTGTCAGCTTTGGCTTTCATACACTGTCTGTTGGTGATATTTGATGTTTTCACCAGATTTTGTTGCCTTTTTACTTTGAAATGGCATTTGCTTTTATGAAATAATAAAGTTTTAAATATTAGCTTATGTGTGAAAGGAGTTCAGTATCATTGTGCAACTCAGGTTTCACAATCTGACTTTTAAAGACCAAGTTAGTGTGCTGGGGAGGAGGATGTTTTACTGTCTTAATAGAATGTTCTGTGTAAGCTCATGCTATTTAAAGATAGTATTTAATGATGGTTGAATAATTTAGGGTATGGCTAGAGAAATGGTGCAGGCAAACGCGAGCTCAGTTTGACTGTGTTCTGAGCTGCTGCATGTGAGCCAGCTTTGGCCTACAAGCAGTAGAATAGTGCTAGCTTAGCAGTGTGTGCTATTTTTCCAACATAATTGACATATGTCCCCTTACTGGGTTAAGTGAAGGTGGCTCATCTGCCTCGCTCAAAATCAGTAAAATTTTGGCGCAGATTGCTGTCATGCGACAGATCTTGACATGATCTGATGGTGTTGATGTGAAATTCCCACTGAAGTGTCACCATTGGTAAGGAATGGGCTGCAGCCAACCATGAGGGGCTGGAATGGACGTGTGCCTCCACCCGCTCTACGTGCTTGGGTTGTGCCCAGCGCGGAGCCGTGCGGTGGCAGCACACAGGGCAGCCCAGGCCTGCCCTCGCTGCTGTGGAGGAATACACCCGCTCCTCTGGGCATCCTCTGAGTCTTGACAGCACTACCCCCCAGGCTGCTGTCAGACTGTACCCAGCTTTTCCACCCCGTGAGTAGAGGGCATTGGCAGCTCATGGCATGAGTGCCCTCTTTACACCTGGGATACTGTCAAGTGGATGGTGAAGCCGCTTGATAGGGTGAGAGCATCCATAACCCCCACAGTGAGGCAGAGGTCGTCTCAGTTACCGTCACAGGCAGGTGTGACCTGTGCAACTGAGCCCCGTTAGCATCACTCTGTCCCATCTTAAAAGAGTCATAGGGACTCCTGCCCCTAATGCACCTCCATGCTGCTCTCCAAGTGGCTCACTTCTGGCCAGCTTGAAGTGAGCAGGCTGTTGTTTTATGGGAGCAACAGGACTCTGTTTAGATAGATGAAGCAGGGGCTGAGCTCTCTAAAGGCCCTGGCATTATAAACTAGCAGTTGTCTTTTTCAGTGCTATTTCCATTTTGTCTTATACACTTTAAAATACACACATAACCTGAGAGCTTCCTTTTGATCTCTGCTCACCTGTTGACTTGAGGAAAAGTATTTTGGTTTCAGTAGTGATGGAAATTTCTGAGATTTTCTTTGGTCTAGCAACAGGCCGCGGTATTTGGCAAGAATTACTCAGAGAGGGCTTTGCTGGAAGAACCAAAAATATCTTCAGAGAAGTCAAATAATTTTTTCATTCTTTACTGAACATGTTTCATCTCTTTGTAGTAGATTCCATCTGATTTAATTTGCAAGTTGAAAACAGGTTGTGTGCCAGAGAGGTTTGCAAAAATGTTGAGCAAGTCAGTCACTGAGTCCAGTGACTGATACACTTGACAATTTATTCGAAATTTACTGTTCCTCAGTATATAAATGCTAAGGTATGGTGGGGGAAATTCAGCTGTGTTTTGCCTGCTAAGTGTAGCACATATGTTTTTTTTTAAAAGTGTTCAGGAGAGTGGGTGGTTAAAATATTTAAGTTATCCAAATTACGACGGATGGGGGATGAGCACTGATTGCTACTTAAAGTTGGCATGAATTTCAAAGCATTATAAAAGAATATAAGTGAGTGAAGTGTCACACAGATTTCTATTTAAATGCTTTAAATTATTTAAAGTGGAGTGTCTAAAAGGCACTTTTGTTTCCTTTTACCTTCAGTTTGAAGAGAAGGAATGATACTAAGCAGTTTTCTTTTTATAGTTTAGAGTAATTTTAATTTAAGAAGGTTTAATGCATGAAAACTGAAGTGTTTAGTCTAAAGACTGTGTGAGAGCACTTGTTAGCAGAATAAAGAACCATTTTTATTAATCTTAAATTCCTTGAGCATTTTGTTTCTCAAGAAAATTGCTAGGGGGTGAGGAGTAAGGAAAAGATGGAACTGAGCAATGTATGTTTGAAACAGTATTTTGAAGATTTGGCTCTGTGCAAGTCATTCTGTAATACCTCTGAACTTTAATCCCTACTGGTATCACTTCTGAGAAGGAGTTTGTAAGAGCATAGGGGAGAGCTTGGTAACTTGTGTGGGCCTGCACTCCAGCTAGAGAGCAGTTCCAGACTTTCTCAAAGTATGATACACAGACATTACTCTTCTTTTTTTCTTTTTTATTTCTTTTTTATCTATTTTTCCGTGCCACAACAAAGAATTGAATTTTTTGTTGGTATCAATGTGTTATTATAGATTGCACCATGGATGTATATGTATTTTGATTTTTATTGCTGTTTGGCCTTGTTATGTAGAGTTATTGATATCCTTACACTGAATTGCTGGTATTGTGATCAGGGCGGCCATAGGATGCATTAAAAATTACCTTTTGTGGGTTGAACTGGACATATAGGTAGGACCATGTTGGCAACTTAAGTTTTATGTAAATGTTTTGAGTGAAATAAAAGGACTTACTTAATGTGTAGTGTAATTATGTAGTATAATTGCTACCCTTGTACAACAACAACTGTAGGAAATGGAGGGGCTACAGGCTATAGACGAAGAAAAAGAGTGAAGAGCTGTTGTAAAGGACTGCAGTCTGTCAGAAGCATGGAGTGGGGAGAGAATGGGACATGACAGGGAATTGAGATACTCACTGAAGGATGCAGATTGCCTTAAACAGAACTGCAAGAAGAGGGTGCCAGCAGCTTAGGTGGTAGCAGGTAGCCTGGGGAACAGGTTGCTTGTGTTTAATGTAGAGAATTGGACATGAGGATGAATCTGGATTCCTTTATTTTGTCTCTGTACTCTGTGCAATTGCATAATTTATGATTTTAGGTAGTAGGCTATATAGTCAAAGGTAATGCTTTGCTTTTCATGGAATGATCTATTTGCAATGGGCAGGGAAAAAGGGCTATTCCAGAGTGAAGGATTATACATTTTTTCTTAAGTTGCATATATTAGACCTGGTAAATAAACACACAGACTGTGTTCTGAACTCTGATACAAATGTGTATTTTTAATTTTCAGATGAACTTTTAAGCACCATTTCTTTGAAATAAGGTGTTACATACTTGTTTTCTTAGAATGTCTACTGACCAAGGATGCAAAACTGCAAATAGTAGCTAGTAAATATTAACAATATTGAGTTAATATTCATTCTGTGCTGTTGTCTCCTTTCTCTTTACTCAGAATTGGATTTACAATCATGGAGGAACATCAGCAACACTTACACTGTGTGAACTGTGTCAGCCGTCGTTGTATGACCAGACCAGAGCCGGGCATTTCCTGTGATTTGATTGGCTGCCCCTTGGTTTGTGGAGCAGTTTTTCACTCATGTAAAGCTGAGGAACATCGCATGTTATGTCCACTTGAAAGAGTGCCTTGTTTGAATAGTGGCTTTGGATGTCCCTTCATAGTAGCCCGAAATAAAATTGCTGATCATCTAGAAGTTTGTCCTGCAAGTGTGGTATGTTGTACCATGGAGTGGAATAGATGGCCAGTCAGTTATGCTGACCGAAAATCTTATGAAAACCTGAGTAAAGATGTTGATGAAGTGGAGCAGCTAGATATGGCTTTAGCTCTTCAAGACCAGCGCATGTTATTAGAATCACTTAAAGTAGCAACTATGATGTCAAAAGCAGGTGATCAAATACCAGAATCCAGAGAGCAAACCTCTGTCAAATCAAGTGCCCCCGATACAGTGCATACCAATGGTTTGATGCCTGTAGATGAAGAGTCCTATGGTGCACTTTATCAAGCTACTGTAGAAACAACGAGGAGTTTAGCTGCTGCTCTGGATATCCTGAACACTGCTACAAGGGACATTGGCATGTTAAGTTCAAACCTCTGCATTTCACCGCATGAAATGAAAGAAGATCCCAAGATTAAAGAACAAGCTACTAGTGGCATTATTCAGGATAAAAAGTCTGAGTCTGAAAATCCAGATGAAGATAATGTAGGAGCAGTTGGGGGAATTAACTTTGATAGCCTGAGTCAGAATTCACAAATGGAGCAAAATGGTTCTAGTGATATTTGTTGTGATGTAGTGCAAAACCATGACTTAAATCTGAACCTCAGTAACTCCTCACTTTTGTGTAATGGCTTTCATGTAGAAAATGAATGTTCAAAGGTGTTGGACCACAGTGAAGATCTTGGTGTATCTAATTCAAAACCGTCCAGTGTAGCAAATGGTGAGTGTACTGCATCTCATGATGATGAAGCATTACAGTCTTGCAGCTCCTTCCCTGTAACAGCACAAGTTGAAGTAGTATCAGCTGATCACTTAGTTAATGGCAATGTTAATCATGTACTACATCCCCATAATGCTAATGAAGAAGAAATGTTAGAGAGACAAGTGGAGCAAGAAAGATTGAGAAACATAGATGCTTTTTCACTGTTACGGCATCGATCGTACAGATTTCTTGTTAACCACTATTGGTCAACACCAAAAGAAGACAAAGCTGTTGATACATCAGATTTGGAGATAACAGAAGATCCTATGGGTCTTCAGGGAATTGATCTAATCACTGCAGCTCTGTTGTTTTGCCTAGGAGACTCTCCCGGAGGTAGGGGGATATCAGAAAGTCGCGCTGTCGATGTGTATCACGTTGACTTTGGGACCCAAACATTTTCTCTCCCATCTGCTATATTGGCCACAAATACAATGGTGGGGGAAATAGCTTCAGCTTCTGCATGTGATCATGCCAACCCACAGCTCTCAAATCCGAGTCCATTCCAGACCCTTGGATTGGATTTGGTATTGGAATATGTGGCTAGATACCAAACAAAACAGCGTTCAATGTTTACATTTGTTTGTGGACAGTTGTTCAGAAGGAATGAATTTTCATCGCATTTTAAGAATGTGCATGGAGACATTCATGCTGGCCTTAATGGCTGGATGGAGCAGAGGTGTCCTTTGGCATATTATGGGTGTACGTATTCTCAACGAAGGTTTTGCCCTTCAACACAAGGGGCAAAAATTATTCATGACCGCCACTTAAGGTCATTTGGAGTTCAGCCTTGTATATCCACAGTATTAGTAGAACCAGCAAAAAGCTGCTTAATTGGACTACACAATGATCATCTGAGTAGTCTACCTTTTGAGGTGCTGCAGCACATTGCTAGTTTTCTAGATGGCTTTAGTTTATGTCAGCTTTCAAGAGTGTCACGTTTAATGAGAGATGTGTGTGGAAGCTTGCTTCAAGCACGTGGAATGGTGATACTGCTTTGGGAGAAGAGAAAGTACCCAGAAGGAAGTTCTTGGCAGGTAAAAGAGAAGGTAAGTTTGGGGTTTTTTTATCTTGAAGGTAAAAGGGAAGTATTACATTGGTCCTGTTTCTGCTTTTTCTCTTAATATTATGTCTGTTACTACTGGATTTTGGTGTAATAACCCTTCAAGAATGAGATCATTGTATAGAAAAAGTGAAAATTGCTGCAGGTTGTCTCAGTCTTCTCCACACTTGGAGAAGTAGAAGTAGAGTCTGTCTAGTTTTTGCTGGATGTAAGCAAATTAACTTCTGTTTTTTCCAATATTTTAAAATGTTAAAAGATTACTTCATGATTTGCTTTAAGATCAATATTCTATAGAAGTGGGAAAGCTGCCTACAAAGTTTGCTTTTCTTGTCTGTGTAGCGTTTACAGCAATTTTTTCTCAAACCTGTTGATATCCTATCTATTGCCTTGGTACTGAGTGCCTTAAATACTGAAATAATTTAAAACCTTTGGATGGCCTTTGTGTAATACAGTTTTTACCATTTTCCCCACCCCAAATTGCAGAGTATTTGCAGTACTCATTTGGAATTGCAGAAGTTGATAAGAAATAAATTGTTGTGGTTGGTCTTACAATACCTTGTCATTTAACTTCTGATTGTATCTATTTTGTAGACACAAAAAACATTGCCTTTGTTTCTTCCCAGTGTTCAGAGTTGTCTTGGAGTCTGAATCAGCCTGGGACTGACAGTGCCAAATTCTGTATAGGATATTTTTGTCATGTTGATTTTTAGTGTGATTTATAGACAACATTACCTGAAAGTTTTATAGTACAAGGATGTAATTTCTTGCTCTGACTTCAGTTATCTTAAAACATTGTGAGCCTAAGTGCAGCTTCTTTTCTAGGTTTGGCGGTTCAGTACAGCCTTCTGTACTGTAAATGAGTGGAAGTTTGCTGACATTGTGAGCATGGCTGACCACTTGAAGAAGTGTAGCTACAATGCTGTGGAGAGAAGAGAGGAGGCTGTTCCGCTGCCATGTATGTGTGTGACACGAGAGCTCACGAAGGAGGGACGTTCACTGCGCTCTGTTTTGAAACCAGTACTTTAAGTATTGCAGCCACTCCAATTGCACATACACTCAAGCACCTGATATAACCTCGGTAATATTATGAGACACTTTATTAATGTACTAAAGATACTTTCTAGCTAAATCTACTCTGTCACTATGTATATAAGGTTTGAAGTGACATTTATTTTTTATAATACTGTTTAGCTGGAAAGTAATGAAAGTTGCCTTAACGTTTGAAAAATTCGGAACTTGCTGGACAGGGTAGTTTTATCTAACTTATATAATTTAAGAACAAAATCCTAAGGTGTGTTTTCTGATTCACTGGTGCCCATGTTGCTGTTGACTGATAACATTTCAAAAATGGCCTCTAAATGGTATCTACATTTGGATAGGAAACACTGAATTGTAGTGAGAGAAAAGTCCTGTCCGAATTCTGTACCTTCTGTATCTGGTCTATTTTTTTTTTTTTTTTTAACAAATTATAATCCAAATATTTGAAAGATAAGGATAAATTCAAAACTTTATAATAGATGTCTCAAACACAGCTTTTAAGCACGTTTTCTCATGAAATCAGTGTTCTACTGCTCTTCCTAGTTAACAAGTGATCTAGGATCAGCTTTTTTTTAAAAAAAGGTTTTTTAGGAATGATCTAAGTGAACTCAGATTTACAGCAGCTTAATTTTTAGTACAACTTTTTTTTGACATGTCAACAATTGCTATTTTTCTTCTGAACTCTTAACAGTTGTTTTACTTCTGGGAGCAAAACTTTTAGAGCTAAAACCATGGAATACTAGTTTTTACTCTTGCACCTACAATGATATCAATGTCAAATGTTTGGAAAATTTTTCCTTGTCCTGCAGTTGGCTGAGGGTTAAATTGCTTGAGCAGTCAGAAATTCAAAGTATGTGATGAACAGTTATGAATTTATAATGCAGCTAATGAAAGGGCTTTACTTGTTCTATGGTCTTGTGAGATGTATTGTCTCCTTTTCTGTTAATTTGTCTCTAAAAATGCTGCTTTTTTAAGGAGCATTTTAAATTACTGGTATGTATAGCAAATGTATCATCTTCATAAGATGAGACATGATTTGTTAATTGCATAAGGCATATCAGAAATGTTATGTTAAACCACATTTGTTAAACCAATAACTTCAATTTGCTTCCAGTCTTCCATAAAAAAAGATCTTACAAAGCATTTGTGAACAGAGAATACATGCTATGAAAAATGGCCTGGTATAGCAAAACTCTAATAACTTGAACTGACTTTCCAACTTGTTTGTATTACTCTCGATGTCTCTAGCCTGTTGCACTTAGCAACTGTGCCACAAAGCTAAAACAGAAACAGACCAGAGCTTGGAACAATGAAATACAGTACGTATTTCCATTATAGGAAAAAAAAGAGATTAGTAAGGAGGAGATGTTTACAAAAATGGCTAAATTTATTACTTGTAATTTCGGTACCGGACACTTGTTTATGGCTAGTCTGGCTGCAGTTCACAACTTTGGTATCTGTGCATTTCCCGTTCTGGATTCAGTCCAGCTAAACATTCACTGCCTTTTTTCTATTCAGAGTGCTACAGGTGCCCAGAAAAAAAAAATCTAGTTCTTCAGTGCCATGAGTTGAAATTATAAGAGCTCAAATAGAAGCTTTGCCTGGATCTTCAAACTGTGTGTTCTCGTTCCACAACTTCTCTTCTTTGTTGTTTGAAGAGAAGAAAGGAGTAAACCCTCTACAGAAGTTAGCAACATTTGCAGTAATTCTTAGCTGTTACCACAGTTATCTGGAAGGGAGAATCTAGATTTAAGTACAGATCTGACTATACCAACTGGGTCTTAGGTAGGAATCTTACACCCGCAGCCCAGTTCTTTGAATGCACTGAAGTGCTCATTACCCACAAATTCTTCGGTACAAGGCAGGAGAGAGACTTTCATCAGTTCTTGTCTTTTAGCTCTAATGGCTCCTTGCTGCTGCTCTCCAGTGTTTAAAAGTACTTGTGTGACTGGAAGGATCCTGAGTGTTGAGGAGATAATACTTGCATTTATGGCTAAATCTACTTTAAAACATCTGTCTTGGGTTACTGGTATTTTTAGTGAGCAATGTGGTGGTTTTGGTACTCTACATTCTTTGTAACTCCCCAGGACCCTGATAAGTACGGTAGGCAGGCACATGTCTTGGTGCTTACGGAAAAGAGGATGTTCAGTTAGAGGAACTGGCGTTAGAACTTCGCTTGTAGCACAGTGCAGAACTGCATCTAAAGTATCATCAATTGTTGATCTATTAAAATGAACTTTTTAAGTACTCTTCTTAAAAAATAACACTATTTCTCAATACATGCACTTTTATTTTCAAATGTAGATACAGGCTTTTTTGTTAAATTAGTTTATTTTTTATGAGAATCCAGAGCTATTAAAATATCAATGTTGTAAACAACATCTCTGCCTTGTAAACTGCTCCAAATGCAGGAATACAGTATACTTAGGATAAAACTTTTTTTTTTTACACTGCTATGCAGTTTGTAAAACATCTATGGTGTATAGTCAGTCTATCAAAATGTGACTTGTTCACATTTGCCCTTGAATTTTAAAAATGTCATATCCCTTTTCTGATACATGTTCCGTACAGCGTATATAGACAGCTGTTCCAGTCTTTCTTTTACTTGATACCACATTGCTACTTTGTTTAAAATATTATGTTTTCAATCATTATGCAATATTTTTTTCAATGTCTGTTGAAATTCTAATAAAACTTTTGGAGTTTCTCTTTTAGTATGGCTGTATTTTCTTTAAAGCTTATCCCCTGCCTTCTGGTGTTCAAGCATGGTGCTCAGTGTCTGCTTATAGGATTCCAGTAAGTACTCAAAAACTAAAGTTACATACAGGAAACTATTTACAAACATTGGATAATTTGGACGTGATTAATATTTATACACATTCATTTCAGTATAAAGATTGGTCATTCATTTTTAGATTATCTACCCATTTCTATTGCTTTGATCTATTATGCAGCACAGACTCCCTTCCACAATTAAAGATTTGAGTACATAACATTGAAGACATATATTGTAGCTTGTAGGTTTGTTCTAATTGATTTTTCTGAATAATAAAATGGAAAGATTATCTGATCAATATGATATGGTGCTGGTTTGCAAAGAACATTTTCAGTGTGTTGTTTCATGAGTAAAGTTTTCTGTAGAAAGTTGTTGGTTAGAATAGTACAGAAACAAAAATTTAGGGTGTTTAAATAATGGTTGTGTTTCAGCTTGCTTATGGAATGGCAAAACATAAAACATCATTAAAATAGAAGACTGCTCAGAAATTGACATTTTGCCCTGACATTTGCTAATACTGGCATGCTAATAGTCTTTACAAATAAAAATGGTACCCATACTACACTAAGTTCAGCCGTAAAAACTTGTGACTGTTTCACTTTTTAAACAGACCACATTTTGGTTTTCTCTCTCCATAACTGGATTAGATATTCTGCTGTATAAGGAAATATTTTTCTTTCACTTTACCTTCCTTGATGCTTAAAGTATTCTAGAGGATTTGCCTGTATGTTTTAGGTTGTTTTTCTGAGATTACTACTGCTGAAACTGTCTTCCTGACTCTTCTGCATGTAATTTTCTAAAATGAGGTTTAAGTTCAGTGGAGAGTTCAATACCTGCTGCAATATCAGATTTAAATTCCTTTAGTCAGAATGTCTGTTCAGGCAGCTTTGATCATCTTCAGATGAGAAGAAGGTGGTAGTTGTTTACAGCACTGAGGAAAAAAGTAGTATTCAGGTAGGATTTATAAAAATTTATGGCATGTAAAGCAGAGTCTGAAGAATGGGAGTCTCATACTGTGACCTTTTGGCATGTGATGAATATTGAAGCAGTAGTCTAAACTGGAGAGAGAAACTGAATGAAGAGATAGAATAACTCAGGCATCAAGTCCCAGCAAATAGAGACTCTTAGACACTGTGTGAGAATACTGGGCGTTTGACTTGTGCATGCTGCAGCTGTGTTTCAGTGGTGATTTATCAGTTTTTCCATAATAGCAGGAGTTATCCTGCTGCTGCTTGTGCTTTAATGGGCTTTAGTTGTAAACTGTCTGCAAGCACTGCTTGCATTCCTGAATCAAGTATTAGTTAAGTTGAATGCAGTCCTCTCTACTGAATGCAAGGTATGTATTTGATGTGGATTCTACATGCTGGTGGTATCAGAGGCAGTATTTGGTAAGAATAATAGAAAAATAAGGTTCTTCAGAGAGAGAGGATTCATCTGCTTGGTTTTTGTCAATATTTGCCAGAAAAAGAGACCAAAAATGTGTTAGGGAATGCAAGGAGCAAGACTGATAGCATTCAGTATAGCTCACTAATAACTTGGTAGTCAAGAAAACATTATTAATCATCATTAGATGCAGTATCATGAGAGAAGTCCACACCTCTGCCATTTTGACGAGCTAAATTCTGTGACACATGCAGCAGTAGGTATACAGACTCCTTACAGCCTCAGGTAGTAGAAAAAAAATGCATACAGAATAAACATATATGATTTTAACTGCAAAATACAATAAAGCTAGAATTTCATTAGGTATGAATTCACATAGGGCTAGATTTGTACAATGAATCAGGAAAATGTGATTTCTGCCTTGAGGATATTTCAGTGTTCTGATGCTTAGTTTCATCTTAAACTCAGCTGACATTTTTATATTTAACTAAATCATAAAATGAATGAGCTGCAGGAAAACAGTAGTAGGAGAAGATTAAATGACCTTACAAGATTGTTTCAGTTTCATAGTATCATAATGTAGTATTGAACAGAGAATTTTAGGAGATGTTAACAAAAGGAACAGAAGAAATAGATTGATAAATGCTTTTCATTTGACATTTTCCTTTCTTTCCCCCTAACGTATGTTTTCAAGTATGTAATAGCAGAGCTACCTTCAAGTTTATTGTGATTTAAATGGAGGCAATTCTGCTAGTAAAATGAAAGTTGGGTTGCATTAGTATTCATAGCACAGGGGTAGGCTGCAGGACAAAACTAATCTGATTATGTGACTGGTTAGCAAATGAACAATCAACGACCTGGCGTGACCCTATGTTGGACTTTGTTCAGAAGTGTTAATGTTTAATTGTTATGTGTTGTGTAATGTTCTGAATATTGTATTCTCTTTAGTATTGTAATTATATAGTTGTGTTCCACATTTGATTCCGGAGGCCTTTGCAGCAAACAGGAAATAGTGTGCTGCTTAAAGAGATTTGAACCTTGGTTAAGGTAAAATATTAGTGCTATGAACTGTGACAGCTGTTTATGAGCATCAGCTGTCCCAAGTTTCACGTCATTGTGTATTTGAAGAGGAAGGGATGGCTGGATGCTTTGTTGCCTAAGCAAGGTGGCTATACTTACAACCAAGAAGATTTTTATATGGTATGGCACTGGGCATGTGTTTTTTAATATGCAGATGGGTAGGATGTACTTGAATTAACAATGCAGTAAGACTACTGAGTAGATGGGATTGCATACAACAAAAATTGCTTCCGTATTTTGTGATAAAACAAAATCTGTTTTGGGCTCTGTCCCATTTTGGGCATCTTTGACATCAGTTAAATGGAGTTACAACTGGTAATCATATTTTTCAGCTGATGCCATTTTGGATACACACAGAAGCCTTTATATTAAAGGTTAGAACCAAACCAACCAAGAAAAAAAAACCCACCCCAACAACTGGAAACATTCTCAGCGATGTATTTTTTTAATGTATAAACAGCGTTGATTAATGTTTGTTAGGAGAGCCTGGGAAGTAAATAGAACACTCAATTTCTGTATTTTGTTCAAATGAATTCTCCTGCATGTAGACAAGAAAGTGCATCTTTTTAATGAAAAACAAAGCCAAAACAGAACACATTTACAAAAGCTGTATGATTGGCAATATAACTTTTCTACTGTCGTTTTGATCTTCAAGTGAAACTTAAATGATATCAGATTTGCTAATTTTACCGTCCAGATTTTTGTATTCTCTTTGACTAGTTGAAGTATGTAAATAGCTGGGAAGAAAAGAAATCTCAAGGTGTTTATAGATGTTTATTGGGCTGAGACAGTTTAAAGTACAATATTGTACCCCTGGTCTTTGTCATGATTGTAGGGGGTCTTTGCCAAGGTGATGGTTATTATGTGCATCAGATGCAATGAGATCATCTTTTCAACCCTATATTGAAGATCAGGGAGAAGCATGGTTCTTATATGATCCTCAATACCATCTTGAAGCTCTTGTTTTCTAGGAGTCACATTGAATCCACAGGAGCTTCACCTCATGTCATTGTGTTATGTTTTGCACTTCATGTTTTATTTCAAGTATTGTCCAGGTTTCATAGGAGAAATAGCTTTTATACTTAGCAGGGAAGTTAACATGAAAAAACTCTGAACATTTAAAACTCTATGCTTAAGTAATTTGGTACGTGTGCCAGGTTAGGCATCACAACTAAATTAACAAAGGTCTTCCTCTTGAGGATGTAAAGCATGAACAGGACTCTGCTGGGTTTAGGATTGGCAAGGATTTGGTAGCAGGGGGCTGGGAGGGAGGAAGCTCTGTGAGAAGAGACTGAACATGCTGGTCACACTTGGTTCTAGATGGTTCTGCAGTGGCCCCACTGCTAGCCACAGCTAAGCCCATCTATGAAAACATTTAATAGAGTGTGAAAAACACTAAGTAGCAGCTGTGAGAGAAGAGTGACAAAAATGTGAGAGAAACAGCCCTGCTGTTCACAAAGGCTCAGGGGAGGAGGTCCCTGATGTGGGAACAGAGATTCCCCCGCAACCTGTGGAGAAGACCATGGTAACTCAGGTTATTCCTCTAGCCCATGGAGGACTGCAGAGGAGCAGGTATCAGCTCTGCAGCCAGTGAAGGACTCCATGTGGGGTGCAGGTGGATCTACCTTGAGGGAAGCTGTGGTCTGTGGAAAGCCCCCACAGGAGCAGGCTTCTGGCAGGAGATTCCGCCCATGGAAGGGAGTCCATGCAGGAGCAGGTTCTGTGGCTACTACATTTCTACTACATTAACTAGGCCCAGAATAACACACAGAAACCTGTATGAATTAGTTACCTTGTGCAGAGATGCGGTAAATAAGGTTGGCCAGAACATCCAGAGATGAAATAAAATGTAAGTAAGATATTATCAAAATAGGTGGAGAATATGGAATCATTTATGTTTTTGACAGTTAAGATAAATTGTAACTGGTCTTTAATTTTGCTCTGACCACAAGAATGCTCTCAGCAAAAGTGGGTTTAAAAACCACTACTCTAAAGATAGTGCACAGCCTACCTTTGGAATATTCTGTCTGAACTTTAAGCCAGTCTTGGTTGACAGAAATTGAGCAACTTACTGTTAACTATGGTACTTAGTGAGAACAACACACAAAGTGAATGATTATTCCCTGGCAGCTGTGGTGACCTAGCAGAGCTCAGGGAAAAGTTAGCAAGTGGCCAACTGATGCATGCTATGCGACTTCAGATCTTGAGCAAAGTACCTTATGGTTGCATGAAGATCATATGAGCATGTTTTTCTTCCTTATTTTGACCAGGTTAGAGTGACTACTTGTATCCATGGAGGTAAACTTTTAGAGTTGTGCTCAAGGTGAAACTATCATCAGGATCATTATGTGGGGACTTGCCCGTGGTAAGGGTAACCAGCCCCCAGACACATGTGACCACACAGCTTGTAATTGCAATTGTTCTCATGAACTTACCCATAATGCAACTTGTTTTAGGAAAAAAGAAAAATCAGTATTTATTGCTCTATGGATCATATAGACATAGTCACATTTTAGTGAAGTGAGATGCTAAAGCTATATGACTATAGTAATTCTTTGAAATCCACGTAGAGTTAATTTTATGCTTAGTTGGATCAATGTATCAAATGAGTTGGTTTCTATCTCCTTGAATTTACGCAGGTAGTAATATTTGAACAAAGCTGTGATACAGCAAAGCAGATATTAATAAATACAGAATAATAAATGTAAAATCACTCATTCTCTAGAGGTATGGACATAAACTTTAACAGAACTTGGGAAAGACTACCAGTAACTTGTGAAAAGTGATACCAGATGGATTTATTATGTAAATAACAACTTTTCACAGATTTTTGAGTGTTTTTGGTCTCAGTAGAACAATCTGAAGTTTGTTAGCTTATGTGTTATTCATGGCATAGACATTTGTACATATTCATGTTCTGTCATATGTCAACACTCTTACTAAATTTACATAAAGAGGTGTTTGTGGGGAAATGAGTGGATTCATTTGACTTCCATGCAATTTTCAGGCTGTTCTAATCCAGGTCACATGGGTTGCTGCTTATAATACGTCTCAGTTCTAAACCAAAGTACTAACTCTCCAGGTCTGAAATAAGCCCTTCTAGGTAATAATGTGCCATTCATCCATCACTCTAGTCCACTGCCATGAAACAATTGAGTAGCTTTCCCTTTTATAGGTCTCTAGTCAATGACATGTCCCTAAAGAAGAAACTGTTATATTTGCAAGCATTTCTGAATGGCAGAGAATTGCAATTTCAAAAAAAAGGTATATAGTATCCAAATCAGTAGCTAAAGTTTAATAGTCCCCTTTACATTTTGTGCTGATTGTTTGTGAGCTTTCATGAAATCCACAGAGCTTTGCAGAAAACATGGCTGAGGGTAGCAGTAGAAAAAGAATCAGTCTCTCTTGGTGTCTGCTTAGTTCAGACAGAGAACAGCTTCCTGGCAATATTACCTTTTTTCTTAATTTCTGTTATTTTCTTGGCATTGTTCCAAAAATAATATCCCACTGGCTGTTCCTACTGAGACTTTTCATCTGCAGTCATATTAGCATAAATTATGTATGTAAAAGGCCATTTTGCATAGCTTTATAAACAGCAATTTTATTTTCATAAAATCTTAAGTTAAAATTTGCACCTATGTTAAATACCCGTGGATTAAAATAGATGGTCTGAAAGCACAGAAAATGAAATAATATGTTTCCAGAGGTACATAATCCTTTATGTGGTGATAAAATCAAAGGAGGATATGTATTTATCTGTTACCTCTCATAAAATCTTAGCTTTCAGCTTCCAAAAAAGAATGTTTTTGCTAGTCACTTTGAATCTTTCTACTAGCAAATGAAGGCACTGACAGTCAGTGCTTTTTATTTCATGCTTTTTAAATATGAAGAAAGAAAAATCTACCTTCTGAGGTTTAGTTTTTAACAATGTTAGAGAACCTCATTTGAGTAAGATTGGTTTAACTTCTCCTACAAAGACATGGAGACCAGAATGATATGAATACTGGTTTGTCTCTCTCCTTAAAAATATTAAAATGAAAAGCATTAGAAAGTAGATATAATTGAGTTGTTACAACACAGTATGCCACCTTGGCTCAGTTTTTGGAGGCAAATAATGATGGGCTCAGCTCTTGCAGTGTTAGATCTAAAAAAGCCTAAGTCTCGTGCTTGTTCAGCATAGGATCTTTCTGGAATCAAATACCGATGTTGCTGTGCCGCAGATGGTTTTATACAGATGTGGATGGGTCTGTGATTGCCACGTCTTCTGCAGTGCTTGGCTTTGACCATGCTGTAGCATGGATTGTTCCACTGGTCACACATGGAAACAGGCTAGATTGTTTTTTTTATTGACATTGATAACTTGCCAGACTGCTTACTTCCAACCCACAGGAGGATGGTTGATAGAGACAAACAAGAATCTGCAGTGACTGAGGGAGCATGGAGATCAACATGCAAATATTAAATGTGCATAATCACTCTTTAGAAATAGAGTTGAAGGAAACCCTGTCAATTATTTTAGCTTATTATTTTATATTGATAGAATTTATGTAGTTTGAAATCAATGTGTGTACAGCTGAAAGCGAGGTAATTCAGAAAGCAAAGGTGGTAAGATAAGTGCTCTGTTATACTTGGAACCCAGAGTCAATACCTCACGTAATACACTCTTGTTCCTGGTGAGGAGGAACTGTGCAGTAACACAACAGTTGCATTCATTAGGCCAGGAGTGATACTCTCAGAATTTCTGATTATGGAAGCGACAGATTTGAGTTATCACACCACAGCCTTTGCAAAATGCTGAAGGATAGTTTATTTTATGTGTCATTTAATGCAGTTCAGGGTAGTGAACACTATCAGTATAATTGATCACTAAGGTAAAAAAAAAGTTATTTGCATATTCATACTTAGAGTCAAAATGAAAATGCAGAGTTTAATTGTTGCTTTCATTTAAAATGTGGATGCTTCCAAAGGAAATCTAATAGTGGCACATCAAGTGCTTCACTGTGCTGCCTCTGTCAATCCAGACTGGCCATCATGCCAGTCTAACAGCTCTATTCCCATTGCCTTTTCTTCCTTAGAAACATTTTTATCCACTGGGATAGCTGTATTTGGTAATAAATTAAAATTACTCATAAATCTGTGCAGGGTAAAAAACCTGTTCTCTAATGAGATTAAGTTCTTGAGAACTTGGAACATGATATTCTAGTACATGCTACAAAGAATTGTTAGTTGGCTGACAGGAACTTCATGCTCTTGAAGTTTGCATGGAACTAGTTCCAACAACTCCTATATCAATATATTTTTAAAAACTCCATTTCATTGTTTTATGGGCAGGAACCTAAAAAGTGAGAGAGCAGATCAGGATTTATTCTACAAGTTTCACAGACAAGGGTTTTGCTATCAAGCAAAAACTAATTCTGCTAATTTAAGAAAATAATTCCACTTACCTGGAACTTGAGGTCATGAGTGTAATACTTGAGAATAATGCAATTTTGGCCAAATTAATGCTTGTTATTAATATATTAATTTTTAAACTTTTCTATTTAGATTTATCTCAGAATAGGAAAGGCATTTGGCAACAATATTTTATATAGCACTAAGTCTTAAAGATCTTGGCTTGAGAATTTGTGCTTATGGAAGAGTGCAGATTACTTAATACATAAAAGTAAACCAAGAAGGAATCTCTAAGAATTAGATCTCAGTGCTATTTTTCAGTAAACTTAAAACCACTTTAAAGGGAGCAGATGTAAGAAGTTTTAGACAGCTCGTATAATTATAGTTTCATTCAGTAAGGAATAAAAAGTAAGCAGTGAGAAAGATAATGTCATTTGAAACTTCAAGTGTTCTGATAGCTGTTCAAGACAATGTAGGTGTAATTCAAGTGTAGCTCTACATGGAGAATATTTGAAATGTGTGCTGTACTTCAAAGGCTGTTGTAATACTGTTCATTGACATGACTTGAAATGGTTTTGGGCTGATCTTCAAAATCTGTTATTCCTTCAAAACAGGTGAAGAAAAAACCAAGTGGTCAGCTGCTGACTTAGGGGCCAGGTACAGCTCTTGAGTAGCCAGCTGTGGTTTCTGTGGCATTGCCTTGAGGGATGGCTGTGCTAATGGGGAGGCATCTGTGTGAGAACTCGAGCTCAAGTGGAAACAGGTTACTATGGTACACAACAACATACACACACCAAATTAAGTAGCAGGAGTCCCCTGTCTATGATCTAGTCTGCAAAGTATGTCATACACATCTGGTTCTTGGCTGCAACCTGTTGCCATGGCCTGTGGAAGGTTGCTAAGTTTCAGGCTGTTTACACTCTCATTCTAGACTGCAATTCCTATTTCCAAGGGTTTCTTTATACCTGGATGAAAGTAGTGTTTGTTTCTTAGCAAGGATTATTTGTGTGCCAGGTAAGTGAATTTAGGAAAGCTTGCCAAATCAGCCAAAATAAAGTTTCTTTAAAATAAAGAGGTGTGCATTGGAAAATTTGGTAAATACATGAAACCAAGAGTACAAGCAGCAGCAATGTTTTGTATTGATGCAGTGAGACAGCAACAGATTCAAATACGGAGAGAGTAGATACTCTGTACACTGTTATATACTTGAGCATTAAATCTCTGTTTTATTAGATTTGGCTGGTGATATAACCTCTTCTTATTTTTGGTATGTGGTGGGATACTGGGTAGGGAGCAGGGTGATTACTGAATTATTTTTTTTTTTAGTTCTGCTGCCACTTTTCCTAGACCTTAAAAATAATGTGTTGCTCTAAAGATAACATCTGGATTTATTTTTTGATCCAATTTCAGTCTAAGAAAAAGGCTTTAAGTTTTTTTTACTTTTTTAATTTAATTGGAAAAATATATTGATTGGTAGGGTCAGTCACCAGTAAGTTTGATTTCTTGTACTATGAGGAGCATATAACCACTGAGAATTGTATACTTAAATGAATAATTGTTTCTACATTTCATCTTTTTCTGTTCCTTTTACTGATATAGGGCCATGGCTTGAAGGATAATAGCCTTCAGTTTGTTTGCTTAATTTTTTAAAAAACAGTAAAGGTTTCTCTTTACTGTTCCAAACAGCTTTGTTCCAAAGCCGTTTAATCATTATACAATAAAATGGTTCTATTTCTAACTTACTTAAAATCTAGTCAGACTTGTCAGCAAGACTACATTTTTTTTCTAGGCTGTGTATTAAATTCCAGTCATCTTTGGAGCTAGAAACCTATTGCTTAAGCACATATCCAGGAGAAAGTTTTCTTGTCGAACTTCCTTTCCCATGGTTGCTTCTCTCACCTTTTACTCAACATCTAATGCTGTGTGTGACTTCCTGAAATTTTGTTGGTCATACATAAAACAATTGCAATTAAAAAGTCTGTATAATGAAAAGTAAACAATTAAATTTTTCTTAAAATGGTCCCAGGAGTATAATATACAGGAACTTTCTGTCAATCAGTAATTTGCTGGGGATCCCAAGAACACTGCAACCCTGCCCAGGTACAGAGGGTGCATTAGACTGGAGCACAGTTATTAGGATCTGTGAGCAGCTGCTTTTGAAAGTAGAAGTATTATTTAAGTGTCCACAGAAAAAAGGCAGGCACATTGTTCTACTTAAAAATTAATCTGTCATATTGCACATAAGTTTTGGGTCAGATTGCATTCTCCTAACTAATGAAATGAAGTTTTGCTATTCCATACAGTCAAGTATTTGTTTTTACACCGTCTTGTTTCTAAACAGCCAAAACACTTCTTTTTTCCCTGATGTAGATATTTTAGTTAGAAGCTTGATGTAACATTGGTGGTAAAAGGCTGGTTTCAGAAATGAAGTTTATAATGAGTTGATATTTATAGTGAGTATTATAATGAGTAATGATTTACTGCTATATACTGTTTTTCACTCCAGAAGCTCAAGGTACTTTGATCTCCAAGTAAGCACTTGGCCTCTCTCGTCCCTTTGTGCCAGGCAGAAGAAACAGGTACTTGCTAGGGCTACCAGAACTCTGGGTTTGCTTGAGACACATCATCCCAGTGCAAATGCACCACAGATGGCCTGGAGCATCCCGCCAAAAACTATGTGGCTCACTCTGAGCAGGAAAGCAGCCATGTGCTGGACTAGTCTGTGATACTTGTTGATTTCTGGGCATTGATGAGGCTGATAGGACATCCTGAAAGAGTCCCATGCTGAAATATATTGGGACTTTTTCCACCTCCCAAGGTGTACAAGGCTGGGCAGGATGCAGAGACGGCTTTATTGGATGTTGAAAAAAGAAACCTACCAGATCAGTTATTCCTGTATGTATTTCTGTAATGTTTACTGTAATGCTATTGCATATTTATACTGCCTAGTTACTTCTAAAAATAACATACTTTTTTTAAAACATGCTGCATAAACCCTCATGCAGAAAGTGGAAACCATCTCCTGTAGTGTCCTACCTGTTGTTGCAGTATAATTTTCCAACACAATTCCTAAAATGGTCAGTCCTGACAGAAGTTTTGGAGCTTAGTCTGCACAAAAGGCTACTCCTAGCAATAAGCAGCTAAAATGGTTCATGCAGTTATCACTGCTCTCACATAGTTCAACTTAAAACTAAAAATTATGAATAGCAGTGCTTCTCTGGTAACAAGTTCTTTAATTCTTAGTCTTCTTTCAGTCTTCAGTCTATAAAGGTGTTTCTTAGCTGCTGTATTGTCAAATTAAAACTAATGGTGAGAGCGTTAGTTCATAGTTCTATCATAATTGTTACGAGAGGGACAGTTCTAATTCAATTAGAAGGTCTGGGTCCATAGATTGATTAGTTTAGATTAATCAACATAATCAACTTTAACTTAAACCAGTGGTCTTAAATTATTTGCACTAGAATAGGGTTTCTTTTATATTTATCTTAATCTCTTTGAAGAAATAGTGGCTGTCTAAATTTTTCAGCAATGAACATTTCACCCAAATCACTAATGCCTCTAAATCAGCTTATCACATAATATAAATGTTTGCCTCTTTACAAGCAAGACTGCATACCATGTATTGCCTTTCTCTTTTCTATAATTAGCAGAAACATTTGGAAATTGCAATAACACTTTCTCTGTATCTTTACAAGAAAGAAAATGACCTAAAAAGGGAAGAAAGGCAAGTCTAGGAAGGACCACAGCTAATCTAAACATCACCCACAACTTGCAATCAGGGACGCCCCCTCCCTTCTCCAACCAGATCCTTTCTGTATTTGTGTTTTGTTTTTGTTATTCAAACTCTCTCTCTTCACTACAGATTTCCCTACTTGGAAATATTATCATTTGAGATCACTGTACAGCAAAAACAGATAAAGCTGTTCCAAGCTGCAAACTGGGCCATGGGGTAAAAGTTTGGAATCAGTAAAGAACACATACACTGCAGACACAGGCTACCTCAACATGGAACTATTAAGTTCATCTGTCATTTTAGTAGAGTTCACATTGATCAGGTAACTGTGTGCTGTCCCTATACCTAGTAGACACTTTTCAAATAAGAAAATTGTGAAGAAAAATACTACTTTCCACTTGGAAAGCTGAATTTTGAACTGCTGTATATTGTCAAACTTCTCTACTACTGTCTTCACTAAAATTTCAGCCAGCAATACTTTACCCAAGTTTTTTGACTGTAACAAATGGTTCAAAACTCCTAGGTTCACAAAAATATCATGACAATTTTATGCCTGGAAGAGACACTATAAGAAATTAAAGGGACTTTTGCAGAAAGTTAGAACTGTGATTCTGCAAAAGTTTAGTGCACAGCAAGTGAAAATGCCTTTAATGTGTTTTACATGTCTGCAAATAAAGCCACGGCTCCAATTTCTGGACATTCAAACTTTTCCCTAGAATCCTTTCAGATACAACCATTAGGCAGAAACTGAAGGCATAACTGTTGATTGATGTTAAGTTGGTACACAGCCTTGGTGAGTCCTCCTGTGAGATCCCCATCACCTGCACAAATTTTGGATAATAAACCAGCTAATTAGATGGAAATTACATAAGGCTACTATGTATTGGCACAATTTAGGCGAAATCCATGAAGCAATTGATTCTTGCAGAGACTGTGATCTCTAGAGTCCGTTCTTGCACACTAATGTTGTGACAAAATAAGCTTTTTTTCATACAATTCCCCTTTTGCCAGTTAGAAACAGCTTTAGCAAATGCCTGGGATGGTAGCAGCAACAAAAAACTGAAGGCTTTAAAATAAACTTGGCACTAAGCCTCACTGTCTTGCTAGTTCACTGTTTGATTTGAGGTCAGTCGAGGCTTCCACTCAGCAAGTGGCTGCTGTAAGTTAAGTATACTGAGAGATCCTAAACAGCTGTGAGGGACACAAATGCACAACGTTTATTATTATAATTCAGACAGACCACTAAGATGGTAGTTTTTTCCCATAGAAATCAACAACTGACAATAGTTTTTGTGACAGTTAAAAGCAACTTGATTATTAGGGTTTTGGCCCCTTTATGCCACAGCTTTTTGATGGGAACTGTAAGGCTTGCCAAGTTGGAATGAGGACTTACTATAGTGGAAAAAAAAAAGGGAAACAGTCATGTTTAATTCGTGGTTGTAAAAGATGCTGGATTATAGGGAAAGCTTTTAGGTTTCAGAATAGTGTTGAGGACTGCAGGGGAAGAGCACTGGCCAGGCAGTACTACAATAACAGGTCATTTTGGCAAAGGAAACTATTGTTAATTCCTTAAGAGGCTTAGGGTGACACTTAAAGCTAAATTTAGGGTTATGGCAGTGGCTCAACTGTGGAAGTACTTCATCAACTCCTTCAATCCCAAATACTACCAGCAAATGTAACTCCTCCGCACCTCCCCTGCCTTTACTCCAGGTGAACTTCCAGTTTAAAAGATGAAAAAACATAGACCATGCAAATCTAACAGGGCAAAACCATACATTTGTCTTTGCTTCTTGACCTTAAACGCAAACCTTACAGTACCTTTAGCTCCTCAGTCTCAGATCTAATGCTAGTGAATTTTATCCTGTCTACAGCCCTCACTCAGCCTGCAATTTCACCAATATAAACTGCTCTTCTATTCCCACTATCCCCAGCCGTGGGATGTCCCAAGCCAATCTACATTTCTAGTTTTTATCTCAGTCTTGCAGGATCCATCAGTAGATCCAGTTTTTCAGCCCTTCCTGTTGTTCTCTCAACCTAATCCTAATCTGCACTAGGGTTTTTGAGGAAACCACTGGAAATCAAGCTGGCCACTTTCTGTCATCTTTAACCTTAACACACAACATTGACTGCCACAAAATTGATTAAGGCAGATCCTGGAGAAGAAATTGACTGAATTATTTTTAAAGATAGTACTTGACACATCAGAGTCTATTGAACAATTTTTTTATTGTTCCACAAGGCTTACAGGTCTAAGATGAGGACTCAATAGTTACAGGCATAAAGCAGTTTGTATTTGTCCAAAGTTGAAAGTTGCTGGTCTGTCTTTACACTGAGATTTAGACAACAGCCAGGAACTAAACTGTCAATCATATGTACTATTGGATCCTGCAGTTTCTTAGCTGAGACTGTGACTGGAATGAGCAGAAGCATGTGGTTTTATGTAGACACAATATGCTGGGGTGGTTTTAGCACTCCTGTCATGCTTGAGCTTTAGGATAAAACCCCAAAGTTGTTATATTCTGTCTTGTCCATGCTGCTAAGATGAAGGTGTATGGTAAAGAGATAGATATTTGAAAGACAATTATGAGATAGAGTATGGGTAGCTCAACTGTAAGGTTAAGCAAAAACAAAGATTAAAATGTAATGCACTGTTCCACAATGGCAGCAGTGCTACAGTGAAGACAGCTGCTAGCAGAAATGGAGGACAGCGAGAATTCCATTAGCTTTGGTTATGTCTGGAAAAGTGGTGGCATATCACTTGCACAAGTTCAATGAGTATCAGTGAAAATTAGCTAAAGCACTCTTAAATTTGGCAGCACATACACTTCAGTGTCGTCACCCTTGAATACAGGAAACAAACAGCCATCTTTTGTGGCAGGATTCCTTTTGACTCACTGAAAGGCCTTCATCCTGTTCCCAGAACTTGACCTAAATAAAGTTACCACTCCTCTGTTGCTGTCCTTAAAAGCTTCTGAAATGGGTGTATTCAAGCAGGGACCAACCTATAAATGGTTGGATTGCATCCTCTTCCTCAGTCAGTCTTTGTAAGTCCTGAACATTGCTACACGTAGGAGTTGCCAAATTTTCCCCTTCTGGTTGTAAACAGAATGCATGCAGTGAGCTCCAGATTTTTTAAAAAAAGCTTTCTAACTTCCCTCAGAATTTCACATTTCTGCTCTCACCACTACTGGCTGGCTGTCAGCAGGAAACACAAACATCGTGAACACTAAAGCATTATTTGCAGCCAGTCCTTGTTTGTAGCTGCACGTACGGCAATTTTTAATGATGTATTTGCTGCGCTAAATTAAGCCTGGGCTCTTCGGAATAATTGCAGTGGCTTCCTTTAATGCAGCAATAATCCTTGTTAAAGCCAGCATACGTGACGCGTAGCCTTTGGCAAGTAGGAGAGCCAGTGTTTAGCTGCAGGGAGGATTTTCCATCCCAGTCCCCACTTTAGGAGGCGATCGGGGGTCGCTGTTGTTTGGACTCCCAGCCGGTACTTTCGGAGGGGGAGTTCCTCGGCTACGTGCGTGCGGCAGCCAAGCGCCCGAAACAACAGCACCGAGAACAACCCCGCCCGAAGGAGCCGCTGCTCGGACTAGGCCGAGCCAAGGAGCCGAGGCGGTGGCCGGGGCAGGGGCGGTGGCCGGGGTAGGGGCGGGGGCCGGGGCGGTGGCCGGGGCCGGGGCGGTGGCCGAGGCAGGGGCGGTGGCCGGGGCCGGGGCGGTGGCCGAGGCCGGGGCGGTGGCCGGGGCCGGGGCGGTGACCGGCCCCCGGCGGAAGGGCGGGCCCTGGCGGCCCCGCAACGGCGGCCCCGTTCCCGGCCGTGCTGCAGCAGTAGCAGAACTCTCCATTAAACCACATTCTTTGTGCGGCCGTAAAATGCTGTTCCGCTTCGGCGTGGTGCTGCCCGCCCGGGTGACGGAGGGCGGCGCGGAGCTGCTGGTGGCCGGGTCGCGGCCGGAGCTGGGCGAGTGGGACCCGCGGCGCGCCGTGCCCATGAGGCGGGCGCGGCCGAGCGCCCCGCTGCCCGCCCAGGAGCCCGCGCTGTGGCTGGCGGAGGTGGCGCTGCCGGACGAGGACGCCGCCAGCCCCTTCTGGTACAAGTTCCTGCGGCGAGAGGGCGGCCACTTCCTCTGGGAAGGTAACGGAGGGAACCCCCTCGCCGCCCCTCGCACCCCCTGCGCTGCCCGGCCGCAAGGACGTGCCCGCCCGCCGGCCCTGCCCGGAGGGGCGGAGCGGCGCTGCGAGCGCTTCTCTTTGAGGGATGGCTTTGGCTGCAGCCCGCTCCGGCAGCTCCGCCTGCTTCCTGCCGGGGCCGGAGCGTGTCCCGGTCGGGCGGGCCGTGCCTGAGCCGGTGCTGCCGATGCTCCGGCACAGCGGCGGCCTGAGCTGTGCTTGCAGGTGGAGCCGCCCAGGCTGTCGTGGCGTGACGTGAGTTCTTGCAAACAAAAGCGTTTTTTAACCGCGTGATGGAGGCGGGTGAATGCAGAAGGAAGCTGCTCTTCTAGGTTGGTAAAAGTTACTTGAAACGGTTTCATTATTTTTTTCCCCCGTACTTTAGGCATCCATTGACATGATGTTTTGGTTTTTTTCTTCCCCCAGAAGTAAATAATTCAGGATCTTATGCACTATGGTGTGGGTTGTTATTTTATTTCACTAGGTGAAATGTCATGATGGCATTTTCAGGCTGGTGAATTTTACTATTGTGATTTCTTAAAGAAAAATCCAGGGAGAAGTTAAGTTACAGCTTTTCCAATCTTCTTCCTGTTTCAGTAGTACTTCCACCGTGTTTTTCTCCTGCTATGTGTTGTCAAGTGTTGAATAACTCTAGTCAGTTTCCATGTGCTGTTCTAGTATGTTTAAGTATCTTAAATATAAGAGAACACTCAGACAATTGTCTGCTGAGTCAAATAAAGCTCTAAATATACCTCTTGTTACTGAGGAATGGATCTGACCCAGTGAAAGGAAGACAGATCACTAGGTAATTTGTGAGGGGCTTTTTTTAACTCAGCTTTGTAATCCATGTACCAAAATAACGCATTGTAGAGCAGTTACTCTTCACCCGTTTTAAGAATACATACCACACTTCTGAGCTGCCTTTCTGTCATGTAGACTGAAACATGCATGTTGTCATAACTGTTGCATTTTTTGTTCTTCTTTATGCTAATAAAAGATTACTTGTTAATGCTACATTCACAGAAGTTTACATCATGAAGGACTGTGTACATCATGCAATAGTAGTTGTTTTATTTAGCAGCTAAAACAAATAGTATATTCTGCCTGTTTTAACAATGTTTTTCTTTTCCAGAATTGCAGGAAAAGTGAATTTATGGAATAAAAATCTTTACATCTGTCCAAGGAAGGAGAATTGGGTCTCTTTTGAAGGTGCCAAGTTGTACATAATAAGACAATGATGCTGGTATATAAAGCTGTCCTCACCACGCAGAATATAGAAATAATAGTAGAATTAGAAATAATTAGAATTCTAGAGAAATAATAAAGAATAACTGCAGAGAATCAGCAATTGTAAGGTTGATGGTTACTGTCTGATTTGGAAGTAGTGGTAGGTCAAATTATTGTCTGTTCCAGGGAGCACATTTAGGAAATGCAGTCAGAGTAATAAACATACTGTGTTTTGGCAGATTTGCAGTTTTAGGATTAGCCTGTGTGGCATTTTGTTCTTGTCATTGTGAATGCTCAGGGTTTTGAGCTCATTGCTTAGCTGGAATGATAGACATCAAATGGGCATATCATCCAAATGCAGAAGAGTTTTGTAATTAGTCATTCATATCATTAATTTTTTTCCTAAGTTGATATTTACAGGAAAGAACAAATTTGCTTAAACCTTGAACATTTAATTGTTCTTTATGTATTACGTGAAGGGAGCCTAACGATATTTTTCTATCCAATAACTGAGCAATCTTGAAGTTCTTGTTTATCTAATTTGTTTTAATGTTTTTTGGTTTTTGTTTTTTTTAACTCTTGATCAATGTAAGTTTTGGCTGTCATCTGTTTATTCTTATAAAAACCACAATTTTGAAAAGACAACTCCCTTTTTTAAGGAAAGAACTTTTTTTTTTTGTGCTAAACAAATGGTGTGCATTGTCTCTTCAGTATCCTGCATGTTTAGAATTAAAATGTGCTTTGGGAAACATTTAGCACTTGCAGAACATCTGCACTTTTGAAGATGTGGTTATGAGGGATAGAGGGAAGTGCAGAATGATACTTGCTCTAAGTTTATGAGTTGAGGCATTCATATGTAACCAGAGAAACTCGACTCCGGTTGTGGATGTCAGACCTTTACATATATTGGATGTTGAAATCATGTGCTGTATTTAAGAAAATTACTTCACTTTTTTTAAGACATGTATACGTGTGAGAATTCTACTGGCAGTGCATATTGTTTTTATAATACTGCAGTACCTACCATGTCATATATTTTGAGTACAAGTTGCAGCCATTCGAGTGCAGTGGGGAGACTGAAAGATAAAGTGAGGGTAGTTATTTCTGTGGGCTGGAAGGGTCCAAGTCACAGGCCAGTGTTATGTGGCTTTTGGTAGGAAGCTTTCAGGCAAGGCTTGGCCTGTGCGAGATTTGCTGGGTTGTTGCTTGTGCCTGGAGGGAACAAGTTCCCCTCCGTAGGAGGAGGAAGTGGGAGGGGACACTCCCCTGTGCTCCTGAAGGATCAGATACCTCTGCTGTCCCAGGGAGATGTTGCTGGTCTGCACGCAGGACCTGTCGCTTAAAGCCGTTGAGCATTTCTGGCTCAGATCGTATGAGCCGTGTGGGGTACTTGCTTACCTACTGTGAAAGCTGAAGCCTGCAATCCAGGAAGGTGTCTGTGATATGCTGTGGTGTTTGTGGAAACAGGTTGGTTATGTTGAGCTTTAGAATTTGGGAGCAGGTTTAGAAAAAAACCCTACATTCATGTGTATACCTTTTTCCCCCCGACTGCACCCGTGTACTTTGTTTTTGATGATGATTCTTCAAAACTGGACATAACATCTCTCAGCTTGGAAACTGAAAGTATTTTGTGCCTACTGTCAAAATGAAATAAATGCAAGATGAAACTTATACTTGAATTTGTTTTTGTGAGTTCATGATGCAACACTCATCTGTGCTTTTATCCCCGTACTTTCATCTAAATAAACTAGGTACTAATCAAGAAACATGCTCTATAAAAGGACAGAGAATTTACTAGGCTTATGCCCCAAACTGTATTTTGAGATGATGGAATACAGTCTGCTGACACTTTATATTTTTGAGAAGGGGAAAAATAAATTATATAAAACCCTTATACTTGTATTGTAAAATGTTGATTCCTTGTTGCCCAGAGAAGTTGTGGATGCCCTGTCCTTGAAGTGTTGAAGGCCAGGTTGGATGGGGCCCTGAGCAACCTGGTCTAGTGAAAAGTGTCCCTGCATGGGGAGGAAGTGGGGGGCTTGGAACTGGATGATCTTTAAGGCCCCTTCCAGCCCAAAACATTCTGTGATTTTTGTGTAGGTGTTAGTTTGGTATAGATGGAGCTTGCTTGAAGCTTGACAGATACAGTATGGCCAATGAAAGCTCAAAAGCAGGGTCAGCCTGTATTCTAGTGATTTGTTCAGGTGAGCAGAGCCTTAATCCTTCCAAAAAAACCCCATCTCTAGTTTTTTGGGGGGGAGGGGAGGAAAGAAAAGCAGGTGTCTTGTTTACAGAACAAAACAAACAGTACAATACGATTCAATTTAGAAACAGTTATGTTATTCAGCCTGTGGTATGTTGGCCTTCCAGCATTTTCAGCTCCTGTGAGCTTGTTCATATATACCTAAAGATCAGTACATTTATCAAGGAATAAAGGTTTACATATTTTTGTAATACAATCAGTGAAAATATCAGAAGTAAATTCTGATCATAGGTTTCAAGGGTTGAGCACCCGATTGGTTGAAAACATCGGTGATAGTTAAGCACATTAAAATTTCATTTTTAAAGTGTGTTGAAACTTCAAGCAATCGGACTTCTTGGCCTCAGGTCTTTGAACAAAACAGGTATACTTTCTTAATTTAAAGGAGGAGGTTCATGTAAGGCTGTCTGAGAAGGTAAGGCCTTGTTGCCATTTGCAATGGAGTTATTGTAAGTGAATGAAAAATACTTGGCGCTAAGCCTTAGCAGGATACATAAATATTCTGTTGAGGGCATTCTAAGAAGTACAGTTGGATACAGTGCTAATTTCTGTAACTGAGATCCATTTTTTTTCTTTTTTTTTTTTCTCTAAAGCTAATCTACAGATCCTCAAAATAGGTAGCAGTTCCATTATTAAAAACAAACAAACCAAAACCAAACAAAAAACCCCAGCAAACTCTGAAGAGTTACATTTCTTCGTATCTCTTTTAATGCAGGTATTTCATGTAGTGCTGTTCCCACTGGGTGGTGCCATATTCCCTGTGTATAGCCAGTGGCTGCCTAGTGTCTTGCAGCTACTTGCATGTTTCATTAGTATTTAGTGTAACCTGTTCTGCTTTTGAAAATAATCCAGAGTTTTACGTATTTTCCCTATCCCAGTCTTGTTCTGAAGTAGGTGGTGACTAAAAATGAACATAAAGCACAGTTGGATGTTGGCAGTTGAATAATTGTGCATCATAGGCATTTTGTTCCTGCAAGGCTGTTGCTTTCTGGACAGTGCCAGGTACCTTAACACCTTTCAGATGTGATGGAATTTAATGAGTAAAAGTGGGTTACTTTGAATTCTACAACCCAATATCTCTTTAAGGAATGGAAAGAAATTTTGGTTACAAAGTGCAATAGCTCCTGGTGTTCTGTTCTTCAACTCCCTCAAGACATATACGTAGCCTGCATTTTCGTGCAATTAAGTGGTAGCAAGTTTCTCATTACTTTCTATCTGCTTATCAGCATTAGTCAGCTTATACTGAGCAGACACCAGACATCAGTAAAACAATGCAGAGTTGTCTATGTGAAACTGCAAAATTAAAAGGATAGAAATAAATACATACACTTGCATTCCTCTGAATTTGGCAGGTATGTATATTTTCCTACCCGTAGAGATAATCAGAGGCTGGTTCTGATTGCCGTGAGAGTCTAATTAAAGCCTTTGTGGTTATAATGGCAAATTTACAATAAATGCATTGTTTATGCAAATCCTGTATTTACCAGTTTTCCTGTCCCTCACTTCCAAGAGATGGTAGCGTGCAATAGAGCTCAACAACATATTTTCAATGGCAGGAAACACAGAGAAGTGATAAGTAACTGGGATGATACTTCGGTTAAGTTATTGCCATGGTTGCTGTTTTGATGTGGTTTGTTTCCTGCCTGTTCTTCTGCTGGTATGATAAAAAGTAGCAATTGGTAGTAGACAGTGCAGCAGAGAGCGTCAAAGCAAACGGGAAGACGGTATTAGATAATTTTGTTGCTATCAGCCATTATTCTCTCATCTGTATTTCCTTTAGTCTTATTTCTACCATCTGTCAGAAAAGAAACTTTTACATGAGATAAATTTCCTTTTAGTTGCTTTTCTCTGACTTCATCTCCATCATTAAACCAGGCATTTGGTTAAAATTTCTTAGTACAGTAAAAGTTCCCACTAAGAAACACCTGTGCCTGAGCAGACCTAAGAGAGAAATAAAACATGTTTTTGAAAGTTGCCTTTGAAAATTGGCATTTTCTTATATCTGATTAAAAAAAAGAAAAAGGAAAAAAAAGCCTTGGTGGTTAACAGTTTTAAGTGCTGAGAATGGCTTTCTTGTAAACCATTTAGTTCTAATTCTGGCGTAATTTCAAAATATAGTTCCATAAAAGAATTTTCTTAGGATATATGAATAAACTAAAAAGTCTCGAATTCAGCCTGGATTTTAATTGAATTAAAACTTGTTTCCATGGTTCTGTGTATCAGCTCTACCTAAAGGAAAGCTGGAACAGTCTGCTTTAAGTCTGGTGAAATATAAACATGTGGTGTATGATGCAAATGGTTTTCTGCTTTTTGGGTATCTCTTTTTGGGCTTGCAAATGCAAGGAAACATTTCTGAAAGTCAACCCAGTTATGAAGGAGTTACTGAACTAGGTGTGGCAAATGAACAATTTTGTCTTACATTAATGCTAGGTGTTTAAGTAATCCAATAAATTAATCTACCATTTACAGAATCTAAGGGGAAGATGGTTTACTGACTGCAGAAAAAAACAGCAATAAAAAATCAAAGTATGCTTTTCTTAGGCATGCAGGTAAGGTTTCGTACATGGCATACAGAATTGGAGCTATTTGTCAGAGCTGTAAAAACAAAGGGCTGCTACTGAGGGCTTTGCTGAGACTTGAGGAAGGTGGGACTCCTGAACCTGTGGCAGACTCAAACTCTCCAAAACTTGACCTCACACAGTTCCAATGAGGGGAATTCAGCCTCCCTTACCTCTGTTTTTTAACAATCAATAGCAATTCAGCCTTGGCAAGATTGAGATAGATCCTATTTCAAAACATCAGAGATTGAATTTTATTCACAGGCAGCAGGGAGACTTTTGTGACTGAATCTGGTGTGAAGGGTAAGTAAATTTGAATATTGTGAGTGTACTGAAGGAAGATCACTTAGAGTGATGTGTGATAAGAACACTGTGCAGTGGCACATTCAGATAACTGAGAATTGTATCCAAAATAGGATTTGAGACTTTTCTTCATTGTAATGTTGGTATAAAAGGTAAGGAAGCTGGCAAAAACTTAACCTTTCAAATGCTTTATTTTGGAGATTTTTTTTGGTGAGTTTTCTTTACGTCCTGTTCTACAACTATTTTTTTTTTTTAAAAAGTCTTTTATTCCTTGCCCCTCCCTGCTTCGCTGCCCTCAGAGTGCTTATTATAATTAAACTCTTCCAGGGGAATTTCTAAGCACGACCTTAACATACTCATTTACCTTGTTAAAGGACCTCATTTGATACAGCAAATGGAATTATTTAAAATATTTAGACATAGTTAAAATTTTGAATTGACACTTAAAGTGTACTGGTTCATGCAAAATTTATGACACAGATTATAGGAGTTAGTCTTTGCTCTAACTGATTTGTGAGTAGGCGATCTGAAAATTGCCTGGCTGCTTGTGGGTTGGGTTAGTTGCCATTGAAGCCAATATGTGTGTCTAAGGTTATCTAAGTAGCCCTGTGGTTTTTGAAGAGGTAGCAGTGAACTGAGAAATGCCCTTACCTTACTGGGGTTTGGAGGCTTGGAAGTTGCATATCGCTGTTTTAAGGTCAGGCTAAGGCATGGATGAAATACCCAGCACCTTTACGGCTGCTGTTGTGCCCTGGAGTTCCTGCATACCTCTCTTTATGCAACACAGAACAGAAAAAAATTAAAACTTAGAGCAAGGTGTGCAACAACCTGGTAGCTGAAAGAGCAGTGGCTGAACAGAGCCTTTGCTGCAAAGAGCTCTGCAGGGACAGTGGGAGAGGCAGTCTTATTTTTTTCTTTTATCCGTGTAGTTCACCCTTAATGGTGATGAGAGATTTCATTGACCCAGATTTTGTTTATTATCTTTTAATATCAAGCTGGTAATTTCTCCACTGTGACTCTTCTGTGCAATCTGTGTGCAGTTCTCTGCTGTGTCAAGATGTGTCTGTGCTGTTGGCAGACTGTTGGATTATACTTCTTTCATCCTTGCAGTACAGCTATAATAAAATAGTAACTGCAGGTTTTTCTTTGCATTTTGTTGTTGTGCCTCATTAGACTGAATTTCAGGACATCCTCTTCTAGTCTCTGCTTACATTCTTCCAGTCTAGATCTTTGCATGTCTTGTATTGCTTACTATATCTTCATCTGGTTTTCACAGAATTGATCAGGCTGGAAGGGACCACAGTGGGTCATCTGATCCAACCTCCCTGCTCAAGGAGGATCAAAACCAAAGCTTTCCTTTGCTTCTTTCTGGTCTCCTTCTTTTGCCAGTGCTATTTATCAGTTATGTGGAGATCTTTGGTTTTATTTTTTTTGTTTAGTTATTTGTACAGCCACTTCTTATGCTACTTTGATCATCCTTCGTATGCATTAAACAAGGAGCCATAAGCTGCAATCATGCAGATTTTGAAAGAGCCCTCTGTGAGGCTTGAGCTGTCAGTGGGCCTAGTTGGTTGCTGTGCTCTCCAGCAATTCCCTACATCAGTGGATTCCGCCACACAACCATCTGCAGTACAGAGCAACAAGGGCAAAAGCAATGAAAAACTTTATAGTTTATTGCCTAGAAACTTATCTTAATCTTTCCTTTCAGATAAGCATTTTTGCTGTGAAGAATCATGAAGATGGGTTTTGAAGTAAAAAAAAATTGACCTAATTAAACTAAAAAAATGCTATCCTAGAAGTTAAACTAGGACCTGTATATTCCAATAAACTCTTCCAAAATTATTTTCTTCTTTAATTAGGAAAGCCAAAGTGGTCAATTAACAGGAAGATCAATACTATTCAAATATTTAACTTATCCTTTTTTATGGTTGAATTTTACATGTTTTCAGATGATTGTGTATTTGCTTCCCAACAATAAATAATTAAACCTATGTTTTGCCACCTGGAATATGAATAAAAACAAGATGAAGAAAAATACTGATACAGAAATGGGTTTAGTTGTAAAACTATGTATTTGCTGTTGTGAGCCCTTTCTCAAAGGACATTTGTGTTTGTTTTCTGCAAAGACGAGCAGTTGAATGGAAAACATTTGATGTTCTTAGCTTTACTATAGTGTCTAGGAACAGAAAAGTTGAAATACTATATAAATTGCATTGTTGTCTTATGGCATCCAAAATATTATGGATTTCCTGTGACAAAGTGTGCTAGCAGAAGCATGATGTGAACTGATATAAAAACTTTTTATTCTTTTGAAACTTCTTAACTGCATCTTGTGAAGCAAACTGTGGTGAGAAGCACTTGTGTAATCATGTGGATATTACCTGGGTAGTGAAACCTGATCTTTTTTGATAATTGCAGATTTTCATAGCTCCCTTAAGAAGTATAGTGAATTCAGCTTTCTGAACACAGTCCACTTTGATCATACTGTTCCCTAAATTAGTATTTCTTGAAGATGGTAGCACTCTCTCCTTCCTGTATGAAACTATATCACATGTGAATATATGTGTATGTGTAGAAAATATGTTGATATACATTCTGTTGCACAGATGTCTTATTTCAGTAGGAAAGTTGTTTAATTCATAGATCAGTATATAACATAAGGAGTAGTAAAGAGCTAGGAAATTCTCATGAAATGTGATATGATATGATATGATATGATATGATATGATATGATTGATATGATATGAATGCAAGCTGCCAGTGTTTACCTGATTATTAAAGGCAAACCAGAACCATACCTTTGAGGTTTGACTGTAGGCCACAGCGGGAAGGTTGAGGCTGAGTGGTGCAGAAAAATAAACGGTGATAAATATTGATTACAGAAGAAAGCATTTCAGGATGAGATTTGACCAAACCTGTTTGAGGGAACAAATAAAACAAACAGCTCTTGGCAACTTATTCTTGGCCCCATTTCCATATATGGTTGTAGGCTATTTAAGGGAATTGATGATGGTGAAGGTGGTAAGGTTACAAGGCAAAGAGATTGCGGCTTTTTAAGAAGGCAGAGAGAAGGAGGAAGGTCGTAGAAAAGGAAGGCAAAAAAGAGACAAGAATTAAAGCTGGAGAAGGAGGATGAACTGCAAAACTGGCAGATGGCAGAAGTGCATGCACCTCAAGCAGCAGCAGTTGGAAATGGGGCAGTAGAAAGCACATGGTGGGTACCTGAGTACAAGGAAACACGAGGCTGGGAGTAGCAAACAAGCCAGAGATCCTGAGACCATGGTTCAAAACTGCCAGGGTGAAGTGAGGGCTGGCAACTGACTCCCTGGGGACTGCAGGGACACCCCATGGGCCTGGCAGTCAGGAGCAGACAGCCGGGGGCATGAGGGCAGCCAGAGCCCTGAGCATGGGGTGGGGACAGGCTGAGGCTGGGACAGGACATGGGCCCCTGGGCATGTGGGGGTTAGGATCAGAGGCAGCCTTGTGATGGCGGGACATGGCCACGGTGATGTGCATTGCTACAGACAGTTGTTGGAGAGTAGAATGGGGAAGGCAAGATGTGGTGTTTGTGGTTGTATTCTGCTGAATGCATGAAGTCCATGAAATGTCATAAGCATCCATAGATTTTGTTACGCTGTTGTATTTGTTGATTCATGCTGCTGTCTTCTCGTATTGTTTAAAAGTGGTAAGAACATATAAACAATTGGAAATGTGAGATAAAAATATAGTGATAAGATTTGTAGCTTCTGAAACTATGTACTGATCTTGCTTACCTTATTTATAATCAAAATAATCAAAAACTATGTGGTGCATAATTGCTCAGCAATGTGAAAGAGAAAATAGTTTTCTGCCTAGTATTTTACTTTTTATTTTGGTAAATAATAATATTTCACAATTATGATAAAATGGGCTGCATGTCATTTCGAAATGAGGTGGTTTGAGCTTTCCTCTTACATATTATTCTTACTCTCTAATCATTGCATTAATACATCTCCCAAAATGCTCTTGCTCTAGCAAATTTCCTTAACTGTGGTGCTTGAAAACTGGTCATGCATTTACATGCAATGTGAAATTGAAGATATTCCTTCGGGCATAATTTTGCTCGGAAATGTTTTAACATCATTAATAATGTATAAGTGTAACAGGCTTAAGCAAGCCATAGACTAGGTCACTTCTGGACTGCACAATAATTATTCCTACATGGCAATTAGTATTACGATAAGTATGTAAAAATGGTGATGAGGAGTGAATATACATGTACTGTATTTTTGGAGGCTAGATAACCTTTTGATTGATGACATGACCCATTTCAATTCAAATTGTTTACTCTGGCATGGCATTACAAACCAGTTTTCTGACTAAAGCTCACACTACTGCTGTAAGAGAAGAAGAGGTAATGAGTATTAGTGGAAAATCATAAGAAAAAGAGTCTTACTTTAAACTAGGCCGTTTAAGGTAGTTGTGATCATTCACCATTGCAATTGTGACTGTCTCTCTGTGGGTCACCTTGAGAAACTTCTACTGTGTATGAACAGACTCTCAAAGTGAGACATGCATTTGAAGACAACAAAGTGTGTATTGGTCAGCAAACATAAAAGACAGGGTTTAATGAACTCTTTGGCTAGATATCCCTATGTGTCTGGTCTGCAGCAGGAATCTGAAGAGTCTTTGCAGGCCAGGCAGCTGTGAATGAAGTGGAAGAGGGCCACCCTTCTTTGCTCCTTTAAACAAGTGTGCATCGTTTCTAGGTTGCTCTCTGCCACCTTCTTGGGGCTTTGATGCCTTTCCACATTGATGTTTTCCTCTTGAGTCCTTAAGCTGATAGCAAATCCTGTGTCACCAGTCCTGCTTCTTTTCGTGGTTTTACCTTTCTGATCACACATGGCTGTCCTCTGAACTTTCTCTGAGGTCTTTCCCGTATCTTGGCAACTTCCTTAGAAGTCAGCCTGAACCAAGGTGAGGCTGCTGTGGCATGTCTGAGCCACAGCAAGACTGACCCCCTAGAGAGAGGTCACAGCGCAAGAACGTTAAACACTGAGGTCACATACTATGAGACATCAAATGAGGAACTTAAATGACATTAATTATTCCTTAAATTTTAAGTGATATAGGAGTCTTTAATATTGTGGGGGTTTTAAAATAAATAATTAAATTTAAAAATATTTTTAAAAATAATTTGCAAAATTTTATTTTAATGCTGAACATTTGCTTTGTGGCCGTGCTTCTGTTGCCGCTGTTTCAGTTGTTAATAATGTGTTATGAGAAATGCAGTTTGAAGAGGCATGAAACACCACTCCAGGCCTTGAATGCTCAGTTCAAATCTCCCAGCAATTTTTTGGGATACTATCCAGATACACAGCCTGCAATTGTCCTTTCTTCTGTTCTAGGTGGTGGGCCCCATCATGATCGAAGTTGTGTTTACAACCAGAGCAACATAGTAGATGGAGTTTACTGCCTCCCAATAGCACACTGGATTGAAGTCTCTGGGCATACTGATGAGATGAAGCACACAACCGATTTCTATTTTAATATTGCAGGACATCAAGCTATCCATTGTTCCAGGTAAAAGAAATGTGCAGAGCTTGGCTGGTGTCAAATGTTACGAACAGAAAATCTGAACTGGCATGTCAGAAAGCTGCATTTGAAGTAGTGAATGTTTGTATGTGTGTAACAGTAAACTTTAACAAAGATTCAGCACCTCTTTGCAATTAGATGTCAGTTTAGCAGATCCTAAGTTCCAGGATACCTGTACCCTGTACAGGTGTGTTATGTTGCATCACATCTGAAAAAGTTTTGTGGCAATTTATGGATAGTCATTTTCAAATGCTTGTCTATATACACATGTAAAATTGCAAGTATGTTATGTGTTTGGTTCGGGATGACTTTATGAAGAACATGTCCTGGGAAACAAAAAGAATATATTCCAGCACCAGAACTTAAGGGTGACATGTTGTTGCTCATGTGTGGCAGCAACTGCAATTAGTGACAGCCGCTGTAGATGACTTCTGCTTCTGGACATGTATTTAACAAAATACTAAAACTTAAAAAGCCTTAAAATGTTTGTATTCCGTAGTGTTCCGTAGTGTTCACTTGAGTCCACTGTCCCACTAAGTGAAGCATCCTGGCTTGCATTAGGAGACAGTAAAGGTCAAGGAGGGCACCCACCCTGGGCTGCAGATGAAGCACAGGTTGTATTTATAACAACAGCCTGAGCACTGGTGGATAACAAAGAGGCACTGAGGAATTTGAGACCCTTTGTAGCTTTTTTCCCTTTCTCCAGTCAATGGATACAGCAGCAAGTTTGTGGATTGGTAATAGTTGTGTGAATCTGACAGGCCTGATATGCCACATGCGTTACAGAGCAGTTAGTTATCTCAAAGGGATATGTATTTTTTTAAGAAATCAAACCACCTTGTACTTTGATTAGGCCTTAGCATTGCCTTGTGTGAATATCTCCAGACCACTGTATCAGCTACCCCAACCTCACCATCTTGTCTCCTCTTTGTGCTCTTTATCTCCACCCTCTCACAGGGTAGGAAGGAGAATTGTCTTTTCCTCATTAGACTTGCAGTGTGTGAGGGAAAGATTTCTTCCCCTTGGCATCTTTTGGAATAGCACAGACTCATAAACGCTGTCAGGCATATGTAGGTATTTGTGGGACCTTTTCCCTGAGACCCCCTTAAGTTGTATTGTATGCCTGATAGACTGTAGTGTTATGTGGATCTTAAACATCTGTTTCCAGCATCCTATCAGAGTAAAGATCTTGTTTATTCCAAAACACAGATTTTTCAATCCCAAATAATCTTTTCTTGGCAGAGAATTTTTTTTGAGAAAGAAGAACAGCTGTCAGAAAGTGAATATCTAAGTACCAAAGGCTAACTTATCTTCCTTTCCAGAGGCAGCAGTGATCCATTTAATGCTGCCTTATCTGCATGACTATGTGTTTCAAAGATTAGGTAAACAGCTGCAGATTCTGCTAGAGAATATTTGAAGAAAATTTTCTGAACTGTGTAGTCTTTTGCAGATGAGGATCTTCTCCTTCATTCCCTTCTCACACACATGTACCTTCATTGAAAGGCAACCTTATATTTATGTCTCAGTAATTCTTATCTCATTTCTTTGAGCTATATTAAGTAAGCATACTCTGTAACAGTCCTGTCACATAATTACTTCTAATACTTTGAAGATATGCAGCCTCAAATGTTTTTTTTAATTATTAACAGTTGGGGGCAGATTCACCATTCTGCTGGTTAAAATAAAGCAGTCCAAAAATACTAGCTATTTTAGATTCTTTTTTTGTTGTTGTTGGCAGAGCAGCTGAAGTGAGCTGATGAAAATGCCTTTATTTTGCAATGGATTTATTGATTCAGAGGATTACTATGAATATTAATCTAATAAAAAATTTAAAAAACATACCTATATACCCCTCATCCTCCCCAAAGCAAAAAAAAAACCACCCCAAAAAAACAAAAACAAACAAAAAAAAACCTACCAAAAAAAACCCCCAAACAGAAGCAAAAAGCCAGTCCCTCTGCCTGTACAGTTAAATGTGAGAGTATGATCAGATCATGGTTTTCCAGCTATGATTACATTTTTCCATGCTGTAGTGAAGGCAGCAGTGCTGCAGGAAGCATAATGACCACAAATTCTGAGTCCTGTCACCACTTGTAGGATCTTTACAGAGTGGTGGAGGCTGGAAAGAAGTGATTTATCAGTGAAAACTTTTGATATGAGCTCCTCTTCTACGTTGAGAAAGAAGAACGCTTAATAGGGTAGCCATGTGTGAATTAATGAGAAAGGAAGGTTTTCCTCTGTCAAAGGGGCTTCCCACATGAGCCCTGGGACTGATTTTACTTGTCCTCTGTTGAATCACAATTAGAAACAGCTCCTCTGAGCTTTGCTGCCATCTTGCTTCTTCATAAAACATGAGCTTCTGCTTTAATTGGGCTGCAGCAGGATGAGAACAACCTGCTTCTGGCTGGGGCCAAAACAAATTTTGCATTATGCTGAGGCTGATGACAATGCTCTGAGAAATCAGGTTTTTCTTATTTGATATAGATGTATCACTCATAAGTCAGTGAACTTACATTTAAACTTATATTTAGAGAACTCATTTTGTGTTGATCATTCAGGTAGGAGAGTATATAATGTGGTTTTTAAGCACAGCAGGATTTGAACTAATTTCTTGTAAATGTGAAATGGAGCTCTCCCACAGCTAGAGTCATGAGTGATACCTCCATGACATTAATATTCACTTGGCTTGAACATGTAGTAACACCTATAGCCAAAATCTGACTCAGAAAAAAAAATAACAATCAGTTTCTCTTTTGTGTTAGATATTACTGCAATAAGACGGCTTCAAATTGCAGGAGAGTTCACTTAGGATGCAGTAATTTTCCAAAGTAAATTAGAGTTATTGTAATCTCTCTGGGAGAAAATGACTTCAGAAAGTTTGTGAATCTGGGCCATATTATCTCTGTTTCAGTCCCATCTGTGAAAGGTGGAAGTTCCTAATTCGTAGATGTAGTATACCTTATTATTTATATAAAAACATCTGCATTTCTCAGAAGAAAGGCATTACATAAGAGCAAGAGAGGGAGTGACACTTGAAATTACAAAATCCTTAAATAATTTGTTGAAGACAATGATGCTTGATGGCAGAATTAGGTGCTATGGAAATGAATATCTCTGATAGGAAAAGCCATCTAGTTAGTTTCCTATTTTCAGACTGATTTTAAGTGTGTGCTTTGTATGAATCACATTTCTCAAATCTGACAAAGAAAAATAATTTTTACATGCTTTGCATGTAAAATGCAGATAAACTGGAATCTGTAAGTGAATTCCTTAGACAACAATGGTAGCTAATCTGTAACTGACGTATTGTATGGCTGCTAAACATTTTGGAGGAAAATACACAATTAGCAATCCACAACCAGGGGAGTCACTACATGAGAGTAACCATGGGTCCTGACAACAATTTTTTGAGGTACAGGTTTCTTTAGTAGCTTTTTTGCATTATATATATATATATACGTATATATATATATATATAGGCCATCAAATGCTAATATTTCATGCTCATGTTTATGGAGTGATTGGGAAGTTGACAAACATGTTGCTCTCATCAGTGTTTATGTCCCTAATTTTTTTCCCTAGGATAAAATTAAGGCGACGGTAAAAGAAAATTGACTCCCATGCTTGGAAGTACTATTTTTGTTTCTCAGGGGTCGCAAATGAAGCACTATTTATGATGTAGTATTTACAAATGTTTTGTGGCTTGTTGGTTAGACAGTTTCCTTCAACACTGCCAGTAGTATTGGTTATAACCTAAGTTAGGTGTTAAGTGGGAATGATCAGGCGAGTCACATAAAATGTGTGTTCCTGCTTTGTACTAAATGTTAATGAAGACAGGTGAGTGAATGAAGAATGATCCAGGACAAAATGGAGATGCTTCTTCTTTACCTTTTGGAGGCACTAGAGCAGTATTTTGCTGATGGAGCACAGAATTTCTTCCTATGGGAAAAATGAGCATTTACTTGATTGGTATGCATCTTTAATTGGGGTGGAAAACAAGAACCTGGTTGAGTATATTTGGTTCAGTATGAAATTAGAATTACCTTTGAAAAAAGTAAAAGGAGCACTTTTTATTTTTTTTAGTCTTCAATTTCTCTTACTGGTTGTAATTCATTCACAAAATAAAATACCTTTCTGTTTTAAATATAATTCTGAACTAATTTTTTTATTACTGAATTATAAAAGAGGCTTTAAAGAGTAAGCTGTCACAAAAACCCCCTGGAGTACAGTGACCTGTGCTACAGTAATAGAAAGCTGCACTGATATTTTATGCCTACATTATGAATTAAGAGAAGAGGTGATGATGTCTACAGAGATTACCATAATTAACATTAAAAGCTGAGCTAGCTGTCCCCTGTGCCTAAAGAATGCTTGTGATATTAGAGAAGAGAATAAAAAATAATGAGCTCTGGAACAAAATTCGTTGATTGTCTTCTAGTAAAATAGTCCTGATCAAAAGGACTTAACATCAATAAGAGTTCAGCCTTTGATTTCAGTATTTGGGGCTCTAACTGTAAAGTTATCTGGTCATTTTATTCATTAAGTAATGAAAATATTCTATGGCACATTTTGTGATATGTTTATCCCATAAACTAGGATATCTGACTACTCCTTTGAATATTGTTTTATTGTACTGAGCTATAGTCTGAAACTAATCTAAATTAGAACCATTGTTTACTTACCAATGGGAATCACCTTTTATAGAATGGTTTAAAGGTTAATTCTATTTTTTGTCAATTCTATTTTTTGTCCTTCGTGAATCTTCATTTTTTTTCTACATCACCCCTAACTGGAGCTGTGAAATGCTTTTACTAGCAACTGTTGTGAATAAAATGGGTTTCAAATCAGTGTAAGAAGTGACATTTAGGCAATTTTTTATTTAAGTTCTTGAAAATTAAGAGGGAGCGTGAGGAAATAGGAGCAAGAATGAGAAGAAAAATTTTGAGCCTAGAATTCAATCAGTTTTTAGTCCTTATTTGTTTTCATTTATTTAATTTGAGTGATCTCTGTATTGGGTAGCAAATGCATTTTTCTTCCACATTTGTTGTCCATCCAAATAAAAAGCTTCTCCTTTTTATGAACTCCCCACACTGTGCCCTACATAACAATGGCTAAAAACAGGAAAAATGATTCTATTTTTCCAGGTTTTGTGATCTTGCATGGGCAGGATGGCACCTGGCTGGGATAGCCCAAGCCAGGCTATTGATGAGTTAACTACAAATCCCAGTCTTGTGAAATGTGAACAGAAATAGAGTTAGGATATGCCAGCAGTGCAGTCACACGCCATGAAGTGGAATACTGTGGATGAACTAGATGGCAGGAGCTCGCTTTTCCATTATTTTGTTTTTCTGAGTGTTAGCAAATAGCCTTTGCCAGCACGGCTCTGGTTCTCTTGCTGTGACCTGCTGCCTGAGCACCCAAAAGGAACTTGGCATGGAAACTCCTGGATGTCACTCATTTCAAATGGCATTACTTGTGGGTGCCATAGTAGTGAGCAAAATCTACCTTTAGAAAGGGTGATTTTGCCAGAAGAAAAAAAGTCAAAGAGCTTCTAGATTAAAGACTTTTGCATGACTGTCATCAGTATTTGAATTCCCAGTATTACTTCTACCCACAGTGACTGGTCTGTTAAACCTGGTGAATGGCTATTAGCCAGCAGGCTGCCAGGTTTGTTGCCTCTTGCAGTGGCTGAGGGACACAAATTATTGGCTAGACTTTGGGATGAAGTTGAAGTAATGTCTCATGAATGGTACATTACCTGTGTGAATAAGCTACAGGGGATCTTAGCATGGTGTCTGGTTAGTCTTGTGCGTTTTTTCTGGAGGTTTTTTTCTGTGTTTTTCTTTACCATTCTGCCATTCATAAATGGTTTTTGCAAGGGGTATTTGACTAAGAATTTTTTACTTAGAAGGATGATTGTTCAGGAATGAGTATTTTATTAATAAAATGGCAGCAAGCAGAAACTGGCTGTTGGTGAGAAGATGAGGCCTTTAATCAATTTGCTGGTAATGGGCGATATTTACTTGAAACCACTGTTACTCTTTAAAATGGATCTTTTCATAGGTGTGCCTCTGCACAAAATGATTTCCTTACTTCTAAAGAAAAACTTATAATTCTGTGTCATTCTGGGAGAGAAAAAACAGAAAGAAGATTGGGAACCCTCCATGGAAAAACCTGGAGGAGTAAACGTAGTTCTGTTTTTCTCTGTGGGATATAACAGAAAAATGTTGATAGTCCAGTAAGTATGAATTTGATGTTGGGGATCACTGTTAGGGAGCAGAAACTATTGTTGCTTCTAATTTTTCTGTGTGTTTTACTGTGTCTCCCTGCCGCTTGTCCATATTTCTTCTGGAGGTTTTCAGCCCTTTTTCTTGCCTCTTTACTCTTTAACATTCAGGCTGTCAGCGAGGAAGTAAAGTTCTGTCTCCATTGGAAAGCAATTTGCTGGTGTTGCCGGCTGTGAGTGAAATTGACTGAGATTGTGAAATCCTGGGCAATTTAGCTCGCAGCTGGGATGACGAGGAAGGGGCAGCATCACTCTCTCACTGAAGACGATGTTCCAGTTGTCTTGCAGATATTTATTTCCTCCCAGCTTTTACATGCATTTATTAGGTGCCGGGTAATTGCTGGCATTTCTTAATACAGTTTATCTAAAGATAGCAGAACTCTTTTTGAAAAGCAGGGATTGTGTATTCATCATTATTGCTATTTAGCTTACCAGGAGGGAGTGAATTGAGATTTCTAGTTGTTGGAAAAACTTCATTAATGCAGCTGCATAAGTTACACCTGGTGAACCTGTTGAACCAGGGGCGTGTGTTTGCAGAGTAAACCCATTCTGCCTGCCCTCCCTGTGATTTTTTTGCAGGCACAGCTCCTAGGGCAGGTTGGCCCAGCCAGCCTGAGGCTGACTCTTCAAGAAAAGAAGTCTCAGAACAGAAGTCTCAGAGGATTTTTAGTCCCCAAATGTGAAAAGTGATGCCATCAGATGTTTTATTACCACCAGCTGGTTTGATGTTTGCTTACTTGTTCAGTGTATACTATATTTCTGAAAGAGATGACCTGAAAGTCAAAAAAATCTGAAATAAACAACTGCATAATTATTTCAAATGAAATGGGAAAAGCGGTAAAGATACTTCATTTAAGACAGTAGCAAGCTGAAGCTATTAAGTTATGAATTCTACCTCCATCTTCAATAATTTTTGTAAATGCTGAGAGATATAAATGCAGGTTTTCATGCTTAAATGCTCTAGATATTTACAAGACAATTTAAAAAATACACCTCCATATGAAAATGTGGAGAGTCCTACTTGAAGGATAAAAAATTATTTATTAGAAAGGAAACTGGAATATAGCTCTAGTTCCTTTGAAGTGTGTCTCAGAAACATAAGTATTTTATTTCCCAAGAGTAAATAGAGATTATCAAATTGTTGCTGTATTTTCCCATACATAATTTTCTCTGTAAGAAAAAAAAACCCAACAAAGAAATGAACTGCATTTGTCTTCCCAGGGAACATATTAGGAGGCTGAACTGAAAATCTCTTGTTCCCTCCTTTAATGCTTATACTTTGGGAAATTTAATTTCAGGGAGTCAGGTACATAATCCCTGCTGTTGTTCAGAAGTTTAATGTGTGCCCTCCCATGAACTGTGATAAAAATTGAGTCAAATGCCATAGACATTGCCAAGCTTTAAGAAATGTGGATTTCTTCTTTATTGGTTCAGTAGACAGCAGGCTTTGTAAGTTTAAATGAAATGTCTTTTTTCTTTGATGTGAAAAATCTAGTAATAGAATATATGATTTTAAGCATCAAGAAGAGGATAAAGAGGAAATACGCATTTCAGTTTTAATAGAGACACAAGAAAATGTGGAGTATATATAAAATAAATAATGAAATAGGTGCTTACTTTGTCGCTTTGTCCCTTTGTCCTTTTCTCCCCTTTCCTTCCCTCCTCTCCCCTCCCATCTATGAGCTATGGGTCAGCAGCAAGACTCTCCATGACTCCATCATTTATTCCAGGGGCTGGGTGCTGGGCACTAGTACATGTGGGTGGATGATGTTGGGCTTCTAGAGCCTTTTCTTTTTTAATTGTTGTTTTTTAGTTTAACTAACTTCTCCAGGACTGCCTTTTAAAAGCTCTCCAGAACAGTTATATCCAGTGTCTTCATTTTCCCAAGGTGATGATCTGATAAGGAGGATATATAGCTTCCCTAATAAAATAATTTCTCTAATGTTCCTTCTTTCTGTGGTCCGGCTGCCAGCCATGTGCAGACCAGTCCTAAAGAGTGTTAAATACTGCTTTCACTTCAGAAGAATTTCTCAGCTTCCTTATAATAATGAGTTGCTTCAATCTGGTGAGATAAAAAAAGGAAAAAGCTTCTCAAATATATCTGTAGTCTTGGTAATAAGGCTGTCCAGTATGTTTAAAAAATTTACAAAGTCAAGCTTCAGCTGATAACGTAAACACATTTAAACAAACTTTAGTAACAGTAGATCACTTTAATATATTTGTTCAAATGCTTGCAATTTCGATTTCCAAGCAGATGTGATGATACCACTAGGAAAAGAAAGAAATCCGAAAGAAAAAAAAAGACATTATTCAAAAATAGAGAGCCCCTGGTAATTCTTGTCAATCTTTGAGCTCCAATAAAAACTGCAGCATTGATTGTTCATAAATTTAACTCTCCTGATTTTTTCCCCTTTTGTCATTCAAGACTTCTTCAGAGATTCCACTATACTTTGTAGTTTTGAGTTAAAAAGACATACATAGGTTCTTCTGGGGCCTCTCAGTAGCTCCACTGCCATCCCAGCCTCAACCTTTGCTGTTGGCTACTCATCCACCAGAGTTATTAATCTTACGTTTAGAATCTAGTAACCAGGTACATTAGCTAAAATGAAGTTTTCTGACTATTTTGTTATGGTAGCATTGTACAGCTGTTGTTCCTTTGATTTGACTTTGCTGTGAGAACACCTTATTTTAGATATTTACATAGCTGACTGTGGTGAGGCATTAATTCCATTCTTCTCCATATTCCTAAGAAGTTGTCCCCCAGCCTGTGCTTCTCTAGTATGTATCTGTCCCTCTTTAAAATTCAAATAAATGAACTGGTATGGTTTTAGAAATCCTGGGTGAATTGGAATGAACATGGATACAGAGCTCATCAAGGCGGTTTTCAGATGGTACTGCAAGGGATGAATGTGCATCTTCCTCTGACTGTTGGAGTTCTGAGAGATTCCATTATTTTGTACATGCTCTTATGGTGCCTTGTGGATCACAAGGCCACCTAGCAATAATCTGTGCTTTGCAATTATGCAATAATCTGTGCTTTGCAATTATGTAATTTTCATGAATATGTTCTTGTTTTGGAAGCATTGGAATGTGTTTCCATTGGATCTGAAATGCTACATTTTGAAAAGTGGATTTATCTTTTATTGGTTTTGCAGTCTAGGTTCCTAAGCAGCTGCTAATAGGTAAACTCTGAAAGAAGACAAAATATATTTTTACCAGTGATTCCCGAATCTTCTCGGGCACTAACTTAGAGTTCATTTGTAGCAGTTTAAGTCAATTTTGTTGAGATGCTTTAACTTACAGGTGCCAGCAGTGGCATCATTCCCATTGCTAAGCATTAGTGTTAGAAATTCTCATTCCTAATGCCAAGAGATTCATGGCTTTTTGCAATCTGGCTGAGTTTAGCAGCCTGTTGTTCTTGTGTTTCCGGGTATTTGCTCTAATTCAAAACAAATGGGAATGTTGGCAATCTAACAGAGACATATGTAGGAAGTAACCATTGGCAACCATGATTGCATGAGACAAGATTCTATAATTGGAGCATTTAGGCATTAATGCTCACAAGCCAATGGAGGAGTCCTTTCCAGGTTGTTCAGTACAAGCCTTGGAACCTGATTCTCTTCTCAGGCTATATTTTGTAATTGGCACACTGTCTGCTTTCAGAGAATGTTTATAAAATAAAGGTACAAGAAGAGTCATTCCTTACAAAGGCAAATCTGGCTTTCTGCTGCATACAGTGTGCTCCTTAGGCATCAGGTGAAACCTTGTGTGCATGCATGGAAATAAAGTCTGGCTAAGTCCTGTAAGGCTGGATCTGGACACCCTGTCCTACAAGGCATTGGTGTGATTGTGAATAATTTCTTTCTTATCTACACAGTATCAATATGTAGAGAAATATGACATAAAATATTTCACTTTGAATACAGGGAGGATAAAATTTAATCTTCCACGTTTTAGTTTTGGCTATGTACATAAAGTCTTGTGTGACCACGTTATTTTAGATCATATCTAGACTAGAGACAAAATAGATTATAAAAATGTGTAAGAGATAAATTAATTGGCTTTAAGCTTCTTAATGGAATGAAGTGAAAAAGAGGGGAGAAAGGTTTGTGTTGTGGGTCTTTTCACTCTATAGATTTGAATGTACTGCAAGATTGATAACAGCAATTCCACTGAACTTACTGGAGTATGTGAGCTTAGTTTAGAGACAAAATTAGATAAATTTGATCCATTATTGTGTCCAGAGAACAAACATGCAATGAATGAGTACATTTTCAGTGGCATGTATAGCTTTTATGCCGCTGGAGTTGAAGCAAGATAAATTGGCTTGAAAGGAACTCTCTCCTGCCATAGTTTGACTACTTCTGGTGCCTGGGATAGACAGCATCGTTTAATGAAGACTAAGAAAGAGTATCTATTAATATTTGTAAAAGACATTCAGGAATTAGTACAAAGGGAGAAGAAGAATTATTTAAATTGAACCTGTTTTAAGATCAAATGGATATTAATTGCTTCTCAATGAATTTAGAGTGTAAATTAGAACAAGGTTTCTGTCATCAAAGGAATGATGTTTGAATTCTGGCATGACCTTTCAAATAGGGCAGGAAGGACAAGGAACCCAAATTATTTCAAGATGGAGTTTGATAAATGAATATAGGTAGTGATTCCAGAAATGGAAATTAAAGTTTATGATTATAGTATCATAGATCATAGGCTCAAAGAGACCTCAGAAAGTATTCAGTCCAGTTCCTTGCCCCAACTTAATCTCAATTACATTTAAATCATTTCAGGTTTATCCAGCCTGATCTAAAATATGATCTCATCTTAGTGATGAGGCTCTATTAGTGATGAGGCTCTATAGGCCTGTTACTCTTCTGTTCAATTACCTCACTATTCCAACCATTAAAAAGCTTTACTAACCTCAATTTAAGTCTTCCTAGTGCAATTTAAGTTAATTTCTTCTTGTTCTCTCCACAGAAGACTTGGAGAACAAATTAGTATCCTGCCTATCTACAGCCCTTTCATATATGCTTGGAAACTCCTTTTTCCCAGAATCGCGGAGTGGTTGACTTTGGAATATCTCAGTACGTTCATTCTGATATTAGTCCTTGGATCTTTCAGTCTTTTCTCTGAAAACTTGTCTTCTAGAACTCTGATTGTTCTGGCACTCCTGGGCTTTCCAGGTGTTTCTCTTCCTTTGTCCCATTTCTCCTGATGATGGTCTACCAGTACTGAGTACAATAGAAGGATTATTTTGTGACTTTCAAGCATAGTGCTACTGCTTATCCAGGTATTATTGTCATTTTTGCAGTGTGGGATGTGGTTTACTTCCCAGTTGTCTAGGAGTTTTCATCAAGTAAGTTCCCTGCTGTGGCAGGGTATAGGATGTTAGGAATCTCCTCGATCTCTGCATCTGTCCTTATGAAATGTTTTTTTGTGAGTTTCTTCTAATAAAGCTCTTACGCTCCTTCTAAGGGAATGTTTGGGATTGCTATGGAAGGGAAAAATGGGCCATAAAGAGAAAATTTTGTGGATCTATCTAGACTAAACTCTTATGTGACTGACTTTAATTCTTCTCATGTGAATCTTTTATCCTGTATCCCTGGTGAATTCAAAGCTGGGACAATCCTGAAGCACACATAGCCTACAAGCTGCACCAGAAGGTTGTGAATGAGAAGAGCTGTGCTGTGCTTAGGCATTAGCACGGTTGCTCAGTGCCTCACAACCTGAAGAGTGCACCGTGGCACCTGCTCTAAGAGCAGTTTGGTGGATAAAGTGAGGACAATCAAGCCCTTTTGTACCATCAAGCTGCTGCTATGGAAATCTTTTCCTGAGACAGCAGAACGTGAGGGCGGTGTGCCACTGGAACTACTTTGTAGCTGAATGTCTGGGTAATACTGTATTTCAGTTACAGGTTTGATATTATACCTGCTTTACTTTTAGCACATTGTCAGCTTGATGTCAAACCTTAATGGCTTATTTGCTTATGGCATATCAGCAAATGAGGTAGTTTTCTGCCACAGATTTGTGAACATGGAATAAATAAGATACTCTTAAGCATAAGACTCAGAATTCAAGGGCTTGAGAAAGTTTGCATATTGCTAAGCTGACAAAGTGTTGTTCTAAAGTGATAAAAGCAGGTGTTTCTTTTTACATTCCAAGTCTGCTCCCATGTGAGAGGCTAGATAAGTAGTTCAAATTACATCTAAGAAGAAAATTTGCCAGACCTTAATTGCTTTTCATCAGAGTGCCAAATAAGAAGTAGTAAAAAAACCACCTTGGAACTACATTATAGTCTGCTTAATTCTCCCTGTTTAAAGCCCTGAGGTAGAATTCTTGACTTCAAAATAAACTGCACTCTTTCAGTGGTAAAGCAGAACAAATTTATAAGCAATGACTTGTGCTCCTTCTACATCTGACATTTAGGTAAGAGCAATTTTTTGTTCAAGAATATAAGTAGTTCTACAAGGCCTGCAGCTGTGTCGTTTCAGTAGGATATAGTTTTATCATTAATCAGTGCTTTTCTCTGATGGCTTCTGCTAAGGTTATGGCCATTTATTCCATCTCTCTTGATAAGAGTGATCTTTTTAAGCCTGTTTATTCTATCTTGGAGTTAGACCATAGCATCATCAAACCTTGCTCTCCTGCTCTGGCCACTACTGCTTGAGTCTGTGCTGAGAAATCGAGTGATTCCAACTGTTCCCAGTCAGTCCTGCTTAAGTCAGGTCTCTCATCATGAAGGGTCCATCAGTTTGTGTCTTCTGCAAGGAGACTTTATCAGCAAGTCAACAGGAGAAGGGATTAAGACCACAGCCATTTACCCTTGTGCCCTATGCAATATGCAGTGAAATGTCAGTGTCGTAACCCCTCACTTCTACCTTATTATTTCTTTGGTAAGGAGGCATTTTGCTGAGAGATCTTTCTGTCCTTTGTTTAAACAGACCATAGTGAAACCAGAATTCCTGTACAAGACCAAACCAGGGACTCCTCTGTTTCGATATCTGCCTATGTTGTCTGTATTTTGGAGGAAGACACAAGACTAAAAAAATTATTAAAAATGTTGCCATTTTTCTCATATCTTGCTAGTTGTTTTATGGGTGAAACTATATGGAATTTAATATTCTTTTCCTCTTTTATGTAGATAAAGCCAGTTGATTTGCCCATCCCACATACATTATCTTTAAGCAGTGGTCCAATTCCCTCTTAAGAATGTTAAATTCTTAGTCTTCTCTAATGTGAAAGTATTTTCACAAGAAATATCTGGAATCTTCTGTATTTTGAATGTTTTCATTTTTCTGTATCTTTCTTGATACAATAAAATATTAGTAGAAAGTTCAAAGTTTGAGTGCATAGAATAGGATCAGTGGTTTTTAGACCATTGCTATAAATTTTCTGTTACTTTCAGTTCACTTCTTGGTACAGGCTCATTTTACCACTTTGATCTCTTTATAAAGCAGTGTTTTCACCAAGCATCACTACAAGCAGGTACTGTTTCCCTTTCAATTTGTATATAGTTATCTTAAAACACAGTGATGTGCATGTGAGATTATTTATTCTAAGACATACTGCTGAGGGGCATTCATCAGCTGTGAATCTCATCTGCTCCTTTGCTGCATATTCATTTAGTTTAATTTGACACCACTGGCAATTGAAACTAATAATTCTGGTTTGGACAAACTTTGGTCTCTCCTCGAGTAGGTTCATCTGTTTGGAAAGATCTTAACTTGAAAGAAGAATCCCATGTTGAATGTAGGTCAGCAATGACATGCTGTAGAAGGACTGCCAGGGAACTATAAAGAGGGATAAAGCCTTTGAAGCACAAGAAGTAAGTAATCTTTGGTTCTTCTCAGAAATGTACTCTTTTCAGTGCTGGCCATAACATATTCAAAAAGAGAGGGAGTCCAAAGGCAAACAAGAGTGATCAGATGCTTTGAATATGTGACAAGTGTGTGTGTGTGTGTGTGTGTGAAGAATGCAAAGCTGTGTTGGAGGGTGTTAGTAACTTAGAGATAAGTAAAAGGATTTTGCAGAATGGAAGGAAATAATCTGTTCTTTGTGTCCATTGTGGAGACAAGAAGGTGTCTCTATGACCTGGGACTGCACTATTCATATTGGACAATAGAAATTTTTTCCGAGGTGAGGATAGGAATCAGTGTGTTTTCTGCATATCAAAGAATATTTGAACATGCTCAGATCTTCCACTGGAGAACAGAATTTGATCATTTGAAAATCCTTCTCAGTTTGTGAATGCATTTCAGGGCATTAGACAGCACTCTAAGTAATGTTTCTAGATTATTCTGACAAAAGTACAGGAACCTTATCTGATTCCTAGCAAGTGCTCACTGTCACAGATTCAGAGAAAAGAACAAGGAAGGCCTGGAAGAGAGATGTCTAATTTGGTACTTCAGGGAAGGCACACACAGACCTAAGAGTAAGCTGCTATATGCTGTTAGAAGGATGCCACTGGCAAAAGAAGGAGCACATGCAGGATGATACTTCTGGGTCATCATAATCCAGTGGTATCACCATTTAAAGTGATGTGCCTTGTCACAAGGCAGAGAATACAGAAAAGATGAAAGAACGTCTCAGCTATAGCTGGTAGGATTTCCTATGTTCTCATTTTGAATATGCCCAAAGCAATACTTCTGGAAGTCTCTTTTTTTTTTTTTTGTGTCAAATGAGACAGGGAACAGACATCTGGTCTTTGAACTAGTTTAAATTTGGCTGAAAGTTGAAAGTTTCTACGAAGCTTTTGGTTCAGACAGATCACAATTTTCCATTAAAAATCCACCTTATAAAAAAATTCTGAATGAGTTCCTACTTCAGTGCCTTCAGGGGAGGAAATAGGAATGCAGTGCAATTGGAAACAGTCTCTAGTAGTTCAAGTGCTGCAAAAATCATCTGTAACTGAGTTGTACTTCAGGCCTATATTCCCTCTGGGTTGCTTGCTTGTAGTGGTACCAGGGTAAGAGCACTACATTGGTACAAAAAACCACGCTGTATGCCCAGAAGCAACACAAAATGCTGGGGGTTAATTGACTGAATTATATATGTTGCTCTTCTGGGAATGCAGAATAAGTTTTGCTGCAGGTTCCATGTAGCTGTGGTTGCATGCTATACCTTAAGGAAATAAGAGTCTTGAGGGAGGACAGAGTCAATTTAATCATTATTTTGTTTGTTGTTTCAGCTAAATTGCTCTGTTTTGTTATACGTATATATTAGGACTCATCTCCCTGTCATCAGATGCTTAATGGGATCTAAGGAAGTCTGGTGTAGACAAGTGAAGTGTAAGCTTTAACACAGGCTACACCTTCACCTGGCACTGAGGGATGAATCAATCCATCACTTTTCATTTAAAATAATAGACTGGACCTTGGTCAAAAATATTACTGGTACAAACAAATGGCATCGTTGATGGATCACTCTGTTGCCAATAACCAATGACAAATACCCTACTATTTTTCCTTAGCTTGGCAAAGTCCTCTCTTTTGATTAAAGCTGGCAACTATCAGGATAGAAGGACATCTGAAACACTGTACCTGATAGAAACTCTGATCAAATGTGCCCCTAAAGTGCCGAATCCTATCCTTTTCCATAAGAACTGTGACTCCTCAGAGGGTTGATTGATTTTAGGGTAGATTCTAAGATGCCTCCTCCTAGCACACTGATGATTGCTCAGATCTGGAAGCAGTACCTGAGTCATCCCAGCTTACAACTCAGCATTTTAAGGAAATTTGAATTTAGCATCTGTCTCAAAGCATTATTAACAAAAGTAAGACAGAAGCTGCTGAAGAAGCAGAGTAGACATTGGTGTCATGGAGGAAGAGCTGACTGCCTGATACAGTAACCTGGTGTCTTCCCCTAGGTCAGGTCACCTTCCCTGGGAATCAGATCTCTACAATTACAGTTGCTGGGCTGGTTTTGTACTGTGCTAGGATTGGAAGGTACAGTGTGTCACGCTTTGTGAACCAGCCTGAAAATTAGTTGGCACCATTAAAAAAAAGTTTCACAATGCTAATTTTTCATTGCCTCAGACTCATCTTCTCCTTAGGGATGGGAAGGCCATTTGCATACGCATTGATTAAAAGGAATGCCTTTATTATTTTGGATGCATTCACACTGAATTGTTATATTTTAATTCAGACTGTGCAGGGTTCTGGGGGGAAGCCAACAAATACAGTATGAGTCTAGATCATTAAAAATAATTTAAGTGTGCTGAAAAAGAAGTGTACAAGTGATTGCAGGTGTTCTGTATTTATTCCGTGGTAATGATAAATAATTGTTGGTTTTCTCAGTTTATAAGTCAAAAGGCAGGTTTTAAATATGTCAGCCTTCAGTCTGGGCACTGTAAAGTAAATAGAGTAACATTTGTCTAACATCTAGTCCTTGTTACCACAAACTCAAGCTTCTCACATTAATTCATCCATTTGACCCCTGGAAGTCCCCTTAAGGTAGATAAATCCATATTACTAGTGGAGAACTGAAGTGTAGGGCAGGCTGAAAGTAGTTGACGGAAAGTACCTATAAAGAAAGGGCTTACAGACAATCAGCAAGTCTTAATCTCAGAGTATTGCTGAATATTGTTGATATTTGACTCACTCTTGGTGATTTCTTCATTGATAAACTGTCTCTGACTGAGTTGACCATGTCTTCTGGATCCAAACATGGTTTACTATCATTAATGCAGAAAGTTAAGATGTACAATGACAAAGTGCCATTTTTATATTAAAGCAGAATTCCAAATAGAATTTTGCTAAAACACCATCCTGTTTTGATATTTAGGGAACATCAAAGGGGTTAATGGCTGAAAAGATTAAAGGTCTGTTGATCACTAATAATTTCTAATGTTTTTTGAACTATGCTTAATAATCTGCTGCTGGAATACAACTACATGTGAGCTGGAAAACAGCTGAGCATGACAGTTTAGAGGGGAAGGTAAAAGAGCTCTCTTTCCCATGCCAAATAGTCTTGTGGCTTAAATCTAGCTACCTACTGAAGTACAGTGGCAACTTAAAGAAGAAAGGCCACATTGGAAAGGAAATCTAAGTTATATTATTAAGGAAAGAGATGTAAAAATGAAGTTACCACGTTCTTGCTTGGTTGAATATGTATGTTTTCCTGGTCCTCAGCATAATGAAACCCTCAGTAGAGCTATCAAAAAAATAAATATCAGGTACAGTATAAAATATAGCTGGTAAACTCTCTATTAGTCTCTGTACTTGCACGTGTACAAACCCCTTTTATTCCTTCCTTCTGGTGTCAGAAAAAGGTAAGGTATGAATTAGATAAAGCTGAATAGAAATAGAGGTACTATGCAGTAGGATTATCCTAGAACTATTACGTAAATTGGCTGATAGGACAGCTCTGCAGTCCTGTTTTCTGCATGGTAAAAGGGTGGTTAAGCCCTGTCCAGCAAGACTATTAATTACATTAGTTATTTGCAAGTGGGTAGATAAGGGGCTTGAAGACCAAGGTCAAGGCTACATCTTTATGCTCTCAAAGGCTAAACTTTAGGACCTGATCATAAAATTAATTCACAAGAATTGCTGCCTGTCCTAAATACATTTTTTAGGTCATTCTCTGAATGCCTCCACTAGTTTGGGTAATTACAGGGAAACACAGTGGTAAAAACTTGATAAACTCTTTAGATTGTTCAGTAAATGCAATTAGTGTTGTACAATATAGGGGGTCTTGTCATGTACAAGACGTGTTAGGCTGCAAGAACAAAATAAACAAATGGTCTATATCCAAGGGGCTTGCAGATAGCATAGCTGTGATGTTCTCCCATTAAAAAATAATTGGGGGAAAAAGTTATAAAGCACTGGTTTATCAGTAAGCAAGAGTATTACCCCGAATTTTATTTCTCTCAGGAATGTTTTAGTCACTCTTAATTCAATCAAATCCTAGAAAACACACATTTTTTCTCCCATCAAGGCAATTTAGTGCATTAGATGTTTCACAAAGTATCAAGTGAATTACATGTGGATGAGTCTTCAGGAAAGCCTTTGAAGGAAGGGTACTAATGTTCTTGTTCTTGAAATAATATCCTCATATTGTCACAAGGTATTAGTGAAATTGCCATTTTTCTTTCCCGGGAATGGAGTTTTGTGGGTATTGCTCATCTCTAGCCATTTGTCAGCATCTGTTAGGGCACTCTAACTCACATTTGCCACCTTGAAACGCTCTAATAGTTGTGGCAGATTCCTGTGGTAGATTCCGGACAGCGGTCACTCGTTCAGGTTGGGATGGGGGTTGCTGTGGGGCTGGCACGTGGGAAGGGGGCCAGTGAAGCAGTTGTTGCAGTGGACCTTCGCGCATCCCTCTGATCAGCGAGAAGGCTCGAGCTGGTTGTGTTGCATTTCGGGCAATTCTTGAACATGCATGTGAAACAACAACTAAGTCAAATCTTTTCAAGTGGCCTCACTGTTGAAACACGGTTGAAATGGTTATTTGCTATGTAATATATTTGTTTAAATTGGTCTCAGTTACCATATATTGAGATCAAGGGTGTTGTCCCACTGAAACAGGGGTTGTTAAGGCCGAAGACTGTGTTTTTGTGACTGGTATGCAACTCACCATGGATGCAGCTGACAAACAGGAAACTATAATAATTAATGCTTCCTGGATCTGAATTTTTCTTTTTGATAATATTTCAGTACTAATATAGCAGGATTTAATAATTACAGTCAATTACAGGTCTTAATTAAATGCTAGTAAGCATTTATTACTGTGGTAGTGAAATGGAAATAGCTACCTGATAATTTAAGAGTGGTTTGTAGGCTCCTGAAAAAACATAAAACTTTCCTAATTTGTTACTGAGGTTAAAATTGGGAAAGATCGTAAGACAGGCATGGCAGACATTTTATTTTTGAGGATCTGGCTTTTGTTGTAGATTTGCATTTAATAGTGTTTGCTAAATTTGCAATTAATAGTATTACAGATTTGTTGCTGTTAATGTTTGCAAAGTTGTTAAATGTTAAATGCAGGGATACTTTGTGTAGTTTGTGGATTGCACGTTCAAAATCGAAGTTTATGGAAGCAAAAAAATTAAAGTAGATCACTAATAATTTGAGCATCTAAATAATCCATTGTGGATACCACCAATTTAATTGCATGTGCATATTAAAACCCCTCATTTGAAAACAAGCTTCTTAATATTCAGTTTATAATGTCAAAATCTGTTGAAGTATACAGTAGTTTTATGATAATTAGCAGTGGGAAAACCATAGAAGTCTTGAAGTTTGATTTAGATAAAGAACCTTATTTCTAGTACTTACCCATCCTACATAAACCTCATGTTTTCCTGAAAAATTTCTGATTCTTCAAGCCTTGAGGGAAGCTAGACATATATTGTAATTCTGTATTTGATTCCCACTAGACTCCAAGAGATCAGAGAAAAATTAGAAGAAAATTACTCATTAATTTTTAAGTTTCATCACAGAAGGATAGTTCAAATTGGTTTTTTTTCTTACTTTCCTCATTGTGGTGGTAGCTAAAGAGTTGGAAGAGTTCTTTATGTTTGGCTTATTACTAAAGTAATTCAGGTCTTGATCTTTTTTTATTTTATTTTTTTTTTCTGTGTGAAAATTGCGTGAATCTTCAGAGTTTTCTTTTTCTAGTCTCTGATGTTGTTAGTAAGCTTCTACTGCAAGCTTAGTAATGAATGATGCCTTGGAGACCTGTGCTATCACCATGCTCTGAATTTTTTTCTCAGTTCATCTGGCTCCTTGTGGTAGGCTAGGAACTTGATCCCCAGCATCAGACATCACCAACTCAACTGTAACAAAACAGGAAGCTGTAATGAAACAAGAAGTTTCTTACTGCCTGACATGAAAAGCCAGCGCTTAGCAGTGTTTGTGTGATGATGTTGAGCAGGTTTGGAACTGGAACACTGATGTATTTGGCAGTTTCCTTGTTAAGACATTGTGATCAATCCCACTGCAATGTTTTTCAATGCTAGGATTTTGCCAAACATCTGGCTGGGAAGTTGCCCTCGGCAGCTGGAGCACGTGACCATCAAGCTGAAGCATGAGCTGGGTGTTACAGCTGTGATGAACTTCCAGACTGAATCTGACATTGTTCAAAATTCCTGGGGCTGCAACCGCTACCCAGAACCCATGAGCCCCAAAATCCTAATGAAACTGTATAAGGAAGAAGGTCTTGCCTATGTCTGGCTGCCAACTGCAGACATGAGCACTGAAGGTAATGCTCCTGTCACTCTTGCAGTAAATTATAGCAAACACTTTGAGTTACCAGTCTGTCACTTTCATGACACTTGGGGGTGGGGGGGGGGGGTGGTTCTGTGTACATTTTGCGTGAAAATATAGCCAGCACACAAGGCATAATTTCTTTGTGTGCTGTCTTTAACAAATGATTCATATTTTCTTGTAGGCAGAGAGGCCATCTGAAGTACTTTGTGTTTGGCAATATTATGTGTATTTGAGTTTAAAGCCATCTGACGTCAGTAACTGCTTGCCTGTTTTTGCTTTCAGCTTGAATTCAGCCTATATAATGAAAATATGCTGTGTAGGTGGAAGACTGCAAGTTTGCACAGCAGGGCAGCTTGCCACCCTAGCAAATTAAAAATGGAGCAACAGTGTTGTGTGTCTGCTGTTCCCTTCCCAACAAATACGTTAACTGTAGTATCCCAGTCTGATGAAACTCCATAGAGACATTTATATAATAATTTGCAATTAATTTAAAATACTCATAGCACCTGATCTGTAACATCAGTTACCAGTACTTTTGAGTCCTTGGTTGGAATGCTCAGTTCAAAGTCTCGTTTCCATCCAGAAGGTTAGAAAGTGAGTGTGTTTTCAAGAGAGCAGCCTGCCAGCAGAAGAAAGTGCTTTCGACTCAGTTGAATACTGCTGCCCCAAAAAGAGAACTGTCATATCAGCAACAGGACATCAGGGAAGACAGGAGACCTTAAAACAGGGATTTGAAAGGGTTTAATGTCAGTCCTCATATGTGCCATGAGGAGAAGTTGGGCTCTGCTGTTTGCAGCTCTGGTTCCCTGGACAGCAGGAAGAAAAGTGTCAGAAAATATGGTATATTCATCCCTTTGGGAGTGAGAAAGGCTATTCTGTGTTGTTTAACTGTATTCTTAGTATACAATGAAATCATAACAATTTTAAGTTGTACAGTAGAATGTTCTTCTGCTCTCCCTCCCTCACTTGATGGCCTTCATTACAATGTTTTGGAAATCAGCACTATGCAGGTACCTTCACAAACCTCTGGTATTAAAAAAAAAAACATTTCATTTTTGGCTTGCTAACTTTAACACTATGTAAGTTGTGCTGTTCTCTATAATGTGCTGCCTTGTCTCAGTTCCTTTGAAAATGAATATGCCACACACACCAGATGTTAATCAGAATGTATATTTAGAGAAGACTAGGGGCATTTTACAGTTTTGTGTGATCTGATTCTATGCTGCAAGAAAAAAAACAAGATAGCCTAGAAGGTCATTTGAGAAAAGAAAGAAAAAAGTCGTATATGTCAGGTTTGCCATTATATTTCACAGTTCATCAGGCTGTACAGGCAGAATCTCAGCCATGAACTGACTTTGTCCAGTGCAAATATTCATTTGTGTCTTGTTTTTAACCTTAGGAAGAATACAGATGTTGCCACAAGCTGTCTGCCTCCTGCACGGGCTGCTGGAGAATGGACACACTGTCTATGTCCATTGCAATGCTGGTGTTGGCAGGTCTACAGCTGCTGTCAGTGGCTGGCTGAAGTACGTGATGGGATGGAGCCTGCGGAAAGTGCAGTACTTTCTGGCTTCCCGGAGACCAGCTGTCTACATAGACGAGGAAGCTCTGAACCGTGCTGAAGATGATTTCTACCAGAAATTTGGGCATCTTCGTTCCTCATACCAAATACAGGAGTAGGAAAGCAGACAGAGGAAAAGGAAGGCGAAGACAAATCCTTACATTTGAATCCCAAGGACTTAGAAATTTCTGTGGCTCAGGCACCCACCTCACCTCTTCAGATTATAAGCTTCTTGTAAAACTGATGAGAATTTTGTTTAAAAAGTGCCTTTGAGTGGTTTTTATTTGCTTTCTTTAGGCTGACATAATTCATGTTCTCAAGCCTTTTGGTGCAGTTGTGAGACCTAGAAACTCTGCAAAGTGAAACAAGATTTTGTTTTAACTATTTGCCTATAGGAACTGAGGTTTTAGGGTAGACACTAAACAAGATGTGAGGTGAAATAGAGTGCGCAATATTTCAGTGACAAGAAAAAATTACAAAGATCGACTGGATTAAGGTTCAGGTTAGGATGGAGCAGATCATCATCAAAGCTGCTCAGTTATTTTAGGCAGATATTAGATTGTTGCAGTGTTTTGTAGTAATTCTGTAGACAAGTGGTATTAATGAGAAAGACCAGGAGGAAACTGGTTCTCCAACTCAGTGTTTAAAAACAAAAAGCTAATGTCTAATGCAGTGAACTAAAATTTGCTCTTTGTTTATCTAGTTAACGTTAAATATTATGAGCTCCAGCTATATTCTTTTATGACATTGGGATTATGCTGAGATGTGGCACGAAGAGAGGAAACAGCTCCAGCTGTGGCAGTCTTGCTCTGCTGTGGGGAAGGACCGCTGTTCATTACATTATCCTAGGCTGTGAGTTCTCGGAGTTGAAGCTACATTTTGCTCCTCTGGTCCATGCAGTGCTGTACAGTGGGCTCCCTTAGGTGCCACGTCAGTCTGAGCAGTAACCACTGGGACAAGACAGGACCTATAGGAATTGTGTGATAAGCCTCTGTGCATGACTGGCACCACAGCCTCTGGGCTGTTGACCTAGATTGATATCTTCAGCACAGCAAAAGCCTCTCCTTGTGCAAGCAGTGGGTGTGTGTTAGGTTTAGCTGGTGGAAGCTAATGCTGGGCTGTGAAGTGAATGCTGGGCTGAATAAAGTGAATACATTCCTCTATCGGAACAAAGACAACTCTGCAGAGGATAGTTTCTCAGGAGCTTAGCATCAGTGTTAGATTTGTGGATGATCCCTAATGTTTTCCATTGCTGCTTGGTCCCTTAGCTAAACTAAGCAGTGGCACCAACAGCTTCCAGTCCCACTCAGATAAAACCAATTTGCTGTAGGTTGAGTTCAAGAGAGAAGAGAGGATTAAGGATGCATAGAGATTAAGAAACCAAATTTCTATAGGTTTATTCTTCAGTGAAATCTCATTTTTTCCAGCCAACTTGTTCCTCTAAAGATGCAGTCAGTGACAGAATAGTTTAACTGATATATATTGATTTTCTGAGTACTTAATGGAGAAACTATTACATATGAACTGTTTATGGAGAGTGTCTAAAATAATATGTTTTATTTATCCTATCCTGCAATCATCTTGAAAAGGAAAAATGTTTATTTAAGTTATTCTATGTGTGGTTTTGATCATGACTTTATTTCTGATTTTTTGAAATAACACTGCCTGTTTAGAAAATGGATGAGAAAAGTTCTCTGTTAAATAAAGACAAAATGACAATTCCAACAGCCCATTTTGTCATGTGTCTTTGTCTCCCAATTTCACAAACAGCAAAAGGGGTCGTGATTGATATTTCTATGCAGAAGTGGAACCAGCCACTGTAATGGTAACAATTCATGTCTTGTCTGCTGTGCTATGTCATTTTGACAGGAAATCTCAAAAAACAGCACAGCAAAGGTGTGTGGATCATATGGCACTTCTGGTAACTTCAAAGACAAAAATAAATGTTTCTTCTCCTAGCCCAGTGCAGAGCACAGAGGGAGTGTGTGAGTGCTCTTGTCTGGCTGTTGGGCTCCCATGCAAATGTGCAGAGCCACAGCTGCCTGCCCAGGAGTTACCTTGTTTTGACTGAGTTTAAAGTAAAATTGGTGAGCTTTTGCTACCATGTTCTTCTCAAAATCAAGCACTGAGAGAAGGAGAATGGCGTAAGAAGTAGAGAGTACAACTTGCTTAAGTTTTACATTTCTGTTGAGATATATTTGAAACCCCAAGCTTAAAATGTGTTTCCAAGCATCACTGACAGCCTTTCCATCAGATGCAACTTGTAATAAATGTTGGGGCAAATACCTGTAGATTTGATTCTTGTTCCACGGGTAACTATACATATATATATGTTTTAGGGCGCTCAGGATTGAGCAGTGCGTAACATGGCACAAACAAGTAAGTATATGGCTAAGTAAGTGCAGCCACTCTGTATCGGCTACTCCCTAATTCTGATTTTATCGGCAAAGGAAGCAGGCTGACGTTTCATTTGTAGGGCAGGAATTCGTACGACACAGGAGTCACAGATTCGAGGGTACCCCAGCAGGCTGTTAATTCGTTGTTTGCTGTCATTTCAGCAAGGGGTTGTTGATTCATTGCTTATTGCCACTTCAGTTTGCTTCTCTGCTGAACTGCTTGGGAGCACATATCATAGAGATTGCATTAGCTCATGGACAGCGTGAAAGCAACTTGCCAACATCACGTTAACAAAGAATGCAAAGAGATCCTGGGGGATCCTAGGGGCTTGCAGTCCCTTTGAGCCTATTCGTAGCATCCTTTTTTTCCTCATTGCTGCCTTCCTGCCTTCATCATTGAAGGACACTCTGTCAAGCAGCATTCATTCAAAGCCTTTTCTGTGGAGTGCAGCTAGGAACTCAAATGCTAAATAGATCATTGCAAGAGACTACAGCAACAGAAAAATCAACCATACAAAAATATTCAATTTCTTCAAATGTATAATGACATAATAAATCTGCATCTAGAGATTATCTATTAGATTTCAAATTTGTAATGTGTTCTTATGCTGATTGGATCATTAGCTCTTTCCACAGACTAGCCTCTTGATGTAATTTGGATGAAAGGATCAAGACAGGCTCTTGTTTATGTACTTGTAGATTTCCTTGCTACTTCAGTCCTAAAGCTCTACAAAATTTGGAGAAGAACAGCTCCTATAAAAAGAATTAGAAATAGATAGACAGTAATGATTATTTTGGAGGGGGCCCAAGTAGCCAAACTGATACACAGACAATAATGGGAACCAGGTAGAAATGTTTTGATAACTCATCACAGAAAAGCAGCAGTTGGGGAAAACGGTTGTGATGCTGTGAGCATCAGTATTCTCTGCCCTGTTACAGCCATGTTTTTATCTCCATTAAATTAAATAAAAGTGGAATTTGTTGCTTGAAATGGGAACATCTATAACTCCAGGTGGTTAGAGTAGCTCAATGTCATTATAAGACCAAACAATAGTATATATTCTTTCCCAAGACTGTGCCCATGAAGGAGCTAAGCAATTCTCTTACAAGTGATTTTGGAACAAGCATAGCCCCTTGAGGAATGGGTCAGACTTTGAGGGGTATCGCTTCATGAATATTTTTCCTTTGGACATCAGAAAAGTGCTAGAGACAATCTTCTGCAGGACATTTTAGATTGGTGATGCAACCTGATGAAAGGGGACTGGTCTGGCTGGTGTGGCTATTGAATACCTTCCTTTCTCCCTTACTCCTTACTTGCTATTTTACACTTTGAACTTTGATCTCTTTGCTTATGTTTTAACTTTATGATCTTCCCTCTCTGTACAGCATCAAACACAATGAAGCTCTGGCTGCAGGTTTGATACCAGGCTGTTCTCCATGGTTGAAAAGTCTCAAACCTGGCAGCTGAGTTCTATGTGCTGCACAAAATCACGTGCAAAACAGTCTTTCCGCTCTGGAGTGAAATTAAAATTTGAGACTGCCAGCCAAGCGCACTTGAAGAAGAAAAAAGGCTGTAGATTGAGCAGGAGTAGGTAATAAAATCCATATTTAAAACAAGAATGCAAAAAGTCAGACTTATTCCATTACCTATCATGATGGATTTTTTGAGCTCTAATCTATAAAACCCACTGAATTTACTGGTCTATAATTGAGGGGAAAAAAAAAAGATTTGAAGTAGCCAAAGACATTTGCTGTGACTGTATTACCCTGTTTCTCCTTTTATTTGTCACAATTAAATTGCAGTGAGATGTTTCAAACCAATGATGAAGTTACAAAAAAAAATTATTCTTTTAAAAAATACACTGTGCTGCAGAAAACAATAAGAAAATACTTTCATGCATAATAACTACTGGAAAAGCATATATTTGGCAAGGAAGAGTTACCTTCTGGAAGGATAATGAACATCAGGCTGCTGTTACCTAAAATGGAATTGGATTAATACAGCAAAGGATAGCTGAATGTCTCCAACTCTGTTTACATTCTCAGTGGTAAATCAAGTCTGCAGATATTTCTTGAAAAATATTCTGCTGGGAAAAAAATTGTAGTTTATTTTCCACATGAATATAACATGAAGGGAAAGGTGCTGTTCTGATGGAGCAGACTGGAATGGTAGAAGTGGAAAGGAATTAATAATTTTTATGTTTTTCAGCAACAGAGTGACATCACCACCAGCAAGACCAAACCACATGACTTCATAATTGATCTCCGTCCTAAATTATTAGAGGAAAGCAGTATTTTCAAGGGCAATGACATTACCATATATTAGCATAATTGCATGATTTTGATACAAGCAGCCAAAATACATATTTTTGGCACTTCAGTTGTGCTAACAGTGAACCTATGGGGTGTTCATTCTTAATTATACATATTTTCCACTTGTTCTTCCTTTCACCTCAAGGTCTTTCATTACAGTCCTAAATGGTTTACTTTTTAATTTTGTGGCTAAAAATTTCCATATTTTTAGGATGACTAATGAGTATTTTATTAAACCCTTTTTACCTACTGAGACTTGTCTTACGAAGTAACAACTGTTATACCCTGTAAACTAAAGACGGTGACTAACTTAACCTGACATCATTCAATGTTTTTGTGCTTCAATGTGTTGTCTTATTTGGGAGATTGAATTTATAAAGATTGCAGGATAATGTCTGTGATTTGATAATTACTTCAATGCTGATGTTGTTATATTTACATCAAGGAAAATAGAAGGCCTGTTTATTCATGAGCTGGTAAAATATTAAATGATATCTCATTCTTGATTTAGATAATGTGAACAAAAAGCATAAAACAGCTGCCAAGAAGAAATTTGTAATGCTGGACAGGTTTCAGTGGCCTTTACTTAATGTCATTATAACAAAATTTATTTTGTTGTAATGCAGTTTCAGCAGGGAAATAATTAATGGTCAGGCCATCATCCAAGAGTAGCAGCCATGGTTAAGTTGGGCAGGCAGCCCAAAGTCACTGCAACAAATCAAATGCTGAAAATTAATCCAATCTTCAAAAATTCAATAAAATGCATAAACACAGAGGTTAAGAACGAAAGGCTGTATTTAGGCTTAAAATGCAGTTTGCAATATTTAGCTAATATTTAGCAATATTAGCAATATTTATGAAAAAAATGTGAAAGAGTAAGCTTTCAAGAACACAGAGCAGTTGGATTCATGGAGTGTTCTCAAGCTGGTGAGGCTTCATGAGCACAGAAATGGTTTCTGGTGACCGTGGTTTGGCAGTCACATAAATCCTTTGTGTAGAGATGTGTGGTTTGGAAATAGGATCGATAAGGCTGTGCTTTAGATGAGCTAATGGGAAGGGCACCACTTAAAATATGCTTAAATTATAGCTCCAGAGGGAAGTCTAAACAAAAACACGTCTTGATGAAGTCTTTCTCTTCACATGTGTCTTGGTGAAACAGGCAAGCCTCTTAGAGGTCTCCCGACCTGCAACACTTGTGCATATAGCCAGAGAGCCAGAATGGGAAATCCTTGCGTAGTAGCAGTGGCCCTGACATCAGCTACACTCTGCAGGTGAAATGGATTATTTAATCTCTCTGCTTGAGTTGTTCTGTTTCTTAACATGACACAAAGGATATTGAGCCTCAGTCCCCTACCAGTGACTAAAAGGGAGAACTGCTGTTCCCAGTGCCTCCACTCACAGTGGCTGTGGGGGTGCCTGTGAGCACTTGATCAGACAATATTTCAGGTACTTTGGAACTCCATGTTAACGTGGTCTAAATGACCACCTTAAATTTCACTGAGAGTTACTTGTCCATGACCCCCACGTACTTTCCTGCCACATGTGTGAGTATTGCAGTTTAGTGGCACTCACAGGCAGCTCACGGTCTAGCAATAAGAACCAGGACTCTGACCATGCCTTCTTCCCACCTGAGATGTCTTACTCACCTGGAACAAGGATGCATGAATAGATACTGCCATCTCTAGCCAGACTCAGTGTAGCTTTTTTGGTGACTTATGGCACTTTCCATCTAAGTGCCCTCTTCAAAGAATAATGTAAGCGATCATGATAGGGTATTATCTTAGCACCACTGAAAATCTCATTTGTGGGGTGGTTGTAATTTGTTTTGTTTTGTTTTGTTTTGTTTTTTTAATTAAGCTTAATTTAGATATCCAGCTATGGGCAACTAAAGCAGAAAAAGCTGTTGTTAGTTTTTGAAGTCTGCCGCTCTTCCTATATGGTAAAATAAACGCATTATTTTGCAGCAATTTTCACGCAGAGGACTGCAAAATGTTTTGTAAGGCCATAACTAGATACACTAGGCCAGCAGAGGAAGATGGAGAAACAGGAGTAGGAAGATATGTGAACTGAGGAAATGAGCAGTTTACTGAGATAAGGCAGAGGAAGTGGCCAGGTGTCCTTCCTTCCTGAGCTCTCACGTCACCTGAGAAGAAGCAGAGGAGAAAGTGAGGCTGGCAGCACAGGCTGGGCACAGGAGGGGAGCCAGTCCGGGGAGAGCCGTGTGAAGCAGGAGGGGCTGGGAAGCAGCCGCACCCCAGGGCAGAGGCTCAGGGCTGGGGTGAGAGCAGAGCCTCTTCCCTGGGGGCAGCAGAGCCACAGCCGCGGTCACAGCGTCCCATCCTCTCCGGGGTTGCGGTGCACTCAGAAATACCTCATCCAGCTGCCAGCAGACACGGGCACGGGGACTGAGGAAACGCAGCACCCTTGGGAACAGCAAAGCCTGGCAAGCTATTTAACAAAATCTGCCAAGATCATTATTTTTGAGAGGAAAATATCTGATTAGGTCTCTCTTGAGTGCTGGGAACATGACTTGAGTACACTTTAGAAAATGCTGAGCTCTGCCGTTTGTGTATTTCTGCTTATGGAGCTAAAATCAATACCTTAATTTTAGCTATAAACAGGGTTTTATTTTGCTTTCCTGAATAGCTGTAATTTCAAGGTATCTTTCAGTGGCACTCTGATTTAAAAAGAAAAAAAAACAACCCCCCAAAGAATTGTATCAGAAATTGATGTACATTGTATCAATAGCGTAATTTCTGTGCTTTTAGGTCTGGTTTATTGGGGTATTACTAAACTCAGAATGTGCAGTTATCTTCTTTTTACTCAACAGTATATATTATATACTTATAACTGTCTTATATTCCTGACTAAAATATATTCTTTGATGGCACAGATAATACAAAACTATGTTTGAAACTGTTATGTTTTTGTGTTGCTGTGACGATTCAAGGTTCACTGTGTTAAAATTTTTGTTAAAACCCCCACACCCATAAAACAAACATTGATGAGAAATGCAGTAGCTACCAGAATCTTCTGTTATCCTGCTGTTACCTGCTTTTCATTTGGCAAGGCAGGAGAGGAAATTATTTGGAAAAACGTGTTAAAGTCAAAGAGAAAACATACCTATGCACATCAGTGTACCTTTCCTCTCTTTTTTTAGCAGTGGACTTGGGCAGGTGATCGGCTGATTCTCCTCTGGTGCTCTGAAAGGCTCTGCTCAGGTCATGTCCTTTAGATACAAATTGATCTAACAAAATACACACAGCTTGAGGAAATTTAAGTACCAGAGTAGTCACGGGGATTTCAAGTTGAAAACTTTACACATGGTGCCCAAGCGCTTTGTTGCATTCTCCACCATGATATTTGATGAAACAAGTTAAAAATTCGTTCATTGCTGCAACTAAAATGCTCCCAGCAAATGCCATGGATGCACTCGTTACATGACTCTGTGACTCAGACAAGCTGTGTAAGGTGGCAGAGTGAAATCACTTTGTTTTTTGAGGATATTGGGTGGTAATAAGTGTTGGAACTTCTTCAAGCAAACAATATCTGACAATATCTGTTGTGCACACCAGCAGAGTTTTCTGAGCATCTGTGTTCACGTGCCACATGCCTCCCTGCAAAACAAATAAAATGAAGGGCAAGCCTACCCAAGATCAGGGTTTTCAAGACTGCAAATTAAAAGAATGGAGATGTACATGTCAGATACATAGTGGCTGGAAATGCAGCTAAGCTCTGCAGTGTCTTGGTGAGAGTCTGCATTTCTCAGCAATATTTCTGTTGTGTTGTGCATGAGCATCATTTTTCTCTAGTGTGTACACATTTACTCCTGTACTCTTCTGCTTACTTTCTCCCCCTGCTACTCCTCCCATTTGAAACAGACTCAAATACTACAGAAATTTTGAGGAAAATTCTTTGACTTGTGGAATTTTTTTCTCCATGGGCTTCTGTACTCTTGGTAACTATTCATTCCAGACTTGCCAAAAAACAAAGCAATACTATACATACTTCAGTGCCACAGCTGCTTCTTTTCACCTGTGTTTCTTCATAGTTCTTTAATTCAGTGGAGAGAAACACAAAACTATGTGAGGATTCTGCATGGCTCTGAATCACCCACAAGGGATGTGCAGAAATCATAGCAAATAGATAGAAATCTCCCTACTGAAGAATCCGGATCCTACAGCTGAGCAGGATTTTTCCATCAGTCCTTCTAAAGTGAGGCTGATAAAGTTGTTCTCCTGCAGGCCACAGCTGCACAGAGTGGTGGTATGAGGTCACACTGAGGGTTCCCCCAGCCCAACACCCCACTAGGATGGTGAATGAAAGCAGAAGCCAAGGGCAGGGGGAGACCAGGGCAAACATCAAAGGTACTGTGCTGCCCCCAGGCTCTGAGCGTTTGTAGCTCAAGAGATTTCCAGAGCTGACGTCATTTCTCTGTTCAGCAATCTAGAATACATCTCTGTTTAAGTTCTTGTGATGTCTTCAGTGTGCATAAGCTTCAAGTGTTCACAGTGGCCTCTGGCAAGGAATTCCATGAGTCTGCTACATGCTGGAGGAATAACCACATTATTTTGTTTGTTTTGCAGTGCATTTCATATCCCCATACTTTCATACTGGAAGAGTCAGAGTGTCATTAATGTGTTCTCCACCTTCTCTAGCTGAGAACATGTGCTCTGTTAAGCACACACATAACAGAATATTAAGTACTTGATGAACTCCACTGGGAATTAACAAAACCTTAGCCCAAACCTAAACACTATCTCACCTGCAAATGCTTTGCTGAGCTTGAGGACTCCAACAGCAGTGAAGCTGAGCTAAACTAATTTTTTCTGTTTTAAAGCAGAACTCCCTGCTACAAGCCTTCATTTAGGTGTAGAGATTTAAAATGTCTGTTCTAAACCTCTGCTTTCCTTGAGACAAAGTTTTTCCCCCTATCCCTATTTGTTATCTGCTGCCTCAAAAACCTTCTGGTTTATTAAGTTATTAAATGAAGTGTGCATGCCATTCCCACATAACTTTCATTCTTTTAACTCTTCCTTACCATTGATTTCCATTTTTTCACTGCTATGGTCAGAGGCCACCAGCACAAAGAAGGAAAAGAGCACCTACACTTCTCTGGCCATCTCGCGGAACCTGAAAAAGTAAAACTCCTATGAGCATCAAATGCTGTTTCTAGGTACTTAAACAACCAAGTGGAAGCAATCATCACATTAGCATTGCTTGTGTGGCTCCACTGGGTGCTTGTGTTAAAGTAATTCTGGTGATTTATTTTATTTGTAAAAATTCTGATGCATATATGCACAGATAAAAGACCTAGAAGTAATGGAGGATAACTTAAAGGAATAAAGGTTCTCATGTTTATGACTAATGCCTCATAAAGTCCTTGTCCCCATTCCTTTCCCCACAGCTTTATTTCTGCGTGACCTGCAGTTGTAATAGCCCAGCCACAGAGCCGACAGCAAGAAGTTTCATAATAAATTTTTTTAATTACCAGCTGAAAACTTCATCAAACCACATAGGTTTTAGGGCTTTTAGGGACCAGCTGAAGCTATATTGTTTGGTGTCCCTAGCCCCTATATGCCATCTGCATACTGACAGAGGAGTCACCTGGAGATACCGAATAGAAAATCAGAGGTCAGAGGCAAATCTGGTGCCTGTCCCTAGCTTGGGAGAACTTCTGATAAACACTTCAACCTGCCCGGGACATGGGGCATAGCATCATCCCTGGAGGAGACACCTCTTATTTCTTATGAAGTTGCTGACTCCTGCTTTTTTATCAGGGTGGTGGGACAGGGGTGATAGCTGTAGTGCTCATTGAAATTATTCAGGGCTTAAAATACCGGCCTAGAAAATTCCGCCCAAAATGTTCCACAACTGTGTCTCCAAGGATGTGGCCCTAGATGCTGAGCTGTATAGCATGTGAAGGAAATTTATGTTAAAGAGCCTTAACAAGCCAAAAACATCATGGAGAGCAGAAAGAACACTATCAGGCTCCTTGTCAACCATGAGCATCCTGGTCTCCAGATCCCACCATCAGCATCTCTGTTGTGCTTTCCCTCTCTGGCCCAATGAAACTTGAATTCTGTTCTGCACTCTGGCACAATTCTGGCATGATGCTGGGGGGAATTGGGTGACTTGATCCCACCATGCTGCAGCCTGGCCTAGAACATATTGGTAAAGGAACTTGCAGATTTTATGCTCACTTCGAAAGCCAGCATTCTTAGAAGGAAGCTATTATGCCAAAAATATCACCATAATCTCTGGTGTTTCAGAGGAAATGAGAGAAGTGGTAGCACATGTTCACATCAGGATCAAGATACCCACAACCAGTAAGTGATATTTGTGCTCTGAGATTCACTAAGGAATCTGCAATGTTGTAAATCCCAGCCCTGGTAACTGATGTATACAAGGTCTGGAAGTGCTGTATGCTGGCACCACTGTCACCCCAGAACCTAAGGGGGGTTTTGGATCTCAACTCCTGAGGCTGTCATCCATTGTAAGTGGCAAAAAAAATGTGTATGTGCAATCACTGTTTTATTCAACAACTTTCAGCATTTTCTAGTGAAAAAAAGAAGCTGAAAGTTTGGGTGCTGCCTCATCAAATGAGACATGTTTACTTTCTTCTCATTCTTAGCCCATATAAGATACCCATATACTGCCAGCAAAAGCTGTATTCAGAAGGGAGAAATACTATAGGTTTATAATGTAAAGAATTTGATTTTCCTGTTGTCTTTTTCTTCTTTTCCCCAAATGACCAAATCATTTAAATAATAATTGAAAGGGAAAAACTATCTCTTAATTTGGAGAGCAGTCATAGAAAACACCAGTTTACTAGTGTTTCCTAACAGGGGTGGCTATGTGGGGGAAAAAGAAAGGGAAAGAGAAAGGACAGGTGCCTTTGCAGCCATTCCAACAGTCTTCACCTGCCACTCTCAAACAGCTTGTCCCACTGTGGGGGAATTCTGAACTAGACTGAATTCCCTCAGGAAATATATTTGTGAAAAATGGGACATACAAAATCCTGACCTGAAAGTGGGTGTCAAGGTGAGGAATGACTTTTTGGTTGCTGCGGGAGTTCAGTGCAATCTGGGAGAGCTCTGCTGTGCACAGACAGGTCGTGCCCTCCTGCAGAGAAGTGCCCATGTGCCAGAGGATCAGGTTTGAGGGCAGCCTCAGAGCAGAGACCGGCCCCTCTACCTCAGAGCTATGGACAATCTTAAGCACCTTGGGCCCAGACTGGCGAGTGCCCATCACAGTGGTGGTGTAGACACTGGAAGTCCAGACTCCTGGCCTGGGGCACTTCTTCCCCTCAGGGAGAATGGAAGGGAGAAAAGCCAAGCAAAGCCATGGTAGGGGCCCCTGTCTCAGCGCAGCATGGCTTGCAGGGATTAGCCTTCGGCAGAGTTTGTAGAAATGTCAGCTCTTGCAGCTGGGCACAAAAACAGAGACAGACTCATGCTTGAAAAAACACACACAATAGCCTCCTTATATGAGCAAGGTTTTGAGAGTCGTCGCAAAATGCGTTTCGGACATTGTGCTGAAATCCTGCTCAGCCGCCTGCCAGTGTGTTTCAGAGGGCAGCGGAGAGCCCAGGCCTCCTGCCCGCCCTTCACGCTGCCCCACCGCCTGTCTGGGCAGGCAGGCAGAGCCAAACACAAAGATAAACTGCTATTTAATAGTATAAAAACAGGATAGCTGGAGGAACCAGGTTGGAATAGAAATGAGGCACCTGGGAAGTGAGGCAAAATACACCGGGAGAAGAAACTATGAGAGATCATCCAGGTGAACGTGCGTGTGGTTTAGCAAACTCTGTCAAAATGTTCCCACCATCACCAAGAAAGAGGGAGGAAAAAAGGCTCTGTATTTACAGATCCTGATGTTTATAGGATCCTAATACTCCTCAAAATCTCCTGTCCACACATGGGCTCAAACAGAGATTGCTGCTTCTTGAGGTTTTATTTTGTTCTGTGTCTTGCTGACTAAAAAAACACACATGAAAAATGTATGGAAATATAGAAATCCACAGAAGATCCTTTAATACTACCTTCTGTGGGGATTACTTTGCCTTTGCTGTTGGCCTGTCCTTCTATCCTCTATCATAATGCTTTTGCACTTGGTAAAGAGCAGGCATTTATCTTGCACCTAGCCATATTGTAACTGCAAATTTTCTTAAACTATATTTTCTTCTACTTCCCCACAAGATACTCCAAGGGAAAAATGCATTCTCTTACGCTAGTATTTAACATTATAATATCTGTAAGTTACTGTGAAATGGAGGAAGGATAAACCTCCCCTACAGTTTACCTCATATATCCCATAATTTCTGTGATTAACCCTCTAACGGGGACATCTTGACAAGAGACCTCAGGGAGCTCCGATAACGCTTTGCAGGGAAAACACTTCGCTGTGGAAGATGCCAGCTCCTGAGAGACCCACCTAAAAGTGCCTTTGTCTTGATCTCACTTGACAGTGCAGCAGACTGTGCCAGTGCTGCGTGTCCTCAGGGCACCTCGTGGTGTGAGAGCGGGCTTCCTCCGTCCTTGCTCATCCTCTCTCCCGGGAGATTTCAGGTCACTGACCTCAGAAATGCAGGATTTATTTCCATTGTTTCTTTTACTTCTCTGTTACTGGGTAAAAACATGTACCTTAGAAGCACAATTTTTTTAAAACGATTTTGGGCCAGTTCAGTTTTTTTGGCTCTCTGTCTATAGAGCAGACAGTGCTATGAGCTCCTCTTGCTGCTGGGTCTGGAGGCATGGCTGTAAAGCAGGTGGAAATTTTGAGCACGCAAATGCTGAGTATGTCTGAGGTGCTTATGGAAAAATCCAAGCAAGCCCCTCATACTCTGAAATATTCTGTTTCAGTAAATATTTGCCACGCTTGAATTGGTCATTCCTTGGCATACTGCCCTTTAGCTGTATCATTTCATAGTCAATTCTTAGAAAAATGTCAAGCTGGCTGACTGGAAATCTTTGCTGTAATATATACACAAAGCACAGATCAGTAAACTGGCAGGAAAGCAGATACACAATTCATTGCTTCTGGCTGGGCCAGAACTGGTGAGGTAAAGATTGGGAAATTCATACCTGCAACAGGTGATTGCTTTGCTCAGGATCAGAAAGATTAACACATGAAAACATACTGATATCCTGCTTTCTGGTTAAGGTTAAAAGTTTCATTGATCTCATGGGACTTGGCACTGCTTCAGATATGCATCATCTGGCCTGTAAGAAATAGGGACACATACATGTGAAATAGGTACAGTGTGAAAAACAAGAAGTAAAGAATAAAGCTAAAACTAGCACTTTGTCAAAAGTGTTACGGCTTTAAATGTTGATCTGCACATCAGCACCTTCTTTCATTACTGACTGATGTGAAGAACTGGGAGTTCCTGAACAGTGTTCATGTTCTTTTCTGAAAGTGTCTTCCAAATTAACTTGACTCCATCTCTGTCTTCCCTCTCTCCTTCCCTTCTCAAGTGTTCCCTTGCTATGCACTAATTGAATTTTTAAGTCACCTCAGTTTCTACTGGTCTTTGAGGAAAAAAAAATGCAGCACCCACAGATAGGTTTGAACATCCTGTTTTGTAGGGCTTCATTTTTTAGGGATGTGAGTGACAGTTTTAAAGTTTTTCTTGTGGGGGTGTTGAAGGGGTTTTTTTCTACCTTCATGAGAATATTCCCCTTTTCATGTTTTTAAAATGGAATTTTCATTTTCGTTTCTATTGCTTGAGGAAAATGAAATAGAGCGCCAGGGAAGGTGACTTTCCTCATTCAGATTAGATGGGTATGGTTTCTCATAAAAAAAAAAAAAAGATAAAAAAGGATAAAAAAGATGAAGCATTTGACAGCGCAGCCATATCAATCTTAGCCGATCTTAACTTTTGGGGGAATGAGGGTTTCTGAGTTAGTCTTTCATCAAGCTGTCAAGACATTATTTTCTCTTATAAACTATAGGTCCTGTTTGCATTTTTGTGGCATCTTCAATCCCAATGGACTGACAGCACTTCACCTTCTATCCATCTGCTGTGTCTACACCCTCTGTTGAGGTACAGCTGCCACAGTCTCTGGAGCACAAATTGGATATGTGTTTAATTGTGTATAACCACACTGTCCTGTAGTGAAGGACAGAAGCAAAGCAGAATCCAGCAGAAACAGCAGGGGACCTTCACATAAAAGTGTAGCTAGAAATGAATATTCAACTTAAATAATTTTCTGACAATAAATTTCACTTCAGCTCATCCCTTATCTGGTTCAAACCTGTTTGTATTACAGGTATCATGTGGAAGGTATCTGATCTGCTTATCATACCCTAGAGCTAGTGTTTTGATCAAAACCCATAAATTTCAAGTTTCTTCTGAATTTGTTTAGGTAGTACATGTTTTCTGACTCTCAGAGGTGCTCAATGTCTTTGCAAAAAATCAGTGGCTATTGATGGAGCCCCATTCACATACTCATCCTGCTGAAACACATGCTCCCTAGACGGCCCAAGTCAGAAATGTTGAATGAATTCCTGCTCCAGAAAAGTTTGATCATAACAGCAGTACCCTGTTAATGCACAATGAACGCAGTGTCAGAACATTGGTCAGGATCATAACAACCTTTTCTAGCTGCTAAGGCAGTTCAGCACCTGAGATAAGCACAGGCATTCGGGGTTTAGCTGCTATAAACGGTGGCGCTTCTAATGGCGGAATAGCAACAGTGCTCTGGGACTTTAATTCAGCAACCGGATGGTCAGTGATATAATTTTCTGTGGCTTCCACTTTGTCATCTGCCAAGAAAACAGGACAGCCAGCACAGCAGCCCAGAGCACCACTTCAGTGTCCCTACTTTTGTTGGGAGGAGGCAATTTTGGTGGCGAAGGGAGGAAAGCAGAGCAGCAGCGTGCTGGCAAGCATGGGCAGGGGTCCTTGGTGAACAACCACAGAGGAAATACCTTGTTACATAGAAAGTTTTTAGCCCCAGTTAGCTGAAACTGTAGGGAAGAATATTTAGCTGGTAAAAAAGAGTTTGAAGACAGAAATTTGTTGAAGTCAGTGAAATGCTGTTTAAGGCAGATGAAAGTAGTGAGGTCATTCTTGTAGATAGCTTTTTGAGAGTCCTGATTTCATCAAGGTTATTCTGATTTAATGATATGCTGCATCTCTAAGCTGAGGCCCATGTGTGTGGCAGTGCGTACTCTAGAGTTATCTTTAGCATGGACCATTTTTCTAATCTTACCTGAACATCATTTATAGGTGAACTACTCTGCCAAGGAGATTTGGTATTCATGGTAGCAATCCCTCTCCCTACCTTCTAGTCATCTCAAAGGACTCATTTGGGCATGTCTATCACATCCAATTATGTAGGAACCCTGATAATTAATTAATATTAACTTCTAATCATTATGCAATTAATTGCATTTGGAAGAATATAAAAAAATGAGTAAATAACCTCAAAGTGTTGTGTCCTATTTGGCAAGATAATACAGCTCATCCTGCCCAATTACAATGATAAGGTTTTAAACTAATTGAGCTCACACTGTGCCTCTCCATTACCTGACATTCAGCAGCACACAGAGAAGATTAAAGGGATTCAGGGGATGGTATGTTTATAAAACCAGGAATAGTCACACCTGATCCTCATTTAAGCATAAATACATTATAATTCACAACTGAACAATACTTTTTATGTAGATTGCCACAGAAATGAGCATGTTGAGAAGTCTGGGGCTTTTGCTGGCATTTCAGGTTAAAAATAGTGACCTGGGATGCTCAGGACCTCATTACACAATGGCAGGTGCATATCCCGCAATCAGTTGCTCACCACGGCACCATAGGAGCAGAGGGCTTGCCAGACTGTATTAAATCATTTGTTCATCTAACTTGACATTTTGCCTTCTACACCGATATTCTTGAGGAAGGTGGAAGGCTCCCATAATGCCCATTACCTATCCAGTTATGCTGTGTGGTGTACAGGGAGGAAACATCCTTCCAGAGCCCTGCAGGCAATTAACATACACCCAGAAGCGTGATATTCAATTATCCTTATTATTTCAGCATGCCAAGCAGCAAGAGGTGGTTAATGATTGCACAGAATTATCTAGCCTTTTAGGAAAATATACTCAAAGTTACCAGAACCTTACATTGCATATCAGCAAGACCCATATGAGGCCCACTAAGAGCAGTAAAACTGCTGGAAGGCCAGTGATAGATTATTCACTCGCATGGCAAAATTTGTCTTTTTAAGCCTCTTATTCATACCCACAGAATTAGTCCCAGGGGACATTTTACAGGATGAAAATTTTCACCCAGAAGCAAATCTATTACTCTCCCCAGCTGAAGCTCAAGGCTTTTTGTTCACTGCACAGAACTGGCTATTTTTCAGAGAAAGTTTTGGTCTGCTGAACTCTCAGATTCTATTGCAGCACTTTGGATTCAGAAGTTGATGGTGACCATATGCATGGTACCCTGACGTCTTCTGCCACTCACAGAAAAACAAACAAGATTGGAAACTGAGTTAACTTTCAACCACTAATTCTAAAAACCTTGCAGTAGAGTTTGCACTTGAATGGGTCATCCTTGTCATGGAAAAACGGGGTCAAGGATGCCAAGGTCTATGTAAATTGTACAGAAAGACAGTATAAATCCATTCCCATACCATATCAGACAATGCAAGAAGAGAGGTGGTAAATAATAACTGCTATGAGAAATTATACATTTGACACCTATTTTTACAAGAAAGGTATGGGCTGATAACTTTATGTCCTTCAGACAAAACATAAGGGAGATGATGATGAAATGCATCTACATTTTTTATAGTACCAAACAAGTGCTGAACTTTGTCAAACTGGAGTTACAAGTGGGCTGCAGGTGAAATTTCCCAAGACCTTCAGTCTTTGAAAGACGAATACTCTGATTAAGATATATTGAATCATTACTTATTCGGTAAGAGGCAGTTAAGTTCTTCCTGCTAAAAATTCAAGCAAAAAGCGTTGTCCTCAAGGCTTATAGAAATTATCTTCCTTTTAAGTGAAAAACTGTCTGCTAAAACCAAAGGTGGGGTGATGGGTGCCTGTCACAGCTTCAGACCATCACCCAAGTTCATAGGGTGTCAGGATGCCAGTTAAAATGCAGTCTCATACCTTTCACCAGTACTGATTGGATCAAATGAATATTCTGTAAATACATATCTATCCACTCATGTCCATGGCACTGCCTCAGTAAATACCAGGACTAATTCTGACCTGTTTCACACTTAACTAAGAAATAATTTAATTCCAAAGCTTTTACAGAAAAAAGTGTTTGACTAAATGCACTTTTAAAGTGGACTAGTTAGGAAATGTGAATTTTAGTCTCTGAAGTGGCTGATGGTGTTTTGGGCATAGTCTTGGGATTCACAAAGAGGACATTGGGATTTATATTCCCCGATAACAGACCTATTGCTCATGGCAGATAAAAGCCAGGTGCCTCCTCATGGGTCGCAGTGAGCACATGGAAACCAAATATTGCTTTGCCAAGCTTACTTGATTATTGCAAAATTCATTTCCCTAATATCTCTGTTTCCTGTAGCAGATGATAGGAAAAAGTGAGACTAATCAGCTAAAATGTTTTCTTTTCCATATGAGGATTAAAATTTCATGGTGTGCTTTCAATTCAAATATTCTTGAATACATACAACTGCAGCTTATTGAATAAAATGAGTGTAAACTAGACAAATGTATGGGTTTACTTCTCTCATTAATCAGAAGAATAAATTGCATTAAGATGTTGATGTTTTCCTAGAACAGAAAACAAATGATTCCGTGAATGACAATAGGAAGTAACACCGAACGGCTGCAAGTTTTGTAGCAGCTGCCGCCAAGAGCCACAAACATCAGAGGTAAATGAATAATCACCAACAGAGCAGAACAGCCATCAGACATAATGATAGAAAACCTCCTTTCACACTCACAGACGTCAAGTTTTCTGTGCAATTAAAAGTTGGCAGAAGTAAACAATTGGCTTTAAAACGAGACAAAGAACTGTGAAAAGAACCTGGCTTTTGCTTCAAGTGAGTGGACTGTGAATGAATTCAGTTGCTCTGCTTGGAAAAGGGAGCAATTGAGAGCATATCCTTTTGCACCCTTCAAAAAATTCAATGTAAGGAAAAAATCAAACTATTTAATAAATCAAACAAGAACTACCCGAAACATTAAACTCCTGCATTTCTTTTGAAGCAGAGCTAATAACACCTCTCAAGAGCATCTTTAGATTTGTGTCCCTCTTGAAAGGGGTGCAGAGAAATGTGAGCCAGGGCTTGTATCACTAGCTGATGAACAGCAAGAGCAGGATAAAGCGGGATCACTAAGTGTCTTCTTCCATGGTATCTATTTTGTTCTGGTGGAGTGCTATTGATTTCTTGAGCATCACTCACACGAGTGAGACGAGACTCGTTTTGTGTCCTGTGTGGCTCAAAATCCTTTAAGCACTATTTGACTTAGTATTTTATTGCAAGCTACTTCTGTTTCATGAAGGAAGTTGCCAAAGAAGGTGGAGAATGTTATTTGTGTGGCAGCTAGTAGGAGACACTGACTGAAAAAGGGATAATGTAGAAAGAGAGGGAGTGTGCTGGAAACAGAGAACAATTGATCTTCTCAGTGCGTGGTGGTTTCCTTGTGAATGCTTTTCTTTCTGTGTGAGTTTGTGAATTTGAGATATAAAACTTGGAATTTGTCAGGTTTCATTTTTGTTCTCGTTCTAAACTTCTGTTAAATTCTAATTTCCACATCCTAATTCCTTCCAACACCAAGCGGATAAGCAGAATTTCATTGATTACCATCTTTAAACTACTCCAGCCATTCATGCTGAGAATCTTCGGCAAATGAAAACCACATATCTCACCACTGAGCAACAGGGTTCAAGGCTGCATTTTTCTGTAATCTTGATTGTTTTATTTTTATTATTAGCAAAGAAGACAGACAATTGAAGTCCTTTCCATAAAAATGAGAATACCTGGAATTTCAGAATAGAATAAAATAAATTAAATAGTACCTTTCAGAAACATTTTCTGATTTTGGTCGTTCCAAGTGAAAGGATGGTACTGTCAGTCTTCTAACCTTTAATGAAAACTTTCAGGCATCTTGAAATTTCAGACTTAAAATTTATCAGCATAAATGTCCTGAAATACTATGGGAAATGTAATTTTATCACAATTCTTTACCACTGCTTTTTAGCTTTATTTTAATAGCAATGTGAAGAGAAATTTATTGCCTAAGCAAAAATTACTTTTCTGGGTTGGTTGGTTTGGCTACTAGTGTTCACTGAAGGGAGTTCTAACACGAGTGCTTGGCTATTAGCACATTAAGGTATTGCTGTGTGGGAAAGCATTTCAACACCTGAGCGTTTCATTGAACCAAAACCACAATTTAAAATGGTGTTGCAAGCTGACATAGGTAAGTACATAGTGCTGGAGCAGATAGGAACACTAAGAAAGAAGGAAACTTTTCAGGAGTGGGAAAAGATTAGATTATATTCTTTGCACCTTTGAAAATAAGGAAAGACAAAAAAGGAAAACAGAACACAAAATAAAATCCTGTCCCCTTACCGCAAGAGGGGATCAACCTGATCAGTGCAAGATCAGACCCAAAGGTTCTCATGGATCTGGGCATCCAGTCACAGGGCCATCAACCACCTTCCACCCTGCTCTGTTGCCAGCGACCTATATGAATCCTGGTGAAAGTTAAATAGACAAATTAAAAAATAGAATAAAAGTTCTCGCTGTAGTTTCAGATTCAGTGAAGCTTTTCCAAAGATAGGCTCTTAATTCATCACTCCTTCTCCATCAGGCTGCCACACGGTCTTTCCCACGTGAACGCTTGGATTAATCAGGTATGACCAATAACTGGCCTGTCTTTGTTAAATTTGAACTAGGAAAAAGAAAAACACAAAAGAACAAGGCAAAGAAAGACAGAAAAACCCCTTAAATTCAATAGGAATAAAGTGGAAGAGAGGGGATGATGGTGAACCTGAGATTTGAAAAACTACCTGGATGTTAATAGTTGGGCACCCTTGCAGACTGTTTTGTGGACACCTTGAGGGATGATGCCAGGACCCCTGAGAAGGAAAACTAATTGCCCAAGCTCCCTCGTTCTCAAGTGATCATCCTGATTCTTGCCAGTGCAATGACAGAGAAGGTCATGGTCCTTTTTCACTCCCACCTCACCAGAGTGACAGCTATGTCCGTCACCCAGGTATCAAGAAAACGCTTTAGGTGCTTCAAACACAATTTGAAATTCAAATATTTTCTCTTGCTACTTCTGTGCTTATTTAGGACCCCAAATAAATACCTGGAGTTCACTTTCACTGTTGAATTCTCTACGGATTGCCTAAACCAGGCAGAAACATTTTTCTTCAGCTTTGCCAGAAAATGGCTTTTATCAACAAGTTTATGGGAAGCATTTGCAGGTTGAGCTTGATTTTCTGTAGCTTTTTTCATTTTCATGCAGCAAGGCATTTAAAACTCTAGCAAATTTTATAGTATTTGCATGCCCAAGCTATAGAGACTTAGGTAGTGTAAACACTCAACCAACCTGCTGGCTTGGACCCCTCCTGTGAAATGTGATTGTTTTTCTATTCTCACAGTATATATTTAGCAGTATGAAAGCTCTACACAAAATAAACTTCTTGTAGGCTCTGAGCTTGGTTCTCTTACTGGAAAAAAGTAGCGTAATTTCCCTGCTGCATATATAGCACTTTCCTTGTTAAATTAAAATATGTGTATATATTCAAAACCATATTTCCTATATCTTTACATCTAATTTTATTTACTTGTTGCTAGTGGATGATGTAATTCCTTACTCTATGCAATAATTCTCTTAGTTGCAACTACCTTGCAACTACATTAAGTTTTTCTCTATTCATTTGTTCAAACCAACACCATAACTTGTGCTGCATCACTAGGTTACTAAACTACACTCACTAGAACCATAGGTTCGTAGGGCATGGGGCTCCTGGTGATAAATGGTTCCTCTACTCTCCAAAAACATGGAAATCTGAGACGACTAAAATCAAGGAGATCTTCCTACTGTTATTTGCTATTTGTCAATGATAATCTGGCATTTAAAAAACAAATAAACAACAAAAAAAAATACAACACAAAAAACCAACTCAATGATGTCTTTAAAAATGTCTTGGAACAGATCCTTCCTGATTGCTGAGGCAGATACTTTTCCCCAGCAAGATCCCAAAAGAGAACAAACTTTGCAACAAATAGTTTTTAAAGATTTAGATCTCTTTAAATTTAATCTTGTGCAAGGCACCTTCTAGAATTAAGAGCAATTTGCCTGTGTCAGGGCTACCTCTGGGTGTGCCAGGAAAGAAAGCAAAATTCTGGGCCAGAAGCAAGGCTTGTATTCTTTAAAAATGAAAGCTACAGACTTCTCGTTTTCCTATGTGTTCTCACTTTCATGTATGCTTATTCTTTTTCTTTTCTAGATCTCAGCCTCAGGTTCTCAGAGCTGTAGCAGCACCTTGGCTCATCTATGTTACCTGGTTCTCCTCTCTCTGTCAGGCTTCTACATCATCCAGAAATCAATCAATAGAAAAGTAGTTTGGTATTTGAAGTTAAAATTGTTATTCACATCAATGGCTCAGAGACATTTACTAATGAGATGTTGGTGCAACAGATTTTAAAAATTTAGCTCCTGGCTTTTAATTTCAGAGGAACTGAGCAGCAGGGGATCTGGTGGTTTTTTTTTTTTTTTTTGGCCTTGCTTTTGTGCATGTCAAAGTTTATGAAACAAAGATCTCTTTAGCATTAATGCACTTATCAACCATGAGGGCAGTCAATTTGTCTCACTAGTTGCTGTTTCACCACCATCAAGAACTCATGTCTAGTCCAAGCACCATCAAGTATCAGCAGCATCAGTTTCCCGTGCTAAAGCCATCTTGCCCTCATCATATCTCTAATTTCTGCAGGATTTAAATGTGCACTTGGCTCTGTTGACAAGATGGACTATGCTGACAGCCTGGGAACCAGTCTGTGCAAAGGGTGACAGGTTGCTCCTGTCCTGGTTACAGGAGTAGGGTGCCAGTGTAGCACTACGGGGGCATAACCAAACTGTGTATTCTACTCCCCTCTACACCATTTCTGATGAACTGTAAATTATGGGTCGTTTGCAGGAGCTGCCCAGTGCACACCCAACACCTCAGGCTACAAGCTGGGTGTTAAATGAGGTAAGGAAAAGAGGCAAACCCTGCAAGGCAGGCTAATGTTTCTTTTTCTTCACAAATAACTCCCCTGTGATAACTCCCCTCTGGGGAAGCACCAGCACAGTTACGCTCAGCCTGAGGGGTCATCTCTGTTAATGGGCCGTGGTGGACTCAATGGCACCAGCAGAACAAGTAGCTGACCGTCAAGGACTCCCGAAATATCCCATGACGATGTGTTACATCACCCATTGTGAAACTCCCGGTCCTGAACCTGAGCATGTATAAATATTTGGCTTGGGGACTGGGGATGCCACCATTTGATAGATCCAGAGGAGGACCAGAACTTCCCCAGGACTGTGACCATGGCTCTGACCAACAGGGGCCAGGTTGTACTCTGACGCTGTGGGTTAAAATCAGTTTTCTCTGTATCATTGTATTTGTTGTAATCTCCTTAGTAAATTGTAGCTCCAAACCTGCAATCTCTCTTGGGGTGGTTGAGTGGGGCTCATTTCTCTGACCAGTTTACTTTTAAAACCAGCCCAGTTCTCTCTGAGCAGTCCTAGGCTGATACTTTTAGATGTTTTATGACAGCCACGGTGTGATGGTTCCTTTGAAGATCAGTTTCCCCAAGGCATATGCAACATTCTCCTGGATCTCTGTCTCTTACTCCATTTTCCAAAGGAAAGGTCTTAATATTTTTCTTCTGTTGTTTCCTTCACCCCACTCAAGTGCTGGGCTAAAGGCAGAAATGTTGTTTTTCTCGTGGACTTCTTGGGTTGCTCATCTTGTTATTTGAATGCATCATACATCTAATGTCATGACAACCAGGTAAAATGGACTGCTGTTGTCATGCTTGATTTACAACTGGGATACTGAAGCAAAAGGTAGTCGAAGTGACCAGAATAACTGGTGATCATTAAAGCCTGAGTGATGAGGGGCCTAGGGAGGCACCTGAAGGCTAGTTTTCAAGGGTCTTTAGCTCCCCATGCTTTCTGCCCCTCCTGCTGCTGTGCCATCCAGCAGTATCACCTTCTGCTGTCATCTTTCATCTCTTGCTTTGCTCTCTGTCTGCTGCTAAAATCTCCCTCCTAAATTTAATCTGGTCACAAAAGTGCACATTGATAACCTAATGTAAATGAAAGCATTCCTTAGCCAACTAATCACATTTTGCATTGGACTCCTTAGCCCTTCAGGATTGCCCCCCAAGGGACTCTGTCAGCCAGGCTTCTAAATAGGTCTTAGAATGTACAATCTCAGTAATAAAAGACAGGAACCCACCTCAGCACTGATTAAAGTAATTTGGATTTTTTCCATTGACTTTACTAGTACATATATTAAGCTGTAAAATTTTTCTCCTTTTCTCTCAGCAAAATTTTTCT